>CAMAPF010001011.1:592500-2992500 GCA_945859915.1 Cuscuta epithymum
TCTTCATAAGACAACCCCTGACATCGATGCAAAGCCTCTGCGATTGTTCTACTCCTCCGGCTCTGGCCTCAGCGGTTCCACCCTACGCCGTTTTGCCTGTATGCTGTGTGGCTCCGTGCTCCGCCCTCCGCCTTCCGTCTCTTTCGGCTCTGCGCTCTGTCATCCGTCCTGCACGGCTCTACCTCGAGTTAGTTGAGATGCGCCTCAGATAGATTTGTCGGAGGTGATGAAATCCATTTTAGATTCTCCATACCTGTTAGTTCCTTTTACCAAGTGAATAAGCTATATGTCTGAGTTAATTTTCTTATTTTTGTTTGATTTAGATATTGGAATGAAGTGTTTCAACCATTCGAACAACGAAGTAGACATGAAGCAGCAACTGGCCCGCCTGCAAAATCTGAAGCTCGACTTTCATGTGTCTGCTTTCGTAATCTTCTTCGTTTCAGCCTATTCTCATATATCGATTCCCGCGAAGAAGATGAGGTTCTATTGACTCGCATCCACTCGTTCAACTTCTTCGCGAATCTGAGACAATGGTGAAACCTTTACATTACTTATTGTGAAATTATTAAAATGTTGTTAATGTTCTAAATCATTGTGCATCTTTCCTTTCTAATTCACTTCTTCTACAAATCTTCTCTAGTTGTTTTTTTTTTTATGAATTTTAGATCCTCACTGCTCTCCTTGCTTCTCTTTGCTTCTATTTCATTGGTGCTATTTGTGTGTGTTTATTCTAATACTTTTATGCTTTGTTTATTTTGTTTCATAGTATGTATTCTTTTTTGTTGCATCGTGTTGTTTATTGTTGCATCGTGTTGTATGTTCTAATACAATAAAATGTTTTTTGTTTATGTTGTTATGTGTTTCCATTGCTTTCCTCCTTTTCTTTGGTTCTATTTCTAGTTCCTGAAATTTTATAGCAATTTACTCATTTACTGTTAAATACAGAGATATATGTCTTAATACTTTTGTTTGGGAGGACCTTTTGAAGAGGATCAAGTGTGAACAAGACTACGAGAGGAGTTTTGAGACATAGTTGTTGAGATTCTATTTAGATGTTTTTAAAATTAATTTACAATGTTAGTAACTTAGTATATCAATAGGTTCTGAAAGCAATTTTTAGTTTATCCTTCATATGTGCTCTGCAGTTTGAGTATTCAAATAGAACTCTAATATGAACATAAAAATGTTTAACTGTGTATTAGGGAGTTTATAGAGAAAAACCTTGCAAAATCTCGAAACTAATAGACGTTTTGCAGAAGATAGACTGTGTTCCTGTCAAAATGTCATTGGCAAATTGAATAAACATGATCGTGTTATATCCTTTGGATTTGTGTAATTTAAGCTTCGTACATTAATCTGCCTTGCTGGCTCTGCAGCAGCAGAAGTGATTGCAGGTGTTGCACTTTGTCCCTTTGAAGCAGTAAAGATTCGTGTACCTCAATATGTAAGGGGCATCCACGATGATGAAGTTTTCATGTTTTGAGACTATTGTTGAATTACACAAGCAGACAATCCCCACACGCAAAAACAAGTGTAACAAGCCTTTTCAACTTGGAGTTTGCTTTGTTGGCAGGTGCATAGCTTTTCAAAGTGGGGATTACAGTTGTTTAGGAGATAATCTACTTGCATAAAACTAGGTAGGATGAATAAAAGTAACTTGCTAATGATGGAGTGATGGTTTCTCATTAGTGTGATAATACAAAAAGTAATTTTTTAATAATGAGCATTATAATAATACATATACCGTTCCTAAGATTTTTTATGGTCACTAGTTCTGGAAGAGGATTGTTCTCCCTAACTTTGGTAAACTCTGTTTGCCTTCCTTTTAGTGCATGTATTCTTCCCTTGCCAAATTATCTCTAAACATTTTTCTAATTTGTAAAAAAATGTCATTTGTTTTTATGTAGTTTATGAATGTGAAAACAAGATAAATTACTATTATAATTTTTTGTTGCTTTTTGTTTCTTTTGTATGTTGTTTTCTGTTGTATAGTGTTGCTTTATGTTGTATTGTATTGTTTTTTGTTGTTTGACAGTTAATTAGCCATGAAAGCTCTTCAAATTGATTCCACTACAAAAGTAAAGAAAGAGATTTCAAAGTTGAATTTGTGGAAGCACAAAGGGAAATATGGCCTGGGAAGGAAGCGCTCACGGGGTCGGTTTCAATTCTTAGTTTTTTTGTTCACCCCATGTAAATTTATAAATACTAAAAATCCAATTTAGTGGTATATTATTTAATATTGTTACATTATAAGGATAGTTCTTACATTGAATGTGGGAATACATATTCAAAATTGTGATACTTTAATATGGGTTTTTTGTTACTCTTTGTTGCCCGATGTCGCTTTTTTTGTTGCTTTTTTCTGTATATCATGTTGCTTTTTGTTTTATTGCGTTTCTTTTTGTTGTCCATTGTTTATTTATTTGTTATTGTACATTGTTATCACTTTTATTGATTATTTGGGTTTCTATTCACTTTTGTGGCAATAAAATAAAATACACGCATACACCTTAATGTTACAGAGTATATTTTAAGAAATTCCAAAGGGAACATGAAATAAAAAATAAATAAACAATAAAACCCCAAAATTTACATAATTATCAACATAAAGAAATATAATAAAGTGTGCAACAAAAATTGACAAAAATACGTCCAACAAACAATGACAAAAATACGTCCCGGTGATAACAATTAATTTCCGAAACTAAAAATATCAATTCAAAAAATTTATATTTTTTTCAATTTTTAATTTATTACAACTTTAGTTTACATTAAATATATAGTTTTTTTATAAATTTTTTAGTTGTATTCTCTATTTTTAGTTTATTTTATATAGTTCAAGTTTTTAATATGTTCAAATTATATATTTAATTTGTCCGCATTTTTTTAAAAATATTTACTCTTTCACAAAAACATTAAATAATTTTTTTATTCACATTTTTTACTGCTAATACAAATTTGTTATTTTCAAATTTTAAAACATATATTCAACTAATTACATAAATTAAAATATATATTATTTCCAATGTAGTACATATTTTCTATTTTATACTTTTGAGTGTATAACTAACTTTTTTCCAGATTTGGTCTTTTTTAGTTTTTTTTTAAAAATAAATTAATTTTATATGTTTAGAAATTTTAAAAATAAATGTCATTTATATATCTTATTTGTATTAGTAAAGCACAGTTTTGCCTAAACTCTTTACTATTTCTAAGTTTTAACATTCTCATTTTCGGGTTTGTCTTTTTTTGCGTAAGTTTTTTACGTGTTTTTTAGTTGTTCTAAACTTTTTATAATTTTTAAAATTTATTTTCAATATTTAATTTACATTCTTTTCAGTATTAAGATATTTTTAAATATAACCTTTTATTCTCTTTTTTCTTGAGTTTTTTCAATTTTAATTTTTTGTTTTACCTTGTACAGATTTATATGTATTCTACATAATATTAATTAACTATTTTTTGAACAATTCATTGAAAAACATACTTTCTATTCTTTTTTTAAAATCTTTCCGAATTTGTAACTTTTTAACATTGTTTTGATCTTTATTCTTCTTAATTTTATAATTCTAATTACATCGTTCCAAGTTTGATTTTTTTTTTTTTTTATTCAAATTTTTACTTTTAGTTTTTAGACTTTTATTACTTCTTGTATTTGGTTTTATCTTTTTTAATTTTAATAATTTTGACATTTCTGTTTTGTACTAGTTTTGATTTAAAAACAAAGAGAAGTGTAATTGGTGCACTTTATATTTTTCTATTGGTTTGTAACTAACGTGGCAATACTTATATTATGCTAAGTTGTTGGCTTTAGTTATGAACGGACCAAAGCTTCCGTTAGTGTGCTAACGGGTCTAATTATGTACGGACCAGAGCTTTCCGTTAGTGTGCTACGGAGCTTATGGGCTAATAGTGAAACTAATAGTCTATTTTTGAAAAGATGACCGAACGATGACAAAATTGATATTATTTTTTATTTTTAGTCTATTTGTGATAAATTCCCAAAAAAATACGAGTACTCCGTAACCAAATTCTGACAAATATGGGAGACTGGCCCGCTGGCTGGATGACCCAATAGAAAATTAGGAGGAAATTAGCCTTAGGAATAGATGAGTAATGTAGACTATTATTTAGACTATTATTATTATTACTTCGTAGACTAGTGCCCTAACACTTCCTATGTTGTACCGTATACGGTCATTAGGATTACATGAGGCAAGAAAGAATAGCCACTAGCCAATTCTGCAATCCACTTATCCAACAATTATCCTGTTGTTTTCCTAAAAAAAATGATCCTGTTGATTTGAAATTTCAGCATTGATTAACCAACTAATTAATTCGTTATACTACGTATTTGATTATTGGAATTTTATGGACCCGAAAGATAGATAAATTATCAACCCGAGACCTAAAAGATGAAATGTATCGATTTAAGATCCGAATGATGAAAAACTATCAATTTAAGACTTGTATGATTGAAAATTATCAATTTAGAACCTAAATTGCCATGAATTTTATTGATTTTTCATTTTAAAAATTTTAAATATTGTATAGTTTTATGAAACTAGTAAACTTTTGTGAAGAAAAGTTTATAAAAAAATTAGCAATGAAAATCTTAAAAGATTAAATAAGTCAAAACATATGAAACGTAAGGTCATAGTTTTCCATCATTCGAGTCCTATACCGATACATCTCATCTTTCAAGTTTTGAATTGATAATTCATTTATCATTTGGATTCTGAATTGATAAAATTCCTTGATTATTTAAAACTTCTATTTCTTGGATAAGTTATTAGGTAGTATTTTTATAGTGGTATTTATTTCTTAAAAGAATTTCTATTTTAACATACTTTATATCAATTTTAAGTCAAATGTTACCTTTTCACTACAAGAATTGCGGATTTTAGTGACGGAAAATCCGTCACTAAATCCGCCATAGATTAGCTTTGTGACAGATATTTGTGGCACAAATTCCGCCACTGAAATCTTGACAGTTGACATTAAAGGCATTTGTGGCGAATAAAGCAGTCTGTCGCAAATCAATGGCAGAATATAGTGGCGAATATTTCTATCAATATGTTTCGTGACAGAAATTTCGTCGCTAAATGCCGTCACTAAATTATTTATATTTGCAAAAAAAGAGATTTTAATATGGAGTAGTCAAATACGAAGTACCATTATAAATTTAAATAAAAATCTTAGAAAGGGAACCAAAATGAAGCAAAATAATCAAATCATACATGTCAAAACTATGATTTCAAATTTTCAATATTGATAAAATACCAATAGCCAATAATTCATAAGCAAACTAAACAACTTTACATTACATATACTCCGATTAAAAATCTATGGTAGCTTTATAAAATCTTAAATACATATCAACTACATAATTGATACTGAATGTAATACTTATATTCTGTACTACATTAAAATGTACAAAATCACACATCTAAGAATACATATTTTAGAAAAAATTTACACAACTGATGATTCTACTTGATCTGGCTGAGTTATCCTAATCAGCTTTAGCTAGTTGGATTTGTTTGTAGTTGAATGTGCTCATGCAAGCCATCCCCCAAAACTCATGAAAAAACTCCTGCAAAGACAATAAACTTCATGACTTGTCTAGAAACAAAATTGCAAATGTAAAATAAAATACGTAGTAAATAAAACAACAAAAAAGAGTTTTAGGCAGGCATTATTTCTGATTTTTGCAACCAGGAATATAATATACCCAAAATTGTTGAAGAAATATTACTCACCATTCTAATGACCCTCCGGTGGAAGTATATTCTTTTGTTATTTAATCTAAGCAGCTCGGTATCCTTTCACTTGAACTCCATTTTATTTCCTTATTTGCAATTAATCTTACCTAATTACAACAACAATGGGTTAGAAAAAAAGCCAGAATGAACTCATTTCTATGAATCTCGAATTAACCAAACAAGTTAGTAGAATGTGTCAAACACAAAAAGAAATACGGAGTAGATAAGTACAGAGCCTTGGTCACATGGAAATCAATTTTTTTATTCAGTTGTTCTGGAGATGAAAAAGCAACACTAACAGGGAAGACATAGTGCTACCTTGCCGATTAAAAGAAAAAGCAAATCCACTACCCAAAGAGAACAACGATAGAGAAAATGAAAAAACAGAGAAATAGATAAATAGTTACTCTAGCTTGCCGGTTAAAGGACCAAAGAAATTGCCCGCGGCGATGAGTTTTTGGGGGAGTGGGTGTGCGGCGATCTGGTTGCTAGGGCTTAGAGAGGAGGCTGCGTTTCGCTCTTATACGGATTGGGATGAGGGCTGCCAATTATTTGAGCGGGTTTCATTTTAAGTGGAGGGAGTTCCAATTTTTTGGGCGGATTTCATTTAGAAAGTGGAGGGAGTTCTGATTTTTTTGAGAAAAAGGGAGAGTATAGGATTTGCCTATTTGGTGAGATAATTTGGTACTCCATCCGTTCCATTTTACCTATCTTACTTTTCTTTTTGGGTTGTCCCAAAATAAGTGTCTCATTTCTTTTTTTGGAAAGAAATATGTGGTCTACACCATTTTACTTTATTATACTCAAAAATCAATCACAACTTTTACTTTTTCAACCACTTCATTATTAACCGTGCCAAGTCAAACTAATACACATAAAATTTGACAGAGGTAGTATTAATTAAATCAATTTATTCGAGTTGCTGTAATTTGTTGTATTTGGAGTAATTGTTTTTACTTGGACTGTTTTTAGTCGCATATCAAATTTGAACAGACCTTACCAAATCAGATCAGACCAAACTTTCATAATTATAATATATATCCAGAGATCAGACATTTACCAAACCAGACCAATTCAGACAAGACCAGACCAGATTTAAACATATCAGATCAACAAAATTCAGTCAAGGTAAAAACATTCTATTTGTTTTGAAGGAAAAACTTCCTAAAATTTAAAGATTGTTTTTAATCATATTTTCATTACTTATTCCTGTTTTGATCAAATTATTAGGTCAAATGTTAATAGCTCATGCGGTGACATTAAAATATAATGTATCGGCTCTATCTACTACAATTAATGAAATTTTAATTGAAATGATTGAATAGGTTGAATCTGATTAATAATGACACATTACATTCGAGATATATTTTGTTAATAAATAAAGAAATACTTTGTATTACATATAAATAAGATATGACCGTATTCTTTATTTTGCTTGCACTCAGTTTTTATTTTTCACGTGTTGGATTTGTACTTTGTTTTGGTTGTGTTGTGTTTTTCCAACAAAAAACATAAGAACTTAGTGACACGTGTAAATGTGATTGGAGAGATAATGGGGACAACTGGCTGATTGATGTTGTGTTTAACTGATTTTGTCCTTTGCGTACTAGAACACATGTGTGCGCCATGCGTGTGTTATCCGAAATATTCTTCACTCTATCTGCTGGATTGATGTGGCGTTCGCATAGTACTGATGATGTAGCAGCAGCTTGCGTAGTGTATGGCTGCTAAAATGTACGACTAAGTCCATAATTGATTAGTGAAACCCCGAGCTCCATGAGGTCAGAGCTTAGGGTACAAGGAGCTCGTATTTATGGAATCCCTTCCTAGTCTTCGGTTGTTCTGATAGTAGTTGTTCCACTGTTCCTGATGACTTATGTTGTCTTGGTGACTGTGCCCAAGGTCGGATCGGGTACCGACCTCGATGTGCTCGAGGTCGGTCTCATATTTGACCTTATCATGGTGATCTGGGAGCTCGATGTTGCGCCGACCTCTAGGGGTTGAGGTCGGCCTCCGTTGTGGTTCCAGACTTTATCAATTGGTTGTTTTGTGTCGCGACTCGACCTCATGCGTCAAGGTTAGCCTCGGCTGGAACTTCGTACTTAGTGCTTGATTATATCTGGAGCCTTTGTCTGTCGGTTATGATACCCTTTGATATATGGAAATATACTCCATCCATCAAGTATATTTTGAGAAATCATTTGGATGAGTATAATATAACATAATGAAGTCACTAATTATAATTGTGATGTTATAGATAGACTTTTTTATCATAAAAGAGAGGTCGTTATATTAAAATTAAGAACACATACAAGATAACCTTTAGACAAAATTTACAGATCCAATCGTGAACCCTATGAGTAGACTTAGAGTCAGCCACCTCATAGAAAGCAACATGACTCGCTAAACCAGAAACGGGCAAATTTAGGCCTAAAACGACCGGGACCGAAACCCTGCCTATGAGAAGAATCCCAAAAAACCAAACATTCAAATCAAAACTACTCGTACTAAAACAGAAACATTTGCAACTAAAGAGAAAATAATACTGAAATAAAATCATTCCATAAAGCTCTTCCTGGTATGGAGGTGGTTCCAGGGGAGGACGAACTCTTGCAATATCGGTGAATACCAACTCCACCAGCATCGGAATGCCCGACCAGGGCTTCACGATCCAGCCTCGATACAATCTCTCAGCTGCATCTCGTTCATCCGTCAACCCTACCTCCTCCGACGTAGTTGCAATTCCAAGCGTTAGAATACTTAAAATCAGTATAATCTGTCATTCCAACCTCATATTGATAGGGCGGGGGGAAATCTCAACCCCTACAAAAAGGCGAGACAATCGTTGGGGTTCCTTTCTTTATAGAGAGAAGAGAAATAGATATATAGATAGACTATTTTTAATATTTGAAGATTAACTTTTCATTTAAGAGTGCTAATTATTTTCTAAAATAGAAAAAGAGAAATTTTAGTTGGGATACCCAAAAGGTACAGGCCAAAAAGTTTAAACCGAGATAGAGTGGAGCATGTATTTTTTTTTAACTTTTCAATGGTAGAGAGTGTAAAAATTTCTTCTTCTTTTTTCTAAAATGTCTTTGTCCCACAACAGAAAAATAAAAGGATTCTTCCTTCAAACATACGAAGTATATATTTAAACTTGATATCCTAAATTCAATTACTACAACCTTAACACCAATCTCAAACAGTGAATGAGCTAGATACTAATATTGTGAACGCTTTTGGGGTTTTGAATACTAGTCTGGAAAATTAATTTGTTCAATACATTGGGCTTGGTAGATGAAAATTAGTTCAATATACGCATGGGCTTGAGGTGTTTTTTGTATTCGACAAAATTTTTATTACTGTTATATAAATTTTGGTTTTTCACATTAAATTAAATTGCAACATATTTTATTTTATATTTTACATTTTTACAACATTTTGACATTTTTTTATATACTAATTTACTACTTTTTGACATTTTTTGTAATATACGTTACTTAATTAAGTTTTGGCCCCACCTGAATGGCAATGCTAGATCCACCCCTGGGTCCGAGCTCGTATACTCTATCACTTATATTGCTATATTTTATTGGTATTGCTAAAAATGTGAGATTTTGAAAAAACAAAAAAGAAGAGGGAGTTGATGAAAAAGATGAACTTTGTGTTTTTTTTATGAAAGTGAAAGAGTATGATAAATTTGTGAATTTGATAATAGTTTGGTATAAAAGAAGCTAATTATCCTAATTTAATTTATTAAGATAGCATCCTATGCAATTACTTGTACAATTTAGTTTTTAGTGACGGATTATTGTGGCAGAAAAAGTCTGCCGGTGATTGATGACGACAAATCCGCCACAAAAGTTCGTCAATAATTGGTGTCTATATTTGTTCGCCGCTATTTGTCGTCACTAAATAGCGGCTGATCCTATCCGCCACTATTGTTCGCCACTAAATTTGAATTACCGGCAGAAATAGAGCCGCCACGAAATCCGTCATTAATTTGTGGCGGATACGATTCCGTCACTATGTCCGCCACTATTTAATGGCGGAATCACGTTCCGCCACTAAATTCCGTCATTAAATTCCGAATTTCTAAAAAATCATTTTGTAAATTTCTAATTACTTCACATTTAATTATGTTATTAACCTTTTTGTAGTGGGAATTATGACCATATTGCATATCTATGAACCGGTCAAAATGTGAATTTTGATAAGTCCTCTATTATTCTCTTCCCCAACTTAATGAAGGAAAGAAAATTCAAGATCTGCGATTACTTAGGGGTGGCCCGGGTGGGTAATTATGAAGGGGATAACCCCGCTATTTGGGGATACAAGTACTAATCGGGGGACAGAAGAAAACATTCTAGGATATCTGAAAGAAAGAATTTTGAAAAGAATTTGCAGGTGAAATCACAAATTTTTGTCTAAAGCAAGTAACAAAGTTATGGTGAAGAAGGTGGATGGTGCAAGCCATGCCAACATATATCATGAACATTTTTTTACTTCCTAAGCAATTGTGTTCAGCAGTAGAAACATTTAATGAACGGGTATTGGTGGCATGATAATGATCACACTATTGGAAAAAGTGGGTTAAAATTGCATTAAATGGTCATTTTGGGGCAATTTTTTGAGTGGGGTCCACTTCCGATTTGGGTCGGGTCAAAGTGGTTTCGGATTGTCCTTGCTTAGGGCTACAATTCGATATATGGTACGCTCAAAACGGATAACGGGTGAATGAGAAATCGCTTTTCGAATTTTACCCGTTGGAATGGGAAAACTAGGAAAAGGCGGGTTTTAGTGTGAGTTTTTCCCACACCGAAAATCACAAGGGAATTTGAACCCTTTATAAAGGAAACCCCCCCCCCCCCTAAGGAGTTAAGATTCCTAAAGGGAAAGGCTCTCTCACGCGGGCGGGGTGTGGGGGTGTGGGGGTGCAGATCAAATCCCGAAACCGGAGAACAAAAAGCGCGACTTGCGTGTGCGGGCGACCTGCACACACGAATGCCGTCCGAAAATCTATCTTCTAAAGATAACGTTAATTTTTGTTCTTCCGTAAAGTTCCTATTTTTTTGCTCCATTAACTGCCCAATGTTCATATGCCTTAATGCATGGAACTGGAAAGTTTTCTGGACAGATCAGTGCAAACTAGCTGGCTATTGAATGCCAACGTTCATGTGGACGTTTAGGATGATTCAATACCAGCATGATGGCCATTGATGTCCAACGGCCAACTCCATTAAACGCCATTAACATGCAAACGTTCAGCCAACAAATCCATCCTATAAATAGGCTAGCAGGTGCTTTGCAAAGGACACACGTTCATACACTTCGTACACATATTTTCAGAGCAAAAAACCACCTCTCGCATTCCATAAAAACTCTTCTGTGTTCTGAGCTTTGTTCACGTTTGTTGGAACTTTTGTTTGAGTGCTCAAACGCTTGTTCGTAGTCATCGTATCCTGGGAAACGATTCTTGCAACGCTCCTAGCACCCCGGGAGGCAACGAATACGTTTTAAGGAAATCGTGCGTAGAACGAGCTTTGGCTTATTCTGCTTCATCTCATTTCTTGTTTTTTTAAAGTCATTTTATTTAATTAATTTTTATTAGTTAATTTTCTTTGTTTTTCGAAACACACCCGACACACACATGAAAAGGTATCCGCTAGACAAGATAATAGGTGCTATGCAAACCAAAAAGCAAAGGAGGATTGGGATATAGGATCATTAGGAATTGAAATTTAACTTAGCGATACTTGGAAATCGATCAAGCTTGGAGACTAGTGCCTCATCCTGACTCGCTAGTGAGTAAAACTATAGGCCGATATTATCCTAACTCTTCCTTTTTGTAGGCAGATGTTGGAGTGAATTCCTATTTTATATGGAGCAACATCCTACAAACTCAAGGGACGATAGCAGGGCGGACATGCAGAAAGATTATTAGTAGCAAACAATCAATGTCCTTATGGAAAGAAAATTGTTTCCTTGGGGATGGATATGGCTGGTTCCTTATGGAAAGAAAATTATAGCGACAGGATAGATAGATGGTATGAACATGGCACCCATTTTAAAATTTAAAGGAAGATGCAAGCAACTGGAATACCAAGCATGTGGAAATTATAAAATAAGGAAAGTAAAAAATAGGACTAATAAAACCATGTAGAATGAGAATTAGGTGCATTGAGGTAATAATAGTGATCTATATATATAAAAACAGAAAAGTGGGGAGTGAATTTGGGCGGGAAAAACATGTCTTGCACGTGAGAGTAAATATGAAAACGTATGAATGCAAAAAATAAAATGAATAAAAATTTAATCATGAAGTTGACCCTTTTTGAACTTTTCAAAAAGGGATAAAGCCTTTAATACGGAGTATTCAGATTAATGATTGAAATAATCTGTATCACGTTAGTCGATGCATAAAATTAAATTACTATCCCAATGAAGTACTCTTTATTACAAATTACAAATTAAAATTAGTTTACACACCTAGGAAATCATACAATAAGAAAATGAAGTATGCACGATGTGGCTTTTTACATTCTAATGGAAAAATCTAGAATTTTCGCTCCTAAAAATTAGGGACCATTGGGGATGAATTTCAACACACAGGACGGTAAACTCATATCCGAACATCTAATATCTGCACTGACTTTCAAATATACACACCAAACTCTCAAGTAAAATTATCATGCTCAACAATTTGCGTCTGCTTTCATCAAGTAATCTAAAAAACCATTGCCCCTGCAAAATGAACAAGTATTCATGTATGAGGCATCAGGTAAAAGCCATTGTTACTTTAAGATGAAAAACATTGTATCCTTGCACATTTATTGAAATCATTTCTTTGATCATTCATGTGTTGCTTATCTCAAGATGTTTGCCAAGAAAAAGCAGAGATTAACACGTCAAAAGTTTAGCAGGTCACAAAGTGTATGTGTATGCTGAAAATGCAATGTTCTGTGGTTTTCAAATCTCAACTTTGGATTTTGTTTTTTGGTGTTCAGTTGACTGGTCATAGTTAGAAGATGTGATCTAATATAAAAGAGATTAGCGTTGAAGCACTACATGGAAGATGACAGTGGACTCATCAGCCTTTATTTGACAGTAGAACATGAACGACATCCATACCCTTTTATTACCAAGATATATGTTTAAGTATTACAGTGGTTGTATAGTCAACTTCTAACCTATTCATGAAGGTATGAAAGGCCACATTAAAAATTACAGTGCTCCATGAGGTTCACGAAACATCTATTCATCTTATAAACTAAAATTTACATTAATGATAAGTATTTCTACGTATTATTCAAGAAAATTGTTCAAATTATGCACAGATCTTGATTTGAATATTTCAAGTACTTAAAAAAAAGCTCATAGGATTAACTTCAAATAAGATCTGAAAAAATGAATTCTTCTTGAAGGGAATTCTTATAATTTGGGGGAACGTTATGGCAAAGTTGTTGAAAATATAAGGCTCATTTATCAGACATTTTAAAGATGTTACAGATTTATCTATTGACATAGAAGCGTGATGATATTCAATAAAACTACATTATAAAACTAAAAAATATAAAAACAACCATTAGGGTATATTGCAAACTATGGTATGATTTGCAACTATACTAAATGCAACTATGGTACTATACTAGTTTTTGAACATTACTTATGGAAATTTCGACCAAATAAGAAGATCACAAAATAGCCCTCAAGTGAATGAAATAATAATACCTAAAAATGACGTGATCTAATGGTTTGAATTTTTTCTCATTCCTCTCAAATATTCTCATTTGAACCAAATTTTATATTTGAAGTAGTTATATAGAGAGTAATTTTCCGATCAGGAATTTCCTGACTAGAACACCATTGGCCACCTTCATGTGAGGTGCTACCAGTGGAATTTTTTGCTGAATTTGTGAGCATGTTTTTCATGAAATGTCTTTTATGTTCACTAATTCAACCAGGAAGTCGGTTAAACAAAATATTGAAAAATATTGCACCAAAAAATATACGTAGTATAAAAAACACAACGTTTTATAATAATTTATTTAAATTACTCTCGATTGAATTTTAAGCTAAAATTGGGTGGACATAATCACAAAACTTCCACTCAGAAGCACTTGAAATGAAAGTGGCCAAACGATATTCAGATAAGGGAATTCGTATAGAGGGTTGTTCGAGTCAGGCGGCCTGACCGGACAGGCCCGTGCGGCCTTCCCTGTTTGGGGACCTTCTCAGTGGAATTTTTTGATTAAATGTTTTGAGCATGTTCCTCATCAAGTATAATTTATCCATACCAAATTTCAGCTCAAAATTCGATCAGGAAGGCTGTCAAATAAATTCTTGTAACATACTGCTCATTCTGCGCATATATAAAGAGTAGTATGTTTCAAGAATTTATTTGACTGCCTTCCCGAGCTGAAATTTGGTATGGATAAACTAGACTTGAAAATGAACATGCTCAAAAAATTTCATCAAAAAATTCCACCTGGAAGGCTCCCAAACGAGGATGGCCGCACGGGCCTGTCCGGTCAGGCCGCCTGACGCCCTGACTCGAATAGCCCTCTAGATATATATATATATTCTTTTTTTATATATTATGTGTTTCCCCATATACTTGATTATAAAAATAAGGAAAATGATAATACAAGCTGAAGCACACATTAATGGTTATTAATTTATTATTCATGCTGCATGCACAAAAGGAAGACGCAAATAGAACCTTGGATACTCATATCCCCAACAATACAATAATAATGGCCCCCATGGAACAAAATAGATAATTACTCATTGGTCCCATTCATAATTTCTGAGAAGCTAGTCTAGTGCTTCAATGGCGGAGTGATAGCATAGGCATATGTTGTCTTATAAAGGACCTCTCCAATTCTTAGGCCTGCCACTTCAGTGATGGGAACTGCATTTGATATCTCTTTCACTTCGTCTTCGGTTAGCTTCACCTTCACAGAACCAATGTTATCGTGCAGGTTCTTCATCTTACTTGTCCCTGCATTCATCAAGTTCTGATTACATATTTCTCATGCTTTGTTTGTAAGAGTTTAATTGGCTTTCGAACTAAATTCGGGTGGTTTGTGTGAAAGTAATAATAAGAGTGCATTAGGAAACAAATAAATATGGAAACCTAATTAAAGTATTAATTACACTATTACACCCCTCAAGCTGTGCAGGGGAAACAATGCGCAGATTGTCCCTAAGAAAAATAAAACGCTGTGGAGATAAACTCTTAGTCAAAATATCTGTTAGCTAGAATTGTGTAGGAACATGACGAACAACCATATCTCCATGGGAAACTCTCTCACGTACAAAATGATAATCAATGCTAATATGCTTACTCCGGGCATGCTGAATAGGATTAGCTGATAAATAAGAAGCTGAAATATTATCACACATAAGTGTGACTGGTGCAGGAACCGGAAACCCCAATTCAAATAAAATGGAGCGTATGTGTAGAGTATCCTGCACTGTGTATGCAATTGTCCTAAACTCAGCTTCTGTGGAAGAGCGAGAAACAGTAGGCTGCTTCTTAGCCTTCCAAGAGACCAAGTTAGGACCCAGAAAAATAGCAAAACCAGAGGTGGACCGGCTACTGTCAGGACACCCAGAAAAAATGTAACTCCCCCAAATCCTTCATAGCAAAACATCGGCCCAGACATGAAATAAATGTGGAAACAAAGGAAGGGGAATTACCAGTGACAATAATATCATCAACATATAACAGAAGATAGATCACGGAAGAACCATGTCGATAGATAAACAAAGAATTATCAGACTTACTGCAGACAAAACCATGCGTCAACAAGAAATTGCTAAACCTGTAAAACCAGGCTCGAGGAGCCTGTTTGAGACCATAAATAGCCTTACGGAGGCGACAAACGTGATGAGGAAAATGTGGATGAATAAAACCCGGGGGCTGACGCATATAGACTTCTTCAGTCATATTACCATGTAAAAAAGCATTTTTAACATCTAACTGACGAATAACCCAATTAAACGATACAGCAAGAGATAAAACAATACGAACAGTAGTGGGCTTAACAACAGGGCTAAAGGTCTCAGAAAAATCCACACCAGCTTGTTGAGTAAATTCCTGAGCCACAAGACGTGCTTTATACCGCTCAACTGACCCGTCTGAATTAAATTTAGTTTTATAAATCCATTTTGACCCGACCACATTTTTACTAGGATTAAATGGAACTAAATCCCATGTATAATTATCAATGAGTGCATTAAATTCCTCTGCCATAGCTCCTCTCCATTTAACATCTTTATTTGCTATAGAAAAACATGAGGGATCACATGCCAAAATATCTGTTTTAAGGTTAAAAATAGTTTTGGGCTTAAAAATCCCTGATTTTGCTCTTGTTTGCATTGGATGACAATTAGCCGGGGAAGAGGCTGGTGATGAGGTCTGAAGAAAAGAAGTCTCGGTCTGGCTGTTAGGAATAGGTTTGACTGGAGGAGATGGCGGGTGAGGCTGCACTGGTGAGCTGGGTTCGGATTCAACAGACGGAGTAGGAACCGAAGATGAATGGTTAAGGTCTGGTGGCAGGCCGTGTATAGGGGAGGCTGAGGACGGCTGAACGGGCTGATGGTGGATGCTGGTGTGAGATGAGCTGTTTAAGAAGGAAGATTCCAAAGAAAAAATGGTGTCTGGTATGGTACTCGTATGAAGCTGGACCGTGGCATTGGGAGACAGAGATGGCAAGTCAGCTTTTCCTATGGATGAAACTAATTTTGAGTATGGAAAAATGTTTTCATAAAAACGAACATTCCTATTGATGTAAATCTTGCCAATGATAGGATCAAGACAATGGTAACCTTTGTATTCAGGAGCATAGCCTAAAAATACACACAAAACGGATCTAGGTGACAATTTATTTGCAGAAGTGACATTGAAATTTAGAAAACAAGCACAACCAAAAACACGCATAAAAGAGAAATCAGGAGGATGGTGGAATAATTTTTCAAACGGAGTAGCACCATTTAAGTTTGGAGTAGGGAGACGATTAATAATATAGGTAGCGGTAAAAACAGCATCGACTCAAAACTTAGCGGGCATGTTTGCTTCAAAGAGCATAGTGCGAGTAAGTTCCAGGAGATGCCTATGTTTGCGTTCAGCAATTCAATTTTGCTCAGGAGTGTCAGGACAGGATTTTCGAAATAAAATACCACTTTTCAGAAAAATATCCCGCATACCATGATTATCAAACTCACCCCCTCCATCACTGTGAAAAATTTTAATGTGGGTGTTCAGCAAATTTTCCACCATTAATTTAAAAGCTTGAAAATGCCTCACAACCTCACTTTTATGGCGCATGGGATAAAGCCACGTGAAACGAAAAAAATCATCAATAAATAATACATAATATTTAAAGCCACTTTCAGAAATAACAGGAGACTACCAAACATCAGAATGAATTAAATATAAAGGGGAAGTAGATTTATGTCAAACTTCTTGAAAGGGTAATCGTTGAGATTTTCCTAAACAACAAGAAATAAAATCATGAGAAAAATTCGTAGTACTTAAAATAGATCCAGATTTTCTAAGTTTATCTAAAATACGACTGCTACAGTGTCCCAAGCGACGATGCCAGATTGGTCCAGGAGCAACATGAGAGATAAGAGCAACTGGTGAGCAAGGAGTAAGAGAGATGGGGTAGACCCCACCATTACTGGAAGCATGAAGAAGAACCTTCCCCGAAATTGTGTCCTTAACACAAACATAGTTTTTATCAAATATCACAAAACATATATTATCAGCACATAATCTTTGAATGGATAGCAAATTATATTTAAGATTTGGAACATGATAGACAGATTTTAAATGTAGAGAGCTCGGCGGAGTAGATATTTGCACATCACCAACAGTCATAACAGGTAAAGTAGAGCCATTTGCAACCGTAACGATTAGTGGTCCAGAAGAAATAGATTTGTTTACTAAAATACTTTCATTAGAAGTCATATGAGCGGAAGCGCCTGAGTCTGGATACCACACAGCTGGAGTGGATTCACCAGTGGGAACAGCTAAAGCAGGGGTCTAAGCTTGAACAAAGCGAGAAGGACACGAAACGGCAGAATGACCTGGAGAATGACAAATTTGACAGACTACGGGCGGAGGAATGGAACCAAAACTATTCTCAAAAGATGGAATTCCTGCAGAAACATAGTTAGTACAAAAAGTAGATAGCGCAGGAGTAGAAAACGATGACTCAACTGTATTACATAAAACTGTACCAGGTTGTCCCAAAGGAGTGGAGGGAGACTACCTGCGGCCATACTGAGCAGGCTGCTGGTTCGGTGCATGCTCGCCGTAGTAATTTCCCTGCTGCCTGTATGCTCTTTTTTGCTGCTGATGACGTCCTCGGCCCTGACTGCCACGGCCCTGACCCCCACGGCGACCGCCACGCCCACCACGGTTGGGCTGCTGGGAAGGTTGCTGCTGACCGGCGACAGAGGCTAAAGCGGGAACACCCCCTGCCGGGGTAGTGGCCGAGAAAGCTGGTGCGCCTAGAGAGGATTCCAAAGATTGCTGATATTGTAAACGCGCCTCTTGATGGACCAACTTGGTGCATAATTTGTCAAAAGTGAATCGTTCAGGGAAGAGTGTAAGTGGTCCAACAAGCGATTCATAACCCGGTCGTAATCCATAAAGTGTATGTTGTAAAAGATCAGAATCAGAAACCAGTGAATTAATTGAAGCCAGATTGTCCGCAATCGTCTGAATTCCACGAACATACTCCTCCATGTGGACTGATTGGCTTTCTTTTTGGTGTGAGATAACATATGTTTCAACTCCATGGAACGGGCAAGGCTGGCCGCCATAGATCGAGATTCCAATTTCTGCCAAATAGTGGTGGAATTCTTCAGAGTATGAACTTCCATCAAAATTTCCCGAGATAAAGTAGCAAATAGCCAAGCACGAACGGTTTGGTCAAGCTTTAACCAATGATAATATTCAGGGTTCATTATTGGAGCCTGATATAAATCATAGGTATAAAGAGGTGGAGCCGCAAAAGAACCGTCAAGAAAACCCAAGAGGCCATTCGCAACCAAAAAAGACTCAAATTGTGTTCTCCATGGCAAGTAATCTTCAACTGCTAACAATTTAGTGGTAACAATTTGATTGACAGAAGATCCAAAAATCATGCCTTGGGCCATAGAAGCAAAGGAGACAAGAATTGATGATTCTGTTGGACGCCTTCCTATTGGCTCGCTGACAGGAGGCTGATGAAGACCAGGGTGGCCGGAAAAAGTAGAGCCTCCAAATCGCGCGCGAGCTGCTACTGCGGCGTTGCTTGACTCACCATGTAGGTCACTGGAGAACAGGGGTTGCGGATGAGTCAAGGGAGGTGTAGGGGTCCAGGTAAACAGAGGCGGAACCCACGTGGACTGTAGCGGCGAGATCGAAGATACTGTGGGAACGATCTCAGACTCTGGCGGTGCTAAGGACGGATCTCGCTAGTCTGCCGTGCTCGAAACTGGTGCTGCGGACTCCGGCGTAGTCATCGTGGCGGAAGTGATGACGGAAGTCGAGACAGCGGCGGCGGCAGATGTAGTCGAGGAAACCATCGAAAAAAAAATATTTGTCTAAAATCCTAGGGCTCTTGATACTATGTGAAAGTAATGAAAAGGCATACCCAATGTGGTAGCCTAGATGTCATATATATAATAATAAGAGTTCTGAGTACATTAGGAAACAAAAAAATATGGAAACATAATTAAAGTATGGGAAAACTATCAAATAAGCCCCTGTACTATACTGAAAAAGTCGATTAGGCCCTCGTACTTTACAAACACTCAATTAAGTACTCGAACTATTAAAAAACGTTCAATTAAGCCCTTTTGGTCGGTAAATAATCGGTTTCCCGGTTAAATGTAACCCGTTTCCCGACAGCCGCCGTTGTCGGGGTTCGAGGACATCATCGCCGTCATCACCGTTTAACCGAGAAACCGGTTACTTACTGCCCGAAAGGGCTTAATTGAACGTTTTTTAATAGTTCGAGGACTTAATTGAGTGTTTGTAAAGTATGAGGGCCTAATCGACTTTTTTGGCATAGTACGGGGGCTTATTTGATAGTTTTCCCTTAAAGTATTAATTACACTATTATTTTGAGCTCCATAAGAAATATGATATTTTGAGTGCAATTCTAACTTGCACATGGTTTTGATATTGCACAAGTCAAATGATACTAAAAGTATAACTCAATTAATTAATTAGTTCAAATTAATACTTCATAAATTCTTCCTTTATGTGGCAATTAACAGTTCCACATTAGTTTATTGTCAACTGAGTCAATCTGGTAAAAACTTTCACCCCATTTTGAGTCTTATTATTATATAACTAACTACTAGGACTTCCAGAAATTGTTATAACTACCCCGTATAAGTCAAACTGTAAAGAGGGAAAGGGCATACCAGGAATGGGCACCAAGTCATCACCCTTATGAAGAATCCATGCAAGAGCAAGTTGAGCAGGTGAGCATCCATGTTTCTTAGCCAGTTCTTCTAAACGAAAATATATTCCTTTGTTCTTTTCTAAATTCTGTGCAGTAAACCTGGGATGTTTTTCCTGTTGAATAGGGCCACGTTCGGTTAATCTTCAAACACTATAAGCTTTCGATTAGTTTTAAGAAATATAAATCTGTTTCAAAGCGTACCATGGCGCTGTTAGCAGGCAAGCTCTCCACAACTGCCTTTCCACCAAACAGTCCACGACCAACAGGGCAGTATGAAACAATCCCAATTCCCAGTTCCCTGTTAATTTATTGAAGTGGCCTTATAAGCCACAAATTACATAGCTGAAATGACTCAATATGCTGAAACTTCACAAAGGAAAATGTATTCATAACATCCGTTTCGTCCAAATAAGTAAGTCGGAAGCTACTTATTCTGCTCATAAGTAGAATAAGTGAGAATTGTCTACTAAACATAGCCGGAACTCGTATGTACAAACCTGCAAAGAGGTATGATATCATCCTCGATGTCACGGGTCCATAAGGAGTACTCTTGTTGGAGAGCAGTGATGGGATGAATAGCATGTGCCCTCCTAACTGTGTCTGGGTGAGCTTCGGATAGGCCGACATACTTTATTTTACCTTCTTCAACTAATTTCTTTAGTTCTCCCATCTGAGGTGAAACAAAATCACATAGGGCACACAATCAAGACTCAAGTTATAACATGAGAAGAATTTTAATAAGGATTTCATGTGGAATTCAGATCAAATGAGTCCTGAATATTGATGAGGACCAAAATCTACAGACCACAGGTCTTATATAGTTAAGGTTTCAGTGGAAAAAGAAGGAAACGTTTCATAGAATATAATTATCCACATAAATCCATTAGCATAGCCTTCGATAAGTGTCCAGCAAATATTTGTATTGAAGGTTCCAAAGTGATAAGAATACAAAGTTTGCTAGTACTAGTTGTGAATAACTAACAAAAATATAGGAGAATAAGGACACTTACAGTTTCCTCTATAGGCACAGTCGTGTCAATACGATGTACATAATAGAGATCGATGTAGTCGGTTTGAAGGCGTTTCAGGCTAGCCTCACAACAAGATCGAACATATTCAGGTGTTCCTTTCACCACAATATTTGCAGGATCAACTTTATATATACCAAACTTCGTAGCGAGTTGTACTTTTTCTCTGGGTAAAAGCTTCAATGCCTGCAACAATCAAATTTAACATAACTACAACGTCTCAGAGTAATAGAAAAAAATAGTTCGAATTGAATGACTATTAAAAAGCATTTATATAAGGCAATGGTGGTTATCCAAGAACTTTCACGAGGGATCAAACTCATGGACGGATTTAAGGGGGGCGCGGGGGGCAACCGCCCCCTTGGACTTTCAAAAATTTCTATAATATATATAGTATTTTCATAAAATTTTCATACTTTAATTATATATTCATGTGTTCGCCCTCCTTACCTTTTGATTTTTAAAAGGGAAAATAGCCCCAAATAGGACCAAATTATTGTTGAAATTCCTAAATAGGAGTAGGTTTAATTTTCTTCCCTAAATAGGACCATTCTTCCAATTTTACCCTTCTAATACATTTCAACCATTTATTAACTCATAACCTCCGTGCACGCTATCTGGTTCACATCTTTGCGCAGAGCAGTGCTTCAACGCCAAGGGGAGCAGCGAGAAGGGAGAGTCAATGATGAGTTGTGCCGATGAGCAGTAGCGAGCAGCGCCGGCGAGCAGCAGCAAGCAGCGGCGAGAGGTCTCTGTTCCTCACACTCCTCTGATTTCAATTTTTTTCATCTAGATCTGGTGCGGGCCATGGTGCCAAGCCTGGAGTCTTCTTCCCTCTTCTTTGCATTCATGTTGTCTCTTTGCTTCTTCTTTTGTTTTATACCAATTTGTTTGAGCTTTTATTGTAGTTTTTTCTTCTTCTTTCTCATGTTTGAGATCTGAAAGTGCTCTGTGATTGTCAATAACGGTGAAATCAAACTGACGTGGTGTAGTTAATGTTACAATTGCCATTTAGTTTTTGAAAATGCCATAAAAATGACATTCTTACTCTTTAAATATTTCATATTTTTTTTAAAAAAATGCCATTAAGATGGCATTCTCGGTTCATGTTGGCATTCTCATAAATAGGTTGGCATCAACGGTGGCATCAGTTAGTTCTGCGGTCATGGCGGCCGGATCTGCGATAGAGGAGGCTGGATCTGCGGTGGAGGCTGTCGGATATGCACTGGCGGCGGTTGAATCTCCAAAGGCGGCAGTCGACGGCCGGTGGAGGCTAGATCTGGCCCGATCTAGGGAGGCGGCAGCCAGATCTATGGAGGCGACGGTTAATTTTAAGGCGGCGGCGGCGGCCGGAGGCGGTCGGCGGTGGCCAGCGGTGGCCGGCCCAGCATCTGTTAGCAGCAATCTATTTTGTCAAGCTTCAGGGGTATATCTGTGAACCTACAAATAATAACTCCTATTTGGAGAATTTTTAAACTTTAGTCCTATTTTAACAATTAAGGATTTAATTACTCCCATTTAGGTAAATCTCCCTTTTAAAACTAATATAATATTTAGCCTTACATAATGTAATGCATAATTGAAAATTTAAAAGAAGAAACATCTAACATAATTTACATAACTTAAGCAAATAAAAATGGAACAACTCATTGTTTAAGACTTATGGTACTTTTTATATAAACAATCCTAGTTTTGTAATATTTAATTATCTGTATTAGATAGCTAGTACCCGACTTTATAAAACATCAAACGATACTAAATACGAGACACACTAGTTAAACAGCATGTAAATCATGAGAATTGAATCCAAAATATAGGTGCTTGTTGACATTAAATTAAATCACACTATTCATTTACTAGCTTCTTACTTTTTAAAAATAATGTATTGCATAGATAATAAACTTTAATTTTTTAGCAATATAATACGTAGTATTTTTTAAAAAATAATGTATTGCATAGACTATTGATAGAGTATTAATTCTAGAGAGAAGTGAGAGCTAGAGAGAGAAAGTGAGTAATTATATTTCTCAACCCCCTATAACTAGCCCCAAGGGGTCTATTTATAGGTAAAAATGTGGATTTGGGCCCCTAGCCATGGGCTTAGGAGGCCCATTACAATAATCATGCCTCTTTTGGGCGAAATAGGGCCTCTAATGGGCTGTGTACAATACTTAGCAAATAATAGTAGAGAGAGATGCATTCTGCCAGGCAGAACCCTGGCCGATGCAGAACCCTTTGGCCGATGCGGTCTCATGGCCGATGCGGTCCATGGTCCGATGCGACCCCCGGGAGTCCAGATGCGATTCCTGGGCCGGTTTGGTTTCTGGCCGATGCGGACCCACTGGCCGAAGGGGCCACGTGGGTGTTCTTCTGGTCGCCGTTGACTTGAGTATGCGGGCCGTGGGGTCCAGGTCCATATACTCTATCAACTATATTGCACCATATATATATGAATTAGCAATATAATACGTAGTATTATTTTAAAAATAATAATCTCATACATATTAGTATAGTATTAAGAAAACTCCTTGTGACTTACGAACACCCTCCTTGGTAGACAAAAATTGCAATTCAAAACCAAATCTTTATTCCGATAAGGTTTATGTGGTTAAACAAGGCAGAAGTTATTTAAAAAGTATTGGTCGATGCATGTGTACCTTTTAAACTTGTTGTCTTCAAATAATTTGATAAAATGTTATATATCCCTTCTTATTTTCAAATATTTTTTCTTTGATTTTCCATTTCTTACACTTTAATGTATCTGTACTTTTGCTAGAGCTTAAAATCAAAGTTATCTTTCCATTGTCTAGATTTAGAATGTACTATAATAGATTTAAAGCTTAAGAATGTCATTGTGTATGTATTAATGGAATTTTTTGGAATAAAAACTAGCCGCATAGCCCTACAGTATCGAAAAAAATTCACCCGCTTCATTAGCTAAAATATTTTCACCCCGACACTAACGGAAAAAAATCGCCCCGTTGACGCAAAATCATGGATCCATCCCTGATCAAACTCGCACTATAATATTACAATAAACGTTCCAAAAAAAGTTGACCACAACATTATAAATAATATATCTTAAAATCAACTATAAATAATGAAATATTCATTTGCCAAAAACATTGTGGTATCATATCTTACTTGTCCTTTGATTCCAAGATTGTCTTCAAATTTTTTTTTTAGATAAAACACTTCATGGTTGATATAATTATAGTTCATATATAGATAGAAAGACATGCATTACTTCATATGTTGATTTGTATCTTTATACTAAATCAATGTGGTTGACTTGGCATGTTGGAATGCTGGAAGGATACGCTGGAAACCGTTAACATTTGGCCAGAGGTATACTTAGACTCTGTTTGTAACCACTTGTGCTTAAATAAAAGTACTTTTTGGGAAAAAGTGATTAGTAGTAAAAGTTGGTAGTGTTTGGTAAAATAAGTGCTTTTTGTGTAATAGAAAAGGTAAAAAGTATATTCAACACGAAAACCAAGGAAGTAAAAGTTGATAGTGTTTGGTAAAATAAGTGCTTTTTTCTTAATAAAAAAAAAGCCAAAATCACTTTTTTTAATTGATTGCAAACATGCCCTTAGCAGGCCAACTCAAGCCTCAAATCCCCCAAATTTGTAAAAATTATATATTTATGATTGATAAAAATATGAAAAAAATCTTTATTACCGTCAACACCGATGTTGGTTATTTGAAGCAGACCTACTTTGAAGTATGCTTATTTGTTGTTCAATCTTGATCAGATTTATACTTGTTTAAGCTTAAGAGCTTCAATTAAAAATTGGGACTCGTTCGAATTACTAAAAGGTAATTTGCTAGAATAAGTAACTCAAAGACCAACTTAGGGTGTCCCATAGGAATCTACATTGACTTGATTATTACAAAGTAATGTGTTAAATGAAAGGTGTTCACCTCCTTATCACCAATTGATTTGAGATATGCTTGTTATTTAACTATAAGACTATAGTTGAGCGAGTTCGAAGTAGAAAAGCTCAAAGTTGGCTGACCAACTAAAAATTTTGTAAATAGGGACAAATGATCCTACATATTGAAATTTCAAGTGTGGGGCTTGACTTTTGAGGTAAAAAGCATAGAAGGCAGGTCAATCAACAAGTGGTAGTCTGGTAGAGGCTAGAGGGATCTCCAACTTAACAAAACTTTACACACAAAAAGTAAGTGAAGAATCCTGAAGATATATGATGTATTGATAATTATGCAAATGTGGAGAATGTGTTGTTATCAGGGGCGAACCCAAGAAGTTTATCTTGGGAGGACGGTAACTTAAAAAAAATATTTTTTAGGAGGACGAAAATTATTTTTTGGTATATATATACACTAAAAAAATTTGTTGTTGGAGGGGCCACTGCCCCCTGAGTCTCTACTACGGTCCGCCCCTGGTTGTTATCAATGGACGAAAGTAGTGATAAGTTTATCAAGTCAAAGTTAATCACATAAACTCATTTTTCTTGATAACCACATCTCCTCCTCATGTCCCAAATTTAGTAGGTCTGAGGTAGCAGTAATTTGAGTCATATTAACTTGTACGTAGTATAATTTTTACCCTTAAATGATCATGAAAGTCTACCTATAATAATTTTAGTCATATTTATATAAATACGAGTAAGTTTTATTTGAATGATACTAGTATTTTGCAACAATTTGAATGATAATTTTTTTTTTGTTTGGAATGATATTTTATTTAATGATATTTTTGAAAACCCTTCATAAATTACTCCGTATTTCGTAAGGAAGCAACTTCACCTTCCCAACCAGGAGCTCATTAGCATGGTCTGCGCCATAAATGTCGGCAGTGTCCAAAAATGTCACACCTTTACTAAAATTTTCCCTTATAATTGCTATCCCTTCCTCCTCTGGAACCGGATTGTTGTATATCCCAGTTAGCCCCATACACCCATACCCCAATCTGGAGACCTGCAGCAAGAAATTCATGCGTGGAATTTCTATATATAAACGCATACAATTGTGAAGAAACACAAACGAGAAGAGAAAAATAAGATGGAAACCTCAAGTCCTTGGCTCCCGAGCTTCACTCTAGGCACTTCAGCAGACGCCATTCTAGTACAGATTACAGAGTATTTTTCCTTTTTTCTTTAAATTTGAGTGGCACTGCCAGCTAACTCAGGTGGGTTTATATATAGTACCTCCGTCCCATTAAGATTGGGATGGAAGAAGGTGACACGATTATTAAGAAAAGTGTGTTTGTGTGGTTGATATTAAATTGATAAAGTAAGAATAAAGTAAGAATGATTTAGAGCCACACAATTTTTACCAAATTTGGTATGAGACAATCTTAGCGGGACTTCCCGAAAAGGTAAAATGGGACAATCTTAGCGGGATGGAGGGAGTACGTGTTTGGAGATGTGTTAGCAATTACTCCCTTGTCCCGCTGCGATTGTCCCATTTTACCATTTTGATCCGTCCCACTAAGATTGTCACGTACCTTATTTGGTAAAGTTTGTGGTGTTCTAAATCATTTCTATTTTATTTTTACTTTATTAATTCAATATTAATCACATAAACCCGCTTTTATTAATAATTGTGTCACCTTCTCTTGTCAAAGGACGGAAGTAGTACATAGAAGTACTTCATCCGTTCCGCTATGATTGTCTCATTTTACCTTTTCGCTACGTCCCACTAAGATTGTCTCATATCCTATTTGATAAAATTTGTGTGATTCTAAATCATTCTTACTTTATTCTTACATTATTAATTCATTACCAATCACATTAATTCACTTTTATTAATAATTGTGTCACTTTCTCTTGTCCCAAACTTGGGGTTTGACAATAACCTTGTTTGGAAAATGGTTGATCAATCATTGTTTAGTTTCTTTGACTTTAATTAATGAGTTTAACCATCTAAAAAACTAATTGATAGAGATTAGCTGATTGGGCCCAATGACCCAAAAACTAAAACGCCACCTACCCGACGAGTGGCCGACGTTTGAGTTCGGCACTTCGGCTGCTCGCATTTCTGCTTTTAATGCCCCTCACGCTTTACCCTCACGCTTTACGCATGTTTTTAAATCGTTGATAAATAAATATCCACATAGCATATAAATTGATTGATCCAATTATGCACATGTCCATAAACATCCACGATGTTGACCCAATTTTGCCTATTCTCTATATTTTAAATTAGACCTGGGATCGGTTCAGTTCGTGTTAAAATTCAATGGAACCGCATTAAAAAGAGAAAATCGTCAAAATGGGAGTAAAACATGAGGTAATTGCAAAACTAGGACTCATTGTTTTAAATTCTCTAAATAGGAGTAAATATTTGCATTTGGACGGAAATAGCCTCCGGTGCCGTAACATTACGCAATCGTTGCCATCTTCTGCAATCCATCGCAAACATCTCTTCCTCCCATGGATCTAAGCTCGTCATCGATTCTGGCCTCCCATCGCATAGGCAACCAGGTAAGTCCTCTGCTTCTTCCTCTTCCTCATCCTCTTTTTCTTCTTCTTCTTCTTCTTCTTCTTCCAATTTCTGGTCTTCTTATTTTTGCTTCTTCTTCGTCTTCATCTTCTAATCCTCTTCAATTTTTTGGTCCCCTATTCTCTTTTTCTTTTTCTTCTTTGGATTTGAATTTTATTTACTAATTTGGATTTTTTGGATTTGAATTTTACTTATTAAGCAAAATGTCATTTTATAATCTGGGAATGTCAAAAGTATTACTAATATTTGAAAAAACTGTCATGTTTGTACAATACATTTATCAGGATGACAATATGAAAATGACATATGTTCATAAGATAATGTCATTATCATGTCATTTATTCATATCAAGTGGCATTCTCATCGGAGGCTGCACATACTTGAATGACATAAGAGTGTCATTTTTTAAAAAATAACCAATAAATATGACATTCTTGATTAAAAAGTGACATTTGCTTCAGAATCATTACTTATGGCATTTTGAGATTGAAATATATCAAAATTGATAAGAAGAAATTCAAGTTAAGTATATCTTCATTGGAAACTTTCACATTCATGCAATATTTTTTCAAATTTGATTGATATTTTTTTTTTAAAAAGAAAGTAGAGAATCAGGAACAGGGCCACAAGAAGAAGATGAAGAAGAATTAGAAGAAGAAAAAGAAGAAGAGGAGGAAGAAAAGGAAGAAGAGTACCTGGGAGAGCAGAGACCATATGACTACGATGATTGCGGATAACGCCGTTGACGATGGAGATCGAAGCTGCGATTGACCAAAGGGAAAGTCGCAGGGGAGAAGTCTGGCGATTGATGGAGAGTCGATCGATTATTTTTAGGAAGAAGGGTAATAAGGTAATCTGAAGTCCTATTTGTGAGATATAAAACTTGTAGTCCTACTTTGGAATTTTAACCATGTTTTAGTCCTATTTAGATAAATACATTATTAAAAATTATAGGCGCTAAATTCGGTTCGGTTCTAGTTAAAAATGCAGTTGTTAATTTCGGTTCGGTTCTAGTTAATTTCGGTTCGGTTCTTACATTTTTTCGGTTACTAATAAAAATTTATTATCCTCCTAAAATGAACACATTTTATCTTCACTTACAAAAAAAAATCAAATTTCAAATGATGAAATTATGACCATTACATTATACATGCATGATATTCCAATGTTAAAATATCGCAAAAATATCCAAGTCCAAACATTAGATTTAAACATAATAAAAACATAAAGGTTTGAAATAGGCATCAACTATCAACCAAAAAAGTTTAATAGCTTCAAGGTACACATCCAATAGCAAGTAGTTCAACCTCATGATAATATTCTTGGCAAAACGTCATGCATGGAGGAAGAGGAGGCTAAGTAGTGTCCCATGACGGTGGCGACCAGTGCCTAGCATGGTTTGAAATAGCGGGCGAACCTGGAGCTTTCCTTTTCAGCGACGGTGGCCATCATGGTTTGAAATAGCGGCCCGCTATCGCTATAGCGATCGCTATATAGCGGTCGTGGTAGGGGTCGCTACCGCCACGGCCCGCTATTCGTGTGTGATTTCCAAATCACGGGAAAAATCCGCTACGCCGCCCGCTATAGCCCGCTATAACCCGCTATAGTCCGCTATTGACATTTCCGGTAGTACATCACGAACCGTTTGATGTGTAAATGTGTAAATGATGTGTGAATGATGTGAAAAGAATACATAATGATGATGCATGGAGCGAAACTCAAAGTTAAATATTGTGTGAATGATGTGAAAAAAATACATTTATGTTGTGCGCAATTGAAAATATTTCACGCCGCTGCAATCGCTACAGTCGGCTGCATGCCGCTACAGGCCGCTACCGCGATGACCGCTACCGCTGCGGCTGCGGCTATTTAAAACCTTGGTGGCCATTGGCCAACAAGAATGACGCCGCCGGGGCGGAAGGGAAACCGGCCAAATCAAGGGAGTGGAGACAGTTCCGAGTAGGCAGAGAACGGAAAAGCCGGAGAGCTGAAGGTATGCAGAGAGCCAGTCAGCCAATTCAAGCAGCTGATTCGCTGATCGCGTGGCGCCTGCTGACCGTGTGTCACCCCGTGGCGGCTCCACTTCCCTACTCCAAAGTCGTGTAATCGTCAACCTCGCAATCTTATTTCTCCAAGTGGCTGACTCTCCCTCCAACAGGCCAACATCTAAGCTTTGTAATTTTTGTTACTTTAATTTTAGTATTTTAATAATATGTTGAATGATTTGCTCTTTTTTTTGAGAATTTATGTTATGACTAACTGCTGGCTTTTGTGCTATCATTTGTGAATTGAAAATTACGGTTTGTAATTTCTTATTATAATGTAATACTTAACATATTAATGTGATTCAATTGAAATATGTATGCCCACAAACACTTAATTCTGAAAAAGTAAAAACGACATTGGTCCTACATATTTTACTTCTAAAAAGTAAAACCAGCATTGATTATGCAAGTAAAGAAAATAAAAAAGAACTTATAACTTGATTGATACACCTAATATTTCAGCTATTCAAGAGGAATTTGTTTTCATGGCATGGGTACTGTTAGGAGTTGTTTGTAAGCTTTAAATTGTACGGATATATCAATGTGTGTAAAAGTTGATAAATTTATGAGTGAATGTTTTAAAGCTTTAAGGGTTGTTTATAAGCTTTGAATTGTACCAATATATCAATGTGTGTTAAAATTGATAAATTTATAAGTGAACGTGTTGAGTTGTGAATAAATTATATTTAGAATAACTTTTATTAGTAAACCCTGGAAATATTAATTTAAATAAGAATTTCTCATGTTATAAAATTATATACTCCCTCTGTTCCTAAAAATTCTTCCTAGTTTGACTTGGCACACCTATTAAGAAAGTGGAATAAAGTGGAAATGTGTGATTGTGGTTGTGTGAGAAAAAAGTAAAATGAATGTGAGCCACACAAATTGTCCAAAAAGGGAAAGTGGGAAGAATTTTTGGGAACGACCCAAAAAGGAAAGTGGAAAGTATTTTTGGGAACGGAGGGAGTATAATTTTACCCATTTGTTATTATTACATTACATAACATAATGACCAAAATAATGAAAGGTTCCATTGAAAAAAATCTAATTTGTAAAATTGATATGTTCATAATAGTGAAACAAGATTCTTAATAGGATGAATTATAGTAAATATTGTACAAGTCTCAATTGGAAAAGTGAATTAGTTGAATTTATTGAGTCAAATAATATGTTACATATAAATATATTTATTACATTTTAAGGAGTAGCTAAAAATAGATATAAATAGTCTACCCAAAAACTCCTTTCGCAGCATATCATGTTTATTTCTGTAGTTTACGGTGATAGATTAATGGCAATATAAATGCATTATTACACTAGTAAAAAACTGTCTTATAGTGATACTTTTTTAGTGACACTTTTGGATTTAGTGTCACTAATATACGACATATCTTTTATTTTACATATAAGTGTCATCATTTCTGATACAAAAATATCAATATAGCATAGTGACACTCTGAATCGGGGTCATATTTATGATTTTTGAAATACGTTATCTAGTTCGGGGTTATTATTCCATCTCCATTCTAATCTCAAATTCTCAACCCTTATCGATTGTTCTTAACTATTCCATATATTCCAGGACGAACCCTAAAGCCCGACTCCATTCCCTCTCTTCTTTCCTTACACGTGCAGAACCCTAGCGTAGTTATGACAATGGTGGCCGCGAGTCTTCATCTCCCTCTCCCTGCAGCCGATTAAATCTTCAAGACAATGGCGCTGCTTATAGACAACAACCTCTCCACCAGTTCACCACTTCGCAGCTCCAAGATGATGCACTGCATCAAAGCTCCAAGACGAATCGTTGCTCCGCAAGTCCGACTGATTGCTGCTCCCACAGGTCCAAGATGATGCACCTATTCTCCGCCACTTCGCCACTCCTACACGAATAGCCATTCCGCCGCTCCTAGACGATTCATAACTTTGTTCCTCCTAAACGCCGCATACACTCTACGGCTTGTTCAGTTGCTCGATCTCCATCTAAAAGGACATTTGTTCTAATCTAGGTAAAAATGCTTTTTTACAAACTAATTTTTCATTTATTATTACTATTGATTTTAGATTTAACTATATCTTTTGCTCACTGATACAATTGTAATTATGCAAGAAGAATTTCATTTTTATTTTCTAGTTATCTAATGTCTGCTAAGTGTTTGTAACAAAGTCTCAATGTTTTTTTTTATTGAAGGTGCATTCTCTTTTCCTCAAATCATCATGGTAAACAAAAGTTATGAAACATCAACTTTGCAACATGTAGCTAAAACCCTCTTGGTATGGCTGATGGTTGACTTAAATTGATGAAGTGTCTCATTTTTTCCAAGTACTTTCAATCATCTAGGATATTTTTAATAAGTGAACTAAAGTGTAGTACAGAACTGAACTTAAAATTGTCTTTTCTTTTCATTTCAATGGACACGGGAAATGGAATTTTATAGCTGTTGCTGAGGTTGTCAAGTAAGGGGCCACATAGTTTAGAGTGTGATAAGAAGGCTGGTTTCACATATTGAATATTTAATTATTTTTCTTTTATGTATTTAATGATTTCACTGTGTTTAGATTATGCTATAAGTACGACTTAAACAGTTCTAAACCAGAATATCCATTCTTTTTTAAGAGTGCACAAGTCCTATTTTCGTAAACAACATTGGTTTTCCTAAAATGAGTGACATTGTATTGTATGTGGCCTTCTTCAATTAAGATTCAAATGAGCTCCTTTAGTTGAAGGTGTTGGAAAAAATGTGTGAAAAATTGCATTAAATTGCTATTTTGGGGCAATTTTTTGAATGGGGTCCACTTCCGATTTGGGTCAGGTCAAAGTGTTTTCGGATTGTCCTTGTTAAGGGCTACAATTCGATATATGGTACGCTCAAAACCGATAACGGGTGAATGAGAAATCGCTTTTCAAAGTTTACCCGTTAGAATGGAAAAACTGGGAAAGGATGAGTTTCTAGTGTTAATTTCCCACACCGGAAAACCCAAGGGATTTGCAACCCTTTATAAAGGGACTCCCCCCTTAAGGAGTTAAGATTCCTTAGGGTAGAGGCTCTCTCCACGCGCGCAGGGGGGGTGCAAATCAAATCCCGAAATCGGAGAAGAAAAACCGCGACTTGCGTGCGCGGGCGACCTGCGGACACGAATGTCGTCCAAAAATCTATCTCTCAAGAGATACGATTAATTTTTGTTTTCTTCCCGAAACGTTTAATTTTTTCCCAGCGGCAGAAGTGCTCGGATCAGAACTCCTCTCGTTAGTCTTCTGATGGCAGAACCCCTCTGGGGGTCTTCTGATGGCAGAACCCCTATGGGGGTCTTCTGATTGGCCTCCGATCAGAACCCCTCCCGAGGTGTTCTGGTGGAGGTCTTCTGTCGCACTTCTGAAACATTACAACAATTAATGCCCAACGTTCTTATCTTTTAATGCAGCGTTAAATGGACAGTTCATGGACGATTCAATGCCCAACGGACAGGTCATTGATGTCCAACGTTCAGGTCCATTAATTCACCATTTACACACAACAAATCCTCCTATATAATGGCTGGCAGGTGGTTTGCAACAACACACGTTCTTACACGAATTCATACACTCCATGCACGTTTTGCACCTCTAAAAACACACTGCTAGCAATCTGCAAATTCCTTCTGTGTTCAGCCTGTGTTCTCGTTCGCTGGAACTCTTGTTTGTGTGCTCAAACATTAGTTCGTAGTCATCGTATCCTGGGAAACGATTGTTGCAACGCTCCTAGCACCGTGGGAGGCAACAAATACGTTTTAAGGACATCGTGCGTAGCACGAGCTTTGACTAATTCTGCTTCATCTCCTTTCTTGTTTTTCTCTAGTCATTTTATTTAATTAATTTATTTTAATTAATTTTCTTAGTTTTCCGAAACACACCCAACAGAAGGTGTAGAGAATGGAACAGAATACAGTAAAGAAGGATCAAAGCTATTTTTAAACAAGATTTTTTAATTCATGTACATTGCTTTGTTATGGTAGTGCTTATGAACTATCAAACGCTTACTGCCTCTGGCCTCTCCTCTCGTTCGTTCAACCTAAACTAGTTCTTCAGTCCGGAGACTCTCTCCCTGACCTCACAAGTCTTCTTCCAGACCACCTGCCGTCCATTTTTCGGTTTTATTTTTTTTCATGTTTTCTTTGTATCTCATGGCTAAGTTATCTTCAATAATGTATTCTAAATCAGTTTTGTTTATCAATCTTCTATTTCGCATTACTTCTCTCCAGCCAATAACTTTCTATCTGTCGTGAATTGTTGCTACAAGTCTGATTTTTTTCTCTCTTTTGGCTTTTCTTCTCAGAGAGCAAGGGTCTAGACTTGAAGTTTTCTGTATAGTACTTTGTATTAGGCTTTGTTTGCAATCACTTCTGCTTAAATAAAGCACTTTTGGGAAAAAAAATGATTAGTAGTAAAAGTTGGTAGTGTTTGGTAAAATAAGTGCTTTTTGTATAATAGAAAAAGTAAAAAGTAGATTCTACACGGAAGCCGAGAAAGTAAAAGTTGGTAGTGTTTGGTAAAATAAGTGCTTTTTTCTTAAAAAAAAGTTAAAAGCACTTTTTTAAATGGGTTGCAAACAGACCCTTAGATACATGTGTTCCAGATGGAGTCCAACTGTAAAAATGGGTTAGTATTATTTTACATTTTTACTACTACACATGTACTCCATATTTAATTGCACGAGCTTTTGTGTTGATACATTGATATATGTATTACTTGTTTGTGGTCTTATTGATGGGTATTTAAACTTTTGTTTTGAATTGTTAAATACTTATTCCTTTCTTGAACCCTCATGATCTAAATTGCTATCTTATTTGACTTATAAGCTATCAACTGTCTTATTCTTTAGTCTATCAGGAGCAATTACAGTCCATACTTATACTTAGAGTCCATCAACTCAGCGACACGAACAAGGTCCACATTTCCGATGACTAGTTAGGCTTGATATGTTATGTCATATTTCTAATTCTAGTTCTTTCTTTTGTAGAAACTAGAAGACCAAACCTAGCAAACCTTGTTCAAACTGGTAAAGATTCCTAAAAACTTGGTGATGAGCATACTTCTAACAGTAAAAGTTTGTAAGTTATTCATTCTAGGTAAATGTCTTACGTAAACAACAAATTTTTTGTACAGTCCGTGAATGTCATTGGAATTTGCATCCTTCATATGTCTGAGGAGAAAATTACCTTTGATGAAAACAACTTTACAAATTTCCATTGAATCTACTTGGTTTGGTGGTGATGTGATTGATCCCATCTGTCTTCTTGATTTACATTATGGTCATAGCAACCAAGATTGTGTTTCTGGTGAGCTGGCTGATGACAGTAGGGGGTATTGGCTGGTATTATTTCATGAAATATTGCAAGGCCAAGAATTGGTTGAAATTCAGTTGTGTTGATGTTTTTGATGAAACATAAGATAAATTAATAGGAAAATAAAAAGGTTGTACAACCCATCTGAAGTTCTTTTCACTGTAAATGTATTCCAAGTCATCAAATAATGGATGGTGTATTCATTCTTATAAAAAAAATATGTATAATTAAGTGAACTTTGGTGTGTGTGAATGTGCAGGATTATGAATAATGGAACTCAATGAAGGGGCTAGCTTTTTTTGTTTTGTTTAACATCTTCTTCGTAAAAGTTCATCTTCTATAAGCAGGTGTGAACTATTTTCAGCCTTTCTAACAATTGAACTATGAACCTTTTTTGTATTGCTTATGATTTGGCATAGTTACGGTGGATACCGACATATAGGGAGTGTTTGGCAAATGGCCATTGGCTGATTGTGTTGGCTGATTGATTATAGCGGATTCGGTTGACTGTTTGGATTAGCTGATAGCATTAGCAGTTTACAAAATTGATGATTGGTAAAATAATTGTTTACAATCGGCGGATAACTTGTTAAATTACTTTTATGGGCATCAATTAATTTTTTAATTTTTTCGTTATTGTTATTAGTACGATTATGTAGGACATTCAAAAAATATTCCTAAATTTTTGTTAGTATGATGATACTTTTCATAATTAATGGAGATATGAGTAAAAACATACAATTCAAAAAGCAAGTAAAAAATATTAAGAAACGTTGTCGAACAAAAATGCAAATTGTTTTTAAATATTAATATTAATGTCATCACCACTGTATTAAAGAAACTGGAAAGTTTTCTTTGTCACGTGTTATGCAAGAGGTTACGTGAGGTGGCCTTTGGTGGAAGGTTTGTTTTCCCAGGAATTGAACGAATTGAAGGTTTGTCCAACTGGGCAGGAGGAACATACGAAAAAGAAGAAAAAGAAGTGTGGATAAGATTGGTATACACGGAAATTGGAAAAGCTAACACTAAACGCTAGGGTACATGGCGTTTTATGTTTTGGCTGTTTGAGACCAGAAGCCAAATGTAAAAACCATTTAACCAAACATTTTAGTTGGCTGATTATCTGGTCAAAAAGTAAAATAGTGGTCAAATCAGCCAAAAAATGGCTGATAGGCCAGTAACCAAACACCCCATAAAGTGTTTGGTTACAGGAGATCTCATAAATCGGTAATCCATCTATAATACTTTTATAAGAAGAATAAAAGTTTTAGCAATGTTTTAGCATTTTGTAATTCTCCCTTTGGTAGACCTTTTCTTCTGTACATGTTCACACTAATATGTGGTCTATTGAACTCTAGTTTTTATGTGCATGTTAGGGAGAACAAGAATTAGAGTTAAGAAGAGGATTGCAACATTCTTGATCTTTTGGTCTTTTTGTCACCTTTTAGTATTTGTGTATAAACATTCTCTTGTAATTATTTTGGCCGTCATTTGACTTCTCCTTTTTACTTCTTTAGTTTTAGGGTATATCATTTGAAATTATGTACATTTACAATTGTAAGGAATGGTGATTTAAATTTAATGATGATATTTGTTTGATGTTTTGATTGTTCATTGTTAATAAAACATTTAGCATGATATATGTAGAATATATATATATATATATATATATATATTAGACACACACACTTATGATACTAATGTATCATATATGTTTATGATACTAGAATGCCAAAAAAAGTTATGATATTATAACGTCATAACTGTATGTGATATTTTATTGTCATCATTTTGTGACACTAATCTGTTTAGCAATCAGTGACACTAAATTTTGTTTCACTTGCCCCGCTTGTTTGTGACACTTTCAGTGTGTCACTAAATCGTTTAGTGACACTAATTTAATGTCACTATAAACCATTTTTTTACTAGTGTTAAGAACATATACAGAGTACTTTATATTTTATAGAGAAAGTTTACATATTTAAAAGAGGTTTTCCCTACAATATTATTAATAAAAATCTATAGACAAAAATGTGACTACAAGTTACATGAGTAAGTTTTATATTTATTGCGATAAAACATTTAAATACAATTATGTTCACTAAAGTTACTATAGTCAAAATTTTCCCACTAGTTTTATATTGGTCATATATTTGGAATTAATCACATAGAAAGGATTAAAACTTATTGTATAAAATTACATATTAAAATGTAGTTTAACTTACAGTGTAGTGTATGCGAATCTTCAAATTGAATGGAATGAAATGTAATTTGCTAGAAGTGTCTTGAAGATTTTAATTTTTTCTGAAAAAAATGTTATTAAAATGAATGTGTAGACTACGGAAACCTTATGATAATATTTATTTATTTCTTCTTATTCCAAAACATATTTGTACCACTTGGGATTCGTAACTACCTTCTGTTTAATTGAACATTTGGTTGTGTATTACGTGTATACTATTTATATTGATTTACACATTAACTAATGATATTAACAAATAGTACTGCATTTCATATGAGTATTACTTAATCTATGTCTCGTGCCACACTTTTATACCATTCGTACTGCACGGGTGATAATCTAGTTAAGAATAAATCTACTACGATATTACACTTAAGATGTCACACTTTTGTAAATACTTTTTATTTGTCATATATATATATAATTATTTCTGTAGATTTTTACTTAAATATTACTTCCCTCGTCCCCCTATTAATAATTCAAAAGTTTCATTTTACATTTTTCTCTTGTCCACTAACTTTGTTCTATACCATATTCGGTAAATTTATGTGCTTATCTTTCATTCTTACTGCATGTATTTACACTTTACCAATTTAATATCAATCATACAATATCACTTTTCTTAATAACCACACTACTCTCTTATGTCCTACTGTTAGTGTCTCCTCTTCTAAATTGCCATGAGCACAACCAAGAACTCCTTTTCATAGATAGAGAGTCTCATGTGTATGTATCACTCCCAATTTCTTACTTTAAAATCCAAAGGTTTCCTTCCTTCATAAGCACTGCTCCTATACCACCTCCACTAGCATCGGTTCTTTCAAGGAAAAATTGAAAATAATAATCCCAAATATTGCCAGTCCGCTGAAAATAATCCCAACTATTGATTATTTTTGTATAATCCCAACTATATAGACTATCCGCCAATAATGGTCCATGACCATATATTACCTCTATAAAAAGTGAATTTTAAATAGAAATTAAGCGTAAAAATTAAAAGTTGAAATTATTTAGAGGGATTACTTGTTATATCTCACCCCATCCACTTTAGAAACTACAAGAATTTATTCATAGGGACCATTATTGGCGGAAGGTCCCTAAAGTTGGGATTATTCTGTAATAATCAATAGTTGAGATTATTATGAGCGGACCGCCAATAGTTGGGATTATTACTATCAATTTTACCTTCTTTGAAAGCCTTGTCTGCTTCAAGGTTCCATTGAATAACCCCTTTTTAATAGTGATGTTAGGGGTCTACCGTTGGTACTATACCCCTTAACAATGTTTATGTACGAGTAATATCCTATCAACCCTATAAACTCTTTAAGATAGTTAGGGTTGGCCATCTCAGCATACTTTCAATCTTTTTTGGGTTAATGGTTGCTTCATATCGATTTATAATATGCCCCAAAATAAGAAATTGACCCCTGCCCAAAAGTACATTCACTCCTTTTTGCATACAACTTTTAATCCCTTAATATTTCCAAAACCCACATAAGATCCTTAATGTGTTCTTGCCATTTGGGACTATATATCATTATATCATCAAAGAGTACTAAAACTGTTTTCCTCAACAACTCCATAAAATGCTAGTTCATGAAGGATTGGAATGTTGTTGGAGCATTACGCAGCCCAAAGGGCATTACTAGGAACTCATCATGCCTGTGATGTGTTTTGAATGTTGTGAGATATTTGTGTTCGAGTGCCATTAGGCTATGGAATTACCCTAATCTTAAGTCTTTCTTTACAAAGAATTTGGGCCCCCCTTAGCCCATCCATTAGCTAATCAATAATGGAATAGGAAAATCATGTTTTATGGTGAGGCTCTTAAGGTATCTATAATCCAAACATATTTTCTAGCTACCATCCGTTTTCTTTCCTAGCAAGACTAGTGAAAAAAGGACTCTTGTTGGGTTGTATCTCCTCTGAGTCTAACAATTCAGCCACGTTTTTTTTTTTTTTACAATTCAGCCACTAGCTTCTCTAGCTCATCTTTTTGACAATGTGAAACTATATAGGGGTATTATTTCTTAGGTATGCTCCCTGGTTTGAGCATTATTTGATGTTCAATACCCCACGGTGGTGGTAGGGCATTTGGTTTTCAAAGAAATCTGCAAAATTTCCAAAATCTCTTCCAATTCGTCAGGAGGGTTTATTTGGGGTTCCTTCACTTTGATCCTGTATACTTCTTTTACGGGGCTTGGTTTCTCTTCATGTGTCATTTTATATAGTGTGTGACATGTGATTATAGGACAATTGTCCTTACATTGCAGCTCAATCTGAAAATCAAAGGAGGTAACTATTACACTCATCTTATAATCATATTGTACTGGTGTAAGGTCTCTGAGCCAGCCCCCTCCTAATATAAAATCAAATTCATTTGTGGCCAGGACTCCGAGGGTATGTTGCATTTTCCACACAAGATTGGTTACATGAGTGCTACTACATAATTTGTTCCCCCCTGGAGTGGTAACCTTCAAAGGAGTGGCATCCTCTTCATGGCAATCAAGTTTCTGAACTGCTGTCTAGCTTATGGGTAGGCCCCTGAATCAAGCATAAAACTCAAGGAGGCCCTGAATCAATCAATATGTGTACCATATGCTTTCCAGATCCCCCGTAGGCTCGTGGTAGTAGCCCCATTTTTATGGTTATGAGTACCTAGTGTCAATAATAACTCTTCTATGTTGTCACCCTCGTTTTCTTCTGGCTGATCTTCTCTGCTAAAAAAATCAGGTTCCAGATCCCCCGTAGGCTCGTGGTAGTAGCCCCATTTTTATGGTTATGAGTACGTAGTGTCAATAATAACTCTTCTATGTTGTCACCCTCGTTTTGTTCTGGCTGATCTTCTGTACTAAAAAACTCAGGTTCTTTTTATGCTAGTCAGACATAAACATGCCTTTGTATACATTTGTGGTGTGGGGAAAACTTTTCATCACAGTTAAAACATAACACCTTTTGAAATAATTGCATATTTATGACTAAAATAATGTTTGTTTACAAAAATATGACTACAGACTAGAGTAGTAATGAAATTATAGTAACTTATGTTCAGTTTTTAAACGTAAGTTACAATCACACTACAATGCAGTAACTATTAGTCATATTTTTGTAAATAAGTTTTATTTAAGTAATATTACTGTTTAAAAAATCTCATCTCTTTTCTCTTTTTGTTGGACCATTTCCTGTCAACTTCCTAAATAGGGGACATATATATTGGTTTTCCTCCTACCTTAATCCTCTTAGCAATGGTATCCATTGTCATCAGTTGACTTCTGACCAAGTCAATAGTACAATAAAAGGTGGCAAGTTTGAACATTTTAACAAATCCTTTAGTTCTTCCGTGAGCCTATTGATAAAACTAGATATGAAATATTGTTCTGAAAAAGCTCCTTTGTGCAGCAATAACATAGAGGACTTATTTGCAAAAAAAAAAAAACCTTAGAGGACTTAAGTTCTTCAAATATCTCCACATAATCCTCATAGTCATTTCCCATTTTGAGCTTATCAAAACCTTGAATGACTGCGAATGCTTTTAACCCTTCAAAACGAGATGATATAACCCAAAGCCAAGCCTGACATATAAAGGGCCCTGTATTTGAATATGAGGCCTTGAAGTATAAAACAAAATATTAATAACAAAATCATTGAAATTTCATATTCGGTATTTTTTTGTTATGTTTTATACTCAGACTTATATTTATAACTCTAGAAGAAGCCAATGGCTAATGTGTTCAGATTCATAGGGAAGAAGTAATTAGGCTGCCTACAACCCCAGAGGTGAAAAGCTAAATTAGATGTATTCACCCCAAAAAACACTCCAACCCTATGTATTTGGAGACGCTAAAGAGGTTGCATGGCACCCACGGTGGTGGAATTTGGCACACTACTTTCACTCCTTTGCCTTGCTGGAACAAAGAGCCGGAAGAAAAAAGGTGAGGTGATGGGAAGAGATGGTGCGGACTCCAAGAAAAAAAACAAAATCTCATTTTTTATTAAAAGATTTATAATTTTTTTATTTGTAAATAATTTTTTACAAAATATATATCAAAATACTTTAAAAAAAATATCTTTCATATGACACCAATATCACAATATAAAATAAAAATAAAAAATTAAAATTTTAACTGTTGGAGATTTTTAGACTCAAATTTTTTTCTTAAATACGAAGTATATTCAAGTGCAAAAATTAAGAGATCATGATTAAAATATTATTTTTACATCTTTCACTTATCTTTTAAAAATGGGTCTAAAATAAAAAAAATCCAAATTTATTTATTTTTACATCGGAATGTTTGACTTTTTTTTTAAATCTTCATCAATCTAAAAAAACAATTGAAAAAAAATCGATATATAATAATAAAAATAAGACCTTAATTAAATAAACTTTGTTAAATGAATATATTGACGGTGGTTGAGTTGCAGTAAAATCTGGATTGATTGAGTAAATACGTATAAAAAGGTGGGAAATTAGATTTATTGACGGATGCGAGTTGCGGTTAGCCTTAGAAATTAGATTTAAATTGTTGTACTTTTTTAGAAGCATTCTTAAATGAATACTAAAGAATACTAAAGGCTAAGCGGTTCTTATCCTTGTCTCCCCAATTCCCCATATTACATTTCGTCCAAGTTCCAAAAGTTCGGCCATAGATAAAGTCTAAGCAAAAAGCTTAATCCGTAAGTAATTAGTTTTTCAAGAAAGAGGTTTAAGAACCGGATTATTTATGGTTTGTTTTATGCTTATAAATAGAGGTTTAGAGGAATGAAGGGAGGTTTTTTTATTTATATATTTAGACTATCATAGCTATTGGATAGAACAATTTGGCCTGGATAGCTATCTCCCTATATTTTCCATCATTTGCAATGGAGCCAAAGATTCATTATTTTTTGGCTTGAGAATATGATGGAATAAAGCAAAATGGCTCACCAAACTGTCTGCGCTTCTTTGTTATGAAGCAGCAGTCAGTCAATGCAATTTTTGGACGCGATTTTCATTATGGGTCATACGGAAACAGTCTCTATGTGCTTTAGTACAGGGGTAAGACTGCGTACATCCGACCCCCCCTTACCCCACCATAGGTGGGAGCCTTTGCGGCACTGGGGTAAATGATTATTGATATATATATAGCTATCTCCCTTGCGGATGCAGGGTGTCTGCCTTACCCGATAGTAAGGCACTCTGCCTTACCCTTTGGACCGTTAGATTTATTTGTTTAGACAGCTAGGATTACTTTAATTTTTGGTGTAAACTCCCCACCTCCAGAAACTTTATTTCTCCAACTACCCAATACCCACCGTCCCACTTTCTCCTCATCTCTTTACTCTGCAATCATTCTTCACTTCACACATCTTCCATCTAAAAAAATGTCAAATATCATATCTCAATTTTAGTTGCCCCATGTTCAAGATGGATCCGTTCAAGATAATACAGACTCCGTATGTAATCTCCTGGCTTCACCACAACATTTGCAAGGTATGTATGTCTACATCAATTTTTTGGGAGATTTTGTGATCCGATTTCTACCGTACCACACAATACTTTGAAGAGAATTACTTCTCTTTGGAGGAATTCATGTCTTATGATTGAAATTATATTGGATGACAGAAATTATATTGAAGGATAAGTACCTTCCTTAGCCTACAATTGCAATTTTTCTTTAAGTTTTATACCCCTAACTTCTGAAAATGATCAATTAATTTATGATGAATTTTTTCTTTTGATTTAATAGAAATTTAAATTACAATATAGATCCTGATATTTTATCTCTAATATTTCAAAAGGATATACCTTTGAAGGATATAATGAATGATGCATATATTAGCTTCTCTTTACAGATACAGAATACTATTTCAAAAGATAGCCTGTTTTGACATATAACTAAATGTAGAGCCCATGATAAAATTTACATAAAATCAATCATCAAGCACATACTAAAAGTTTTACTTCGTAAATTATTATAGTACAAAAAGATCAATATTTTGAAATTAACTGACTGTTTTGAAAGACATACAGAGAAAATATTACAACCTTGAATGGAAAGAGCATGTACTACTAATTACAATACAACAATCAAATATTGCCAACATTTAAGTCTTGTATTGATACTGAATGATAATCAATTGGTGCCTGCAATAGTACAAATTACACTTATTATTACCAGTCTTAAAATGATAAAACTGTAATGAAAAAAAAACTAACCATTAGCAACTCCGTAAAGCTAATTCCAAGAGGAGGTTCTGGTGGTGTGGAGCAGGATGCTCCTATCCGTGATTTCTGCTATTCACATAAATATAAAAATGAGTATAGCCTATTTGAACATTGAGAATACTAAATAAAGTTGCTTACTTTAGTTGATGCAGCTTTTGTTTTCGTCTTCTTATTTCCTTCAAGACAACTCTTATGACGCCATTTCTTGTTTGTGCCAATTTTTTGCCTGAACCCGGCTATTGTTGGGGGGCATTGAGGTGTGGAAATGACATTAATATCAACATTACCATTTGAGCTTGAACAATTTCTTTTCAAATGAAGGTCCATGAGTTGCCGTTCTAAATCAGACATTACACCCAACATTATGGCAGTACCTTCCTTAGACTTGCTCGCCTCGGCAGATATACGTATAGAGGTTCGACTCATATCCCTAAATCGTTGTGTAGCTTGTATCTTAGGATCCTCCTCTATCTCTTTTGTTGTTGCATCATATGTAGGGTTGGATATGCTCTTGCTTTGTTTGTCCACCTAGACATGATGTACTTGCTAGGGAGAAGTTTAACATTATTAATATCGTAAATCTTTAGGGCATGACAACATATAATTCCAATATGTTCAAACTTCTCACACGAACATTCTATTGTGTGATTACTAGCATCAAACGATACATTAAACACTTCCTCTTGATCAACCATAGAAACACTGTAATGCTTGAATATCTCTTTATCATCCACATTGTTGATAATAACTTGATCTCTCCCATCACATTCATCTTGAAACAAATATAAAATGCAGAAAGCCCAGAACCTTGGAGGATGCTTTCAGCCTTGCACGTTTGGTGGAAGAAAAATTGCAGCTCAGCAATTACAATTTCCAACGCTCAGGGATCACCAAGTCTGACCCTACTACCGGTTTACTGGGCCCACCTCCAAAACAGGATATGAGCAAAACTCAGACACCCATTAAGCACTTACCTTGGGATGAAATGCAACGCAGACGGCAACTTGGGCTCTGTTTTTCTTGCAGCGAAGCATTCACCCCTGGACATCGTTGTAAGCAACCAGAGTTACTCGTGCTAGAAGGAAGTGAATCAACACAGGAGGTGGAAGAAGATCCAAATGAGGATAGACCACCAGAGGTTTCATTGCACACTTTGACGGGATGGACCGGCCATCAGACGTTGCGACTCAAGGCCACTATTGGAACTAAAGACTTGATCATTTTGGTTGATAGCGGGTCAACACACAACTTCATTCAAGATAAACTAGCTGAAGCTCTTGAATTACCGTTCTCCCCCATGCGTGCATTCCCTGTGAGAGTTGCTAATGGAGAACCTCTTCGCTGTAAGGGGCGCTTTGATAAAGTGCCACTGCTCATACAAGGGGCTGAGTTCAATGTCACATTCTTTTCACTACCCTTGGTGGGCATTGACGCTGTTTTAGGCATCCAGTGGCTGAAGCAATTGGGAGTGGTGGTTAATGACTGGAAGACCAAAACAATGTCCTTTGTGTGGAATCAGCAAACGCACGTGATCAGGGGGATCAGTACCAAAGAACCACACTCTTTAATGCAGACATGTTCCGTGTCATCAGGTATTCATCAAGTGGCACTCTCTACCTCCAGAAGATGCTACATGGGAGGACGTTGTTATGCATCACCAATTTCCCGATTTCGACCTTGGGGACAAGGTCGATGTTTCGGGGGGAGTATTGATAAGCCCATTGGGCGTACGAGCCGGGCCAACCAACGTTATTTCATTGCAGATGCTATTATCAACAAATCATCAGTTCGGATGGCCCAAGATGGAGAAAACCAGCAGTAGCTTTATTTTTTAATTTCCATTATTCAGATTTCTTTATTTATAGGAAGTATATGTTAATGCCTTGTTTAGTGGGAGACAATGGCAGTTAGGATGGTTTGTGGGGAGCACCCACTCAGCACGTAGCAGTGCATTTCATTCATTATTGAACTTCCAATGTATATAAAGCAGATGTACGAACAAAGAAGAGGGGGGAAAAGGAAAAATATACTCTGCTTCTGCCCATTTTCTTCTGCTTCTAGACTGGTTTCTTCTGCTCTTAGACTATTTTCTTCTTCACTTAACAATTCCTAACTCCTGGGTTTATCAAAATGTGATGGACCTGTAGTCCTAAAATTCTGTGAATTATGATCGATGTTTATGAACGAGAAAATATTTCATATTGGGGCCGAAGTCCCATAAATCAAGATATTGTGCACGTGGGTTGCCAATAGTTGATATTGAATGATTTTGAGATTACATTCCTGTGATAGTTTAAAGTTCTGTAAATGTGGCAGTTAATGAGAAAATCGGATGTCATTGCTATAATATCAATTGTGTGTCCCTGAAGGACAATGATGAAAAGAAATATGTGCACACAACATGCAACATCAATACGAATTCCTTTATGTCTACAATAATTAGATTAAGACATTATGTCTTAAGTTATACGTAATAGTAATTATATTTGGAATTATTCTTGAGAAAGATTTTGAATTTTATTGAATAACTGCAACAATAAGAAATGCAGTAAATTGTAAGCATAGTTAGAAATATAAAAAGAGATGCTTGTGCCTAACTACAACCTGGGTGATTATAATAAGTGTTGATGACATGATTTATTTTGTAGAAGAACTATGTTTGATTAACATGGTGCAAATATTATTTTATTGAACAAGGTCTTTGCACTATGTGAAATATCACTTGTGGTGAGTGCCTCCTGTAGAGGATCTAATGTGAATAATTTTCTTATGTGTTTCACATGATTTCATGACTAGAATTTAAACGAATTTTAAGTGAACTACATCTCTCAACCTTTCCTGCAGAAAGAGTTAAATGAGGAAAACATTATGTAATAAATTTGCAATTACTCATAAACCTTCTATTTGTTTACCTGAAGTAAACATATATTATTCTATGAACCAAATTGTATAAATAAAGGTGTTGGAAGCTTTTAAGCATCTAGCCAAACCTAGAAACAAGACGTGAGAATATTTTGATTTGAATGAATAGTGTTTGATTATATAATAAATAAATATCTAGTCATTACATTGTGAACACGTGAAGTGTTTCCATACTAATTTGAGATCCTAGGAGGATCAAAACATGTCCCTTTCAAAATTTTATGGACAAATATTTGAGAATACTCAATCATTAAATGTTTGATGTGCATATGAGCATTAACGCTAAATTTGATGGTTTGGAAATACACATTGCAAAATCATGAGTTTAGACAATTATTTTTGCTTAGAAAACTCTTGAAACAATTACTGATGTTCAAGATGGAAACAGTTACTGATGTCCATCAAACCTGTATAAGTAATGATGGAGGTTTTGTATACTAAAGATTGAGGTGAAACAGTTAATTGGTCCAAAAGACTAATGTGCTATTCCTTTTTTCCTTAGCCAAGTGTTTCCCAAAGGATTTTCTTGGCCAAAGGTTTTAAGGTATTTTGGGGTTTTCAAAGAATGAGAAAGATTCATACCATCCGGAAGACTATTATACTCTAGAAGAGTGATTCTAATATTAGTTCGGAAGACAATACCCTAAAGGTCTTAATTGGTCCTTGTGAGATCGAACAATTTATTGGTCCGGAAGACCATATGTAACTGTACTCTTTTTCCTTAACCAAGTTTTGTCCCATAGGGTTTTCTTGGTCAAAGGTTTTAACGAGGCAGTTTGTGACTTTGAAATAACATATTATTAGGATACATAATATCCGGAATATTGTTTTTTCTCTGGAAGAGTAAATTCAAATGCAATCCAGAAGATTAGGCCCCAAAGGCTAATGACTGTACTCTTTTCCTTTACTAAGTTTTTCCCACATGATTTTCTTAGTTAAAGGTTTTTAACAAGGCAATCAATACAACACATCGTTTTGCATATATTATGTACTCTTTTTCTTGTTTGGTTTTTTCCCAAAGGGGTTTTCCAACAAGATTTTTAACGAGGCATACAAATAGTAGGATAATTCATTCGAGAAATTAGCAACCAGATTGGATTGGATTGGATTCAACAAGAAGACCTGAAGTGATGCAATCAACAGGGGGAGTATATATACGCTGCACTCTTTTTTCCTTGACCAAGGTTTTTCCCACTGGGTTTTCCTTGGCAAGGTTTTTAACGAGGCAGCATCACCAAAGTGTATCAAGAAAGTAATGTATATTTTTCAATGTAATATTTTTAGTAATGTACATTCAAGGGGGAGTGTTATGTAATTATGAATGTCCATTAACCCCATGGCCCATGTGTATTGGCCCATCTAATTGATGTAGCCCTAACTCCCCTCATGTATATATATAGATCCTCATATGTAAATGAAAGTATCCCTTTGATTTTGGTTTATAACACCATGTATTTTATTTAAATTATTTGCTTCACCGAAACTTGATTCATTTTAATATTTACTTTGACTTAATTAATAATTTGTGAACAAATAATTATAAAATTCCATATAGCAGCTTTACATATTTACCTTTACGTACGTGTCTAGCCATGTATATATACAGATGGCCCATCCATCACCATATAAGGTGATTGAACATTATCCTACCTTTCATACAATGTTGGTGCTCTTATTATTATTATTATTAAATTACTACCACTATGTTACATGGAGTACATAATAAATATTGGGTTCTGTAAATTCAAATATCAATTGCAAATTGGAGTTGAAACGAAAACAAAAACAAAGGGTTATAAGAGCTTCTAGAATCGAGTACATGTATAAACTTACACTGGCTTTCTTTGTCTTGAGACAGATGGCAACACCGTTGCAATAGAAGAGAAACGGGAGAGACGAAGTGGAGGAGAAACGGGAGAGGAAAAGTGGCGCTGAATAAAGAAAGAGGGAGAAATTGGCGCAAACCTAAACTTTGAGAGTTGACACGTGAAAGAGCCTTATTGGATTGGTTAATATATGTAAATTTAAAACTATTAAACTCTGATTGTTGTTCATCCACTTAATCCGACGGTCCAAAAAGAGAAACACAGAGTGCCTTACATTTGCGTAAGGCAGACACCCCCAATCCCTTGCTATAAGGTTTCTTTAAGGAAATTTCTATAGTAATGAAAAAGTGGTTGATGGATTTGCGCACTAGTAATGAAAAATATTATTGAATATTCTCTCTTCCTCTATCAAAAGTGTACATCCGTATATATACACGTTTACATACCGCAGCCCTATTATAACTAAAGCTAAGCTAATCACTTTTGGGCCCATTTATGTTATACAATACATTATGTAATTTACAAAAATATACACACACGTGCCTTCACACCCCCTCAAGTTGGAGCATGAGGATTAAAAATGCCCAACTTGCCAATGAGATAATAAAATTGCCATTTGCCAAGAGCCTTGGTGAAGATATCAGCAAGCTGTTCGTCAGTAGAGACATGATGGGTAGCAATTAAACCTTCCTGAATAGCATCACGAACGTAGTGACAGTCCACTTCAATGTGCTTTGTACATTCATGAAACACCGGATTTTGAGCAATATGAAGCGTTGAACGACTATCACAGAACAACGGAATAGGATGATCATGAGGAACACCGAGAGTAAAAAGCAGTCCTTTAAGCCATTTTAATTCCGCAGTAACTGCTGCCATGGAGCGGTATTCAGCTTCAGCAGACGATCGAGAAATAGTGTGCTTCTTCTTGGTCTTCCAAGAAATAGGAGAGCCACCAAGAAACACCAACCACCCAGTGAGAGAGCGACGAGTTAAGGGGCAGCTAGCCCAATCAGAGTCACACCAGCCAGTGAGAGTTAAGTCACATGTGAAGCTTAAAAGAATACCTTGCCCCGGGCAATTTTTGAGATAGCGAACAACCCGGAGAGCCGCATGCCAGTGATCTGTTCGCGGAGCCTGCATGAACTGAGAAAGAATATGAACAGAATATGCTAAGTCAGGACGAGTGAAGAAGAGATATATAAGGCGACCAACAAGACACCTATAAGACTCTGCATCAGATAGCAGATCACTCGTTGACGAAGCCAAAGTATGATTTTGCTCCATTGGGAAAGCTGCAGGCTTCACCCCAAGAAGCCCGGATTCTTCAATAATATCTAATGTGTACTTGCGCTGACAAAGAAAGATACCATCAGCACTACGTGCCACCTCTATGCCAAGAAAAAATTTGAGAACACCAAGATCCTTCATGTGGAAACACGAACTCAAATATGATTTAAAATTTGCTAAGGCACGTGAATCATTCCCCGAAATAATCAAATCATCCACATAAACGAGCACATTTAAATGAATAAACCCTTTGCGGTAAGTAAAAAGAGAGTAATCAGAATAAGATTGACAAAAGCCATAATTTTTCAAAGATGCCGCTAACTTGGCGAACCAGCACCGAGGTGCCTGACGCAAGCCATATAAGGATTTCCGCAGCCGACACACTAAGCCAGGTCGAGAAACAGAAAAACCTGGTGGAGGTTTCATATAAACTTCTTCATCCAAATCACCATGTAGGAAAGCATTGTGGACATCCATTTGATGCAATTCCCAATTACGAGCTGCTGCAACGGCTAGAAAGGCACGAACAGTAACCATTTTTGCCACAGGAGCAAAAGTCTCAGTATAATCATTATCTTCCTCTTGGTGATTACCAAACACAACAAGTCGTGCTTTGTACCTCTCGATCGAGCCATCAGAATTATATTTTATCTTGTAGACCCACTTACAGCCAAGCGCCTTCTTTCCAGCAGGTAAACACGGTATTTCCCACGTGTTATTATTTTCAAGAGCCTTTATCTCATTATGCATGGCATCACGCCATCGCGCATCAATCATAGCTTCTCGAAAGGAGCGGGGTTCATGACCTGCAAGAATAGCTCCAAGAAATGCACGATAACGTGCAGAAAATTTGTCACATTTTATATAGTGCGTAATAGGGTATGGTGTACCTGAGGAACCAGACGAGACGGGAGATGACGGAGATGGGCTTAAATTCCGAACATGGTTTGTCACAAAACCACGTAGTAGCACAGAAGTACGCTTAGATCGCATCCCACGACCCAACGTAGTAGTCTCGACAGAGGTGGTGTCGCCGGTATTCTCCACGTGCAACTGTTCTGGCGCAACAGGCAGAGCATTAGCTGGACCCTCATGTATTTCTTCTACTTGTGCGGCTGATTTGGTGTTCTCCAGTAACTCATCATCAAGAATAAAGGGAACAGTGTCATGCAATTGTACCTCTTTCTCCATATCTGTGGACTGCGACGGCTGAGAGGACACCAAAAAAGGGAATTCGTCCTCATGGAACTGAACATCACGAGATACAAAAATGTCACCCGAAGCACAGTCATATAATTTCCATCCCTTCTTTCCATTAGGGTACCCAACAAACACACAACGCCGACTCCGTGAAGCAAACTTGTCGCCTTTAGACTTGAGATTATGAGCAAAGCACAGACACCCAAAAACTCTCAAATGAAGAAAATCTGGTGCAACTCCTGTGAGAACTTCATAAGGAGTTTTACCCCCAACAGCCCGGAAGGTGTGCGATTAATAAGATACACTGCTGTCAGAACACACTCACCCCACAAATTAATAGGAATCTCTACTTGAAACATTAAAGCACGAGCCACATTTAAAATGTGACGATGTTTGCGCTCCACTCTCCCATTTTGTTGGGGCGTGTGAACGCAAGTAGTCTGAAAAAGAATCCCACGTTCCTCAAAATATGGCAACAGACATTTAAATTATGTTCCATTATCACTACGAACAATTTTCACAGGTACTTCAAATTGTTTTTCAACCATAACAATAAAGGAGAGAAAATATTTATGAACTTCCTTCTTATCCCGCAATAAATAGACCCACACTGCCCGTGAAAAATCATCAACGAGTGTCATAAAATAAATAGCATCACACGTAGACGGGGTTTTGTAAGGTCCCCACAGATCACAATGAATTAGTTCCAAAATTCGACTCGCTTTGTTAGTACTAGTAGGAAAAGAGTCACGAACTTGTTTGGCTTGAGGACATACCTCACAAGCTTTATTTAATTTCTTTTTGTAAGAACTAGAACTAACAATGGGCAGTAATTTAACAACTCTGTCTGAAGGATGACCCAACCTGCGATGCCATAATTCAAAGTCAGTCATTTCTGGCCTCTTGACAGTATGTATCTCGGGCACACCTCGGAAGTAATAAAGCTCATCTCGTCTTTCACCGGCTCCAATAAGGTTCCTCGAGCATAGGTCCTGTATAGCACAAGAAGAATTAGTGAAAGTGACTATACACTTAGACTGATCAGTCAACTGGGATACCAAAATAAGATGGCAATTTAGCCCAGGTACATAAAGAACATGATGAAGGACAATATGTTTAGTGAGATACACACTGCCCTCCAAGACGGCCGTCACATGTCGTCCATCCGGCAACCCGACCGGACACTCACGGATACCGACCATATTCGTAAGACAAGATGAATCACCCGTGACATGGTGAGATGCCCCGGTATCAATAATCCAATTAAAAGATGTATCGATTTTGGACGAAACTTCGTCTCTCATGGTCACCGTACTAAGCACACCGGTGCCGCACAGAACCATCGAAGAAGGAAGACAAGAGTTGTTCGATCCTATTGAGGAGGCTCTGATACCATGATGGATTTGCGCACTAATAATGAAAAATATTATTGAATATTCTCTCTTCCTCTATCAAAAGTGTACATCCGTACATATACACGTTTACATACCGCAGCCCTATTATAACTAAAGCTAAGCTAATCACTTTTGGGCCCATTTATGTTATACAATACATTATTTAATTTACAAAAATATACACACACGTGCCTTAACACTGGTCCCTATCATTTTCAAACCAATCCAATTGTAATTTATTGCCACATTCCATCCCAAAAATTCTATATGTACCCCAAAATGTACCCCATTTTGTATCCACCCCTTAATTGCCTGTGTACACAGACAATTCGTTTGAAAGAGGGCAGAACTTTCTGTCCAAATGTCTGTGTACACAGACGGTGTACAGATTGGAGTACAAATTGGGATACCCCAAGCACGACTCTTTCCATCCTAGTCGTATATGTATGTTAAATGATTTTATTTGCAACTTGAAATTGGCTTTAACAACCGAATAATCCTACCTGCAATTCCACAAATGGCCAGAGCAAATAGAACATTCAGAGTAATAATTGCCAGATGATTGCAGTTGATACTTAACATGGTCAGAGCCGGCCTTGATAAAGCCCCCAGGAATAATCGGTCCCATGACATTACTGTAATGTCTCTTTCTAGATGTTGGTACCATGACTACCCTCAGGGCCGTCTTTTAGGAGGTGCAATAGATACTTGACACCGGGACCTACTCTTATAGAGGGTCTCCAAAAATTTAGTATGTAGTAGTAGTAATAGGTTGATATTTTTGAATGTTATGCATTATTTCAGATTTCAAAAGATCTATAACTTTTATATTGTCTAATTTGTGCACTTTAAAGATTATAAAACTTATATTTCACTAAGGCGGTGTTTGGAACTGATTCTGCTTCTTTTTTAAGTAGAAACAGAATTAGAATTAGTTTTCAGAAGATGGTCTCCCCCATCTTCTAAAAAAACTAATTCTAGGAGTAAATTAGACACCGGGATCACTTCTGCAATTTCACCCAAACACTACTACTTTTGCTTCTGCTCCATGAAGGAGAAGAAGCAATTTTAAGAATCCAAACACCCCCTAAATTGTGTAGTCTATTTGTATATTACTATTAAATTTTGTATCATTTCTTGTTTCAGGGGCCTCAATTCGTCATTTGGAACCTGGGCCTCCAAATTCATTAGACCGCCTTGACTACCTCAGTGGCAAAGGTGACCCTTTGTTCGGGTTGAATGTGGGGCATAATCTTTAATTTGCTAACTCTTCCCTACACATTCAATTTGAGCCTGGGATTTCCTTTCTTCTTACCCAAACCTCTGCGATTATGCTTATCAGCTTATGCTCTGCGTTTTTCGCTTGCTTTCGGTTCGGACTCTCATATATTTGAGAGGATTCCTGATCTGATTTATTGGACATCAACCACACCATCTTCTACTAACAATCTTGGAGAGTCCATCTCAATCAATTTTGGCATTATTGGTTAGTATTCTATCTAAAATCTCTCTTTATATTTATTGTAAGGAATAAATGTAATTAGATTTTGATGATGCTAGGTTATTTAGATTAGAATTTTAGAGTACCCCCAATTAGATTTTATGTATTAGTACTTTCTGTTGTAAGTATTAGTATAGTCAACAATCAGAGTTGCTCGCTTGTGGATCTGATCAGAGTTGCTCTATGAGAACTGCCTTCAGAGTTGCTCGCTTGTGAATCTGATCAGAGGTGCTCTCAGCAGTTCATGAGAGTTGCTCATCAGAAAAGCATCAGAGTTCGGTGTATAACTTCATCAGAACTCAACATCCGACAAGCATCAGAGTTCCCACACCAGAGCCCGACTTGATACTACATCAGAGCTGCTCTTCAGAAAGCCATCAGAATCCAACGTATCAGAAGACTCCGATCAGAGTCCGACTAACACTTAGAAGAATTTCAAAGCTACTTCCAACGGCTGGGAAATTCATCAACGGCTAGAAGATTGTGCATGAAAGGAAAGCTCTTAAATGCACATTAAATGAGCCTGATATGCTTTGGATTTATTGCAAATGATTGACCGAGAAATCTGGAAGATATATTATAAAAATAGAAAGCTTCCAAATCAGTGGGTCAAGTCAACAGTACGCGCATTCAATGCAGTTGTCTCCTCCTCCAGCGGGCAGACAACCCCAGTATATAAGCTACAAACCGAAGAACAGGACTACAACTCTTTTTGCAGAACTTTTGCAAGAACTTTTGCTCATCATATTTCAAGCTTTCTTGAGATTCAAATTCCACATTCATCAACAAAACTAGCTTACGTTGGGAAGACTCAGATTCTCACTCTTCAAACCCAACACACAGCAAAGTTCATCCTGTTCTTCAACACTTCAAGAACTTCAACTACATATCTTTTGTAACGAAGCTAGTTGGAGAAAACTTTGTTTTCAAAACATCTTCTGCAAAGAAGGGCGTCCAAGTAACTGCAGCAGTGAAGTGGTGATACTTCCGGGAAGCTGAGTGAAAGGATCAGTCATCAGGAAGCAGGACTGCATCCCGGGTGACAACTAGGCTTGAAGAAGGCGTGGAGAACTTCTTAAGTGCTAGGGACTAAGGCGTTGTAATTGATCCTTACAAGCTTAGTGGAACAGTGGACTAGAGGAACGAGTTGTTCCTTGAACCACTATAAAAACTCCGGTGTCATTTACTTTACGCATTTATTTACTGCACTTAGGATTCTAACTGCATAACTCTAAGACTTGGAATCTGTGTTCAGCAGATCTTGTTTTCAGAGTTATCAGAAAGGCAATTGCCTTAGTATTTGTTCGAGGCTACCCGGAATTCTTATCCGCTGCAAAGACCAGTTCTGATCATCAGAACTTGACCATCTCTGACAAGTCAACTCTGACTTAGAGAAAAAGTTGAAAAACTTGAATCAGTCTATTCACCCCCCCCCCTCTAGACTGATTACCAACTCAAACGGGACCAACAAGTGGTATCAGAGCCTCCTTGTTCTTGTAATCTTTTAGGTTACCCTCTGAACAAAGATCCACTTGTTTCTAGCCTCTTTATTTGTTATTATGGATAACTCTCTTGCAAAGCATCTTATGTTCACAGATCAGAAATATGATGATTGGAAAATCAGAATGAAGGCACATCTATGTGCTCTTCATGATGAAATGTGGGAAGTCCTGAAGAATGGACCCTTTATTCAGTTCATGAAGATCAATCCTGCTCACTCTACTGATAACTCTCAGCCCCAGATGATTGAGAAGGCCAGGTCTGAATGGACCAAGGAAGAAAAGAGACAATACAACCTTGACAACATAGCCAAGGACATTCTCTACAAGGCCATTGATGAAAGATACTTCAACAGAATCAAGAAGTGCAAGACTGCAAAGGAGATCTGGGACAAGCTAGATGAGATTGGAGCTGGAGATGAACAGGAGAGAGACAACAAACTGACCATTGCCATGAAGAAGTTTGATGACTTCAAACTCCTCCCAGAAGAATGCATTGCCAAGATGCATGAGAGATTGCTGATTCTCATCAGTGAAATTTCTGAACATGGCAAGGAACTCACCACCAAAGAAGTCAACATGAAGATCCTCAGAGGACTGCCTTCAGCATGGAAAATGAAGGTGATTGCAGTCCAAGAAAGCAAGAACATCAAGACCTACCCCACAGAGAGACTGATCTCAGATCTCAAAGCTTATGAGTTCGAGATGGTTGAAGAGAAAGAAGAAGTGCCAGATGAGAGAACCACAACTGCTCTTACTGCCAGCACTTCTAAGACAACAAACTTTGATCCCTCAACTCTTCTATCTGATGAATATATGGCTGCCTTTGCCAGAAAATTCAGAAAATTTATGAAGAAAGATGGAAGGAGTCCATCTTCCATCAGAAGACCACATCAGAAGACCAAATCTTCTGAAAGCAATGGAGAGTACCTCTGCTACAACTGCAGACAGCCTGGACACTTCAAGGCTAACTGCCCCTTCCCAAGAGTGTCCAAGAAGCAAGGACATGAAGAAGAAAAGAAACCTGATGATCAACACAGAAGAAGAAGAGCATTCGTCTCAGAGCAAGCTGAGAGAGATCCACTTTCTGAATCAGAGTCAAGCTCTGACTCTGACTCTGATGAAGCATTTTGCTGTGTGGATACAGAAACTGTAGACCTCTGCTTCATGGCACAATCTGATGATGAGGTATGCTCTACCTCTGACTCTGTTTCTTCTTCAGTAGGCACAGCCTTAAATGATGATCCAATGTCATCATTTTGGGAAGAGTTCCAAACTATCCAAGCCACTTATTCTTTTGTTAAAGATGAGAACAGTAGGCTGAAAGTTGATATCTCTGATCTAAGGAAAGAGACTGAGTGCAAACTTAATCTCTTAACTGAGGAAAGAGATAGACTGAAAGCTGAAAATGAGTCTCTTCTTAAAAGAATAAGAGACATTGAGGAACTTGAGAATAGATATAATAGTCTTCTGAAGATGCAATCTTCCATGAAGAATATTGGTGACTCTCATAACCTCACCTCTGGTCTTGGATATGTTGAACCAGATTCTGGTGAGCCTTCTGTAAGGCCTAGCACCAAAGTTGCTAAGGCTAAAAAGGTCATAGTTCTACAGACTCTGAGCCCCAACTGTCATGCTAGTACTTCTGGTACTAAAGTTGTTCATGAGGAGGTCATACCAGAGAAACAAACTCTAAAGGCCAAACCAAAACAAAGTTTGAAAACTAATGAACCTGGCAGAAATTCTAACAAAAGGAAGAGTTTTCAGAAAAATAATAATCAAAAGCCTAATCCTATCAGACAATCTCATGACAATGGTATCAGAAACTGCTATCAGAGAGGCAGATATCAAGAGAAGATTAACTATAGGCAGAAGAGGTTGTCTGGTCAACCTCAGAAGCCTAAAGTTAAGCGCCCCTCTGATCTTGATAGTATATGGGACTTCTTTCCAACTAAGAAGGCTATGCAAAAGTATGCAAACAGAAAACATGATCCTCACAAGCATCTGCCCAAAGTGAATCATACATCTGTTTACTACGACTACCAGGTGGACAATGGGTATCATCCACCAAGGTTTCAGTTGATGAGACCAAAATGGTACCAACTACCAAGACTGCATTACCCCCCATGACCCAACATTGCTTGGGTACCTAAATCTTCCTTTTGATTTTGTAGGAACTGTGTGCTGGAGCCATCTCAGAGCAAGAATGGTTTATTGATAGAGGATGCTCCAGGCACATGACAGGTGACAAGAGTTGCTGTAAGGAATAAATGTAATTAGATTTTGATGATGCTATAGGATTAGAATTTTAAAGTACCCCCAAATTAGATTTTATGTATTAGAATTTTCAGTTGTAAGTATTAGTGTAGTCGACGATCAGAGTTGCTCTACTTTGGATCAGATCAGAAGTGCATCAGAACTGCTCGACCAGACTTGCTCTATGAGAACTGCTCCATCAGAGTTCTCTTACCAGAAGTCCATCAGAGTTGCATCATGAGAGTTGCTGATAAACCTGGACATCTGATAGCCGATGAGAACTACAGATCAGAAGTACTCATCAGCGGACCTATCAGAGTCAGAGTTCAGTCAGAGAACAGAACTCCATCAGAACTCAACTCATCAGAAAGCCTTCAGAATCCAACATATCAGAAGAACCTGATCAGAGCCCGACGAACACTTAGAAAAATCTCAAGCAACATCCAACAGCTCTGAATTCAACGGGTAAAAACATCCAACGGCTACAAGACTGTGCATGAAAGGAAAGCATTTAATGCACATTAAATGAGCCTGATACGCTGAAGGATTGATTGCAAATGATTGACCAAGGAATCCGGGAAGATATATTTTAAAAATAGAAACCTTCCAAAACGGCGGTCAAGTCAACTGTACGCACATTTAATGCAGTTGTCTCCTCCTCCAACGGGCAGACAACCTCAGTATATAAGCTACACACCGAAGAACAGAAAAATAACTTTGCTACAACTTTTGCTCATCATCATTCAAGCTCTCTTGAGTTTAAAATTCTACAACCTTCAACAAGACAAGCTTACGTTGGGAAGATTCAAACTCCAAATCTTTCATCCCCAACAAACAAGCAAAGTTCATCCTGCTCTTCAACACTTCAAGAACTTCATCAAACATCCTTTGTAACGAAGCAAGTTGGAGGAAAAACTCTGTTTTTCAAAAGGATCTTCTGAAAAGAAGGGCGTCCAAGTAACTGCAGTAGTGAAGTGGTGATACTTCCGGGAAGCTGAGTGAAAGGACCAGCCATCAGGACGTGGAATTGCATCCTGGGTGGCATCTAGGCTTGAAGAAGACGAGGAGTGCTTCTTAAGTGCTAGGAATTAGCTTTGTAACCGATCTACTTCAAAGCTAGTGGAACAGTGGACTAGAGGAACGAGTTGTTCCTTGAACCACTATAAAATATCCGGTGTCATTTACTTTACTGCAATTTATATTTCTGCACTTAGGATATTAACTGATTAACTCTAAGACTTGGAATCTGTGTTCAGCAGATCTTGTTTTCAGAGTTATCAGAAAGGCATTTGCCTTAGTATTTTTCTGAGGCTACCCGGACAGATCAGAATCCGCTGCCAAGGCCAGTTCTGATATCAGAACCAGCCTTTCTCTGTCATCAGAATCAGACCTTCTCTGATAAGTCACTTCGGACTTAGAGAAAATTTGAAAAACTAACCAGTCTATTCACCCCCCCCCCTCTAGACTGGTTACCATATTAAACGGGACCAACAAGTGGTATCAGAGCCTCCTTGTTCTTGTAATCTTTTAGGTTACTCTCTGAACAAAGATCCACTTGTTCTTAGCCTCTCCTTATTTATTATAATGGATAATTCTCTTGCAAAGCATCTTATGTTCACAGATCAGAAGTATGATGATTGGAAGATCAGAATGAAGGCACATCTATGTGCTCTTCATGATGAAATGTGGGAAGTCTTGGAAAATGGCCCCTTTATCCAGTTCATGAAGATCAATCCTGCTCACTCCATTGATAACTTTCAGCCCCAGATGATTGAGAAAGCCCGGTCAGAATGGACCAAGGAAGAGAAGAGGCAGTACAATCTAGATAATATAGCCAAGGACATCCTTTACAAGGCTATTGATGAAAGATACTTTAACAGAATCAAGAAGTGCAGAACTGCCAAAGAAATCTGGGATAAGCTGGATGAGATTGGAGCAGGAGATGAACAAGAAAGGGACAACAAGCTGACCATTGCAATGAAGAAGTTTGATGACTTCAAACTCCTACCAGAAGAATGCATTGCTAAGATGCATGAGAGATTGCTGATTCTCATCAGTGAGATTTCTGAGCTTGGGAAGGAGCTCACCATCAAAGAGGTCAACATGAAGATCCTCAGGGGACTGCCTTCAGCTTGGAAGATGAAAGTGATTGCAGTCCAGGAAAGCAAGAACATCAAGACTTATGCCACTGAGAAACTCATCTCTGATCTCAAGGCTTATGAGTTTGAGATGCATGAAGAGAAGGAAGAAGTTCCTGATGAGAGGACCACCACTGCTCTCACTGCTAGCACCTCAAAGGTAAGTGACTTTGACCCTTCTACTCTGTTTTCTGATGAGTATATGGCTGCTTTTGCCAGAAAGTTTAAGAAGTTTATGAAGAAAGATGGAAGGAGTCCATCTTCCATCAGAAGACCACATCAGAAGACCAAGTCCTCTGAAAGCAATGGAGAGTACCTCTGCTACAACTGCAGACAGCCTGGGCACTTCAAAGCAAACTGCCCCTATCCAAGAGTGTCCAAGAAGCAAGGACATGAAGATGAAAAGAAACCAGATGATCAACACAGAAGAAGAAGAGCGTTTGTCTCAGAACAAGCTGAGAGAGATCCACTCTCTGAATCAGAGTCCAGCTCAGACTCCGACTCTGATGAAGCATTCTGCTGCTTGGATGCAGAAACTGAAGACCTTTGCCTCATGGCACAATCAGATGATGAGGTATGCTCTACTTCTAATTCTATTTCCTCTTCGGTAGGCACAGCCTTAAATGATGATCCAATGTCATCATTCTGGGAAGAGTTCCAAACTATCCAAGCCACTTATTCTTTTGTTAAAGAAGAGAACAGTAGGCTGAAAGTTGATATCTCTGATCTAAGGAAAGAGACTGAGTGTAAACTTAATCTCTTAACTGAGGAAAGAGATAGACTGAAAGCTGAAAATGAGTCTCTTCTGAAAAGAATAAGAGACATTGAGGAACTTGAGAGTAGATATAATAGCCTTCTGAAGATGCAATCTTCCATGAAGAATATTGGTGACTCTCATAACTTCACCTCTGGCCTTGGATATGTTGAACCAGAGTCTGGTGAGCCTTCTGTAAGGCCTAGCACCCGGGTTGCTAAAGCTAAAAAGGTCATAGTGCCACAGACTCTGAGCCCCAATTGCCATGCTAGTACTTCTGGTACTAAAGTTGTTCATGAGAAGGTCATACCAGAAAAACAAACTCTAAAGGCCAAACCAAAACAAAGTTTGAAAACTAATGAACCTGGCAGACACTCTAACAAAAGGAAAAGTTTTCAGAACAATAATAATCAAAGGCCTAACCCTATCAGACAATCTCATGACAATGGTATCAGAAACTGCTATCAGAAAGGCAGATATCAAGAGAAGATTAACTATAGGCAGAAGAGGTTGTCTGGTCAACCTCAGAAGTCTAAAGTTAAGCGCTCCTCTGATCTTGATAGTATATGGGACTTCTTTCCAACAAAGAAGGCTATGCAGAAGTATGCAAACAGAACGCATGATCCTCACAAGCATCTGCCCAAAGTGAATCATACATCTGTTTACTACAACTACCAGGTGGACAATGGGTACCATCCACCAAGGTTTCAGTTGATGAGACCAAAATGGTACCAACTACCAAGACTGCATTACCCCCCAGGACCCAACATCGCTTGGGTACCTAAATCCTCCTTTTGATCTGGCAGGAACAGTGTGCTGGAGCTATCTCAGAACAAGAATGGTATATTGATAGTGGATGCTCCAGACACATGACAGGTGACAAGAGTTGCCTATCAGAGTTCCAGAAAATCAATGGACCCAGAGTCACTTTCGGTGGAAATGACAAGGAAGGGCAAACAAAAGGAAGAGGGAAGCTGATCAAGAAACAGATAATCATTAAAGATGTCTCATATGTCAAAGGTCTAAAGTTCAACTTGCTGAGTGCTAGCCAATTTTGTGACAAAGGCTACACAGTTGAATTCACCAAGACCTTATGCTATGTCAAGCATGAGACAACCAAAGAAGTGGTTCTTACAGCCAAGAGAAGGAAGAACATCTATGTTGTTGACTGGCAAACAGCAAAAGATGGAACTTGTCTGATAGCAAAAGACAATTCAAAGCTAAGCTGGGACTGGCACAAGAAGCTTAGCCATCTGAATTTCAAAACCATCAACAAACTGGCAAGGGAACACATTGTAGATGGTCTGCCTGACATTGTTTACAAGAAGGAGACCCTCTGCAGTGCTTGTCAGAAAGGCAAACAAGTGAAGACCTCATTCAAACCCATAGCTGGAGATCTTTCTACTTGTCCTCTAAATCTGATCCACATGGATTTATTTGGACCAGTTGAAACTCCCAGTGTTGGTGGAAAAAGATATACTCTTGTTATGGTTGATGATTACTCAAGATATACTTGGACTGTGTTCCTAACCAAGAAGAATGAAACTCTTCAGAAGTTGCCATCTCTGCTAAAGCAACTCCAAACTGAGAAAAATATGAAGGTCAGAACAATCAGATCTGACAGAGGAACTGAATTTGTCAACAAAGTGATCAAAGACTTCTGTGATCAGAATGGTACATTCCATCAACTTTCTGCTGCCAGAACACCCCAACAAAATGGTGTTACAGAAAGAAGGAACAGAACACTGAAAGAAGCTGCAAGAACTATGATTGCAGAATCAGGACTGCCTATCAGATACTGGGCTGAAGCAATCAACACTGCATGCTACACTCAGAACAGAAGCATGATCCACAAAAATCATCAGAAGACCCCCTACGAGCTGTGGAAAGGAAGAAAACCAAACATCAGCTACTTCCATGTGTTTGGATGTAAGTGCTATATCCTAAACAATGGAAAGGAGAATCTGAAGGTATTTCAAGAAAAAGCTGATGAAGGTGTGTTCTTAGGCTACTCAAGTTCAAGCAAAGCCTATAGAATACTCAACAGAAGATCTCTACAAGTTGAAGAATCCATTCATGTCAAATTTGATGATGGTACCTCTGCAGAAGAATTATCAGAAACCCTGCAGAAAATCAACCTTGAAGACAAGGGTTCAGAACCATCAGAAGAGGCCATCAACAATCCTATATTCTCAACGCCTCCTGCCAATCCAATTCTGATAGACAAAGATGAAGATGAAGATAATGTATCAGAAGATGAATCATCAGAGTTACCTAGACAGCAACTATCAGAACCTGATCTAACTTGGTTAAGAGACCATCCTCCTAATCAAGTGATTGGTCAAGTTACCAGTGGAGTAAGGACCAGATCTGCATCAAGAAGAGAAGCCATGTTCACCTGCTGTATTTCCCAGATGGAACCAATGTGTGTGGAAGAAGCTCTAGAAGATTCAGACTGGATCAATGCAATGCAAGAAGAGCTGACACAGTTTGAAAGGAATGAAGTGTGGAAACTTGTTCCCAGACCAAAGCATCAGAATGTCATTGGAACCAAGTGGGTATTCAAAAACAAAGCAGATGAAGAAGGCAACATTGTAAGGAATAAAGCAAGGCTTGTAGCAAAAGGATACTGTCAAGAAGAAGGCATAGATTTTGATGAAACCTTTGCACCTGTTGCAAGACTGGAAGCAATCAGGATATTCCTAGCCTATGCTGCTTACAACGACATCAAAGTATACCAAATGGATGTCAAGAGTGCATTTCTGAATGGAGAACTTGAAGAGGAAGTTTATGTTGAACAACCTCCAGGTTTTGTCATTCCTACTCAATCTTCTTGTGTCTACAAGCTCAGAAAGGCCCTCTATGGTCTTAAGCAAGCTCCCAGAGCTTGGTATGACACATTGTCCCTATTCTTAGTGAACCATGGGTTTACTAAGGGAAAGGTGGACAAAACTCTATTTCAAATTTCTGTTGCTAATCATATTCTGTTAGTGCAAATCTATGTTGATGATATTATATTTGGAAGCACTAATCCAGAATTATGCAAGAAATTCTCTCAAGTTATGCAGAAGAAGTTTGAAATGAGCATGATGGGAGAACTCAGTTACTTTCTTGGATTACAAGTCAAACAAGTACCAGAAGGCATCTTTATCAACCAAGGAAAGTACACCAGAGATCTTGTTAAGAAGTTTGGAGTAGATGGAAAATCTTCAGTCAAAATTCCAATGAATGCCTCTCAAGGCATTGGACCAGATGATGAAGGCAAAGATGTTGATGCAACAACTTATAGAGGAATCATTGGATCTCTCCTCTATCTAACTGCAAGCAGACCAGACATAGCTTTTGCAGTAGGAATCTGTGCCAGATACCAATCAAAGCCAAAGGAGAGCCATCTAGTTGCTGCTAAGAAGATTATCAGATATATCAAAGGAAATCCAAACGCAGGACTATGGTATCCCAAGGGAGGTAATTTTGAACTAATTGGCTATTCTGATTCAGATTTTGCAGGTTGCAGATTGGACAGGAAGAGCACTTCTGGTCATTGTCAATTGCTAGGTGGGAGACTTGTCTCCTGGTTTAGCAAGAAGCAGAATTCAATCTCAACTAGCACTGCTGAAGCTGAATACATTGCTGCTGGAAGCTGCTGTGCTCAATTGCTCTGGATGAAGCAACAACTCAAGGATTATGGAGTGCAAGCAAAGGAGATCAAGCTGTTATGTGATAACACAAGTGCCATTGCCATCACTCAGAATCCTGTGCTGCATTCAAGAACCAAGCATATTGAGATCAGACATCACTTCATCAGAGATCATGTGGAGAAGAAGCACATCTCAATTGAGCATGTCCCAACTGAAGACCAGCTTGCAGATATCTTGACCAAACCTCTCTCTGAGGCAAGGTTTAACAAGTTGAGAGAAGAATTGGGAATGATGGATGATCTTCCCAGAGAAACATGAATCAGAGTTGCAGAAGTATCAGATGTGGATTCATCAGAACATCCCATCTCTGATACCTAAGCTCTTATCCATCAGAAGCTTGAATCAGAATTGCAAGGTTCAGACTTGCAAAAGTCAGAGTTGCAGGAAGGATCAGACTTGGTATTCATCAGAGGACCCTATATCAGAATACCCCTTCTCTGATATATGGACTGATATTCATCAGAGTGGCTGTGGACTTAGAAAAATTTTCTAAATTTCGGACGAGACTATTCAATAAACCGGAAGTTACTATTTTACCCCCGGCAGTTATTACCACTTTTGGAAAACGGCTTTCCGCCCGCATTCCATTAAATGCAACCTCGAAACCGTAAATTATATCAAACGTCCACTAACCCAAATTCATATATACTCGTTCTGAAAACCTAAATTGCTACTGCAATTATATTCCTCGTCTTCAAGCTTTATCTCTCTAAACTCTCAAACCTCAGACCTCTCAAACTCTTCACTAAACAAAAATGAAGTTCATCAACATCAACGAACTCTCCAAGGAGGAAATCAAGACTCTTGTGAACAACATCGTCACTGGCATGCGCGTTGACATGTCCTCACTGCCTCTATTGGCAGAAAATCAGAAGCGGATGAAGAAAATCATCCAAGGAATGCATGATTCCCAGCTGAGCAAGATTGTTGCTCATCCTTATGAACAATACAGCACGAAGGACGTTGCTGAGTTCTACTTGAATGCCATCATTACCACTGAGGCCATCCACTCGCAGGTTCAGGGCAAGGACCTGAAAATAGATGCTGATGCTCTCAATGAGTTCTTCGACATCAAACTCGATCCTCAAGAAGAGGATACTACCAGCCTCATTGAGCTTGACGATGTGAATATCTCTGTCCAAACTTTTGCTGAAACCTACTGCCGGGAGGATGCAACCGGAGTAGATAAGCTCTACATGAAGAAAAACCAGCTGAAGAAGGACTATGAACGTCTGATGAGCATAATGCACCGGTGCCTGTGGTGCAAAACCGGCTCAACTGATCAGATGAACAACACAAATGCTAAGGCCATCTATGCTGTTCATCGGGGCATGAACATCAACTGGGGAAGGGTACTATTCCAGTCCCTCTCTGAGTCTGTGGCTAAGAAAGACAAAAAGACTGGCCAATTCTCAACCAAGATGGGTCATGGACTTCTCATTTCAAGACTGATTTCCAATATCAACATATCGCTCCGAGAAGCTGCTGATGTCAATCACACAAAGACCATCTTCCTCACAGCCTCTCCCAAATTCAATGTAGCCATTGCTGCAGAACTAAAGAAAGCCAAGAAACAAGAACAACTGAGGGAGAAACCTGCTACCGCAATTGAGGTTGATGATGAACAACCCAAGGGCAAGAAGAAGAAACCTCAGAAGAAGCTTGAAACCACCACTGAGGAGGTTGCATCAGAGGTGGAAGCATCAGAGGAGGATGCACCCGCTATGGCCCCTGTCAAAGTGTTGAGACAGAAGAGGAGAAGAAAAGCTGTGATTCAGAGTGACTCTGATAGCTCCCAATCTCATATCAAAGTCCAGAAGAAGAAAAAGAAGCAGACCAACTCTCCCCCCAAGGAATCAGAACCTCAGGGGGAACCAGCACCAGAGCTGGCTACTGCACTGGTGATCTCTGATGCTCAGGGGGAACCTGAATCAGAGATCCAGCCCATCTCTGAACCAGCACTGCAAGTCACCATCTCTCCACAAGAGCACCCAACTTCCTCAAATGGGATTCCTGAAGTAGATCCCATCTCTGCTCTTGAGAGACAATTTCAAAGGGTGCTAACATGGAGAAAGTGGAGAATGGGACCTCTGCAACAGATCCTTGCTCAAGCTGCTACTTTTGAATCAGAGGAAGAGGAAGTCCTCAAATGGGCAGGTATAGATGACATCTCTCTCTGCTTTGATATTCAATTCTTACACTCTGTTCTTGAGAAGAAGAAGTCCAGTTTCAAAGGAAAGGAAAAGGTGTTTGACACCTCATCAGAAGAGCCAGTCAAAGCTCTTGCAGAAGCTGAAATACCAATCTTTGAGGAATGGCTGTTGGAGAAGAAGAGAAAGGAATCCCTGATCAAAATGAGACCTATCCCTGGTATAGAAGGTGAACCCTCAACTGCCAATGACCTATCTCTGGCAATGCAGAACCTCATCAGAGAATGGAGAACCTCTCAGTTTGAAGAAACCGTTTTAGAGGTAATTCCCCACACTCCTACTCTTCTTACTACTGCTTCATCTCCCCCCAAATCCCCTTCACCCAAACCTGTCACACCAACCACAACTCCACCCCCATCTCCTCCTTAACCTCAGCAAATCCCATCTCCCTCACCTAAGAAATCTTCCACACCAAAACAACCCTCACCTTGCCATCAGAAAACCCCCATCAGAAGCCGCTCACCCTCACCTCCTCCTCCATCACATCATCAGAGAACCCCTATCCCTCAGACTTCATCCCATCAGAGCCCCAATCATCAGAAATCCAAATCTCCCTCTCCTCAGCAGAAGCCTACATCTAACTGTCCCTCCCCTCAGCATTCTGCTGCCTCCACTCAAAAGAGAGAACCAGTTGTAAGGATTCCTTCCTCAACTGAAGATAATAATGGGTTCCTTACTTCCTCTCTGGCTTGTGACCTCCAATCTAACAAGAGGAAGACCCCTACTCCTCCTCTATCTCCTGCTCAGCCTCAACCACAGGTCAATCAAGTACCTCAGCCAGAACCACCCAAAGCTGTCCTCATTCCCTTCCAGGAATTTGTGGAATCAGCAGAGGACTTTGGAGATCAGATGGTGGCTGGACTGAACAAGCTACTTGTACTAAATCAGAAGCATGATGCTCATCTGGATTTGGTACAATACAACATTGAGTCAGGACTTGAGAAAATCGCCAACACCCTCTCACAACTGTCGACCACCTTCTTCAGCTACATGAAGACATCCAATGAGAAGGTTGATAACATTGCTTCCGAGGTTGCCAGTCTGCACACAGTCCTGTTCTCACAATCTCAGACTCTCTCTGCTCAAGACAAGGCTATTCAAGACCTATCTGATGCTGTGGATGATCTTCAATGGTCCTCTGATAAGCATGCTGAGCAACTCACAGATGTAGAGGACATCTGCAAAACCTTGAAGGAATTTGACATCAAATTGATAAACAGTGGAAAGGACAGGGATCACAAGTTGACCCTCCTTGAAGCTACTACCAAGGATATTCAGTCGGCTGTGGACAAGCAAAAGGAGCTGATAGAAGGGCTGGCTTCTGTAACTCAGACTCTGCCAGGTACCCTTGAAGCTATAAAAGAGAACAATGCTACAGAATTCTCGAAAATTGGACTCCTACTTGGTGATCTTGTTGATGCCAAAAAGGGGGAAGATAGCAGAGAATCTGTCCCACTTCCCAGAGAAGCAGAAGGTCCAAGCTCCAGAGCCATTAACCCTGCTAGGTACTTTGAAAGAGCAAGGCAAAAGAGGCTAGCTGCTGGTATTCAGAGACCCCCTCCTCGCTCCAAGAAAGGGAAGAAAACTCCCTCATTTACTCTGGCTCAATGGCTTAACAGTGACTTAGCTACTCCTGATGCTGCTCAATTCAGAGAGATGAAGAAGCATATGACCCCTACTCAACAAGAGAATCTCATTCTGGATAAAGATGGACTAATAATAATTAACCATGGTGGGTCTATGCAAGAAGCAGAAGACTGGTGGCGATTGAAAGTGATCCCTGGCAAGGACCTATCTGAAGCCATCAGAAACTATCTAGATTGCCAGCTTGAACCTGCCTGGTCAGAATATCAGAATCCCAGGAATCTTGCTACAATCAGAGCTAGGGTCAATGCTGATCTGAAGGAAATTGAGGCAAAGGAAGCTGATCTAGAAGAGGAAGATATCTAAACTCTATCCTCTTGTTGCTTTAAATATCTTTCATTAATAAGATAACCAGCTTGCCTCTATTTTGCATGGCAATTTCAAATTATTTCTATATTGCACTCTGACCATGTATGCTCTGATACCTTTGCTATTCCTTATCTTGATTATTTGTTTAATTGTATCTTACTCTTACTACTTTCCTATGCTAAGTGCCCACCAAGATTTTAAATGAAAATTTATTTTTAACTTATCTTCTTTATGGTGAAAGGCACTTCTCTGGAAATAGTTTAAGGGTTTTGGCATCATCAAAAAGGGGGAAATTGTAAGGAATAAATGTAATTAGATTTTGATGATGCTATAGGATTAGAATTTTAAAGTACCCCCAAATTAGATTTTATGTATTAGAATTTTCAGTTGTAAGTATTAGTGTAGTCGACGATCAGAGTTGCTCTACTTTGGATCAGATCAGAAGTGCATCAGAACTGCTCGACCAGACTTGCTCTATGAGAACTGCTCCATCAGAGTTCTCTTACCAGAAGTCCATCAGAGTTGCATCATGAGAGTTGCTGATAAACCTGGACATCTGATAGCCGATGAGAACTACAGATCAGAAGTACTCATCAGCGGACCTATCAGAGTCAGAGTTCAGTCAGAGAACAGAACTCCATCAGAACTCAACTCATCAGAAAGCCTTCAGAATCCAACATATCAGAAGAACCTGATCAGAGCCCGACGAACACTTAGAAAAATCTCAAGCAACATCCAACAGCTCTGAATTCAACGGGTAAAAACATCCAACGGCTACAAGACTGTGCATGAAAGGAAAGCATTTAATGCACATTAAATGAGCCTGATACGCTGAAGGATTGATTGCAAATGATTGACCAAGGAATCCGGGAAGATATATTTTAAAAATAGAAACCTTCCAAAACGGCGGTCAAGTCAACTGTACGCACATTTAATGCAGTTGTCTCCTCCTCCAACGGGCAGACAACCTCAGTATATAAGCTACACACCGAAGAACAGAAAAATAACTTTGCTACAACTTTTGCTCATCATCATTCAAGCTCTCTTGAGTTTAAAATTCTACAACCTTCAACAAGACAAGCTTACGTTGGGAAGATTCAAACTCCAAATCTTTCATCCCCAACAAACAAGCAAAGTTCATCCTGCTCTTCAACACTTCAAGAACTTCATCAAACATCCTTTGTAACGAAGCAAGTTGGAGGAAAAACTCTGTTTTTCAAAAGGATCTTCTGAAAAGAAGGGCGTCCAAGTAACTGCAGTAGTGAAGTGGTGATACTTCCGGGAAGCTGAGTGAAAGGACCAGCCATCAGGACGTGGAATTGCATCCTGGGTGGCATCTAGGCTTGAAGAAGACGAGGAGTGCTTCTTAAGTGCTAGGAATTAGCTTTGTAACCGATCTACTTCAAAGCTAGTGGAACAGTGGACTAGAGGAACGAGTTGTTCCTTGAACCACTATAAAATATCCGGTGTCATTTACTTTACTGCAATTTATATTTCTGCACTTAGGATATTAACTGATTAACTCTAAGACTTGGAATCTGTGTTCAGCAGATCTTGTTTTCAGAGTTATCAGAAAGGCATTTGCCTTAGTATTTTTCTGAGGCTACCCGGACAGATCAGAATCCGCTGCCAAGGCCAGTTCTGATATCAGAACCAGCCTTTCTCTGTCATCAGAATCAGACCTTCTCTGATAAGTCACTTCGGACTTAGAGAAAATTTGAAAAACTAACCAGTCTATTCACCCCCCCCCCCTCTAGACTGGTTACCATATTAAACGGGACCAACAGTTGCCTATCAGAGTTCCAGAAATACAATGGACCCCGAGTCACTTTTGGAGGAAATGACAAGGATCGTCAAACAAAGGGAAGAGGGAAGCTAATCAAGAACCAGATAATCATTGAAGATGTCTCATATGTCAAAGGTCTGAAGTTCAACCTCCTGAGTGCTAGCCAATTCTGTGACAAAGGCTACACAGTTGAATTCACCAAGACCTTATGCTATGTCAAGCATGAGACAACCAAGGAAGTGGTTCTTACAGCCAAAAGAAGGAAGAACATCTATGTTGTTGACTGGCAAACAGCAAAAGATGGAACTTGCCTGATAGCTAAAGACAATTCAAAGTTAAGCTGGGACTGGCACAAGAAGCTCAGCCATCTGAATTTCAAAACTATCAACAAACTGGCAAGAGAACACATTGTAGATGGTCTGCCTGACATTGTCTACAAGAAGGAGACCCTCTGCAGTGCTTGTCAGAAGGGCAAACAAGTGAAGACCTCATTCAAACCCATAACTGGAGATCTATCTACTTGTCCTCTAAATCTGATTCATATGGATTTATTTGGACCAGTTGAAACTCCCAGTGTTGGTGGAAAAAGATACACTCTTGTCATGGTTGATGATTATTCAAGATATACTTGGACAGTGTTTCTGACCAAGAAAAATGAAACTCTTCAGAAGTTGCCATCTCTGTTAAAGCAACTTCAAACTGAGAAGAACATGAAGGTCAGGACAATCAGATCTGACAGAGGAACTGAATTTGTCAACAAGGTGATCAAAGACTTCTGTGATCAGAATGGCACATTCCATCAACTCTCTGCTGTCAGAACACCCCAATAAAATGGTGTTGCAGAAAGAAGGAACAGAACTTTAAAGGAAGCTGCAAGGACCATGATTGCTGAATCAGGTTTGCCCATCAGATACTGGGCTGAAGCAATCAACACTGCATGCTACACTCAAAATAGAAGCATGATCCACAAGAATCATCAGAAGACCCCCTACGAGCTGTGGAAAGGAAGAAAGCCAAACATTAGCTACTTTCATGTGTTTGGATGCAAGTGCTATATTCTAAACAATGGAAAGGAGAATCTGAAAGTATTTCAAGAAAAAGCTGATGAAGGTGTATTCTTAGGCTACTCAAGTTCAAGCAAAGCCTATAGGATACTTAACAGGAGAACTATACAAGTTGAAGAATTCATTCATGTCAAGTTTGATGATAGCACCTCTGCAGAAGGACTATCAGAAACCCTGCAGAAAATCAATCTTGAAGACAAGGTTTCAGAACCATCAGAAGAGGTCACTATCAATCCGGTATTCTCAACTCCTACTACTAATACAATTCTGATAGACAAAGATGAAGATGAAGAAGAGGATGATGTATCAGAAGATGATCAATCAGAGTTGCCTAGACAGCAACTATCAGAACCTGATCTAACTTGGTTAAGAGATCATCCTCCTAATCAAGTGATTGGTCAAGTCACCAGTGGTGTTAGGACCAGATCTGCATCTAGAAGAGAAGCCATGTTCACCTGTTGCATATCTCAGATGGAACCAATGAGTGTAGAAGAAGCTCTAGAAGACTCAGACTGGATAAATGCAATGCAAGAAGAGCTGACACAGTTTGAAAGGAATGAAGTATGGAAACTTGTTCCTCGACCAAAGCATCAGAATGTCATTGGAACCAAATGGGTATTCAAGAACAAAGCAGATGAAGAAGGCAACATTGTAAGGAATAAAGCAAGGCTTGTAGCAAAGGGATACTGCCAAGAAGAAGGCATAGATTTTGACGAGACCTTTGCACCTGTTGCAAGATTGGAAGCAATCAGAATTTTCCTAGCCTATGCTGCTTACAACAACATCAAGGTCTACCAGATGGATGTAAAGAGTGCATTTCTGAATGGAGAACTTGAAGAGGAAGTTTATGTTGAACAACCTCCAGGTTTTGTCATTCCTACTCAATCTTCTTGTGTCTACAAGCTCAGAAAGGCCCTCTATGGTCTTAAGCAGGCTCCCAGAGCTTGGTATGACACATTGTCCCTATTCTTAGTAAATCATGGGTTTACTAAAGGAAAGGTTGACAAGACTCTATTTCAAATTTCTGTTGCTAATCATATTCTATTAGTGCAAATCTATGTTGATGATATTATATTTGGAAGCACTAATCCAGAATTATGCAAGAAGTTTTCTAAAGTTATGCAGAAGAAGTTTGAAATGAGCATGATGGGAGAACTAAGTTACTTTCTTGGTTTACAAGTGAAACAAGTTCCAGAAGGCATCTTTATCAACCAAGGAAAGTACACCAGAGATCTCATAAAGAAGTTTGGAATTGATGGAAAATCTTCAGTCAAAATTCCTATGAATGCATCTCAAGGAATTGGACCAGATGATGAAGGAAAGGATGTTGATGCAACAACATATAGAGGAATCATTGGATCTCTCCTCTATCTAACTGCAAGCAGACCAGACATAGCTTTTGCAGTAGGAATCTGTGCCAGATACCAATCAAAGCCCAAGGAGAGCCATCTAGTTGCGGCTAAGAAGATTATCAGATATATCAAAGGAAATCCAAATGCAGGACTATGATATCCTAAGGGAGGTAATTTTGAACTAATTGGTTATTCTGATTCAGATTTTGCAGGTTGTAGATTGGACAGGAAAAGCACTTCTGGTCACTGTCAATTGCTAGGTGGGAGACTTGTCTCCTGGTTTAGCAAGAAGCAGAATTCAATCTCAACTAGCACTGCTGAAGCTGAATACATTGCTGCTGGAAGCTTCTGTGCTCAATTACTCTGGATGAAGCAACAACTCAAGGATTATGGAGTTCAAGCTAAGGAGATCAAGCTGCTGTGTGACAACACAAGTGCTATTGCCATCACTCAGAATCCAGTGTTGCACTCCAGGACAAAGCACATTGAAATCAGACATCACTTCATCAGAGATCGTGTGGAGAAGAAGCACATCTCAATTGAGCATGTTCCAACTGAAGACCAGCTTGCAGATATTCTAACCAAACCTCTCTCAGAGGCAAGGTTTAACAAGTTGAGAGAAGAACTGGGAATGATGGATGATCTTCCCAGAGATACATGAATCAGAGTTGAAGAAGTATCAGATGTGGATTCATCAGAACACCCCATCTCTGATACCTGAGCTCTTGTCCATCAGAAGCTAGAATCAGAGTTGCAGAAGCATCAGATATGGATCCATCAGAATTCACCACCTCTGATACTCTTTTCCATCAGAGGACCCTGTATCAGAGTACCCCTTCTCTGATACATGGATTGTTATTCATCAGAGTGACTGTGGACTTAGAAAATTTTCTAAATTTTGGGCGAGACTATTCAATAAACTGGGTTTTACCTTTTTACCCCCGGTAGTTATTACCATTTTTGGAAAACGGCTTTCCGCCCGCATTCCATTAAATGCGACCTCGAAACCACAAATTATATCAAACGTCCACTAACCTAAATCCATTTATACCCATTCTAAAACCTAAATCGCTACTGCAATTTTACTCTTCGTCCTCAAGCTTTATCTCTCTAAACTCTCAACTTTCAGACCTCTCAACTCTTCACTAAACTGAGAATGAAGTTCATCAACATCAACGATCTCTCCAAGGAGGAAATCAAGACTCTTGTGAACAACATCGTCACTGACATGCGCGTTGACATGTCCTCATTGCCTCTATTGGCAGAAAATCAGAAGCGGATGAAGAAAATCATCCAAGGAATGCATGATTCCCAGCTGAGCAAGATTGTTGCTCATCCTTATGAACAATATAGCACGAAGGACGTTGCTGAGTTCTACCTGAATGCCACCATTACCAATGAAGCCATCCACTCACAGGTTCAGGGCAAGGACCTGAAGATAGATGCTGATGCTCTCAATGAGTTCTTCGACATCAAGCTCGATCCTCAAGAAGAGGATACTACCAGCCTCATCGAGCTTGACGATGTGAACATCTCTGTTCAAACCTTTGCTGAAACCTACTGCCGGGAGGATGCAACCGGAGTAGATAAGCTCTACATGAAGAAAAACCAGCTGAAGAAGGACTATGAACGTCTGATGAGCATAATGCACAGATGCCTATGGTGCAAAACTGGGTCAACTGACCAGATGAACAATGCCAACTCCAAGGCCATATATGCTGTTCACAGGGGTATGAACATCAACTGGGGAAAGGTACTATTCCAGTCCCTCTCTGAGTCTGTGGCTAAGAAAGACAAGAAGACTGGCCAATTCTCAACCAAGATGGGCCATGGACTTCTCATTTCCAGACTGATTTCCAATGTCAACATAGCGCTCCGAGAAGCTACTGAAGTCAACCACACGAAGACCATCTTCCTCACAGCTTCTCCCAAGTTCAATGTGGCCATTGCTGCAGAATTAAAGAAAGCGAAGAAACAAGAGCAACTGAGGGAGAAACCAGCTACTACAGTTGAGGTTGATGATGAACAACTAAAGGGCAAGAAGAAGAAGCTTCAGAAGAAGCCTAACAGCACTCCAGAGAAACTTGCATCAGAGGAGGAAGCATCAGAGAAGGATGCATCAGCTGAGGCTCCTATCAAGAAATTGAGACAAAAGAGGAGAAGAAAAGCCGTTATTCAGAGTGATTCTGATAGCTCCAAATCTCCTATCAGAGTGGCAAAGAAGAAGAAGAAGGTTCTCTCATCCCCTAAAGGATCAGCACCTCAGGGGGAACCAGCACCAGAGTTGGTTGATACACAAGAGGAATCTGCATTACTGATCTCTGATACTCAGGGGGAACTTGTATCAGAGGTCCAACCTTCCTCCGCACCAGCCCTGCAAGTCACCATATCTCCAACAGAACAGCTAGACTCTACTACAGCTCTTGACAGACAATTTCAGAGGGTGCTAACCTGGAGAAAATGGAGAATGGGACCTCTGCATCAGATACTTGCACAGGCTGCAGAATTTGAATCTGAGGAAAAAGAAGTCCTCAAGTGGGCAGGAACTGATGATGTATCCCTATGCTTCGACCTTCAGTTCCTACACTCTGTGCTTGACAGAAAGAAGGAAAACCTCAAAGGGAAGGAGAAGTTGACTGCTCCACCATCAGAAGAGTATGTCAAAGCCTTATCAGAACACGAGGTTCCCATCTTTGATGAGTGGCTGATGGAAAAGAAAAGGAGGGAGTCTCTGATCAAGATGAAACCTTTACCAGGTACAGAGGGAGAGTCATCAACTGCCAATGACCTATCTCTGGCAATGCAGAACCTTATCAAAGAATGGAGAGATTCTCAACTTGAAGAAACAACTTTAGAGGTATTACCAGAATCCCCTATTCCTCTAATTATTTTACAACCCACTCCATCTCCTCCACACTCTTCTCCCAAATCTCCATCCCCCGAACCCACAACACCGACTTACACTCCACCACCCTCACCTCAACCTCCACAAAAGTCACCCACTCCATCACCAAAGAAAACCCCATTCCCAGTCCATCAGAAATCCCCCTCTCCTCACAGAACCCCAACCCCTTCACCCAAGAAGCCCTCACCTAAACAACCTTCACCATGCAAACCCCTCACCCCCATCAGAAACCGATCCCCCACCCCCTCCTTCTCCACAACATCAGAACACCCCTATCTCTCATCCGACTTCTCCCCATCCGAAATCCAGTCCTCAGAACTCTCCACCAGCTCCTCCACAGCAATCTTCTCCTCCCTCAAAGCAAGTACTCACCCTTGCCCAAGGCAATACTCCTGCACAATCCTTCATGGTTGACATAGAGCAGGTTGGACAGCAAATAGCCAAGGGAATGGAGAAGATACTAGATGCTGAGTATGACACTGATTCCCATCTCACCAGAGTCAGTGAACATCTCACAAAAGGCATCAATATGCTGCTAAAGCATGTGGGCATCATTGCCACAGCTTTTGAGGTCCACAAGGACAAAACTGCAGAGAATCTGAGCAACATTGCCAAGGAAGTGGATGGCATCTCTGATGTCCTACTTCATCACACTAAGGCTCTTGAAGAGCAAGCCAAAGCCATCAAAGGCATCTCTGATTCAGTAGATGATCTCCAGTGGTCCTCTGATAAAGCTCGAGAAGAGATTCAGAGTGTTGAAGGACTGTGCAAGGACAACAAAGAGTTTGCAATCAAATTGATCAATAGTGGAAAGGACAGAGATCACAAGCTGACTCTCCTTGAAGCCACTACTAAAGATATTCAGACTGCTGTAGATAAACAGAAAGAAATTATTGAGGGTCTGACCTCTGTCACCGAGACTCTGCCCGGAGCTCTTGAAGCCATCAAGGAGAATCAGGCCTCCGAATTGTCTAAGATTGGACTCCTGCTTGGTGATCTTGCTGATGCCAAAAAGGGGGAAGATAGAAATGAACAGATCAGAACTGCAGAAGGATCAAGCACCAGAGCTCTGACTCCCATCTCTGGTACCCCTGATCCTGCTATATACTTTGAGAAGACTAGAAAGAAGCAGATTGCTGCTGGTATTCAAAGACCTCCTCCTCGTCGGTCCAAGAAAGGGAAGAAATCAGCTGCTACAACCTTTACACTGCAACAATGGCTCAACAGTGACCTAGCCAAGCCTGATGCTGCCCAGTTCCAAGAAATGAAGAAACACATGACTCCCTATCAAAAGGAAAATCTGATCCTAGATAAGGATGGGCTGATAATCATAAACCATGGTGGCTCAATGCAAGAAGCAGAAGACTAGTGGCGAATGAAAGTGATCCCTGGCAAGGACTTATCAGAAGCCATCAGAAATTATCTTGACTGCAAGCTTGAACCTGCCTAGTCAGAATATCAGAATCCCAGGAATCTTGCTACAATCAGAGCTAGGGTAAATGCTGATCTGAAGGAAATTGAAGCGAAGGAAGCTCAACTAGAAGAGGAAGATATCTAAACTCTATCCTCTTGTTGCTTTAAATATCCTTTTTTAATAAGATAACCAGCTTGCCTCTATTTTGCATGGCAATTTCACATATTTGCATTCTGTTTATTTTATGCTCTGATATGTGTTATTTCTTATTTTGCTTATCTGATTGATTGTATCTTACTCTTACTATTTTCCTATGCCAAGTGCCCACCAAGATTTTAAATGAAAGTTTATTTTTAACTTATTTTCCTTCATGGTGAAAGGCACTTCTCTGAAAATAGTTTAAGGGTTTTGGCATCATCAAAAAGGGGTTTATTGTAAGGAATAAATGTAATTAGATTTTGATGATGCTAGGTTATTTAGATTAGAATTTTAGAGTACCCCCAATTAGATTTTATGTATTAGTACTTTCTGTTGTAAGTATTAGTATAGTCAACAATCAGAGTTGCTCGCTTGTGGATCTGATCAGAGTTGCTCTATGAGAACTGCAATCAGAGTTGCTCGCTTGTGGATCTGATCAGAGTTGCTCTATGAGAACTGCCTTCAGAGTTGCTCGCTTGTGAATCTGATCAGAGTTGCTCTCAGCAGTTCATGAGAGTTGCTCATCAGAAAAGCATCAGAGTTCGGTGTATAGCTTCATCAGAACTCAACATCCGACAAGCATCAGAGTTCCCACACCAGAGCCCGACTTGAAACTACATCAGAGTTGCTCTTCAGAAAGCCATCAGAATCCAACGTATCAGAAGACTCCGATCAGAGTCCGACAAACACTTAGAAGAATTTCAAAGCTACTTCCAACGGCTGGGAAATTCATCAACGGTTAGAAGATTGTGCATGAAAGGAAAGCTCTTAAATGCACATTAAATGAGCCTGATATGCTTTGGATTTATTGCAAATGATTGACCGAGAAATCTGGAAGATATATTATAAAAATAGAAAGCTTCCAAATCAGTGGGTCAAGTCAACAGTACGCGCATTCAATGCAGTTGTCTCCTCCTCCAGCGGGCAGACAACCCCAGTATATAAGCTACAAACCGAAGAACAGGACTACAACTCTTTTTGCAGAACTTTTGCAAGAACTTTTGCTCATCATATTTCAAGCTTTCTTGAGATTCAAATTCCACATTCATCAACAAGACTAGCTTACGTTGGGAAGACTCAGATTCTCACTCTTCAAACCCAACACACAGCAAAGTTCATCCGGTTCTTCAACACTTCAAGAACTTCAACTACATATCTTTTGTAACGAAGCTAGTTGGAGAAAACTCTGTTTTCAAAACATCTTCTGCAAAGAAGGGCGTCCAAATAACTGCAGCAGTGAAGTGGTGATACTTCCGGGAAGCTGAGTGAAAGGATCAGTCATCAGGAAGCAGGACTGCATCCCGGGTGACAACTAGGCTTGAAGAAGGCGTGGAGAACTTCTTAAGTGCTAGGGACTAAGGCGTTGTAATTGATCCTTACAAGCTTAGTGGAACAGTGGACTAGAGGAACGAGTTGTTCCTTGAACCACTATAAAAACTCCGGTGTCATTTACTTTACGCATTTATTTACTGCACTTAGGATTCTAACTGCATAACTCTAAGACTTGGAATCTGTGTTCAGCAGATCTTGTTTTCAGAGTTATCAGAAAGGCAATTGCCTTAGTATTTGTTCGAGGCTACCCGGAATTCTTATCCGCTGCAAAGACCAGTTCTGATCATCAGAACTTGACCATCTCTGACAAGTCAACTCTGACTTAGAGAAAAAGTTGAAAAACTTGAATCAGTCTATTCACCCCCCCCCCTCTAGACTGATTACCAACTCAAACGGGACCAACATTTATATATTTCACATGCTATATTATATCTGGATTTTTCCCCTGGATTTCACGTATAGCCCTAGATTTAGGTGAAAGTGTATATCGAATCTGCTTTAGTGTACTTTGCATTTCCTTTGGTGCTTTGCTCAGCTTTCTGCAATTGCTACTACCACTAGTATTTGATTATGTCTATTTTGTGAATACGAGTCTTTTTAGGGGCAGGTGGTTGGGGTTCTAAAGAGGTTGCAACTATTCTTCTTCTTCGTTCTTTCGTTCTTAACATAAGTTGCCCGTTTTTATAAATACCAGAGGGGCTAAAGGGTCAAATAGGCCCCTGAACGTATCCAAATTGTTCAATTGGCACCCCAAACCCAAATAAGCTCCGATCCAACCCACCAACCAAAAATACTTGTCCAATCCCAACATCCAGCCGGTTTAAAAAAGGATCGCCCCCCTTAAATGCCCAGTCAGCAACCTATTCCCTATAATTGATGCTGACTCATTAATCCACCCAACCCCAACCCAATTACGTGTAAAAAACATATCCCAACACCAAGTGAATAGCCCTAAATTGGAAAACCAAATTTGCAGAAGCATGTGACTGAAGTCTTGAGCGCGAAGAGGAAGAGAGGAAGAAGACGTGACCTAACATCCCAAGCGTTGAAGTCGTTAAGGTGAATGAAGTGAGTCAGGTTATTCCTTATTGATTCGTATTGTAGTTTTGTGTCTGTAATAGTGTGTTATGAAGTATGTTGAAACTCAGAAAATTTGTAGTAGTGTTATGAAGTAATTTTCGCTGCCTACAGAAGTATGTTTGTAGTGTCTATGTAGAGTTTTCGTATGTGTTTAAAGTGTTACACTTTTCATGTAGTTTGTTGAGTAGTGAATTGGTAGTTCTTTGTGTTGTGTTTTTCATACTTGTTTGCTGAGTACTTCATTGGTCGTTGTTTCAGAATGTGGGAGACATTGGACTTAATTTTGAACTATGGTGGCACTCTTGAAACCTGTTCTCCTATGAAGTATACCAATGGCTGCGTAGAGATTATTAAAAGTGACCCTGTAAGGAATAAATGTAATTAGATTTTGATGATGCTAGGTTATTTAGATTAGAATGTTAGAGTACCCCCAATTAGATTTTCTGTATTAGAATTTTCAATTGTAAGTATTAGTGTTGTCGACGATCAGAGTTGCTCTGTTTTGGATCAGATCAGAAGTGCATCAGAACTGACTTGCTCTATGAAAACTGCTCCATCAGAGTTCTCTTATCAGAAGTCCGTCAGAGTTGCACCATGAGAGTTGCTGATGAATTTGGACATCTGATAACCGATGAGAGTTACAGATCAGAGGTACTCATCAGCAGACCTATCAGAGTCAGAGTTAGAGTTCAGTCAGAGATCAGAAAGCCATCAGAGATCAGAAAGCCATCAGAATCCAACACATCAGAAGAGCCTGATCAGAGCCCGACTAACACTTAGAAGATTTCAAGCAACATCCAACAGCTATGAATCCAACGGGTAAAAACATCCAACGGCTAGAAGACTGTGCATGAAAGGAAAGCATTTAATGCACATTAAATGAGCCTGATACGCTGAAGGATTGATTGCAAATGATTGACCAAGGAATCCGGGAAGATATATTATAAAAATAGAAACCTTCCAAAACGGCGGTCAAGTCAACTGTACGCGCATTTAATGCAGTTGTCTCCTCCTCCAACGGGCAGACAACCTCAGTATATAAGCTATTCACCGAAGAACAGAAAAACATCTCTCTTCGCAGAACTTTTGCTCCATTCATTACTCTGAACATACTTCTTGAGATTCAACCTTCATAACACTCTACAAGAAAAGTCCTACGTTGGGAAGATTCAAACTCCAAATCTTTCATCCCCAACAACGAGCAAAGTTCATCCTGTTCTTCAACTCTTCAAGAACTTCATCAAACATCATTTGTGACGAAGCAAGTTGGAGGAAAAACTTTGTGTTTTTCAAAGGATCTTCTGCAAAGAAGGGCGTCCAAGTAACTGCAGTAGTGAAGTGGTGATACTTCCGGGAAGCTGAGTGAAAGGATCAGCCATCAGGACGTGGAATTGCATCCTGGGTGGCATCTAGGCTTGAAGAAGACGAGGAGTGCTTCTTAAGTGCTAGGGACTAAGCTTTGTAACCGATCTACTTCAAAGCTAGTGGAACAGTGGACTAGAGGAACGCGTTGTTCCTTGAACCACTATAAAAATATTCGGTGTCATTTACTTTACTGCAATTTATATTTCTGCACTTAGGACATTAACTGATTAACTCTAAGACTTGGAATCTGTGTTCAGCAGATCTTGTTTTCAGAGTTATCAGAAAGGCACTTGCCTTAGTATTTCTGAGGCTACCCGGACAGATCAGAATCCGCTGCCAAGGCCAGTTCTGATATCAGAACCAGCCTTCCTCTATTACCAGAGTAAGACCTTCTCTGATAAGTCAGTTTGGACTTAGAGAAATTTGAAAAACCAATCAGTCTATTCACCCCCCCCCCCTCTAGACTGATTACCTCTTAATCGGGACCAACAAGTGGTATCAGAGCCTCCTTGTTCTTGTAATCTTTTAGGTTACTCTCTGAACAAAGATCCACTTGTTCTTAGCCTCTTTATTTATTATAATGGATAACTCTCTTGCAAAGCACCTCATGTTTTCAGATCAGAAGTATGATGACTGGAAGATCAGAATGAAAGCACACCTCTGCGCTCTTCATGATGAAATGTGGGAAGTCCTTGAAGAAGGACCTTTCACCAAATTTATGAAGGTGAATACTGAGCATACTATTGACAGGACTCGGCCTGAGATGATTGAGAAAGCCAGATCAGAATGGACAAAGGAAGAGAGGAGACAGTACAATCTTGACAATATTGCCAAAGATATCCTCTACAAAGCCATCGACAACAGATACTTCAACAGAATCAAGAAGTGTCGAACTACCAAAGAAATATGGGACAAACTTGATCTCATAGGAGCAGGTGATGAACAAGAAAGAGACAACAAACTGACAATAGCTATGAAGAAGTTTGATGACTTCAAACTTCTACCTGAGGAATGCATAGCTGAGATGCATGCCAGACTTCTGATTCTTACCAGTGAGATATCCGAGCTTGGGAAGGAGCTCACAGTTCAAGAAGTCAACCTGAAGATTCTCAGAGGACTGCCCCCAGTCTGGAAGATGAAGGTTATTGCTGTCCAAGAAAGCAAGGACATCAAAACCTATCCCACAAAGAAACTGATATCTGATCTCAAAGCTTATGAGTTTGAGATGCATGATGAGAAAGAAGAAGTGCCAGATGAGAGAACCACAACTGCTCTTACTGCCAGCACTTCTAAGGCTACAAACTTTGATCCCTCAACTCTTCTATCTGATGAATATATGGCTGCCTTTGCCAGAAAATTCAGAAAATTTATGAAGAAAGATGGAAGGAGTCCATCTTCCATCAGAAGACCACATCAGAAGACCAAATCTTCTGAAAGCAATGGAGAGTACCTCTGCTACAACTGCAGACAACCTGGGCACTTCAAAGCAAACTGCCCCTATCCAAGAGTGTCCAAGAAGCAAGGACAAGAAGAAGAAAAGAAACCTGATGATCAACATAGAAGAAGAAGAGCTTTTGTCTCAGAACAAGCTGAGAGAGATCCACTCTCAGAATCAGAGTCCAGTTCAGACTCCGACTCTGATGAAGCATTCTGCTGCTTGGATGCAGAAACTGAAGACCTTTGCCTCATGGCACAATCAGATAATGAGGTATGCTCCACTTCTGACTCTATTTCTTCTTCGGTAGGCACAGCCTTAAATGATGATCCAATGTCATCATTTTGGGAAGAGTTCCAAACTATCCAAGCCACTTATTCTTTTGTTAAAGATGAGAACAGTAGGCTGAAAGTTGATATCTCTGATATAAGGAAAGAGACTGAGTGTAAACTTAATCTCTTAACTGAGGAAAGAGATAGACTGAAAGGTGAAAATGAGTCTCTTCTGAAAAGAATAAAAGACATTGAGGAACTTGAGAATAGATATAATAGTCTTCTGAAGATGCAATCTTCCATGAAGAATATTGGTGACTCTCATAACTTCACCTCTGGTCTTGGATATGTTGAACCAGAGTCTGGTGAGCCTTCTGTAAGGCCTAGCACCAAAGTTGCTAAGGCTAAAAAGGTCATAGTGCCACAGACTCTGAGCCCCATTTGCCATGCTAGTACTTCTGGTACTAAAGTTGTTCATGAGAAAGTCCCACCAGAGAACCAAAGACTAAAGGCCAAACCAAAACAAGTTTTGAAAACTAATGAACCTAGCAGAAACCCTAACAAAAGGAAGAGTTTTCAGAAAAATAATAATCAAAGGCCTAATCCTATCAGACAATCTCATGACAATGGTATCAGAAACTGCTATCTGAGAGACATATATCAAGAGAAGATTAACTATAGGCAGAAGAGGTTGTCTGGTCAGCCTCAGAAGCCTAAAGTTAAGCGCTCCTCTGATCTTGATAGTATATGGGACTTCTTTCCAACCAAGAAGGCTATGCAGAAGTATGCAAACAGAAAGCATGATCCTCACAAGCATCTGCCCAAAGTGAATCATACGTCTGTTTACTACAACTACCAGGTGGACAATGGGTATCATCCACCAAGGTTTCAGTTGATGAGACCAAAATGGTACCAACTTCCAAGACTGCATTACCCCCCAGGACCCAACATTGTTTGGGTACCTAAATCTCCCTTTTAATTTTGCAGGAACTGTGTGCTGGAGCCATCTCAGAACAAGAATGGTATATTGACAGTGGATGCTCCAGACACATGACAGGTGACAAGAGTTGCCTATCAGAGTTCCAGAAAATCAATGGACCCCGAGTCACTTTTGGAGGAAATGACAAGGATGGTCAAACAAAGGGAAGAGGGAAGCTGATCAAGAACCAGATAGTCATTGAAGATGTCTCATATGTCAAGGGTCTGAAGTTCAACTTGCTGAGTGCTAGCCAATTCTGTGACAAAGGCTACACAGTTGAATTCACCAAGACCTTATGCTATGTCAAGCATGAGACAACCAAAGAAGTGGTTCTTACAGCCAAAAGAAGGAAGAACATCTATGTTGTTGACTGGCAAACAGCAAAAGATGGAACCTGTCTGATAGCTAAAGACAATTCAAAGCTAAGCTGGGACTGGCACAAGAAGCTTAGACATCTGAATTTTAAAACCATCAACAAACTGGCAAGAGAACACATTGTAGATGGTCTGCCTGACATTGTCTACAAGAAGGAGATCCTCTGCAGTGCTTGTCAGAAAGGAAAACAAGTGAAGACCTCATTCAAACCCATAGCTGGAGATCTTTCTACTTGTCCTCTAAATCTGATCCACATGGATTTATTTGGACCTGTTGAAACTCCCAGTGTTGGTGGAAAAAGATATACTCTTGTTATGGTTGATGACTACTCAAGATATACATGGACTGTGTTCCTAACGAAGAAAAATGAAACTCTTCAGAAGTTGCCATCTCTACTAAAGCAACTTCAAACTGAGAAGAATATGAAGGTCAGAACAATCAGATCTGACAGAGGAACTGAATTTGTCAACAAAGTGATCAAGGACTTCTGTGATCAGAATGGCACATTCCATCAGCTCTCAGCTGCCAGAACACCCCAACAAAATGGTGTTGCAGAAAGAAGGAACAGAACACTAAAGGAAGCTGCAAGGACAATGATTGCTGAATCAGGCTTGCCCATCAGATACTGGGCTGAGGCAATCAACACTGCATGCTATACCCAAAACAGGAGCATGATCCACAAGAATCATCAGAAGACACCCTATGAGCTGTGGAAAGGAAGAAAGCCAAACATCAGCTACTTCCATGTGTTTGGATGCAAGTGCTACATTCTAAACAATGGAAAGGAGAATCTGAAAGTATTTCAAGAAAAAGCTGACGAAGGTGTATTCTTAGGCTACTCAAGCTCAAGCAAAGCCTATAGAATACTTAACAAGAGAACTATACAAGTTGAAGAATCCATTCATGTCAAGTTTGATGACAGCACCTCTGCAAAAGAACTATCAGAAACTCTGCAGAAGATCAATCTTGAAGACAAGATTTCAGAACCATCAGAAGAGGTCACCATCAATCCTGTATTATCAATTCCTTCTGTCAATCCAATTCTGATAGACAAAGATGAAGATGAAGAATCAGAAGATGAACCATCAGAGTTGCCTAGACAGCAACTGTCAGAACCTGATCTAACTTGGTTAAGAGATCATCCTCCTAATCAAGTAATTGGTCAAGTCACCAGTGGTGTTAGGACCAGATCTGCATCTAGAAGAGAAGCCATGTTCACCTGCTGTATTTCTCAGATGGAACCAATAAGTGTAGAAGAAGCTCTAGAAGACTCAGACTGGATCAATGCAATGCAAGAAGAGCTAACACAGTTTGAAAGGAATGAAGTGTGGAAACTTGTTCCCAGACCAAAGCATCAGAATGTCATTGGAACCAAATGGGTATTCAAGAACAAAGCAGATGAAGAAGGCAACATTGTAAGGAATAAAGCAAGGCTTGTAGCAAAGGGATACTGTCAAGAAGAAGGCATAGATTTTGATGAGACCTTTGCACCTGTTGCCAGACTGGAAGCAATCAGGATATTCCTAGCCTATGCTGCTTATAACAACATCAAGGTCTACCAGATGGATGTCAAGAGTGCATTCCTGAATGGAGAACTTGAAGAGGAAGTCTATGTTGAACAACCTCCAGGTTTTGTCATTCCTACTCAATCTTCTTGTGTCTATAAGCTGAGAAAGGCCCTTTATGGTCTTAAGCAAGCTCCCAGAGCTTGGTATGACACATTGTCCCTATTCTTAGTGAACCATGGGTTTACTAAAGGAAAGGTTGACAAGACTCTATTTCAAATTTCTGTTGCTAATCATATTCTGTTAGTGCAAATTTATGTTGATGACATTATATTTGGAAGCACTAATCCAGAATTATGCAAGAAATTTTCTAAAGTTATGCAGAAGAAGTTTGAAATGAGTATGATGGGAGAACTCAGTTACTTTCTTGGATTACAAGTCAAACAAGTACCAGAAGGCATCTTTATCAACCAAGGAAAGTACACCAGAGATCTTATCAAGAAGTTTGGAATTGATGGAAAATCTTCAGTCAAAATTCCCATGAATGCATCTCAAGGAATTGGACCAGATGATGAAGGAAAAGATGTTGATGCTACAACATATAGAGGAATCATTGGATCTCTCCTCTATCTGACTGCAAGCAGACCAGACATAGCTTTTGCAGTAGGAATCTGTGCCAGATACCAATCAAAGCCCAAGGAGAGCCATCTAGTTGCTGCTAAGAAGATTATCAGATATATCAAGGGAAATCCAAATGCAGGCCTATGGTATCCCAAGGGAGGTAATTTTGAACTAATTGGTTATTCTGATTCAGATTTTGCAGGTTGTAGATTGGACAGGAAAAGCACTTCTGGCCACTGTCAATTGCTAGGTGGGAGACTTGTCTCCTGGTTTAGCAAGAAGCAGAATTCAATCTCAACAAGTACAGCTGAAGCTGAGTACATTGCTACTGGAAGTTGCTGTGCACAATTACTCTGGATGAAGCAACAACTCAAGGATTATGGAGTGCAAGCAAAGGAGATCAAGCTGCTGTGTGACAATACAAGTGCTATTGCCATCACTCAAAATCCTGTGCTGCATTCAAGGACTAAACACATTGAGATCAGACATCACTTCATCAGAGATCATGTGGAGAAAAAGCACATCTCAATTGAGCATGTTCCAACTGAAGATCAGCTTGCGGATATCCTAACCAAACCTCTTTCAGAGGCTAGGTTTAATAAGTTGAGAGAAGAATTGGGAATGATGGATGATCTTCCCAGAGAGTCATGAATCAGAGTTGCAGAAGCATCAGATGTGGATTCATCAGAACACCCCATCTCTGATACCTGAGCTTTTATCCGTCAGAAGCTTGAATCAGAGTTGCAGAAGCATCAGACGTGGCTCATCCTTATGAGTACTTCAGCAACTTGGATGTGGCTGAGTTTTATCTCAACGCCTACATCGCTGACAACACCATCCACTCTCAAGTCCAAGGGAAGGACCTGAAGATTGATGCTGAAGCACTGAACGAGTTCTTCAACATCCAACTCGACTCCCAAGACATTGACACTCCTACACTCATCGACTTGGAGTCAGTCGAAATCTCTGTGGAGACGTTTGTGCACACTTACTTCCGGAAGGATGCAACCGGAGTAGATAAGCTGTACATGAAGAAGAATGTCCTGAAGAAGGACTTTGAAAGATTGATGAGCATCATGCACAGATGCTTATGGTGCAAAACTGGGTCAACTGACCAGATGAACAATGCCAACTCCAAGGCCATCTATGCTGTTCATCGAGGAATGAACATCAACTGGGGAAAGGTGCTTTTCCAGTCCATCTCTGAGTCCATTGCTAAGAAGGACAAAAAAACAGGGATGTTCTCAACCAAGATGGGCCATGGCCTTCTGATTTCTCGACTGATATCCAATGTCAACATAGCGCTCAGAGAAGCCAATGAAGTCAACCACAACAAAACCATCTTTCTTACTGCATCCCCCAAACTACATGTGGCTGTTGCTGCAGAGTTGAAGAAAACCAGCAAGCTTGAGCAATTAAGGGAGAAACCCGTTACTACAGTTGCGGTTGATGATGGACAACCAAAAGGGAAAAAGAAGAAGGTTCAGAAGAAGCCTGACACCAACACAGAGAAACCTGCATCAGAGGGTGACGCATCAGAGAAGGATGCACCAGCTGAGGCTCCTGTCAAAAAGATGAGACAGAAGAGGAGAAGAAAAGCAATCATTCAGAGTGATTCTGATAGCTCCAAATCTCCCATCAGAGTGGCAAAGAAGAAGAAGAAGGTTCTCTCATCCCCTAAAGGATCAGCACCTCAGGGGGAACCAGCACCAGAGTTGACTGCTGCACTGGTGATCTCTGATGCTCAGGGGGAACCTGAGTCAGAGGTCCAACCTTTATCTGCACCAGACCTGCAAGTCACCAAGTCTCCAACAGAACAGCTAGACTCTACTACTGCTCTGGACAGACAGTTTCAACGGGTATTAACTTGGAGGAAGTGGAGAATTGGACCTCTGCAGCTGATACTTGCCCAAGCTGCCACTTATGAAACTGAGGAAGTCGAAGTCCTCAAATGGGCAGGTACTGATGATGTCTCTTTATGCTTCGACCTTCAATTCTTACAAACTATTCTTGAAAAGAAGAAGGCAAGCCACAAAGGCAAGGAGAAGGTGACTACTACCTCATCAGACGAGCATGTCAAAGCTTTATCTGAACACGAGGTTCCCATCTTTGAAGCATGGCTGATGGAGAAGAAAAGGACGGAGTCTCTAATCAAGATGAAACCTGTTCCAGGTACAGAGGGAGAGCCATCAACTGCCAATGATATATCTCTGGCAATGCAGAACCTTATCAGAGAATGGAGAGAATCTCCAGTTGAAGAAACGGTTTTAGAGGTAATACCAGTATCTCCTACTCCTCTAATTACTTTGCAACCAACTCCTTCTCCCCCACACTCACCTCCCAAATCCCCTTCACCCAAACCAACCACACCAGCCTCAACTCCATCTCCTCTACAAATTCAGAAAACACCCACTTCATCTCACAAGAAATCCTCACCTAAACAACCCTCACCCTGCCATCAGATAACCCCCATCAGAAGCCGATCACCCTCACCTCCTCCTTCACCCCAACATCAGAATACCCCCGCTCTACAAGCTCAACCTCATCAGAACTCAGCCAATCAGAGATCCAAGTCTGCTCCTCATCAGAAATCATCCAAACCTCTCTCCCCACAGCATTCTGCAGCCTCCACTCAGAAAAGAGAGCCAGTTGTAAGGATTCTTTCCTCAACTGAAGACAATGATGGCTTTCTCACAGCTTCAATGGCTGGTGATCTTCAATCTGCCAAGAGAAAGACTCCTACTCCTCCTCCATCTCCTGCTCAACAACCACAAGTCAATCATATACCTCAGCCAGAACCTCCAAAAGCTGTCCTCATCCCCTTCCAGGAGTTTGTGGAATCAGCTGAAGACTTTGGGGATCAGATGGTTGCAGGACTGAACAAGTTGCTTGTACTGAATCAGAAGCATGATGCTCACCTTGATTTGGTACAGTACAACATTGAATCTGAACTCACCAAAATCTCAACCTCTCTTTCTACACTGGCAACAACATTCTTCAGTTACATGAAGACATCCAATGAGAAGGTTGATAACATAGCTTCAGAGGTTGCTAGTCTACACACAGTCTTGTTCTCACAATCTCAGACTCTGACAGCACAGGACAAGGCCATTCAAGAATTATCTGATGCTGTTGACACTCTACAATGGTCTCATGACAAAAATGCAGAGCATCTGACAGATGTGGAAGAAATCTGCAAGACGAACAAAGAATTTAGTCTCAAACTGATCAACACTGGCAAGGAAAGAGATCACAAGCTGACTCTCCTGGAAGCTACTACAAAAGATATCCAATCAGCTGTTGACAAGCAGAAAGAGACTCTCGAAGGGCTGGCTTCTGTTACTCAGACTCTTCCAGGAGCTCTCGAAGCAATCAAAGAAAACAATGCTACTGAATTCTCCAAGATTGGACTCCTACTTGGTGATCTTGTTGATGCCAAAAAGGGGGAAGAAATCAGAGAACCTGCTAAAGCCATCAGCGCTGCAGAAGGAACTAGCACCAGAGCTGTTGATCCTGCAGAATATTTTGAAAGGGCAAAACAAAAGAGGATTGCTGCTGGTATTCAGAGACCAACTCCTCCAAGATCAAAGAAAGGAAAGAAGACAGCCTCCACTTTCACTTTGGCCCAATGGCTCAACAGTGACTTGGCTAAACCTGATGCTGCTCAATTCAGAGAGATGAGGAAGCATATGACCCCTATTCAACAAGAGAATCTCATTCTGGATAAAGATGGGCTAATAATAATTAACCATGGTGGGTCAATGCAAGAAGCAGAAGACTGGTGGCGAATGAAAGTGATCCCTGACAAGGACCTGTCTGAAGCCATCAGAAACTATCTAGATTGTCAGCTTGCACCTGCCTGGTCAGAATATCAGAATCCCAGGAACCTTGCTACAATCAGAGCAAGAATAAATGCTGATCTAAAGGAAATTGAAGCAAAGGAAGCTCAACTAGAAGAGGAAGATATCTAAACCTTATCCTCTTGTTGCTTTAAATATCCTCTTTTATATAAAATAACCAGCTTGCCTCTATTTTTGCATGGCAATTTCAATTTATCTCTATATTGCACTCTGATTATTTATGCTCTGATACCTTGTGTTATTTCTTATCTTATCTATCTGATTGATTGTATCTTACTCTTACTATCTTCCTATGCCAAGTGCCCACCAAGATTTTAAATGAACGTTTTTTTTTTCCTTCATGGTGAAAGGCACTTCTCTGGAAATAGTTTAAGGGTTTTGGCATCATCAAAAAGGGGGAAATTGTAAGGAATAAATGTAATTAGATTTTGATGATGCTAGGTTATTTAGATTAGAATGTTAGAGTACCCCCAATTAGATTTTCTGTATTAGAATTTTCAATTGTAAGTATTAGTGTTGTCGACGATCAGAGTTGCTCTGTTTTGGATCAGATCAGAAGTGCATCAGAACTGACTTGCTCTATGAAAACTGCTCCATCAGAGTTCTCTTATCAGAAGTCCGTCAGAGTTGCACCATGAGAGTTGCTGATGAATTTGGACATCTGATAACCGATGAGAGTTACAGATCAGAGGTACTCATCAGCAGACCTATCAGAGTCAGAGTTAGAGTTCAGTCAGAGATCAGAAAGCCATCAGAGATCAGAAAGCCATCAGAATCCAACACATCAGAAGAGCCTGATCAGAGCCCGACTAACACTTAGAAGATTTCAAGCAACATCCAACAGCTATGAATCCAACGGGTAAAAACATCCAACGGCTAGAAGACTGTGCATGAAAGGAAAGCATTTAATGCACATTAAATGAGCCTGATACGCTGAAGGATTGATTGCAAATGATTGACCAAGGAATCCGGGAAGATATATTATAAAAATAGAAACCTTCCAAAACGGCGGTCAAGTCAACTGTACGCGCATTTAATGCAGTTGTCTCCTCCTCCAACGGGCAGACAACCTCAGTATATAAGCTATTCACCGAAGAACAGAAAAACATCTCTCTTCGCAGAACTTTTGCTCCATTCATTACTCTGAACATACTTCTTGAGATTCAACCTTCATAACACTCTACAAGAAAAGTCCTACGTTGGGAAGATTCAAACTCCAAATCTTTCATCCCCAACAACGAGCAAAGTTCATCCTGTTCTTCAACTCTTCAAGAACTTCATCAAACATCATTTGTGACGAAGCAAGTTGGAGGAAAAACTTTGTGTTTTTCAAAGGATCTTCTGCAAAGAAGGGCGTCCAAGTAACTGCAGTAGTGAAGTGGTGATACTTCCGGGAAGCTGAGTGAAAGGATCAGCCATCAGGACGTGGAATTGCATCCTGGGTGGCATCTAGGCTTGAAGAAGACGAGGAGTGCTTCTTAAGTGCTAGGGACTAAGCTTTGTAACCGATCTACTTCAAAGCTAGTGGAACAGTGGACTAGAGGAACGCGTTGTTCCTTGAACCACTATAAAAATATTCGGTGTCATTTACTTTACTGCAATTTATATTTCTGCACTTAGGACATTAACTGATTAACTCTAAGACTTGGAATCTGTGTTCAGCAGATCTTGTTTTCAGAGTTATCAGAAAGGCACTTGCCTTAGTATTTCTGAGGCTACCCGGACAGATCAGAATCCGCTGCCAAGGCCAGTTCTGATATCAGAACCAGCCTTCCTCTATTACCAGAGTAAGACCTTCTCTGATAAGTCAGTTTGGACTTAGAGAAATTTGAAAAACCAATCAGTCTATTCACCCCCCCCCCTCTAGACTGATTACCTCTTAATCGGGACCAACAGACCCTGATGTAGTTAGTTATCCACATCTCAAAAAGTTTATAGAATCTGGACCATTTGGGGGGTTTGGAAAGCTTATGTATAAATTGCCTCGTGAACCATTGGAATGTTTAAGGGAGTTAGTAGATGATGCTTCTACAATGCACTTGGTGAGTCTGTCTTCTACTGATGGAGTTTGTGAACTGTATTTGATGTCACCCTCCACATCTGTTGTACGTGCTGATGCTGGTCCTTTAGGTGAAAAGGAAGTAGGCCTTCAAAACTATGAAGTACAAGTGCAGACCTCTGTTGATGATGTAATCAGACCTACACATATAAGCAAGTTAAAACCAAGAAGAAAGAAAGCTTCACAAATTGAGTCTGTTGCTGAAGAAGATGTTGAGCTGTGTGATGTGGACATTCAGACAAGTGAAATGGAAGATAGCATGGATGATGAAGTAGATTTGGGGAACCAAGATGATCGTATGTCTGATTTAGGGTCTGAGCTTGGGTCACAATCTGAGAATGAAGATGTTAGGGAGCAGAATATTGGCTTCTTTGGGGCTGAGGAAGGTATGGAAAGTATGGAGAAGAACAATGTCAACTATGGATCTGAGAATGATGAAGACAATGAGGATAGCATGAACATGTATGATTCTGATAATCCTCCCAGTTATCATTCAGATACCAATGATATGCCTGAAGATGAAGTGCAATCCAACCTCGATGATTATCATCCTTCATACAATCCAGAGATTGAACCCCCTTTGATTGAGTTGGGGATGCTGTTTGAGGACAACATACAGTTTAAGAGTGCAATGATTAGGTATGCAGTGCACCACAAGAAAAACATTTACTGTCACGCCTCGGACCGCGTCCGTGCCACGTAGACAACCGCCGTACAACCCAATAAGAACAACGTAGTTCATTCTTATCAAATCGTACAAGGCGTCCGAAAGATTTCTATTGCCAAACCGATTAGTAAACCCATACGATCAACATCAATATATTAGTCAAATGCATGCGGAAATAAAATAAGTTTGACATTCAGCCACATGTGGCAAACACGGGCACACAGGCCCTTCAATAGTTTAATAGAAAACATCTTTCAAATATCCATGAGCAATTTCACAATTTCAAATAAGAATGGAAGCACGAACCACGTCTTCCTTATTTGAGTTCACCCTGGGCAAAGGTGCAGGTAGCAGGACTCTAGCCTCAACCTGAAAAATGTGAGGGCCCCCGAAGGGGTCAGTACTCCATAGAAGTACTAGTGACAAGCAGGCTATATGAGGAATAACTAATGTTTCAGACACGAGACCCAAAAATAGGGTGATACTTATATTTATAGGTGTAACCATTGTTACCCCATTCCCAAGATAATACATATTGTATATACTTGTAAAATACTTGACCCGTAGGTCGTTTTATCACAAAGAGTCTTTTAGAGGTATGGCGATTACCCAACCTTTCCCATTCATTCCTGAATGCCTAGCTCACGGGCTACATTCTACCATCATAATATCCTACCGAGTTTCAGGAGTGTTTACCCTCCCGGGGATGCTCAACCCCACCGAGTTTCTGGGATTGTTTACCGTCCCGAGGATACTCAACCTCACCGAGTTTCTGGGATTGTTTACCGTCCCGAGGATACTCAACCTCACCGAGTTTCTGGGATTGTTTACCGTCCCGAGGATACTCAACCTCACCGAGTTTCTGGGATTGTTTACCGTCCCGAGGATACTCAACCTCACCGAGTTTCTGGGATTGTTTACCGTCCCGAGGATACTCAACCTCACCGAGTTTCTGGGATTGTTTACCGTCCCGAGGATACTCAACCTCACCGAGTTTCTGGGATTGTTTACCGTCCCGAGGATGCTCAACCTCACCGAGTTTCTGGGATTGTTTACCGTCCCGAGGATGCTCAACCTCAACCGTATTTCTAACCAAACCCTAACCTGGATATGGCTAACCTTGCATTCACTTAACTATGGACAATACCTAGTCCTATAGTCATATAATAATCCTTAGTAACCAATGTGGACGGGTCCCACCTGATCGGTCCACGTTATCCTACTCAAAAGCTACCCGTTTTGAGTATAAACCAATACCCGGTCGGGTATCCACCTTACCCGGTCGGGTAGAGCCGGGCAGAAGCCCCTGGAACTGACTTTACTTGAGACCCGGTCGGGTCCCTGACCTTACCCGGTCGGGTCTAGTGTGGCAGTGGCTTCTGGAGCCGAATTTAATCAATACCCGGTCGGGTATCCATCTTACCCGGTCGGGTATCACCCTTGTCTCGGCGGTCAACGCCCGTCTGACCGCCCAAACGAAGTCCGATTAACGTGAAATTTTATATGCACATTCTACTTGAAGTCCTTGATCCAAAAATACCATTTTTGACCCCTGGATCATTGTACATAATAAGTTATCACATTTTTAATCACCAAACATACAAACATGCCTTTCAACTTTGTTTTATATTTATTCATGGCATAAGCCCATACTTGATTAACTTTAATCATTCCGTAAAACATATCCTTGATTACTTTAGGTAATCTCATGCCTCAATCAAAAGTTATAAAGCATATAGCCGTCTTCTCACCTTGAAAGAAGCTTATGAAGTTCTAGCCTTTCCTATTGAGCTCCGATGAAACTCCGGTGGACTTCAACCAACTCCGGCGACAACTCCGGCGACCCTTTCAACTCCGTGAAAGTTCTTGAAATACCTTATACAAGTTAATAACAAGGTTTTATCATCATAAAACCCATATCAATACAAATAACCTCTAAAAGGTTATTTTCCGGTGAACCCGTCAACTTTGCTCTCAAAGTTCGTCTTGGGTATATACCAACACTTCAACCCCCATTCTACACTTTTAAATGTGTAGGACTATCCTAGGAGTATGGAATATGGTTAAAGAGAAGAAATGGGATTAGTACAATCATTACCTTGCTAACCACAAGTTTTCCCACCCAAACTCCTCCTTTTCTTTTCTTTTCCTTTCCTTCTTCCTCCCCTTGCTTTGTGCGTGAATGGTGGATGAAAAATGGAGTTTTCCAGACCTTCTCTCCTCAATGAAGCTGTCTTGGACGAAGTACAAGAGCTGGAGTGATTGTGAATGCCCTTCTTGGCTTATTTGCCAATAATATGGGGGAGAGGGACCCCTTTTCCTTTCAACTTGATATCAAGTCCCACTCTCCCTATTTCCCTTGATTTTGTGCGGCTCCCCTGGATATTTTGGAGACCAAGGTTGTGGGGTGGCCCCCACATATGTGGGAGGTCATCCCTTTGTGTCCCCAAGTGTACACTTGGTCCCGAAAGTTGTATTTTCCGGACTGTTTTTAACTATATTTCATTTTATCGGGTAAAATGAAATGTCTATCATTCTTCCAATTATTATTGGCTATAAGAATGAATGTACATCCCCAAATTTTAATTTGATGGTCTCCATAATTTATTATGGCTTTTTATCTGATAGCACTTCGGTACCGATAAATGGGCTTTATATGCCCAAAAGGTTACTCACATAACTTCTATGGCCCAACTCGGCTATCCACCATTATACACATATTATCTTGACCCAAATGAATATAATATGTGGTCCCGAACATATCGGGCGGCCCCCACTTCCGGTGTGGGCCCCACGTGAATTTTACTATTCACGTAAAAGAAATGATAAAAATTCACAATCACGTAAAATGCGTTTATTCATTTCTCGGGTTCAATACATAATTTGATAAAGTACAAATACTTGGGGGCGGTGTTACAAGTTCTACCCCCCTTATTTGGGATTTCGTCCCCGAAATCCACGTGTCTAGTCAAATAGAAATGGATATTGTTCCCTCATCAGGGTCTCCACTTCCCAAGTTTGCTCCTCGACACGATCACTCTTCCAAAGCACCTTCACCATCGGTACCTCTTTACTCCTTAGCTTCTTTACTTGCCGGTCCATGATCTTTACCGGCTGCACCGCATAGTGAAGGTCTTCCCGGATTTCTACCGGTGGTTTCTCAAGAATATGTGACGGGTCCCGTACATACTTCTTGAGCATGGAAACATGAAATACGTTATGAATCTTTTCTAATTCTGGAGTTAACTGAAGTCGGTACGCTACAACCCCAATTCTTTCGATGATTTTGAATGGGCCTATGTAGCGTGGGTTAATCTTACCCCGACTAAGGAACCTGATGATCCCTTTCCAAGGCGACACCCTCAGAAATACCTCATCGCCGACCTCGAACTCCAATGTCCTTCGTCGTTTATCTGCATAGCTCTTCTGCCGATCTTGGGCAGCCTTTAGTCTATCCCGGATAACTTTCACCTTCTCCTTAGTGATCTCAACTAGCTCAGTACCCTCGAGCTTGGCCTCGCCAACCTCATCCCAACATAAAGGTGTCCGACATTTCCTCCCATACAATGCCTCGTATGGAGGCATGCCTATACTTGCCTGATAACTGTTGTTATAGGCGAATTCTACTAAAGCCAACTAGTTGTCCCAACTCCCTTGGAACTCTAGGGCACATGCCCTCAACATGTCCTCCAAAATCTGAATCACCCGTTCAGATTGCCCATCCGTTTGAGGATGGAATGCTGTGCTAAATCTCAACTTCGTCCCCATGGATTCCTGGAACTTAGGCCAAAACCGTGACGTGAACCGTGGGTCTCTATCCGACACTATAGTGACCGGAACCCCATGTAGTCTCACGATCTCATCTGTATACAACTTGGCCAGTCGCTCAAGCGTATAAGTAGTGTTGATAGGTAGAAAATGGGCACTCTTGGTCAACCTATCAACCACCACCCATACCGCATCAAAGTTCCTAACCGTCCGTGGCAAACCTACCACGAAGTCCATAGTAACATGCTCCCACTTCCATTCTGGGATGGTAAGTGGCTGTAATAATCCTGCCGGGTGCTGGTGCTCTGCCTTAACCTGCTGACAGGTAAGGCAACGGCTCACATATTCAGCAATTTCTCTCTTCATCCCCGACCACCAGTAACTTTCTTTCAAGTCCCGGTACATCTTTGTTCCACCTGGGTGCATGGCATACGCAGATGAGTGGGCCTCCTCAAGAATAGATTTCCGGAGCTCCTCATCTGACGGCACACACACTCGCTCCTTGAATAGTAGGAGTCCATCTTCTCTCTCACGGAAACCCTCGACGGGTCCCACCAGCATCCGTTCCCGGATTTTCTGAATTTCCTCGTCATTGCCTTGACGCGTTCTGATTTCGTCTAATAGGGTGGGTCTCACCTCAAATCTGGCCAATAAGGCCCCATTCGTGGATACCTCCACGTGTGCCCTCAATGCTCGTAAGCATGTGAGTAGGACCCCTGATGAACTTTTCCTACTGAGAGCATCAGCAACCACGTTAGCTGATAACCGCTTTTGCGGCGTTGTAGTAAAACGGAGTCTAACCTTTCGGTTTTTCCCCGAGTGTCGTGTCTCTTGAGGAATGGCGGAGAAGTTTCTTAATTTAATTTTAGTCACGGGCTATCGCTAATTGTTGGAAGCTTTTTCAATATAGGAAAGTGATTTTGTTCTATATTACGCTAAATTATAACTAGGAGCAAGGTGCAATTTAAAGATTAATGTATAAATATTGAATATTCAAGGATGCAAATAAGGGCAATGAATTGAGTAATTAGAAATGGATATGTTCTTGGACCTCTTAATTAGGGAAATTAAAACTAAAATTGGACTAATAATTTCTTTCCTCATAGACAAGAATAGAAACTATCTTCATTAATTTATCCTATTTCTAGGTGTCATTAATGTGTTTAAAATGGTTGGCTTAAATTATTTTCTAAACCCATAGACAAGGTAGAAATAATTTTCCAATATTTTAATTAATAAAAATAGCCAAATTCATTAACTAGTTAAACTCTTTATTTTAGCAATTGAATTTATTTCTCATAGACAAGATGTAAATCCTTTTCATTAAATTATCCTATTTCTAGGCCTTATTAATGTGCTCAAATATGGTTGGCTTAAATTAATTTCTAATCTCATAGACAAGTTAGAATTAATTTTCCAAGAATTTAATTAATGAATATGGCTAACTATTATTAATTACTATTTCATCATTTCAAACAACTAGTCCAATTTATTAATTTTAACCCCTAATTTTAGGTCAACAAGTCAATCCATATTCCTTTTCTCAATTCATGCCCTAACAAATTTAGCTACTCATCACCATTTTTGCAATTAACAAAATAATGATTAAATTCAACATTAACAAGGAATTAAACATGTATGATAGCAAAAATTAAACAAAAATTATATTCTGGAACAATAAACTTGTAGGAACTAAAATATAACTTTCTGGAATTTTTCACCAATTTTTGAACCTAAAATCCAATTTTTGACAACTAATTGATAATTTTCCCAATTTTAACTAGAAAATGCAAAAAGCAACTAAAAATATGCTAACTTCGTTATAAATTTTATTCTAGCTACTGGGAGTGATATTACTATGAATCAAACTGAAATTAAGGCCGAACTAATTTTTTTTCTATTTTTCTAGTATTTATTCTAAATTATGAACTAATCTCAAATAATTACCCAAATTAATTAAAAATTACTTATGCTTCGTGAAAAATTAATTTATTCAGATAAATAACTACCTTGAGGCTAGTAAACAACTATATAATTAATTGGAATGAATTCAACAACAATAACTATTTTATTTAATTTTTGGAAGTAAATGCGAAATACTTGAAAAATAATCTGGAAATTTTCGAAGAACAGATTGAACAAACAAAGTGCAGATTCAGATTCTACTCGTTGAGAAGATGAAAATACATATAAAGAACTTACAATTTGGAGCTAAAATGAAGAAGATATGAAGATTTGAAGTTTCTCTCTCTCTAAAACCCTTGGAGCTCGAAAATGGAGGAAGAAAGAGGGTGTTTTGAACTGATTTAGGGTTGGAAGAAGTGTGTTTGGGTTGAGGAAAAATCCTGGTTTTTATAGCAGAAAAAATCCCGAAGGCGCCCAAGCAGGCGGCCGCCTTCCGTCGGCATCTGGCCGCCTGCCGTCTTTTCGCCGGCAATCCATCGTGGGCCGGTCTCCGTCCGCCGTAGGCGGCCACAGAGGGCGGCCGCCTTCCATGAAAACCGGCCGCCTACCGTCTTTTCGTAAGCAAATCGGATCGCGGCGGGTCCCGGCGGATCCCGGCCGCCGCAGGCGGTCCAGCAGGCGGCCGCCTGCCGTTCCTGTCTGGCCGCCTGCCGTCAAATCCCACCGGCCGGCGGTTGCTTCGTCGTCTTCTGCCGCAGGCGGTCACCGTAGGCGGCCGCCTTCCGTCCAGTGTCGGCGGCCTACGGTCTTTTCCGAATCCGGTCAAAGTCAAGGTTTGACTTTCCAAAAATACCGTAGGCGGCCGCGAAGGCCTTCATTTTGGCCGCCTGCACGGCCGCCTTTGAGATTATTTGTCCGGCTTGTTCCTTATTTTGTGCTCTTCAATATTGTCTTCTGGACCACCTTGAAATAATGTCTCCTTCTTTCGGTATGATATCATTTGTTGCTCGAATTGGCTCATTTTGTGCTCAATTGACCCGAAATTCCGACAAACATACGATGAATGTGGTTTTCACCTGATTTCATAAAATTTGAACCAAAATATCTAAAACATGCCTTTTCTTTCTATTTTCAATCAAAAATCGCTTAAATTTGATAAGAAAAATAAGTACAAAAATGGACTTATCAATCTCCTCACACTTAAGCGTTGCTTGTCCTCAAGCGACGAATTAGTTGGAAACACACTCAAAAAGGGAAAACCTGACTATATCACAATCGAATTGCTATTAAAGAAGTAGAAACAAAAACCTCTTCTTTTTATTCTCAATCTTTAAACATTTTAGAAAAATCACCCAAAATACAAGAGTTTAAAATTAGTATTACTTACGAAAAACTATTTATTATGTTAAACCACCAATCAATTCCTTATCCCAAGATTTTCATTATTCTAATTTGGACATTCATCTTGTTCACCATTCTTTTTTTTTTTTTTTTTTTTTTTTTGCTCTTTTTCACTCTTGTTGGCGGTGTTATCCCATGGTAAATGCATATTTCATTCTCACAGACTGTGATTAGCGAATGAAACAGAGCCCCTTTTCGGAGATGGAATTGTCCTATAACAATGAGTTTTGAAGAGGTTTATTAATAGTAACATTTTTTTAATGAATAAAATGAATGTCCAATTAAAACAAATTCAGACCTTTACATTCGCAACCAAAAACCCATAACAATTTTAAGTTTTCAAAAATAATAATAATAGTAAATTCTTATAATAAGGGTGATTTTCTAAACTATTTTGTGAATTGATAACAAATTGAGAAATTAATGTTTCATATCAAAAATAGTAAAAAGATTGTTCTAAAACAAGGTTTTGACTTTTGAGTGTAAAACGCAACCTCCTCACACTTGAGCTGGACCTCGCCCTCGAGGTCTTCTCTTGAGGCACAAAATTGGGAAATAAAGGCACATAATATATATATATTTTTTTTTTTTTTTTTTTTTTTTTTTTTTTTGGTTCTTTCCTCACACTTGAGTTTTGCAAAGATTTTGTGAAGAGGAATAATGAAACAGGAGAAAAAATGGTTTTAAAAATCCTTACATCATCCATAGTCAGTTTGTAAGAGCATTCAAGTCAAAAGAGCAGCGCAATGTCCAACCTGAAGAACAAACAAACATGATAAAAATGTTAAGGAAGAAGCAAATCTAAACATCGCCTGCGCCATCCTGGGGGCCATAGTGTGGCCTAAGCCAATCTCTCATCTCATCAATATCTAGCCTCTGGGTCTCTAGCTCCGCCTGCATATCCTGGGTGGCTCTCTCCTGAGCTAATCGAAAGTCTCTGAACTCTCCCAGGGCCGTCTCATGCGCATCTCGCATCTCCTGGAACCCTCTGTCCTGTGCAACCCGCATCTCTGAGACTGAGGTCTGTAGACTCCTCATCCCATCCATCATCGCTCTCCAATCTGTGGCGCTAGGCATGTATGAAAAGGGCTCGCTAGATCCCTCATGTCCTGAGGGTCGAGAAGAACTACTCTGCTGGGTCGGCTGCTCAATACCTGGGAGCTCCTGAGTATTCCGCTTCTTCTTGATCCTCATGTTGGTAAAGGATGAGGATCGAAGAACGCGGATGCTCTCCTGTAAATGTGATAGCCCTGGAATGTCTAGATCTGGGTAGAATGATCTAACGAGGGTAGTGATGAAAGGCCCTGCCTGGATAGTGCGCCGCACAGTCTTCCCCTGGCTCCGGAAGAAACGAGCCATAAGGACAGCCATATTCACCGGGATGCGGTGAATCAAACTCCAAAAGAATAGTATGTCCTTTTTGGACAACCTGTTTGTGTTGTTAGGTCGTCCAAAAAAACCACAAGAAAGTACGAACGAGAGTATGTACCAGTGAGTCTCCCTCCATTTGTTCGAATGGGGGTGCATCCGGAGAAATGATCTGGTGTCTGTGGAGTGTCTGTGCCAGAACTCATCAATGTCAAATGCCTCGGGTAAGCGGGTCGGAAGAGCACGGAACTCCTCAGTCTGTGTGTATGCTGGGGTATAGAGCCCCATCCTCCATCCGAGCTCAGCCACAGTGATGGAGTGCTCCATGCCTAGAATAGTAAACCTCATCCGAGACTCTGACCCAATAACAGCACCCTCCTGCACAGCCTGTCCGTAATGAGTGAACTGAACGGAGCACAGAAACTCCATCGTCAATGGAAGGCTGGCCCTCTCCTGAACGAATAGAATCCTCCGCCATAAAGAGTCTCCTAGCAGGGCATCAATGTCATCCCAGTACCCCCATTCCTCTAGCATCGTCGGGTCCAGGATCATGGGAGGAAGGAGTGTGCGGTATTGCCCCCATGCCTGGAAGCGTCTGCGATCAGCAATAGTAGCAAATGGGATATCAGGCTGAGGTGGCGGGTCTTCCCGTCCTAGTGGTGGCTCCTCGAAAATGGGATCGTCACGTCTTCCTCCAGACATCTGCAAGAAATAAACAAAGTAAAATATTTTTGGGTTAGTTTTTTTTTTTTTTTTTTTTTTTTTTTTTTTTTTTTTTTTTTTTTTTTTTTTTTTTTTTTTTTTTTTTTGGTTGGGTTGCCTCCCAATGAGCGCTTCTTTAACGTCACTAGCTTGACGAATGTCCTCCCTTGGTTCAAAATTTTTGGAGATAGAGAATCTCCTTGCTTTTTTCAATCGGGCCGCCATGGTAAAGTTTAAGTTGGTGGCCGTTGACTTTAAAGGGAGCCCCATTAGCATCTTCAATCTCAACAGTTCCGTAGGGGTAAGCTTTTATGACCTTGAATGGTCCGGACCATCTTGATTTAAGCTTTCCTGGAAAAAGCTTCAACCGGGAGTTGAACAACAGCACTTTATCTCCAGCATTGAAATCACGAGCTTTGATGTGTTGATCATGGTAGAGTTTGGCTCGTTCCTTGTAAAGTTTGGAATTATGAAAAGCTTGCGCTCTCCATTCTTCCAGTTCATTCAGCTGGTAAAATCGTTCCTTCCCTGCAGTATCCAGTTTAAAACAGACATTTTTCATCGCCCAAAGTGCTTTATGCTCGAGTTCGACGGGTAAGTGGCAAGACTTCCCGTATACAAGGCGAAAAGGTGTGGTTCCGATCGGGGTTTTGTAAGCAGTCCGAAATGCCCAAAGAGCGTCGTCAAGTTTAGTCGACCAGTCTTTCCTGGTCTGGGCAACAGTTTTCTCCAGAATGGACTTCAAATCCCTGTTAGCGTTCTCCACTTGTCCTTGAGTCTGGGGGTGGTACGCTACTCCGCTTCGATGTTGGACTCCATATTTGGCCAAAATTCTAGCCATTGGGTCATTGTGGAAATGAGTCCCTCTATCGCTGATCAAAACCCTAGGCACACCAAATCTGGTAAAGAGCTTTTTCAGAAAATTCACGACTACTCGAGAGTCGTTGGTGACACAGGCCTGGGCTTCAACCCATTTAGAAACATAATCAATGGCCACAAGAATGTATTTGTTTCCTCTTGAGCTTGGGAAAGGTCCAACAAAGTCGATGCCCCAAACATCAAATACCTCACAAGGTAAGATAAAGTGTTGGGGCATCTCATTGCGCCCAGAAATGTTCCCGATTCGTTGACAGTTATCACAAGAAGAAACAAATACATTAGCATCTTTAAAAATCGTGGGCCAGAAGTACCCACAGTCCAAAACCCGCCTTGCGGTTCTATTCCCTGAGAAGTGGCCCCCAGTAGGACCGCTGTGACAATGCTCCAGAATGTCCTTTGCCTCAGCTTCAGTAACACATCTTCTCACCACCTGGTCAGCACAAATTCGGAATAGATATGGATCATCCCAAAAATAGTGCTTTGCTTCTGATAGGAACCGCCTTTTCATGTGCCTTGTCAGTTCGGTAGGCTCGACTTTACCAACAAGGTAGTTGGCAATGTCGGCATACCACGGTGTTTGCTCCTTGGCGGAAATCGCCATCAATCTCTCAGCAGGAAAAAGCTCCTCAATTTCGCATTTTCCGAAAGTTTCTGCTAACTCGGCATCTAACCTCGAGAGGTGATCAGCTGCCTGATTAGCAGACCCTTTTCGGTCCCTGATTTCAATATCAAATTCCTGCAACAAAAGAACCCAGCGTAACAGTCTAGGCTTAGCATCATGCTTTTGGAGGAGATATCTAATGGCCGAATGGTCGGTATAGATAATAACCTTCGAAAGAATGATGTAAGTCCTAAACTTCTCTAAAGCACAAACAATAGCAAGGAATTCTTTTTCAGTGGTGGTGTAGTTGAGTTGTGGCCCTGACAGAGCAGTGGTGGTGTAGTTGAGTTGTGGCCCTGACAGAGTTTTGCTAGCGTAGTAGATTGGGTGGAAGTTCTTGTCCTTCCTTTGACCAAGGATGGCCCCCACTACTAAGTCACTAGCGTCACACATGAGTTCAAAGGGTAAGCTCCAATCTGGGGCCACAAGCACAGGTGCATTGATCAGTTGTGTTTTAAGTGCTTGGAAAGCATGGTGACATTCATCAGAGAATATAAAAACCGCATCTTTTTCAAGTAACCGGGTGAGAGGTTTTGCGATTTTAGAGAAATCCTTTATAAAACGACGATAAAAGCCCGCGTGTCCTAAGAAGCTGCGGATGGCTTTTACCGTGGTTGGTGGAGGAAGTTTCTCTATTGTCTCAATTTTTGCACGGTCCACCTCTACCCCGTTACTTGACACTTTATGTCCAAGTACTATACCCTCTTTCACAAGGAAGTGACATTTCTCCCAACTTAGGGCTAAATGGGTTTCCTTGCAGCGGATAAGTACTTTTTCCAGGTTTTCAAGGCATTTTTCAAATGTTTCCCCAAAAATAGAGAAGTCATCCATGAATACCTCCATGAAGTGGCCAATGTATTTTTCAAAAATGGCAATCATGCACCTCATGAAGGTGGCAGGGGCATTACAGAGACCAAAAGACATCCTACGAAAAGCAAAGGTCCCAAAAGGGCATGTAAACGTAGTTTTGTCTTGGTCTTCCGGGTTGACATGGATTTGGAAGTATCCACTCATGCCATCCAGGAAACAGTAGTGACTATGGCCTGCCAACCTCTCTATTAATTGATCGATGAAGGGAAGGGGAAAATGGTCTTTCCGGGTGGCTTCGTTCAGTTTGCGGTAATCGATTACCATTCGCCACCCGGTAACAGTTCGACTGGGTAGAAGTTCGCCCTTTTCATTTTTCATGACGGTCATTCCCCCCTTTTTGGGGACAACATGAATAGGGCTTACCCACTGGCTATCAGAGATGGGGTAAATGATACCTGCATCCAGCAGTTTGACAATCTCGGCACGCACTACTTCCATCATGTTTGGGTTTAAACGTCGTTGTGGTTGGACAACTGGTTTAAACCCTTCCTCAATTTTGATGGTGTGGGTACAAAAGGTGGGGCTAATTCCATTGATGTCCTCAAGTTTCCAAGCAATTGCTTGCTTGTGTGTCTTAAGGACTCCAAGTAATTTCTCCCTTTGTTCCTCACTTAAGTGTGCGGCGATGACGACAGGGCATTTGCCTTCGTCATCCAAGAATGCATATTCTAAGTGGTCGGGCAGTTTCTTTAGTTCGAGGGGGTGGTCGTTTTTCAAGTTTTGTTCATTTTTCTCCCCTTCAAACTCAGTCAATACTTCGTTAGAAGCTTGATCAATCAGCGCATCCTCACAACTCTCACATGCATCACTCACATCACTGTTGGCCTTTTTTAACAGACATGCCTCATCAGTTACATGTCCATTTTCTTCCCCAAACAGATACCCTTCAATAGACTCAAAGGTATCAAGAAAATGACATCCTTGAAAGGAATCTGTGGGGTGTTTCATAACATCTGAGAGTCGGAAGGTGCATAGATCATCTCCGACTCTTAGAGTTAATGAGCCATCAGTGACATCAATCAAGGCCCTGGCGGTAGCCAGAAATGGCCTTCCCAGAATAAGAGGTGTTTCCCTATCCTCTTCCATGTCCATTACTACAAAGTCGACTGGGAAAATGAATTTGTCAACCTTGACCAGGACGTCTTCAACAATTCCTTTCGGATATTTGACTGAGCGATCAGCCAGTTGAAGACACATCCTGGTGGGTTTCATTTCCCCAAGTCCTAGCTTCTCGACTATAGAGGAAGGCATCAGATTGATACTTGCCCCTAAGTCAGCTAGAGCATTATTGAAGTTGAAATTGTCTATAGAGCAAGGGATAGTGAAACTACCTGGATCCTTTAGCTTTTCGGGTATTGACCTCAGAACCACGGCCGAGCATTCTGCGTTTAAGTCCACGACTGAGAGTTCCTGCAGCTGCCTCTTGTTTGTCAGCAAGTCTTTGAAAAACTTGGCATATTTGGGCATTTCCGCTAGGGCATCCATCAGCGGCAGGTTGACGTGGAGTTGTTTGAGTAGGTCCAGGAATTTGTTGTACTTCCTGCTATCGTCATCATTTCTAACCCGTGAAGGAAACGGGAGAGAAGGTTTGACGATAGTGACCTTTGTGTTAGGGCGTGTTGGTTCCATGCTCTTCTCAGTTGGAGCATCAGTTTGTTTCTCAGGTTCCATGGTTGGGGTACCTTCCTCTTCCTCGTCTTTCTGCTCAGCCACGGTTGTTTGTCTCCCGCTTCGGAGAGTGATGGCTTGCACATGTTCACGGGGGTTTGGTTCCGTGGTGCTAGGCAAGTTGCCTGGCTGACGACCGGGAACATTGTTCTGATTAATTTGCATCATTAGATTTTTGATCTGATTGTCAGTGCTGGCCTTGTATCTTGTTATTTCCTCCCGTGTCCTTGCCAGTTCTGCTACCAGCAAGCCTATCTCTGATGGCTGGGCAGCCTCCGTTTGTCGTTGGTGTGGAGGCACATAAGGTTGGTTGTTTTGTTGGCTTGATGTACCTCCCTGGTTACGACCTTGGAAGTTGTTGCCTTGATTGTTGTTGGAGTAGTTTTGATTACCTTGATAACCGCCGCGAGGAGGACCATTGTTGTAATCCCCCCGCCATTGGTTACCTTGGTAATTCCTTCCTTGGAAATTCTGAGGAGGGTAGTTGGAGTTACCCCCCCTGTTGCCTTGATTCGCCCATGGCCCTTCTTGTTTTGTTCGGCCGTACTCCAGCATGTTCACTTCCCTGTTGTTGTTTACATTACATTCATCGACTAATTGACACGAGTTGGTCAAATGTGGACCAAAACATATCTCACATGAGAGTACAAGTTCAGTTGAATGAGAAACAGGTGAAAAAGTATTAAATTGAGATGACTGTGGAGCAGAGCTTGAGTTCCCGAAGTATCGGGATGATTGTTGATTTGGGACAGCACCGATGTTGTTGACTTGGTTGGTGTGATTGTTTTCATTCTTCAGATTCTTTACTTCCACGACCAACCCTTCAATCTTTGCTGTTAAGGCCGTGAGTTGGTCAACTTCAAGATAACCTGGTTTTGTTGCTGCTGGAGTTCTTTCGTCATACCAGTATCTTGCATTTGAAGTGACCTTCTCCACCAGAGCTTCGTTGGTGTTGGGTGCCATGTCAAGGAATGATCCCACCTGAGAAGAGAAATCAAGTTCTTTTTTGCTACTAACTTGAAGTCCATTGTAAAAATGGAACATCAAGCTACTAGAATCCATCAGTGTGAGTGGACATTTGTTTCTCATATCCTTGAAACGATCCCATGCTTCACTTAAGGACTCCATCGGGAATTGTCTAAAATTTTGAATTGCTGTTTTAATTTTAGCAACTGCCGATGGAGGAAAGTATTCTTGCATGAATGCTTGGTGCAGTGCCGCCCATGTTGTGAAGTGACCCGTTGGAAAGCTATTCAGCCACAAAGATGCCCTATCCCGTAATGAGAAGGGAAATAGGGTCAACTTTGCGGCGTCGGAGGTCACTCCGTTAAAGCGGAACGTTTGGCATGCTCGGGTGAACCACAACATGTGGGCCCTAGGGTCATCTTGCTTGGACCCGCCAAATTGATGATTGGACATCATGTTGACAATGGCGGGTTTGATCTCGAAATTGGCTGCCTCGATTGCCGGTGCGCTGATACTATCATCCTCGATGAAGTTTGGCGTAAGATTTTGCAACACCGTCCTTTCTCCCGCCATGCTTGGTTTCTTGTGGATTGAAAGGTTTTTCCACAAAGTTCGTTCAGGTTCAGGATCAAGTTCAATTAGACCTTCCACTCCTTTAGAGCGGGTGTGCATTCATTTATCCTGAAATCTTTATACAAATTGTCGCAAGGGCGAAAAAGTCTCCCTAACTAGAATTCACCTATGCTAGAACTAAATCAAGAAATAATCGTGCCATTCCCCGGCAACGGCGCCATTTGATAACCGCTTTTGCGGCGTTGTAGTAAAACGGAGTCTAACCTTTCGGTTTTTCCCCGAGTGTCGTGTCTCTTGAGGAATGGCGGAGAAGTTTCTTAATTTAATTTTAGTCACGGGCTATCGCTAATTGTTGGAAGCTTTTTCAATATAGGAAAGTGATTTTGTTCTATATTACGCTAAATTATAACTAGGAGCAAGGTGCAATTTAAAGATTAATGTATAAATATTGAATATTCAAGGATGCAAATAAGGGCAATGAATTGAGTAATTAGAAATGGATATGTTCTTGGACCTCTTAATTAGGGAAATTAAAACTAAAATTGGACTAATAATTTCTTTCCTCATAGACAAGAATAGAAACTATCTTCATTAATTTATCCTATTTCTAGGTGTCATTAATGTGTTTAAAATGGTTGGCTTAAATTATTTTCTAAACCCATAGACAAGGTAGAAATAATTTTCCAATATTTTAATTAATAAAAATAGCCAAATTCATTAACTAGTTAAACTCTTTATTTTAGCAATTGAATTTATTTCTCATAGACAAGATGTAAATCCTTTTCATTAAATTATCCTATTTCTAGGCCTTATTAATGTGCTCAAATATGGTTGGCTTAAATTAATTTCTAATCTCATAGACAAGTTAGAATTAATTTTCCAAGAATTTAATTAATGAATATGGCTAACTATTATTAATTACTATTTCATCATTTCAAACAACTAGTCCAATTTATTAATTTTAACCCCTAATTTTAGGTCAACAAGTCAATCCATATTCCTTTTCTCAATTCATGCCCTAACAAATTTAGCTACTCATCACCATTTTTGCAATTAACAAAATAATGATTAAATTCAACATTAACAAGGAATTAAACATGTATGATAGCAAAAATTAAACAAAAATTATATTCTGGAACAATAAACTTGTAGGAACTAAAATATAACTTTCTGGAATTTTTCACCAATTTTTGAACCTAAAATCCAATTTTTGACAACTAATTGATAATTTTCCCAATTTTAACTAGAAAATGCAAAAAGCAACTAAAAATATGCTAACTTCGTTATAAATTTTATTCTAGCTACTGGGAGTGATATTACTATGAATCAAACTGAAATTAAGGCCGAACTAATTTTTTTTCTATTTTTCTAGTATTTATTCTAAATTATGAACTAATCTCAAATAATTACCCAAATTAATTAAAAATTACTTATGCTTCGTGAAAAATTAATTTATTCAGATAAATAACTACCTTGAGGCTAGTAAACAACTATATAATTAATTGGAATGAATTCAACAACAATAACTATTTTATTTAATTTTTGGAAGTAAATGCGAAATACTTGAAAAATAATCTGGAAATTTTCGAAGAACAGATTGAACAAACAAAGTGCAGATTCAGATTCTACTCGTTGAGAAGATGAAAATACATATAAAGAACTTACAATTTGGAGCTAAAATGAAGAAGATATGAAGATTTGAAGTTTCTCTCTCTCTAAAACCCTTGGAGCTCGAAAATGGAGGAAGAAAGAGGGTGTTTTGAACTGATTTAGGGTTGGAAGAAGTGTGTTTGGGTTGAGGAAAAATCCTGGTTTTTATAGCAGAAAAAATCCCGAAGGCGCCCAAGCAGGCGGCCGCCTTCCGTCGGCATCTGGCCGCCTGCCGTCTTTTCGCCGGCAATCCATCGTGGGCCGGTCTCCGTCCGCCGTAGGCGGCCACAGAGGGCGGCCGCCTTCCATGAAAACCGGCCGCCTACCGTCTTTTCGTAAGCAAATCGGATCGCGGCGGGTCCCGGCGGATCCCGGCCGCCGCAGGCGGTCCAGCAGGCGGCCGCCTGCCGTTCCTGTCTGGCCGCCTGCCGTCAAATCCCACCGGCCGGCGGTTGCTTCGTCGTCTTCTGCCGCAGGCGGTCACCGTAGGCGGCCGCCTTCCGTCCAGTGTCGGCGGCCTACGGTCTTTTCCGAATCCGGTCAAAGTCAAGGTTTGACTTTCCAAAAATACCGTAGGCGGCCGCGAAGGCCTTCATTTTGGCCGCCTGCACGGCCGCCTTTGAGATTATTTGTCCGGCTTGTTCCTTATTTTGTGCTCTTCAATATTGTCTTCTGGACCACCTTGAAATAATGTCTCCTTCTTTCGGTATGATATCATTTGTTGCTCGAATTGGCTCATTTTGTGCTCAATTGACCCGAAATTCCGACAAACATACGATGAATGTGGTTTTCACCTGATTTCATAAAATTTGAACCAAAATATCTAAAACATGCCTTTTCTTTCTATTTTCAATCAAAAATCGCTTAAATTTGATAAGAAAAATAAGTACAAAAATGGACTTATCATTAGCCTTACCTGGATGATAATCAATAATCAAGTTGTAATCCTTGATTAACTCCATCCATCTTCTTTGCCTCATGTTCAACTCTTTCTGAGTGAACACGTACTTCAAACTCTTGTGATCGGTGTAGATGTGACACACCTCACCGTAGAGGTAATGTCTCCAAATCTTCAAAGCAAACACCACTGCCCCTAGCTCAAGGTCATGAGTGGGGTAGTTCACTTCATGCTTTCTCAACTGTCGAGAAGCATAAGCAATTACCTTCCCTGATTGCATCAGTACGCACCCAAGCCCCTGGATGCTAGCATCGCTATAGATGTCATACCCCAACCCTTGCACGGGTAGAGCAAGTACTGGTGCTTCAGTCAATCGTTTCTTTAGCTCAAGAAACCCCTTCTCACACTTGTCATCCCACACAAACTTAGCTCCCTTTTTGGTGAGCTTCGTGAGTGGAGATGCTATTACGGAGAACTTCTCCACGAATTTGCGGTAATACCCCGCCAAACCAAGGAAACTCCTTATTTCCTTCACATTCTTGGGCCTCTCCCAATTAGTGACTGCTTCAATCTTCGAGTTATCAACTGAAATGCCCGAACCTGATACCACGTGCCCGAGAAAACCGATCTCCCCAAGCCAAAATTCACACTTAGAGAATTTGGCAAAGAGTTGCTTCTCCCGCAGTGTTCCAAGTACGAGCCTTAGATGTTTCTCGTGTTCTTCTTCGTTCTTGGAGTATATCAAAATGTCATCAATGAACACTATGACGAATTTGTCCAAGTATTGATGAAATACCCGGTTCATGAGGTCCATGAATGCCGCGGGGGCATTTGTAAGCCCGAACGACATCACTAGGAACTCATAGTGACCATACCTTGTACGGAATGCACTTTTGGGTATGTCACTCTCCTTGATCTTTAGTTGATGGTAACCCGATCTCAAGTCAATCTTGGAGAACACGGTTGCCCCCCGTAACTGATCAAACAAGTCGTCAATCCTTGGTAAGGGATATTTGTTCTTTATCGTGACCTTGTTCAATTGACGGTAGTCGATACACATTCTCATAGTACCATCCTTCTTTTTCACAAAGAGTACGGGTGCTCCCCATGGTGAATGACTCGGTCTAATGAATCCGTTATCTAGTAGCTCTTCCAATTGAACTTTCAACTCTTGAAGTTCAGCCGGTGCCATTCGATACGGAGGAATTGAGATGGGTTTGGTGCCTGGTTCAACCTCGATCTCGAACTCGATCTCCCGATCGGGTGGAAGTCCCGGTAGTTCTTCAGGGAACACCTCCGGATACTCACTCACCACCCTCACTTCTGTGATACTCTTCCCCTTGCCTTCCTTGCCTATGACATAGGCTAAGTAAGCCTGACATCCCTTCCTCATCATACGCCTTGCTCTTATGGCCGATATGATGCAAGGATTGAATTTTCCTCTATCCCCCTCGAAACATACAACATTTCCTGCACCATCCTTGAGTTCTAACACTTTAGTGTAGCAATCTACCTTTGCATGGTGTTTTTCAAGCCAATCCATGCCAAGTATGGCATCAAACTCAAGCATGGCTAGTGGTACGAAGTCCCCCTTTAGACAGTGCTCCCCTATCTCCACATCACATGAAGGATAGTAGTCATTTCGTTCGACGTCATCCCCTAGAGGCGTAGACACCAATAGGGTTTGCGTCATTGGTGTTAAAGATGTGCCTAAATCCATGGCAAACACCTCACTAACGAATGAACGTTGTGCTCCCGTATCGATAAGGATCCTCGCATCCCTTCCATTAATCTTTAACATTCCTACATTTATAAGTCATGTAAGGTACTTTGCCTACAAAAATTGAACTGTAGGCCCCCGAAAAAGTCCGTACTTAAAATATATAGCAATACCCGGTCGGGTACACCTTTGTACCCGGTCGGGTATCCAATCCAGAAGCAATTCTCTTTCTATACCCGGTCTGGTAACGCTGGCGGGTATGGAAATTTGGCATACCCGGTCGGGTAACCTGCTGTACCCGGTCGGGTATCCGTTCCAGAAGCCCGCGGGTATAAAATTTCATCATACCCGGTCGGGTAACCTACTATACCCGGTCGGGTGTCCGTTCCAGTGGGTTTATCAGGCCAAAAATCTCAGTATACCCGGTCGGGTGACTTGCCTTACCCGGTCGGGTATCAGCCTGGTTTCATTGAATTTCCCCCGATTCGACCCTAAGTCAGTTTGCAATTGACCCCTAGGACTTATAACTTTAATATAAGCCTAGAAACATATAAGATCTAATACATTACCTGCAACAGAGTCCGGGTTTGCTCGCGCATCCGCCTCGGTCATTGCATACACACGTGCCTGGGTCCTCCCTTGGTTAACGGACGCAGCATTGCTCGCCGTAGGTCCGCCCCTTCCCGTGCCGGCCTGTGATGGTCCCGCACGTCCCCTACTAGCCGTAGGTCCTTCCATAGCCCCCGATGGTCCCCCTCCATTCAACATTGGGCAAGAAAGCTTGAGGTGACTAGTGCTACCACACTTGTAGCACCGGGGTGGTGCCTTGCATTTCCCGGCATGATTCTTGTTACAGTTTAGACACCTCGGTGGCCTCACGCTCCCCGAGCTGTGCCCTTGCCCTCCTGGACCCTTGCTCTTCTTTGCCGGTGGTTCCGGCGCCCTAAATGAACTTCCATTCCCGGCGTGATGTTTCCGAGAATGGTCTTGGGGTCCAGAATTTCCCCATCTCCTCTTCTTCGCCTCTTCGGCGTCTCTCTTCTTCCTTTCATTCCACTTGGCTTCCCCAAGTAGCCCTTGATCCACAATCTCACTAAAGGTCATGTGATGATTGTAGGTGGCCCTATCACGGATATCCAACTGTAGGGTATCCCAGAAGTGATTAGCCATGCGGTTCTCATCCATGGCGTACTCAGGTATGTATCGTGCCAAGTCCCGGAACCTCTGTTCCAATTGCCTTACCGAGCACCCATCCTCCTGTGTCAAAGTCATGTATTCCTTCCTTTTCTGATTCTTCTCAAATTCGGAGTAGTACTGGTTATAGAACTCTACTTCGAATCTCTCCCAGGTGGTCTCACCGTGGAACTTTCCTTCCACGCCTTCCCACCATACAGCAGCTACCCCCTCCAGTAGCCTGGTAGCAATCGTTAGCTTTATATCAAGCCCGATCTGCATATCCCTAGCAGCCTCGTTCAGTTTCTTGATCCAATCAGCAGCCACAGATATGTCGCCTTTGCCATCAAATGACTTACACCCCAAGGCCCTAGCCTCCTTGAGGTATTTGGAGATTCTTACACAAAAACCTCCGCCCTGTACTCCCTGTGACGCCACAGGTGTAGCCACGGATGCCCCCCGGCTCCCGTGACCTGAAGCCCCCTGAGAGGCACGCCTAGCTTGGCGCCTAAGATCTCGCCTCAGCTTTTCCTTTTGATACCACTCAAACAATTCACCCATCTGGGCGAATTTGGCATCACTCTCATCATTGTCATCATCGGTGTACGTATCACCCCCATCATATGGGGTCTCCTCATGTTCCGTCTCGGGAACATATGTAGAGTCGTAATCCTCGGTGTGAGTCCCATGCACCGAGCTAACATGGCCATCGCTCACGGTTTGAGCCCGATGACCTCCCCGGCCTCCACGGCCTCCACGGCCTCCACGGCCTCTCCTACCGCCTCTCGCGCCCCGAGATGCAACCTGGCTAGCCCCTTCGGACGTCACCGGAGTTTGCCCTCTCGGGTTGTTCCTCGTACCCATGCGTCTACCCTCCATTTCTGAAAGAAATTTGGAATGAGCCGTTAGACTCGTATCAATGTCGATTGACGGAATAGTACAAAAGACACCACTTGGTCCAACATTATGGCCAACAAACTGTTAAGGGTACCGTCTTAACAATAAGAGGTCAATAACTTGGTTTCCAACGGTTCCTTAAGTACAAAAACTTTTGCTCATGGTTTTGTTCAAAACTTTTTGATGATACTATATTGAGAGGTTAATCATATAGTTTAGCAATCGGTGGCTCTGATACCACTTAATTGTCACGCCCCGGACCGCGTCCGTGCCACGTAGACAACCGCCGTACAACCCAATAAGAACAACGTAGTTCATTCTTATCAAATCGTACAAGGCGTCCGAAAGATTTCTATTGCCAAACCGATTAGTAAACCCATACGATCAACATCAATATATTAGTCAAATGCATGCGGAAATAAAATAAGTTTGACATTCAGCCACATGTGGCAAACACGGGCACACAGGCCCTTCAATAGTTTAATAGAAAACATCTTTCAAATATCCATGAGCAATTTCACAATTTCAAATAAGAATGGAAGCACGAACCACGTCTTCCTTATTTGAGTTCACCCTGGGCAAAGGTGCAGGTAGCAGGACTCTAGCCTCAACCTGAAAAATGTGAGGGCCCCCGAAGGGGTCAGTACTCCATAGAAGTACTAGTGACAAGCAGGCTATATGAGGAATAACTAATGTTTCAGACACGAGACCCAAAAATAGGGTGATACTTATATTTATAGGTGTAACCATTGTTACCCCATTCCCAAGATAATACATATTGTATATACTTGTAAAATACTTGACCCGTAGGTCGTTTTATCACAAAGAGTCTTTTAGAGGTATGGCGATTACCCAACCTTTCCCATTCATTCCTGAATGCCTAGCTCACGGGCTACATTCTACCTTCATAATATCCTACCGAGTTTCAGGAGTGTTTACCCTCCCGGGGATGCTCAACCCCACCGAGTTTCTGGGATTGTTTACCGTCCCGAGGATACTCAACCTCACCGAGTTTCTGGGATTGTTTACCGTCCCGAGGATACTCAACCTCACCGAGTTTCTGGGATTGTTTACCGTCCCGAGGATACTCAACCTCACCGAGTTTCTGGGATTGTTTACCGTCCCGAGGATACTCAACCTCACCGAGTTTCTGGGATTGTTTACCGTCCCGAGGATACTCAACCTCACCGAGTTTCTGGGATTGTTTACCGTCCCGAGGATACTCAACCTCACCGAGTTTCTGGGATTGTTTACCGTCCCGAGGATGCTCAACCTCACCGAGTTTCTGGGATTGTTTACCGTCCCGAGGATGCTCAACCTCAACCGTATTTCTAACCAAACCCTAACCTGGATATGGCTAACCTTGCATTCACTTAACTATGGACAATACCTAGTCCTATAGTCATATAATAATCCTTAGTAACCAATGTGGACGGGTCCCACCTGATCGGTCCACGTTATCCTACTCAAAAGCTACCCGTTTTGAGTATAAACCAATACCCGGTCGGGTATCCACCTTACCCGGTCGGGTAGAGCCGGGCAGAAGCCCCTGGAACTGACTTTACTTGAGACCCGGTCGGGTCCCTGACCTTACCCGGTCGGGTCTAGTGTGGCAGTGGCTTCTGGAGCCGAATTTAATCAATACCCGGTCGGGTATCCATCTTACCCGGTCGGGTATCACCCTTGTCTCGGCGGTCAACGCCCGTCTGACCGCCCAAACGAAGTCCGATTAACGTGAAATTTTATATGCACATTCTACTTGAAGTCCTTGATCCAAAAATACCATTTTTGACCCCTGGATCATTGTACATAATAAGTTATCACATTTTTAATCACCAAACATACAAACATGCCTTTCAACTTTGTTTTATATTTATTCATGGCATAAGCCCATACTTGATTAACTTTAATCATTCCGTAAAACATATCCTTGATTACTTTAGGTAATCTCATGCCTCAATCAAAAGTTATAAAGCATATAGCCGTCTTCTCACCTTGAAAGAAGCTTATGAAGTTCTAGCCTTTCCTATTGAGCTCCGATGAAACTCCGGTGGACTTCAACCAACTCCGGCGACAACTCCGGCGACCCTTTCAACTCCGTGAAAGTTCTTGAAATACCTTATACAAGTTAATAACAAGGTTTTATCATCATAAAACCCATATCAATACAAATAACCTCTAAAAGGTTATTTTCCGGTGAACCCGTCAACTTTGCTCTCAAAGTTCGTCTTGGGTATATACCAACACTTCAACCCCCATTCTACACTTTTAAATGTGTAGGACTATCCTAGGAGTATGGAATATGGTTAAAGAGAAGAAATGGGATTAGTACAATCATTACCTTGCTAACCACAAGTTTTCCCACCCAAACTCCTCCTTTTCTTTTCTTTTCCTTTCCTTCTTCCTCCCCTTGCTTTGTGCGTGAATGGTGGATGAAAAATGGAGTTTTCCAGACCTTCTCTCCTCAATGAAGCTGTCTTGGACGAAGTACAAGAGCTGGAGTGATTGTGAATGCCCTTCTTGGCTTATTTGCCAATAATATGGGGGAGAGGGACCCCTTTTCCTTTCAACTTGATATCAAGTCCCACTCTCCCTATTTCCCTTGATTTTGTGCGGCTCCCCTGGATATTTTGGAGACCAAGGTTGTGGGGTGGCCCCCACATATGTGGGAGGTCATCCCTTTGTGTCCCCAAGTGTACACTTGGTCCCGAAAGTTGTATTTTCCGGACTGTTTTTAACTATATTTCATTTTATCGGGTAAAATGAAATGTCTATCATTCTTCCAATTATTATTGGCTATAAGAATGAATGTACATCCCCAAATTTTAATTTGATGGTCTCCATAATTTATTATGGCTTTTTATCTGATAGCACTTCGGTACCGATAAATGGGCTTTATATGCCCAAAAGGTTACTCACATAACTTCTATGGCCCAACTCGGCTATCCACCATTATACACATATTATCTTGACCCAAATGAATATAATATGTGGTCCCGAACATATCGGGCGGCCCCCACTTCCGGTGTGGGCCCCACGTGAATTTTACTATTCACGTAAAAGAAATGATAAAAATTCACAATCACGTAAAATGCGTTTATTCATTTCTCGGGTTCAATACATAATTTGATAAAGTACAAATACTTGGGGGCGGTGTTACATTTACTTTAAGAGGAATGAATCTAAAAGAGTCCGGGCACTATGCATTCAAAAAAACTGCCCCTTCTGCTTCTATGCAAGCTGGGAAGATAGGTTCAAATGCTTCCAATTGAAAACCATGATCACCAAACACAGATGCAATTCCAAGTTCAAGCTGAGAGTTGTTAGTCAAAAATGGATACAAGACAAATATGAAGATAAGGTTAGGGATGACCCTTGTATTGGGTATGTGGCATTAAAAGACCTGATTGAGACAGAGTTGGGCATTCATATTTCAACAAGCATGGTCAGGAGGGCTGTGAGATGCATTAAGAAGAAAATAAATGCCAGCTTTGAAGAGCAATTTAACCGCCTTAGAGACTACGGTCAAGAGTTGCTTGATTCTATCCCAAACACAACCATGAAGATAATGACATCCAGAGTTGTTGATGATGGCCCTTGTATGTTTCAGAGGATCTATTGCTGCTTTGGTGCCATGAAAAGGGGATTTTTAGAAGGCTGCAGAAGGATTGTTGGGTTAGATGGTTGCTTCTTAAAAGGACTTTTGAAGGGGGAAATCCTTACAGCTGTTGGAAGGGATGCTAACAACAACATGTATCCAATAGCGTGGGCCATAGTTGAGATTGAGAATACATCTTCTTGGGCATGGTTTATAGAATTGTTGAAGCATGATCTGGAAATAGATGATAGCAGCCCCTGGACTGTAATAAGTGATCAACAAAAGGTAATTTAGCTTCACTTTATAGTAATAGTTCTACTAACTGGATTGTTTTTGTGTAAACTAAAATACTAACTCAATTATAGTAACAGTATAGTAATTTAGATAGTCATACTTAAAAATAAGTAGTATTCTTAGGTATTACTTCTTAATAAGTATTTACTGGCTTAAAATTACTTTAGAATAAGTACTACTAAAATGATTAACTACTGAATGAATAAATACTTTCTATTCCTTAATACAACTTAGACTTCATGAATAAGTGCTTCCTATTACTTAGTACTAATTATACTTAATGAAATATGTGCTTCCAATTATACTTAATACTACTTTGTCATACTAAATGGTGGTATTTACATGAATTAATACTCTTAAGTGTTTACGTATTAAACTGAGTAGTGGTTACTAGTTACTAAATAAATAAGTACTGGGAAGCTAAATTTTACTTCTTCATTTACAAGTAAACTGACTCAATCAATTAGTATTAAATGGTAGTACTAGAGATAATAAATAATGAAGTATATTATAAGCACAGTCACTGAATTAGATGTTGAACTAACTTTACTAAGTTAAATATGCAGGGTCTTACCAATGTCATCCAGACCTTACTCCCACAAGCTGAGCACAGAAATTGTGCAAGGCACATACATGCAAACTGGAGCAAGAATCACAGAGGGAAATACATGAAGCAGCTGTTCTGGATGTGTGCTAGGTCCACATCTGAGTCACAACTTCAAGAGTGGCTTCAAGAGCTTCAAAAAAAGGATGTTGTAGCCAAACAAGATCTGGAAAATTATCCTTTCAAAACCTGGTGCAAAGCTTTCATTAGGACTTCTGTAAAATGTGATGCAGTTGACAACAACATGTCAGAGGCTTTTAACCGAACACTGGTGGGGTGTAGGAGCAAACCTATCATTCCCATATATGCTAGAAGACATACGGATTCAAATGATGCAGAGAATTGCTAAAAAGAGAGATTTAGCTGCAAAATGGAAAGGTAGAATTTGCCCTAACATCAAGAAAATTCTGAATACTAACATATTGAGAAGCTCAAAGTGGAGGGTGGTATTCAATGGAGATGATGGCTTTGAGGTTAATAAAGGGAAGTATCAATACAAGGTAAAGCTGGAGGGAGGCACTTGCTCTTGTAGATCTTGGGAGTTGACTGGAATTCCATGCCAGCATGCTATATGTGCAATGTTTGATCAGGACAAGGATCCAGAAAGTTATATTGATGATTGTTACTCAATTGCTGCCTTCAGATGAACTTATTCCTACACTTTGGAACCCATTAATGGGGAAATGGCTTGGCCTAGGGTACAAGGAGAGAAAATACACCCCCCTGCACCAAAAAAAATGACCGGACGCCCAAAGAAGAAAAGAACCTGGGAGGAATCTGAGCCTCCAGCAGGCAAGCTGTCAAGAAAGGGAAGGGTCATGACATGTTCCCATTGTAAGCAAAAGGGCCATCAAAAACATGTGTGTCCAACAGCTCCACAAGGCAGTCATAAGTCAGTGAGGGGAGGCAGGGGTTCTAGAGGTGGAAGAAGGGGTGCAAGAAGTGGAAGAGGTGGAAGAGGTGAAACTGCTGCAATAGGTGGAACAAGTGAAGCTACTTCGACTTCAACATCTGCAAGAGGAAGGGGTGGAAGAGGTGCAAGAGGTGGAAGGGGTGGCAGAGCTGGAAGAGGAAGGGGTGGAAGAACAGAATCTAGTGGGGGGGGGAATGAGGAGGTAGTATAACAAATGTGTTAGGTGTATGAAATGTAATACTACTTAAATATGGTTGGTTGGTTGGCCTTTATGGCTTTTGGGTGATAACACTTGAGGTACTGCAGTTAGGTGGCTTGGTATTTTTGGGGTTTATGTTATGTCGATGCATGTATGTTTTGTAATATTTTTGTCTATGTAATGGTTGGTTGTCAAAGTACTTAATTATTGGGATCTGTACTCTTGGGTGTTATTGAAATGCTATGACAAATTGAGTATGCATTATTCTGCTTTATACTTCAGTTTTTAATTGTAAATGTGGGGACTTGCATATGGTTTTTGGTTGTGTAGGTTGGGTGTTGTATAAACTGATAGGTTGTGCACATGGGGTCTTGAAGATGAATTATTGGTTTGTGGTAGGGTGTGGCTTATATGTTCGGATGTATACTGCTGGGTTTAGTAGGTGGGGTCTTGAATATGCTTTTTGGTTTGTGGTAGGATGTTTGTTATACTATATTATTGGTTTCCTGCAGATTTAAAGGTGGGGTGCTCTTTGGTTGATTGAAGCAGACAGGTACATGGCGTGGGGTGGTCTTTTGAGTCACATGGGAATCTTTTGTGCATTATTGTTTTTTGCTTTTGGGTCTATACTCTTTATGTAAAGCTGCTTCTTCACATGGGTTGTGTATGGGTGTTGGTTTGCATTTTAGTACACTGCTTAAGTTTTATACTTCATAACTACATAATAAGGCAACACAATAACAAGCTGGAATATAAAAAACCTTCATTCATTCATCATTAACAACAATACCAAAGTTCAACAATAGGTCACAACTACATTCAACCAGAACAACTACATTTGAGTTCATTCATTAACTCCAAAGTTTTACATTGGATAACAATAATTAACTGTCATTGAACCAGAACACAAAACTAAATCTAACAATAGCTAGAAACTACATTGACTATTCTGACATTAAGAAGAACAGGACCATACTTAGCAGACAAATCCAAACTTTTACAATTTCTTAACAAGAACAGCTACAACCACAAATATCACAAGTCCTTGCCACATTCTCTTCCAGAATATCTTCTCTTTAGCTTCACTTTCAAGAACCATTTTGATGCTCTGTATATCCTGTTGCATAACAACCATAACCCTGTTCAGCTCTTGAATTGAGGCTTCCAATCTGCCAGTAACACCCATGTATGATCCATTGTCTTCATGGAAACCAGCTACGTCCTCTTTCCATACAAAATATCCACACCCTAACCCATCCTACAGTCAAAATCAAATACATACAACTGTAAACACATTTTTCAACCCTTTTTTCAATTCTAAAGGTTCCAAAAAATATAGTTTTTTTTATACATCAACCAACTAAACCAATATACAATTTCAAACAATTTCGCCCAAATTTCTTCTAAATTCCACAACAATTACAAACAATTACACCCCCCCCCCCCGAAAAAACCCTTAATATTTGAGAGTTTATTACCTTCCATCTTTGGCATCCATAAAACTGGCGTCCGCTTTCCCGGGTTGTACACAACCGAGCTTTCACACCACACAGACAGTTCGGTTCGTACAAGGTCGTTTTTCTTCCCAGTGCAGACGAAGACGACGCAGACATGGAGTGGGTTGGGTGTATCTCGTCCGCTTTCCTTGGTCTACAATTTTAAATGGAGTAATTGGATTGGGGGGTTGGGTGTATTAATGACTCAGCATTCATTATAAGGAATAGGTTGCTGACTGGGCATTTAAGGGGGCGAACGGGAGTTAACCGGCTGGATGTTGGGATTGGACAAGTATTTTTGGTTGGTGGGTTGGATCGGAGCTTATTTGGGTTTGGGGTGCCAATTGAACAATTTGGATACGTTCAGGGGCCTATTTGACCCTTTAGCCTACCAGAGGAGTAGTTAGAGTCCGTTTTCTGCTATTCACCTAATGTTTTTAATAAACATATACTATTTATGTAAAATGATGGGCTTTCATTACACGGAAAATTGTCAAATAGGTCCTCGAACTTTCATAAAAAAGTCAATTAAGTCCTTCTATAGGAGACTCTGTCCGGTCGTCGCGATTTGGGGCGGTTCCCGGTGGAATTTTTTGATGAAATATTTTGAGCATCTTATTCATCAAGTCTAGTTTATTCATACCAAATTTCAGCTAAAAATTTAATCGGGAGCGCATTCAAATTAATTCGAGAACGCAAAAATGCACAATTATCTTCAAGAATTAATTTGAATGTGTTCTCGATTGAATTTTTAGCTTAAATTTGGTATGAGTAAACTTGTTGGTCCCTGTTTTCAACAATCAAAATAACAATATAGATAGAGTAGAGAAGAAACGATTATCCGATTCAATACCAAACAATGATCGAGAATTGTACAGAACATGGGTATCGAGAAAGGAACTATCGGCTTTCTCTCTATGCGCTAATGTGCGTGGATATTCTGCAAAAAGCTTTTTTTTTTTTTTGCACATTCCCTTAAAGGCAATATTTATATGCCTAGGGAATGTGTGATGTGATCTAAGCATGATTGGGCTCTTTCATTATTTGGGCCCAATAACACACTTTACACATTTCCTAATAAAGCTAGTCTAATAATAGCTAACAAAGACCCCAATGGGATAAAATACCTAGACAAAATAGCTACACAAATACAAGGATATTTATCAGGATTGAACACCATAATTTTTTCCTCAACAATCTCCCCCTTTGTGTTCAATCATGGTCAATCAGCATTGCAGCGCGGATATCTTTGTCTTTGTGTTGATTCAGCAATGTAGAGGAGAGCGTAGATAAGATTTGTCCAGTTGCTCCTCTTTGTCTTGAACTTCAGTGCAGCTCAGCTTCCTTTGTCTTTGAACTCGATTTCTTGAGAAGGCTTTCTGAAGAAATCCTTGGAATCTTCCCTTTGATGTCTTCATGGCAATCTATTCTTTGATGTCGGGGAGTTAAAGATTCTTCAGTATCTTGCATGTAGTTCTTGCCTTCCAGAAGTTACTCTTGATCAGCATAAATGAATTCCGATGGCTTCTCTGGAACGAGTGTTCAGTTGATATACGGGCGCACATGGGAATCATCTTCAATACTTGAGTATTCGACCTGTGACTCCTCCAAAGTGTAGGTGGCACAGCGGAAAAGGATTGCTTTTGAGGAGATCTTGTCGGTGGCACAGCGGAAGATAATGATTGTCTTGTGAGCGTAGCTGACCATTTGATGTGAAGCTGACTTGGGAGCCTTGATGATTTGAGAGAGTAGAGAGCCATTGTTAATTTTTGTTGTAGAAGAGAAGTGTCCAAGAATGATTTGTGGATGGTAAACAGCATGTGGACCATTCTCCCCCTCATGACGATCCGATGAACCGGGACGTCATGCTTTTATTCTTTTATTCTGAAAAAAAAACAAAAAGAAAAGGGGAAAAAGGATAAGATAAAAACCGGAGACACCATGGTGTTCCGTTATCACAACATCAATGTAAACACCGATGTGTGGCCTGTGTAAAACGATAGAAGCATTAAAGCTCTAACAGGACTTCCAACCAATCATTGTGAAGCATCTGAAGTAGATGTCACTCTGGTTGTTAAGGCATGACCATAGAGATCAGAAATGAAAGTGGTAGCCCCCCGAGGTCGCGTAGACGCTCGTTATCATCACTATAAAGATAAACTCTAAAGCGATGGCCTGAACATATTGGTGATTTCAATGTTGCAACATCAGGACTTCCTTCCAATCATTGGTCTACATCTATAGTAGATGAGCCTATGGAAGTCCTCACATGGTCACTTGGACCTGCAACTGACTCTAAAAGTGTGTCTGTGTCCTAGAAAATTCAAAACATTTGGGAGTGAGATAACTAGACACGACGTGATCAATGAAAATCCAGTGGCATGGGGCTGAGGCCACTGTAGTCAGTATCACTTGCCTCGAAAGGAGACAGTAATAAGAGATGAGGTTCCCCGTGAATTATGATTAAACGCCTGTCTATTGGGAGACAAGTGAGTGGTCTAGGGTAGGGTTGTGCACGCGCCGTTTGGACAAAATGCAGCGACTTCTACCCGGGATCTGAATAAGTTCAGTCCTGAACCTATGGGGATTGTCCGAAGTATTTGAGTGACTGAGAGTAATTCTCTCGATTGATAGTGCAATAGAGGTAGCAGACTTGACAGTGATTATTGTTCTCTTGCTCACTTGAGCTTTCTGCTTCCTTACTCTCATAGTGTTTACTCACTCACTTTGGCTTTGTCCCTTGGGTAGGCTTAGTTGGGTTTACTAAGCCATTGAGACTTCTCTCTCATTGATTCGTTTCTTTATCTCTCTGTGCTCCCCCTCAATTGTAGCACTCAGTAGAATGCCTTGGACGATGATTGACGCTTGGGAGGAGAACTTTTAATACTCCCCCTCAAAATCTGCATCCTCGAGAGAATTCTTGCATTTAGCTTGGTTGTTTGAGGGTTCAGGTTGGGGTTATTGGCTAGATGAAGCACCATGCTCGAGTATCCGTTACCTCTTATTCTCCCCCTCATGAGGATCCGAATAATCGGGGTCCTCATGCGAACGTTTGTGACCGCGGAGACTGTCATTGCATGTGCTTTCAGTTTCAAGTACCACAATAAGAGCTCTTTGTTTGTAAGTGAGTGGAGCTTCTTTGGTTTCCAGAATTCTCGCTAGCATAATGGATGCTAGGTCATCGAATGGCATGGTAAATTGTCAAATGGGATAGGGTAAGGATTGGAGTGAGTTGCTGTTGGGAGTGGGAGGATGAGGGTTCAGTTAGAGTTTGAATGATGTCATTAAGAAGCGCCGGGGTGGTCCTGAATTCCTGTGCCTAAGCGGTTATTGCTTCGTGCACCCATGGCTTAATGGTGGAATCCAAGAAGCGCTGCAGAATGACAGAAAGGTCGGTAGGGTCAGGGTTTCCGGTTACAGGGGTAGTAACCGTTGTCACAACATCGGTAAAGAATAGCGGTGTGTGGCCTGCATATGATGATTGGGTTATCTGTTGAGCAGCAGGACTTCCGATCATCATTGAAGTATCTCCGATCGTTGTTGACAGGTAGAGTGGACCTGTAGAGTGCGGTGGTGTGAAAAGTGTACATGTCCTAGAAAAATTGGAAAATTTTGGAGGGTGACACCTAGACACAAAGTGGTAGAAGGAGGGGTAGTGACCTAGGGCTGATGGTCACTATAGATATCCTCGACCGCTCCGAAAGGGGGCGGAGAGGTGGGTATGAGATCCCCTGATATTGAAACTACTACCTATTGGGAGGTAGCAGAGTGGCTAGGGGAGGCTTGTGTATGCGCGGTTGGGTTGGATGCTGCGTCTTCTACCCGGAGACTGAAAAGTTCAGTCTCTGTGCCTATGGGGTTAGCCCGGTTTGTAACATCTAGGTTTCTTGAGCTAGGCTTCTTGATGTTTGCACTCTTTGTGTGGGAGTGAGTGATGAAGAGAGGACATCATGATGTTGTTTAGAGCGAGTCTCACTGGTAATCTGTCCTTGAGTATTCTTTCTCAAGAAAGACTCCCCTTCATCTGCAGCCGTAGGAAGCTTGACATTGAATCAACATTTTTGTAACTGAGCTTTCCTGGCTTTCTTTGTGTTGTTGTCCGCATGATCGTCGTCCTCACCACCCTTCTTGTTGTCGCTCTTTTCAGCCTTGCTCCCGGAGTCCTCATTATCAGCGTTTTATGGTCTGGCTGCGCTAGACGAGTCATAGGTAGTCTACTCAGCAACTCGGGGGTGGCCCTCAGCAGACGTAGTCTGATCATCATGGGGCCGAACCGCCACTGGTCTATGTGGCTGGGTTGAACTCTCAGGACCCTCACTTGCTCTCGGCTGACTCCCTTGGGTAGGCTCAGGGGGGTTTATCTGAGCCATAGGGAGTATAATGTTATTCTTCTGGCAGTAGCGTCGGACAGATGGATCATTCGGATCAGCTAACTGCAACAGAGACACTGGTATTAAGAGAGGTACAAGCGTTGAATCCTTAGTCATCTTTTGGAGATACTTGCTGACGTTCTCCGTTGATAGTCTTCGGTGGATGGATGGAGTTGTTCTGGAGAAGCGTCGCACCAGTAGTGAAAACCATTTGAAATATGGTAGATGTTTGATTTGATTGATCCTTTTCCTCTTTCTGATCATTTCAAGATTGTTGTCCCAGATCAGCGAGACGTTGTCATAATTTGTCATGAATGCCATGCCTTGGAAGACAATCAAAAGGTAGTTGCTGCACTTGTCAAAGCCGGTGTGTTTGGCAGTGCAACACTTGTTTAGTGTAGCCATCAGAGTCCTCCATGGCCGTGATAGTCTTCTAGGCTTGACCTGGGAGATGAGCCTGATCAGTTGTGCATGGCCCAGTGTGATTATGTCCTCCATGATATCTTCTTTGGTGGCCAGCTCATCATATTACTCCTGCTCTGGGATTTGCAGCACTTGATGCATCAACTCCTTTGTAATCGTGACCTTAGTGTCCTTGATAGTGGTGGTCAGCACGTCAGGCAGGACAAGACCTTCAGGTCCGACTTTGAGTTGTTCTCCTTGATGAGGTGTCAGTTCTGGATCCCGTAGATGGTCCTTATTGCTGCTAGTTCTGCCATTACATGCTTGAGTTGTCTTGCATTGATCCTTGATTGGCGCCAGGAGGAGAAAAATGTAACTCCCCCTCAGAATATGCAAGGTGTTGTTGATCACCCGGGGAGTAAAGTAGAAGACTCCCCCTTGGAATGTGCTTTCTTCGTTGTTAGGCACCAGGAGGAGTGAAAAAGAAACACTCCCCCTCAGAATAGGCATTTGTTGTTTGTTCTTGACATGTGTCGTGTTGAGGTGTGCATTTCTTGATTTTCAGCTCATTGGGGTAGTACACATGCCAATACTTCCCTTCACAATGTGCACCTAGGGTTCTTTAAGTCTTTCTCTCCCTTTGTGTAGTACCTAGCTCAGAATGCAGCCAGATAAACATAATGTGCTGGCGTGAGAATGCAAACTGATCGGGTGCAACGGGAATAGGTGTTGCACAGGGAGTTTGTCGAGTTTTCCAAACCATCCGTGTTGAACTTGTTTCCATCATGCAGGTCATTGTTGCGGGTCAGATGGTTGCTTCATTCTTTTCACTCTTGTTGACGTGTTGTAACGATTATGGAGGTGCATTTGTTGACATTCAGCTCGGTGGAGAGTATACACGTCAATACTCTCCTTGATAATGTGCACCAGTTGATTGCTCACAGCTCGTCTTCATACACGCCATGTGTGTGGAGCAATCGTTTCAGTTACCACACATGACGGACCTGCAAAACGGATTAAATGCATTTTGGTACCCACCTCAAGATGGGTCCTTCCTTATTATTGCAAAAGAAATTATGAAATTTTTGTTTGACTTTGGATCCTAAGTCAGTTGCTCTTGAAGCACCTTGAGGTATAACTTTGACAACTTTTGACTTTGGGACCCATTTTTGTTCAAAAATGTGATTAGGAGAGACTTTAACTGTTGTGAATGGTTGTTCTGTCAAATGTGGTTTTAACAGTTTTTCTTGCGAAAGCCTTTTCAAATGCTTAAGTGAGCGGACTCTGAGGGGATACTTTAAAAATGGCAATGTATACACACCCTCAAGAGTCTCTTTGTCTGATTTTGGCTTCTTTTGACAGTTGTGAACAACATCATTCACAGTAGAATCATCAGAGAAAGAATCAGAATTAGAAACACTACCTCTTGAGTCTGAAGCACCATCATGATCCGCGGAAGAAGAAGGTTCGGAAGAGGCCTTAGTAACATTAAGCTTAGAGGAAAAGTCTAGAGCATAACTACGAGATTGTTTACTTGAGACAGAGCTACATCTGTTCTTTGAATAAAACACAACACTAGAGCAGGTCTTCTTCATTGTTGAAAATGTGTTTTGTTTTTCTGATTGCCTTTTTGTCCTCTCTTGTATCCACTCCATTCTCCTTTCCGGTCTCTTACCTACATTGTTTCCTTCTTTGATAGGAGACTCGGAGTGAGTGGACACCTTTTCAGAACAATGGCTTTGATTATTAGAAATCTTTTGAGAACAAGTATTGTCTGATGAGGAGGAAGCTGTGCTAGACTGAGATTTTTCTTTAAGAATGGTGATTTCACTCAACAGTCTTTCCCTTTCTGTTTCAAAATTTTTCTTCTCATTTTCCAAAGAAGTGTGCAAGTCTGCAATCTTCTTTATCAAAGGAGGAATATAAACATCATCATTTGTAGACTGTGAGATAGAAGGGGTTTCAGAGTCCGGCACAGATTCCTTCTCAGGAGGATAAGAGATCAAGTCTTCATCTGATGAAAAAGATGGTTCTTTTGTGTTGTAACTCTTGTTAAGTGCTGAGTAATCAAAAGGGACTTCTGCTTTTGCTTTATTCTTTCTTTTATCATCCTCAAGTTCCTCGGTTTCTTTTGCTCCCGTAAAGGACATTAACTTAGTCAGTCCGATACCCATGTAACTGATGTCATAAAGTTGACGACTTTTAACTTTCTTCAAGTTGCATGGGTTAGACAGACCAAGTCCTTCTTTCGAATTATAGAAACGAGTGTCCTTGGGTTGATTTAGAAAAATGGTTTGTTCAGTTTGACCTCTTTTTGCAATCAAGTCCTCAAGTTCTTTGATTTTTCTGTAAAGCGCACTTCTTTGTTCGTGAAGAACTTCTTTTAAACGACGTTGTTGGCTAAGCTCTGTCTTAGTTTCACGCAAACTCGTAGTTAGGTCCGTGACTGTTTTTCCTAGCTTTTCTGTCTCCAGGGTCAATTTCTTAACCTTTTCCTTGGAATTTTCCAATTGTAGGTTGAGTGTGGCATTGTTATACAGATGCTTCAGCAAGACTTTGTGATTGTTTGCTAATCTCTCTTCCAATTCCTTGATAATTTGTTGACTGTCAGATTTGCTTGCCTCAAGCTTGTGAGAAATTTCAGCGCATTTGTTCTTACACAATGATGATGAGCTAGAGGCATCCATTGTTGATTGTTGAATATTGACCGTAGACGTGAGGTTGATTGAAGTTTCTGCAATTTTCTGAACCTTGAAGTGTAGCTTGGTCTTGAGAAAAATAGTCTTAACCTTGAGTTTTTTTTTTTTTTTTTTTTAACTCAAGGTTGACTCTTGGGAGCTTGGGTTGTAAGGTTCACCTTTGGTGTTGGAGTTTTGGACTTTGAAGTTTAAAGTGGCTCAAAACTATCTCTTGAAAAAGTTGGATGGAAAAGTGTACACTTTCAAGCAAAGGAAGAAGTAAACTTCTTTAACTTTCCCACACCTAAACTCTTAAGGAGCTTTTGAGCCTTTATATATGAACCACTCCATACCTAATATTAAAAGGTGAAGGAGAATAGGGGAGCTCTCGCGCACACAAGAATCCCGGCTTTCAGTTCAAAATCGAAAATTCGCACCCCCCCTGCGCGGGCGACCTGCGGACACGATAGCCGTAAAATTTAGCGGGTCTCAAAAGATAATTTTGCTCCTCTTTCGATCGAGATCCTGTCCTCGAGAAGCTGTTTTCGAGGTTGCTTATCGAGAAGTACTTCTCGATAGATCCTCGACAACCTGTACTTCGAGAAGTGTTTTCGCTAAAACCTCGAGAACCTGCACGGCTGCACCCCTGTCGAAAAGTTCCTATCGAGAAAGTGTCTACCGAGAAGTTCCTATCGAGCAACTGTGAAACCTCGAGAAAGCAGATATCCTGAAATTGACCTGCGAGAAGCCTGCAATTCGAGAAACCCTGAAGCTCGAAAACGGCTTTTCGATGTCCAGCCCTGCGAAAAAAATCTTTACTGTAGAACTTCAAAAAAATTGCTCGATATCAACCTGTGAACAATCTGCAAAGTATTTATCGACTTTTGGCCTTTTTCGATAAATCTGCGACAATATCGTTTTCGATGTTCACCTATCGAGAAACTTGTCTTCTTCACTGAACCTGCGAATAGTAATTACAGGCATTCCCAAAACGCGATTTCGGACTTTTTAGTCTCAACATTGATCGAAATCTACCACAAATTACATAATCGCGTGCAAACAAGGCTGATCAAACAAAAATAGCATGAAGTCTGATTCTATCGAGAAACAAGTCTTCAACATCAATAACAGATCCGAAATTGCAGAATTCTTCAATCGATTTCACGCTCTGCTCTGATACCAATTGTTGGTCCCTGTTTTCAACAATCAAAATAACAATATAGATAGAGTAGAGAAGAAACGATTATCCGATTCAATACCAAACAATGATCGAGAATTGTACAGAACATGGGTATCGAGAAAGGAACTATCGGCTTTCTCTCTATGCGCTAATGTGCGTGGATATTCTGCAAAAAGCTTTTTTTTTCCACATTCCCTTAATGGCAATATTTATATGCCTAGGGAATGTGTGATGTGACCTAAGCATGATTGGGCTCTTTCATTATTTGGGCCCAATAACACACTTTACACATTTCCTAATAAAGCTAGTCTAATAATAGCTAACAAAGATCCCAATGGGATAAAATACCTAGACAAAATAGCTACACAAATACAAGGATATTTATCAGGATTGAACACCATAATTTTTTCCTCAACAAAACTAGACTTGGTGAATAAGATTCTAAAAAAATTTCATCAAAAAATTCCACCGGGAACTGCCCAAATCGCGACGGCCGGACAGAACCGTCTATAGAAGGACTTAATTGACCCTTTTATGAAAGTTCGAGGACCTATTTGACAGTTTTCTCTTCATTATATTATACAACCGTGTTTAAATTGGCTGAAATACTTTAGTGTACTTTATTAGTTGCAATCAATCATTAAATTGACTGAAATACTTTAGCGTACTTTGTATTATCTAACTGAGTTTGGAATCTAATTCATTTATGTTATAGTTACACCATCTCACTTCCCATACCAAGCCACCTTATTTAATCACTTCCACATTAATTCCATCACTTTATTCCATTAATATCATTGATTTGGTATATTTATGATCTTTTCATTCAGCAATGATCAAAATGGTTTATAAAATGTAGTTACCTCCATGTATGTTTTAATGAACATATACTTTTTTTCTTGCCTTATGAGTGCACTTTGCCTCTACATACTTTAAGAATAATACTTTGCTTTTAGCATTAGTTTTATTTGATGCTTAATGCCTGCTTAAGTATGGAAACCCTGATTACGCATTGGTTCTTCTCTAGGAGAAGATTGCATCTTTCATAATGGAAATACATTTTTTTATCATATTGTACGAAGTGCATTTTCATAAGATCATTATTTTTTCACACTTCAGAATAAAGTTATATCTGACGAAAAATGAAAAGTTTTATTTTTTAAGATAGGGGTCAAACAGCTTCCTGAACATTGTTCTAAAAACACATCATTTTCATATCACAAAACGGGCTCTAAGCGTCTAACTTTTAGGTAGATTGTGACTTAATAGTTTGTGACTTAATTTTCACTGTATTTTTTACTACTTATAAATATTATATTTCTACATATGTATATACTAAGTACATCACTAAGAAAGTGCTAAAGATTGAAGGAAGCTTTTAAGTCTTCAAAGAAGATGGTGATTATGAATATAGACAAGTGCAAGTGCTAAAGATTATAGATACCCAATCCACCCTCCCCTGTCTCCAGTCTCCACCCATGGATTTATATAATGCTCTGGGATATATTTACTTACTTTAATCTTTAAATATACTTATATCATATAGCAAAGCGTACAATGGAAGTTAATTAAGGAAGGGGTAAACGAAACAATGCCTTTATGAAGAAGACGCATGAATGGTTCTTGAACTGATCGAATATTGTGATTCTTTGGGTAATTGGGTTCTATTTCAGTTTCTGATATCTTTGTATATGCACTTTTCTCAATTAAAAGAAAGGAATATGATTTTTGTCTTCCAACGTCTCCCTGCTTTCTTACTCATTTAACCACTTGTGTACAAATGAAGTTGGGCCTAACCATTCTACACATAATTGATAATTGTTTAGTCATTATGTGATAATAATTGTGTTCTTGGTCATTCAGTTGTTAAGGATGTCAAACAAGTTGATGCAGATATAAAATTATATTGTAACTCCCTTAAAAATTACAAGTAGGGGTTGAAACTCATTTCATTGAGTTTCTAACCCTTGTGTGCCTAACGGGTTTCGAATTCGAGACCTCCCACTAGGCACAGTAACCTCACAACCAGCAAGGCTAGAATGCTTGGTTACAAGTAATCGTTAAATACAGAGGAACGTTATAATTAAACATGGTATCGAAGATGGTGGTTTTTAAATTTTATAACTGTTACAACTTTCAACAAAATTATAGGAACGCGAATGAAGAGATTTCTTATTTAAATTTACAACTAATTGTTCTGCCTAATGCATTATATTGGCACATTATTATTCAATTATTCATCATTATTTTTCCATGTTTGGCTATATTTGGTATATACATGTAAGTTATTATAGAATATTACATAGATGCCACCAAGAACGTCTGTATTCTTCTACTTTAGCGATTGGAGGAGAACCCTCTTCAATAGTTTCACTATCCTCTTCTCCATGAGAAATGGATGTATCATCATGAGTTGGTAATTCCAGTGCTCTGGAATCATCTATGATAAAATCTCCATTGGTAATGATTCTTCTCCGTTGTATACCATTATGAAACCATGTCACCATGCTTGGACGCCGCCCACTTATATTTTGTCCCCGTTCATGCTCACGCGCTGCTCGTTCAGCTTGACGCGCTGCTCGTTCAGCCCGACGCCCTGCTCGTTCAGCCCGACGCCCTGCTCGTTCAGCCTCACGTCCCGCTCGTTCACCCGCATGTCGTGCCAATTCTCCCGCACGCCACCCCCATTCACCTGCACGCCACCCCCATTCACCCGCACGCCACCCCCATTCACCCGCACGCCACCCCCGTTCACTGTCACGCCACCCCCGTTCATACTCCTCCTCCGACAACCCTTGATCAGTCATCAATCTTCTTACTATATAGAAGAAAGAATGAGGATGGGTGAAGGACCCCTATTTAGTTTGTTACGAGTACTTCAATGTAATAGATAGACAAAACTCAAGTGTTCAAGGAGTTACAGAGTATTATTATTATATAGTGCTACAACATTTGCTCAATTCTGTCATAAAAACGGGGTATATAGGGAAGAGTACAATAGAAGGAGAAGTATAGGAACGACTTGTAGAAGCCGATAAAGCATCTTGATGTTTTTCTCATCAATAACGACTTGATGTTTTTCTACAAAAGTCCATATTCTTTCTCATTTAATTTTTACACAATCAATCCGGAGTAAAACAATCATCATTCCCTAAAAGTGGAAAGAATTTATACTTTTTACCAAACACACATCTTACTTTGACCGTATTTCATGTACTAATGTATAATATGTATTAAAATCATAAAAGATTGTTGGTCAAAATTTTCTAAATTAAAGTTTCGAAATATGAGGGCATGTTTACTAACTGAGATATTTTCCATTTTTTCAGAAAATTGGAAAACTGGAAAACAGAAAACAAGAAACATGTTTACCAGAGAAAATTGTTGGAAAACTAAAGAAAGGAAAACAGAAAAATGCGTTTAACAAATCGTTTTCCAAAATGAAAAAATGATACATGTCTCTCTTTTCGTTAATAATTTGGAGAAGTGACTTTTACTAGTTTTCCTAATTTGGAAAACGCAGATGCTACAGTCCCGCTGCAATGAATTTGCATACTTACACCTAGTGGTGGGTCCGGTCCCGCCCCAATGTCGATTCCATTCTGGTACCTCCATTCTCGTACCTTACCCCTACCCTACCCACCCTAACCCTACCCCGCGTACCCCTTTTTCCTACAATGACCCTACCCCACCCCCTACCACATGCCCCTACCTTGACCCCACCCCGATCCACCCTACCCTACCGCCACCCCTTACCACCTCGTATATTACCCCTTACCTCTACCTTACTCCTTACCACATGCCCCCTACCTCGGCCCCACCCTACCACCATCCTACACCCACCCCACCCTACCCTTATCTCGGCCCCACCCTGATCCCGGCTCCACCCTACCGCCATCCTACCCGAACTCCCTACCCTACCCCTACCTTACCCCAACACCCACTAACCCCCACCCTTACCCCTAATCACAACCCTAACCCACCCACTACCCCCACCCAACCCCCTACCTCTAGACCTTACCACCGCACCCTGACCATACCCCCTTACCCCACCCCCACCTCGACCCCGACCCCTACGAGTAGGTATGGGTGGGTATGAAGGGTTGTAGGGGAGTATGGGTAGAGTGTAAAATTGTGGTAAGGGTAGGGGTAGGAGTCAAGGGTGTGGAATAGGGTGTAGGGTGTAGGGTGGGGGTACGAGGTATAGGGGCGGGGTAGGGGTTAGGGATATGGGTACACGTACGAGGTGATCCACCGCACATATTATATTTTATATTTGTGTTTATGAATGTTTTTGTGTGTATACATGTATAGATTATTTTGGACATTTTATTATTAAATGGTGTTTTAAACCTTTTGAAGTAAACATGATCTTACAACATTGCTTATTTTATGTGCCGCTTATTAACACGGGTCTTAATAAGCACCATTTAGTAACCCGTGAAGTAAACGTGTCCTCAGTCTTCTGAATGATCACAGAACTGGGTGAAAAAATTGATGAACATGTTTTCAGATTTGAAAATGAAAAACTAAAAAATAGAAACAGAAAATTAGAGATAGAAAAACTGAAGAATAAAAACAGAAAACTGTAGAACGAAAAACAGAAGTAGAAAACAGGAAAATATCTCTGTTAGTAAATAGGCCCTGAATTTTTCACATTTTTAATGGCTAATGAGTAAATGCAAAAGGTAAACTATGATGACTTAATAAACAAGAGAGGAGTACATACCTTTCCTTGGTTTTTAATGAGTTGCAGTTTAAATATCATACTCACTCCGTAACTTAAAAATCTTCTCACTTTCCTTTTTCATCCGTAACACAAAAATCTTCCCATTTCTAAATTTTCTCATCATACCCTCAATTATTCTTAAAATACTACACTATTACAACTACTTTTTTGGATTTATCCTACATTCCACCACATTATTCCACTATTTTCCTATCATACCCTCAATAATTCATATCATCTTTCATTATTCTTAATCTACCTACTTTTGAAATGGGAAGATTTTAAAGTTACGGAGGGAGTATCACGTTTGTCTTGACCACTAATATATTCCGATCGTACATTGTCTTTATACAGTGGGAGCCACTCATGGTAAGCATTATAGTTTTACAGCTAAAATGGCGATATTTAAATTTATGTTTTAATTTAAAAATGCACCTGAATAGTGAATATATTTATGTTTCAATATTTTTCATTAAACTATATATAAAAATAAATTAACAAAAATAATTAGAAAAAATGATCATGAAAGAGCGGCTTTTACATTAAAATAGAGAACATATACAAGACAATCTTCAGACGTGATTTACAGATCCAGTTGTGAACTCTAAGAGTAGACATAGAGTCAATCACCTCATGCAAAGCAACCTGACTCGCTAAAGTTGAAATGGGCAAATTTAAGCCTATAACGATCGAAATGAAACTCTGCCTATCAAAAGAAATAAAAAAATCCAAACATCTAAACTTAACTTACACGGACTAAAACAAAAAGAAGTACAAAATAATATCAAAGCAAAAATAATATTGAAATAAAGGGTTTTCACAAAACTCTTCCAGCTACGAAGGTGGTTTCGGGCGAGGACGAATTCTTGCAATATGGGTGAATACCAACTCCGCCATTGTCGGAGCAGCCGACCAAGGCTGCACGTTCCAGCACCGACACAAACTCCCAGACTCAATCTGTTCGTCCACCAACATTATTTCCTCCGATGTAGCTCAAATCCCAAATGATAGAACACTTAAAATCAGTATAATATGTCACTTCAGTCCCATATTGATAAGGGCGGTGTAAAATCTCAACCCCTACAAAGATGAGAGACGACCACTAGGTTTTTTGCTCTCTTTCATGCTAATGTGAAAAATAAAAATTATACAACTGAAAAATGGAAAAAATAAAAATTTAAAATAAAAACAAAAGAAATAAAAAGAGAATGTGCAAACCTCTGCTGCCGCCTCAATAACCTCCCAACATCACCAACTCTGGCCACTAGAAAAGATGACATCATGTGGCAGTAATGCCATCTTGATGGCAATTTTAGAGAAAACTTTAGCATTTTCAAAGATTAAAAATGCAATGCCAGAGAAAGTGACATTTTTTTACACAAAATAACATTGTTTTCATTTATCGAAGGTGACATTACTGGGAGGTGGTAGAGGCTGCGGGAAAAGCCTCCATACATTTTTACAAGTTTTATGTTTTATATCTATTTTTTTAAATTTTTAATTTTGTAATAAAAAAGTATAGGGTATTTTTTTTTAAATTTTTATTGTTGTATTATTTTTTAAAAGTATTTTTGAATTTTATATTTTTTACGATGTTATTGTAAATTAAAATATTTTAAATTACTTTTTATGTTTTTATTACAAATAAAAATATGATTTTTTTCCTATTAAGTTATAGTTAGTGTAGTAGGCAGATAGATTATATTTTAGTCCTATTTTGGGAAGATAAACAACATAGTCCTATTAGTATATTAAGGGATTAGGTTAGTCCTATTTAAGACTATTTTCCCTTATTTTTTAAAAACTAATTCCAATTAACCCGCAGAGGTAACTCAGTTACTTGGTCGAGTGGTAGTAAAGTTAGATGATTGGCCAACGATGTAAACCCGCAACGATCATGTGGAGGTCACTGCTCCTGTATCTTATACTGGACTTGTAGTGCGCACGATCGCACAGATACAAGGTCTGAGTCACCGTGATTTACAATCTTTCAAATGCTTTGTTCGACTTCATTGCTTGAGGGGTTGGGTTGCTGACTATCACAACCCTAGAGTGCAATGAACCCACTCTAAGATCTTTGAATGAGTAAAATGCATAAATGGTACCTTAACTATTGGTAATGTTACATTTTTGTACCTTAACTCTTAAATGAATCAAAACGGTACCTTAACTATACATAAATGTTTCGAATTGAGATTTTATTCAAATTCCCGATCAAAAAATCACACGTGGCGACTAGAATAAAAGCTACTTCACCTTATTTTTTCCCATATGATCACTATAGGGTGACTCTACACATGAAAATGATATTTTCACCCCAGATTTGCAACTAGCCTTAGATTAATTAACTATATAATAATAAAAGAGATAATCTTATAGATGGGAAATGGGAGGGAAATGTTCATGGAACTTCAATATAATCATATAATCTCAATCTAAAGCAACAAAGTATGATGGTATAATTTCAGAAGTAATTTCCCATAATTTTAAACTTCACTAACATGTGAGAATAAATTGTCACTTGTAATTAGTGAGTCTGCAATTCTTCCTGACTTCACCCTTGGATCCAGTGAGGACATTAATATTTCCCATCTTGATCATTGCTGCAATAAAATCAGATTCAAACTTGGTCTGATTTTTGCTGTATTCTTCAACCAGCGAATTGGTGTATCCACCAGTGTAGAGCTCATGGCAAGTGTCAAGAAGTCCCTCCTTGTTGATGAGATTAGTGTAGTATTTGTTGTCGAAGATATGGGGAGTCTGAAGGTCAAGAGGGGCCAAGTTGTTGTCCCCAGATCCGAGGTTCTTTGGGCATGTCTTTTGTCTGGTAATGGCCAAGTTTCTGTTCATACTCTTGTCATTGTAAATCCGACTCCTAAAGTTTGCACACCTTGCGCTTCCAAGTGTATGTGCCCCTATTTAGCAATTCAAAAGGAGGGTAAAGGATATACATATTCATTTGGATTTAAATTTACTTATCTGGTAAATTGAATTGCAAATTACGTATTTTAAGGTTGACTTACCATAATGTTACATCATCCATACATATAGATAAATCGGTTGTAATAGTTCATGTTTACTTATTTATATGCTACGAATTATTGATGTGGAATCAGATGCTTTTCAGGTTATTGGAAAAAATTCGAGGAGGAGTGGGTCATCCTTCTGTGCAGGGCCGACCCTGACATGTAGAAGGCCCCATGCAAAATTGAATATGAGGTCTCAATTATAAAACATTACTACCTCCGTAACTTAAAAACCTTCCCATTTTAAAAGTAGGTAGATTAAGAATAGTGAAAGATGATATGAATTATTGAGGGTATGATGGGAAGTTAGTGGAGTAATATGATGGAATGTAGGATAAATCCAAAAAAAATAGTTGTAATAGTGTATTATTTTTAGAATTATTGAGGGTATGATGGGAATATTTAGAAGTGGGGAGATTTTTTTGTTATGGACGAAAAAGGAAAGTGGGAAGATTTTTTTGTTACGGAGAGAATATATTAATACTTCCACTGGTTTTAAATAATAGTTTCCTTAGATTTTTTGTAGGTTTTAAGATGAAAATAGTAGTTGTAGTATAGAGGTGTAAGGTAAATGAAAAAGTAGAAAAGAGAATTACTGTAAAGTAATGACAAAGTATGAAAAGGAAAGTAGTTTCAAGCTCGTTCCAACCTGTACGAGGGCTTTCTGCTAATTACTGTAACTAGGCCTTGTGAAATAAAGAAATTAAATTAAACAATTATAATTAACAATTGCATTTTAATTACATATAAATATTACTATTTAATGATTGTATTTAAAGAAGTACATACTAAGATAGGAATTTTTAATCAAATAAATAAAGATTTATTATATTATACGTAGTACGAAGTATAGACCATATTTAAAATTTTGGGCCTTTTGAAATCGAGAGGCCTTGTGCGGTAGCACTTCTTGCACGCCCTCATCAACGGCTTTACAGTTCTGTGAATCTTTTCGATGAAGATATAAGAGTATTAAAATCTTACTTTGCTAGTATAACTTTTTCTCATATCATACATAGCATACAAGGTTATTCGTATTTTTTGTTTGATTGTCAAATTTTGTTATCTTTTCCTCCTTGTATCTGGAAAGCCTTGAATTTTGATACGATTAAAACGGAGGGAGTAGTATTATTCAAGTTTAGTCTAATGTGATCTAATGCGCACATAAATGGTGCCAAAGTCACTTTTCCAAGTATTAACAAACAGGTGTACATTATACGGAGCAGTTTAGATTTTATACTAAATTGGTATGAGACAAAGTAGTTCAAGTTCTAGACCTGCACAAAACCGGGCCGGCCCGCCTAGCCCGCCCGGCCCGCCCATATAAATGGGCGGGTTTGGACACACAGTTTAGCCCACCGGTCCGGTCCGGCCCGGGCCCGTTTAAATTATGGGCGGGCTTGGATTCTAAAAGCCCGGCCCGTTAAATGTGGTGTATATATATATATATATATATATATATATATTATATAATTATATATATAAATTATATTTTATATATACACACAAAAAATTACTATCATTAAGGAAGGCCAACATGAAACCTTAGCCAAGCTACTCCTATTAGATTGGACCAATAAAGTAGTACTCCGTATTAGTTAAAACTTGAACTGTTTTGTACTGGACACCTATCAAGTTTTTTGAGATACTTTTATGCTTTGACTATTCTCATTGCACATTCTGATTGTACTTTTAATTATTGTTTGCACATTGTGATTAAATTTTTAAATACTGATGTTAGTTCTAAATTTGAATGGTTTTTATTTTTCAGAATCGTGTGTGTATTTCATAAAAGTATTTTACAAACATTTACGATTTTAAAAAAAAGTAGAAAGAGGATAATTTTTTCGGGCCCGAAAGCCTAGTGGGCAGCCCGGCCCGCTCTTTTGGGCGGGCTTGGACATATGAGGAGGCCCGTTGTACCGGGCCGGGCCGGGCCGGGCCCGCCCACTACAAATGGGCAGATTTTTTAGAATAAGCCCGGCCCGAGCCCGGCCCGAACCCGCGTTTGTGCAGGTCTAAGTTCAACAAATATTTAATTTATAACTACCAAATACTACGTATGTAAGAAGCTTTGCTATGATTCCGATGAAGCGGCACATCAGATTGGATGCATCGAAAGGTCTATAATATTAAGGTACTCCCTCCGTTTCTAAAAGAAAGTCATGGTTTGACTTCACCATTATTAAGGAAATAAATTGACTTTACTGTAGAAAACACTGTTTAGACACTGTTTGACACTGTTTGGACACTGTTTGACACTGTTTGGCACTGTTTGGATGTAGATTTCTTTGCCAAATAAGGAAATAAGGGAAGTGGAACTTTTATTTGGGCACATACAAAAAAGGAAAGTGTTAGGTTCTTTTAGAAACAGAGAGAGTATAACGTAAGGGTCTGTTAAAGGATATGCGAAATTGTGCCTATTATTTGATTGATTCGATATTTGTTATATATAGAAGTGTAGTTTAATGAGGTTTCCTTGTATATAGTTTTCCATATACAACTTTCGGCTATATAGCTTGTATTCCTGTATCAACAACTGACAAGAAAAGACATCAAAATATTCTTTCATAAATTGCTTTTCATGGTATCAGAGCCGCCAGCAGTAGGGTTCCGCCGCGCGCAAAGCTCTTGAAACAATCAACCTCATGGCTGTCTCGGGAGAGAAACAAGGCGACGGCGATACCGGAGGCTCCGGTATTCAACGTCGAACGATTTCACCATACGATCTCCATGCTAATGACAATCCAGGGATGATTATCACGCAAGTCATTCTGAAGGGCGAAAATTATGAGGAATGGGCGCGTGCCATCCGCACTGCTCTGCGTGCTCGCAAGAAATTCGGCTTCGTGGATGGGACAATAAAGAAGCCCGATGAAGGCTCTCCAGACTTGGAAGATTGGTGGACTAATAACTCACTTCTTGTTTCTTGGATTCGAAACACGATAGAATCTTCACTGCGGACAACGATCTCGCACATGGAAATGGCGCAAGATCTGTGGGATGATATCAAGGCTCAGTTTTCAGTCGTCAATGGCCCACGAATTCAGCAGCTAAAGCGGGAATTGACGATGTGTGATCAACGTGGCTTGAATATTGCGTCTTACTATGGCCGTTTGAAGAAAATTTGGGATGACTTGAATGATGTAGATCCCTACCCTACGTGCACTTGTGGAAAATGCACGTGCAATATCACTCAACAATTGGAGAAAAAGAAAGATGAGGAGAAAGTCCATCAATTTTTGATGGGACTTGATGAGGCCTTGTACGGTCATCTTCGTTCAACTATTCTGTCACAAGAACCGTTTCCGACGACCGCCCGAGTGTATCGCGTTATGACACAGGAGGAAACAGCACGGGCAACTCAGAGCCGTGAACGGCCCGAAAACGTGGCTTTTACAGCCCGTGTTTCTACGGACAAATCACGTGACAAGAATATGACTTGCTCCTATTGCAAGAAGGCAGGTCACGAGAAAGACTCATGCTATCAGTTGCATGGTTTTCCGGAGGGCTGGGGACGCGGCAATGGCAATGGACGAGGTCGTGGGCGCGGACGCGGTGGTAATGTTGCTCGGGGCTCTAACGGCCAGCCATTGCACACTGCCCACGTAGCAGCGGCTGGGCTGCCTGGGAGTAGTAACAGTGGTGAGTCTTCCAACGCAGAAGTGGTTCCTTCTTTGTCTGCCGCACAGTGGGAGACGTTCAGGGCACTTTTAGCCTCGGCCAAGGAGGCTTCAACTGAAAAGTTGTCAGGTATTCCTTTTACTAAAACATGGATCATAGATACCGGTGCAACGAATCATATGACAGGCGATTTGCAATGTTTAATTGACGTACATTCTATACCGGGTTGTTGGATTCGTTTACCAGATGGGAAGACGGTAAAAGCTATGACTTCGGGTCGTGTTAAGCTGAATAATTCTGTTGTTTTGAACAATGTTTTATTTGTCCCTGAATTAAGTTGTAACTTGGTATCAGTTTCTCATTTGATCAAAGAAACTAACTGGTTGATGAAATTCGATGGGTCCTTGTGTGTCTTACAGGACCGTATCACGATGAAGGTGATTGGTGCGGGTAGACAGTCCGATGGGTTATATTATTTTCAGCAAGCGATGGATTGTGCATTGTCCGCCATGAAAGAATGTCAGTTCGATCTTTGGCATCGACGTCTTGGACATCCGTCTGCGAAAACCTTGTCTTTTCTATCAGTTGCCAATGATAGTAAATTTAGTAGTTTGAATAATGGTCCATGTGATGTTTGTTTACGTGCAAAACAATGTCGTGCGTCTTTTCCAGCAAGTACTACTAAAGCCGTAGAATTGTTTCATGTTGTTCACATTGATGTTTGGGGTCCGTACAGGACACCCAGTTTGGATGGTTTTTCATATTTTTTGACCATAGTAGATGATTATTCCCGTGGTACTTAGATTTATTTGTTGCATACGAAATCTGAGGTGCCATTAATTTTTCGTCAATTTTGCGCTTTGATTGAACGTCAATTCAATAAAAAGCTCAAGATTGTTCGAAGTGACAATGGAACGGAATTCGAATGTCTTAATACATTCTTTCGTGAACATGGTATCTTGCATGAGACGTCTTGTCGTGGGACTCCACAACAAAATGGTAGGGTTGAGCGGAAACATCGTCACATTCTTAACGTCGCACGTGCTCTACGATTTCAAGCGTCTCTACCCATTGATTTTTGGGGAGAGTGTATTCTTGCTGCAGCTTATCTCATTAACCGGACTCCCTCCACTATCTTACGTGGCAAGACTCCTCATGAACTGATGTTTGGTTCTCCGCCGGTTTTGACTCACATTCGAACTTTTGGTTGCTTGTGCTACGTACACAACCAAGAGAGACACGGAGATAAGTTTGAAACACGCAGTTTGAAGGGAATTTTCATGGGATATCCACACGGGAAGAAAGGATGGCGTATCTATTGTCAGGTAACGTGCACTTTGTCGTGAGTGCACTCAAAATAAATTCAATACTAACACTTATACGTAGTATAGCGTAGTAGAGTTCGTATCCACAGGGAAAGGAATAACTTTCTTTTTATGTAAATAGTAAATAAAGGGGGGGTTTTGTTTGTTGAGTGATTTAATTAAATTAAACACGAAGATGAACGAGTTATATGGGATTAAATTCAAGAATAAAAGGGACCTGGTCTTGCTACTTTCCACTTGTTGATATATTTTAGTCGATCATTGTTATATCTATAACTTATCCCCTCTCGAATACTCAATCGAGGAGTATATCCAATTCATCGAGGGTAGTTATTAACAACGACCGTTCATTAATAACCCTTACTATTAACCAAATATAGAACAACGCCGTATACCGATTTAATAGTAGCATTTAACCTCTTTAACTCCTTGATGAAATCAATTGAGATTGATAACCTTAACACAACGGTTTCGGTTTAACCAACAAAATTAATCCCTCTTAAGTTTATTAACCACGACCGTGCATTAATAAACCGAAGTTACTTACTTGTGAAACCATCAACGTTTAACCATCGGTTCGTTGATCGTTTCTAGTAATAATCAATGTTGGAACGTTAACTAATCGTCACTTAGCCACCCTCCAACATTAATATAGAGATAGATTAAGGGAAGAATTAATAATCAAAAGGAGAAAGTAAGAAAATAACTCACAACTTTAATAATCAACAAGCTTCAAGAGCAAAACCAAGAAATGGAAGTTTAGCTCCTCATTTGGAGACTAAACATGCTAAAAGAAATATAGAGAAATGCTATTCTAAACTGAGCTTAAGTATATGGAAGAAGGGATGATTTTTTGTGAAGAAAAAGTGTGCTATTTATAGGTGTTTTTCAACACCTTTGGCCGGGTACCCGACCGGGTATAGGTACATACCCGACCGGGTACCGGTCAAAATCAGATTATCTCCCACGATTTCTTGTTTTCTGCACGTTAACTTGTCCGGGTCAAATCAGACCCGACCGGGTCAAGTAAGGAACCCGACCGGGTTTGACCAAAATCAGATCTTTTCCAAATCTGCAGCATGTTCTGGTGCTCCGGGTCAAATCTGACCCGACCGGGTCGAGTAAGGGACCCGCCCGGGTCTGTGCTCCTGAGAATTTTTGTCTTCAGCTTTTCTTCCCTTTTGCATGCTAAAAACTCTATCACTATTCTATAGCTAGAAATAGAAGGTAAAAACAATTACAACTAAAATAAAACAAATACTTACAAACTAACTAAAAGTGATGGAAAGTCTACACAAGATCGATATTAAAAACATACACTTATGCACTATAAACTAGTGCATATCATCAGGACACCGGCAAGTTTATTATCTCTCGTGATGTAATTTTTCATGAAAATGTTTTCCCATTTCAGGCACAAATTTCCTCTTCCACTGATTTGCCATTCACTGATTCATCCATGCCTTACCTGGATGATGAATCTGATGCTCGAGGGTACTCTTTACCTGCAAGGGGGGGCACTGTTTTGCCTAACATTTCTACGACGACTAGTACTCCTCAGCAGCCGTCCACAACACTGATTGGTACTCAGTCCCAGCCGATTTCATCTAGCATGGACCAACCTGCAATGACCATTCTGGAACAGCAGCCGGCTTTGGGTCGCGGTCACCGAAACCGGATGCCTAGTGTGCGCTTAGCAGACTACCAAACCTATGCTGTTGCTCATAATTCTTCCAATGATGTTACTGATTGTAAATATCCTTTGACACATTACGTTGGATATGGTCGTTTCTCTGTTTGTCACAGGAATTATCTAGCGGCAGTGGACTCCGAGTTTGAACCACAATTTTACAAAGATGCTGTCAAATCTCCACACTGGCAGCAAGCTATGTCTGAAGAAATTACTGCGCTTGAAAAGAACAATACATGGACGTTGGTCCCTTTGCCACGTCATCAAAAGCCTTTGGGATGTAAATGGGTCTACCGTATCAAACGAAAGTCGGATGGTTCCGTTGAACGATACAAAGCTAGACTCGTTATCTTGGGAAATCACCAAGTTGAAGGCATTGACTACCAAGAAACTTTTGCTCCCGTTGTCAAACTTACTACTGTTCGTGTTCTTCTTGCCGTTGCTGCAGTACGTAACTGGGAGCTCCATCAGATGGACGTCCACAATGCCTTTCTTCATGGTGACTTGACAGAAGAAGTGTACATGCGGCTGCCTCCCGGTTATGGGTCTAGCACACCAAATATGGTATGTAAATTGCAAAAATCACTCTATGGCTTAAAGCAAGCACCACGGTGTTGGTTTGCAAAACTGTCCGGAGCACTGCGCAGGTACGGCTTTGTTCAATCTCACTCCGATTACTCTTTATTCTCCCTTCACAAAGGTGCTTCCATAATCCATGTTTTGGTCTATGTTGATGACTTGGTGATCGCTGGCAATGATTCTCTTACAATTGGACATTTCAAGAAATACCTTTCTGATTGTTTTCATATGAAGGACTTGGGTGTCTTAAAATTTTTTCTTGGCATAGAGGTGGCACGGAATCCTACGGGTATATTTTTGTGTCAGCGAAAATACGCTCTAGACATTATTTCTGAAACTGGCTTACTTGGATGTCGTGCACTCGGTGCTCCTTTGGAGCCTAATCATAAGCTTGCTTTGGCTTCTGGATCTCCGTTTGACGACCCAGCTGCATACCGTCGCTTGGTTGGACGCCTAGTGTATTTGTCGGTCACTCGTCCTGATCTCTCTTATGCCGTGCATACTTTGGCTCAATTTCTCCAAGAACCTAAAATTGATCACTGGAATGCGGCTCTGGGAGTAGTCCGTTATCTTAAAGGAACTCCGGGCCATGGAATTTTGTTACGTTCCGATAGCTCTCTTCATCTAACGGGATGGTGTGATTCAGACTGGGCTGCCTGCCCATTGACTCGTCGTTCTTTGACCGGTTGGTTTGTCCAGCTCGGCGCATCCCCTGTCTCCTGGAAAACTAAGAAACAACCTACGGTAGCTCGCTCTTCTGCCGAAGCTGAATATCGCTCCATGGCCGTATTGACATGCGAGCTAAAATGGCTTCGAGGTTTATTGTGTTTTCTTGATGTCGCACACCCGACACCAATGCAGATTTTTTGTGATAGTACAGCTGCTCTCCATCTAGCTGCTAATCCAGTATTCCACGAGCGTACCAAACACATTGAAATCGACTGCCATTTTGTTCGTGATGAATTATTACGTGGATCCATTCGCACTTCACATGTCTCAACACAAAATCAGTGTGCGGATATACTTACCAAAGCTCTTGGCAAGGGACGGCTTGATGTTTTGCTTCCCAAGTTGGGCATGAGTCTCCTACACGCTCCAACTTGAGGGGGGGTGTTAAAGGATATGCGAAATTGTGCCTATTATTTGATTGATTCGATATTTGTTATATATAGAAGTGTAGTTTAATGAGGTTTCCTTGTATATAGTTTTCCATATACAACTTTCGGCTATATAGCTTGTATTCCTGTATCAACAACTGACAAGAAAAGACATCAAAATATTCTTTCATAAATTGCTTTTCAGGGTCGCTTATAAAAATACAATAATTGAACATTTAAAATCTCTTATAACCAAAAAAGGGAACTCGGCAAAATCCAATAAGACGGAGAGAGTAGTAGTTAATTATTTTGTCATTTTTGTTTTCAATCAGACTATGGTTGTTTCTATTATTGTTATTTTTTTCTGCCAGACTCTTACATTAGGCAGGGTGATGAGGGTTTTGCTCTGGCCATGTTAGGCTCATTTAGACCCATTGTAGGATCAACGAATCATATTCCCCTGTGTAAGGTGATTGGTTCTCTGAATGATTCGAGGGTTGGTGGCTGGAAGTGGTTCATTTATCTCTTTTGTCCAATGTTTTATTATCGATTTAAGCCGTCTTTTAAAAAAAACAAATAATCGGGGGCGACTTTCGAGGTTGGTCAATACGTTTTTTGGTTTGGGATATTTCCGATTTTTGCACATCTCCCATTTTTTCACTAACCCGTCCCGTTTTTTGGTGTGGGTTGCTGGTTTCTCGACACCGCCGGTTCGTATGACTAAGTGTGGAACAAGGACAAAAAATAGGAGATAAGCATAAGGTAACAAAATAAGGGGTTTCTCTTATCATGGGGTAAATGATATATTTGATAAGTATAAATGGGAGACAAGTTTCCCCGGCCCTTCATATTCAAATTGATGAAAACATAAAGGAAGAATTATGCCAAAAAAGTTAAATAAAGTAACTAGTTTCATTAAAAGTCAATCAATTCAATCAGAAAATGTAACTGTCACAATTTTACTTGTTTTTTATTATAACGAATTGTTGGGATATTGGATCCAGGCCCAATATCCCTAGGCCCAAATCCAGGAAGAAACAGCGGGCCCAAGGCAGTCCAAAAGAACTCTCGAACGGCATTCGGGATAGAATTTATACTTGGAACATTCCGGGAAACAATTATGCCAAATCATCAAGGCCATGTATCGATCAGCGTTCGGGACACTTCCATTAACTAGATCACCTATGGCGGAGATACCGATCGGCGTTCGGGATATGTTCCTAAGCAGGATAACACCTATGACGGGGTCCCACACACCGAACACCCTGCCCGAACGGGCAATCATCAAGTGGAAGCCGCATTTAATGCTGGATCATGGCAGCAGCAAGTGGGGGCATGGGTGCTTACATGGCAGAGGTGATAGCCTACCAGATTCGACCACGTGTCCACCTTACCCATCCCCATTTTAGTATAAATATCCATGTTTAGATCATTGTAAAGAGTTAGCATTTTAATACTCAGAGCTTAAACAATAGATTTACATCTCCCATCCTTGTAATCTCATATTCGGCTACCGTTCGGGTAGTTTCAGTGTAATTGCTTAATTACCGAATATAAGTAAGTTCTTGAGTTGGATATTATCTCACTATTTTATATTTTATACACATTTCAACCCTACCCAATATCCCTACAATATCCAAGGCTTGTGTTGGGCTTTCGGATCTTCGGGAATAAACTCCAACATTGGCGCCGTCTGTGGGAAACCACACTAAAAGTCCAGGCAAAACCGAGATCTAAGCACCATTTTTTCTTGAAAATGGCTAGACTTACTACCGCGACACAGAGTTCTACGTCCAGAGGCCGAGGAGGCAATAGATCCTCTGAAGGGTGGTCCAGGCAAGGACACGCCAGTGGCAGTGCCACCCGGGAGTTCGAGCAAATCATCCCCCGGGAGGTAAGGATGAACCCTCAGTTGATGAGGGAGATGGCGGAGGCCATGCAACGCATGGCGGACGAACAGGAACGGGGCTACGCCGATGAAACTCATGAGCCACCATCCCCGTTGCGTCCCATGCCATCTTTCGACGAAGAGGAGGACATCGAGACTACGATGGCCTCAGTTCATTCCGAGGAGCGCCGCAGGAACCACTGGAGGGCCCATACCCCCAGACGAGCACCAACCAGCCGAACCCCGTCCGCCCCTCAAAACGGATACAGGGAACCTACCCCCATGGTAGATCCCGTTGGACAAAACTTCCAGTATATCCAGAGGGATGGGGAACGCTTCATCCGGAGGAGGGCTAACATAGCTGCTCCTCCCCAGAACAGAATACCGGAATATACGGATGCTAGAATACCACCCACTCCCCGAACGGCCCAAGACGACGAAATGGCCGAAATGAGGAGACAGATGACTGAGCTCAGGGAGCAGGTCAATCGGGCGCCCCAACAAACCCCGCCAGCACGGGTTGGGATCACCTCTCCCTTCACTAGGGAGATCATGAACGCCGAAATCCTGAAGGACTGCCGTCCCTCGACCGGCTTGGCATACGATGGGGTGGGAGATCCCCACGTGCACCTGAGAAGTTACCAGGGTGGCCTCATGCTATTGGGGGCCACCGATGCGGCAATATGCAGGCTGTTCTTCAGTACCCTTCGGGGACCAGCCCAGGAATGGTTTGGGACATTACAACCCGGGTCGATCGGGAGCTTTGCGGAGCTGTCCACCTTGTTCTTGGCTCAGTTCGCCTCCAGCACCACCCCAAAGTTGCACTTCGGGTATCTAACCAGTGTGAGGCAAGGGCCTAGAGAATCAATCTCCGGATTCCTCACCAGGTGGAGGACCGAAACCCTGAAGGTGACCGGCATGACGGATGAGACTGCCATCCTTCTTTTCACCGATGCCCTTCAGACGGGAGATTTATACAGAGAGCTGAAGAGGAACCCGGGGACCAGCTACCCAGACATCCTGGAAAGGGCCAGGAACTATGCGGCTCTGGAGGAAGAAATCAGGATAAGGGACCGAACGGCCCCGCAACCTCCCACTTCGAGACTGGCAGAACGTCTGGGACCCACACCAGCGGCTGCAGCACCTCATCGAAGGACTACGCGCTTCACCCCCCTGGTCATGTCTATAGCTGGTGTTTTCCATTTGGAACACAACGCCATTCCTCCCCCTACTGACACAAGGCCTGTGATGGGACCTACCCCAAGCTCCTATTGCAGATACCATCAGCGGAATGGGCACCTCACGAAGGATTGCCACGCCCTACATATGGCAATTGAGGACCTGATCCAAAAGGGCTACCTGAGGAAGTATGTCAGCACCAACCTGAACAGCACTTCCCCCAACCAGCGCCCTCCCCGATCCAATAGCTGGAAGAGGGATGCCCAGCGGGATGCAGAACCCAGAAATGATTCATACCTTCCCCCTGTAGAGGAGGCTGAGGGGTCTGGAAATCCGGGAAAAAAGCCACGGTTGGAGGTAAAAGTCATCTTTGGTGGAGGGGAGACCGGTGATACGGCCGCCGAACGTAAGAAATTTGAGCGCAGCCTCTATGTCGCCACTGTAGCTGCACCTCCCACAAAGAAGGGCCGCTTGGAGCCAATTACGTTCGGGGTGGCTGATCTACCCAACTCACCAAGTCCGCACAGGGACGAGTTAGTGGTGAGCATGTGTATAGACAACGCCTTGATCCACCGAGTTCTGGTGGACACGGGAAGCAGTGTGAACGTGCTGTATTTACGCACGATGGAGAAGATGAAGCTGAAGAAGGACCAGCTGACCAAGCTGAAGACACCGCTGGCTAGCTTCACCGGCAATGTAATAGAGGCAGAGGGCACCATCCAGCTTCTGGTAGAAATTGGCGATGAAACCCACCGAGCGGCAGTCCGGATGACATTTGTGGTGGTGGATATCGCATGTGCCCACAACGCCATATTGGGCCGTCCGGGGCTAGAAGATTTGGAGGCAATTGCCTCTGTTCGACACTCATGCATCAAGTTCCCAACTGACACTGGTGTAGGAGTGGCTCGAACAGATCCTGCCATAGCCCGAACGTGCTACCGGGAAGCTTTAAAACAAATGACCACCCGGGGACAGCGGGTAAACAGCATTGAGGTACAGACCCGGCGTACGGAGTTCGAGGGACGCCCCGAGCCAGCCACCCTCTTAGAATACATCGAACTTGATTCCCCTCCCGATCGTAAAATTGCGATCGGGGTGGACCTTGAAGGGGGAATCAGGGAGGGGGTGATCGCTGTCCTGAAGAGATTCCAGGTCCTATTTGCCCGAGGACCCGAAGACATGCCGGGAATTGATCCGGCCCTCATCTGCCACAAGTTGGCCGTTCGACCTGATGCCAGGCCAGTCCAACAAAAGAAGAGATATCAGGCGGCCGAACGGCGGGAATTCACAAAGCAGGAGGTAGCCACCTTACTAAGAATCAGGCACATTAGACCAGTCATCCATGTCGAATGGTTGGCTAATGTGGTCCTTGCTCCAAAAGGATCTACTTGGAGAATGTGTGTGGACTACTCCGATCTGAACAAAGCCTGCCCCATGGACCCCTATCCGGTCCCACGAATAGACCTGCTGGTGGACGAAACAGCGGGATGTGAACTGCTGAGCTTTATGGATGCCTTCCGAGGTTATCACCAAGTCTTCATGCACCCAGATGATGCAGAAAAGACTGCGTTCGTCACCTCGGACGGCGTGTTCTGCTATATCGTCATGCCGTTCGGGTTGAAGAATGCAATGGCCACTTTTCAAAGAATGATCGGCATACTCTTCAAAGAGGTATTAGGGGTAACCATGGAGGCATATGTAGATGACATCCTAATCAAGAGTAGAAAGAAGGAAGATCATGTCCGGGATATGGAAAGGGTCTTCGGGATCATGCAGAAGGCCAACATGAGACTGAATCCAAAAAAGTGCGCCTTCGCAGTCAAGGGGGGCAAATTTCTGGGTTATATGATGAGCGAGCGGGGGATTGAGCCTAATCCTGAGAAAGTAAAGGCAATCATGGACATGGAAGCACCGCGGAACTTGAAGGAAGTTCAGAAGTTGACCGGAAGGTTAGCGGCTTTGAGCCGGTTTATGGCTAAACTGGCCGATCGCGCCATTCCATTTTTCCAAATAATGAAAAAGGCCAACCCGTTCGAGTGGACAACAGAATGCCAGGCAGCTTTTGAAGAATTCAAATTGTACCTGTCTTCCCCCCTGGTCTTAACTAAAGCAGACCCAGGGGAACATCTCTATATGTATCTGGCTGTGGCTGATCTGGCGGTCAGCTCTGTTTTATTAAAGGAAGATGAGGGCGTTCAGCGCCCTATATACTTTGTGAGCAAAGCCCTGAACGGGCCAGAAATCAGGTACACCCTGCTGGAAAAAACCATTTTAGCATTGATTGCTACCATCAAGCGACTGGCACCCTATTTCCAGGCCCACCCAGTCACCATCTACACCACCCAGCCCCTGGCCACCATACTGAGAAATCCTATGGCAAGTGGGCGAATCACCAAGTGGTCCCTCCTGATCGGGCAGTATGAAATAAACTTCAAGCCTCGCCCCACGATCAAGGGACAGGCTTTGGCTGACTTCATTGCCGAATGCACTGCCAGAACAACTGAAGAAGGAGCGAACGGAGGAGTACAGGATCATTGGTGGGAAATGTATGTAGATGGAGCATCCAATAGCAAAGGCTGTGGTGGGGGTGCTGTGATCACATGCCCCGAGGGGTTCAAGGCATACTACTCCGTACAGTTTGACTTCAAGGTAACCAACAATGAGGCCGAGTATGAGGCCCTTATTGCTGGTTTAAAGTATGCCAAGGCCCTGGGGGCCAGCAGATTAAAGGTCCGTTCGGATAGTCAGCTGGTGGTAAGCCAGATTAATGGATCCGCCGAAGTTAGGGAAGAACGGCTGAAAGCCTACAAGGAACTGGTTGAGGAAGAAATCGGCAGGTTCGAACAAGTGGTGATTGACCAGATTCCCAGAATCGAAAACAGTGAGGCAGACATCCTATCCAAACTGGAATGCGCCATTCGAGATGATCATGCCCCGGGCATCCCTGCACACATCCAGAAGTTCGCAAAGAAAGAAATACTGACCACACCGGCAACAATGGTTGTGCGGGTAGATGCCGTGTCCTATGCCGTTCCAAGCTGGGTCACTGACTTGACAAATTACCTGAAGGATGGGACTTTGCCGAACGATAAAAATGACGTGTACAACCTCACTTGTATACAGCGAAGGGCCCCAATGTTCGAACTAGTGGACGGACAGCTGTACAAGAAGACGTTCGGGGGACCATATCTGAAATGCCTTCCACCCGATCAGGCAGCCGCCGTGATGGAAGAAATTCACGAAGGTATCTGCTCCAGCCATCAGGGGCCAAAAACCCTGGCTAGGAAAATTATCCTGCAGGGTTACTATTGGCCAACTATTCAGCAGGACTGTTTTGGGCACACAAAGAAGTGCAAAATATGTCAACTCTACGCACCAGTACCTGGGCGGCCTGCGACCTTTTACACTCCAATGACCATATCACTACCATTCGCTAGATGGGGGATCGACTTGCTAGGGCCCCTACCTAATGCGACCGGAGGAAGGAAGTACATCATAGTAGGAATTGATTACTTCACCAAATGGGTGGAAGCCGAACCCCTGGCCAGTATCACGGATTTTCAATGTCAACGTTTTGTTTGGCAAAATATTATATGCAGATTCGGGCTGCCCGAGCAGGTCATCACGGATAATGGACGACAGTTCGTAAGCAAGAACTTCGAGGAATTCCTCACTAAATGGGGAATCAAGCATTCAAGGGCTTCCGTAGCATATCCACAGGCGAACGGGCAGGTAGAGAACATGAACAGAACCATCATGGATGGTATAAAAAAGAAACTCGAAGATTACGCATCAACCTGGCCTGAACAGCTAAACTACGTCTTGTGGACATACAGGACAACTCCCCGAACATCAACCGGAGAGACACCGTTCGCCCTCGCTTATGGATTCCAGGCTAAGGTCCCAACTGAGGTCTTGGTGCCCACTCACAGAACCATCCACTATGATCCTGAGCAGAATGAGGACAATCTGCGTGCTGAACTCCATTTCATAGAAGAAAGAAGGGATCTATCAGCCTTACGAATGGAGGAATATCACCGGGCGACTAAGAGGTATGTGGATAAGCAGGCTAAAGTCCGTTCGATTGAAGTCGGAGACCTTGTCCTGAGGAATAGAGAAAAAAGCAAACCGCTAGAGGGCGGGAAGATGTCAAAAAATTGGGAAGGACCATACCGGGTCTGGAAAAAATACCGGACGGGGACCTTTTCACTACAGGATACCGAAGGCTGTCCGGCAGGGACATGGAACGCTATGCACCTGCGAAAATTCTATCAATAAAAAAAAAAAACGGCTGTTGCCACCTCTGAAAAAAAAAAAAAAAAAAAAAAAAAAAGAGAGAGAGAAGAGGGAGAACAATGCTTCCAAAGAGGCCAGAGTTAAGAGGAATATTGCGAGCCGAACGGCATCAACATGCTGAACGGCATCACCACAAACTCTGCCAAAAGTCTCACCTTGATCTATAGATGTCATTTATCTCGATCAATGGGGAGCCATCATCTCAGCACAAAAAAAAAAAAAAAAAAAAAAAAAATTATATGTGCAGGATACCAAGCCCGGACTCGGCTTGGGAGATGGTGTAAAAGATCTTGAGTAGGACGAACCGGGCGGCATCCGAAGTCATAGGGTGACCGAGCGGGGGATCGGGACTCTGGTCTTAAAATCTTGCCTTGACCATACAGCTCGCCTGAACATTATGGTGGTGAAACCCGAGCTGTATCCTAGAGGCGAGTCTCCATTTTGGCAGAGAATAAGGGGGAGACCCGAATTGGGAGCCTTATTCTCAACGGTCCAGGATGGACATCTCAACCTCATAATATGGGTGACCCCGGACGGTAAAACCGACGGTACGCATCGAAATTATGGGCTTGGAAGATGGCGGACACTACACGCATTGTGGAACTGTCTTGCAGCAAGAGGTGATTGCCTTGCGAACAAGGAAAAATGCGGATGATAACCCAAACAGGTTATTTTACGCGTCCAGGGAACAACCAGTCGACGGTAATGAACCGGACGGCATGCATCTGAAACATGGTGCTCGGGGGCGCAGCAAGCATTAACATTGATGGCTTGCGCGTTCAGGGAACAACCAGTCGACGGTAATGAACCGGACGGCATGCATCTGAAACATGGTGCTCGGGGGCGCAGCAAGCATTAACATTGATGGCTTGCGCGTTCAGGGAACAACCAGTCGACGGTAATAAACCGGACGGCATGCATCTGAAACATGGTGCTCGGGGGCGCAGCAAGCATTTAACACTGGTGGCTTGTGCGTTCAGGAAATAAAGAACAACAGACAGGAATAAATCGAACAGCTTGCACCTCAACTTTGGTGATCAGAAACGGGTCGAACAGCTTACGTCTCAATCATGATGCTGAGTTCAAAAAAAAAAAAAAAAAAAAAAAAAAAAAAAAAAAAAAAAACTGAGTGTTCGGGAAGCAAGTCATTCGGAAACAGATCAGTCTTTATTCTTCGGCACTACTGTCCGGGAATTTTACATGAGAAGAAAAAAAAAGGGGATTACAACAGAGATAACTAAGCTACGGGAGGATCCTTGTCCGGCACGGCATCCGGGTTGGAGTTCGGGGGATTGGCTGAATCTTTAGCCTTCTGCCTCTTCTCCATCACCCGTTGATAAGCACGGCAGAATAAGGGATCGAAACCTTCCTCCTTGGGGTCGAAGGGCTCATCGAACGATTCCTTGATCACCTCCAGATTCCGGTCGACCAGCATATCCTGGCACTTAACAAGGGTGTCCCTTGCTAGAGCATTGGCGAAGGCTGTGCCGGACGGGGTCTCATCAAGAAGCTTGAGGCCATCATGTAATGGGTCCTTGCTCCTCTCTAAGAATTCGCCCAGATGCTTGCCGAGGAACTCCCGAGCAGTATTCTCCAAGGCGAGGTTCAGGCCTTTCCCCCTTTGGAAGTCGATCACCGCCTTCGTGGTGATTTTGGAAACATCGGCGGCATAGGGGGCAGGGGGATTATCCCCCTTGGCCTTCTCGATTTTCAGGCCAGCAGCTTCGGCAACCTTCACCTTGGCGCGCAGATCACGGATTTCCCGATCGCGTCGTTGGAGCCTCTGCTCCAGTTCGGCCAGCTCCTCCCTGGCTTTGTCACCTTTGTTGGCTCGATCTTGGAGATCTGCAGCCATCTTCCTAGCAGCAGCCAAAAGGGTTTGGCTCTCGTCCAGCTCTTGATGAAGGAGGGTCATCTCCCGTTCAGCTGCTAGGAAGGCCCGGTGATAGTATGTGCCGGCCTGTGAAAAAAGAAACAGCAGTAAGAACAAATCCGAAAAATGTTATGAAGAGGAAGAACTGAACAGTCAAAGGCATACCTTAAGGGACTCAGCATGGCCTGCTTCGACCAAATCAGACCAATGGGTCAGGTTGGTGAAACCCTCTCCAGCCTTCAAGGAGGTGCTGCACCATATGGAGGATGCAGTCTGCCCGAACAGCGTCCGGCATTCGGCTCGGGGGCCCATGGCGGAAAACTCCACCGTCAACCGATCGGGGATCGGAAGACTATCTGAAGCAACACCTCCCCTGTTGCCCAGCTTCCTTGAAGGGGAGGGGACCGGAGGCATCCTTTCCACGGAAGGGTCCGTCAAATCAATAACATGATCGACCGGGACCAAGGCTCTGCTCTCAATCCTTGGCCGCTTGCTAACAGGCCCAGATTCCCGGCCGGCGGAAGAACCTGGCTGAATAGCCCTCTCCCTTCCCTTGCTGACTATGGCGGTGGAGGGAGTAGGAGCAGGACGCTTTATGGAGACGGGGGGAATCACACCTACAGGAAAGAGCAAAGGGAAATGAACAAAAGATTGACAAATACATCGAACGGACAAAATAAGCGAAGGAACATACCAATACCAGCAGCTAGCATCTTAGCAGGAGTCAAGAAGGACCGCAGATTCTTGGAACCGGCCAGACGGAGCCTTTCGTACTGGCAGACGATAGTTGCATCCACCCTTGGGGAGGCATCCTGAACGGGATAGGTGTTCCACCGATCAGGGAAGGGAAGCGGCGACCCCACGTATACGAACACAAATCGTTCCTCCCATTTTTCCGGAGGGGTGGGGTTGTCGGTGAAAAGCGAACGGCCAGGGCGGGCCACAAGCCGCAAGTACCCGGTGGTCCAGTAGGGCTGAACGCCATAGCAGTGCAGGAAGAGATCGGTGCTAGGGGCAATCCCCAACTCATGGCACCAGACAATGAACCCATTCAGGATCCTGTAGGTGCTAGGCACGAACTGTGCCGGCAGTACTGACACCCGGCGGAGGAACTCCACTACGAACGGGTGCAAAGAGAACCGCAGACCAGCAATCAGGGCGTCCATATGCACCAACACGCATCCCGGACGGTGTCGCATGGGATGTTTGATGAATCCCGCATTAAACTGACGGGGTGGAGGTAGTAATTGGCGCAGCGTCTGTTCAGCATCTGCTGGAAGGCGTTGACGCTGTTTCCTGATGCAGTGGAAGTTCAGACTATAGCGAGGGGGGCGTTCAGGCATACCCCTTTCGTAGATGGCTAGGTCATCTCCCGACTGACATCCATCATCAGGGAGGGGCTGTTCGGGATAAAGTGGGGCAGAAGACCCGTTAGAACCCGACGATCGGGTGGATGTGCCTTGATCTTTGGGATGAGCTTTTCCCCTCGAAAGGCGAATCAAAGTGGGTGCCATATCTTCGGAGTCTGACGAACCAGAAAAGGCAGACATTAATTGTGAATAACGGAGAAAGTTCTAGAGAGAGAAAGCTTGAGAGAATTCAGAAGCAGCAGAAAAAACTGAAACAAAGTAGCTGCATCCTTATATAAGGAAATACAACCGCCAGAAATTCGAATGAGTAATAGGCACGTGTCAAGGTGGTTGAGGGAAGTTAAAGCATCCTTTGGGGTGAGTGAACACCCGAACGGGGTTAAGATCAGCAAAAGTCACGAACCTCTTAAAACGTTTCCCCGGACGGGATAAGAGAAAAGGGCTACAAACGTTTCCCCGAACGGGAAGAAAAATTAGCACGGGGATAAAATGATGGGCGTGCCCGAACGATATGGTTATCTAACATGGAAAAATATGACAGATGCAACAAGGATAGCAAAAGTACTTACCGAATACCGAACACAATGAAAAGGGCACAAGGATCTTATATTGAGAGCATAAGTGCAGACTGAACGGTTCATTACACGCAACATGTGTTAACAAGATTATCGAATTCCGAAGTCTAGACTGAACGAGGAGAACTCCCGAACGGGTTGAAATCAACAAAGTTCACGAAGCTCTACGATTAAAAAAAAAAAAAAAAAAAAAAAAAAAAAAAGAACTAAGAAGGAAAGGGGGTACAAGCGTTTCCCCGAACGGGATACACCAAAACATAATGAAGAATGATCGGTGTACCCGAACAGGAGTTTGGTAATTATGAATGATGGACTCCAGGAAGCAACATAGTTTATACTCCATAATGAACTATGGAGTTCATTATGAATGATATCGAATAAACAGGTCGATCAATATTAGAATCCTAAGTTCTGGACTTAGCGAAGGGGTGACGCAAACCGGCAAATCTGATCGCTAGAAAGAAAGCAACAGGAAATGTATTACAAAGGCAAATTGATGGGTGAGAAAACAAGTATGGAGTACAGAAAAAGAAATTACAGACAGGAGTTGCAAAACAAGTTGTGTATTCATCGGCTCTACTGGCCGGAAAGTACAAAAAATACTAATTTAAAGAAAAAGGGGTACAGATGGAGGTCTAATCTATTTGTTCGGGGTGATCTTCATCATCTTCATCATCGTCTTCATCAGCCTCATCAATTTGCACCACCTCCATCCCCAGGGCTCGCCGGCATTTTTTCATTTGTGCCATCAGGGCGTTCAGATGACCCGGATGGAGGTCAGAGGGCAAGTCAGAGGGCTGCACCGAACGGCCCATCTGTTTTTCTAGGAGGGGGAGGAGAGGCTGGAGCATGTGTTGACAACCGGAGTTGTAAACTCCCCGGGCAAGATTGTCGGCCCACTCCTTGGTGATAGGGTGCTGATCGAGCACCCTGACCCCCTCCTTCTGGCGCTCTTCCCCGGCCAGTTTCTCCAGATGCCTTCCGAAGACAGCAGGGAGCTGTTCAGTGGCATATTCTTCCTTTAGAGCCAGGAACTCCTCGGAAGCTTTGAATTGATCCCGAACGGCAGATAGATCAACTAACATTTCAGCCGGGCCGTCCGGGATTTGGGGAGGGGTCTCAGAAAACTTGACCTGAGCGGCCTCAGCTGCCGCGATCTTGGCCTGGAGAGAGCCCACCTTGACGCGGAGCTCCCCGGCCTCAGCCTCCAGCCTCTTCCGCTCCTCGGCAAATGCTCGCCGTTCAGCTTCCACTGCCTGCTCAGCTGTTTCCTTGGCCATCAGCAGGCTTTGCTCCTTCGCCTGCCTGGCCTCTCTGAGCTTCAGGCTGTATATTCCCGCCTAATGATCGGAAGGTAAAGTATAAGCACATGATAAGTTATCAAGCAAAGAAAAGGAAAGAGTGAATTATGAGCATAAGATAATCAGCTACCTTCAGAGCAGTCAGAGCAATACACTCCCCGGCCTCCTCCACCGGTATCGGGGGAAGATTGTGGCCATTGAAGAATCCCGAGGTGGACCAGATCTGGCTCGCCGGACAGCCACCCCGCTCCAACATCTCATGGGCAGGATCATAAAGGGAGATCCGCTCGAACTGACTGGCCAAGTCAGCCTGATGGGCAGCCACCTCCTCGGCAGAGAAATGGTGGGACTGCTGATCAGAAAAAAGCTGATCCATCAGCGTGTCAGCATGGGTTTGCTGATCAGGAGCAACCTGCTGCACAGGTTCTACATCCCGAACAGGTTCAGACTGCTCGGGGAGGAGGGGGGCGGATTGAGAGGATGTCCCCTGATCGGCCTTCCTCAACCTTCTCTTCTTTGACTTCCTCTGCTGCTTAGGAGGGGAAGTTGGTGGCTCATCATCGAATCCCACAGTGAAGAGCCTGCTGTCATCCATTGCCGGCTGTTCGGGGTTGTCTCCTTCGGAATCTGAAGATTCGCCTTGCTTTAGAGCTGAAAAGACAAAAGGAACAAATTAGTACCGAGCGGTTCACACGTGGATTAAAAAATTATATCACACGGGAAGGACCGCCCGGGCCATGGTACTTGGTTTTCAGTCAAGTAAGTCCAGGAATACGGGCAGTACCTATCCCGGCATTAATCAGCCGTTCGGGAGTCAGGTAGGACATAATTTTGAAGCAGCCTCCCGCCTCCACAGCGATGATGATGTGAATTTTCTCGCACTTAAAATAGATCGTAATATAGTGGTGTAAGTACGAGTATCGTCTCCACAGGGACGGACAAAAGGGAATCAAGAATTAATTAAATTCAGCGATTAAAAAGAAAATAAAATAAAAAGCGTCGTGCGAGATTGGTTGGTTTGGAAAATAAAACTAATGCGAACAATTAAACTAGGGGGTTCTTTCTAATTAATGACGAAGGGAACCGGGATTGATTCCGGGGTAACCAGATTTCTGGCAGATCAGGCCTAATTACATGAAATTAATTTAATTGAGCCTAACTAATCATTACTAAGTTCTTACCGCTCTCGCGGCGTAGAGTACAATAATTTAGGGGACCAGGCTGATCTCTCATGCGACAGGATCCTAAATTATTGCCAAGACGAGCGAGCTTACGGCCCCTTAATCGCTACTAATCTCTTAGCGAACGATTAAGTGTGTGTGAAGGTGTCCTAGAATAAACTAGATCTCTCTTAATTTATTCTACAAGCAATTGTAATTCTAGCGCGCGTTCTAGATTACAAAAGATATCAATTAAATTATTCAAACACAAATTAAACGGCATTCATGCAATTAAACCGAAAAGAATCTAGCCATACATCATGATTAACCCCTTCATCAATCCCAAATCCCTAATTAAAACTACTCACAATTCATAATTGAAGAATCAATAGAATTGGAATAAAAAGAATTAATTGTCATTAATTAAAAAGGTGGAACTTACAAAGAATCCCAAAAGATTGATGAACAAGGCTGAAAAATCCTCTAAATTTCGTGCTAGGCACTCTCTCTAAGCTCCCCCCTTGAAAACGGGGGTTTACAGGCTGTTTAAATAGAAAAATCGGGTGAAATTTGAGCTGAATTAGGATTTTCGGAGCCAGACACGATGCCAGGCACGATCGTGCCTTCGATCGTGCCTACGGAGCAAAAACGCGCATTTTGGGCAGGCACGATCGTGCCTCCCTCCAGGCACGATCGTGCCTGGCTGGCAGTAGCTCCGCGGTGCTTTTCTCTTCAGGCACGATCGTGTCTGACTTTGAGGGCACGATCGTGCCTACTTAACTTTCGAATTTGACAAAACTTCCTTCATGAAAGTTGTAGATAATGAAGTCCTCTATCCACCCCAATTTGCCGAATGTGATTTGAATCATCCAATAAAGAGATATGATCAAAACGGTGGAAGGTGTCTTTCTGAAATCGCAGCAGAGATCATCTGACTTCATCGTCTGTTTTCACCTTCTTCCTCTCCGATTCTCGCAAAGGTGTCTTCATATGATTTGTAGCCCTTGAAGTTGGCTTTCATATGGAACTTGAATCGTGTACATTGGATGTTTCTACAAAGAGATATGCTTGAACGATTGACAGAAGGTCATTCTGATCGTCGTTTTCAAGCTTCATTCATCTTCTTTTGATCCCGAAGCCAATCCTAGAGCTCTTTTTCCTTCAAATCTTCATCTTGAATCTTCCGGTGACCTCCAAAGCTATGAAATCATTCTCAAATGCTTCTCAAATCATCCCGATTGTTCCTCAAGTGCCGGTGCCGGGCTCAAATTCCCTGATTTTGACTACAAACAACACAAAACTCGAACCAACGCCCGGTAAACATAACTTGAGCTAAAATTGAGACTTGCAACACCTTAAAGCTGGGAAAACCATCAAAATCCAACTCCAACACGCATCAAATGCGTGTCTAAATACGGACTTATCAGATTCCCCCACACTTAAGCATTTGCTTGTCCTCAAGCAAATCGAACAACGGGACTTACGATAATTACCACACGGAATTTAAAATAGTTAGCATACACATGTAGTTAAAGGGATATTCACAGGACAGACAATCTAAACCAAGAAAATTCTTCCCTAAACTACATCTTTGTACTCTAGCTAAAATATTTGACAAAATTATTCACAACATCCTCAATGTAGTGACAGCACACACAAATAAACTAGCTACCGATCAGAAGGACTTGTGAAAATGGTGGTGAAGGGTGAATGGATAAACAAAAATAGTCCCTTTCTTTGAGAGATTGGAATATTCTAACAAAGACTAAATGCATTCAGGAACTTCAGGGCTATTCTTAGGAACAAGGAATTCAGTAGGCCACAATTTAGGAATAATCATTTAAACCTATGCAAAGAGTAGACATGGTGTACAACTAAGCTAAACCGTCTCGGCATATTTTTGCTTTGACGTATACTTGAAGTACACGGAGGACTAAAGCTAAATTTCAATAGCCTCCAAGTTCATTAATTATGTTTAGTTTCCCTTGTCATGTTGGCACGAGAACGCCGTTTCTTTCGAAAGATACCCAAGTCTCATCTTACGCTTTTTGACCGGGGCTCTCATTCTCTTTTTCGCAAAGTAAGAGGTCTAGCTATATTAATTTTTCACCTTTCGGATTCTCACTAGACATTACCCCATTCTAATCTCGGCCTCACCAAGGAAAAATAGCAATTAAAGTTCATTAATTTCAAAGTGAATCCATGCCTACAATGCAATCATCGAAAATATCATATTCCTAAAAAGTGACTGCTCATACCCCATTTGGGGCATAGGAACAGTGCCCAAAAAAAAAGGCTCCTACACACAATTCCATAATCTTAACAAATTAATCCCTTAATTCCCTAAACATCAAGACTAAGTCAGAAATATTCACGGGTAAGAAAGCAGGCCATTTGGCTATGGAGCTCAACTAATCTGCTAACAATAAACGGTCAGGCTCAAAATGGCTTTTCCTAAAGGGTTCTTTCAGGTGGGGTAGATAATTAATGGAAAATTCAATGGGTGACTAATGCCTTCTTCCTTTCAACAACTAGATTATAGTGCAAGCAATTTAAGCCTAAACACTTCAAAGATGTTTTAAAAGCATAGTCAAACACTAGCCAGCTCACAAAGACACAGTTTAAAGAAAAATTTTCAAAAATTGACATGACTTTTCTACGAATATACAACTAATACCTGCACATGCTAACTCTAAAAATCACATGTAGCAACTACTGCCCGAATGCCCAATTCACTCCCCCACACTTAAACTTTGGCATCGTCCTCGATGACCAAAAATGCACTATGCACAAGGGGGATAAAGAGGAAAGGGTCACACGTGCTCAAAATCAACTCAAGTTAACATTACACAGCGAATAAAATAGTCAAAGAAACTTCTCTATGGCGCTGGTCGGTGCAAAACTAAACTGAGTCAATGTAATCCTCGGCACATCATCCCTATAACAAGACCCCTGAGCTGCAACAAAACACAAAGCAAAACAACCAAACAACAAACAAAGCAAAATAAAAAACAAAAGCAGGAAAAAAAAAGCTCGGGTTGCCTCCCGAGAAGCGCTATTTTTAACGTCGTTTGCCCGACACAACTACCCCATAGGCTCTCCAATAGCAAAGACTGTAGTGGTGCACTTATAGTCAACGTCTCCAGCTTCCTCTCAACAAATGTCATTAGGTGGCGCAGATCTTTAAATTCGTCAGCCCACGAAGGCAGCACATGGTCTTCATAACCCTTATCAGCACAAAAGTGAAGTATGAAACTCTCATCCTCTTCAGGTGGACAGAAAACATGAGTGAAAACTTTGATTACTCTAGGTATCACCGGAAGCTCAAAAGATGTCTCAAAGCAAGGAGTAGGAGCAACACCGTAATCAAACTGTACCATAGAAAAGTCTTCTTCTTCCTCACAAATATCATGAACATTCACAATCTCTCCTCCGGACTCTGTATCACTCCCCATGAAGGCATCCCAACTCTCGTTAACACCGTTCTCATCAGGGTCTTCAAAAGCATCTAGGAGGGTATCATCCATCATATTTCCACCTTCACAGTCCGACTCACTCATATGATCATCCCTATTGGTCTCCTCAGGTTGGGCTTCTGTGTCGCTAGGACGGGATCTCTCGGACTCCTCAGATAAAGCCTTTGCAATCTGCCCCAATTGATTCTCCATGTTCTGCATCCTTGTCTCCATCATTTGCATCCTTGAGTCTGCTCTCAGCTGATTTTGTGCTAATTTGTTGAGTACTTCTTCCAAGCTAGAAAATCTCTTTAAATCTGCCTCCTCCAGATCCTCTTGTTGATTATGAGGCTCATTACTCGGGAAGTATGTAGGAGTGACTGAAACATTTGTGTCCGTAAATTGTGGGGAGGAAGAAGTGGGGTATGCAGTTGCCCAGTAAGGATGGTCGTATGGAGGAATGGGGCAAAGACATGAATGGTGACCACCTCCACAGAAGTTACAAATGCTATTTTTAGGAAAGCAATCAACCAATTCCTCGGGACTTTTAGTTTGAATGAGAAATTCCATTATGGAGCCTGGTTTTGTCCGAGGATATTGTGGATAAGGATAATGATGAGGAGAATGAGATTGGGAGTATTGCGTATTTGGAAAAGGGTAAGAATAGGAAGATGGAAAATTTTGTGGTGTAGAAGAGTAATTTTGATGAGGTGTGTAATATTGAAGAGGAAGAGGATGAGGAGGTGGAGGAATGTAAGGAGAGTATGGCGTATGTGGTGAATATTCCATGGAGGTTTGAGGGTAAGGAATTCCTCCAGGATTTTGGCTGAATGGGTTCATCTCATGCCTCTTGGAAATTACCTGAAAGGTTAGCACAGAAAAATCCTACGAAGAAACTAAAAGAAAACTAACTAAAAAAAATCTCGCTGAAATTAATTAACCCTTAAAACCGACACCGTCCCCGGCAACGGCGCCAAAAACTGATGTGAATTTTCTCGCACTTAAAATAGATCGTAATATAGTGGTGTAAGTACGAGTATCGTCTCCACAGGGACGGACAAAAGGGAATCAAGAATTAATTAAATTCAGCGATTAAAAAGAAAATAAAATAAAAAGCGTCGTGCGAGATTGGTTGGTTTGGAAAATAAAACTAATGCGAACAATTAAACTAGGGGGTTCTTTCTAATTAATGACGAAGGGAACCGGGATTGATTCCGGGGTAACCAGATTTCTGGCAGATCAGGCCTAATTACATGAAATTAATTTAATTGAGCCTAACTAATCAATACTAAGTTCTTACCGCTCTCGCGGCGTAGAGTACAATAATTTAGGGGACCAGGCTGATCTCTCATGCGACAGGATCCTAAATTATTGCCAAGACGAGCGAGCTTACGGCCCCTTAATCGCTACTAATCTCTTAGCGAACGATTAAGTGTGTGTGAAGGTGTCCTAGAATAAACTAGATCTCTCTTAATTTATTCTACAAGCAATTGTAATTCTAGCGCGCGTTCTAGATTACAAAAGATATCAATTAAATTATTCAAACACAAATTAAACGGCATTCATGCAATTAAACCGAAAAGAATCTAGCCATACATCATGATTAACCCCTTCATCAATCCCAAATCCCTAATTAAAACTACTCACAATTCATAATTGAAGAATCAATAGAATTGGAATAAAAAGAATTAATTGTCATTAATTAAAAAGGTGGAACTTACAAAGAATCCCAAAAGATTGATGAACAAGGCTGAAAAATCCTCTAAATTTCGTGCTAGGCACTCTCTCTAAGCTCCCCCCTTGAAAACGGGGGTTTACAGGCTGTTTAAATAGAAAAATCGGGTGAAATTTGAGCTGAATTAGGATTTTCGGAGCCAGACACGATGCCAGGCACGATCGTGCCTTCGATCGTGCCTACGGAGCAAAAACGCGCATTTTGGGCAGGCACGATCGTGCCTCCCTCCAGGCACGATCGTGCCTGGCTGGCAGTAGCTCCACGGTGCTTTTCTCTTCAGGCACGATCGTGTCTGACTTTGAGGGCACGATCGTGCCTACTTAACTTTCGAATTTGACAAAACTTCCTTCATGAAAGTTGTAGATAATGAAGTCCTCTATCCACCCCAATTTGCCGAATGTGATTTGAATCATCCAATAAAGAGATATGATCAAAACGGTGGAAGGTGTCTTTCTGAAATCGCAGCAGAGATCATCTGACTTCATCGTCTGTTTTCACCTTCTTCCTCTCCGATTCTCGCAAAGGTGTCTTCATATGATTTGTAGCCCTTGAAGTTGGCTTTCATATGGAACTTGAATCGTGTACATTGGATGTTTCTACAAAGATATATGCTTGAACGATTGACAGAAGGTCATTCTGATCGTCGTTTTCAAGCTTCATTCATCTTCTTTTGATCCCGAAGCCAATCCTAGAGCTCTTTTTCCTTCAAATCTTCATCTTGAATCTTCCGGTGACCTCCAAAGCTATGAAATCATTCTCAAATGCTTCTCAAATCATCCCGATTGTTCCTCAAGTGCCGGTGCCGGGCTCAAATTCCCTGATTTTGACTACAAACAACACAAAACTCGAACCAACGCCCGGTAAACATAACTTGAGCTAAAATTGAGACTTGCAACACCTTAAAGCTGGGAAAACCATCAAAATCCAACTCCAACACGCATCAAATGCGTGTCTAAATACGGACTTATCAGATGACATCTTTGCTAAGCTCCTCGGAGATAAATGGCTCGGGGGATTTAGGAGGGAATGCGTTCCACTTCCTAGGGATCAAACCGTTCGGGACAGAGACAAAGAAAAACCTATCCTTCCAACCCTTAATAGAAGAAGGAGCCTCACAGAACAAAATGTGTCCTGGTCGGGAGCTTACCACCAGAAAGCCGTGGGACTGCTGGGGGATAACCGAAAAGAAATAGTGGAAAAGCTCTAGAGTGGGTATGACCTTAACATTGTGACAACGACAAATGAAACCAGCTATCGACCGGTAGGAGTTCGGCATTATCTGAGCTGGTACTACATTGTAAAAATTTAAGAAGGAGACAAAAAACGGGTGGAGTGGAAACCTAAGACCGGCCTTAATTGAATCAAAGTGGACCACTACCATCCCAGGGAAATGACGCATTGGGTGAAGCCCGGCCTGGAGTCGGAAATCCACCGAGTCCGGGATCATCATTTGGATTTGGGCCCTATTTTGGGCCGTAAGTTTTTGACGCATCAGCCTAATTAGGGCTAGGTCAAGCTTATGGCAAGAAACGCCGCTTGGGGGACCAGCTTCCATGGCCTCCATTTCACCCCCGGATTTGGTACCATCGGGATAAGTTCCGGATGAAGAGGCATCGTCGTGGGGGATCTCCGCCGGGATGGGAGTGACCTCCAATGCCAGGCTAGGAGTATTCTCAGGGAGATCAACATTTGAGGTAGAACCCTCGGAGGGACGAAGGCGGGTTGCCATACCGATCGAACAAGGAGGATAGAAGAAGCAAAGGCCAGAAAATACCTGAGCAAGAACTAAGGGATAGCTCTAGAGAGAAGGATGAGTGGTAAGCCGGAGATGCAAAGTTTCGAAACCCAGAATCAAAACCAGAAGAGCCTATTTATACTCTGTCACGCCGATTCAGCTGCCAATTAGAAGAGGACACGTTTTTTGTAATGATGACAGAAACACGTGTCACACAGAGAATCCTTCTCAGGTAATCATGGCGTTTATCGGAGAAGTGAAACGGCAGTTGCAAATAACCGTCAAAATATGCCTCGAAAACCGGCGGAATGCCATCCGATACTTACCCGAACAACATTCGGGTAATAATTTTCTACTTCCTTATGCACTCACTACCGTTCGAGACATAGGAAGTGGGGGACTAGTGTTGGGATATTGGATCCAGGCCCAATATCCCTAGGCCCAAATCCAGGAAGAAACAGCGGGCCCAAGGCAGTCCAAAAGAACTCTCGAACGGCATTCGGGATAGAATTTATACTTGGAACATTCCGGGAAACAATTATGCCAAATCATCAAGGCCATGTATCGATCAGCGTTCGGGACACTTCCATTAACTAGATCACCTATGGCGGAGATACCGATCGGCGTTCGGGATATGTTCCTAAGCAGGATAACACCTATGACGGGGTCCCACACACCGAACACCCTGCCCGAACGGGCAATCATCAAGTGGAAGCCGCATTTAATGCTGGATCATGGCAGCAGCAAGTGGGGGCATGGGTGCTTACATGGCAGAGGTGATAGCCTACCAGATTCGACCACGTGTCCACCTTACCCATCCCCATTTTAGTATAAATATCCATGTTTAGATCATTGTAAAGAGTTAGCATTTTAATACTCAGAGCTTAAACAATAGATTTACATCTCCCATCCTTGTAATCTCATATTCGGCTACCGTTCGGGTAGTTTCAGTGTAATTGCTTAATTACCGAATATAAGTAAGTTCTTGAGTTGGATATTATCTCACTATTTTATATTTTATACACATTTCAACCCTACCCAATATCCCTACAATATCCAAGGCTTGTGTTGGGCTTTCGGATCTTCGGGAATAAACTCCAACACGAATAAATTCAAATCTTTATTTTTTGTAAAAAGTTGAGTGATACGATTTGTGGAACGGTAAATAGAATCTAATGAATAACCTCTACTCCGTATTTTTTTTAACTACAGTCATCCTTAGTATAAACTGCTTATTTCTTTTGTCAATTTTCAATACATGATCTCTTTCACAAAAAGTTAAGTACTTTTCCTTTAAGATACTCCGTAATAAATTTGTTATATTTACCGTAGTACTAGTGTAACACCCGGAGCATGCCCCGGAAGTGTTAATTTGATATGTGTGAGGTGACAAATACTAATAAACATTGTGAATTATTAATAGGATATGATCAAAATTTTGGTTATAATTGATTTCTTTTACTCTCTATGTCGCTTTATATTTAACCAAACACGATTTTTGGGTCAATGATGTTGAATTTTGACCGATTATATATTTATACACGGTAGTAATGATAATATGGAAATGGTGTGAAAATGTACTTTGTTAAAACTTTTTTCTCATAAAAGTATAAATTTATTAAGTTTTACATAATTAAATATATTAGTTAAAATAATAGATCAAAATTTATCATCTTTGACTGGAAAAGTCAAATATGACCTGTCTAAATAAAGAGAGATGAATGTAGTATGAACTAACCACCACCATGAAATACGGGTGATGAATCACCATATTTTGGAATATGAATTTGGGGGTTATATTGTGCTTTATGTGCTTAGTATTGTAATAGTTATTAATTATTTATGTGACTAATTTTATGATGAGGATGATTATTAGAATTGTTGAATTGAAATCGGAAATATGTGGAGCTTACAATTTTACTTTATTTTGGATATTCACGTGTATTATTGGTGTTGTGTGATTTGAATCCTGATGGACAGTCCACCCGGGGGGTGTCTTATCCGAGGGGTTATTGCGGGAATAACTAGAGAGAAGTCAGAGTAAATAGGAGGAGAGAGAGTCGATTTTATTAAATGAACTCGAGATGTGGATGTGGGATCGTTTACAAGGAGAAATGGGCGGCTATTTATAGCATCAATAAATGCGATGAGAGTACACGTGTCAGTAATCCAACGGCCGAGGGGTCACATCAATCGGGTGGCACCGGCAGAGGCATGTTCACCGCATTGAATGCGGTTGGTGGATGTGACGTTGCATTGAATGCGGTGGTTGGTTGTCCCCAAAGGGAATCTTCGATGATTGAGCATGTTTGGTCGAAGACCCCTTATGTAGCCGAGGGCTCCACGTAACAGAGGACCCCTGCGTGGTCGAAGGCTCTGCGTGACCGGAGGCCTGGTTCAGCCGAAGGCTTTTCTGATGCCGAGGGTTTGATGATGCCGAAGGCTCCTGTTTTCCGCCGTTTTCTCCCAGTATCTTCGTATGCCCAAAAAGGCTATCCTGTGAGTTTTGGAGCCTTCGGCCAAGGAGGCCGAAGGCACCCCAGCGCGTATTCTGGGCTTCTTTGAGGTTTGGGCCGTTGCATTTGTGCCTGAGATGTTCTCTGGGCTCAATGGACTTGTGTAGGAGAAGTAGGAGTCTATGGGCCGGGGGTTCCTGGGCCATCTACTCCATCAGGAGTCCCTCACTCCTTTTGCCGAAAGGTACTTGAGGGAAAAGGAGTAGTTGTGTTGATTCCTCTGGAGACTTCATCATTTCGTTAGGTGCCTTCGCTTGAGAGCTTGTCTTCTGCTGTTCGCCGAAGGCTTCCCTCAGTCCCTCACATGTCGAGGGTTTTCTGAGGGAAGTATAACTCCTGTACGTTTGCCGAAGGCTTTCCTCAGTCCACCACATGTCGAGGGTTTCCTGAGGAAAGTATAGATGTATCGCCCGCATGTGTTGTGATGAGGGCTGCTTCATTTCCGCAAGTGACTTGGGGAAAATTTTGATGCTCTGCCTCTGCCGAAGGGTATATTGAAGTATGTACTCGAGGGGTTCTGCTTTGAGGTTCGCCCGGAGGCTATTCGCATCAATTGTAAATCTTTGAACGAGGAAATTTTGTTATGTGTGATTCCCGAGGGGTGTATCCCAGTCCCCCACTCCTTTAGGCCGAAGGCTAGTTCGGGCTGAAGGAGTTATGATGTGTTGATGAAATCTCGAGGGATGACAATATTGCTACGCCGAGGGCTTATGCACCTACATGCCCAAGGATGCACCATTGACAAGCCGGAGGCTTATGCTGCTGCAGGCTCGAAGGCGCTTGGTGTGATTCATTGTCTGACGGCTGCGGGGAGCGATAGCCGGAGGCCACCATTTGAGGGCACTCTAGTGTTCGAGAAATATAGCCGTTGTAATAGAGCCGTTGGAAGAGGGGTCAACGTGGCCGGCTGTCGTTGGTCGAAGGTGGGCGGGAGTCATCCATTGACTGAACCGGCGGCCCGTAATGATGGGCTTTTCAAATCGAAGCCCAGTTCTCGAGGCCCAGTTGCCTATAAATACCCCGAGTCTGAGCTCATTCGTCCTTGTGCGTTTCCGAATCTTAGCGAAGCTCTGCTGAAATTTCTAGAGAGAGAAACTCTTACCCTCGATCAAACCTTAATCTCAAAGGTCAGTTCTTCACCCGTTCTTTGTTTCCTTAGCACTTTTAGCTTTGTTGTCCTTAGGCTAAGCGTTAGAGCCGTCTAGGGAGCCCTTTGTTTTAAACCCCTCGGTCCTAGCCCTCGGACATGTCTTCGCAAAGCGATTCTCAAAACATTTTCAAGGAGCCCTCGGCGCAACGAGAGAGTTATTCAGATGTGGAGTCTTCAAGTGAAATCTCCTCGACCGGGAATGATTCGGCAGTGGCATTGGAGATCCAGAACAATCTTAGAGCTGAGGCCGAAGCTAAGGATTTCGAGGAGGTGGTGAACAATCTTAGCTCTCATTTAAACTGTCTTGTTAAAAAAACAAATAATCGGGGGCGACTTTCGAGGTTGGTCAGTCAGTTTTTTGGTTTGGGACGCGACCCAGTTGACAGGATATTTCCGATTTTTGCACATCTCCCATTTTTTCACTAACCCGTCCCGTTTTTTGGGTGTGGGTTGCTGGTTTATCGACATCGCCGGTTCGTATGACTAAGTGTGGAACAAGGACAAAAAATAGGAGATAAGCATAAGGTAACAAAATAAGGGAGATATATTTGACAAGTATAAATGGGAGACAAGTTTCCCAGGCCCTTCATATTCAAATTGATGAAAACATAAAGGAATTGAAGAAGTATACGAAAAAAGTTAAATAATAGTAACTTGTTTTTTTTTTTATAACGAATGAATTCAAATCTTTATTTTTTGTAAAAAGTTGAGTGATACGATTTGTGGAACGGTAAATAGAATCTAATGAATAACCTCTACTCCGTATTTTTTTAACTACAGTCATGCTTAGTATAAACTGCTTAGTATAAACTGCTTATTTCTTTTGTCAATCTTCAATACATGATCTCTTTCACAAAAAGTTCAGTACTTTTCCTTTAAGATACTCCGTAATAAATTTGTTATTTACCGTAGTACTAGTGTAACACCCGGGGCATGCCCCGGAAGTGTTAATTTGATGTGTGAGGTGACAAATACTAATAAACATTGTGAATTATTAATAAGATATGATCAAAATTTTGGCTATAATTGATTTCTTTTACTCTCTATGTCACTTTGTATTTAACCAAACATGATTTTTTCTGTCAATGTGATGTTGAATTTTGACCGATTATATATTTATACACGGTAGTAATGATAATATGGCAATGGTGTGAAAATGTTCTTTGTTAAAACTTTCTTCTCATAAAAGTATAAATTTATTAAGTTTTACATAATTAAATATATTAGTTAAAATAATAGATCAAAATTTATCATCTTTGACTGGAAAAGTCAAATATGGCCTGTCTAAATAAAGAGAGACGAATGTAGTATGAACTAACCACCACCATGAAATATGGGTGATGAATCACCATATTTTGGAATATGAATTTGGGGGTTATATTGTGCTTTATGTGCTTAGTATTGTAATAGTTATTAATTATTTATGTGACTAATTTTATGATGAGGATGATTATATATAAGAATTGTTGAATTGAAATCGGAAATATGTGGAGCTTACAGTTTTACTTTATTTTTGATATTCACGTGTATTATTGGTGTTGTGTGATTTGAATCCTATTCATGTGAATTAAAGTATTCATGTGACTATTCATGATTTGAATCCTATTCATGTGATTTACACGTACAATTATTTTGGAAACTGGATTGATATGGTATTTATGTCGAGAATAATACTTCATTGATATGGTTGATATTAAGAAGTTGTTTTATTCGCCGGATATGAATATTTATGATTTGAAATTTTTAAGATCCGGTCTGATCTAATCTGAATTTTTTCTGCTATAGTCTAGTAATCTTATATATATGATCCCGCGGTGTGAATATTTCTGATCTGATTTGAATCTTTCTGATCTGATATAAATTTTTCTAATTTTGATATGATCTATCCAAATATTCATCGTGTGATTGAGTGTTTATTAGTATTATAAACTTACTATTATGATTATCATTGTCATTATTATCATCATATTAATAATTATAATTATCGTTATAACTATAATGATGATTATATTTATAATTACAATTTTAACAATAACTATGATGGATAGTCTACCCGGGGGGTGTCTTATCCGAGGGGTTATTGCGGGAATAACTAGAGAGAAGTCAGATCAAAATAGGAGGAGAGAGAGTCGATTTATTAAATGAACTCTGCGTGTCTTTACAAGGAGAATAAGGGCTGCTATTTATAGCAGCAATAAATGCGATGAGAGTACACGTGTTAACAATCCAACGGCCGAGGGGTCACATCAATCGGGTGGCACCGGCAGTGGCATGTTCACCGCATTGAATGCGGTGGGTGGATGTGACGTTGCATTAAATGCGGTGGTTGGCTGTCTCCAAAGGGAATCTTCGATGATTGAGCATGTTTGGCCGAAGGCTCCTCGAGTAGCCGAGGGCTCCATGTGACCGAAGGCTTGAATCAGCTGGAGGCTTTCCTGATGCCGAGGGCTTGATAATGCCGAAGGCTCCTGTTTTGCGTCGTTTTCTCCCACTAGCTTCGTATGCCCGAAAAGGCTGTCCTGTGAGTTTTGGAGCCCTCGGCCAAGGGGGCCGAAGGCACCTCCGTGTGTGTTTTGGGCTTCCTGGAGACTTGGGCCGCTGTATTTGGGCTCCGGATGCACCTTGGACTCAACGGGCCTTCGTGGGAGAAGTAGGAGTCTATGGGCCGGGGTTCCTGGGCCATATACTCCATCAAACTATAATTACATTATCATTTTACTATCGTTATAGTCATCCTTATTTTTTATAGTTATGATTATAATTTTTTAATCATAATAAGTGTTATAAATACCATTATAATATGCTGTTAAATATCCCACACCAGAAAAGTTTGGATGAACAAAGTGCTATATTAACACATGGGCTCCTCCTCCTATCAGGTTGACCTTTTAGGATGTAATCCCGTGTCTTAACATGGTATCAGAGCCAAACCGATCCATGGTGTGGGCCCCTTTATGAAAAATGATGACACGATTATAAAAAAATGACAATGACGAACTGATGAAAAAAATGAATGTGGCACGATCCAGACATAATGTCTGGTCATGAGGAGGGGTGTTAAATATCCCACACCGGAAGAGTTTGGATGAACAAAGTGCTATATTAACACATGGGCTCCTCCTCCTATCTGGTTGACCTTCTAGGATGTAACCTCGTGTCTTAACATATGCAGTATTACTATTATAATTATATTACTATACACCTAGTCACCTATAAATACTAATAACAATAAAAATACATTAATAATAATATAGTTAAATAATAATATGATTGTTGATAATAACCATAATAATAATATACGGTATTTTATGAATAATAATAACATACAAATAATAACTATAATAACACTATTCATAATTAAATCCAATAGAAGCAACGTACAATAATAACCTACAAAATTATTTAGATTAGATTGGAATCATCATAATAGTAAAAATAATACAATATGTCTGAACGAACCTTTTTTATTTGATCTGAATTTTTTGATTTAATCTAATCTAGATTGATTGAATGTTTGGGGCTAATTTGATTTGACTTTTTATCTGATTAATTAGATATTTGACTTTTACCAAAAATGTTATTTTAATTAATGACTAATGTTTGTGCTTAGCTTGAGTTGTCATCGACCTGGGAGTGTTAAACTTGATCGTGATGGAATTTGAGTCCTATTGCAAATGTTATGATTAATCAAACAGATTGTCTAACTTTAATCATAGAAAAGTTATTTTGGATTTTCTTTTCCGTAGTTTTAGGCTTTTAGCATATTTCGTTATGCCAAATTAAATGTTTTAATATAGGATGTTTAATAGGATTTCTCTCAACGAATAAGATTGTGACATGTTAGTCTTTTAAAACTCAGTTTTACTATTAAAACAATAGATAGATATTATGTCGTACGCTTTATCAACAAAATAATCAATCGAAGTATCAATCACACCACTAAGTCAAAAGAAATGAGAATAGAGGAACTGAGGAAGTATAAGGTAATTAATTAAGTCTTTTACGTGAACAATACGCAGAGTTCTTTTTATGAAAGAATATTTTGTAAAGTTATATACTTGGCCGAACATGTTATATGAAAGTCATAGTACATCAAGCCTTTTACATGAAGTCTTGGGCTTGTATTAAGGCACCAGTGGAGCCAAGGCTTTGTTCATTTTTTTTTTCTTCTGATGCATTATTTCATATTCCTTGTTGAATTTTAAAGGCAATGATGTTTACTAAAGGTTAATCAAAGGCACATTTGAATTGTTGACAATGTTTACTTACGTATTCATGTTTTAATGTAAACTGTGAATATGCAAATGAGAGAAATAAGCATATAAAAATGAAGTATGAAATAAATGTAGGTAGATAACCTGATAATGCAACCAAATCCTTGGAGGAAAGCCCCACTTTGCTGAAAGCTGAGATTAGGGCGCTAAGGTTGGAGGAGTGAGATGGGATAGCACCATTGTTCGCTGCATATAAGTTTGCTGTTCGGGAGTCTCTCCTACCTAGTTTGACATTCCACATTTTGCATCCCAACTAATCATAGAAGTAAGAGAATTAAGATACTCCCTCTCTAGATAAACTACTCATTTTTTCCTCATAGATGTCTTAAATAAAGTCTCATTTTCTATATTTGATAAACAAATTTATATCAATTTACTTCACAACTGTTAAATAATAATGATTGCCCGGGACAAAATAGTGTTAAACAACATCAAAATAGTGTACTCTACAATAACATTTATCTGTCTATAAAAAGTGTGTTTTAGGAAGTCAAATGAAAAAGACCATTTCCTTGATATGGGGACGATTTAAACCGGAACTTTTATATAGGGACGTCTAGAGTACTATGTAAAGAGCAGCTCATTGCAAAGGGGGGGAAATTTAACAAAGAAGAATCCGAGCAAAGGGGGGAAATTTTATAGTCCTTCCCTAATGGAGTCATATGACATATGTGGAAAGTAACAATTCATCAAAGTGGGGTCCTCCATTATAAAAATAAATGGTAATGCTTTCCCTGTCAAATTTTTTATATAGATCGCTTTGATTAAAGTATTATATTATAGTAGTATAAAATTGTTGTTTGTACACGTTGATTGTATACGCCACTGTACACGTTGGGTATTTTGTCTGTGTTATGACAATTCTTTTTTGTTTGTAAAGAGAATTGTGTGTCACACTAACAAAATGAAAAAATGGAACAATTACTTTTAGTTGTTATTGTTATATAATGAGTAATTACTTGAACGACAGAGTCACGAGCAGCAATGGCAACAATATCTGCACAAGACACCACACCGGGGCACACTTTCTCCACTGCCGATTTGATTTCATCAATTATTTCGAACCCCCTAACTGAATTCTTGTTAACATGAGCACCTTTTTCTCCTTTAAATGAGGCTGTGTCATCTAAAAGAATGGATCCATCGCATCCCTGAAAAAAAACCAAGTAATTACAAATGTTCTACTTTGAAAATAACAATTCCGAATTATTCCTCAATCACTATTCTACAATCAATTCTGATCTCTTTTAATTTCTAAACTTATTAATTAATTATTGTTATAATTACACTCTATTGTTAATAATTAAAGCTGGATCACATTCATCAAATTAATTGTCATTGTTTTTGTTCCTTTTCAATTATTTAATAAGTCTAGGAAAGTCAAATAAGTTGATGTTCACTTCCCTCCTTAATTGTATGAGATCGGGGATCGTATTTCCCCAACAAATGTACAATTTAATAAAAATGTGAGGCACTTGGGGTATGTTTGGCAAATGGCTGTTAGCTGTTGTTGTTAGCTGGTTGTGTCAGCTGTTTCCTAACAGCTGGTTGTGTTAGCTGTTTTGACCGGCTGGTTATGTTAGCTGGTTATAGATAACTGTTTGGTAAAATTGGTTGTTTCAAAATGGCTGATAGAGTGTAAATTGAACCAGCCAAAAGAAGAAGCTGCTCCCCTTAGCTTCTTCAACAATTCATTTTTTCAGCTTTTCAAACTCAACAAGCTAATTTTAAAAGCCATTTACCAAACATAATTATTAGCTTCTTTGACCAATCAAACAGCTGAAATGGGTCAAACAAGCTAAAAGTTGGCTGATAAGCCATTTGCCAAACATACCCTTGATGAATAATGTTACCTGTACGAAGCAATCATGGAAGTGGAGGCGAAGGAGCGAAGCACCCATACGATTTTCCTTGTGCACAACAGATTGAACAATTTGGTGTACAGTACTAAACAACTTGGGACATGTTTTAGAGTAGAAATGGGTGGTGAGATGCTGCTTTGCGTAAGAGCAATTAGTTAAGAGGCTAACAACAAAAACTGTGGCAATCAAATTTCTTGCTCTTGTTATTGTGGAAAATGAAAAAGTAGAAGACATTGTTGTATCTGGCTTAGGTAAGAAGTGAATGTGTTACAAATCAAATCATGAATGTAATGAAGTGAGTAGCTATACTAATAGATACACGATGTGTGAGGAGCATGATAATGTAGAGAGGCATGGATATATAGTGTTTTTTTTGCACGAATATATAGTGTTTCTGTAACTCTGTGAGATGTCAAAAAGTTGTTGCTGTATTTTCCATTTGCCACAATGAAACGAACGTCAAGGCGCTACCATGTTAAAGTTAAAGTTACTCTATGGGCGTGTTTGTCAATCATTCAATCCGTATTCAATGACATAATCGATGAATTTGAGTACTTGACAAACACATTAAGTTGACATGATGCAAAAAATTGTTTGTTAATTTAGGGGGTGTTTGGAACTGATTCTGCTTCTGCTTCTTTTTTAAAGCAGAAGAAGAATCAGAATCAGTTTTCAGAAGTTGGTACCCCCCAGCTTCTAAAAAAACTGATTCTGAGAGTAAATTAGAGCACCAGAAGTGCTTCTGGAATTTCACCCAAACACTCCAGCTTCTGCTTATGCTCCCTGAAGGAGCAGAATCAGTTTTGAGAATTAGATCCAAACACCCCCTTAGTAGTTTGATCATAGTCGTTCGTACTTTGTAGGCAAATGCCCTATTTCAAAAAACTAAACCTAAAATGATATGGAGTATTATTTACTAGGGTCAATACATTTCAGGGATTCTGTTTTACAATACTAGGGTCAAACATCTATTTATCAACCATCGTGGATCACCATATTAACTAATACTCAATTCGTCTTTATTGGACTTTGCCAACTTTGTCTTTTTAATTGTCCAAAAAAACTTTGTCATTTTCCTATTAAAACAAGGGATTAGGTCATAGATATTACTAATTAAAAGCATTTTGACAAATCTAAGACCACTTTAACTAAATGCCAAAAAAGAGACCATGCGTATGAATCATTTAAATGATTAAGGTTGAAATGCCAAATACGCCCCTATTACTAATAAATGTTCCGCCCCCTGCTTTGTAATTTGTAAATCAGATGGCCGGTTTCCATGTTCCTCAAGTGCTAGTGCTAGTGTGCTACAACAAGTAAGCAACTTCCATGATTTTTTTTTTAAAATATTTCAAGATTAAAAAATAGTATGATTACCACATCTCCCAAATTACGGTTATCCGTTCAATTACAATTACCAGCCCGACCATTTAGAGGTATTTGATGTCAATATAATTACCTGACCAGTTACAGTTACTCGATCTGTTCAGTTACAATTACCGGACCCGACCAGTTACAATTACACTATCCGACCAGTTACAATTACCAGATCAACTACAGTTACTCGATCCGACCAGTTACAATTAATAGATCAATTACAGTTACTTGATCCGATAACTTACAGTTACCCGATCCGATCAGTAACAGTCATCTGTCCGACTTATTACAGTTACTCGGTTCAACATTTACGATTACCTAAACGGTTATCTCACCCGATCGATCAATTACAATTACCTGAACCATCTACTTATAGTTACAGTTACCCGCCTGCTAGCCAGCGGCCACGGCCGGCCACCACCAACCACCACCTATCATTGCCGGCCACCGCACCTGCCCAACTACCCCGTCGGTGAGCCCCTCCCCTCTCCGGTGACCAGCCCCTCGGATCGTCTCTAGCCCCAACCCCAACCCGGCTCCATCCTCCCCAACCCCCTGCCGCCGCCAGCCACTCCTGGTCACCGCCCCTGCCCAACCGCCTTGTCAGTCAGCCCCTACCCTCTGCAGTGGCCAGCCTACTCAGTCTGTCCCTAGCCCCAATCCGGTTCCAGCCTCCCCAACCCCCTGCCTCCGTCGGCCCCATCCCTACGCCGCCCAGCCCACTCCCAAACCTTGCACAATTGTAGCCCCACCCCACACCCCGCCCACCCCCTCACCCCGCCCCCGAAACCGTTGCATCCTTCCTCCATACCTCGCCCTCAGATCCATCACCGACCATAGCCGCCCGCCTCAATCGACTCAAAGGTCAAACCGTAGCCACCCACCATACACGCCCTGCACCCTACCCCCAAATCCCTATCCTTAGCCACTGTGTGATCTGAAACTAACGGTCTGATTCATTATCGATCTAATAGAGCTCGTGTCTGAAGAACGGGTGGGAGAAGGAACGTGATGTAGACTCGTTCTTCGTTGTAGATCCCAAGCTCTTCGTCAAAGTAAAGGAGCCTCGTATTTTCTAATGGTGATGTGCGATGATCCAGTTGCGGACTGGCTGCGGTGAAGGGGCTGCGGCGGTGAAGGACGGTGGTGAAGGGCTGGGACGATCGATGTTAAGAGAGGCTGGTTGTGGTTATCTATTGGAGAGAAGCCGATTGTTTCGACAGGAGGATAGGGAGAGAAGAAGTGAACAGTTTAGACGGGAGGGATAGGGATAGCCGAATGGGGGCTATCGGTCCATTGATTAAAAATTAATCTTTTTTTTGTCCAATTCAAATCTAGTCCTATTTTTATCCAGCCAAAAGTCCTTACTATTATCCTTGTCATTATTTCTTAAAACAATTAATTTGTGATTCTGCTCAATTCTCTCTCCTCTACACCACTCTTAATCACACAATTTGATTTGAACATGGCAAAGCCTACCGGAATGAAAGTAGTAGAAAACATTGAAACATGGAATGAAACGGCATTTTTCAAACGTATCATAGCACGTGTGTGTGAAGAAATTTGCAAAATTATACGGAGTAATGATGTTTTCTTTTGACTGTCTTCAGTTCCAGACCAGACCAGATCAGACCAGATCAGATCAGACTAGACTTTCGTAGTTATAAAATACACAGAGACCACACGTTTACCAGACCAGACCAGACCAGTTTAAACCATATCAGACCATCAAATTTCAGTCCAAAAGAAAACACCCTATGTATTTCAAAGCTTTTATGGCCACCTATTTCAAAAGTAAATTAATCTATAACTTTTCTTGGGTAAAACTGAAATTAAATTTTTTATGTACTTGCTGATTGAAGTTCCCATCCACCTATTTTTGTCTTCCAATTTGACGTTGCATATGCACTTCCCTTTCTAAGAGCCTGTTTGGTAGCACGAAAATCTGCTGTTTTGGCTGTTTCTGCTGAAATTTATGAAGTTCTGACTGAAGTGACTGCATTGGCTGATTTTGCTGATTTAAGAACAATTTATTTTAAAAATATATTTTATTAATAAAATAAAGAAAAAGTTATATGTAAAAATAGTTAAAATGGTCATCTACAGTAACTTCAGCCAATACAGCCAGAAAAGTAACTCCAGCCTTACTTTTTCTACTTATTACACAATTCAGCGCGCGAAAGCAAAAGTTACGTGTTTGGTGAAAAAACTGACTGATAAGCCTGATAAGCCGAAAAACAGTGATTCCAAACGGCCTCTAATATGAACATTTTTCTAAATTTTAACTCTGATTACTTTTTTACTTCCCGATTTCATCATTTTAATTAGCTATCGTTTAATCATTTACTTTTTGTGTGTATATCTTACTTTCTCTAACTTTTTGGAGGTTAGAATTGTTAAACAATCATTTTATCTTTTATTTCTTAAAACTCGCATCAAACTAAAATTAATCATATACTATACTATCGTATTATGTGATGAAGGTAGTAAAATTTAGGGGTAGAAACTAATTCTATTTTGAATAGAAAGGAGTACTATTCATTGCATAGTTAATTAAAAAAATGAAATGATAAGAAATTTTAATAGAATACGTGTCATCTAAAAATTTCCATCATTTGCAATGTAGCCCAATCATCTATTTTTTGACTTGGAAATATGATGGAATAAAACGAAATGACTTACTAAACCCTCTATACTTCTTTGTTATGAAGCAATAGTTAGTCTATGCAATTTTCAACACAACTTTCACTATAATCATCAAGAAATCGTGTATTTGCGCTTTAGTACACGGGTAAGATCACGTACATCCAACCCTCCTTACCCCACTGAAGGTGCGGGAGCCTTTGCGAATTGCGACACTGGGATGATGATGATATGTCATCTAAAAAGATTTAGTTAATCCTGACGTGTTATCAAATTCGGGGTAGAATATGTAGTTAATAAGTAAAGCTGGAGTTAATTCAAGGACAACGCAACTCTATTAAGAATATTAATCCTTACGTGTTATCAAACGACACAATTATAATTATCTTCTAATCTATATTGTGATTGTCAATTCAAGAACACTATATTAAGAATATTAATAATACTCCCTCCGATGCTTAATTAAGTTCCTAGTTTGACTTTACACATATTAAGAAATAAATTTGACTTTACTGTGAAGTGCACTGTTTGAACACTGTTTGGCACTGTTTGACACTGCTTTGGTGTAAATCATTTGTCAAATAAGGAAAGGTTTGAAGTAGAAACTTTAATATGAACCATCCCAAAAAGAAAAGTATGAACTTAATTACGGGACGAAGGGAGTATAGTCTTTCTCTAATCTTTACGTTTCATCCATTTCATAATAACACAATTAATTATACACAAATTGACCTAAATATGAGAAAACTTAAACGTAAGCACACAAATAGGAGTGAATATCTTTCTCCGTATTCTCTAATTAGGACTAAGCATTACCTTTTTACTCTAACATAATCAATTAATACTTTGTATAATTAATTGGTCTTCTAGTTCCCATGCATAACTGATGACATATTTCCATTAAAAAAATTGATAACAAATTCCAGCGGCTGTGATTTGGGGAAAAGAATTCAAACTACAGGCATAGAAGTGACAACACAGACTTGAAAGGGTATTTTTGTTCAATCATAATACTCCGTAGTTACTTTTGTTTAGAGAATGAAAAACAATAACTTGTACTTCCTCTGTCCCCAATTAAATGTCCCATTTTATCATATTGGGATGTCCCTATTTAAATGTCTCATACCTCATTTGGTAAAGTTTGTGTGGCTCAAAATCATTTTTACTTTATTCTTACTTTATTCCTACTTTATCAATTAATATCAACCACACAAACCCACTTTTCTTAAAACTCGTGCCACCCTCTTCCGGGACTTTTAAAAGGGACGGAGGGAGTACTTTTGAAATAAACCCATTAACGCTTGGGCCTCCGTTTAAACGGAAGAAATCAGGGATCGGTACAGGAAGCAATCACAACGGTTAGTTCAAATGGAAGAAATCCTATGAAAGAAAGCAATCACAACGGTCGTATACTCGCATCCCAAATATACAGAGAGCGATGGGTAGAAAGAAAACCGTGGAAAATGGCCAAGATAATCCGGTGATCTTGACGAATAAGGGAGTTGGTCTAAGGAAATCAGGGAAAGATGTCCAGGAGAATCTGACGACTGTGAAGAAGAAAAGAAAGGGACTGGGTGAAACGAAAACAGTGAAAGATGTCCAGGAGAATCTGACTATTCTGAAGAAGAAAAGAAAGGGAGTGGGTGAAAGGGAAACAGGGAAAGATGCCCAAGAGAATCAAAGATGTGATAATGAAGGAGGATCTGGTTTCTTTGCCTGCTATTTGCTCACTTCCCTCTCCCCTAGATTCAAGGGTTTCACTTATATCGGGTTTGTTTCAGATCTTCTTTGTTCAATTGGAATAAAAATCGAATCTGTAATGTTCTTACTAGCCAACTTGTGATTTTACCGAAAGAGAACAAAGTAAAACGGCTATTATAGATCCAAGATAATTCCTTTAGTGTAATGAAGAATTGGAGTTTTTTTGTATTATGATGCAGATTTACAATCAACCCACGGCGTAGAATAAGGCAGCACAATGGGGAAATATCCAGTGGTGCAGTGAGGACCAAGCGTAGGCGCCCTTGGGAGATGGTTTTATGTATTTATGGCTTCCCCACACATGGATCAGCATTGCAGGTTTCTGCCATTGTAGATTCTTTCTGTCAACCACTTTCCCTTTTGAAGTTTCAATCTTTTTTTAGCTTATGGAATTGTGTTCTTAACTTTACTGTGCAGTTTGAGTGGGCGTGGCAACACCCAAGAGAATCATTAGCTGTAAGAGAGGCTGTTGGGTCCTTAAAAACATTAGTAGGACTTGGCAGTAAGATCAAACTGGCATACATGATGCTCACTTTACCCTCATGGCAAGGGTATATGCTTTTAAATTAAAGTTGCTGGCAATTGAAAGCTTTGAAAATCGTTGGAAATTGAAATAAAACCAGTTTTCAGTAGTACATTTGTCATTGTTTTTAAAATTTTTGGATTTCTAAATCTTTAAATGATAAAACTATATAAACAGAATGAGTTTGAACTTTGAACGAATAACTAAATTTGATTGATTGAGTTTGAAGCTTTTATTATTTTTCAAATCATTTCATTCCCTGAGCATTTCCAAATGGATCCTTACTGATTGTAGGTGTAATTTTTTTTATTTTATTCACTTGCCTATATCAGGATGAACCTTACTGTAAATTTCTTCTCGACCAAGTACACAAAGCATGCTGCTGGTTGCCCTAATCTGCCAGAACAGATGAAGGTCCGAGTTTGTTCTATGGATGATCTGCCTTGCTATTCAGGGATTAATTGGGATTCATGTGAGCATGATGATGATGAGTATGCTAATGATGATGATCATGATGATGATCATGATGATGATGAATGTGATGGAATTGGTGGCACCCAAGAATCTGCTTGCAGCCAGAGTTCTGGTAATGAAGAGAGAATCGAACAAAATGCTTCCTGGGAACATGATTTGATGGAACAATTAATTATTGAAAATCACAAATGGGAGCAAGAAAATAACAGGTCTTCCAGTTTCACTGACTTTCATGGGGCATCATCATCTCCATTTCTTTTCAAATCTATCAATATAATCGGCAACAATAAAGAAGATGATGAACCTAGTTTTGTTGAAACCAATAAGTTGCCTGAGGAAATAGTAATAGAGGATCAGAATCCGTGTTTGGCTACCGATAATCATACTTGTGAAGTTGAGATCATAGATATATGTACTCCTCCTTGCAAATTCAGGAGTGAAAGTGACAACATAAGGTTTTCTTCAGCTTGTTCTGAGTTAATTATCGACTTGACTCAATCTCCCATTTTTGTGTGATTGTTATTCTTTTTAAGTTGTAGCAGCAATACCATTATTAATAAACAAACTGGAAACATGTCTTGTGTTTCTCAGTTCCTGCAATTTTATAGTCTTTGTATCCTTTCCTTCCGGATGTATAAACAAAAATAGTCTTTGTGTCCTTAAGTATATCTTTTCAATTGATTTTTTTGTTTCTTCATTTATATTGCGGCAGATATAACTACTCCCTACAGTTCTCAATAAAGTTCTCCTTTTGCTTTTATGGAAGTCTCACATTAAAGTTCATATTTCCTTTTTGGCAACATTTAATTTTGAAAGGAGTCAAAGCCTCAAAGGACAACGCTACCCACATTACATTTTGTCCTTATACCCCACTTTTACACTATTAATGGGGTAAACAACTTTCTTGTATTGGTATAAGAGAAAAGTCAAATTAGAAACTTAATTAAGAACCGGATAGAGTATATTATATTTCCAAGAACAATTTTTTCTTTTAATGTGTACTCCCTCCGTCCCAAAAATTTGTTCCCGCATTGACTTGGAACGGAGTTTAAGAAAGTGGGAATAAAGTGAAAATGTATGGTTGTGATTGAGTAAGAAAAAGGTAAATGAATTGTAGCCACAGAAAACTTTCCAAAAGGGGAAAGTGGAACAATTTTTTGGGACAGCCGAAAAGGAAACCGGGAACAATTTTTTGGGACGGAGGGAGTATTTTAAAGTAAAATATATACAACACCATCTTGTATTAGTTCTTTTGCTCGGTTGACCAAACATAGTAGAATTTAGCATCTACATTAATCAAAGAATGAGTAGATTTATGGAGTCTCATATGACTCCATTTTGGGAATCATATGAGGTATTGTGACACCATCATCATCACTCTTAGTTAAAGTCTTTAAGAATGGGAAAATAAGTCAAGATACTAAATGTAAGCATATACACAAATCTATGAATTAGAACCAATGTTTTATGCCCATCTGTGTCGAGCTCAAATGTTGTGGGGCTCAAACAGTCAATTCTTAATTCTCTTCCTAGGTCGCATTCTCATTTGATCAAAATTATATATATAAGAATTCAAAATACTAAAATTTGATAACTATTTAATGATATCTAACAAAAACACTCATTGTACAAAAATAAAGATACAATTAGATCTTTAGGTCAATATTTGTAAACAATGATTATTTATGGTAAAAAAATATTATCAGCTATAACAAAAAATATGACGGAGTAGTTTATTTGAATATTTTTATAGAAATAATAGTTCAACAAAGGTTGTTACTTGTTAGGTAATAAGTATATTTGAAATTAATTTCAGTAGTAAACAATCAAAATAACAAAAATATGACTCTTGAACAAAATAACAAGATGGTTTCCCTACAATTACTCCAAGTCTCCAAAGCTGTTGCACGTGATTGGCATTTATAGTCACTTTTTTGTAAACTCAAACATTATTGGGAATATTTACATAAAAAACTCATATTGAAGAGAACAAAATAATTTTGGTAGTAAAAATAGATGTTCGTATTTTGGGCAACTTGCAACTTGCATTGCTCAACCCACTTAATTTACAACCCGTGCAAGTTTACCAACGAAACCGGTGGGTTTATCTAATGAAAAATGATAACTCTAACCCACCATAAAATGAGATGAAATAGGCTAGCTCTATAGACTTCGACTCATTTGAACACTTCTTCATCCATAGTTTAATTGAATTCTCATTAAAACTTTGTCAATTCACATACAATTCATTATCTCTACAATTTTAAAAAGTATTTTAAACACATATCGTATCGTGCAAAAATACACCAATTCTTGATACTATCTCCATCTTCCCGGTTTGACTTACACACATATTAAGGAAATAAACTTATCCGGTTTAAAAATTGGCATTATTTAGATGTAGATAACTTGCCATTTAAGGAAATGGGAAGTTAAATCAGGGACATCCAAATAAGGAAAGTGAGAAATTGTTTCAAGGACAAAGGGAGTATAAAACAAATATTTTACCACATACTCCGTATTATTTTTGTCCAGCCTTCAAATTAGGAAATGAAGTATTAGGGGATTTTGTTTTATAGAGATATTGAATGTGTCCAATGTGTAAACAAAATCTAACATCACACGAAAATAATGCATTATAAAAGTCCGAATTTGAAGCAAACTAATTACACTTTTTTTTAATGAGTAAAGGCTCAGTTTGGTCCTCGAAGTTGCATAAAAGGGGTCAAATAAGTCCTTATATAGAAGATTCTGTACGGACGTGCCATTTGAGGCGGTTCCCGGTGAAATTTTTTGATAAAATTTCATTTGTATGTCTTCTCGATGGAATTTTTAGCAGGAATTTGATTGAGTGAACTAGACTTAATGAATAAGATGCTAAAAAAAATTTGATGCAACTTCTGTTTGACCCTTTACTCTTTTTTTAATTTTCGGAACAACACCTGAATTTGAACCAATCCGTCTCCGTAGTGCTTGATTTACAAAAAAATACAAAAAAGAGCATTCCGTTGCCGGGACTTGAACCCGGGTCTCTCGGGTGAGAGCCGAGTATCCTGACCAACTAGACTACAACGGATATTGAATTTGATATTCGGTTGACACATCTTATTGTATGAGTATGTTCGAATTTTGCCTAACAATTTTTTATGTTGAAAATTTTGGATCTTCCGGAGTTCCGGTGCCGGGAATCCAACCCATTTATGAACTTCTTCCATTTTATAGTCCGGTTTTGCATTTCGTGTGAATTGTTAATTTGTTATACGGAGTATCTTCTTTTCATTTTTTTGTTTCCATGAATAAATACTCCCAAGCAGTGGTGGAACCAGAACTATTTTTGACCCGGTGCTGGAAAATACAAAGAGAAGGAATAAATATAGCTTGAATTTTTTGTGTGAGCAAATATACAATCTAATTTCAGTTTGAAACAAATAAATTAAAACATACTACGTAGCTTTTAAATTTGGAACAAATATATCTTTAAACTACGGAGTATTAGATATCTAACAAATATACCATTTAATTATATTATATACTCGTACGTAGTAGTACGTATAAGAAAACATATACTACCTCCATTTTTTGTTGCAATATTGATGAATTTCGCACTATTTACATATTCTATTTTCATTAGATTTTATTTATTGACATATTATAAATAAAATATTTGAAAAACATTATCAAATTACTTTCTTGACACTTTCAAAAGTCACTATGTGGCATAGATATTAAGAATCACCCATGAATGATTTTACAAATTTCAAATAATAAAATCATCCTATAATTGTACTGTTGTACATAAATTCAGTAATTCACAATCAAGTAACCTAGTCAAGTAGCTCTTGTGATATTTAATACGGCGGCAGCAAGGCACATTGAGAGTAGCAAACTAACCATACGCATTAGCCAATATCATCACATTAACCATCCTAAGTTCTAAAATAAAAAACAAAAGCTATTAAATTATACCCGTATAAACTACTACGTACAAGTTTTTGAATGAAAAAACTTACTCAACAATCCCGAAAGTAAACTGTTAATTCAGTTCAGTAGTTATTCCAATTCCTTTAATTTAGTTCTCAATTATTCTGCCGCTTGCCGGTGAAAATCTCTTGTTCTCTTCGACGATGGAGGACAGACGACTGTAGCTTTAATTAGTGTTTTCTTTGTTTTGATTTTTCTACTACTTTAAAGGCTGTGGATTGTTCAACTGGGAAATTTGGGCCGGCCCAAATACATCTTTCTTAGTCCGGGTACGAAGTATTAATCAAAAGTACTGACATAGGTATTACTTTATGTCGTTTGGTTATAAATTGCTGCCGTTTAGTTATTTCTAAAACAAAACAAGACGGCGTCGTTGCACTAAATGAAGATAAACACAAACTGTTCAATAATCGATACGGAGTACTTCGCTTCTTCAGCAGTCGGGGCGCAAAGAACAGGGACGGCGAACCCGAGAAGAAGACGACCACTTCCAGGGGCGGGATATAAATACTACCTTAGCTATTCCGGCGAACGGGGGGCGCCGGCACCGGCTCGCCCCCCTAGTTCCGCCACTGCTCCCAAGGTTTACAAAAAATGTTCTTTTTCCCATTGAGCACAACTAGATTTTGCCTACATTCTCGATGCATACATCACATGATATAAATTAGGGGTGGGCATAAAACCCGAACCGAACCGGTACCGAACCGTCCCGTAATGGTACCGAACCGAATACCGGGTATTTAAACGGTTCTATATATTTTTGTCCCGTACCGAAACCGTACCGTTTGAAACGGGTACGAGACCGGTCCTAAATTTTGAGAACCGAAAAATACCGGACCGAACCGTTTGAAAATAATGCACTTGAATTTTTTATATTTTCTATACCAATTCAATAGAACTCTTTTATACACCAACAATTTTATAGTCCAAGTATGTATTTATGTGTCTTTAAAATAGCTAAATGTGGGTGTTTATATACGAAGTATATAATATACTCCGTATATATTGTTATTTTTTCTTTTTAGATAATTTATGTTATATTTTGGTATGTATTGAAAGAATATTAAAATTTTAGAGAAATCATTAATGACTTCATTTCTAGTAATGTTAGCGTACATGACTTTTTGTTATATCATGTTTATGCAATTTTACAACTTAATTAATATGGTTTAAATCTTAGCTCTCAAGGTTCAACTATAAATTAAATTAGAACTACGGAGTAATATTTAACCTAGAATGAAGAAGAAGATCAACGTTGAGGATTTCTATTATATTCAACAATTTGATGATATTTTTTTTATATTTTCACATGAACTAAGTAAATTAAGGATGATATTTATCTCGTGCATCATCATTTTGATATACTCTTTCTTAGTTGTGTTGCACTATTTATTTATTTGTGAATTTTAGTCCTATATATGCAATTTCTTGTATTTATATCAACACTTTATGTGAGTTGGTTGGTGTGATGATATCTAATAATTGCAAGATTTGTTCAAATTTTTTAGCATGTGTTTGGCATTGTACCATATCGATTTGTACCGTTCCGAAACGACATGGTACCGAACGGTTTCATCCTTGAAACCGGACCGTAACGGACCGTTAAAAACCTCACTGATACATTACGGGTTTTACTAATTTTCCGGACCGCGCCCACCCCTAATATAAATAGATTTTGCCAAAATTCTGAATGGTTCACTAGGAGCAAGGGCATATCGACTATGGATGTTTTCTTTTGAACTGAAATTTGCTGGTCTGGTCTGATCTGGTCTGATCTGGTCTGGTAAATGTCTGGTCTCTGTGTATTTTATAACTATGGAAGTCTGGTCTGATCTGGTCTGATCTGGTCTGGTCTGGTCTGATCTGGTCTGGTCTGGTCTGGGACTGAAAACAGTCCAAAAGAAAACATCCTATGTGTGGCAGTAGGGTAATTGTCTCTTGTGGATTTTGTTAACAGAACATTAAATTACGTCAACAATTTGATAAAAAAAATGTAAAAACGGTTTGAACGAATGAAAGAGCATATAAGTATTTTCTAAAGTATATCCCTTATAACCTTTTTTTTGAAAGAAGTATATCCCTTATAACCTAGTAATAATAATAATATACTCCCTCCGCAACACTCATATCTTCTCACTTTCCTTTTTTAGTCATAACATTCATATTTTCCCATTTATATATCTTCTCATTACAATCTCAATAATTTTAAAATAATATACTATTACAACTACTTTTATTTATTTATCTTTCAATACAACACACTATTTCATTATCTTCCCATCATACCCTCAATAATTTATATCTTCTTTCACTATTCTTAAACTCACCTACTTTTCAAATGGAAAGATATACTCCCTCCGTAACAAAAAAATCTTCCCACTTTTCTTTTTCGTCCGTAACAAAAAAATCTCCCCATTTCTAAATCTTCCTATCATACACTCAATAATTTTGAAAATAATACACTATTACAACTACTTTTGTTGGATTTATCCTACATTCCATCAAATTATTCCACTATCTTCCCATCACACCCTCAATAATTCATATTGTCTTTCACTATTCTTAATCTACCTACTTTTGAAATAGGAAGATTTTAAAGTTACGGAGGGAGTATTTGTTACGTACATGGTAACCTTCGAGCCAAACATCGTGCGTGACTCCTGAGCGGCGCGCAGGCGGTCGTGCAGCAGGGAAAGTGGTGGCAGAGGTCGTACGGTGGTCGTGGGAGGGAGGGTGTGCCGCTGGAGGCCAGAGTTTAGGGTTGGAAAAAATGAGTAGAACATTAGAGTTTTATAGACATGTTCTAAAGGGTATATTAGTCCATGAATTTAATTTATTTATTTATTAATTACCAAATTAATTAAATATTAAAAATTTGAATATTATTTTGGAAATAAAACCAGTTAGGTCATAGATTGAGAAACTCAGCTAGTTTTAGTCACACCCCAGATAATTTTCTCAATAATAAAACAAAGTCTTGGCACAATCTTATGAGAAATAATGACATGTGGCCAGCTCTTTGTCAGAATGTTTTACATGTGGCGAAATCTTATCGAACAACTTACATTTGTGTGAAAACTTTAGGATTTCGCCGCACCATACGAATTGATATCCCTTGCAATTACGGAGTATATTTTACAAAAAAACTTCATCAAGATCAAAAGATACCATAGATATACATACATCCCACATTTAAAGCTAGAGCCACGGTAGATCACACGACTAAACGAGTGCAGATATTTTATAATTTGTAGGGGTGTTTGAAACTGATTCTGCTTCTGCTTCTTTTTAAAGCAGAAGCAGAATCAGTTTTCAGAAGCTGGTCACCCCTAGCTTCTAAAAAAACAGATTCTAGGAGTAAATTAGAGCACCAGAATCACTTCTGCATTTTCACTCAAACACTCCAACTTCTGCTTCTGCTCCTTGAAGGAGCAGAAGCAGTTTGAAGAATCAGATCCAAACACCCCCTTAGTCCTATGAGTAATCACATAAAATTGTCATGAAGTATACATTATATTCGCATATTGGAATTCATCATAGGAAATTTGTGTGATCCATCAGTTCATATTTCAAAAGTATACATTATATTCTCATATTGAAATTCATGATAGGAGTTGATTGTAGGTATATTGAGAAATTTTTACAAAAGAAAAAAGACTAAAATTAAGAAATTGAGTTAGAAAACATGGGAGCAAATATCACGATACCCAATTGCAGAGTTGTAATATTCAGTAAAGGACACTTAATGCTCAATATTAGAGAACATGATACTCAAGTAAGATATTTTAATGCCCAATAAGTTTTGAAATTTTTATACAGAACTGCAGAGTACGGTGTAATGCTCAATAGAGAATATTTGATGCTCATTGAAAATGTCATGATGTTCAACTAACAGATCTTACAATTTCATATCAATACATATTTTAAAAGTAGTACTCCCTCCGTCCCAAAATGGTTGGCCAATGTTGACTTGCACGCGGATTAATAAAGTAAAAATTGTGTGGTTGAAATTTGTGCAGAGGAGAGAGAATTAACTTAAGCCACATATTGCTTACTTTAAATAGAAATGGCCAACCTTTTTGGGACAGCCAAAAAAGGAAATTTGGCCAACCATTTTGGGACAGAGGGAGTATAATATATTAAATTGGATTCAAATATTGTAATTCATAAGAGTTTATTATAGATTTAATTTAAGATTTTTTTTATAAAAGAACAAATAAGAAAAAAGTGAATTAGAAGATAATAAAACAGATATCATGATGCTCTCTATATTAGACTCATAATACTCAACATAATAGGTCCGGTACTCAACCAAAGTGCATTGTTGCTCACTTATCATAAGATGTGGTTTTCACGTAATTACAAAAATGACATTGATTATATGATGTACATTCGGTTGTACTGTGACACCGCACCCGAGCGTCCTTGAAAATTCAATTTAAGATTCAAAGTTATGTATTGAATTTCCGGGTTACCAAACAATTGTAGAACAATTTATGTTTTACGTAGTGCATGATTGAATATTGTACTGTTCAAACTCGTATATTAGTGTCGGGTTTTGCAATTACTTATTTGGGTCTTACTTAAATATTGTTACTTAACTTTTCAAGACAATTTGAGGAAGGTCGGGCGACCCAAATATTATTTTGGGCCCAACCTGCTAAAAATAGCAAGTATTCGAGAATGGCGTCCTAGACCCACTCGGGAGTGACCCACACGGCTAGTAGCCCAATAATATGTATGACAAATGTCAAAATAAGTGATGGAATGATTAGAGAAGAAATAATGGGAGTGAGATTTTCCTTCTATGATATCCATCAAGTAAATTATTGAGATGAGCCTACACATATTGGAGATCAATAATTTTATGTAGGGAGTTGACTTGTTCTAAATAAATTAGGATGAGTACAAAAAGACATCTTTGACAAAGGATAAAATAATAGGACCCATCTTCCCATTTTTGGAAGTATTGGTAGATATTTTGGACCCCAAAATTATTGGGATCAATTGGGAACCACTCCACATGATATTAGTACCTGAAAGACAAATAAAAATGGGTGAGAGGACTTAACTTGGACGGCCAGCTTGGAGGGGAGCTGCACAAGACATGATTAGCATCAACTTAGGGCCACCATGAGCAGTTTTCGCACAAATTGGTGTGCTGTTTGTCTCCACTCATTATGGGAGTTATACTCGACCAAACAACGTGAATGAGGTGTCCTTTGATAGCCTTTGAAGTCTAGTTTCATATTTGAGTGGTCTCTGTGCGAGAGGGGAGAGTTTATCACAAAAAAATCGAGCTGGAGTGAACTGCTGTCTGTAAACTCGAGCAGTGAGAGTGCTGAGACTGTTTGGTTGATATCTCGAGTTATATCAATCCAATTAAGGCGTGTAAGATACCAAAAGAAAGCTCTCAAGACGAGGAATCCGTGAAAGTCTGGTTTGCATCAATCGAAGTAATGGAAGGCTTCCAAATCGTCCGAGAAAAACACAACCTCGCAGAAACGGATCTACTCTTCTAAAGTGAGTTGTTAACCCCAAAACCTTTCCTTTCATTTTCCAAATGATATGAACGATTGGTGGAACTATTATACACTACTCCAAGTGCATAATGTGTCCTTATAAAGTTATTATTATTTATGTAAAGGTTAGATACTAACCTAGAGCTAATCTTGGAAAACTAGGAAACGAGTTAGCCGGAAAACATCCATTCTAGGGGCTGTTTTCGTACCAACGATTAAGGGTTGAACTAGCACTTTGAGGAGGCTGTTTGACACTCATTTCTAAGCAAGGAATCAGTTCTCAAGCTTCCTTGGCCGAGGCTTTGGTCATTGGATCGAGAAGGAAAGTTTTAAAGCTCATTTGAGGTGAGGATCGACATCTAGTTGCTTACAACTTGTAGGTTAAGCATGAGATTACCTAAATGCCTAAATCATGTTTTCCATGGATTATGATGATAAATTATCGATGGAATATTCATCTATTTTCCAAAGAATGAAATGGGAAATGATTTGGTAAAGTATTGATAAAAATGGAGTTAAATGAACTATTGTGTGAAATAGGCATTTTACTCATGTGTGATTTGTGTAGATACATAAATGATTATTTATGTATTACATTGGATGATTAAGTTACTGCTACATATCTCTAAATATGTAGGGTTTTACAAATGGGATATATGATGGATAAGGATAAATCTTAATAGCATTGAAATACTAGTTAATGATTGTTGTAATTGTTAAGGAATTGAATCTAAGGATTTGATTGTAATTGATGTACTTGATTGTGATGCAAGTGACTAAATTGATGTAATGTGATGCTAAGATCATGGTTGGGCAGTCCGTAAGGATGTCCCAAAATAGATTATTGATATTACAAATTCTAGGCATAGCGAGTGCTTAGGAATTGGGATCTATGCCAATGTAAGGAGATGTACTTGAGCCCGTGCTCATAGAATTGCATTGGGTAGACATGATGTGGTGATTGATGTGCATGGTGATGTAGTTGAGTTGGACTCAAGAAATGCACGGTGGAGTAATTAACTTGTGTTAAATAAGGTGCATGGTGTTGTAGTCGAGTTGGACTCGAGAAATGCAACATATGTGTTAGGGTTGAACCCTATGTATTGTTGTGACTAGGGGTCACGGGGTTTGGGCTATGTTTGGTAACAAACTTTGGGCCTACGGGCCGACTACTTGACTATATATATAAGTAAGTATATTTTGAAAAGGGGCAACTAGGGGTTACGGCCTAGATTATATTATCACCCTATTTGAAGGTCTTGTGTTTGAAATACTTGTTGTATATCTATTAGATGCTATCCACACCAGCACTTTATAGCCCTATAGAGTGCTGACCCCTTCGGGGGCGTCCCACTACCATTTTTCAGGTTGAGGCTAGAGCTGTCTTCCTGTGCTCGTTGCTCGAGAGATCATCTAGGAGGGAAGACTTGGTTCGTGCTTCCTCCATTCTGTTTTTAAACATTAATAAACATGCTCATGAATATTTTACTATAAAGCCTGCGTGCTCATGTTTGCCACGTGTGGCATTTGTTTTCAAACTATGTTTTCCGCTACATATTCGATTGCTTATTATGCTGTTTATGGATGGCTTACGTGTGAATGATATTCGAGACGCTTTGTATAATATGGATGTGCTTGACTGTGGTTGACTATTCGTATTGTACGGCGGGTTGTTGACGTGTCCGGGCAGGTCCGGGGCGTGACATGTACGATATACAAACTCCTCAAGTTCTACATCCAAATACGAAAGAAAGCAAAACACGATTTTCCTACACACTATTCAATTATAGAATTGAAATTATGAAGTTTTATAATGTTTTATTTTGAATTAGACTGGTTTTAGTTTCAAATGTGACTGGATTAAATTTAAGCAATTCACAATGACACTTTTGATATCCTTTTTAATTATATACATATAGCACTGTCATACCAGATCAAATAAAACTAAAATAGAGCAGATGCGAGTGCGCTTAAACAGAGCAAATCAAATTAGAAATTCTTCATTCCAAAAGACACCATTTCACCCAATTCAACAAAAAAACTACCATTACTACGAAGATGAAGGTTTCATCAAAATCCTACGAAGTATTAATTAGATACATAGTATTTTGTTTGGGATACTAATTTCTAGGTCAATATCCACATCTATGGATGTGGATGCCCTTAGTTAGATTTAATCTTCGTGTATATATATGTGTGTATATATCATCTAAAAAATCGAGTTTACTATATGTGGTCAACACATTATTTAAACTATAATTTTTTAACTTTCTAGCATAACCAGAAAATTGTGGTAAGAAAATATTAACAAATAACATTCTATATTAAAATAAAAAGCATTAAACTAGATGATCGTCTCTCGCTTCTCTCTAGGGCTTCGGTCGCTTGGAGTCTTTTTCCGTCTTCGAGTTTAATCGAAGGACGGCCGCTTTTTCCGTCTTCGATTTTAATCGAAGGACGGCCGCTATTTCCGTCTTCGATTTTAATCGAAGGACGGCTGCTGTTGTTTGTGCTTCGTCCTCGAAGGGCGGATTTGCTGTCATGGCTCGAAGAGATCGGCGTTGTGGTCAAGGTTCGAGGATGATGCGTTGCTGTCGTCGTTGGAGAAGATCGGCGCCGCCTATCCGTTTACTCTGGTTGCATGGGACAGGGATGAGTTTGGTTATGCAGGGACGGGGGATTGATGCATGGCCTTTGGCAGCCAAAGGTCACGGAGTATCAATTAACATGGTACCGGTGGTAAGACCTCCTCCTGAACCACCACCATGGGATGTACGAGGTGTTAGAGTTTTTATCTGTTTGTTATTTGTTTTCTTGTGTCCACTTTTGTTGTTGGTTTTGACAGTTTGTTTGAGTTTTTTGCCTCTCTTTATGTCATTGGGTATGGTTGGATCTATGGGAATAGGTTTGGCTGTGTCAAGCCCACTACATGGTTAGCGATTCGTGTTGCTCTCTCAGGGGTGACCGTCTCAAAGTCTCACCATAGGGTTACAGTCGTAGTAGTTGAAGTTTCACTTGGTGTCAGTTTTATTTTTCTTTTGCTTGATGTAATGATCCTGAATCTTTTGATATGAATAGAGGCCCGTTTGATGATAAAAAAAACATTCTATATTAAAATGTTTCAAGAAAATATAAGCTAAACTCACTAAATAGTTATTTTGGAGTAATGAAGGAATATATATATATATATATATATATATATATATATATATATATTATTGAATTATTCACAAAATATAATCTTCAAATATATTTACAAAAGTTGAAGCTAACTGCGAGAGATTTACGAGTACATTTATAGAAAAAAATTAATTACTTTAATCTTTTTTTTATTATCATAAGGCGCTTATATCATTAAAATAACAATCAACAGGAGTACAAAAACATGAAAGGACCACATGTAACCATCCGCCCATGGCCGAGACTCTGAGTTAATCACCTTGTTTAAAGCAATATAACTCGCTAGACCGAATTTGGACAAAATAAAGCTACCGACGCCTACCGCAGACCTTCCAACCTCCCAACCTAAAGTACGAGTTTCAAAGGTAACAGGAACAAAGAAACAAAACATAAAAGAACATCCGTGGAAATAAAACCTAAGACATAGAATGAAATAAACTCCAGTATTCGAAAACTTGATCCAAAACATCCCCTGCAGAAACATAAAATTAATTAATTACTTTTATCATTATTAATTAATTAATTAATTAATTAATTAATTACTTTAATCTAATTAAACAGAAACATAAAATTAATTAATTACTTTTATCATCATGAATTAATTAAACAAAATAAAAATATAAAAGTTACCCAACTACACTCATATGGTAAGTTCGTTCTTCCACAAATGTACATACTCTTCTTTATACTACGTAATTTTTATTTTTAATTTAATCCATTGATCTCATCTAGTTTTATTTGAATTAAAAAAATATAATCTATATTCTCATTTGTTTATGAACATTCTATACTCTCAATAACTTGAGAGTAGTATAAATATAATCTCAATATTTAAATAACTTGACTATGGATTTGTCATTTGTAATCCTTATACTCCGTAGTTAGTTTAAAATAAACACAGATCCACATTTAGAATGCTGTTGAAAAGTATGAACAGTGGGTTCTTTTTTCAAACACTTCATTACACCTCGCCGCCACGGCATGTTTTTCCACCAAAAATACCGCTACAACTTTTCTAAATAGCTTCTCGTATGGGAATGTGATTATTGATGATATTAGGCAGTTGCTTCAGAGTAACTTCTCTATCTCATTTTGTAAACTGAATCGTGCATCCCATGTAGGGCTGCACAAGAATAACCCGAATTGAACCCGCATAACCCGCCCGACCCAACCCTATCCGACCCTATTTAATCGGGTATTTTATTTTTAAAAATATTTATGGGTGAAATATGTTTGAACCCGCACCTAATGGGTAGGGTCGTGGAATTAAAATCTCAAACCCGATAGTACCCGACCCGACCGAAGTCCATTTTACTATTATTATGCTACAACGTTTTCTTGGATAATTTCAATTTAAGACCAATGTGCTCTATCTAGGAATTTATGATATTAGAATTATAATTAAACATTTATCATCTTGACTAAGTGATTATTATATATTTATGTTTCCATCTAAATGAACTTCCTTTACGGAAGCATGTTTTAATACTATTACCTACTATTTTTGCTTATTAAAGATACGAGTACTTGTATTTGTTTGTGTGTTTTGGAAACAAGTTAATCGAGTTTTAAATTGGTTACATTAATTTCCCACATGAAAGATGCAACCCGAAGTGATTTTTTCCCCAACACCCGACCCTACCCGACCCGTTCATGCATGGTTTACTAACTTATTTTGCGTACCGCGGGTTGGTTAATAGCCAACCCGAACAACTCGGGTAGGCCCAAAAAATATAGCAAACCCGACCCAACCCGCCCGATGTGCAGCCCTAATCCCATGTATTAGCTGGGGCACACGTGTCTCTCTGATGAGATCATAGTAGTAGTTACGATTTTATTCCTCAATTTTTTGTAAGCTAGGTGGCAAACGATTTGATTGATTAATAGAGATGTGGAGTAGTTTTGCTTTAAAAAATAAGATTACATATAAGGTATGTTTGGCATTACTAGCTGAAAAGATATTTTTGTGAGCTTTTTACTTACTGTTAGCTTTAAGTGAATGAAAAGATCTTAAAAAGAAAAGGTGTTAGCTGTTTAATTGGTAAAAAGATGACTGCTTGATTTAATTCGGTTTGGTAAACAAGCTGTTAGGACTAATTAACAGTAGGAGTCACGGGCTTTTCTCAGATGCAACTCCATGTAGCATCTAAAAAAAGATTTTTTAATTTTTGAAAAATTCTTAAAAATTGTCATGTCAAACATACAACTACAAGCTTTTAAAGAATTTTTGAACACTACATACAAAAGTTAGAAGACCTCTCTTCCAAACAGGCACATAGAATGATAGAAACACAGAAAAATAGAGTTCTTTTCTACTTATACGATATGACTTCTATTTGCCATGATCATCATCTCATTTCTTATCAGGTCTAACAAAATAGTGAAGTGTTGTTTGTTAACGTCAACTTGTATCCACCGGTCAATTTTTTTCACACTTTGTGAAGAAAATCTTTCTCTTACAAAAAATGTTTGTGTTTTTGCCGGTGCGAAAAATGAATGTCTGCACAAAACGACCGGCGTGTAATTAAATTACGTGTACGACTAGCATGTACAGAAAACAAAGCATGGTTGAACAAAATATTCAACCAGCAACAACACTACGGAAGAAGAAAATAAATTTGTTCAAACAAATAAGTTATCAGAGGCAATACTAAATGCAGACCAAAATCCTTGTTTGGCAAAACGTAATCATAATACTTGTGAGTACGTTGTGAAGTAGAGATTATAGATATATATTGTTGTAGCACCAACACCATGTCTTGTTGCTTCCTAATTTCTGCAATTTTATAGTATTTGGAACCTTTGTTGAGGGGAAACGTATTTCTTGATACACATTCTTGTATCTTGATTAAAATTAAAGCATATCTAAAAACATTATTATTATTAGCATTATTAATAATATTATAATTAAATACTCCCTTCGTCCCTCAATACTTTGCCATGTTTGACCGACACGAGAAATAATAAAGTAAAAACTGTGTGCTTGAGATATGTGCAGAGGAGACATAAATAACAAATTCAATTCATTGATTAAAAGGGAAAGTGACAAAGTTTTTGAGACATCCGAAAAAGGAAAGATATGACAAAGTTATGAGGGACGGAGGGTGTACATAATTAAAAAAAAAAGATTCTGAACCGGAACCGCCGGTTCTGGTTCCAAATTTTGGGAAAACCGAACTGGACTAGTAAACCTCTGGTTCCAAATCGAAAGTACTATGCAGTTTCGGTTTTGGTTCTGGTTCGGTTCAAAAACCAGCGGTTCCGGTTTCAGCAGCGACTACCCGAGCGGGCAACTCCTCGTTTCCTGCAGCAGGTTCTCTTGCTAGTCGGATAACTAATCTCCTGTCAGACAATGGACATATCACTATCCGCAATAATGTTGACTATCCATGCATGTCGACATGTCATGATCCTTATAAATGCGGTCCTGCTATAGGTACACACAATACATACACATTAGTACACACTATAAAATGGGGAAAATTACTTCTCCAAATATTACTCCTCTTTTAACCATTTTCTCTCCCTTCTCTTCTACTCCCTCTCTCTACCTGCCTTACGCTCCTCCCCTCTTCCCTCCATCTTTTTTCTCCTTTTCCCTGTTTTTCTTTCTTTCTTCGCACTTCTCTATCAAATTCATCTTGATTTTATATTGTCCTGTCCTTTGGTTTCTTGATGACTCCCCTAAAATCAAAACGTGAAGTTCCTCCGGAGGCTGAAATTCACTGACCTAGTGTCTCACTTTTAAGGTAATTTTAGGTTTTGTTTTAATATCTAAGATTTTAATTTTTTTTTTAAAAGGTGTAGATTTTTCTTCTTGTCCGTTAATGCGATTTAGTTTCAATGGGTTTTAATTGTTCTGAATTTCCGTTCTATTTACGAATTAATCAATAGGTTTGACTAGAATAATTTTAATTATTATACTTATTTGTGTTTTTCGATTTTAGGTGAATTACACTACATGCATACGTACATATACTATTGTATATATTATGATGGATTTTGAATCTTATTTTTTTTTGTTCCAGATGGCTTTTGTGTACTTGGGTAGATGTTTAGTTTGTTGACCAATTTGAGATTGAAGGATATACCCTTTTATGATGTACATATTGCACATTGATACATTGATATAGGTTTATGATATAAACCATTGAAATATTAGTGCGGTTGTGTTTCCTTTATATGTCTATTACATGTTTGTTGAACCTTCAATGAATTTTTTTCATTCAATTCGTTCTTTTTATTCAACAAGTATCATGAACATTAGTTTTTGTTTTGTTTTGCAGTTCGAACCATTGAAAGAATTTCTCTTGTTGCAGAAATCACTGCTAGTTGCTTCATCTCGCCGAGTTGGATAATTGCTCACGAACAAAATAATTAGCCTAATACTTTTTAACAATTGACTATTTTCTACACAGACAAAATAAATGAACACACAAACAATGTTTTAATCACGTACAAACTATATAAAAGAATACACAGACAATTAATTTGTACGCACAGACAAAACAAATGAACGCACAAACAATATTTAAACAATGCACAGACAATTTAAATGAACATATGAACAATAATTTTCTACACACAGACAAAATAAATGAACACATAGACAATATTTTAACCATGCACAGACAATATAAACAAACACACAGACAATAGTTTTCTACAAACGGACAATGTTTTAACTGTGCACAAATAATATAAATAGACAGACAAACAATTTCAATTTGTGCAATCAAAATATTATCTGTCTTCATTCATATTTCTGTGTGGTTAAAAGATTGTTTGTGCATACATTTATTTTGTCTGTGTGTTCATTTATATTGTCTGTGAATGGTTAAAATATTGTTTGTGTTCATTTATTTTGTTTGTATATTGAAAAAACTATCTATAGAAAATAATTGTGTGTTCGTTTATATTGTCTATGCGTGGGCAGTGTGCCTAAAACATTGTCCATGTGCTCATTGATTTATAGCGTCTATGCGTGGTTTAAACATTCTTCATATGTTTGTTTATTTTGTTTGTGCATAGAAGTAATTGTTTGCGTATTCCTTTAAAAAAAACTTACTAAAATTATCTTGCTAAAATGAGCAAATTACCTATAACTACCGAATCATGTACAATGGTTAAAAACAGCAACCACTACTACAATAGCACTCATTCCAGAAACTAAACATGCACCATCATACATTTCAGAAACTAAACATACATCATCATTTAAACTATCATCTTATTTTTTGGCTGGCTTTAGCCTTTCATCTTCATGTCTTCTTTTTGGAGCTTCCCATTGACTTCTTAGTAGCAAGGTTGTCCTCCTTGTGACAGTAAGTGACATATAAAATTATATATGTTGCTCCAATCAACACCAAAATCTATCATATATACCAAAAAGAAATATTAGTGTGTATATATATAGACAAATATTCAGGTCCGGCCAGGCCGGACCACTCCCCCCGTCCGGCCTCCTCCATTTGGGGGCCTTTCCGATAGTATTTTTTGCTCAAATTTTTTGTGTAGGTTCCTCATCAAGTCTAGTTTGCCCATACCAAATTTCAGCCAAAAATTCAATCGGGAAGGTTGTCAAATGATTTTTAAAAGTTAACTGGTCCGGAATATTATTTTCCGGACCAGTTAACTTGCAAAAATCATTTGACGACCTTCCCGATTGAATTTTTGGCTGAAATTTGGTATGGATGAACTAGACTTGATGAGGAACCTACACAAAAAATTTGAGCAAAAAATACCACCGGGAAGGCCCCCAAATGGAGGAGGCCGGACGGGGCTCTGGTCAGGTATACCTGACCGGAAGACTACTCATATATATATATATATATATATATATATATATATATATATATATATATATATATATATATATATATATATATATATATATACAAGGTTATTCTTTTTTAGACAGAACCGGCTGAGAATAACGATAATTGGATGCTACAAGTGCATTGAGAGTATCCTTTTTAGATACATAATTCAGTATAAAATGCGGCTAACACAATAGATTATAAATATCTTTGAACCCCTTAAGTCCAAATGTTGTAAAAAGAAAACCACAATGACAGTAGTTTAAGTAAACAACATGAGAAATAAAGATCCAATACCTAAACAATGAAATAAGAAACTAAGACGCTTCAGTATAGAATAGCAGACAATACCTTGTTGATTTTCAGTATAGTAATGAGTTCATCATGGTATTCATTGAGATTGTTAGGTTCAATCTCTTCAAATGCAATTAACATTGTTGCAGTAGCAATGACAGATGGAAGATAATGCAATAGCCTAGAATCTGGGTTTCAGTTTGTGCCAAATAAAACAAGTCAATACTATTAAAAAACAACAATCATTACTATATTTGCAAAGCTTCAAAAGGGGTAGAATTCCTGACCAGTAATTATAGAGAATGATCCCTTCACAGCACCTCAAAAATTCACAATGCAGGTTATCTTTAAATCCAAATCTCCTAATGATTTGGTCAAAGAAAGAGATGGGTGTGACTGGATTTATCCTCCAATTAAGAGTAGAGAGCACCAGAAGTTGCATTCTCTGAATAGTTTTCGCATCAAACATATACTTGGAGTCCGTAAAAATAACTATATCATTATTTAAAATGGGAAATAAGAAAATTAGAATCTTGAACTAATTAACAAAAAATAAAGTAAAATTTTTGGATTTTAACAAAAAAAATATCATTGAGTCATTTCAACAAACATGTTATGAGCATAAATGTGAAATAGAAAAAATGAACTAAAATTTCAATAGCTAACACGACATTCTCTTACAATAATACAAATTATTCAAGTACACACTGTGATACGATACATTAAATACAATAATCACAAATTTTGAATAAATAAACCCTAACTACATAGTTTGCAAATAAAACCTAAGTGCACATACAAAAATCGAATAGATTTTTACCTCAATTTATGGGCTGCTTGTTCGGAGCTTTTTGTTCGAGCGACGCACACTGTCCATCTCATCCTCGATGTCTGCACCGATTCCGGAGGCAACCACACGGCTGATGGACTTTTTGAAGACAGGTGAGTAGGTGACCACCTGAAACATTACTTCTGAGATTTGGCCCCTGGGAAGGAAGAAACGAACAAGTGAAGTGAGAAAAGAGAAAGAAAAAAAAAGGTCAGTGGAGAGTAAAGATAGAGGAAACGGAGGGGGAGGGGAGTGGGGATGAGAGAAAGGGAGGGAGTGGCGTGGTGGGTAACTTTTGAGCTAAGGGAAGAAGGTAATTTTTTAAGGTATATATAGTGTGTATGTGTGTGTACAATTAGTGTGTACCAAAGGCATTTTCGTTATAAATGTTTTTTACCTGTTGCCTTGAAGTTTATACTAATATTCCCTCCGTCTCAAAAAACATTGTCACTTTCCCTTTTAATCAATTATATGTGGCTTCTGTTATTTTCCTTTCCTCTGCACAAATCTTAACCACACAATTTTTACATTATAATTCTCCGTGCCAGTCAAACATGACAAAATTGTAAGGGACAGAGTTAATATGATTTTCAACCCCTACTCATTTGAATGATTTAAATTCCCTCATCATTGTGAGAAGGGATTAGAAAAATAAAGGGAGATTTCCCAAAATATGACTAAATAGAGTTTGAAATTCCAAAACATTATGTAGTATACTATGTTTTTCTTCTTGAAATAGGAGTAAGATGACAATATCTATTGTTATCTTTTAGTCATAATTGTCAAATAGTTGGAGTCAGTGTTCTAAAAGGCGTTAGGCGCTAGTCGGGCGGTGACTGGCCGCCTAGCGCCTAGCCCGCCTAGGCGCCGACTAGGGCGCCTAGGTGTTTTCCTTTATTTCTTTGTTTTATTTTTATTTTCATTGAATTTTAAATATATTACCAATAATTTTATAATATTTTGACAATAGGAATAGCTCATATAATCATTATATATTATCATTTTTGTAAAAAATTATAAATAATAAAATAATTAATAGATAAATGTAGAGATTTATATTTTTTTAGTCTCTAAAAATGCACATATACATTCTATTTTTTTTAAATATTTCAAAATTAATTTTTATCATAGTAATATGAAACTAAATTATATAGGAATAGAATACTTATTGATCAAACGTTGTTTTAAGTCAAAACGGGGGGAAAGTTGGATATGGGAAAAAATTAATCCAGACCACCTAGCCACCGCCTAGCCCGCCCAGGCGCCCGCCTAGCCGCCTAGTCGGCCGCCTAGCCCGCCTAGGCGCCCAACCGATTTTTCCGACCGATTACACCAAAGTCGGGGCGCCCGGCCACCGCCTAGCGACTAGGCAGCGCCTAGGCGGGCGCCTAGCCCGATTTTTAGATCCATGGTTGGAGTACTATGCATTCAACATGGTTGTATTTATTATAATTAATAACAATATTTTTTAATCATGCCATTATTTTGGAATCATGACAATAACGACTTCTATTTTGAAAAGAAAAACATAGTAGTCCTATTTAGGAATTCTCAAAGTTGTTTACTCGGGTAATTTCTCAAAACAAAAAGGAACGAAGAGAGTGAGACTTATAAAATTTAGAGCATGTTTCATAACATTGATGAAATTGGTTAGAATTATTGAATTATGAAAAGTTATTCAAAATACATCTTATTAATAGAAGGGAAGAGGGCCAAAAAGCCCCTAGAGTTGCCACTAAAGAACATCTAAACTCATAAACTTGATTTATGTGCATAAATCTTTATATTCCATTAAAAGAGAGCAACTATGCCCTCGTGTAACGGTGAGTCCAAATAGATAACAGCCATCTATTGAAAATTTTGACACAACTTAGATACCCTAATCCGAATGAGCCGTAATCTTCCAAAATCAAAATTGAACTCGCTTGCGTTTCTCTGAAGCCGGAAGCCGCCTTTCTCTGAAGCCTGAAGCCGCCTTTCTCCATGGATGAAGATGTCTTCCTCTTCCGTCGACTAACTCTACGGGTGAAGCCGCCTTCTCTGTCTCAGATTAACCTTGGGAAGAAGGTTAAACAAGTTTTTGTTTAGTTGTAATTCTCGTAGTAACTCTGTACAACTGAGCTGATGAAAACCTCAATTTGTATACTCCTCGGTATATATGTTTTTTAATTGTAGAAAACTAATTAATTAAGAAGCACATCACGGAAATTCCACTTCATTGTTTTGTGCTATCGAAAGAATCTCACTTTAATGTTTTCTTTGAACCATGTGATGTCAAGATGATGCTAATGCATTATACTCCAGTGGTTACTTTATTGGAGAATATCAAACCATTCAAATTTTAGTACAAGAAACTCATGTCATGAAATAAGAGCTGTTATGATAAATACCAGTGTCATATTACAATAAAGATAATTTGCCTTAGTCAAGCCTAAAACATATTTTTGCAGTCACATGTTATTTCTTCCTATTTGAACATAATTTGGATGTTGTTTCTTCTTATTTAATTTCTGCAGTTATTTTATCCTAATTTAAAAATGCTTAATGAAATGAAGTAAATTGTCCATTCAATTTATATATATCTAAAGAATTAGGGCGAGATGTATGAATGAAGTAAATTGTCCATTCAATCTATATATATCTAAAGATGGGAAAATCCTGGTTTAGCTGTGAAGAAATTGGTGAATGAACATAAGTGCTATAGGCATTATTCCTTATCTACCGCGTTCGCAAGCTGGCTTCCCAATATTTTAAGGATAGAATCTATCAATGCCCGAAGTATACTGCTAAGATGATGAAGCATGATGCTGAAAAGGAGTTGACGATCAATTTAGCTAGTGACAAATGTAAAAGGGCTAAAAGACTTGTTATTTAAAGCGGAGCTAGTTTAGCTACCCGCAGCTTATGCTGATTCACTTAAAAGAAGTAATCCGGGCACAAAGGCAGAGATTGATTTGGATAAAGAAACTTTGAAAGAAGGAAGAAGAGTATTTGGAAGGATGTTTATATGCTTTGAATCTTGCAAAAGGAATTGGTTGAATGGATATAGACCTTTAACAGGACTTGACGGGTGTTTCTTAAAAAGAGTTACTAAACATCAACTATTAATAGCCATTGGTGTTGATGGCAATGATCAGATGGTCCCGTGATTACGATGTAGGTATCTTCCACCTTCTTTCTTGGAGGTTGCCAAGAGACACCTTAACATGGAGGCACCTTCATGGAAGGAGCTCTCCAACAAATAGGTGTGGGAGAAGATATGGAGATAACTAGGAAGCTTGGATGCAACTTCCTCATGTCTCCAAACCAGCCCTATAAATAGAGTGTTCTATTGTTGTTCATATCATCAGTTTAGAAAGTGAGAAAAGTGTGTGAAGAGTGAAATACACTTAGAGTAGAAGTGTATTGGTGAGGATTGGCTTTTTGTAATAGTTGAGTGTGAGAGTTTGCTCCTCCTATTGTAATTCTGTTCTTGATATTGAATAGAAGAATTTTCCAATCCCATCAAGTGGTATCAGAGCGAGGTTGAGTTTTCATACACTGTTTTCTCATTTTCAGATAAATTTCTACAGGTTAGAAAATCGTGATTTTTCAAGTTGCTCGGAATCACGATCTGATCATACCATTAGATTCGTCTCGTCGAGACGAGAAATCTGGTATTTCTTGGGAATTTTTTGGCCACCGGAAGAGGCCGTACGCGCCGCCCAAACGCGCCGGAAAACTGCCTGCGTCATCATTGCGTCATCACGCAGTCCAGAGGAAGAAGACGAGCCACGTCAGCCGCCACGGCAGCGCCACGTCAGCCCAAGTAAGCGCCACGTCATCCGCCACGTCATCCGTGCAAGCCATCTCTAGGTGCCACGTCAGCGCCACGTCAGCGCCACGTCAGCGACACGTGGCGCCACGTCAGCGCCAGCGCAGAGCCAGCTGTTGCCACGTCATCCGCCTGCTGGTCTGCTCACTGGGCTGCTGCCTGAACCGGACCGAACCGGTTCGTACTTGTGGAGGCCGGTTCACCCATTTTCGGACCGGTTTTGGACAAGGTCAGACCGGTTCCTACCATTTTCGGCCATTCCGGATCCAACGGTGAGCTCCGTTTGTCCAAATTCGGCTCCGAAAATAAGGTACGAGATATTTTGAGCGTTTTATTATGGATAAATCATCATCGGACACCATGATTGCGCTCACTTCCACAAATTACAATATGTGGAAGCCTCGGATGGAGGATTTGCTAAATTTGAGGGATTTAGCTGATCCTCTTGATAATAATGGCGTGAAACCGGATAAAAAGACGGATGAAGAATGGACAAAAATGAATAGAAAAACTGTCGCACAAATTCGACAGTGGATTGATCATAGTGTGTTCCACCATGTTGCGCAAGAACAAAGTGCTTACACACTATGGGAGAAGCTTGGTAGCATGTATCAAGCAAAAACCGCACGAAATAAGACTTTACTAATGAGGCGATTAGTAAACCACAAATTACGAGGAGGTATTTCGGTGTCAGAACACACCAGTCAATTCCAGGATCTTGTGAATCAGTTGAGCACCACCGGATGGGTTCTCAAAGATGAAGAACAGGCGATACTACTCTTGAGCTCTCTACCTGACAGCTGGGAGACTCTTGTTGTCACTCTCAGCAATTCTGCTCCCAATGGCAAAGTGACTATGCAGATGGTCACAGATGCCCTTATGAATGAAGAAGCCCGAAGAAAAGAAGCCGGGACTGAACAATCATATGCCTTCGTGTCAGAAACCAGCAGACGAGGGGGAGGCAGAAATGGAGGAAGAACTCGAGGTCGAGGTAGAGGCCAAGGTCAAAACAGAGGAAATTCTCAAGTTCGCGGCAGATCACAAGAGAGAGGTATGTCCTTTGAAAACAGTACTTGGTTTGAAGGATATTGCAATTACTGTAGTAATTATGGGCACAGAAAAAGAGATTGTAGAAAGTTTCTACGAGAGCAGCCACAGACGAGTCAAAATACTAGCCAAGATGATGGTGAGACCATGGTTAGTTTGTCATCAGACGTGTGTCTTGTTACACATGGTGAACAAGAATGTTTACACGTAGGTACTCATGATGTTGAGTGGGTGATTGATACAGCCGCATCATTTCATGCCACTCCACACCAGAATTTATTCACATCTTATAAGTCCGGGGACTTTGGAGCTGTGAAGATGGGAAACACCAGTTTCTCGAAGATTGTTGGCATTGGTGATGTGCACATAACAACCAATGTCGGATGCGCACTTGTGTTGAAAGATGTTCGACATGTTCCGGATCTTAGATTGAATCTTATCTCCGGTACAGCTCTGGATCAGCAAGGACATCTTAACCGATTCAAAGAAGGTACGTGGAAGTTATCTAAAGGTTCCTTGGTTGTTGCAAGAGGCCATATTTGTGGTACTCTTTATAAAACTCATGCAAAGTTGTGTCATCCAAGTCTTAATGCTGTTGAAGAAGAGATATCACCAAACTTGTGGCACCGGAGGCTAGGCCACTTGAGCGTGAAGGGATTGACAACTCTTGCAAAGAAGGAAGTCATTTCCATGGGCAAAGGTGTTGCCCTAGATCCATGCGAACACTGTCTATTCGGGAAACAACACAAGGTTTCCTTCAGTTCTACCAGGAAGAACCATTCAGAGTTACTCAGTCTTGTACACTCTGATGTATGCGGACCCATTGAAGAGGAGTCACTTGGAGGAAGCAGATATTTCGTGACATTCATTGATGATGCATCACGAAAGGTATGGGCTTATTGTTTGAAGAGTAAGGATCAAGTGTTTGATCGCTTCAAATTATTTCATGCGATGGTAGAAAGAGAAACAGGGAAGAAGCTGAAGTGCCTGCGTTCAGACAATGGAGGAGAGTACACTTCTCGGGAGTTCTCAGCATATTGCGCAGCATATGGAATCAGACATGAGAAGACGGTTCCACGAACTCCACAGCACAATGGTGTAGCCGAAAGAATGAATCGGACCATTATGGAGAAAGTTCGCTGCATGCTGAGTATGGCTAAACTACCTAAGCCATTCTGGGGTGAAGCTTTGCTGACAGCTTGTTATCTTATAAACAGGTCACCTTCTGTTCCTTTAAACTTTGAAGTGCCAGAGAAGAAATGGTCAAGAAGAGATGTTTCTTACTCTCACTTAAAAGTGTTCGGGTGCAAGGCATTTGCACATGTGTCCAAGGAGTTGAGACAGAAGCTGGATCTCAAGTCAAACCCATGCATCTTCATCGGGTATGGTGATGAAGAATTCGGATACCGGTTGTGGGATCCCGAAGTGAAGAAAGTTGTACGAAGCAGAGATGTTGTATTTCATGAAAACGAGTTTCATGGGTGTGTTCCAATAATCCGCCAACAACATACTCCAGAAGACGAAGTGCATGTATCATCAAACATTCCTCTCAGCGACGAGGAGATGCATGATACTACTGAACAAGAGAGTGATGGTTCAGTAGGTGATGATGATACTCACAGTGATGATATTCCTCAGCAGGGGGAGCCTTCATCTGAAGACGAAGCTGAAGGTATTCATGTTCGACGTTCTATGCGAGGCATAGTTCCACAGAGAAAGTATTCCACATCCGAATGGATACTTGTTAGCGAGGGGGAGCCTGCGAGCATTGCAGGAACGAGAGAAATAAAGAAAAAGGTGGAGGGGGAGATTTGTAGGTATCTTCCACCTTCTTTCTTGGAGGTTGCCAAGAGACACCTTAACATGGAGGCACCTTCATGGAAGGAGCTCTCCAACAAATAGGTGTGGGAGAAGATATGGAGATAACTAGGAAGCTTGGATGCAACTTCCTCATGTCTCCAAACCAGCCCTATAAATAGAGTGTTCTATTGTTGTTCATATCATCAGTTTAGAAAGTGAGAAAAGTGTGTGAAGAGTGAAATACACTTAGAGTAGAAGTGTATTGGTGAGGATTGGCTTTTTGTAATAGTTGAGTGTGAGAGTTTGCTCCTCCTATTGTAATTCTGTTCTTGATATTGAATAGAAGAATTTTCCAATCCCATCATACGAGAAGACAACTTGAAGCACATCGAGATAAAGTTGGGAATCAACAGGGTGGATCGGGAGACATTTTGCAAGGATAACATATTGTGGAGGCTGAATGTTTTCTTTAACATTAACCAAACATTTTTTGCATTAACATATAGGAGTTATTCTTATTTTGCTTGAAGCTGCTGTTACTTTGATGTTCTTAAGTTGGGTGCTCTGAAGATGATGTTTTTTACCGAAGTTGGATGCTCTGAAGTTGGCCTTTTGCTGCTATGTTATTTCTTATGTATAATTTTCTGTTTATAAAATAAGTAGTGATTTTTTTATGATTGTAGCTGCTGTTTTTTTGGGTCAACATACTTGATGTTTCTTTTTAATACATTTGTTGTATCAACAGTTATAATACTTTGATTGGATCACCTTTTTAATAGACTTGCTCACACCAAAAAAGTTTATGGGCTTAGATGCATAATGTGACAACTTTGGGGTGTTTTTGCTCCTTACCTCAAAATTTTCAACAGATGTTATCTATCTGTTTCATCACTGTTAGATAAGGGGGGATTTTCCCTCTTTTGATAGAATATAAAGGCTTGTGTACAAAAATTAAGTTTATGGGCTTAGATATCCGTTAGTGACAACTTTAGGGTTCTTTTTGCCCTTTATGAGTGAATTCCACAAATAGGAGTAAAATATAGGTAAAATGCAAAAATAGGAGTATCATGTTTTGAATAGGAATAATTTTAGTATTTGGGCAAATATACTCATACCTAAGCCCTAGCCACCTTCCCTAACCCTTAGCCACTGCTATTGGCCGCCATCGCCATGAATTTAAATAGATATCTATCTGTTTCATCACATTTTGTTGTTTTCTTCTCTTTATCTCGGCAACGAAAAAACTAAAAAACAAGTGATTCTGAGTTCCATTGGATCAACTTTCACCCTTATCAGAAGTTTTAAGTTGAGTTCGCTTCAGAGGGGAAATTTAGTGATTTTCCCCAATGAATGAGTGTTTAGCAAATCACTTATGAGTGTTTTTGTCTTAATGTCTCAAGCCAATAGGTAGAGTGATAGTTAGGACTTCTGAGAAATATTGAGGTGTTAATCATTCAGTAGTCTTTTTTCGGGAGTTGCATGAGAAACGTGGGATACACTTCGTATGTTAGGGGACCAAGTCATGATTTATTTATCTCAAAAGATTCTATAGGTTATTAGGTGAGTTCATGATGATGATCAAAACTGTAGAAATAATAAAAAATGCAATTATTAAGAGAGTGTACAAATAAACTGGTACACATTAAGAATCTGCCCAAATCCCAATAAAAGACCGCTTCCAAATCCATTTCAAACTTATTTTGCAATGCCTCATACATGAATTTCCTAAAGTTTATTAGATACAATAAATTTGCACTACCCTATCCTCCTGGAGCCATTCAAACTCAGCTCTACCCTCCTGAATTGAGTGTAATTCAACTCATCAAAATATTATACTCGCCAGTTTCACCCCACCCCCAATCAATATATATAAACTCATTTACATTGCAAGATATTATTTCGCCTCATTGCATCATGTGTTGCTTGTCGGCCTTATCTCGCTGTTACCTGTCCTGGTGATATACCACCACGGGAGACATCAAAGAACAGATCATTACTCTTACACAAGACATACACAATATCAACCATGCTAGGCCTCTTGGAAGGATCTCTGTTCAAGCATGCAACTGCAACCGACATCACATTGATCACACTCTCCATCGAGAATGACTCGCTAGCAAGACTCGGGTCCATCCACTCCTTCACCTTCTCCACCTTCGCCTCCTCGTTTCCCTTCAATACGTCCACGGCTTTTACCCACAAAACCCTCCCTTCTTCGTCGATCGCCTCCCTCCCGGACACTAGCTCAAGCAGCACAACTCCAAAGGAGAACACATCCATCTTGGTGGAGACGACGCCATCGGCAAGGTACTCAGGGGAAATGTAGCCCTGAGTGCCCATGATGTGCATCGTGATGGCGGTGCATCCAGACTTTGCCAGCCCAAAGTTGGCGATCTTGGCCCGCATGTTGGCATCCAAGAGGATGTTGCTGGTCTTGATGTCTTTGTGGACAACCCTGGGCCGGGTGTGTTCGTGGATGTATTGCAAGCCAATGGCTACGTCTGTGGCTATGCTCAGCCTCGTTTTCCAGCTCAGTCTCGCGTTCTTGTCCCCATGAATCCATGAATATAGTGAGCCGTTTTCCACATATTCATACACTAGGTAGCAATTAGCTTCTTTTGAGTCTATACAGAAGCCTTTCAGCTTTACCAAACTCCCATGGTTTACCTACAATTTGGGAACATCAATACACTTGTAATACGGAGTATATACTCCCTCTGTCCCTAAAAGAAGTTCCATTTCGCTTATCGAGGGTCAACTTAAATCACTCTTAAACTCTTACTTTTTATATCAAAATTTTATAAAAGTTGAATTATTTTTTGCAGGCTTTGTAGCGGGTTTAATGCAATTTCTGAATATGTAAATTTTATTTACTAAAAATAATCCGAGTTTTCACAGGGATCATTTAACTTTATCGTCGGTCAACCTTCGTAATCCGCAATTGGAACAACATTTAGGGACGGAGGGAGTATTAACTAAGGATTGAATTTAATCACAAATTTAGTTACAAAGTTTTGTAACTAACTACATCGCTAGACTTGATAGAGATAAAACTATCAACAACAACAACAACATCCAAGCCTTAGTCCCAAACGATATATAGAGATAAAACTATCGCTTCACATAAAGTTACTATTAGTAATTAAATAAGAGTAACTTATGAAAAACATAAAGCAATTAAAGTCAAATTATAAAGTAACTATTGGTAATTAGTAGTAGTATTTAATCATAGTATTCAATTTTTAAACTTAAATGACAGTAGCACTATACTATAGTACTACGTATCTATTAGTCATATTTGTGTAAATGAGTTATATTATAGTAATACTTATGAAAAAATTCATTCTTCAATTATTCGGCCATAAAGCTTCTATGGAGTCCGCTTCGCAATGCATGCTAATATTGACTTAATCAATTCATAATATACTACAATATCTGAAACCACATAATCCATTGAACCATAAAAAATACTCTGTAATATTAGACTGTATATTATTGATAAGATTAAAAAAATTAAGAAAAGATTAAATCTTCTTCTTCCGTTAATTCATTTAATCTAACAAGAAAATTTACTCCAAATTTGAATATGATGATTATTACATAAAAGTTTTTCCATAAATATTACTGAAATATTTTTTTAAATCCCACTAGCAGATCAACCTAGAGGGTTGGAATTGAGGAATATTACTGAAATATAATTTATGAAAAAAATATGATTAAAATTAGTTCACTGTAAATTTGAACATGTTATTAGTCACTAAGTTTATTATGATGACCACTAAAATATAAAAAAACACATTCTTATGTAATGTATTTATTATAGCCATATGTCTCTCATTAGTTCTACGGAGTCCGAAGTATTACATAATTCAATGTGTGGGATAAAAAAATATTATTTGTAAGGTCTTTAAACAACTCAAATGGTTGACTGTTTAGATTTTTAGAGCTTTACTAACAATGGTCTCTGATTTTTAGTTTAAGATATATCACTACAAAAAAATTACGGGATTGACACGGAATTTGGCACGGACTTACCGATTTTTCGTGCCAAATAGCTCGTGCCAAAGTGTTTTTGGCACGGATTTGGCATATCCCTGCCAAAATCCGTGCCAAATCCCTTCCAAAATCCATGCCAATCCCGTGTTTTTTTTGTAGTGTATCTTTCTTTAACATAATCATTAACAAACAAAAAAATAATATCTATCACAAAAATGGTTTAATTTTCACAAGTCGAGTTGTGTTTCATGTTTGATGTTTCACAGTGACACCAGATTGTTTTTATGTTTTTATATTATTTTAGAGTCTGCTTGGTGGAGGTAGAAGTAATTCTAACCGTGATGAGATTACTCTTGATGGCAAAGAGATAGCGGTGTGAGATATGTTTCGTGACTTGAGCTTCATAATTCAGAAGGATGGTGAATTACATAGAGATGTATACCACAAAATCAAAGCTGGATGGATGAAATGAAAAGGTTCATCATGATTTGTATGCAATTGAGGTATGCCGACTAGACCGAAGGGTAAATTTTATCGAATATCAATTAGGCCTGCTTTTCCATCATTTGCAATGGAGTCAAAGTCTTGCTATTTTTTGGCTTGGAAATATGATGGAATAAAGCAAAATAGTTCACTAAACTGTCTGCGTTTCTTTCTTTGTTATGAACCAGCAGTCAGTCCATGTAATTTTTTATGCGATTTTCACTTTGGGTCATCCGGAAACGATCTCTCTGTGCTTTAGTACAGGGGTAAGACTGCGTACATCCGACCCCCCTACTCCACCATTGGTGGGAGCCTTTGCGGCACTGAGATAATGATGATGATGATGATGATGATCAATTAGGCCTGCATTAATGTATGACGCAAAGTGTTGGACGGTGAAACAATGTCACATTCAAAAGATGAGTGTGATAGAGATGTGTATGTGATATGCACTGATTAGTAGTGCATAAATGTTTGTTTTTATGTTTGATTTGTGTGTATTGTTTACCGTTTTAGTTACTTTGTAAACATTTGTGTGATTTTAGTTGTAATTGTATTTTAATCTTCATTTGTAAGTTGTAAAGTAGAGTTAGAAATTAGGATGTGGAAAGGAGGACTTTGAAGTGAAGGAAAATGATATTTGACTGCCCAGGAGCTAAAACCCGACCGGGTAGGACCTTACACCCGGTCGGGTAAGAAGTGAAAACCCAAAGTGCTCAGGAAACTGCTAGACTCGGTCGGGTCCCCTACTTCACCCGGTCGGGTCGGATTTGACCCGGAACATTTTAATGTGCTGAAACACAAGAACGTGGAAGATTATCTGATCTTGACATGCACCCGGTCGGGTGGGCACTTGACCCGGTCGGGTACCTGGCCAAGGTGTTGAAAAACACCTATAAATAGCACACTTTTTCTTCACTATTTTTCATTCCTTCTTTCATACTCTTATGCTCAGTTTAGAATAGTATTTCTTTTATATTTTTATAGCATGTTTAGTCTCCAAATGAGGAGCTAAACATCCATTTCTTGGTGTTGCTCTTGAAGCTTGTTGATTATTAAAGTTGTGAGTTATTTTCTTAACTTTAGCTCTTGAATATTAATTCTTCCTTTAATCTATCTATATATTAATGTTGGGGAGTGTTGCTAAGATGACAATTAGTTAACATCTCGACATTAGTTATAGTAGTGTTTATTTTCTTCCTCTATATATTAATGTTGGAGAGTGTTGCTAAGATGACAATTAGTTAACATCTTGATATTAACTATAGTAGGATTCATCTTCTTTAATATTCTTCCTTGAGTATTAATTAATTCCTATTCATATTCATATTAATATTTTGAACATTACTTAAAGGATCAACTAGTTTTGTTTCATATATTAATGATTACTAGAAACGATCAACGAACCGATGGTTAATAATTGATGGTTTCACAAGTAAGTAACTTCGGTTTATTAATGCACGGTCGTGGTTAGTAAACTTAAGAGAGATTAATTTTGTTGGTTAAACCGAAACCGTTGTGTTAAGGTTATCAATCTCAATTGATTTCATCAAGGAGTTAAGAGATTAAATGCTACTATCAAGTCGGTATATGACGGTGTTCTATACTTGACTAATAGTAAGAGTTATTAATGAACGGTCATCTATGTAGCACCGATACCGGTACGCGGAAACGCGGAAACGGGTACGGGGATACGTCAAAACCAAAAAAGGTAGGATACGGATACGGGGCCATATTTATAAATATTAAAAGTTATGGGGATGTATTTACAAATATTAAAAGTTACAGGGGTCTATTTATAAATATTAAAAATAGTTTTTTTTTGAAAATATATACTCCGTATATACATATAATATCCTATGATGTCTAACCATTCATTGCATTGAAGCATTTTCCTTTTTCAAGATACTTAGTAATAAATTCATAATATTTCTCATATACACTAGTGAATCTCGAAATATAGATGTAGTCAATAAGTCATTAATTTAAAATGAGAAATAAGTCAAACAACTACAATTTTGAAATTAAAAGTGCAAGTACCCAATTCGGAGTATGAGTTAATGACTTAATTCGGATAGAAAAATGCTAAAGGTACCCCAATTGGTACCCCAATTTGTACCCCCACCCTATTTTTGTGGCTCACAAAAGCACTTCATTAAAGTGGGGCAATTCATTTATTGAAGTGGGCTTTTGTGAGCCACAAAAATAGGTTGGGTACAAATTGAGGTACCAATTGGGGTACCTATAGCAGGGTTTATTCGGATATAGCCATATAGGCCCATTATTTGATTACCAAGTAAAATGTAGTTTTAGATTTTCATTTTTTTAGAATTTTATTAAGTAAATTTTGGGATTTGTTTTTTTAAAAAAGTTGATACAGGTATCCGTCAGGATACGAGTATCGGAAACTTTTAAAAAATTACAAAAAAAAAATGGAAACTTTTAAAAATTGCAGATACGGCCCGGGAACGTACGGTACGAGTATCCTAGAGTATCGGATACGGGAACGTATCGGATACGCCGATATGCTACCTTAAGGAAGTATCCGTGCTTCATAGACGGTCGTTGTTAATAACTACCCTCGATGAATTGGATATACTCCTCGATTGAGTATTCGAGAGGGCATAAGTTATAGATATAACAAATGATCGACTAAAATATATCAACAAGTGGAAAGTAGCAATGTCAAGTCTTTTTTATTCTTGAATTAAATCTCATATAAGTCGTTCATCTTCGTGTTTAATTAAATTAAATCACTCAATCCCAAAACCCCCCTTTATTTACTTGTTCCATTAAAAAGATAATTATTCCTTTTCCTGTGGATACGAACTCTACTTCACCTATACTACGTATAAGTGTTAATATCGATTTATTTTGACGCACCGTGATAAAGTGCTCGTCAAATTTGGCACCGTTGCCGGGGAGAGGCAATTAATTTTTCTTTTTTTAAGAAAAAAAAAATTATTCAAGTATAAAGATTTCTATTTCTTCTGAGCTTTGTAGTATATGGTTAATTATTATTATTATTATTATTATTATTATTATTATTATTATTATTATTATTATTATTATTATTATTATTATTATTATTATTATTATTGTTATTGTTATTGTTACTGTTACTGTTACTGTTACTGTTACTGTTACTGTTACTGTTACTGTTACTGTTACTGTTACTGTTACTGTTACTGTTACTATTACTATTACTATTATTATTACTATTACTATTACTATTACTATTATTATTACTATTACTATTACTATTATTATTACTATTGTACAGAGTAAAAAGAATTGCTCCATCATAAAAGTCGTAGCCACCTGTGGGCTTGTCGGCACCCATGAAGCACATATACTTCATTGGGGTGCCGTATCGATGTATCGAAAACGTTCCCGTATCCGATACTCTAGGATACCCGTACCGTATGTTCCCGATCTGTATATGCAATTTTTAAAAGTTTTCATTTTTTGGTAATTATTTCAGAATTTCGGATACTCGTATCCTGACGGATACCCATATCAACTTTTAAAATCTTCCAAAACAACTTAAATAAAAACACTCAAAATTTACATAGTAAAATTCTTTAGAAATGAAAAGCTAAAAATAATTTTTACCTTGCTTTTATGTGGTACACAACTAATGGGCTTATTCCTAATTCACTCATCCTCTTATCCCTAGCTAATTCTAATTATCCCTAGAAATTAATAGCTCTAACGGAAATATGTATTAGAACTATTAAAATATTGTTTTCTATCTTCATTATTTCTAGAACTTTGAGTGCTTACACTTTTAATTTCAAAACTGTAGTTGTTTGACTTATTTCTCATTTTATATTAATGACTTATTGACTATGTTTATATTTCGAGGTTCATTAGTGTATATGAGATAAAATATGAACTAATTTCTAAGTATCTTGAAAATGTAAAATGCTTCAATGCCATGAATGAGTAAATGTCAGAGGATAACAATTTTTTTCAAAAAAAAAATCATCTTTTAATATTTATAAATACAAACCCTTGTTACTTTTAATATTTGTAAATACACCTCCATAACTTTTAATATTTATAAATATGGCCCTGTATCCATATCCTACTTTTTTTGTTTTGTCGTATCCCCATACTTGTTTCCACATTTCCGCGTACCCGTATCGGTGCTACATAGGTCGGCACTGATTTGTCATAGGTAGAACAAGGATTCATACTTTCTAACTAGTTTGTAGTTTTCTTAGATTAAATCATCATCATCATTAGGCATATCAATGGGTCGGGGCGGAGCAAATACTGCAAGACCCGGACTTCAATGGGTGGACCTGACCCGGCCTGTGACCGCACAAGTCCAAATTTGTTAACCCAAGCCCCCGGCCCTCCCCGCTCCGGCATAACCTAATTAGCTAGTATGAATTTCTATTTGTGTGAAGTTTTTTAAAAACATTATGAACTATTTTGTAAAATCATTCATAATACTGTGTAATCATCATCAAAATGATGACAAGAGTAAAAAATGATGGTAAAGGCCCTAAAGGGTGAAGAGGGTTAAAATTAAGAGAAAGACCTCGAAATAGGACAAAAAAGTTTGAAAATTTCAAAATGGACTGTCATGTTTTTATTTCCAAAATAGGAGTAATATTGCCAAGTTTGGAAAATGCTGTCATGTTGAAGTCTGGTACTGCCAAAACATGGCAATATGTAATACTATTTTGATAATAAAAATATGAAAGTCCTATTTTGAAATTTTCAAACTTCTTAAACCTATTTCAAGTAATATTCTTTAAAATTAATGATTGAAGGTAGTGATTGTGGTTTGGGTTTTACCTTTTGGAGGATCTTGAGTTCATCACAGGCATTCCATTTCAGCTTCTTGATCGCAACCATCTCTCCATCAATGGATCCTCTGTACACAGACCCTTCAATCAAACACCTCTCGTCAAACCCCTCCGTTGCTTCCCGTATCTGATCCATCATGTACACCCTATAACTATCCAAACAGTCCGAAACATCCGCCATTAATAAACCCACCTCCATTTCCTTAACCGCCGCACTCCCTTCCTTCTTCTTCTTCTTCTTCTGCATAACTCCCTCCATCTGCTTCGTCCCGGCATCTCCGTACTCGTTCCTCCTCGACGTCTCTCTCCGAACCCAAAACCCAACCACCAAAACCAGCAAACCCACCGAAACCCCCAACAGAACCCCCAGCGCCATCACCGTCCCTTTCCGGTCTTTGCCCCGTCCAGTCTGCGGTGCCCCTCCGGCGGCCGGAGGGGCAGAGCTGGAATTGACCGGCTGCGAGATGTTGGGTAGCCTCGACACCGGGACGAAAACCGTCGTGTTGGGTCCTATATTGTTGCCGTTCACGTCGATGATAGACTGCCTGGTCACGCCGAAACGTGCGGCGATGGCCGCCACGGTGTCGGTGGGCTGGAAGGGGTAGGTGATGAGGATTTTCCTCCGGCTGTTCGAGTCCGTTGAATTCGGGCACTTGCAGAAAATGGGGAAAGTTATACGGTCGCCGGCGTTGAGGGTGGTGGGATCGAAAGTGGGATTGACAGCCTCAACGGATTGGAAGCTGGTGAGGTTCTGGAAACTGGTGGTGGAGACTCGGTAGAAAGTGTCGCCGTCGACAATGGTGTATTCAAGGGGGGCGTAGGAGATGCTGCCGAAGGTGGAGTTGATCTGATTGCAAGAGCAGGCGATGGGGACGAAGAGGGGCTGGTTGGGCTGAAGGGCGGCGTTTGGGGAGGAGATGTTGCTGGCCTCTGCAATCATGCGGCGGCTGACTGAGAAGAGGTCGCCTATGGCGGCCAAATCACCAAGAAAACTCGGAGGCGCGGCGGCTCTGTAGAAGGCGTAGGCTTGGCATGGGTAGCTCTGGTTGGGGTTGCATTCAAAGCCGGTGGTGTTTGGTTGCCCTTCTGCATAGTGTTTGTGATTGGCACTAGATAAGAAGAACAGCAAGAAGATGAGAAGAGGCATAGTAGTAGTTTGTGAGGAATTTCCTGGCCTCCTGCCATAAAATACTTGGATATATAGATGAGGAGGAAGCATTAATGATATTGAAATGCGATGTGGAAAAAATTCAACAAAATGTCGATTTCTTTTTTTTGACCCGTGACTCCGGCCATTGACTGTTCAAAATATTAATGGAACTGGCTTAACTTTTAAATTTCAACAGATCACACTACGGATGAATCTTCGTATCAGGCCAGAAACGGCAGTCATGCTTCCGTTAATTTTTGTTGATGAATCTTCGTTAAGTCTGGTTTATTCATACTAAATTTTAACTAAAAATATCATCGGGGAGACATTCAAATAAATTCTTTACAAACATTGTGTTTTATATATATATATATATAATAAACAACGCAGTTTTTTTTCAACGATTTATTTGACTACCTTCCCGCTTGAATTTTTAGCTGAAATTTTATATGGATAAACTAGATTGATGATTCACATGCTTAAAAAATTTAATCGGAAAATTCCATTGGGAAGGCCCCCAAAAAACCTGTCGGACGACGGGTCCTATCAGGCCGGTTTGACAGGATCGCTATTCGCACACTATTTCACACTACTTAGAACCACCCCTAACTTGAATTTGTTTTTATTTGCAAAGGAACACGACCAGACCTCCACAAGGTGAGAACACTATTCAATGTATATGAATAACCAATATTCTAAAAGGCGTAATATATGTCAAGGCGGCACGATCAAGGTCTTAAGTCTTTGAAGCCTAGGCGGGGATTAGGCGTGAAAAGACACTTTGATTTTATATCTTTTTTTTTTTTAATTTTCATAGAGCTATTTTTAATGTTTAAGCTTAATATTAAATTTTGTCATTCAAGAACATCATTCTATTCAAAAAACCAACCAAAAAGGACCCGTCGAGTCCTAAATCTCGAAAATATATTTACCAATTACACAAAAACCGGAATTGAAAAAAGTAGTTTAATGATAATACTAATATTAAATATTAATAAAAAGAATAATACGTAGTATCTAATATATAATCAAAATAAAAAATATTGAACAAGATGTATCTTACCAACTTTGAGTAACTATATATAATTAGGTTGAAATTTTATATTGTTGAGTATGTGGTTTTGTTGATGACTAACCATGCAGGTGGAACAAGGGACAGAACCGACTATGGAGAGTTCTAATACGAACTCTGGACAGAACAGTTCCACGAAATTCTTAGTCTCATAATTAGTTATGTGTCTGCATGTGCATGTCTTTCAACGTATGGTTTATAAAAATTTCTCTTGCTATCTTTAAACTAGTTGTCCGTAGTATTTGAATTTGATATATAAAAGGTCTTCTTGCTTAATATAGTAATTGAAATATTTTTGGTGGATTGCATAACATATGATTTGATTGACCATTGCATTAAATAAATACTTTGCTTTTTGGAAGCTGCCGTAGGAGCCATATGCTTTTTAAAATAATTATGTGCTTACCATTGAAAAGCCATCATTGCTTGCTTTTTTTTTTAAAAAAAAGGAAGATCGTTGCATGTTTTGAGCATTAGGCTATCAAAGGAAAAAGCTACTTTAGTAAAGTTACACAATTCGAATAAATCCATATATGCCAAGTATTGTATTCTGCGAGATTCATTTCTCTTACTATGGAAAGATAATATATTACTGTCTTGCCAATTATTCATTGTCTTGTAAGACCATAAGAGCTCGGTTGACCTAAGTATCAAGATTGATTTCGTGAGAAGAAGGCTCCAACGGATTAATTCTGAGGTCTCCTAAATAATTGAAGTAGCTGGAGAGAAAAAGTGTGCTGAACCGAGAAAAATACTTAGAAGAATCATTCAAGAAAAGGATCAAGTCCTTGGCGCCTGAAACTGCCCGCTCAGAGTTCTAGATAGAGTTTTTCTTTTCCCTTTCATATTGTACTTGGAATATTGAGGCTTAATTGGCTAGAGTAGCTGCCTCGGGTTAAGTGTGTGTGAGAGCTTTGTGATAAAGCTGAGAGGCTCTCTACCCGCAAGGTAGAGATGCATAACTCTTCCTAGAGAGGATAGAGTTGGGGAGGCTCAAGGGTAGATTAGAGAATCACTCTTGTAACTCTTTCAAAGGCTTGTTTAGTGAAGTTGTTTTTCGGCTACTCACAGATTTCAATTATCAGTCATTTTTTCACAATACGCGTAACTTTTGATTTCGCATACTGAATTGTGTAATAAGGTTGTAGTTACTTTTCTGATTGTACGTATTAGCTGAAGTTATTGTAGACAATCATTTTAGCTGTTTTTCATATTTTTTTAATTGCTAATAAAATATATTTTAAATTCAATTTTTTATAAATCAAATCAGCATAATCAACCAATCCAACCACTTCAGTCAGAATTTCATAAATTTCACCAGAATCCGTCGATACAGCCGATTTGGGTATCACCAAACATGCTCTTAATCTTACTTATTTTAATTACTATATAATTCTGTGTTAAAAATCAAAAGTTACGTGTTTGGTGTAATCAGTCCAAGTTCAAAAATAGATAAATATTTTCAGTTACCTATACAAAAATAATTATGCTCGAATACAATTGTACTAAAACACATTTCCTTTGTCATATAATTCCACTCAAATACAATTGAATTTAGAGCACATTTGGCAACACTGAAACTGATTGAATCTGCTAAAGTTGATAAAATGATGGATGAAGCGTTGAACTGACTGAATCTACAAAACTACAGAAAATATTTTAAATAGATTTTACGAATAAATTTAAGAAAAATTATACTACCTCCGTCCCATTTAAAGGTTCCCGTGACAAAATGACACGATTATTTAGACAATAATTAAATATGCTAATTCGAGTTATTGATGATAACTGTGATTTTATATAATATAATTTTCAGAAATAATTTTGATGAATATATAATATAATGGGTTATTGTTGGTAACTGTGATTTTATAAATGTATTATTTTTAGTATTTAATTATTAAATGGTTAGTTAAGAGTGTTAAGTGTTTCATAAAATAGAAAGTGATAACCTTTAAGTGGGACGTTCAAAAAAGAAAAGTAGGAACCTTTAAATGGGACAGAGGAAGTATATAAATAGCTAAAATGACATTCTATAATAACTTCAGTAAATTCAGCTAAAAAAGTAAATACAACTTTACTTATTTTGATTATTACATAATTCAATGTGAAGAATCTAAAGTCATGTGTTAAAAAAAATTGGTTGATAAGATTGATAAACAGTTGAAATTAGAAATTATCAAACGGGGCTCTTAGTTTTTTTCTAAAATTAATTTCAAATATTGTCTCGCCTAACTTTAGCCAAATCAGCTAGAAATATAAGTTTAACTTTATTTATTTTGATTATTACACAATTTAGCGTGAAGAATAAAAAGTTACGTGTTTATTAAAAACATCCAATACAACAAAGTTGCATACATTATTTTTTAAACTACACCTTCTCAGTTTCCTTTAAGATGTCCCAACCAAAGGTAGGTTCTCATTTTCTGTTTTAGCAAATAGTTATCATTGTGACCTCATTATATTAAGAAGTATATTATATACCCACTAATAAAATAATTTACCAAAATATATTTGAATTATCTCATTTAATTATTTTTTAAATAATTGTTCCATTTCATAATGAGAACCATATATAGGCCGGGACGAAGGTAGTAGTAAAATTTCTTCTTACGTAGAAGAGAATTTGGTAATTTTAAAAGTTTTAATTAGATATAGTTGCTTTATATATGAGGATAAAAGAGATTTAACAAAGTCATCATATACACAAAATATAAGTTTCTAAAATATAAGGACAAGTTAGTAAAAGAAAAACCCATTGAATGAGGAATAATAGTGCATAGTCGCCTACTTTAGAGCATCTCCAATGTTAAAACGTGAACGGTGCATACGTGGTATGAGAGATAGCCAATTAATAAATAATAAATAGAATATCTATTTCCTTATTTAAAGGATCTTGTATCATTTTGGTAAGTTTTTCTTTACAATGTCTAGCACAATGTCAAGATGTAGACATTGTGCTTGACATTGGAGAGGAAACTTACCAAAAACACATAAAACCGTGGAAAGAATGAGAGAGAAATGTCATAAACTCAATTTTTTGTGTCTATCTCTCTCATGCCACATGTGCACCGTGCACATTATAACATTTAGTATCACACATATAGTTAAAGAAGTAGATTCTTTCCTTGTACTCGTCATTTCAACGTGAAAATATTATAAATATAAATATATAAAACTGAAATTAACAACTAAAATATATACTATATTTTAATATGATATCATAGAATGGGCCGTTTTAAAAACATGTTAAATCTATTTTAAACAAACGGACTAGTTAATAATATCTAATTTATTTAACTAAATAATCCACAATGTTACATTAAAAATTCTCAAAAATCGGAGACAAATTTATGTAATTAGTTTAATATCTACTACTAAACTAATATGTAAATAACAATTCTTCTCCATTTAAATAAATTTGTAATCTTTAATTTCAGAGATTTACAAAAAGATGTCTGGTGAAAATATGAGTTTGCGTATATGATGGAGTCTTTATCCGCATCTAAATTTGGTAAATTTGGTAAAAAAAAAAAGTCTCCATTCAGATAAATTTGCTATATATTCTAAACTCATTTCTTAAAGAAGGATATTGAAGGACTAATTTGCTAAATTCTAAATCCTAAAAGGGCTAATATCTGTAAAAAAAAAATAAAAAATACTACACCCATTATTACAAAAATGAGTAGTTAGTCTTGAACAATAAGCTACAGATGAAATCTAATGGAGAAAAATAGGCATTGAGCAATTTCTTTAATTTTTGGTAAAGATGATTGAAAAGACTAATTTCATTTTGATGCAACTGAGAGGTGTAAGAAAATGGCTCTTTGAATTGAAAAATACAGTCTGAGAATATGCTTAGATAATTATTTCAAAAGTTATACATGCATGCTCAATAAATAAAATATGCACTATCAACCAATTTTATAATCGATTTAATAAGTGATATTCTGTAAGTTCTAAAGCTAAAAAGTAAAATCATTATGTCTCGCACGGCACAGGTAAAGATATGTATTAAGAGCTATTGTCAGAACTGGAGACATTATCTGAACTTGAATTTTGAAATGTTACATCTGAATTGTTAGTTGACTGAGGTAAATATGTTCAACAAAAAGAGTAGAAAAGTGCCCAGATAATATAACCTGATCAGATCAAATCAAATCCGAGTAGATCAGATCAAGCCTGATTCAATCATAACAAACAAATCAGACAAAAAAGTCAGTCCAACTAAAAACATTTTTTAACAGAGCCCTCCTTAAAATTTAGAACTCCGTATTAGATTAGGACTCAACAAATCTCATGAAAGTATTTATGAGTAAAATTTGGAGGTATTTAGCTTATTATGGGGTTAATCACTATACAGGCAGAAGTGAGATAGGCAAAAAAAATTAAATTAGCTTGTTACATTGTTTTTTTAACACACTTATTATGGAGTTAACCATTCATAGTATTTGTCTGTAAATTTTTATTTATCACTAAAATTGAAATGACAACACATGATGTGCAGTGATACTAAAGGAGTGTTTGCGATTGCTTGTGCTTTTTAAAAGTGATTTTTATAAGAGATTATTGGAAAAGTGATTTGTATTAAAGTTGGTAGTGTTTGGGAATAGAAGTGATTATAGTGAAAAAGTTAAAGTTGGGAGTGTTTGTTAAAAAAGTGATTTTTGATGTAATATTTTGTAAGTATACAAAAATACCCTTCCATAAAAGTTATAGTTCTCATCATTTAGGGATTGCTATTTATCCGAGCATCATCGAACGCCAAGCTTCAAGCACCAAGGAACAACGTTGTACCCTCTGAATCTGAATTAGCTATAAGCTTCATCCAGAATAGTCAAAATCGTCAACCGTCTCTAACATTCGATCTGCGTGACGATGACGATGGGTGGAGATTTCCTTTCCGATCCATACTAGTTGATGACATTCTCCAGTTGAAGGGACTGTAGATTCGCATCATGAAAGATGTTTTAGAAACAAAAAATGGTGCAAATGGAGACAAAAAGTGCCGCCTGTGATTTTGAGCATTCTGATAAAATATGTAGATGAACTCTCCATTTTGAGAAATAAAAGGATGCAGAGAGCTCTAGCGCCGGAATTGTGGACGGAGGACTGAAGGGGTATATTGGGTTAAAGCTAAACATTTTACCATGATAACTACCCCTGAAGTTTGAGTTATCTACAATAAAACCGAAAAGCAGTTAAAAGCAGCTCTGGACCAACTTCCAGCTTTTGGCTTTAAAGTGCTTCTTTTAATCAGAAGCTGGGATTTCCAAACACCTCTTTTAGCTTTTTTTAATCTAAAAGCCAAAAAGCACTTAATTTAAGCAATGGCAAACACACCTTAATACATAATAAGGGACCGGACTGTTAAAATTATAAAAGCAACCTCAAAAACTAATTCCTTGAATTTATGAACTCTATAAGTCAATGTTTCAAAATAAAGTCAAGATATGTTTAATAGCTCTAAGCCACCAACTTTTCCATGAGAATGTTAAGCTACCTAGCCTATACTACTCATTTTCCCATGTTTAAATTGCACCAATACAAACTTCTATAAGACTCGAGAACTCAAATTTCCATAAATTATCATATGGATCATATTATAAGTCTAAAACTGAGAAAACGGGTTTACATGTATATCTTTTCTAATTAAGGATATTTTCATTGAGTTGTCACAAAACTATTTAGAGAAAATAAGCAAATAAGCCCTCGAAATATTTGCGTTTTTGCAATGAGGCCCTTGAAACGGAAGAATTACAAATACACCCTCAACTCATTCCAAATCAAGCAATCAAGTCCTTTTTTTACCCGCTGGTGTCGGTAGTTTCTCATCTCCTTACATGCACCAACACGTAAAAAAGGACGTGATTGCTTGATTTTCAATGAGTTGAGGGGTGTATTTTTAATTCTTCCGGTTCAGGGGCCTCATTGCAAAAATGCAAATAGTTCGAGGGCTTATTTGCCTGTTTTCTCAACTTTTTATTCTAAAATCTTTTCGTAAAGAAAGAGACCAAAGGACTAATTGGAAAAATTCTAAAACCTAGAAGGGCTAATATCTTCAAAATTGAGTACATCCATTTTTAGATAAACAAATTTTAAAAATGTGTAGTTAGTTTTGAAAAAAACAGTAAGTCACAGATGAAATGTAATGGATAAAAATAGATATTGAGCATTTTTTTGTTTAGGTAAAGATAATTGAGAATATTAATTTCATTGGGATGCAACTAAGAGATATAAAAAATGCTCTTTTCATGGGAAAATATAGACTAGGAACGTGTTTCGATAATTAGTTTTTTTATAAGACATACAAAATTTGGATATTCATTATAAATCAATGTTATGATCAACTAAATAAGTGAGTTTTCATTAGTAAAACTAAGAAGCCATTTGACAACACTATTTTTCGGCTTATCAGACTTATCAGCCAACTTTTTCACCAAACACGTAACTTTTGCTTTATCGCGCTGAATTGTGTAATAACCAGAAAAAGTAAGGTTGAAGTTACTTTTCTGGCTGTATTTGTAACACCGTCCCCAAATGTATTTACTTTTAAGTGAATATTGTATTTTAACCCTATGGATTGGTTGACGAATTTACGAGGTTATGAATTTTTATTAATTCTTTTGCGGGAATAGTAAATTCGCATGTGGGGCCCACACCGGGAGCGGGGACCGCCCGATATTTACGGGACCATTATTTTATTCATCTTGGTCTAGATAATATTTATATGGTGGTGGATATCTCATTTGAGTAATGGGAAGGCCCAGAGTTGACCGATTGGTCAAAAAAGGCCCAAATACCGGTATTGGTAATTTAACCGATAAAAGCCCGAAATTGGATTTCGGAGACCTATAAATTAAAGTTGGGAAATGTATATTCATTTTAAGGGTCATAATGATTGGGAACATGTAATATATCTTATTTGACCCGATAAAATAAAATATATTTAAAACTGTCCGAAAAATACAACTTTCGGGACAAATTTTACACTTCGGGACAAAAAGGGTTGACCTCCCACATGGGTGGGGGCCAACCCACGAATTTAGCCACATTTTTCAAGGCATGGGTCGGCTGATATGAGAGGGAGGTGGGAGAGAGAGCTGATTTGAGATGTTTGGCATCAAAACAAATCATGGTGGCCCTCCTTTCCTTCACTCATTGCTCAATTGAGACAAATGAGCATTCCTACTCCTCCCCCTCCTCACTCATTCGGACAACACTAAGGAAAAGGAGGAAAGAAGCTCTGCAACTTCATCTTTCATAGCCAAACTCAAGCCAAGCTCAAACAAGAAAGTTGATAGGAAGTTAAAGAAGGAAAAAACTAGCTAAAGGTGTGAAAGTTAAGGTAATGACCCTATCATAACTTCTCCTTTATTTTTCCCTTCTATCATATGAGATACATATCATATGGAGCACCCTTGAGGTTGTTCTACATGCTAAGGGTGTAGAATAATGGGTTGGAGAGTGGTTCTATGTCAAAAAACGGACATAGAGGCCAAACCGACAAGTTCACCGGAAAATAACCTTTTAAGGGTTATGTGTATTGATTAAGGTTTTATGATGTTAAAACCTTGTTAGGAACTTGATTTAGAGTATATTTGAGCTTCGCCGGAGTTTCGCCGGAGTTGGTCAAAGTTGGCCGGAGTTGGTCAAAGTTCACCAGAAATAGTCAAAGTTCAACCGCGGGGCGTAGAACACGCTTAAGCTCACTTAAGGTGAGGATGACCGACTATATTGCTTATAATTATTGGGTTAATTTCATAAGATTACCTAAATGAATTATATGTGTTTGGCATGATTTATTTATAATAAAACAAAATGCCTAAATGAGATTATTATTGTTTATAAGTAAAAGTGCATAATATACAAATTTATGAATAAATTGTGTATGATTATGTATTATGAATACAATGGTATAATAGTGTGTAAACTATAAATGAATTGTGATAAATGTACTTTTACCTCATGTAAGGAAGTCATGGAAGGATAAAAGTGATATTTTGATATTAGAACCAAGTTATACTTGAATGTGGAATTAAATTGAAATAGCCAAATTACTATGAAATTGCATTGGCTTATTAAGGTTAAATGACTAGTATAGAAATAATAGCCGGGAATGTTAGCATGAAAAGTGATAGAACAAATCCTAGGGGTTTGGATTGTGAAAGATGTACCTTAAGTAGTCATACGAAATGTCTTAAGGTAGAAATGAGTAAATGCTAAGTTACCGTAGGAGTGGACCTTAAAGGTTACTCATAGTAGAGGAACTCTAGGCATAGAGTTTGCTTAGTGAATTAGTATCGTGACTAGAGGAAGCCTCGAGCACGATGAAGAATGACTGGAGGAAGCCTCCAGCATTCGTGTAGGACGACTAGAGGAAGCCTCTAGCGTAACGTAATGTGACTGGAGGAAGCCTCCAGCACAACGTATGTAAGGTGATTAGAGGAAGCCTCTAACACCAAGTGGAGTGACTAGAGTCAGCCTCTAGCACGACAAAACATGACTAGAGGAAGCCTCTAGCATGGTAAACTAATATAGATGGGTGTGGCTTGAAGTCACGGGGAAAGGGTTAAATGTTTTCAAAGTAAACATGGGCCTTCGGACGACTACTTGACTTTATATATATAAAGTAAGTATACTTTCAAAAGAGGGTAACCACGGGTTATGACCTATAATATAATAACATCCTAGATTGAGGGTCTTGGAAATTGAAACTTTGATTATACTTAGTATAGTTGTCATTGTACTTGTCAAATGCTTCCAAGTACTGACCTCCCCTTCACGGGGGAGGCCACCTCACAGTTTCAGGTAGAACTTGAAGGTTGCTACCATCACCGTTGCTTCGGGTGGATTATCAAGGAGAGGAGACGTGGTTCGTGCTTCCTCCGTTTCTGTTTTAAACATTTAAATTAATGCTCATGGATACTATTTTCCGAATAATTATTTAGGGCTTGCACGCCCGTGTTTGCCACGTGTGGCTCGAATGCTTGTATTAATATTTCCGCTGCTTAATTAAATGATTTACATTATGATTGTTTATGGATGTACTAATGTGAATGGTATTCAAGACGCCTTGTATAGTATGGATGAGTTGGACTGCGGTTGACTATTCGTACTGTACGGCGGGTTGTTGACGTGTCCGGGAAGGTCCGGGGCGTGACAATTTAATTGGTATCAGAGCCTTAGTCCGTAAACTTCATAATGAAGCTTCAAAATCCCTTTTGAAAATGATTTTGAAAACCATGAGCATAAAAGTTTTGCACTTATAGAACTTTTGGTACTTGAGTTGCAAAGTCTCTAATTGTTAATATGGTACCCTTAACAATTGGTATGACGGTGATTTGAGCCAAAGGATGTCTTTAAGTGCCTATCCGTCACTTGACATTTGATACGGGTCTAATGACTCATTCTCTATCTCTTTCAGAAATGGAACGCACCGGTAAAGTCACCCGACGAAACCCGACTGGCCAGGCGCCGGGAAGGTCCCAACATGGCAGCCGAGGGGCATCGAGGGTGTCTCGGGGGCAGGGCCGTGCAGGCCACTCGCTGACCGTTAGTGACGGTCATGTTGAAACAATTGACGAGCATTATGAGTCCGAGGAGGATTCAACGTACCGACCGGGAACGGAGCCGGTTGAAACCCCATATGATGGGGAAGATGATGACATTAGCGAGGGGAGCGACGATAACGACGCTCTAGAAAGGATTGAGGAATTGCTCCGGCAATACCATCAAGATCGCCAAAGGCGCCAGGCAAGGCGTGCTTCGAGAGGGGCTTCGAGGAGAGGGAGCAGTGTGAGTCCTAGGGGACGCATAGAACCCCAAGGAGGGCGAGGTGCCGAGGTTCCTATCATAAGAATCTCGAAGTACCTAAAGGAGGCGAGAGACTTGGGATGTAAACCGTTTGATGGAACGGGAGACATCTTCGTGGCGGCCGAGTGGATCAAGAGATTCAATGAAGCGGCCCTGGATATGCAGCTGCCACCAAACATGAAGTTGAGAGTGGCCACAAGACTACTAGAAGGCATGGCGTCCACATGGTGGGACGGAGCTAAAGGGAAGTACGGCGAGGCCGTCACCTGGGAGAATTTCCGGCAAGAATTCTTTAGCCAATACTACTCCGACTTTGAAGTGAATTTAAAGAGGAGGGAGTACACAACCTTAACCCAAGGAGGTGAGTGCACGGTGAAGGAGCTTGAGCACAAGTTCAGAAAACTTGCTGAGTTCATACCGGAATACATTTGTGATGAGAACCGGATGGTGAACCACTTCTGGAACGCCTTGGACCTTGATATACGTGAGAGGGCAACACAATTGCCTAATATGACGTTTAGCCAAGTGGTCGAACAAGGCTTGAAGGGGGAGAAGGAATAGGAGGAAAGGAAGCGAAGAAATGCCGAGGAGGCAAAGAAAAGAAAATGGGAGAACCATGGCCCCCAGGGTTCAAACAAGAAGGGGAATCACGGGGGAGGAGGATCCTTCAGGGCACCCGCACCACCATCAAGGGGGAATCCCAACATGAGTGGGCAGAACTCGGGGTCACAAGCCCCGACGAAGCCTAAGTGCAGGAATTGCAAGAGAAATCACGAGGGCAAATGTCGTGATCCCCCACGGTGCTACCAATGCGGATATACGGGGCACATAAAGCCCAATTGCCCTCAACTTGGTGGGAACCGGTCATCAAGGCCAAGCAGTGCAACCATGGTGAGTAGAAACCGGGGTGGGGCACCAAATGCAAGCGCGAACCACGGCGGGGCAAGTACAAGCAACGCACCCTCCGTGAACCAAGGAAGGACTCAAGCGAGAGTGTACGCAATGACCGAGGCCGATGCTCGGGCTAATCCCGACTCCGTCGCAGGTAATACACTTATTCTGGTCATTTCTAGGCTTACTTTGATCATATGCGTCGTTGGGATTGAGTGCGGATCACCCTGGGGTCAAACCGGGCAAGTTAGGCCAAATCGGCTGGAAAACAGCCACTGCCGGCCAGGCACGGCCGCAGGCACGCCGTGCATGGCACCGTGCCTGGAAGGCAGTGGTGCGCCGAAGAAGGTTTGGCCAGGCACGGCCGCAGGCACGCCGTGCGTGGCACCGTGCCTGGAAGGCAGTGTCGCCCCGAAGAAAATTTGGCCAGGCACGGCCGCAGGCACGCCGTGCGTGGCACCGTGCCTGGAAGGCAGTGTCGCCCCGAAGGAATTTGGCCAGGCACGGCCGCAGGCACGCCGTGCCTGGCACCGTGCCTGGGAGGCAGTGGCGAGCAGGAAGAATCCGAGACACGCACGGCCGTGCGTGCCACCCAGGCACGCCGTGCGTGGGCCCCAGAACCCGAAAATCAAATTTTTCCGCTCCGTCCTTTTACGTTTGGACCCCCTATTGATTCCAAACCTTAGTATTTACTTAATAACCTCCTAAGGAGGTGTAAAAACATTAGAAAATGTATCTTACATGGTGTATAAATGTAGGAACATTAAAAATCAATGGTAGGTGTGCGAGGATCCTCATCGATACCGGGGCACAACGCTCATTTGTGAGTGAGGCGTTCGCCGAGGGCCTTGACGTGCCATTGACACCTATGATGCAAACGTTGCTAGTCTCCACACCGTTAGGAGACGATGTGGAGAGAAATCATTACTATCCATCATGTGAGGTGGAAGTGGCGGGTCAACCCTTGACTTGTGATTTCGTACCTCTAAGCATGTTGGAGTTCGATGCAATCCTAGGAATGGATTGGCTTGAGAAGCACCATGCTCGAGTAGATTGTTACACCAAGGTGTTGGAGCTAGAGGATGATCAAGGAAACACGCTATGTTTCGAAGGAGATCGGGAAAAATCAAATGCTTGCATCATATCCGTGATGAGAGCACGGAAGATGATGAGAAAGGGGTGCCACGCATACCTTGCTTACGTGGTGGACGATACGAAGAAAGAAGTTGACATCAAGGATGTACGAGTCGTGTGCAAGTACCCGGATGTCTTTCCCAAAGACCTACCGGGGCTTCCACCCGATAGAGAGATCGAATTTGTAATTGAAGTGGAGCCGGGAACCAAACCCATTTCGATTCCTCCTTATCGAATGGCACCGGCCGAGCTTCAAGAGTTGAAGGTCCAACTACAAGAACTATTGGACAACGGGTTCATCAGACCCAGTCATTCACCATGGGGGGCACCCGTACTCTTCGTAAAGAAGAAAGATGGTACACTAAGAATGTGTATAGACCACCGACAGTTGAACAAGGTCACGATCAAGAACAGGTATCCTTTGCCGAGGATTGATGACTTGTTTGATCAACTTCGAGGGGCTACGGTATTCTCGAAGATTGATTTGAGGTCAGGGTATCATCAGTTGAGGATAAAGGAGAGTGACATACCTAAGAGTGCATTTCGCACTAGATATGGTCACTACGAGTTTTTGGTATGTCATTTGGTCTAACCAATGCACCGGCGGCGTTCATGGACATGATGAACCGTGTGTTTAGTGAATACTTAGATCAATTTGTGATAGTATTCATTGACGATATTCTAGTATACTCCAAAGGTGAAGAGGAACACGAGGACCATTTGAGACTTGTACTCGAACGGCTAAGGGAAAAACAACTCTTTGCAAAATTCTCTAAATGCGAGTTTTGGCTCAAAGAGATTGGGTTTCTCGGGCATGTCGTGTCGGGTTCGGGCATTGCTGTGGATAAAGCCAAAATAGAAGCCGTTGTGAATTGGGAGAGACCCAAAAATGTGAAAGAGATACGTAGTTTCCTTGGCTTAGCGGGATACTATCGTAAATTTGTTGAGAAATTCTCGGTGTTGGCGTCTCCATTAACAAAGCTCACAAAGAAAGGGGCCAAGTTCGTGTGGGACGACAAGTGTGAGGAAGGATTTCTCGAACTAAAGAAACGACTCACCGAAGCACCAGTCCTTGCCCTACCCACACAAGGGATAGGGTATGATATATATAGCGATGCTAGCATTCAAGGTCTTGGGTGTGTACTAATGCAAAAAAGGGGGGTGATTGCCTATGCTTCTGGGCAATTGAAGAAACACGAGGCGAACTACCCTACCCATGATCTAGAGTTGGGAGCGGTAGTGTTTGCACTGAAGATTTGGCGACATTATCTCTACGGGGAGACATGTCACATTTTCACCGATCATAAGAGCCTGAAGTATGTATTCACTCAGAAAGAGTTGAATATGAGACAAAGGAGATGGATGGAGTTGATCAAGGACTATGACTTGATCATCGACTATCATCCCGGAAAGGCCAATGTAGTGGCTGATGCACTGAGCAGGAAAAGTACGTCGGGGACATTACTCACATGTCTACGAACTTTGAGGGCACACGTGGAGGTGTCCGCGAGTGGGGTCCTCATTGCTAGATTCGAGGTTAGGCCTACATTGCTGAGTGAGATCAGTAGATGTCAGGCCACTGATGAAGAATGCCAGAAGATCTGCGAGAGGATCCTTGAAGGGCCCGTTGAGAACTTTCGGGTACGTGATGACGGTCTTTTACTGTTTAAAGATCGTGTATGCATACCAAAGAGTGAAGAGCTCCAAAAGTCTATACTAGAGGAGGCTCATTCTTCGACATATGCTATGCATCCAGGAGGTACTAAAATGTACCGAGACTTGAAGGAAAGTTACTGGTGGTCGGGTATGAAGAGGGACATCACAGAGTACGTGAGTCGATGCCTTACTTGCCAGCAAGTTAAGGCAGAACACCAGCACCCGGCAGGGCTTTTGCAGCCACTGACCATTCCAGAATGGAAGTGGGAGCATGTGACCATGGACTTCGTGGTGGGGCTGCCAGGAACAGTGAACAACTATGATGCGGTTTGGGTAGTGGTTGATAGGCTCACCAAGAGTGCACACTTTTTGCCTATCAACATTACTTATCCTCTTGAAAGACTGGCAAAGCTATACACGGAGGAGATTGTGAGACTACATGGAGTCCCGATATCCATTGTCTCGGATAGGGACCCACGATTCACATCTCGATTTTGGCCCAAGTTTCAAGCATCCTTGGGTACTAAACTGAAGTTTAGCACAGCTTTTCACCCACAGACAGATGGACAATCTGAGAGGGTGATACAGATATTGGAGGACATGCTCAGGGCATGTGCTCTGGAGTTCCAAGGAAGTTGGGACAAACATTTGGCTCTAGTCGAGTTTGCCTATAACAACAGTTATCAGGCGAGTATTGGCATGCCTCCATACGAGGCATTGTATGGGAGGAAATGCAGAACACCGTTGTGTTGGGACGAGGTTGGCGAGGCCAAGCTCGAAGGGGTTGAACTTGTCGAAATAACCAAGGCTAAGGTGAAAGTCATTCAGGATAGACTTAAGGTTGCTCAAGATCGGCAGAAGAGTTATGCCGACAAACGACGAAGGCCATTGGAATTCAAGGTCGGTGATAAGGTCTTCTTAAGGATTTCTCCTTGGAAGGGTATCATCAGGTTTATATCGAGGGGAAAGCTTAACCCCCGATACATTGGTCCGTTTGAAATCCTTGAAAGGGTTGGGGCGGTGGCTTACCGTCTCAAGCTGACGCCGGAACTTGAGAAGATACACGACGTGTTTCATGTATCGATGCTCAAGAAATACGTGAGAGATCCATCTCATATTCTTGAGAGACCACCGGTGGAGATACGTGAAGATCTACAATATGCAGTGGAACTGGTAAAGGTAGTGGGTCAACAGGTGAAGAAATTGAGGAACAAGGAGATTCCTATGGTAAAAGTCCTTTGGAGGAGTGATCGGGTCAAGGAAGAAACATGGGAGACTGAGGTCTCAATGAGAGAGCAATACCCTTTTCTCTTCGATTAGACACGTGGATTTTGGGGACGAAATCCCAAATAAGGGGGGGTGAACTTGTAACACCGTCCCCAAATGTATTTACTTTTAAGTGAATATTGTATTTTAACCCTATGGATTGGTTGACGAATTTACGAGGTTATGAATTTTTATTAATTCTTTTGCGGGAATAGTAAATTCGCATGTGGGGCCCACACCGGGAGCGGGGACCGCCCGATATTTCCGGGACCATTATTTTATTCATCTTGGTCTAGATAATATTTATATGGTGGTGGATATCTCATTTGAGTAATGGGAAGGCCCAGAGTTGACCGATTGGTCAAAAAAGGCCCAAATACCGGTATTGGTAATTTAACCGATAAAAGCCCGAAATTGGATTTCGGAGACCTATAAATTAAAGTTGGGAAATGTATATTCATTTTAAGGGTCATAATGATTGGGAACATGTAATATATCTTATTTGACCCGATAAAATAAAATATATTTAAAACTGTCCGAAAAATACAACTTTCGGGACAAAGTGTACACTTCGGGACAAAAAGGGTTGACCTCCCACATGGGTGGGGGCCAACCCACGAATTTAGCCACATTTTTCAAGGCATGGGTCGGCTGATATGAGAGGGAGGTGGGAGAGAGAGCTGATTTGAGATGTTTGGCATCAAAACAAATCATGGTGGCCCTCCTTTCCTTCACTCATTGCTCAATTGAGACAAATGAGCATTCCTACTCCTCCCCTCCTCACTCATTCGGCCAACACTAAGGAAAAGGAGGAAAGAAGCTCTGCAACTTCATCTTTCATCGCCAAACTCAAGCCAAGCTCAAACAAGAAAGTTGATAGGAAGTTAAAGAAGGAAAAAACTAGCTAAAGGTGTGAAAGTTAAGGTAATGACCCTATCATAACTTCTCCTTTATTTTTCCCTTCTATCATATGAGATACATATCATATGGAGCACCCTTGAGGTTGTTCTACATGCTAAGGGTGTAGAATAATGGGTTGGAGAGTGGTTCTATGTCCAAAAACGGACATAGAGGCCAAACCGACAAGTTTACCGGAAAATAACCTTTTAAGGGTTATGTGTATTGATTAAGGTTTTATGATGTTAATACCTTGTTAGGAACTTGATTTAGAGTATCTTTGAGCTTCGCCGGAGTTTCGCCGGAGTTGGTCAAAGTTGGCCGGAGTTGGTCAAAGTTCACCGGAAATAGTCAAAGTTTAACCGCGGGGCGTAGAACACGCTTAAGCTCACTTAAGGTGAGGATGACCGACTATATTGCTTATAATTATTGGGTTAATTTCATAAGATTACCTAAATGAATTATATGTGTTTGGCATGATTTATTTATAATAAAACAAAATGCCTAAATGAGATTATTATTGTTTATAAGTAAAAGTGCATAATATACAAATTTATGAATAAATTGTGTATGATTATGTATTATGAATACAATGGTATAATAGTGTGTAAACTATAAATGAATTGTGATAAATGTACTTTTACCTCATGTAAGGAAGTCATGGAAGGATAAAAGTGATATTTTGATATTAGAACCAAGTTATACTTGAATGTGGAATTAAATTGAAATAGCCAAATTACTATGAAATTGCATTGGCTTATTAAGGTTAAATGACTAGTATAGAAATACTAGCCGGGAATGTTAGCATGAAAAGTGATAGAACAAATCCTAGGGGTTTGGATTGTGAAAGATGTACCTTAAGTAGTCATACGAAATGTCTTAAGGTAGAAATGAGTAAATGCTAAGTTAGCGTAGGAGTGGACCTTAAAGGTTACTCATAGTAGAGGAACTCTAGGCATAGAGTTTGCTTAGTGAATTAGTATCGTGACTAGAGGAAGCCTCGAGCACGATGAAGAATGACTGGAGGAAGCCTCCAGCATTCGTGTAGGACGACTAGAGGAAGCCTCTAGCGTAACGTAATGTGACTGGAGGAAGCCTCCAGCACAACGTATGTAAGGTGATTAGAGGAAGCCTCTAACACCAAGTGGAGTGACTAGAGTCAGCCTCTAGCACGACAAAACATGACTAGAGGAAGCCTCTAGCATGGTAAACTAATATAGATGGGTGTGGCATGAAGTCACGGGGAAAGGGTTAAATGTTTTCAAAGTAAACATGGGCCTTCGGGCGACTACTTGACTTTATATATATAAAGTAAGTATACTTTCAAAAGAGGGTAACCACGGGTTATGACCTATAATATAATAACATCCTAGATTGAGGGTCTTGGAAATTGAAACTTTGATTATACTTAGTATAGTTGTCATTGTACTTGTCAAATGCTTCCAAGTACTGACCTCCCCTTCACGGGGGAGGCCACCTCACAGTTTCAGGTAGAACTTGAAGGTTGCTACCATCACCGTTGCTTCGGGTGGATTATCAAGGAGAGGAGACGTGGTTCGTGCTTCCTCCGTTTCTGTTTTAAACATTTAAATTAATGCTCATGGATACTATTTTCCGAATAATTATTTAGGGCTTGCACGCCCGTGTTTGCCACGTGTGGCTCGAATGCTTGTATTAATATTTCCGCTGCTTAATTAAATGATTTACATTATGATTGTTTATGGATGTACTAATGTGAATGGTATTCAAGACGCCTTGTATAGTATGGATGAGTTGGACTGCGGTTGACTATTCGTACTGTACGGCGGGTTGTTGACGTGTCCGGGAAGGTCCGGGGCGTGACAGTATTGGTTGAAGTTTTTGTAGAAGACCATTTTAACTATTTTTACACATAACTTTTTATTTATTTCATTAATAAAATATATTTAAAAATAATTTTTTCTTAAAACAGCAGAATCAGCCAATGCAAGCACTTCAGCCGGAACTTCATAAATTTCAGCAGAATTAGCCAAATCAACGGATTTTCGTGCTACCAAACGGGCTCTAAAAATCAAAATCATTTTATCCCGTGCACGGCACGAGTAAAGATACTAGTATTTAATATTCAAAAGTTACATAGTGGGCATCAATTGGACTTGGTAGAGATATCTCGCCCTCTCGTTCTCTCTTGCTGGTGGAGTAGATCAAGCGCTTTCAGGTATGGCCTTACCAGTACAGACGATTCGAGCGCATCGAAGAAAGTGCGGCTGTTCCTCTCCCGCCCTGTGCCGGCGGCACCCTCCAGCCTCTCCGGCTTTGCTGCTTTGCGGCTCCGCCCTTTCTCCTCCACCCCCGCTTGCTCGGCTGCTTCGGTATGTGCTTAATCACTATATCTTCAATATGAATTGAATTTATTGGTTTGTTTATAGCTTTTTAGGTTAAAATCTCAGTTTTGTATTTGTGATACTGTACGTTGCGATGGTTTCAGATTTATATTTTCTTCGGACTAATTTTTAACCTTAAATTCAACTCAATTAGCATATTTTTCTTCTTAGATTCATCTTTACCTGAAATTTCCACTATCCGGAATTTCATTGGATTTCTAATTTGAACTTTTACTCTTACTCAGATTTCATCTTTTATTATTTTTTCTTGAAAATCATATTTATTGATGTTGTTTGCTCTAGAACAAACCCTATTGGCCCCTGTGACCTTGAAAGGGCAAATTCTATCTTGACAGATGACTGAAAGTTGTATCTAATTCACCCCTACTTCATACGCAATAATAATAACTATATATTCCACCTTTAATGAATCTTAGCATTTTTTTGTAACGTGCATCATATAAAAGATACTCCATAGAGTATATCCATAAATATTGCAGCTGCATTTGAAGCAAGAAAGAATTTTAGAAAGAAATTTGGTCCCCCATCCATATACTCGATTTGTGTTCAACTTTGAAGGTATTTGGATGCTAAATTGGATCCTTAAGTTCCTTCTTCTGATCCCTCATGTTTTGGCAGCGAAATTACCAAAATATATTACTATTGTTATTATATAAGGATTAATAGGCTTTGCTTGTAGTTGATTAATTATTATGTCCTTCAATAAGCATGTAACAAACTTGTATGTATATCCCCTGATCGTATTGTGTTGTCTTTATTAGTGGATGTACATGGCTTTGGTTAAATTTCCTGTGAATGTCCATGGAGAAATCTGTTACTATAATTCTATCAACACAAACAAGAGAGCTGGTAAGAGCTTTATTAGAAGACATGGATTTATGGTTAAAATGTGTTGATGTCCGCTATGCTGAAGATTCAGGGAAGATATTAGATGTAGCTCAAAAATGTTACAGCGCATGCCCCTACGGACGAAGAGAGGACTCTAACCTCAATCTTTGAAATGGTTAAACATGATATCTTCCAATTCACCAGGATCCCTTTGATATCTTTTTTCCCTTGTATTAATTGATTCCATATTTATGTTTTATTGATTTCATTCAAATTATAGGTGCATAAGAGATGTACAAGGCCAGAGATCATAGTCAGACTAAGAAGCTTAAATAGGAAATGAGGACACGAGAGACAAACTTGATGGGTTCCGCGTTAAGATGCATCCAATGAAGAAGAGAGTGATCAAGCAAAGTCAAATAATACAATAGATAGATGTAATAAATTATATGCCTGGGATTATTTGCTGGAACATTTGGAAAGTTTATACCAACATTATTTGGGGTGACGGTGATTATTCAACTAATCCTTCGGTTTTGATAAACCAAATTAAGTGGTATACTCAACAATGGGTTTTCTCGTTAAAAGATCCTAAAAGGTCTTCTATACCTGAGGTTTTAACCGTTTTATACGAAGAAAACTTAATCCCCAAAGGCTTTTATTTACCCAGCAGAAAGTTTCAACTAATTAAGTGTATAAAGCCAAAAGAGGGTTTAAAACTGTTGGTCCCGGTTAATCTGGTAACAGTCTAGAGGGGGGGGGTGAATAGACTGTTATGGTTTTTAACTTTTTCCAGTCAAGTACCAAGGTAAACAGAATAGTCTGTTCTGTTGAGAACAGACTGGCAGCGGAGATCTTCTGGTAAGTGTTCTGTCGGGATAGCCTCACAGAAGAGTAAAGGCACTTGGCCTTCTGGTAACTCACTAGAGGTGTTCTGCTGAACACAGATACCACTTCTTAGGAGTTAATCAGTTTGCAAGAAATAAAAGCTGTAAGTAAATAACACCAGGGATTTTTATAGTGGTTCAAGGAACAACTCGTTCCTCTAATCCACTGTTCCACTAAGCTTGTAAAGCAACGGTTACAACGCCTTAGTCTGTGACACTCTGAAAATTTAAATAAAATAAAATAAAATAATAATATTAATGAGATCAAATAAAACTTTGACATATAAGAAGAGTGACATTTTGAAAGATTATTAGTGAAATAATATATACATATGCTTATAGCACACCTATATAAGACCCACCTAATATATATGATTCGAAGTATACATACACTACTTACATATATACATAACGATATAATATAATAATAATAATAGTGTAAAATTTTGACTTTCCAATAGGACCAATACTCATGTAAACCCATGCGTAATTAATTAGGTATAGGAATTTTGGGCCGATCTTCACATTGTACGAGCGATATGAAACATACGAAACCCTAAAGCCTGGAACCTTCCCGTGTGCGTATATATATGTACCTCGTTGCGATCGAAAATCCGCTTACTATACAGACCATATACGTACGATGATACGAAACCGAACATTTAAAGCATACGTCGTACAAGACCAAGATGCTGCTGCTAAATGATCGCATCTGCGTCGCAAGAGAACAGCAGAGAAAGGAAGAGGACAGCGGGAAACTTGCCGGAGAAGAAGACCCTGCCGGAGTCGTTGCCGGACTGGTTTCACGCCGGAGGAGAAGAAGATGATGTTGCCGCGATCGGACTTGACTGCTTCCACTGAACGTCGATGCCTATCACAAACCTATTTCCGTCCCCTGCCGTCAGAATAGAAACTCTTTCGCCGGTAGGAAGAGAAAGAGAACGCCGGAGTACTAAAACTGCGATGCCGAAGTTGGGAACGGAACTGAGTTGACTGGACCTCGCTGCTGCCGTTGACTACTGCCACGCCGGGAAAAGAAAAGCTTCGTTGACCGACTGCTACTTGTCGAGAAAGGGAAGGAAGGAGCATCGTTGCCGTTGGTCGTCTTCAGACTGCTACAGTACTCGTACGTAACTCCTACTCCGTATTATATTTATCATTTTGCACTGAAGGTTTTAGCTTGGCCATTGAAATGTTTGGCACTTTGGCCGGACTGTCTTAGTTAAACGAATGGACTAAATTCTAAAATTTATCAAACTTAATATACCATTATTATGAATGATTATATATATGGACTAATTATTGGAGTATATAAATAAAAGTGATTAATCGGGAAAGAGATAAATTAATACCATGAATTTGATATTAATTAACAAAGAATAATTGTTAATTAATTCCATAATTTTAATATTTAGAAGGTGAATTTGGAGAAGATCGAGATAAATGATCGGTTAGGAATTATCGCGATTGAGGTAAGTTCCACGACAACCAACATTATACTTTTACTCGTGAATCTATGTATGATTATTCATTTGAAATTATTATCTGAGTATTTATGAGATTTCTTGAACTTACATTTATTTTGAGTATTTGGAATTATGTATGAATTGTTATTGAGAAATTATATTTGAGATTTGAGTATTTGATATTGGATGATATTTTGAGTATCTGTTGGGATTAAAATTGAGATTTGAGCTATTTATGAAGTATTCTATATTTTGGCTCTCTTGTGAAATTTTAATGTATGGTACATTTGAGTGTAATTTGTTGGAGTTAATATTTTACATTGTGGATTATTTTGTGGAGTTTGGATTTCATATCCGTTTTTGTTGAGGTTGTGATATTGGTTTGGAACTTTGACATGAATTGTGATTTTTGGTGAGCACCCGGAGAAATCTGTGGTGTCGGTTTGCCACATCCGGATAAATGTGGTATTGGTGAGTGGTAATGGCTATAAGTCTAAATCCACCAGGGGTACTCCCCAAAAGTGGAGTATCCCAGCTTAATTGTAGTGTAGTTGGTAGAAAAATCCCGACTACTCGGGCTTCTTACTTCCCGGAGGGCTTGGAATCCCTTTTAGGGGGTGTGCACACTTAAGGTAGGAGTTCGGCTTCCACTAGCTTTGATTGGGTTTGAGGTGAATTGGACTTTGATTTGATTGAGGTGATTGAGTTTATTTGATTGGCTTGAGGTTAATATTATTTGATTGGATTTGTGGTGGAATTGAATTATTGGATTGATTGGAATTGTTGGATTATTGGATTGGATTATATTTGGATTGAGTTGTTAAATTATTTGTGGGTTTTACTTTTGGATTTGATTTGGTTTGATTATGTTGAGTACTCTTTATTATCAGCATTTATAAGTATTTTGAGATATTTGGTGTTTGATTTATGCTTTGGAATTATTGTAAGGATTTTTGGTGGTTTTACGTATATTTGGTATTTTTGTAATTTTTGTGGTTGGGAAATATTTGCTTATATTTGAAGTACTATTATTTTACTAGTGAATTATGCTATGAGAAGATTTTATAAATTGTTTTTAAAAAAAAAATATTTTTCCTCCTAAATGTTTTTTTTTCAAAAACATTAAATTTTATTATTTATTTTATGAGGTTAGGTGGAACTTACTTAGCATTGTTGCTAATTTTTGTTTTCTTTTGTTTTTCTTTCTGTACTTGATTTTGTACAGGTGACGCTTTGATGATGATGTTGATTTCGAGAGAGCTTCCGCTAGAAAACATAGTTAGTAAATCATTGTAATTCCATTTTCAATATCTTTAGTTAGTGAATAATTATTTTTGGAGTTTAAGTTGTTTTAGCCTGTGCACTCGGTTAAGGGAGAATCGAGTGTGGCGGTAACGCCCCTATTTCCCTTTTGGTTTTCCGCTGCATAACTCTGATGTTTTCGAATAAAGTTAATATTTCTTTTGAATAAAGTATTATTTTTGGGTGGGAAATTTGGGGGTGTTACAAGTTGGTATCAGAGCTAATGGTTTTTCCGGGGCATTTTCCAAAACATTTTTCCAAAAGTCTTTTAAACAAATTTTTTAAAAGTTTTCTCATGTTTAATAAATTTTATTAAGTGATACCAACAAGTTGGTATCAGAGCCTATGGTTCTTTGAGCAATTTTTCTAAACAATTTTTCTAAGGTTTTCTAAAAAGGTTTGCACACATTTTTGAAATTTCCTTTAAAGGTTTTTCAAAATGCTTTTCCAAATTATATTTGAAAAAAAAAACAATCTAGGACTTAAATAAAATTTTAGGCGCGTGGTGAGGTTGTGAGACTTTGATTTTGATTTCCGTTGATTTTGCGGCTCTTTTGATTTTCTTGGGATATGTTTAAGTGTGACATATCCATATATGTTTATTTTAGGATAAGTTTGGACTTATAGAAGAACTTTAGACAATAATTGATTAGTGAGTTATTGGTTAGAGTAGTAAGATTGTGAATACTAGCTATTTGATAGATTTCTTATTTGTATCCTAAACGCTATCCTTTTCAAGGAGACAATGACGTCAACGAGGAACAATTTCGAGAACAATAATGCCGCACCAACGAACTCGGAGTTAGCTCAAAATATGGCCCAACTAACACAACTCATCCAGACTGTCACGAATGTGTTACTGCAGAATCAAAACCAACAACATCTCAACACCCGTAATGATGTAGCGAAACTTATAGCGAAGCGCAATCCCCCGAGCTATTTAGGTGAAGAACATCCTCGCATCCTCGAGGATTGGATTCGCACTTTCGACAAACTCTTTGAGTCTATGAATTGTCTCGCGGATCAACGAGTTGATACGGCTGCATACTACTTACGTGAAGAGGCGGATAATTGGTGGGCTACAACTGCCCCAACACTGCGTCAACAACCCGACTTTTCTTGGGAGACGTTTAAGAAGGCAATACGAGAAAGATTCTACCCAGAGCACGTGAGAGCTGAGAAGTACGAAGAATTCTTACACTTGAAGCAAGTGGGTATGACCGTTCAAGAGTACCATGCCAAATTCTTAGAGCTCGCACGATTTGCACCCGCTCTAGTTCCCGATGAAATCGAGAAAACTAACAAGTTTATACGCGGTCTGAACTTCGAGACACAAAAAGCTCTTTGTGTTACAGAATGTCAAACTTTGAACGAAGCCTACAACAAAGCAGCCAAACACTACCGAGTGAAGCAACTCCAAAAGGAAACCCTTAAGAAAGCAAGGAAGGGCACCAAAGAAGAAAGCACACGGGGAGGCAAACGACACAAGCTAAATCAACCTGGGGAGAAACAGAACGTGGACAAGAGCAACAACAAAGGCAACAAGCAGAAGTGTAAGAAGATGAACTCCGCAGAAGAGACCCACTTCTACTGTACGAAATGTGGAAAAGATCACCCTGGAAAACACTGTGACGGAACGCTTGTGCGATGTTTTTACTGTGACAAGCTAGGTCATAGAGTTTTTGAATGCCGTTCCAAGAAGAAGGGCCTACCTCCAAATCATGGACGCCATCGTAAAGGGGAAGAATGCCAACCGCGACGGAAGAACTTGAGAGTAATAGGTGGGACCATTTAAATTTCTAATTATCACTAGTAGTAAACTCTTTGAAGAACAATGCATCGTTTTCATCTTGAATAAATAAATTATTTTCTTGAGTAAGGTAAGTGCTTCGGGGACGAAGCACATTTTTAAGGGGGGTAGAATGTGACACTCTGAAAATTTAAATAAAATAAAATAAAATAATAATATTAATGAGATCAAATAAAACTTTGACATATAAGAAGAGTGACATTTTGAAAGATTATTAGTGAAATAATATATACATATGCTTATAGCACACCTATATAAGACCCACCTAATATATATGATTCGAAGTATACATACACTACTTACATATATACATAACGATATAATATAATAATAATAATAGTGTAAAATTTTGACTTTCCAATAGGACCAATACTCATGTAAACCCATGCGTAATTAATTAGGTATAGGAATTTTGGGCCGATCTTCACATTGTACGAGCGATATGAAACATACGAAACCCTAAAGCCTGGAACCTTCCCGTGTGCGTATATATATGTACCTCGTTGCGATCGAAAATCCGCTTACTATACAGACCATATACGTACGATGATACGAAACCGAACATTTAAAGCATACGTCGTACAAGACCAAGATGCTGCTGCTAAATGATCGCATCTGCGTCGCAAGAGAACAGCAGAGAAAGGAAGAGGACAGCGGGAAACTTGCCGGAGAAGAAGACCCTGCCGGAGTCGTTGCCGGACTGGTTTCACGCCGGAGGAGAAGAAGATGATGTTGCCGCGATCGGACTTGACTGCTTCCACTGAACGTCGATGCCTATCACAAACCTATTTCCGTCCCCTGCCGTCAGAATAGAAACTCTTTCGCCGGTAGGAAGAGAAAGAGAACGCCGGAGTACTAAAACTGCGATGCCGAAGTTGGGAACGGAACTGAGTTGACTGGACCTCGCTGCTGCCGTTGACTACTGCCACGCCGGGAAAAGAAAAGCTTCGTTGACCGACTGCTACTTGTCGAGAAAGGGAAGGAAGGAGCATCGTTGCCGTTGGTCGTCTTCAGACTGCTACAGTACTCGTACGTAACTCCTACTCCGTATTATATTTATCATTTTGCACTGAAGGTTTTAGCTTGGCCATTGAAATGTTTGGCACTTTGGCCGGACTGTCTTAGTTAAACGAATGGACTAAATTCTAAAATTTATCAAACTTAATATACCATTATTATGAATGATTATATATATGGACTAATTATTGGAGTATATAAATAAAAGTGATTAATCGGGAAAGAGATAAATTAATACCATGAATTTGATATTAATTAACAAAGAATAATTGTTAATTAATTCCATAATTTTAATATTTAGAAGGTGAATTTGGAGAAGATCGAGATAAATGATCGGTTAGGAATTATCGCGATTGAGGTAAGTTCCACGACAACCAACATTATACTTTTACTCGTGAATCTATGTATGATTATTCATTTGAAATTATTATCTGAGTATTTATGAGATTTCTTGAACTTACATTTATTTTGAGTATTTGGAATTATGTATGAATTGTTATTGAGAAATTATATTTGAGATTTGAGTATTTGATATTGGATGATATTTTGAGTATCTGTTGGGATTAAAATTGAGATTTGAGCTATTTATGAAGTATTCTATATTTTGGCTCTCTTGTGAAATTTTAATGTATGGTACATTTGAGTGTAATTTGTTGGAGTTAATATTTTACATTGTGGATTATTTTGTGGAGTTTGGATTTCATATCCGTTTTTGTTGAGGTTGTGATATTGGTTTGGAACTTTGACATGAATTGTGATTTTTGGTGAGCACCCGGAGAAATCTGTGGTGTCGGTTTGCCACATCCGGATAAATGTGGTATTGGTGAGTGGTAATGGCTATAAGTCTAAATCCACCAGGGGTACTCCCCAAAAGTGGAGTATCCCAGCTTAATTGTAGTGTAGTTGGTAGAAAAATCCCGACTACTCGGGCTTCTTACTTCCCGGAGGGCTTGGAATCCCTTTTAGGGGGTGTGCACACTTAAGGTAGGAGTTCGGCTTCCACTAGCTTTGATTGGGTTTGAGGTGAATTGGACTTTGATTTGATTGAGGTGATTGAGTTTATTTGATTGGCTTGAGGTTAATATTATTTGATTGGATTTGTGGTGGAATTGAATTATTGGATTGATTGGAATTGTTGGATTATTGGATTGGATTATATTTGGATTGAGTTGTTAAATTATTTGTGGGTTTTACTTTTGGATTTGATTTGGTTTGATTATGTTGAGTACTCTTTATTATCAGCATTTATAAGTATTTTGAGATATTTGGTGTTTGATTTATGCTTTGGAATTATTGTAAGGATTTTTGGTGGTTTTACGTATATTTGGTATTTTTGTAATTTTTGTGGTTGGGAAATATTTGCTTATATTTGAAGTACTATTATTTTACTAGTGAATTATGCTATGAGAAGATTTTATAAATTGTTTTTAAAAAAAAAAATATTTTTCCTCCTAAATGTTTTTTTTTCAAAAACATTAAATTTTATTATTTATTTTATGAGGTTAGGTGGAACTTACTTAGCATTGTTGCTAATTTTTGTTTTCTTTTGTTTTTCTTTCTGTACTTGATTTTGTACAGGTGACGCTTTGATGATGATGTTGATTTCGAGAGAGCTTCCGCTAGAAAACATAGTTAGTAAATCATTGTAATTCCATTTTCAATATCTTTAGTTAGTGAATAATTATTTTTGGAGTTTAAGTTGTTTTAGCCTGTGCACTCGGTTAAGGGAGAATCGAGTGTGGCGGTAACGCCCCTATTTCCCTTTTGGTTTTCCGCTGCATAACTCTGATGTTTTCGAATAAAGTTAATATTTCTTTTGAATAAAGTATTATTTTTGGGTGGGAAATTTGGGGGTGTTACATAGTCCCTAGAACTTAAGAAGCTCTCCACGTCTTCTTCAAGTCTAGATGTCTCCTGGGATGCACTTCCTTGCTTCCTTTAAGACTGGTCTTGTTTCACTGAGTCTCCTTGAAGTATCTCCACTTCACTACTCGAGCTACTTTCAGACGTCCTTCTTTGTAGAAGATGTTCTGTTGAGAACAGAGTTTTCTCCAACTTGCTTCGTCACAAAAGATTTGTAATGAGGTGCTTGAAGAGTTGAAGAACAGTAGGAACTTTGCCCTTGTTGGTGATGAAGAGTATGTGAACTTATGATCTTCCCAACGTAGGCCTTTCTTGTTGATGGAGTTGGAGTGTTGAATTTCAAGAAGGCTTTTTGTAAATAGAGCACAAGTTGTGGCAAAAGTTACCAAGTTGTTCTTCGAATAGTATCTTTTATACTGAGGCTGTCTTCCCGTTGGAGGAGGAGACAACTACTTTAAATGCACGTACAGTTTGAGTTGACCGGCTGGGCCCGCAAGTTTGGCGGCTTGCTATTTTGGGATAGGCTTTCCAGGAATCTCGGTCAATCATCAGCTTTTACTCTTCGGAGTGATAAGTCCATTTTTGTACTTATTTTTCTTATCAAATTTAAGCGATTTTTGAATAAAAATAGAAAGAAAAGGCATGTTTTAGATATTTTGGTTCGAGTTTCATGAAATCAGGTAAAAATCACATCCATAATATGTTTAGCGGGATTTCGGGTCAATTGAGCACAAAATGAGCCAATTTGGACAACAAATGATATCATACCAAAAGAAGGAAACATTATTTCAAAGTGGTCCAGAAGACAATATTGAAGAGCACAAAACAAGGAACAAGCCGGACAAAGAATCTCATAGGCGCCCAAACAGGCGGCCAAAACGAAGGCCTTCGCGGCCGCCTACGGTATTTTTGGAAAGTCAAACTTTGACTTTGACCGGATTCGGAAAAGACCGTAGGCCGCCGACACTGGACGGAAGGCGGCCGCCTACGGTGACCGCCTGCGGCAGAAGACGACGAAGCAACCACCGGCCGGTGGGATTTGACGGCAGGCGGCCAGACAGGAACGGCAGGCGGCCGCCTGCTGGACCGCCTGCGGTGGCCGGGATCCGCCGGGATCCGCCGGGATCCGATTTGACAGTGAAAAGACGGCAGGCGGCCGATGGGTGACGGAAGGCGGCCGCCCTCTGTGGCCGCCTACGGCTGACGGAGACCAGCCCACGTGTCGTTGCCGGCGAGCTGACGGCAGGCGGCCAGTTGCTGCCGGAAGGCGGCCGCCTGCCCGGGCGCCTTCGGGGAAATTTTTCCTATAAATTGCCCGATTTTTCCTCAACTCAAACACACTACTTCCAACCCCAAATCAGTTCAAAACACCTTCTTTCTTCCTCCATTTTCGAGCTAAAAAGGTCTTAGAGAGAGAGAAACTTCAATTCTTCATATCTTCTTCATTTTAGCTCCAAATTGTAAGTTCTTTATATGTATTTTCATCTTCTCAACGAGTAGAATCTGAATCTGCACTTTGTTTGTTCAATCTGTTCTTCGAAAATTTCCAGATTATTTTTCAAGTATTTCGCATTTACTTCCAAAAATTAAATAAAATAGTTATTGTTGTTGAATTCATTCCAATTAATTATACAGTTGTTCACTAGCCTCAAGGTAGTTATTTATCTGAAGAAATTAATTTTTCACGAAGGATAAGTAATTTTTTATCAATTTTGGTAATTATTTGAGACTAGTTCATAATTCAAAATAAATACAAAAAAAAAAAAAGAAAAAAAAATTAGTTCGGCCTTAATTTCAGTTTGATTCATAGTAATATCACTCCCAGTAGCTAAAATAAAATTTATAACGAAGTTAGCATATTTTTAGTTGCTTTTTGCATTTTCTAGTTAAAATTGGGAAAATTATCAATTAGTTGTCAAAAATTGGATTTTAGGTTCAAAAATTGGTGTAAAATTCCAGGAAGTTATATTTTAGTTCCTACAAGTTTATTGTTCCAGAATATAATTTTTGTTTAATTTTTACTATCATACATGTTTAATTCCTTGTTAATGTTGAATTTAATCATTATATTGTTAATTGCAAAAATGGTGATGAGTAGCTAAATTTGTTAGGGCATGAATTGAGAAAAGGAATATGGATTGACTTGTTGACCTAAAATTAGGGGTTAAAATTAATAAATTGGACTAGTTGTTTAAAATGATGAAATAGTAATTAATAATAGTTAGCCATTTTCATTAATTAAATTCTTGGAAAATTAATTCTAGCTTGTCTATGAGATTAGAAATTAATTTAAGCCAACCATATTTGAGCACATTAATAAGGCCTAGAAATAGGATAATTTAATGAAAAGGATTTACATCTTGTCTATGAGAAATAAATTCAATTGCTAAAATAAAGAGTTTAACTAGTTAATGAATTTGGCTATTTTTATTAATTAAAATATTGGAAAATTATTTCTACCTTGTCTATGGGTTTAGAATATAATTTAAGCCAACCATTTTAAACACATTAATAATACCTAGAAATAGGATAAATTAATGAAGATAGTTTCTATTCTTGTCTATGAGGAAAGAAATTATTAGTCCAACTTTAGTCTTAATTTCCCTAATTAAGAGGTCCAAGAACATATCCATTTCTAATTACTCAATTCATTGCCCTTATTTGCATCCTTGAATATTCAATCTTATTACATTAATCTTTAAATTGCACCTTGCTCCTAGTATAATTTAGCATAATATAGAACAAAATCACTTTCCTATATTGAAAAAGCTTCCAACGATTAGCGATAGCCCGTGACTAAAATTAAATTAAGAAACTTCTCCGCCATTCCTCAAGAGACACGACACTCGGGGAAAAACCGAAAGGTTAGACTCCGTTTTACTACAACGCCGCGAAAGCGGTTATCAAATGGCGCCGTTGCCGGGGAATGGCACGATTAATTCTTGATTTAGTTCTAGCATAGGTGAATTCTAGTTAGGGAGACTTTTTCGCCCTTGCGACAATTTGTATAAAGATTTCAGGATAAATGAATGCATACCCGCTCTAAAGGAGTGGAAGGACTAATTGAACTTGATCCTGAACCTGAACGAACTTTGTGGAAAAATCTTTCAATCCACAAGAAACCAAGCATGGCGGGAGAAAGAACGGTGTTGCAAAACCTTACGCCAAACTTCATCGAGGATGATAGTATCAGCGCACCGGCAATCGAGGCAGCCAATTTCGAGATCAAACCCGCCATTGTCAATATGATGTCCAACCATCAATTTGGCGGGTCCAAGCAAGATGACCCTAGGGCCCACATGTTGTGGTTCACCCGAGCATGCCAAACGTTCCGCTTTAACGGAGTGACCTCCGACGCCGCAAAGTTGACCTTATTTCCCTTCTCATTACGGGATAGGGCATCTTTGTGGCTGAATAGCTTTCCAACGGGTCACTTCACAACATGGGCGGCACTGCACCAAGCATTCATGCAAGAATACTTTCCTCCATCGGCAGTTGCTAAAATTAAAACAGCAATCCAAAATTTTAGGCAATTCCCGATGGAGTCCTTAAGTGAAGCATGGGATCGTTTCAAGGATATGAGAAACAAATGTCCACTCACACTGATGGATTCTAGTAGCTTGATGTTCCATTTTTATAATGGACTTCAAGTTAGTAGCAAAAAAGAACTTGATTTCTCTTCTCAGGTGGGATCATTCCTTGACATGGCACCCAACACCAACGAAGCTCTGGTGGAGAAGGTCACTTCAAATGCAAGATACTGGTATGATGAAAGAACTCCAGCAGCAACAAAACCGGGCTATCTTGAAGTTGACCAACTCACGGCCCTAACAGCGAAGATTGAAGGATTGGTCGTGGAAGTGAAGAATTTGAAGAATGATAACAATCACACCAACCAAGTCAACAACATCGGTGCTGTCCCGAATCAACAATCATCCCGATACTTCGGGAACTCAAGCTCTGTCCCACAGTCATCTCAATTTAATACTTTTTCACCTGTTTCCCATTCAACTGAACTTGTACTCTCATGTGAGATATGTTTTGGTCCACATTTGACCAATTCATGTCAATTAGTTGATGAATGTAATCTAAGCAACAACAGGGAGGTGAACCTGCTGGAGTATGGCCGAACAAAACAAGAAGGGCCATGGGCGAATCAAGGCAACCGGGGGGGTAACTCAAACTACCCTCCTCAAAATTATCAAGGGAGGAATTACCAAGGTAACCAATGGCGGGGGGATTACAACAATGGTCCTCCTCGCGGCGGTTATCAAGGTAATCAATACTACCCCAACAATAATCAAGGGAACAACTTCCAGAGTCGGAACCAGGGAGGTGCACCAGCCCAACAGAACAACCAGGCTTATGTGCCTCCACATCAACGACAAACGGAGGCTGCCCAACCATCAGAGATAGGCCTGCTGGTTGCAGAACTGGCAAGGACACGGGAGGAAATGTCAAGATACAAGGCCAGCACTGACAATCAGATCAAAAATCTGATAATGCAAATTACTCAGAACAATGTTCCCGGTCGCCAACCAGGCAACTTGCCTAGCACCACGGAACCAAATCCTCGTGAACATGTGCAAGCTATCACTCTCCGAAGTGGGAGACAAACGAAAGAAGTCGAGCAGAAAGACAAAGACGATACTCTGATCATGGAACCTGAGAAACAAACTGATGCTCCAACTGAGAAGAGCATGGAACCAACACGCCCTAACACAAGGGTCACTATCGTCAACCCTTCTCTCCCGTTTCCTTCACGGGTTAGAAATGATGACGATAGCAGGAAGTACAACAAATTCCTGGACCTACTCAAACAACTCCACGTCAACCTGCCGCTGATGGATGCCCTAGCGGAGATGCCCAAATATGCCAAGTTTTTCAAAGACTTGTTGACGAACAAGAGGCAGCTGCAGGAGCTCTCAGTCGTGGACTTAAACGCAGAATGCTCGGCCGTGGTTCTAAGGTCAATACCCGAAAAGCTAAAGGATCCAGGTAGTTTCACTATCCCTTGCTCTATTGACAATTTCAATTTCAATAATGCTCTAGCTGACTTAGGGGCAAGTATCAATCTGATGCCTTCCTCTATAGTCGAAAAGCTAGGACTTGGGGAAATGAAACCTACCAGGATGTGTCTTCAACTGGCTGATCGCTCAGTCAAATATCCGAAAGGAATTGTTGAAGACGTCTTGGTCAAGGTTGACAAATTCATTTTCCCAGTCGACTTTGTAGTAATGGACATGGAAGAGGATAGGGAAACACCTCTTATTCTGGGAAGGCCCTTTCTGGCCACCGCCAGGGCCTTGATTGATGTCACTGATGGCTCATTAACTCTAAGAGTCGGAGATGATCTTTGCACCTTCCGACTCTCAGATGTTATGAAACACCCCACAGATTCCTTTCAAGGATGTCATTTTCTTGATACCTTTGAGTCAATTGAAGGGTATCTGTTTGGGGAAGAAAATGGACATGTAACTGATGAAGCATGTCTGTTAAAAAAGGCCAACAGTGATGTGAGTGATGCATGTGAGAGTTGTGAGGATGCGCTGATTGATCAAGCTTCTAACGAAGTATTGTCTGAGTTTGAGGGGGAGAAAAATGAACAAAACTTGAAAAACGACCACCCCCTCGAACTAAAGAAACTGCCCGACCACTTAGAATATGCATTTTTGGATGACGAAGGCAAATGCCCTGTCGTCATCGCCGCACACTTAAGTGAGGAACAAAGGGAGAAATTACTTGGAGTCCTTAAGACACACAAGCAAGCAATTGCTTGGAAACTTGAGGACATCAATGGAATAAGCCCCGCCTTTTGTACCCACACCATCAAGATTGAGGAAGGGTTTAAACCAGTTGTCCAACCACAACGACGTTTAAACCCAAACATGATGGAAGTAGTGCGTGCTGAGATTGTCAAACTGCTGGATGCGGGTATCATTTACCCCATCTCTGATAGCCAGTGGGTAAGCCCTATTCATGTTGTCCCCAAAAAGGGGGGAATGACCGTCATGAAAAATGAAAAGGGCGAACTTCTACCCAGTCGAACTGTTACCGGGTGGCGAATGGTAATCGATTACCGCAAACTAAACGAAGCCACCCGGAAAGACCATTTTCCCCTTCCCTTCATCGATCAATTAATAGAGAGGTTGGCAGGCCATAGTCACTACTGTTTCCTGGATGGCATGAGTGGATACTTCCAAATCCATGTCAACCCGGAAGACCAAGACAAAACTACGTTTACATGCCCTTTTGGGACCTTTGCTTTTCGTAGGATGTCTTTCGGTCTCTGTAATGCTCCTGCCACCTTCATGAGGTGCATGATTGCCATTTTTGAAAAATACATTGGCCACTTCATGGAGGTATTCATGGATGACTTCTCTATTTTTGGGGAAACGTTTGAAAAATGCCTTGAAAACCTGGAAAAAGTACTTATCCGCTGCAAGGAAACCCATTTAGCCCTAAGTTGGGAGAAATGTCATTTCCTTGTGAAAGAGGGTATAGTACTTGGACATAAAGTGTCAAGTAACGGGGTAGAGGTGGACCGTGCAAAAATTGAGACGATAGAGAAACTTCCTCCACCAACCACGGTAAAAGCCATCCGCAGCTTCTTAGGACACGCGGGCTTTTATCGTCGTTTTATAAAGGATTTCTCTAAAATCGCAAAACCTCTCACCCGGTTACTTGAAAAAGATGCGGTTTTTATATTCTCTGATGAATGTCACCATGCTTTCCAAGCACTTAAAACACAACTGATCAATGCTCCTGTGCTTGTGGCCCCGGATTGGAGTTTACCCTTTGAACTCATGTGTGACGCTAGTGACTTAGTAGTGGGGGCCATCCTTGGTCAAAGGAAGGACAAGAACTTCCACCCAATCTACTACGCTAGCAAAACTCTATCAGGGCCACAACTCAACTACACTACCACTGAAAAAGAATTCCTTGCTATTGTTTGTGCTTTAGAGAAGTTTAGGACTTACATCATTCTTTCGAAGGTTATTATCTATACCGACCATTCGGCCATTAGATATCTCCTCCAAAAGCATGATGCTAAGCCTAGACTGTTACGCTGGGTTCTTTTGTTGCAGGAATTTGATATTGAAATCAGGGACCGAAAAGGATCTTCTAATCAGGCAGCTGATCACCTCTCGAGGTTAGATGCCGAGTTAGCAGAAACTTTCGGAAAATGCGAAATTGAGGAACTCTTTCCTGCTGAGAGACTAATGGCTATATCCGCCAAGGAGCAAACACCGTGGTATGCCGACATTGCCAACTACCTTGTTGGTAAAGTCGAGCCTACCGAACTGACAAGGCACATGAAAAGGCGGTTCCTATCAGAAGCAAAGCACTATTTTTGGGATGATCCATATCTATTCCGAATTTGTGCTGACCAGGTGGTGAGAAGATGTGTTACTGAAGCTGAGGCAAAGGACATTCTGGAGCATTGTCACAGCGGTCCTACTGGGGGCCACTTTTCAGGGAATAGAACCGCAAGGCGGGTTTTGGACTGTGGGTACTTCTGGCCCACGATTTTTAAGGATGCTAATGTATTTGTTTCTTCTTGTGATAACTGTCAACGAATCGGGAACATTTCTGGGCGCAATGAGATGCCCCAACACTTTATCTTACCTTGTGAGGTATTTGATGTTTGGGGCATCGACTTTGTTGGACCTTTCCCAAGCTCAAGAGGAAACAAATACATTCTTGTGGCCATTGATTATGTTTCTAAATGGGTCGAAGCCCAGGCCTGTGTCACCAACGACTCTCGAGTAGTCGTGAATTTTCTGAAAAAGCTCTTTACCAGATTTGGTGTGCCCAGGGTTTTGATCAGCGATAGAGGGACTCATTTCCACAATGATCCAATGGCCAGAATTTTGGCCAAATATGGAGTCCAACATCGAAGCGGAGTAGCGTACCACCCCCAGACTCAGGGACAAGTGGAGAACGCTAACAGGGATTTGAAGTCCATTCTGGAGAAAACTGTTGCCCAGACCAGGAAAGACTGGTCGACTAAACTTGACGACGCTCTTTGGGCATTTCGGACTGCATACAAAACCCCGATCGGAACCACACCTTTTCGCCTTGTATACGGGAAGTCTTGCCACTTACCCGTCGAACTCGAGCATAAGGCACTTTGGGCGATGAAAAATGTTTGTTTTAAACTGGATGCTGCAGGGAAGGAACGATTTTACCAGCTGAATGAACTGGAAGAATGGAGAGCGCAAGCTTTTCATAATTCCAAACTTTACAAGGAACGAGCCAAACTCTACCATGATCAACACATCAAGGCTCGTGATTTCAATGCTGGAGATAAAGTGCTGTTGTTCAACTCCAGGTTGAAGCTTTTCCCAGGAAAGCTTAAGTCAAGATGGTCCGGACCGTTCAAGGTCATAAAAGCTTACCCCTACGGAACTGTTGAGATTGAAGATGCTAATGGGGCTCCCTTTAAAGTCAACGGCCACCAACTTAAACTCTACCATGGCGGCCCGATTGAAAAAAGCAAGGAGATTCTCTATCTCCAAAAATTTTGAACCGAAGGAGGACATTCGTCAAGCTAGTGACGTTAAAGAAGCGCTAATTGGGAGGCAACCCAACACAAAAAAAAAAAAAAAAAAAAAAAAAAAAAAAAAACTAACCCAAAAATATTTTACTTTGTTTATTTCTTGCAGATGTCTGGAGGAAGACGTGACGATCCCATTTTCGAAGAGCCACCCGGGATATGCAGGAGGAGTTAGAGACCCAGAGGCTAGATATTGATGAGATGAGAGATTGGCTTAGGCCACACTATGGCCCTCGGGATTACGCAGGCGATGCTTAGTTTTGCTTCTTCCTTGACATATTTTTTTATTGTGTTTGTTTGTTTCTTCAGGTTGGACATTGCGCTGCTCTTTTGACTTGAATGCTCTTACAAACTGACTATGGATGATGTAAGGATTTTAAAAAACCATTTTACTCCTGTTTCATTATTCCTCTTCACAAAATCTTTTCAAAACTCAAGTGTGAGGAAAGAACCAAAAAAAAAAAAAAAAAAAAAATGTGCCTTTATTTCCCAGTTTTGTGCCTCAAAAGAAGACCTCGAGGGCGAGGTCCAGCTCAAGTGTGAGGAGGTTGCGTTTTACACTCAAAAGCTAAAACCTTATTTTAGAACAATCTTTTTACTATTTTTGACATGAAACATTAATTTCTCAATTTGTTATCAATCTCATAAATAGCTTAGATAATCACCCTTATTATAAGAATTTACTTTTATTATTATTTAGAAAACTTGAATTTGTTATGGGTTTTTGGTTGTGAATGTAAAGGGCTGAATTTGTTTTAATAGGACATTCATTTTATTCATTAAAACAAAAATGTTAGTATTAATAAAACTCCAAAACTCATTGTTATAGGACAATTCCATCTCCGAAAAGGGGCTCTGTTTCATTCGTTAAATCACAGTCTGTGAGAATGAAATATGCATTTACCATGGGATAACACCGCCAACAAGAGTGAAAAAGAGCAAAAAAAAAAAAAAAAAAAAAAAAAAAAAAAAATTGGTGAACAAGATGAATGTCCCAATTAGAATAATGAAAACCTTGGGATAAGGAATTGATTGGTGGTTTAACATAATAAATAGTTTTTCTTAAGTAATACTAATTTTAAACTCTTGTATTTTGGGTGATTTTTCTAAAATGTTTAAAGATTGAGAATAAAAAGAAGAGGTTTTTGTTTCTACTTCTTTAAAATAGCAATTAGATTGTAATACAGTTAGACTTTACCTTTTGAGTGTGTTTACAACTAATTCGTCGCTTGAGGACAAGCAACGCTTAAGTGTGAGGAGATTGATAAGTCCATTTTTGTACTTATTTTTCTTATCAAATTTAAGCGATTTTTGAATAAAAATAGAAAGAAAAGGCATGTTTTAGATATTTTGGTTCGAGTTTCATGAAATCAGGTAAAAATCACATCCATAATATGTTTAGCGGGATTTCGGGTCAATTGAGCACAAAATGAGCCAATTTGGACAACAAATGATATCATACCAAAAGAAGGAAACATTATTTCAAAGTGGTCCAGAAGACAATATTGAAGAGCACAAAACAAGGAACAAGCCGGACAAAGAATCTCATAGGCGCCCAAACAGGCGGCCAAAACGAAGGCCTTCGCGGCCGCCTACGGTATTTTTGGAAAGTCAAACTTTGACTTTGACCGGATTCGGAAAAGACCGTAGGCCGCCGACACTGGACGGAAGGCGGCCGCCTACGGTGACCGCCTGCGGCAGAAGACGACGAAGCAACCACCGGCCGGTGGGATTTGACGGCAGGCGGCCAGACAGGAACGGCAGGCGGCCGCCTGCTGGACCGCCTGCGGTGGCCGGGATCCGCCGGGATCCGCCGGGATCCGATTTGACAGTGAAAAGACGGCAGGCGGCCGATGGGTGACGGAAGGCGGCCGCCCTCTGTGGCCGCCTACGGCTGACGGAGACCAGCCCACGTGTCGTTGCCGGCGAGCTGACGGCAGGCGGCCAGTTGCTGCCGGAAGGCGGCCGCCTGCCCGGGCGCCTTCGGGGAAATTTTTCCTATAAATTGCCCGATTTTTCCTCAACTCAAACACACTACTTCCAACCCCAAATCAGTTCAAAACACCTTCTTTCTTCCTCCATTTTCGAGCTAAAAAGGTCTTAGAGAGAGAGAAACTTCAATTCTTCATATCTTCTTCATTTTAGCTCCAAATTGTAAGTTCTTTATATGTATTTTCATCTTCTCAACGAGTAGAATCTGAATCTGCACTTTGTTTGTTCAATCTGTTCTTCGAAAATTTCCAGATTATTTTTCAAGTATTTCGCATTTACTTCCAAAAATTAAATAAAATAGTTATTGTTGTTGAATTCATTCCAATTAATTATACAGTTGTTCACTAGCCTCAAGGTAGTTATTTATCTGAAGAAATTAATTTTTCACGAAGGATAAGTAATTTTTTATCAATTTTGGTAATTATTTGAGACTAGTTCATAATTCAAAATAAATACAAAAAAAAAAAAAGAAAAAAAAATTAGTTCGGCCTTAATTTCAGTTTGATTCATAGTAATATCACTCCCAGTAGCTAAAATAAAATTTATAACGAAGTTAGCATATTTTTAGTTGCTTTTTGCATTTTCTAGTTAAAATTGGGAAAATTATCAATTAGTTGTCAAAAATTGGATTTTAGGTTCAAAAATTGGTGTAAAATTCCAGGAAGTTATATTTTAGTTCCTACAAGTTTATTGTTCCAGAATATAATTTTTGTTTAATTTTTACTATCATACATGTTTAATTCCTTGTTAATGTTGAATTTAATCATTATATTGTTAATTGCAAAAATGGTGATGAGTAGCTAAATTTGTTAGGGCATGAATTGAGAAAAGGAATATGGATTGACTTGTTGACCTAAAATTAGGGGTTAAAATTAATAAATTGGACTAGTTGTTTAAAATGATGAAATAGTAATTAATAATAGTTAGCCATTTTCATTAATTAAATTCTTGGAAAATTAATTCTAGCTTGTCTATGAGATTAGAAATTAATTTAAGCCAACCATATTTGAGCACATTAATAAGGCCTAGAAATAGGATAATTTAATGAAAAGGATTTACATCTTGTCTATGAGAAATAAATTCAATTGCTAAAATAAAGAGTTTAACTAGTTAATGAATTTGGCTATTTTTATTAATTAAAATATTGGAAAATTATTTCTACCTTGTCTATGGGTTTAGAATATAATTTAAGCCAACCATTTTAAACACATTAATAATACCTAGAAATAGGATAAATTAATGAAGATAGTTTCTATTCTTGTCTATGAGGAAAGAAATTATTAGTCCAACTTTAGTCTTAATTTCCCTAATTAAGAGGTCCAAGAACATATCCATTTCTAATTACTCAATTCATTGCCCTTATTTGCATCCTTGAATATTCAATCTTATTACATTAATCTTTAAATTGCACCTTGCTCCTAGTATAATTTAGCATAATATAGAACAAAATCACTTTCCTATATTGAAAAAGCTTCCAACGATTAGCGATAGCCCGTGACTAAAATTAAATTAAGAAACTTCTCCGCCATTCCTCAAGAGACACGACACTCGGGGAAAAACCGAAAGGTTAGACTCCGTTTTACTACAACGCCGCGAAAGCGGTTATCACGGAGCATGGGGCTCATTAAATGAGCATTAAATGCAGTCTTGTAGTATTTCCGTTGAGTATGAGCTAGCCGTTGAGGGAATCTTCCGTTGAAGTATTTGTCAAAAACTTCTAAGTGTCTGATCTTCTGCTGGTTTACAGAGGGTCTCGAGCTCTTCTGACTAGAGAAAGTCCAACAGAATACCATAGGTACATCTGAGGAGCAAAAGGTTAACAGAGGAGTTGAGGGTCTTCTGTCAAGCAAAATTCTAACAGAGGATCTGTTAGGCAGTCCTTCAACAGAGGATCTTCAGGTCTTCTGCCAGTTGACTATTCTAAAATGTACTTACAAGGAGAAAATTCTAATACATCATAGCTAAAGGGGGAACTCTAATGTTCTAATCTGTTTAGCATCATCAAAATCTAAATACAATTATTCCTTACAATTTCCCCCTTTTTGATGATGCCAAAACCCTTAAACTGTTTCCAGAGAAGTGCCTTTCACCATGAAGGAAAATAAGTAAGAAAAACTTTTATTTAAAATCTTGGTGGACACTTGGCATAGGAAAACAGCAAGAGTACAATACAATCAATCACGCATATAATCAAATAAATAAAAGCATAAAACAAAGAAATTGAGAGAAAATAGAAGAGCAAACAGAAGATTTTATTGAGCAGAGGGGTAGAAAGGTTACATTTACAGATTTTCTCCCAAAGCTGTTCTTAGTGCAATTGCTTCTCTTTTATCGAATGACTTCAGTTCTGCATTTACCTTGGCTCTTATCACTGACAGATGTCCAGACTCTTGAAAAGATGCCCACACTGGAGAGAGTTTGCAGTTCAGATAGTGAAGAATGGCTTCTTCAACAGAGTTGCCTGGCAGAACATTCCTGGCAAACCAGTTCTCTGCTTCTTCAAAAGAGCCACCATGCTTAACTCTCAGAGACCCATCAGAATCAAGAAAGATGTTCTCTTGTTGAGTTGGAGTCATTTTCTTCTTGATTTCTTCATACTGGGCTTTGGTTATCTTCAGTGAGCCTTCCTTTCTCCAATCTAAGAAGGTCAGGGCCTTCTTCTTAGTACTTTTCTTCAGAGGGGCTGGAATAGATGGCTGTGCAGAGGAGCCAGCAGCAGCTTTCTTCTTGAGTCTCAGCTGCTCAAAATATGGTGTAGGATCAGGTGTAGATGTCCTGACAAGCTGCATCTGTTGAGCCGGCTGTGGGTTCTCTTCCCCCTTTTTGGCATCATTGAGATCTTGGAGAAGGAGACTGATTTTCTCAAATTCAGAGGCATGAGCTTTACCCAAGTCTTCAATAGCAGTGGGGATAACAGAGGTAACTTCAGCCAGGGAGTCAAGGAGCTTCTTCTGTTTCTCAACGTCATTAGCTATGGTTTGAGTATGGCTTTCCAGTTGGATGAGCTTATTGTACCTTTCTTTGTCAGTACAAGCAAGAGCCTCAAACTGCTGCTTATTGTTTGAACAAAGGGTCTCAATCCGGTTGAGTTGGACAGTCCTTTCCCTATCAGACCTTTGGAGCTGCTCAACAGAAGAGGTTAAAGAAGAGATTGCTTTTTCTTGAGTACCAAGGGCAGCTTGAAATGACATCAGAGTCTTCTGTATCCCATCAACAGAAGAGGCTAGAGTAGTGGACTTCTCAAGCAGAGAGTCCTTCAGAGAGTTTAGGTCCGAGGTGACCTTAGTTGCAAAGCCACCAGCTGCTTGCAGGAACTCCTTGAACTCCTCATTTGGTATCTCCTCTGTATATCCCAGCATCTTGAGTCTGCGGACAGGAGGTCGGCTTGGTACATGCTCTTGGGCAGAGGAGCTAGACTTCTGTTGGTATCTTGGAGGGGTCTTCTCCCTTTTTGAGATGGCGACATCAGGGTTGCTGTAGAGGAACCCTGTCTGACCTAGAAGTTCTTCATCAGTGGAAGAGCCTTCGTAGGAGGAGTAGAAGGGGAGTTTATCCCTGTTGATCTGCTGTTTTCTAGTTGGAGAAGGGTTGGAGGCAGTAGAATGTCTGGAGTAACCTTGAGGGGCAGGAGTGACAGAAATTGTTTTGGGATCACAAGAGCTGTTGCTGCCCTGGTGTTGCTGATGTTGAGGAGAAGGGGGTGGTGGAGAATGTGATCTGGATCGTTGTGGGGTTAGCTGTTTGCAGGGAGAGGGGTTCTGAGGGGGAGGTTTCTGTTGAGTTGGAGTTTTCTGTGGTGAAGGTTGATTGGATGGAGTTTTCTGAGGAATTGGGTGAGTAGATTGGGTGCTTTGTTTGTGCAGAGATTCATTAGCAGAAGCATAGGGTGTGGGTGGTTTGGATGAGGTCTTCTGCTGTGGTGAGGGTGATTTGGATTCATGGATTGGTGAGGGAATGGGTGTAGAGGCTTTAGAGGGTGAGGGAACGGGGGAAGGAGGGGGAGTAGGAATGTGATGTTGGGGAGAGGGAATAGGAGATGGAACAATTACCTCAAGTTTATGCATTTGAGACCTTCTCCAGTCTGCAATGAGATTTGCAAAGACTGCCTCAGCATCAGAAGGGCCTCCAGCTTGATCCTTGGTCTGATGTCTAGGATCAAGAGATTCCTTCTGGGCTTTCTCAACTAGCCAGGCTTCAAATAATGGGACCTCTTGGGGAGTCAGAGGAGGAATCTCTGTGGCAGAGTGTTCAGCAGCAGTGGATGTCCATACTGTCTTTCCTTTGAATTGCCTCTTTTTGTCTGCTAGAACAGATTCTAAGAACAACAGATCAGTGCACTTCATGACATCTTCTGTGCCTGCCCAGTTGAGGACTTCCCTTTCTTCAATGGAGTAGTACCCAAAGTATCTCAGAATATTGGACAGAGGGCCTAGTCTCCACTTTCTCCATTCCAATACTCTAGCAAACTGTTTGTTTAGTGCTCTGAGAAGGTCACCTTGAGGTTCCTCTTCTTCAGGTGTTCTGTTGTTAGTGGAGAGAGGTTCTAGAGAGGGGAGAATCACATGATCTACATCCTGATGATCAAGGGAAGAGGGAATCTCAGGTTCCCCCTGACCATCAGCATCCTCTTTTCCAACTACTTCTTCTGACTTGCTGGAGGAATCAAAAACAATCCTTGTTCCATGCCAGGTGATCTTCTTGGGCTGGTCTGTTTGAACAGAATCCTCTAGTTCCCCCTGAGCATCAGCTGCTTCCTCAGAGATGGGAACAGCAGGGGTAGATATTTTTTTCTTCTTCGGTTCAGGAGCGGCAGAGGGGGTGGACTCTTCTGAACTAGGGGAAGGTCTTCTCCTTTTAGTGACCTGCTTCTTGGTCACCTTCCTTTTTAAAGAGGCCTTCTTAACAGCAGGTTTCTTGGCCACCTTCTGAATTAGAGGAATATTATCCTCAGATTCAGAATCAGAGACTTTCTGGGAGATCTTCTGTTGCATCTTCTGTCTGTTGATTTCTAGCTTTGCCATTCTCTTGATTTCAGCCTTAATAGCAGCATCTCTGTCGCTGGTTGTGAACATGAAGATTAGTTTGGTGTGGTCAACATTGTTTGGATTTCTGATGCCACCTCCTTTCAATAGAAGTTCAGAAATGAGCAGCCCATGACCTACCTTGCCCGAGTAGAGGCCTGTCTCAGCATTCTTCTTTTTGGCTATTTTGACGAACTCTATCAGAGACCTGACAATCACCTGACCCCAATTTATGTTGCCACCATGTAGAATAGCGTAGATTGCTTTGGCCTGAGAGATTGTGAACTCGTCTGTGGAGGAGTATCTGCACCAGACACATTTGTGAAGAATGTTCACCAACATCTCTATATCTCTCTTGAGAAAGTATTTCTTCCCAGAGAGCTTTGTGACGTTCTCCGTTGATCTTCCATAGTTCAAGGCAAATTCGTCGACGGAGAGAGAGATGGTGTCAAGGTCAAGCAATCCAATGTCAGCATTCACAGTCTGTATCTTGAAATGGTTGTTGATGATGTCAGCAGTGATAGTTACCTTTGCACCATTGACAGTGGAGGTGATGACCTCCCCTTTGTGGTCAGCATTGAGATAGAATTCAACCACATCTTGAGTGCTGTACTGAGAGTAATTGAAGCTTATGATTTTGATTAGTTGGGACATCTCAAGTCCAGTGATGATGTTGTCCACCAAGTCCTTGTCTTCGGCAAGTTTTGGTAGTGCATAGAGGTCGCACTTCATCCCAGTGAGGACATTTTTGGTTAGGCTCTCCTTCTGAGATTTGGTTAGAGAGTTGAAGCTGATAACAGCCATGTCGGAAAGTGAAAAGAGGTTTAGAGAGCTTTAGGATTCTTGCCGTTTGAGAGTTTCAGAGTAATGGAAGCAGTAAGGATATTAGATTGGGGACGAAGGGTATATATATGGTTTGGATTAAGTGGACGTTTGAGATAATTTTGGCAGTTCCCGAGGTTTTGTTTATCAGAACGTGGCCATAAATAGGACGTGCTATTAAATACGACGGGGCGCAGTAATTATTTAAACGACTGGGGTATTGGAGTAATTGACCTTCAAAAGGTAATTTAGGTCAAAACTCGGATTTCTCAAAATTTTTTTAAGTCCACAACCTTCTGTGAACCGATAAGATAGCTTCTGTCACAGAGGGGCCGTGTAACAGAAGTCCTTTCCCGCAGATGTTCTGTTACAGAGAGGTTCTGCAACAGAGAGTCTATCAACAGAATATCTTCCCTTTAATGCTCTCTGGGTATGTCATCCATCATTCCAAGTTCTTCTCTCAGCTTGTTGAACCTTGCCTCAGAGAGAGGCTTGGTTAGAATATCTGCCAACTGATCTTCTGTGGGAACATGCTCCATGGAAATATGCTTTTTCTCCACATGATCTCTGATGAAGTGGTGTCTGACTTCAATATGCTTTGTCCTGGAATGTAGCACAGGGTTCTGAGTGATGGCAATGGCACTTGTGTTATCACAGAGGAGCTTGATCTCCTTTGCCAGAATGTCATAGTCTTTAAGTTGTTGCTTCATCCAGAGTAGTTGAGCACAACAGCTTCCAGCAGCAATATACTCAGCTTCAGCTGTACTTGTTGAGATGGAGTTCTGCTTCTTGCTGAACCAGGAGACAAGTCTCCCTCCTAGCAATTTGCAGTGACCAGAAGTGCTCTTTCTGTCCATCCTGCAACCTGCAAAATCTGAGTCAGAGTAACCAATTAGTTCAAGGTTACCTCCCTTGGGATACCATAGTCCTGCATTTGGATTTCCTTTGATATATCTGATGATCTTCTTAGCAGCAACTAGGTGGCTTTCCTTGGGCTTAGATTGGTATCTGGCACAGATTCCAACAGCAAATGAAATATCCGGTCTGCTTGCAGTCAGATAGAGAAGAGATCCAATGATTCCTCTATACTGTGTTGCATCAACATCCTTTCCTTCATCATCAGGTCCAATGCCTTGTGAAGCATTCATAGGAACTTTGACAGAAGACTTCCCATCTAGTCCAAATTTCTTGATCAATTCTCTAGTATATTTTCCTTGGTTGATGAAGATCCCTTCTGGAACTTGTTTGACTTGCAATCCCAGGAAGTAGCTTAGTTCTCCCATCATGCTCATCTCAAATTGCTTCTGCATAACTTGAGAAAATTTCTTGCATAATTCTAGGTTAGTACTTCCAAATATAATGTCATCAACATATATTTGTACTAACAGAATATGATTAGCAACAGAAATTTTAAACAAAGTCTTGTCAACCTTTCCTTTAGTGAACCCATGGTTTACTAGGAATAGGGACAATGTGTCATACCAGGCTCTGGGAGCTTGCTTAAGACCATAAAGGGCCTTTCTTAGCTTGTAGACACAAGAGGATTGAGTAGGAATGACAAAACCTGGAGGTTGTTCAACATAGACTTCCTCTTCAAGTTCTCCATTCAGAAATGCACTCTTGACATCCATCTGGTAGACCTTGATGTTGTTGTAGGCAGCGTAGGCAAGAAAGATCCTGATTGCTTCTAGTCTTGCAACTGGTGCAAAGGTCTCATCAAAATCTATGCCTTCCTCTTGGCAATATCCCTTTGCTACTAGCCTTGCTTTATTCCTTACAATGTTGCCTTCTTCATCTGCTTTATTCTTGAACACCCATTTGGTTCCAATGACATTCTGATGCTTTGGTCTAGGAATAAGTTCCCATACTTGATTCCTTTCAAACTGTGTGAGCTCTTCTTGCATAGCATTGATCCAATCTGAATCTTCTAGAGCTTCATCTACACTCATTGGTTCCATTTGAGAAATGCAACAGGTGTACAAGGCTTCTCTTCTGGATGATGATCTGGTTTGAATTCCACTGGTGATTTGACCGATCACTTGATTAGGGGGGTGATCTCTTAACCAGGTTAGATCAGGCTCTGTTAATTGATGTTTGGGTTTTTCTGGTTGTTCATCTTCTGAGTCTTCTTCTTCATCCTTGTCCAACAGAAGGGGGTTACCAGAAGGGGTTGGAAACACTGGGTTTACCTCTTCTGTGGCTTCAGAGGTTTTGTCTTCAAGATTGGTTTCCCTCAGGGTTTCTGATATTTCTTCAACAGAAGTGTTGTCATCAAATTTGACATGAATGGATTCTTCAACTTGTAGTGTTTTTCTGTTGAGTACTCTATAGGCTTTGCTTGTGCTTGAGTAGCCTAAAAACACACCTTCATCGGCTTTTTCTTGAAATACCTTTAGATGCTCCTTCCCATTGTTAAGGATGTAACACTTGCATCCAAAGACATGAAAATAACTGATGTTGGGTTTTCTTCCTTTCCACAGTTCATAGGGGGTCTTTTGATGATTCTTGTGAATCATGCTTCTGTTCTGGGTGTAGCATGCAGTGTTGATTGCTTCAGCCCAGTATCTAGTTGGCAATCCAGATTCAGCAATCATGGTCCTTGCAGCTTCTTTTAGTGTTCTGTTCCTTCTTTCTGCAACACCATTCTGTTGAGGTGTTCTGGCAGCAGAGAGTTGATGACGGGTTCCATTGTGATCACAGAAGTCCTTGATCACTTTGTTGACAAATTCAGTTCCTCTGTCAGATCTGATTGTCCTAACCTTCATGTTCTTCTCAGTCTGAAGTTGCTTTAACAAAGATGGCAATTTCTGAAGAGTTTCATTTTTCTTTGTTAGGAACACAGTCCAAGTATATCTTGAGTAATCATCAACCATAACAAGGGTATATCTTTTTCCACCAACACTGGGAGTTTCAACTGGTCCAAATAAATCCATATGAATCAGATTTAAAGGGCTAGTAGAGAGATCACCAGCAATTGGTTTGAATGAAGTCTTCACTTGTTTGCCTTTCTGACAAGCACTGCAGAGGATCTCCTTCTTGTACACAATGTCTGGCAGACCTTCTACAATGTGTTCCCTTGCCAGTTTGTTGATGGTTTTGAAATTCAGGTGGCTAAGCTTCTTGTGCCAATCCCAGCTTAGCCTTGAATTTCCTTTGGCTATCAGGCATACTCCATCTTTTGCAGTTTGCCAATCAACAACATAGATGTTCTTTTTCCTTTTCGCTGTAAGAACCACTTCCTTTGTTGTCTCATGCTTTACATAACAGAAGGCCTTTGTGAATTCAACTGTGTAGCCTTTGTCACAGAATTGGCTAGCACTCAGCAGGTTGAACTTCAGACCTTTAACATAAGAGACATCGTCAATGATTATCTGGTTCTTGATCAGCTTCCCTCTTCCTTTTGTTTGACCTTCCTTGTCATTTCCTCCAAAAGTGACTCGGGGTCCATTGTATTTCTGGAGCCCTGTTAGGCAACTCTTGTCACCTGTCATGTGCCTGGAGCATCCGCTATCAATAAACCATTGTTGTTCTGAGATAGCTCCAGCACACAGTTCCTGCAAAATTAAAAAGAAGATTTAGGTACCCAAGCAGTGTTGGGTCCTGGGGGGTAATGGAGTCTTGGTAGTTGGTACCATTTTGGTCTCATCAACTGAAACCTTGGTGGATGGTACCCATTGTCCACCTGGTAGTCGTAGTAAACAGATGTATGATTCACTTTGGGCAGATGCTTGTGAGGATCATGCTTTCTGTTTGCATACTTCTGCATAGCCTTCTTAGTTGGGAAGAAATCCCATATATTATCAAGAGCAGAGGAACGCTTAACCTTGGGCTTCTGAGGTTGACCAGAAGACCTCTTTTGCTTAAAGTTAACTGTCTCTTGATATCTGCCTTTTTGATAGTGGTTTCTGTTACGATTATCATGAGAAGGTCTGTTAGTTATTTGCCTTTGATTAATACTTTTCTGAAACCCATTTAGGTTGTTAGATCTTCTGCCAGATTCATCAGTTTTTAAAATTTGTTTGGGTTTGGTCTTTAGTATTTGGTTCTCTGGTGGGACTTTCTCATGAGTAACTTTAGTACCAGAAGTACTAGCATGACAGATGGGTTTAGAAGTCTGTGGCACTATGACCTTATCAGTCATAGCAACTTGAATGCTAGACTTTACAGAAGGCTCACCAGACTTGTGTTCAACATATCCAAGACCAAAGGTGAGATTATGAGTATCATCAATACTCTTTATTGAAGATTGCATCTTCAAAAGACTATCATATCTGATTTCGAGGTTCTCAATTTCTCTTATTCTTTTTAGAAGAGACTCATTTTCAACTTTCAGTTTGTCTCTTTCCTTAATTAAGAGATCAAGTTTGCACTCAGTCTCTTTTCTTAAGTCTGAGATTTCTAACTTTAGTTTACTGTTCTCCTCTTTAATCAAAGAATAAGTGTCTTGGATAGTTTTGAACTCTTCCCAAAATGATGACATTGGATCATCATTTAAGGCTGTGCCTACCGAAGAGGAATTAGAGTCAGCAGTAGAATATACCTCATCATCAGATTGAGCCATGAGGCATAGATCTTCTGTGTCTGTATCAAGGCAACAGAAGGCTTCATCTGAGTCTGAATCTGAGCTGGATTCTGTCTCAGAGAGGGGATCTTTCTCGACTTGTTCTGAGATGAAGGCTTTCCTTCTTCGGTTTTGATCTTCATACTTTCTTTCTTCATCTTGTCCTTGCTTCTTGGACACTCTTGGATGGGGGCAGTTGGCCTTGAAGTGTCCAGGCTGTCTGCAATTGTAACAGAGTAGCTCTCCACTGCTTTCAGAGGGCTTAGTCTTCTGAAATGATCTTCTGCTTGAGGATGGGCTTCTTCCATCCTTCTTCATGAACTTCTTGAACTTCCTAGCAAAGGCAGCCATATATTCATCAGATAAAAGGGTAGAAGGGTCAAAGTCCTTTACCTTGGATGTGCTGGCTGTGAGGGCAGTGGTGGTCCTCTCATCATGAACTTCTTCCTTCTCATCATGCATCTCAAACTCATAAGCTTTGAGATCAGAAATCAGCTTTTCTGTTGGGTAGGTTTTGATGTCCTTGCTCTCTTGGACAGCAATAACCTTCATCTTCCAGACTGGGGGCAGTCCTCTGAGAATCTTCAGATTTACTTCTTTAATAGTGAGTTCCTTTCCAAGCTCAGAGATTTCACTTGTAAGGATCAGCAGTCTGGCATGCATCTCAGCTATGCATTCATCAGGCAGAAGTTTGAAGTCATCAAACTTCTTCATGGCTATGGTCAGTTTGTTGTCTCTCTCCTGCTCATCTCCAGCACCAATGAGATCAAGTTTGTCCCATATCTCCTTGGCAGTTTTACACTTCTTTATTCTGTTGAAGTATCTGTTGTCTATAGCCTTGTAGAGAATATCCTTGGCTATGTTGTCCAAGTTATACTGTCTCCTCTCTTCCTTGGTCCATTCAGACCTGGCCTTTTCAATCATCTCAGGCTGTGTTTTATCAGCAGCATATGCAGTGTTTATCTTCATGAATTTGGTGAAGGGTCCTTCTTCAAGGACTTCCCACATTTCATCATGGAGGGCACAGAGATGGGCTTTCATCCGAATCTTCCAGTCATCATACTTTTGATCTGAAAACATGAGATGCTTTGCAAGAGAGTTATCCATAATAGGTTTTAAAGAAGGCTAAGAACAAGTGGATCTTTGTTCAAGGAGTAACCTAATAGATTACAAGAACAAGGAGGCTCTGATACCACTTGTTGGTCCCGGTTAATCTGGTAACAGTCTAGAGGGGGGGGGGGGGTGAATAGACTGTTATGGTTTTTAACTTTTTCCAGTCAAGTACCAAGGTAAACAGAATAGTCTGTTCTGTTGAGAACAGACTGGCAGCGGAGATCTTCTGGTAAGTGTTCTGTCGGGATAGCCTCACAGAAGAGTAAAGGCACTTGGCCTTCTGGTAACTCACTAGAGGTGTTCTGCTGAACACAGATACCACTTCTTAGGAGTTAATCAGTTTGCAAGAAATAAAAGCTGTAAGTAAATAACACCAGGGATTTTTATAGTGGTTCAAGGAACAACTCGTTCCTCTAATCCACTGTTCCACTAAGCTTGTAAAGCAACGGTTACAACGCCTTAGTCCCTAGAACTTAAGAAGCTCTCCACGTCTTCTTCAAGTCTAGATGTCTCCTGGGATGCACTTCCTTGCTTCCTTTAAGACTGGTCTTGTTTCACTGAGTCTCCTTGAAGTATCTCCACTTCACTACTCGAGCTACTTTCAGACGTCCTTCTTTGTAGAAGATGTTCTGTTGAGAACAGAGTTTTCTCCAACTTGCTTCGTCACAAAAGATTTGTAATGAGGTGCTTGAAGAGTTGAAGAACAGTAGGAACTTTGCCCTTGTTGGTGATGAAGAGTATGTGAACTTATGATCTTCCCAACGTAGGCCTTTCTTGTTGATGGAGTTGGAGTGTTGAATTTCAAGAAGGCTTTTTGTAAATAGAGCACAAGTTGTGGCAAAAGTTACCAAGTTGTTCTTCGAATAGTATCTTTTATACTGAGGCTGTCTTCCCGTTGGAGGAGGAGACAACTACTTTAAATGCACGTACAGTTTGAGTTGACCGGCTGGGCCCGCAAGTTTGGCGGCTTGCTATTTTGGGATAGGCTTTCCAGGAATCTCGGTCAATCATCAGCTTTTACTCTTCGGAGCATGGGGCTCATTAAATGAGCATTAAATGCAGTCTTGTAGTATTTCCGTTGAGTATGAGCTAGCCGTTGAGGGAATCTTCCGTTGAAGTATTTGTCAAAAACTTCTAAGTGTCTGATCTTCTGCTGGTTTACAGAGGGTCTCGAGCTCTTCTGACTAGAGAAAGTCCAACAGAATACCATAGGTACATCTGAGGAGCAAAAGGTTAACAGAGGAGTTGAGGGTCTTCTGTCAAGCAAAATTCTAACAGAGGATCTGTTAGGCAGTCCTTCAACAGAGGATCTTCAGGTCTTCTGCCAGTTGACTATTCTAAAATGTACTTACAAGGAGAAAATTCTAATACATCATAGCTAAAGGGGGAACTCTAATGTTCTAATCTGTTTAGCATCATCAAAATCTAAATACAATTATTCCTTACAATAACTTAATACCGATGCAGCTTTTGCAGATGGTCATGCTATGGGAGGTGCTATGCTCAGAGATGAAGGTGGGAGAATGGTGGCTGGTCTTCGATTTCCGATTCAAGCTGCGTCGTCCCTGGAAGCAGAGCTGAGGGCCATCTTTTATGCCTTACAATGGGTGATTCAGGTTGGATTTGTAAAACTTCATGTGGAATCTGATTGTAGGGAGGCTATCTTGATTTTGTTGGGAAAGGAGGCTCAATTTTGGAAAGAGGAGTTTCAGGCAATCCTTCTAAATTCAGGAAATAAGGCTATTTCGTTCGGACATGTAAAACGGGAGGGTAATTGGCCAGTCCATTACTTGGCAGAGCAAAAATCGGCCCAATTAGAAATATTTTCAAGTCCAAGAGATTTTCCTATATCAGCTAGACGGGCTTACTTCATGGACTTCTATGGACTTCCTTCTTTTAGATTTCTTAACTGATATAATTCAATTGGGTAAGGAGTGGAGCCCCCAATTTCTTTTTTAATTTTTGTCGTTTTGTCAATTGTTGCTTGTTTTGTATCTCGAATGGGTATGTCCATTCTAAAGAGGTTTTGGTCTAGTCCCCCTCTTTTTTGTAAATTATTTCTTATTCAATAATACAACGGAAAATGTTCTCCGACGTTTGCCCCACTGATTTTGGTGGTTTACCTTCTGGGATTAAAAAAAATATATAATTGATTGAATTATATATTAAAAGTGATACACTTTATGTTGTTTTTTGTTTCTTTTTGTTGTATCAGATATGTTACTTTTTGCTGCATTATGTTTCTTTTTGTTGCATCATGTTGCTTTTTGTTGCTTTTTGTTGCAATGTGTTGCTCATTATTGTTTATTGTGATTTCGATTTTTGTTGTTTAATATTTAGGTTTCTCCTCATCTTTGTTGGAGTTTTTTCCCGGAATAATGCTAATTAAATAAATAATTCCCAAAATACTGCTGATGGAGTATATGGCCCAGGAACCCCCGGCCCATAGACTCCTACTTCTCCTACAAAGGTCTATTAAGCCCAGGAAACAACTCAGGCCCAAATACAACGGCCCAAGCCTCAAAAGTAGCTCAGAGTACACACTGGGATGCCTTCGGCCTCCTTGGCCGAAGGCTCCAAAACTCACAGGATAGCCTTCTCTGGCATAAGAAGCTGCTGGGAGAAAACGGGCGAGGACATGAGCCTTCGGCATTCTCACACCCTCGGCACCAGGGGAAGCCCTCGGCTACACAAGGAGCCCTCGGCTACACAAGGAGCCCTCGGCTACACAAGGAGCCCTCGGCTACACAAGGAGCCTTCGGCTGAACAAAGAGCCTTCAGCTGAACAAGCTCAATCATCGAAGATTCCTTTTAGAGACAGCCAACCACCGCATTTAATGCCACGTCGCATCCGCCAACCGCATTCAATGCGGTTGACGTACCACTGCCGGTGCCACCAGGCTGATGTGACCCTTCGGCCGTTGGATTACTGACACGTGTCCTCTCATCGCATTTATTGCTGCTATAAATAGCAGCCCATTTCTCCTTGTAAATCATCATCTACATCTCAACTACACACGCTGAGTTCATTTAATAAAATCGACTCTCTCTCCTCCTATTTGCTCTGACTTCTCTCTAAGTTATTCCCGCAATAACCCCTCGGATAAGATACCCCCCGGATAGATTATCCATCATTTGGTGCTCTCGTTGAGAGCTCAGAACAATCAAGTAAGAAACCCTCCCCCTCTACCAAACACAAAACGGTCACCAAAAATGGGAAGGACCACCCGTGCCCAGTCCAAAACCCTTGAGGAGAACCACATAGCCCCCGGCGAAACCAACGGGGCTGAGGCCTCCAACAGGCTCTTGGTACCCGAGGGTGGTATCATCCTTGAGTTGGAGCAGGCTACTGCTGACCTCCGTCAGCAACTACAGAAGAACGCCCCTGACGCCCGCATTGGCCTTGATAATCGAAGGAGGGATCGGAGTGAGAACCAAGTTCCCCCTCCGGCCCTGGCCATCGATCTTCAGGCTGCCTTTGCGGCCTTTGTTCAAAACATGGCTCTCAATTCCGGAGCCCTCGCCTCTCAGACACCCCTTCAGCCCTGTGATGGAGGGAATGTTATCAACCTACCACCACTCCCTCCTTTGTTCAACAATCCTCCCCCGGGGATTGGCAATGCCGAGGGGGTCATGGCGCAGGATACCGCCTCCCAAGAGGCCCAGTCCAGGGACAAGCGCCCCATGATGAGGGAGAAGCCCCGAACCTCTGCACTTGAGAGACTAGGGGGAGCTCCCGGGCACCGAGGGGTCCAAGACCGCCTCGGGAAACAAGCGCTCAGCAGGCCCCAGGAAAGTGGAGCCTCCGCTTTGGGTGCCGAGGGCGTGCCTCCCCCCCCGAAGCAGAGGCAAAGCTCTCCTCCATGCCGATGATGCCAGGCACCAGATCACACAGGCGCAATCCTTCCGGGCCAACTCCCAAGGGGTTGCCCCGAAGGATCCCAAGGACGAAATCATTGAGGCCCTCCTCCGTCAACTCGAGGAGAATCGTCAGGCACCCCCGACGGCTTCCACAGCAAGGCCAGACCCAGAGTACGCTGACCTCCGGGCGCAAGTGGAGGAAATGAAGCGTAAGCTCGCCGAAGGCTCCGGCGAGCCCCTCATTCAGCTCCGCACTAGGACGCCATTCACCCCAAGGGTGTTGGCGGCCAAAATCCCCCACAAATATCGGGGGCAACCCATCAAGCCGTATGAGGGGAAGACGGATCCCCAAGAGCATTATAGCCGTTACCAAAACAGCATGATGATGATGGGGGCATCGGATGAATACTTGTGCCGTTGGTTCCTTTCCACCTTGGAGGGACCCGCGTATGAGTGGTTCAACCGGTTGCCCGAAGGCAGCATTGATTCTTGGCAAGAACTTGCCCACCGCTTCCTTACACAATTTGCAGGGAGGCACCGCTCGAAGAAACACTTCTCCCACCTCCTGAACGTGAGACAGCAGAAGGAGGAAACCCTTCGGAGTTTCCTAGAACGCTGGAGGCAGGCCTCCCTCGAGGTCGAGGGTGCTGATGACAGAACCTTGATGGCCCTCTTCCACACCGTCCTCCGCAACGGTAACTTCTCCCGGAGCCTTATCACTGATCCCCCCCGCGATTATACAAAGGCCCTTCAGCGGGGGGACCGATACGCCGAAGCGGAGGAGATCGAGAAGGATCGCCGCAACACGGATCCTTCTCAGAAGAATGAGGGCAGGAATCGGCCTGGAGGGCCTCCCCCTCCGGCCAACCGAGAGCCCCATTACAATGATCGCTCCCGAGGTGGCCAAGCCAGACCCGGGGGCAGTTACAAGAATAATCCGAAGGCATGGGCGCAACCCGTCCTCCTTGAGCACCCACGTACTCCCTTGACGCATCCCGTCAGCGTCATTCTTGATCATGCGGAAGAACGGGGGCTCGTGGAGCGAGACTCCCGGACACCCCTCGAAATTTATGCCATCGGCCCCGATGAGCCCTATTGCCGCTTCCACCGCCACCATGGACACAAGACCGACGACTGCCATCAGCTGAAGAACGCCATCGAGAGGCTGATACAGGCGGGCCACTTGTCTCAATTTATCAGGGGCCCTCCTCCCCAGGGCCCCCTTCACCATCAAGGGCCGCCACCAAAGGCAAACAAGTGGGTGAACCCCAACACCATCCCCTTGGGGAACCCACAGGGGAAGAAGCGAGAAATTGGGGGCCTCGAAGATGAGGGGGAAGGCTCCCATCAACAGTACAAGCGCCACATTCACATGATCAACGGCGGCAACACCGGAGGCGATTCAACAAGCCAAAGGAAGAAATGGGCGCAGTCCCTTTACATTGGGGAAGTCAATCACATGCCCCCGACTAAGAGACCGAGGGCGGATCCCATCTTCTTCACAGATGCGGACCTCCCCTCGGGTTCTCTGCCGCATAGGGATGCCCTCGTCATCCGCACTGAGATCAACGACGCCATCATCCACCGGACTTACGTCGACACGGGGAGTTCGGTCAACGTCATGTATCTCAGCACTTTTCAAGAATTGGGACTCGACAGGGGGTCCCTCCGACACATCAACACCCCCCTCTCCGGATTTACGGGGGATAGCATAGACGCCGAGGGCGTCATCACACTCATGGTCGAATTCGGCGACGGATCCCATAGAGCCAAGCTCGAAGTGGAGTTCGTCGTCGTCAACCTCGACTGCGCGCACAACATCATCCTCGGCCGGCCTGCCCTCGAGGACTTAGAAGCCATCATCTCCATGAGGCACCTATGCCTCAAGTTCCCCACACCCACCGGCATCGGCTATTCGAGGGGGAACCAGAAACTCTCCAGGGCCTGCTACCTTCAGCTTACCAAGAAGGTAAGTAAAACAGAGTTACGTGTAGACACCATCACCACCAAGGCCTTGGAGGAGGAAGAAAGTAGGCCGAGGGCTGAGCCTGCCGAGGAGACTGAAGACCTGATACTCGATCCGGCCAAGCCGGAGAGAGTCCTGAAGATCGGAGCCAAGCTCCCCGAAGACCTGAAGGCTGGCATCACCAAAGCTCTCCGCGCATACTCCATTGTTTTTGCATGGGGGCCAGAGGACATGCCAGGAATTGACCGAAGGGTTATCACCCACCGCCTTGCAGTGGACCCTTCGGCCAAGCCAGTACAACAACGGAGAAGACCCCTCTCGGCCGAGAGAAGGGAATTTGTGAAAAAGGAGGTGGCCATGCTCCTCTCTATCAAACACATCAAGGAGGTAAAATACCCTTCTTGGTTGGCAAACGTAGTCCTCGCACAGAAGCCTCCTACCTTCCGCATGTGCGTGGACTATACGGATCTGAATAAGGCGTGCCCGATGGACCCCTTCCCTCTGCCAAACATTGATCAACTGGTGGATGAGACCGCGGGATGCGAGATTATGTCATTCCTCGACGCATTCCGCGGATATCATCAAATCTACATGCATGAGGAAGACGCTGGAAAAACCGCCTTCATGACACCCGAAGGCATCTTCTGCTATCTTGTGATGGCCTTCGGTCTAAAAAATTCAGGCGCCACCTACACGCGCATGGTGGCTAGGGTTTTTCAAGCTGTCCTAGGACGCACCATGGAGGCTTACGTTGACGACATGATCGTCAAAAGCAAGAAGGTAGGCACCCACGCCGACGACCTCCGGGAGATTTTTGCCATCATGCAAAAATTCAACTTCCGGCTAAATCCAAAGAAATGCACCTTCGGTGTGCAGGGAGGAAAGTTCTTGGGCTACATGGTCAGCCGAAGAGGTATTGAGGCCAACCCCGAGAAGATTCAGGCCATCATCAACATGGAGCCTCCACGCAACGTCAAAGAAGTTCAACGGCTGACGGGTCGCCTGGCGGCCCTCAACCGATTCCTCTCTAAGTCAGCCGAGAAGGCCCTCCCCTTCTTCCAAATCATGAGGAAGACGTCGGGTTTTCAATGGACATCTGAATGCCAAGAGGCCTTCGACGAGCTCAAGAAGTACCTCTCCTCTCCCCCAGTACTCTCCAAACCAAAGGTGGGGGAGACTTTGTACTTATATCTTGGTGTTAGCCCTGCGACAATCAGCTCAGTACTAATCCGAGAAGAAGACGGCATCCAACATGCCATCTTCTACGTCAGCAAAACCCTCCGGGAGGCCGAACTCAGGTATTCTCCCGTCGAGAAGACGGTGCTAGCCATCGCTTGGACCGTCAAGAAGCTTGGCCACTACTTTCAAGCTCATCCGGTCCAAGTGCTCACTCATCAACCCCTCGGCGCCCTCATGAGGAGTCCCACTAGCTCCTCCCGGATGGTGAAATGGGCCATCTTCCTCAGCCAATACAACATAGATATCCGTCCGAGGCCTGCCATCAAGGGCCAAGCCCTGGCAGACTTCGTAACGGAATGCACCGCGAGATCAGCGGTGAATGAAGAGCCTTCGGCGCCTCTTGATGAGTGGTGGACACTCTATACCGATGGCTCCTCAGCTGCCAAAGCATGCGGAGGGGGCGTAGTCCTCATTACACCCGAGGGCTTCCGCGCCTATTATGCCATCCGCTTCTCCTTCAAAGTCTCCAACAACGAAGCCGAGTATGAGGCCCTCCTCTGTGGCCTTCGGCTGGCAGCAAACCTGAAGGCTAAAATGATCCACGTCAAGTGCGACTCTAAACTTGTCGTGGGTCAAATCTCCGGGGAATACGAGGCCAAGGAAGGAAGGATGAAGCAATACAAGGAGGCTGCCAAGGAGTTGCTTAAGGTATTTGAGGCACATTCTCTCACCCAAATACCGAGGGCTCAAAACTCCGAGGCCGACATTCTATCCAAGCTTTCGGATGAATCCCCCGAGCACCTCTCAAAAATTGCAAGAATTGAGGAACTCAGCCTCTCAAGCATCCACGCGAGCCCCGTCATGAACATTAACCTGAGGACGGAGGATTGGATCTCCGACATCATCACCTTCATCACCACAGGGCAATTGCCCCAAGACGAAGCCCGCGCCAAGCTAGCCAAGCTGAGGGCTCCCAGCTACACCATCGAGAGCGGGAGGCTTTACAAGAGATCTTACAACGGCACCCTCCTTCGGTGCCTTCACCAAGATGAAGCCGAAGTCGCCATGGAGGAAGTGCACAGTGGCACTTGCTCCGCTCACCAGGGACCCTTCTCCATGTCCCGAAGGCTCATAGTTCAGGGCTACTTCTGGCCCACGATGGCTAGAGATTGTGCTGATCTAGCCCGAAGGTGCACAGCTTGCCAGCACTTTCAGAAGGCCCCCGGCAGACCAGCGATCAACTATGCCCCCATCAGCACCGCTATACCCTTCTCCAGATGGGGGATTGATTTAGTGGGCCCTCTGCCGAGGGGTACCTCCAACAACAGGTACATCATTGTGGCCATTGACTACTTCACCAAATGGGTAGAGGCCGAACCCCTCGCCAGCATCACGGAGGCCCGGTGCCGTCACTTCGTCCTCAAGAACATTCTCACAAGATTTGGCGTCCCCCAACAAATCATCTCCGACAACGGGACTCAATTCGAGGCAGCCCCCTTCTGTGCCCTCCTTGAGGCTTGGAGCATCAAACACACATTCTCTTCCGTTGCCTACCCTCAAGGCAACGGGCAAGTGGAAAACGCCAACCGAACCCTACTTGAAGGATTGAAGAAAAAGCTGGAAGCCGAAGGGGGAGGCTGGGTAGAAGAACTTCATAACATCTTGTGGGCCTACTGCACCACCCCTCGGCGTGCAACAGGCGAGACCCCTTTCTCCCTATGCTATGGATTTGAGGCTAAGGCTCCAACAGAAGTGACCCTTCCAACCCGGAGGGTGGAACAATATGAGCCCGAGGTTAACGACGCCAACATGGCCCTCGACCTTCATCTCATCTCAGAACGCCGAGAGCAAGCTTTTCTCAAGGCCGAAAACTATAGGAGACAAGTCAAAGGATACATCGACGCCAAGGTCCGCTCCCGGGAATTCCAGGTGGGAGACTACGTCCTCCGACGAAGGGAGGCCAGTCTACCCACCGAGGGAGGAAAGATGGCACCCAAGTTCGAAGGCCCCTACATCATCTCAGCCATCATCAAACCGGGGACATACAAGTTAAGACGTCCTAATGGGACAGAGATCCCCAGACATTGGAATGTGCACCACCTAGTGAAGTTTTACCAATGAGTGGCCAAGCCCTCATCCCCAACAAGTGTAAATGATCAATGGCCCAAGGCCCCATCTGTTTTTGAAGAATAATCAAAAGGCCAAGCCTTCATCACCTACATATTGTACAAACGGCCCAAGGCCCCCTTCTCTCCTACACATGAGTGGCCAAGCCCTCATTTCTCCACCAAAATAGGCCCAAGGCCTCTCCCTCCGATGAAGGAGGAGCGACAATCTAGGTACCAAGTACCAAGTGTACGGGTCAACCCCATCACTTTTTGAAAACACCAAGTGTTTTCTCAGTAAGCCGTACCCCACGAGGACGCAATCATGTATACATTATGCATATTATACATATCCTCCTAAAAAAAAAAAAAAAAAAAAACCGGGGGGCACAATACCCCTCGGCACCGGCTGGCACCAAGTGCCCCCGACTATTTGTGTTCCATACACAAATAAAACCCTTCCCAGGAACGCTTTCCGCGCCATCCCCCAAGGGGAGGCAGGCAACGGACCATGTCCCGGGCCCAGGATTCGACTTCCACAAACGAAACGCTCCCCGCGCTATCCCCCAAGGGGAAGCAGGCAACAGACCATGTCTCGGGCTGAGGGGACGACTTTCAAAACCGAGGCGCTTTCCGTGCTATCTCCCAAGGGGAAGCAGGCAACAGACGATGTCTCGGGCCGAGGAAACGACCCTCAAACCCTTCGGGATATCGGAAGGTCATTCCCGAAGGGGGAGCCAACGGTTTGTTCCGTTGCCTCCCATATAGGCCAAGCCTTTCCTAGAAACCAAGTTTCTAGATGCCTCTCCTACACCATCTAAAAAAAAAAAAAAAAAAAAGGATGTGTGGGGGGGAAGGAACTCCCCGGATACTATTCTCCCCGGAGGCTCAATATCAACACTTCGGATATACATTCCCGAAGGCTCCTACAAAGGCACAAGAAAATCTCACAAACCACAAGTCATCTGGCCACAAACCCGAAGGCTTCACTGCGTGAAACTTTGGAGTACAAGAATTCCACCGAGGGCCTAAGGAGAGGGCTTACTATCAAAACTTCACTTAAATTTGGCTAAGTCCTAAATCTGGCTCGAATCAAAGACACCAGGTTACATACCGAAGGCTACACAAAGTTCTAAGGCAAGCTAAATCTGTTATCTACACGAACCGGAAGGTTCATGCCGAAGGCAGAATAACACCCGACTCATTCAACAATGGAAAAGTTTCTAAGTCCACATATTAGCACCCGTGGGAGGTCACTCATCGAGCCGAAGGATGCTCACAATACTTACACTCTGGGTTTCACTCATCACTACAACACCTATTGAAAGTTTGTGAAAAAAGGACTAAGTCCACCAATGTGGACCCTTCGGGAGGGCAATTCTTCACCTACAGACTCATGGCCGATGGCCTCCCAAACTACTTGGCAATAGCCAGAAGCTACACTACTAAATGAAGGCTTCCAAGGCTTCCGGCGGAATAGGATGCAATTTCACTCGGGGGAATTCCTAAGTCTAATTCATTTTATCCCTCGGCATCACTACTATGGACATCCGAAGGGGGTTGATTCTACACTGCGACCGGAGGCTCACGGCAAAAGTTCTTAGAAAATTTTCTAAGTCCACAATCACAAACCCCCCGATGATTCTACTCTACATCCGAAGGGTTCTGATCAAGATTACTTGGAAAATTTGATGATTCCACAACAACAAGCCCCCGGAAATTCTACACTACAACCGGAGGCTTGCTGCCAGGTTACTCGGAAAATTTTTTCTAAGTCCACAAACTTGTGGCCTTCGGGAAACTGGACGAAAGAAGGAAAAAGAAATACATAGGGAAGAAAGACATACATTCATCCAAACGAAGGCATACAATAAAATAAAGCCAGGGGCATTCTTTGAAAAAGCCCGAGGGCAAAACGTTCATCACCAGAATCATACAAATACAAAAGATGTTTAGTTTACAATCAGGGCTGAGGCCGACGAACTATTACATGTTTACACTTGGCAAAAAACTCTAAGATTGTGCATCTTGGGCAGCATCATCCCTCGGCTTGGAAGCAGCATCATCCTCGACTTCTTCACCACCGCCTTCACCCATCAGCTCGGAATCCTCTAGATCCGGCCTTTCTTCCCCCTCGGGAAGGGGGACTCTTACGTCTGGCTGCAGAAGGGGGAGGCCATATGCCGTTGGGTCGAACTTCTTGGGATCAATCTTGAAGTGCCTGGCGAGCCTCCGGTAGATAAGGTTTTGAGTGAAAAACTCTCCACCATCATAGTAATCTTTGCCCTTTCGGGCTAACCATTCGGCACCGGGACCTTTCACCCAGGCATCCACCCCCTGCTCGATGACCGAGGCCACCCATCCTTTCCGGTCTTCGGCCCTCCACCCCTCAGCGGCAAAGGCGGCGATGGCGTTCTTCTCAGCCTCGGCGACAGCTTCCTTCTTGGCTGCCTCGGCCTCCTCGGCGGCAACCTTGGCGGCTTCGGCAGCGGCCCTCTCTGCGTCAGCCTTCCCCTCGGCTCTGGCAATCACTTTATTATTTTCGAGGATGCCGTTGAATGCCATCTTCTCCAGCCGGAGGGTCTCTTGGGCTTCTTGAAGTTGCCGCCGGGACTCCGCCAGGGCCTCATCAGCTTGGCGCTTCTGCGCCTGATATTGCTCCATCCTCTGGAGCAGCTCTCCAAGACCGAGGGCAGCCTGCGGATCAAAACCATCATACAACAAAAATCAGTTTGGCAAAGTAAAGAAATGTGTACGCCGAAATCACCAACTAAACAAAAGCTAAGCGAGACTTACGGTGACAGAGGCTTGGAGCACTTTGGCGCTGAGGGCGTCATCCTTGGCCCTCGACAGCACCGACTTGTCAGTCGGGGGCGTGGCACCCTTTAGGAACTCCCTCGGGTTGAGGGTGCCATGCATGATGGCAGTTCCCTTGGTGATAGAGAACTGCACATCATCCCGGGGCCAAGCCAGGCTGTTATCTTGGCCCCCGGGAGGAGGGAGGACATTTCCCGAAGGGGAGGAGGAAGAGTGCTCTTCAACAATGACAACGGGGGCGTCCGTCTTCTCGGGGGCCCCCTTCTTCTTCTTCTTCTCCGGAGGCATCACGCCCTTGCCGGAGTTTTTCCTCTTTTGCTCCGCCTTGGAGCCCCCGGCACCAGCACCGGTATCAACAGCTTGAGAGGGTCCCTCACCCTCCGGGACCTGAACAGCCCCATCCTTCCGGAAGAAATCATCGACGGGTTTCTGAATCCCCGTCTCCTTCTTCTTCTTCGGCTCCTTGGCCAGCTTCTTCTTCAACGCAGCAAAATTGGAGACATCCATGCTGATACCTGCAAAGAAGTCAAACCGGAGGGGTCAATTACAAAAGGAGAGAAATAAGAACATGCAAATATCCTAAGTACAATAAAGCAGACCCTTCGGCAACTACCTCCAGTGCTACCGAAGGCTCTCTCGAGGACAGGGTACTGTTCGTCCTTTTCACCCAGGAAACGATACCGCCGGAAGCCGAGGGCCAGCAAATCTTCTGGGAGAGTTGAGTCTTTGACGGTCACGTGCTTTGTGGCCCCCGGCAGCAAAGCAGCAATCTTCTTCCCCTCCCTCTGAAGTACGGCATTCCCAACCTTCGGGTGCCGACGGAAATGGTTGCGCAATTCCCTCGGGAACGGATTTTCCGCCATCTTGATGTAGCAAAAGCGGTCCTTCCATCCTTTGTGGGACGAAGGCACGTCGTCAAACAGCCTCCAGGGAGCGAGCTGTTGCAGATTTGCAAACCCCTCGGAGTTGGTGTGGCCCCCTCGGCACAGGTTGAAGCTTTGAAAGAACAAGTCCAGGGTCGCGGTTACCCCCCGAGCCCGGCAAAGCTGAAGGAAGCCAGTTATGTAAGAATGGCTGTTGGGGGTTAGCTGGCAGGGGGCTAACCCCACGTACCTAAGGTACTCGAGAAGGAACGGGTGAAGCGGGAACCGGAGGCCCATGGCAACCGACAGCACATGGACCGCGAAACAACCCTCCGGAGCCCGCAACAGGAGATCATCGGGTCCCGGTTCAATTACAGTCGCCGAAGGGCCGACATGTGTAAGGAATAAATGTAATTAGATTTTGATGATGCTATAGGATTAGAAAGTTAGAGTACCCCCAAATTAGATTTTATGTATTAGAATTTTTAATTGTAAGTATTAGTGTAGTCGACGATCAGAGTTGCTCTACTTTGGATCAGATCAGAAGTGCATCAGAACTGCTCGACCAGACTTGCTCTATGAGAACTGCTCCATCAGAGTTCTCTTACCAGAAGTCCATCAGAGTTGCATCATGAGAGTTGCTGATAAGCCTGGACATCTGATAGCCGATGAGAACTACAGATCAGAAGTACTCATCAGCGGACCTATCAGAGTCAGAGTTCAGTCAGAGATCAGAAGACCATCAGAACTCAACTCATCAGATAGCCATCAGAATCCAACATATCAGAAGAACCTGATCAGAGCTCGACGAACACTTAGAAAATTTCAAGCAACATCCAACAGCTCTGAATCCAACGGGTAAAAACATCCAACGGCTACAAGACTGTGCATGAAAGGAAAGCATTTAATGCACATTAAATGAGCCTGATACGCTGAAGGATTGATTGCAAATGATTGACCAAAGAATCCGGGAAGATATATTATAAAAATAGAAACCTTCCAAAACGGCGGTCAAGTCAACAGTACGCGCATTCAATGCAGTTGTCTCCTCCTCCAACGGGCAGACAACCTCAGTATATAAGCTACTCACCGAAGAACAGGAAAACAAAAAACTTAGCTTTGCTACAACTTTTGCTCACCATAATTCAAGCTCTCTTGAGATTCAAATTCTACAATCTTCAAACAAGACAAGCTTACGTTGGGAAGATTCCAATCTCTATAATCCTTCATCCCCAACAACGAGCAAAGTTCATCCTGTTCTTCAACTCTTCAAAAACTTCATCAAACATCATTTGTGACGAAGCAAGTTGGAGGAAAAACTTTGTTTTTCAAAGGATCTTCTGAAAAGAAGGGCGTCCAAGTAACTGCAGTAGTGAAGTGGTGATACTTCCGGGAAGCTGAGTGAAAGGACCAGCCATCAGGACGTGGAACTGCATCCTGGGTGGCAGCTAGGCTTGAAGAAGGCGTGGAGAACTTCTTAAGTGCTAGGAATTAGCTTTGTAACCGATCTACTTCAAAGCTAGTGGAACAGTGGACTAGAGGAACGCGTTGTTCCTTGAACCACTATAAAAACATCCGGTGTCATTTACATTACTGCAATTTATATTTCTGCACTTAGGATATTAACTGTTTAACTCTAAGACTTGGAATCTGTGTTCAGCAGATCTTGTTCTCAGAGTTATCAGAAAGGCATTTGCCTTAGTGCTTCTGAGGCTACCCGGACAGATCAGAATCCGCTGCCAAGGCCAGTTCTGATATCAGAACCAGCCTCTCTCTGTCACCAGAATCAGACCTTCTCTGATAAGTCATTTTGGACTTAGAGAAAATTTGAAAAACCAATCAGTCTATTCACCCCCCCCCCCCTCTAGACTGATTACCATATTAATCGGGACCAACAAGTGGTATCAGAGCCTCCTTGTTCTTGTAATCTTTTAGATTACTCTCTGAACAAAGATCCACTTGTTCTTAGCCTCTCTTTATTTATTATAATGGATAATTCTCTTGCAAAGCATCTTATGTTCACAGATCAGAAGTATGATGATTGGAAGATCAGAATGAAGGCACATCTATGCGCCCTTCATGATGAAATGTGGGAAGTCTTGGAAAATGGCCCCTTTATCCAGTTCATGAAGATCAATCCTGCTCACTCCATTGATAACTCTCAGCCCCAGATGATTGAGAAAGCCCGGTCAGAATGGACCAAGGAAGAGAAAAGGCAGTACAACCTAGATAATATAGCCAAGGACATTCTTTACAAGGCTATTGATGAAAGATACTTCAACAGAATCAAGAAGTGCAGAACTGCCAAAGAAATCTGGGATAAGCTGGATGAGATTGGAGCAGGAGATGAACAAGAAAGAGACAACAAGCTGACCATTGCAATGAAGAAGTTTGATGACTTCAAACTCCTACCAGAAGAATGCATTGCTAAGATGCATGAGAGACTACTGATTCTCATCAGTGAGATTTCTGAGCTTGGGAAGGAGCTCACCATCAAAGAGGTCAACATGAAGATCCTCAGGGGACTGCCTTCAGCTTGGAAGATGAAGGTGATTGCAGTCCAGGAAAGCAAGAACATCAAGACTTATGCCACTGAGAAACTCATCTCTGATCTCAAGGCTTATGAGTTTGAGATGCATGAAGAGAAGGAAGAAGTTCCTGATGAAAGGACCACCACTGCTCTCACTGCCAGTACCTCAAAGGTAAGTGACTTTGACCCTTCTACTCTTTTATCTGACGAGTATATGGCTGCTTTTGCCAGAAAATTTAAGAAGTTTATGAAGAAAGATGGAAGGAGTCCATCTTCCATCAGAAGACCTCATCAGAAGACCAAATCTTCTGAAAGCAATGGAGAGTATCTCTGCTACAACTGCAGACAACCTGGGCACTTCAAAGCAAACTGCCCCTATCCAAGAGTGTCCAAGAAGCAAGGACATGAAGAAGAAAAGAGACCAGAAGATCAACACAGAAGAAGAAGAGCATTCGTCTCAGAGCAAGCTGAGAGAGATCCACTCTCTGAATCAGAGTCCAGCTCAGACTCCGACTCTGATGAAGCATTCTGCTGCTTGGATGCAGAAACTGAAGACCTCTGCCTCATGGCACAATCAGATGATGAGGTATGCTCCACTTCTGACTCTATTTCTTCTTCGGTAGGCACAGCCTTAAATGATGATCCAATGTCATCATTTTGGGAAGAGTTCAAGACTATCCAAGGATCTTATTCCTTTATTAAAGAAGAGAACAGTAAGCTGAAAGCTGAAAATGAGTCCCTTCTAAAGAGAATAAGAGAAATTGAACATCTTGAAGTCAGATACAATAGCCTTCTGAAGATGCAATCTTCTATGAAGGGTATCAATGACTTTCACAACTCTACCCCTGGTCTTGGATATATTGAACCAGAGTCTGGTGAGCCTTCTGTAAGGCCTAGCACCAAAGTTGCTAAAGCTAAAAAGGTCATAGTGTCACAGACTCTGAGCCCCAATTGCCATGCTAGTACTTCTGGTACTAAAATTGTTCATGAGAAGGTCATACCAGAGAAACAAACTCTAAAGGCCAAACCAAAACACAGTTTGAAAACTAATGAACCTGGCAGAAACTCTAACAAAAGGAAAAGTTTTCAGAAAAATAATAATCAAAGGCCTAACCCTATCAGACAATCTCATGACAACAGTATCAGAAACTGCTATCAGAAAGGCAGATATCAAGAGAAGATTAACCATAGGCAGAAGAGGTTGTCTGGTCAACCTCAGAAGCCTAAAGTTAAGCGCTCCTCTGATCTTGATAGTATATGGGACTTCTTTCCAACAAAGAAGGCTATGCAAAAGTATGCAAACAGAAAGCATGATCCTCACAAGCATCTGCCCAAAGTGAATCATACATCTGTTTACTACAACTACCAGGTGGACAATGGGTACCATCCACCAAGGTTTCAGTTGATGAGACCAAAATGGTACCAACTACCAAGACTGCATTACCCCCCAGGACCCAACATTGCTTGGGTACCTAAATCTTCCTTTTAATCTTGCAGGAACTGTGTGCTGGAGCCATCTCAGAACAAGAATGGTATATTGATAGTGGATGCTCCAGACACATGACAGGTGACAAGAGTTGCCTATCAGAGTTCCAGAAAATCAATGGACCCAGAGTCACTTTCGGTGGAAATGACAAGGAAGGGCAAACAAAAGGAAGAGGAAAGCTGATCAAGAACCAGATAATCATTGAAGATGTCTCATATGTCAAAGGTCTAAAGTTCAATTTGCTGAGTGCTAGCCAATTCTGTGACAAAGGCTACACAGTTGAATTCACCAAGACCTTATGCTATGTCAAGCATGAGACAACCAAAGAAGTGGTTCTTACAGCCAAGAGAAGGAAGAACATCTATGTTGTTGACTGGCAAACAGCAAAAGATGGAACTTGTCTGATAGCAAAAGACAATTCAAAGCTAAGCTGGGACTGGCACAAGAAGCTTAGCCATCTGAATTTCAAAACCATCAACAAACTGGCAAGAGAACACATTGTAGATGGTCTGCCTGACATTGTCTACAAGAAGGAGACCCTCTGCAGTGCTTGTCAAAAAGGCAAACAAGTGAAGACCTCATTCAAACCCATAGCTGGAAATCCTTCTACTTGTCCTCTAAATCTGATCCACATGGATTTATTTGGACCAGTTGAAACTCCCAGTGTTGGTGGAAAAAGATATACTCTTGTTATGGTTGATGACTACTCAAGATACACTTGGACTGTGTTCCTAACCAAGAAGAATGAAACTCTTCAGAAGTTGCCATCTCTGCTAAAGCAACTCCAAACTGAGAAAAATATGAAGGTCAGAACAATCAGATCTGACAGAGGAACTGAATTTGTCAACAAAGTGATCAAAGACTTCTGTGATCAGAATGGCACCTTCCATCAACTTTCTGCTGCCAGAACACCCCAACAAAATGGTGTTGCAGAAAGAAGGAACAGAACACTGAAAGAAGCTGCAAGGACAATGATTGCTGAATCAGGCTTGCCCATCAGATACTGGGCTGAAGCTATCAACACTGCATGCTACACTCAGAATAGGAGCATGATCCACAAGAATCATCAGAAGACCCCCTACGAGCTGTGGAAAGGAAGAAAGCCAAACATCAGCTACTTCCATGTGTTTGGATGCAAGTGCTATATTCTAAACAATGGAAAGGAGAACCTGAAAGTATTTCAAGAAAAAGCTGATGAAGGTGTATTCTTAGGCTACTCAAGTTCAAGCAAAGCCTATAGAATACTTAACAGGAGAACTCTACAAGTTGAAGAATCCATTCATGTCAAATTTGATGATAGCACCTCTGCTGAAGAAATTTCAGAAACCCTGCAGAAAATCAATCTTGAAGATAAGGATTCAGAACTATCAGAAGAGATCACTATTAATCCAGTACTCTCAACTCCTATTACTAATCCAGTTCTGATAGACAAAGACAATGATGAAGAATCAGAAGATGAACCATCAGAGTTGCCTAGACAGCAACTGTCAGAACCTGATCTAACTTGGTTAAGAGATCATCCTCCTAATCAAGTGATAGGTCAAGTCAACAGTGGTGTTAGAACCAGATCTGCATCTAGAAGAGAAGCCATGTTCACCTGCTGCATATCTCAGATGGAACCAATGTGTGTAGAAGAAGCTCTAGAAGATTCAGATTGGATCAATGCAATGCAAGAAGAGCTGACACAGTTTGAAAGGAATGAAGTATGGAAACTTGTTCCCAGACCAAAGCATCAGAATGTCATTGGAACCAAATGGGTATTCAAGAACAAAGCAGATGAAGAAGGCAACATTGTAAGGAATAAAGCAAGACTTGTAGCAAAGGGATACTGTCAAGAAGAAGGCATAGATTTTGATGAGACCTTTGCACCTGTTGCAAGACTGGAAGCAATCAGAATATTCCTAGCCTATGCTGCTTACAATGACATCAAGGTCTACCAGATGGATGTCAAGAGTGCATTTCTGAATGGAGAACTTGAAGAGGAAGTTTATGTTGAACAACCTCCAGGTTTTGTCATTCCTACTCAATCTTCTTGTGTCTACAAGCTCAGAAAGGCCCTCTATGGTCTTAAGCAAGCTCCCAGAGCTTGGTATGACACATTGTCCCTATTCTTAGTGAACCATGGGTTTACTAAAGGAAAGGTGGACAAGACTCTTTTTCAAATTTCTGTTGCTAATCATATTCTGTTAGTGCAAATTTATGTTGATGACATTATATTTGGAAGCACTAATCCAGAATTATGCAAGAAATTCTCTCAAGTTATGCAGAATAAGTTTGAAATGAGCATGATGGGAGAACTCAGTTATTTCCTTGGATTGCAAGTTAAACAAGTTCCAGAAGGCATCTTTATCAACCAAGGGAAGTACACCAGAGATCTCATCAAGAAGTTTGGAATAGATGGTAAATCCTCAGTCAAGATTCCAATGAATGCATCTCAAGGCATTGGACCAGATGATGAAGGAAAAGATGTTGATGCCACTACATATAGAGGAATTATTGGATCTCTCCTCTATCTGACTGCAAGCAGACCAGACATAGCTTTTGCAGTAGGAATCTGTGCCAGATACCAATCAAAGCCCAAGGAGAGTCATCTAGTTGCTGCTAAGAAGATTATCAGATATATCAAAGGAAATCCAAACGCAGGACTATGGTATCCCAAGGGAGGTAATTTTGAACTAATTGGTTATTCTGATTCAGATTTTGCAGGTTGCAGATTGGACAGGAAGAGTACTTCTGGTCACTGTCAATTGCTAGGTGGGAGACTTGTCTCCTGGTTTAGCAAGAAGCAGAATTCAATCTCAACTAGCACTGCTGAAGCTGAGTATATTGCTGCTGGAAGTTGCTGTGCTCAATTACTCTGGATGAAGCAACAACTCAAGGATTATGGAGTGCAAGCAAAGGAGATCAAGCTGTTGTGTGATAACACAAGTGCCATTGCCATCACTCAGAATCCTGTGCTGCATTCAAGAACCAAGCATATCGAGATCAGACATCACTTCATCAGAGATCATGTGGAGAAGAAGCACATTTCAATTGAGCATGTTCCAACTGAAGATCAGCTTGCAGATATCTTAACCAAACCTCTCTCAGAGGCAAGGTTTAACAAGCTAAGGGAAGAATTGGGAATGATGGATGATTTTCCCAGAGACACATGAATCAGAGTTGCAGAAGTATCAGATGTGGATTCATCAGAATATCCCATCTCTGATACTCAAGCTCTTATCCATCAGAAGCTTGAATCAGAATTGAGAAGGATCAGACTTGCAAAAGTCAGAGTTGCAGGAAGGATCAGACTTGGTATTCATCAGAGGTTCTTATATCAGAACATCCCTATCTCTGATACAAGGGCTAATACTTATCAGAGGGGCTGTGGACTTAGAAAAATTTTCTAAACTTCGGGCGAGGCTATTCAATAAACTGGGTTTTACCTCTTTACCCCCCGGTAGTTATTACCATTTTTGGAAAACGGCTTTCCGCCCGCATTCCATTAAATGCAACCTCGAAACCGTAAATTATATCAAACGTCCACTAACCCAAATTCATATATACTCGTTCTGAAAACCTAAATCGCTACTGCAATTTTATTCCTCGTCTTCAAGCTTTATCTCTTTAAACTCTCAATCTTCAGAACTCTCAAACTCCTCACTAAACTGAAAATGAAGTTCATCAACATCACCGATCTTTCTGAATCTGAAGCAAAGACCCTAGTGAGCAACATTGTCACAGGGATGAAGGTCGATATGTCCTCACTACCGCTGTTGGCAACAAATCAGAAGATCATGAACGAAGTGATCCAGGGAATGAGTGATTCCCAGTTGAACAAGATCGTTGCTCATCCCTATGAGCATTTCAGCAACATTGATGTCGCGGAATTCTACCTCAACGCACATTTCTCCAACAATACTATCCACTCACAGGTTCAGGGTCAGAACCTCAAAATTGATGCTGATGCTCTCAACGAGTTCTTTGGCATCACTCTGGAGCCTCAAGAGGAGGGCACCACTGACTTCATCGAACTTGATGATGTGAACATCACAGTTCAAAACTTCGTAGCAACCTACTGCAGAGAGGATGCAACAGGCGTAGAAACCCTGTATATGAAAAAGAATGCTCTCAAGAAGGACTTTGAGAGGCTGATGAGCATTATGCATCGGTGCTTGTGGTGCAAAACAAGTTCAACTGATCAGATGAATCACACCAACTCCAAAGCCCTATATGCTGTTCACAGGGGGATGAACATCAACTGGGGTAAAGTGCTGTTCCAATCCATTTCTGAATCCATCTCCAAGAAGGACAAAAAGACTGGTATGTTCTCTACAAAGATGGGACATGGACTTCTGATCTCCAGGCTAATCTCTAATTCCAAGATAGCTCTCAGAGAAGCCACCTCTGTGGACCACACAAAGACCATCTTCCTCACCATCTCTCCCAAAGTAAATGTGGCCATTGCTGCTGAACTGAGGAAATCCAACAAGCTTGAACAAAACAGGGAGAAGCAGGCTATCAAACCTGTGGCTGCTGCTGCCCCACCCAAAATCACTCCTGTCAAGAAGTTGAGCCAGAAAAAGAGAAGAAAGGCAATCATTCAGAGTGATTCTGATAGCTCCACATCTCCTATCAGAGTGGCAAAGAAGAAGAAGAAGCAGACCAACTCTCCTCCCAAGGAGTCAGAACCTCAGGGGGAACCAGCACCAGAGCTGGCTACTACACTGGTGATCTCTGATGCTCAGGGGGAACCTGAATCAGAGATCCAGCCAATCTCTGAATCAGCACTGCAAGTCACCATCTCTCCACCAGAGCACCCAACCTCCTCAACTGGGATTCCTGAGGTAGATCCCATCTCTGCTCTTGAGAGAAAATTTCAAAGGGTGCTAACATGGAGGAAGTGGAGAATGGGACCTCTGCAACAGATTCTTGCTCAGGCTGCCACCTTTGAATCTGAGGAAGCTGAAGTCCTCAAATGGGCAGACACTGATGATATCTCCTTGTGCTTTGACCTCCAATATCTGCACTCTATCCTTGAAAAGAAGAAGGAAATCTACAAAGGAAAGGAGAAGGTACCTACAACCTCACCAGAGAGACCTGTCAAGGCTCTAGAAGATCATGAGAGGGATGCCTTTGATGCCTGGCTGATGGAAAAGAAAAGGAGGGAGTCTCTGATCAAGATGAAACCCATTCCAGGTACAGAGGGAGAGCCATCAACTGCCAATGACCTATCTCTGGCAATGATGAACCTTATCAGAGAATGGAGAGACTCTCAGTTTGAAGAAACTGTTCTTGAGGTAATTCCTAACTCTCCTGTCCCAATCCCATCTCCTCCTCAACCTCAGCAAATCCCATCTCCAACACCCAAGAAATCCTCCACACCAAAACAACCCTCACCCTGCCATCAGATAACCCCCATCAGAAGCCGATCACCCTCACCTCCTCCTCCATCACAACATCAGAGAACCCCTATCCCTCCAACTTCACCTCATCAGAGCCCCAACAATCAGAAATCCAAATCTCCCTCTCCTCAGCAGAAGCCTATATCTAAATGTCCTTCTCCTCAGCATTCTGCAGCCTCCACTCAAAAGAGAGAGCCAGTTGTAAGGATTCTTTCCTCAACTGAAGACAATGATGGGTTTCTCACAGCTTCAATAGCTGGTGATCTTCAATCTGCAAAGAGAAAGACTCCTACTCCTCCTCTATCTCCTGATCAACCTCAACCTCAACCTCAACTCAACGAGGTACCTCAGCAAAAGCCTCCAAAAGCAGTTCTTATCCCGTTCCAAGAGTTTGTGGAGTCAGCCGAAGAATTTGGAGACCAAATGATTGCTGGGATCAACAAAATGCTTGTACTGAATCAGAAGCATGATGCTCATCTGGATTTGGTTCAGTACAACATTGAGTCAGAGCTTGCCAAAATCTCCAACACCCTCTCACAATTGTCGACTACCTTCTTAAGCTTCATGAAGACATCTAATGAGAAAGCAGACAATATAGCTTCAGAGGTAGCAAGCATTCACACTGTCCTCTACTCTCAATCTCTGACTCTCTCTGCTCAAGACAAGGCTATTCAAGACCTATCTGATGCTGTGGATGATCTTCAATGGTCCTCTGATAAGCATGCTGAGCAACTCACAGATGTAGAGGACATCTGCAAAACCTTGAAGGAATTTGACATCAAATTGATAAACAGTGGAAAGGACAGGGATCACAAGTTGACCCTCCTTGAAGCTACTACCAAGGATATTCAGTCGGCTGTGGGCAAGCAAAAGGAGCTGATAGAAGGGCTGGCTTCTGTAACTCAGACTCTGCCAGGTACCCTTGAAGCTATAAAAGAGAACAATGCTACAGAATTCTCGAAAATTGGACTCCTACTTGGTGATCTTGTTGATGCCAAAAAGGGGGAAGATAGCAGAGAACCTGTCCCACCTCCCAGAGAAACAGAAGGTCCAAGCTCCAGAGCCATTAACCCTACTACGTACTTTGAAAGAGCAAGGCAAAAGAGGCTAGCTGCTGGTATTCAAAGACCTCCTCCTCCTCGGTCCAAGAAAGGAAAGAAGACAGCCTCCACTCTCACTCTGGCTCAATGGCTCAACAGTGACCTAGCCAAGCCTGATGCAGCCCAATTCCAAGAAATGAAGAAACACATGACTCCCTATCAAAAGGAGAATCTGATTCTAGATAAAGATGGGCTGATAGTCATAAATCATGGTGGCTCCATGCAAGAAGCAGCAGATTGGTGGCACATGAAAGTGATCCCTGGCAAGGACTTTTCAGAAGCCATCAGAAATTATCTTGATTGCAAGCTTGAACCTGCTTGGTCAGAATATCAGAATCCCAGGAACCTTGCTACAATCAGAGCCAGAATAAATGCTGATCTGAAGGAAATAGAAGCAAAGGAAGCTGAACTTGAAGAGGAAGATATCTAAACTCTATCCTCTTGTTGCTTTAAATATCTTCCATTAATAAGATAACCAGCTTGCCTCTATTTTGCATGGCAATTTCAAATTATTTCTATTTTGCACTCTGACTATTTATGCTCTGATACCTTTTGCTATTTCTTATTTTGATTATTTGTTTAATTGTATCTCACTCTTACTACTTTCCTATGCTAAGTGCCCACCAAGTTTTTTAAATGAAAGTTTATTTTTTTTACTTATTTTCTTTATGGTGAAAGGCACTTCTCTGGAAATAGTTTAAGGGTTTTGGCATCATCAAAAAGGGGGAAATTGTAAGGAATAAATGTAATTAGATTTTGATGATGCTATAGGATTAGAAAGTTAGAGTACCCCCAAATTAGATTTTATGTATTAGAATTTTTAATTGTAAGTATTAGTGTAGTCGACGATCAGAGTTGCTCTACTTTGGATCAGATCAGAAGTGCATCAGAACTGCTCGACCAGACTTGCTCTATGAGAACTGCTCCATCAGAGTTCTCTTACCAGAAGTCCATCAGAGTTGCATCATGAGAGTTGCTGATAAGCCTGGACATCTGATAGCCGATGAGAACTACAGATCAGAAGTACTCATCAGCGGACCTATCAGAGTCAGAGTTCAGTCAGAGATCAGAAGACCATCAGAACTCAACTCATCAGATAGCCATCAGAATCCAACATATCAGAAGAACCTGATCAGAGCTCGACGAACACTTAGAAAATTTCAAGCAACATCCAACAGCTCTGAATCCAACGGGTAAAAACATCCAACGGCTACAAGACTGTGCATGAAAGGAAAGCATTTAATGCACATTAAATGAGCCTGATACGCTGAAGGATTGATTGCAAATGATTGACCAAAGAATCCGGGAAGATATATTATAAAAATAGAAACCTTCCAAAACGGCGGTCAAGTCAACAGTACGCGCATTCAATGCAGTTGTCTCCTCCTCCAACGGGCAGACAACCTCAGTATATAAGCTACTCACCGAAGAACAGGAAAACAAAAAACTTAGCTTTGCTACAACTTTTGCTCACCATAATTCAAGCTCTCTTGAGATTCAAATTCTACAATCTTCAAACAAGACAAGCTTACGTTGGGAAGATTCCAATCTCTATAATCCTTCATCCCCAACAACGAGCAAAGTTCATCCTGTTCTTCAACTCTTCAAAAACTTCATCAAACATCATTTGTGACGAAGCAAGTTGGAGGAAAAACTTTGTTTTTCAAAGGATCTTCTGAAAAGAAGGGCGTCCAAGTAACTGCAGTAGTGAAGTGGTGATACTTCCGGGAAGCTGAGTGAAAGGACCAGCCATCAGGACGTGGAACTGCATCCTGGGTGGCAGCTAGGCTTGAAGAAGGCGTGGAGAACTTCTTAAGTGCTAGGAATTAGCTTTGTAACCGATCTACTTCAAAGCTAGTGGAACAGTGGACTAGAGGAACGCGTTGTTCCTTGAACCACTATAAAAACATCCGGTGTCATTTACATTACTGCAATTTATATTTCTGCACTTAGGATATTAACTGTTTAACTCTAAGACTTGGAATCTGTGTTCAGCAGATCTTGTTCTCAGAGTTATCAGAAAGGCATTTGCCTTAGTGCTTCTGAGGCTACCCGGACAGATCAGAATCCGCTGCCAAGGCCAGTTCTGATATCAGAACCAGCCTCTCTCTGTCACCAGAATCAGACCTTCTCTGATAAGTCATTTTGGACTTAGAGAAAATTTGAAAAACCAATCAGTCTATTCACCCCCCCCCTCTAGACTGATTACCATATTAATCGGGACCAACAACATGCAACTGCGTGACATAGCATTCTGCCCGATCAGCCTTCGATCTCAGCGCGAGGGCGGCAGTATTCAGCCATGAATGCCCCTCGGGAATTCCAACAGGCTTCCCGCAGTCAACGGCGGTTTGCTTGCCTTTCGGTGGAGCCTTCGTCTTCTTCCTTTTCTTCCCCACGGCGACACTGAGGGGTTCCGGATCTAGGGGCCGGGAGGTGCTTGCTTCACCGGCACCACGAAGTGGAAGGACAGCAACTGTGACTTCTTGCCTCTCCTTCTCTTCCTCTTCTTCGGCCACCTGGAGCGCGAGGGCCATTTCTTCATCCTCGGCTACCTGCTCGAACTCCTCTGCCTCCATCTCAGTACGAAGGTTATTTTGGAGCTTCTCGGCGACTGATGAGTCATTATTCACCGATGACTGCTCACTTGAGGACTCCGCCTCGGAAATACTCTCCATCCCCGCCGGAGGCTCCCTCGAGATGTCTTCAGAATCGCTTTGCGATGACATTGTTTCTAACCGAGAGGTGTTTAATTGAAAAGGTTACCTAAAAGTTTGGCCGAGGGATCCTAAGATCTCTAACACTCGATCTAAGGGTAAGGGAGCAAAAAGTGCTAAAGCAATAAGAAACGAGGCAAGAACTGACCTTGTGACTTGGGTTTTGATTAGAAGAAGCACTTTATCTCTCTAGAAATTTTTGCAGAGCTCCGCTATCACTCAGGTTCGCACAAGAGAGAATGAATTTGGCTCGGGGTATATATAGACTTTGGGCCTCGAGAACTGGGCCTCGACTTGAAAGCGCCATCATTACGCGCCTCTCCATCGCCCAATGGGTGGCACCCGCCCCCCATCTGCCAACAACAGAACGCCACGTGGAACCCTCTTCCAACGGCTATATTACAACGACTATATTTCGGCAGCACTGGGAGGCCCTCGAACGACAGCCTCCGGCTTGTCAATGTTACCACCCCTCGGGGGCTCAGCAACTCATTATAACTCCTTCAGCCCGAACTTGCCTTCGGCCTAAAGGAGTGAGGGACTCCAGGATACACCCCTCGGGAGTCACACAGAACAAAAATTCCTCAAATCCACGATTGACGCATACAGCCCCCGGGCAAAACTCCTCAAATCCACGATTGACGCATACAGCCCCCGGGCAAAACATCAAAGGGAAACCCCTCGGGTACATACTTCAGTGTACCCTTCGGCAGCAGCAGTACATCAAAAATTTTCCCAAGACACTCACAGAAATAAAGCAACCTCTCATAACAACACATACGGGCAACACATCTATACTCTTCCTCAGAAAGCCCTCGACATGTGGGGGACTGAGGGAAGCCTTCGGCAATCAGCAGAAGACAAGTTCCCCAGCAAAGGCACCCAGCGAGATGATGAAGCCTCCAGAAGAATCAACACATCTACTCCTTTTCCCTCAAGTACCTTTCGGCAAAAGGAGTGAGGGACTCCTGATGGAGTATATGGCCCAGGAACCCCCGGCCCATAGACTCCTACTTCTCCTACAAAGGTCTATTAAGCCCAGGAAACAACTCAGGCCCAAATACAACGGCCCAAGCCTCAAAAGTAGCTCAGAGTACACACTGGGATGCCTTCGGCCTCCTTGGCCGAAGGCTCCAAAACTCACAGGATAGCCTTCTCTGGCATAAGAAGCTGCTGGGAGAAAACGGGCGAGGACATGAGCCTTCGGCATTCTCACACCCTCGGCACCAGGGGAAGCCCTCGGCTACACAAGGAGCCCTCGGCTACACAAGGAGCCTTCGGCTGAACAAAGAGCCTTCGGCTGAACAAGCTCAATCATCGAAGATTCCTTTTAGAGACAGCCAACCACCGCATTTAATGCCACGTCGCATCCGCCAACCGCATTCAATGCGGGTGACGTACCACTGCCGGTGCCACCAGGCTGATGTGACCCTTCGGCCGTTGGATTACTGACACGTGTCCTCTCATCGCATTTATTGCTGCTATAAATAGCAGCCCATTTCTCCTTGTAAATCATCATCTACATCTCAACTACACACGCTGAGTTCATTTAATAAAATCGACTCTCTCTCCTCCTATTTGCTCTGACTTCTCTCTAAGTTATTCCCGCAATAACCCCTCGGATAAGATACCCCCCGGATAGATTATCCATCAACTGCCGGGTTAAGAATAATTCCCAAAATACTGCTGGGGTTAACCACGGTTAAGGAAAGCCGCCACTTCAAGTGGCGGCTCTTGTGAAGCTCTACAAAAGCCGCCATTTGGAGTGGCGGCTCTTGTGTCGTTGTATAAAAGCCGCCACTTGAAGTGGCGGCTCTTGTTAAACGTACCTGCTGCAGCACCAATTTAAACAACTAAACCTGTAATAACCTATAATAACCACCAATTTAAACAACTAAACCTGTAATAACCTATAATAACCAGATTATGTGCTCATCAGAGACTCACAGTACATTCCAGTAAAAAAAAAACAACCAAACATATGATTTACTAAGAAAACATATACCCGAAACACAAAACGAATCAATGAAACTACATTACAACATACATCCAAAACACAAAACGAATGAATGAAACTTCATATTATGAGACTTTCACAAACGGAATCAGTACACCACAAAATTGAGTATGATCCATAAAAGTTATAATAAATCTGGTGTATCCCAAAATGATTCGATCTGCTAGTGCATACTACAACTTTCACACAATAAGTGAAATACAAATATCATAACTCAACGTGATCATCATCATCATGAAGCTCATGTAGTTGTGCTCGGGGACGTCTGCGCTGGTTACGAGGCTGAAGAACAACTCTATCACGTCGGACTGCCTGAGAAGACCCTGCTGCGGATGTAGATGCAGTGGAATGCTGAGACGCGGCCATATATCCATAATCGACTCGACCCAATACATCAGCACAAAGTGAAACAATGCCTGAACAAGCGTCATGGTATCCCTGTACATCTACCGCCTCATCAAGTATAGCAGTCGCTCTGTCATGGATGCTACGCAAAGCCCGTGTCTGTAATGCAAACATGGTTATTAGTGAAAAACACATGAATAAATATATAAAGATATTTTATTGACTATGTTGTTTACCGTCATATGAAGAGCGACTGAGCTAGGCTGGTAATGATCAGTGGGTAAACGAAAACTGGGAGAGATAAACACTCGTGTGATGGTGTAATACCATGTCATGTAGTCTACAGAAGCTGTGGGGACTAAAGATGGGATCCCGTCCACTATATACGCCGCTCTATCATCCCACATAGTGATATACTGAATATGGCGCATCCCCCAATCTTCAGTGTGCTTCCCCCGTCTATCAATCTTGTGCAAATCCACAGATGTATCACAAGGTCCGGGAGTAACCTGCTGCAACCCAAACTGGCGTAGTACGCGATCAGGAAAGTAATGCTCCACAACATCAAAACATATCAAAGGCACACGTGCTCGCCATATCTGAGTGTGCTCTCGGGCAACAGGAGGCAACAGGCCTAGAATCTCATCAGTGTACGGCATCCACGTAATCTATAATATAAAATTAAGTTATACCATGGTTTATAAAAACATAAAACAAATGACTTACATTTAATGATATACCTGATCATCACACAAGCGATCTAAAGCATCTCGGTAGTATCCTAACCCAGCAGCGGATGACGTGCGCGTGACATGAGCAAATAGCCATCTGACACATTGTAATGTATAAGAATATATAACAGGATTCACGTACGTCATACAAAAAAAAATCGTAAACATACCTACGACCCAAAGGATCCTCACCACGAACATGATGTGGCCCAAGTACTGCGTGCTGATCCATATCATCATCAAGAGGACCACCATCTACCCCATGATATCGCAGTATGACAGGTCTGCCGATATGAATGTGCTCCCATGACCATAGCTGTATGAGCAATAAAAACCCACCCATCTCTCCACCGTCACGATGACAACCTCGACATAACTGCCGATATAGGTATGCTAAAGTGGCACTACCCCAGCTATAAAATGCAGCTACATCAAAAGACTGCAGAATGGGTAAATACAAGACCTGCACCTCATTCCCACTCTTGTCTGCAAACGTGGAAGCTCCCATAAGCATCAGAATGTATGCTCTCGCGTACTGCTGCACAACATCATCATCAGCATCAGCAGGTAAACCAACAAAATGCTCTCTCAACCAAGCCATCCTCAAAGCAGACCCCCGAATATCTGTCCCCGGGTGTGGCCGTACTCCCAACAATCTATGTACCACATCAACCCACAGTCTACATGCAGTCCCAGTAACTGCCCGACCCTGGATCGGTAGACCTGCCAATACAGCCACATCTCCTAATGTGATCGTGACCTCACCCACCGGTAAATGGAATGTGTGAGTCTCCTGTCGCCAACGCTCAAGTAGAGCGGTAAGTAATGCTCTATCTATATGCAAAGTCGAAACTAATCTATGAACACCATAAAACCCGGCTAATCGAACGTAATGAAGAATCCTATCGTCCACCCCCATGTGGAATGTACTGCGTAGGTGCTCACGACACCTATCTACCTGAACATCCAGGCCACACCACACATCCTCGCTCCGGTGCGTGGCCTGCAATGTCAGGACTGAAGGATCAATCGGTCCGGGATCCACTGACACCTGCATCGGCGCTGTAAAAAGTAATAAGTGTATTAGTTATTTCATTTTAATATTAAATTAAAATTATATATTTATTAATATTGCTAATGCATTTGCGAATAAAAGAACAACATTACCCAGTAGAACTCCCTACGTTTCCCTCTGATCTTCTAGCACATGTGGTCCTGTTATGCCCTGTTTGCTTGCAGTTACCGCATCTCACAGTACCTTTAGGACCTTCATCCATTTCATTTCTCAATCGTTTAGCCTTCGGACGACCTTTAGCGCGAATCATCGACGGGTCATGCACAACTCGTGGTCCAGTGTAAGTAGGTCGGTATGCTATATCTGGTATGGGCTTAAATACTCTTTTATAGGAAGCCGCATACTCTGAGGAAGAAAAAAATTTATCAACAAAAGCATCATAGGACAAACTACGGTGTCTGCATACCGCTAATATATGTGAACAAGGAATCTTATAAATATTCAGCTTCTGACATGTGCAATGGCGACGTTGCAAATTCACCGTTTGTTTTCTGCCACCCTTCCCCGTGGTTCGACCACCACGACCCGTCTCTACTTGGTATAAACCATGGCCTATGTCAAATATTGTGACCTTGTGATGCTTTGCCTTTTCCATATTTTTCTCTATCATTTCAGTCACTTGCTGGCAGTAGCGATGCCCTTCTGTTAATCTTCTCTTACTAGTTTCTCTTCTTTCCACAAAATAGGCATTCACACGATAAAATGATAACTCAACTAAGGCGGTTACAGGTAGGTATCGTGCACTCTTCATGACACTATTGAAAACTTCAGCCATGTTTGTTGTTGTGGTGCCATACCTGTACCCCCCGTCGTGGTGTAAAGACCACTTCTCCAAACCAATGTTGGCTAGATATTCTCGTGCTTGTGCCTGCATTTCGCCTATCTTACACTCTGCCACCCATTTGTGTTTGTCAGACTCAACAACTGTGAAAAATTGGTTCCTCTTTACAGAGTATGCTCTAACCATGTTGATCAGTTGTTTCTTATTATCAAACTCTTGCCCAACCTCAAACTCACCATCTACAGAAAAACGACTACAAGTTGTAGAACCCTTCCATGATTCATCATATCCCGCAGGGAGCTCATAAACTTTAGTGTAGTGGCTGGATGGAGCATTGCCACTCACGAGATCACCACCATCTTCATCTGAATCTGTTAGCGCGTCGTGGTTCACATTTTCATCTGCATCATCGTCAGTGCACTGTGAATCTAGAAACGTTGCAGCACTGTTCACATATATTCCATTCTCCTGTGTAACCATATTCATCACAACTGGAACACTTGGGGATGTAAAAGACAATGGCGGGTGGCCAGGTTGTATGGGCAACACCGCCACTTCTTCAACATATATCTCCATGGTATGCATTTCAAGATTCTCGATTACAGTCCACATTCCTGTAACGGCTTCGTCGTCAGCAAGAGGCATCAACATGTATGATCCACCATGCATGGGATATTTAACCTTCAAATCCAACGTCTTCATACGATTGATGGATGTGGCGGTATAAATTTTATTCGTTATTTCAGCCAGATCCACCCCACGGGAAACAACAACTATCTTCTGAAACCCTCCTTCATATTGAACTCCGTTTGACTCCTCGATAATATTTCCTCCCCATTGACAAACAATGGAGAAGTTTCTAGACATATTCTACGAAACAATGTTCCAAAAAAAAGTATGACGTATGCCGTTATTTTAAAATCAACTACAATTACTATAATTGAAACGAAAAGTATTACATCGTAGATACATAGTAAGATTTCATACCATTCAAGTAGGACTAATAATAATTAACTAGTGACAAAAAAATAGAGTAATGAAAAAACAATAAATTAACACATGATTAATTAACACTAGTTAATTAGTTGTAGAAAAGCAAAGTCCGTTAATAAACAATTAAACAACAACAACTGCCAGCAAATCAACAACAATTTTGAGCAAACCAAAAACAATTTCAAACAATTTCGAGCAATAACTAAAAAAACCTAGCTTTACCAAATATGGTGAAACTTGGTATAATTCAAATTTTACAAATTATATAAATTCAATCATTATAACAAGATTAAGAACTTATATATTTCACAACATCAAATACAAAGAAAATAATTAAAAAAACAACTAATTTCGAACACCAAATTAAAAAACTTAGGTTTAGCAAAAATGGTGGAATACCTCTATTCAAACGGTAGAAAGTCGCTAGAATGGAGAACAAACGACCTCGGGTACACCACGACTATTTTCCCTTTGATTTGAGCTTCTTTTGGACGAGAACTGGCAAGAATCGGGGCACCACTCACGGCTGTCGTCGTCGTCCGTCGGTTGCTGCAGAGTGATGTCTGCTTCGTTCGTCGCCTGGGAAGGAGAGGATATGTCTACGAATTAATGAGCCGCCACTTCAAGTGGCGGCTTTTGTATTGCTATTGAAGAGCCGCCAGTCCAATTGGCGGCTTTTGTGAATACAGTTCAAGAACCGCCACTTCAAGTGGCGGCTTTTCTTAACCGTGGTTAACCCAGCAGTATTTTGGGAATTATTCTTAACCCGGCAGTATTTTGGGAATTATTTATTTAATTAACATTATTCCTGGAAAAAACTCTCTTTGTTGCTTCCTGGGAATAATTGTTCTTTTATAGATTTGTGTGCAAACAACTAAATGACAAATTTGGATTTATGAATGTAAACAACATATAGAAACATAAAGAAACAATAAAAAAAATAAGTATTATCAACAAAAAGAAACACAAGGAAACAAAACCGGACAACAAAATAATAATAATAATAATAGCTAAAAAATTAAGTACATTAAAAAATATTGTAAAGACAAAATTCATTTTCAATTTTTTGATTTTTTTTAGTGTTCATTATGTTTTATTTTCGTTTTTTTATTCTCTGAGTATATTTTAATTTTACACACTTTTAGGTTACATTATCTTTTTTTTTTAATTTTATGTTGTCTATTTATATTTTTTTATTATATAAGTTTTAATTTAATCTTTTAGAATTTTTACAAATTTTATATATTTATTTGATATGTTATTATTTATATTATTATATGCATATTTTTCATTTTTAGACATTTTCAAAAAAATTGTGAGTTTTCACATATTTAGTTTGGAGTTGTGTATTTTAAAACATTTAATTGTTTGGCACATCTTTAAGTTTGTAACTATTCACATTATTCTGATCTTTTAATGTTTCGTATGTTTATAATAATTATTGTAAGTTTTTCATTTTACACATTTTAAATATGTATATTTCATTTCTGTAATTTTTACTTGGAATTACTTTTTCAGTTTTATATCTCTTTCACAATTAAAATAATACATTTTATTTGATAATTTTAAATTTTTTTATTAGGTTTACTTAGATTTGTCAATACTTCAATAAAAGGGAAAAGAGAAACGTTATATTTATTATTTCTGAATTGCTTTAGAGTTTTAAAATAAATACTATGCTTTGTTTTGCTACATGGAAATCTGAAGAATCAATTTGAAATCTAGCCTTGTTTTTCAACCTTCTAAGCTACGGCCTAATTTTTAAAATAAATGCTATGCTCTGTAGCAGCCTTGTCTTTTCTTCCGGTAGGCACCAGGCCGTTAGTTATACGTGTGGCTATTTATGAAATCAAAACTTTGACTCGGCTAATTTTGAAAGAAATAATAGCAGATGACAAAAGTGATATTATTTTACATTTTAAGTCTATTCGTGAAATTTTCCCTCAAACGTTTCGGTTTCGGGTCAGACTAAGAATGTTTTTACTTAAATTATTTTTAGTTTCAGATCAAACTTGAAGAGTTATAAAATACATAAAAATCAGATATTTATCAGTTCAAACTATGATGTTTTCTGTTGGACTGTCTTCAGTCCCAGACCAGACCAGACTTGACTTCCGTAGTTATAAACATACAGAGACCAGGCATTTACCAGACCAAACCAAACCAGTTCAGACCAGACCAGATCAGATCAGACATGCAAATTTCAGACCAGACCTTTTAAAATTCTTTTATGTGGTAATAACCCGTTTAGTCCACTTTTATCTTCCACATATCATTTATGTCCCTGTTACTTTTTCTTTTCATTTATAAACTTTTCGGTTTTCAATTTTATTTTTTTATTTCAGTTTTAGATAAGTTTTGTTAATCGCCTTATCGCATATTCTCTCTCCCAGTCTCCTTTCCCGTCTCGCCATATACCCCAATCTCTTATCTTCGTCAACATCGCGACTTGGGGAGGGAAGCTCCCTGTCGGAGAATTCCTTGGAATCAGTCGCAATCCATCTATGGAGTTCTCAACATCGCGACAGGGATACTCCGTGTGTGCGCAATCGAGCTTTCAATCATCCGCACGTCCGACCTTTCACCCGACACCGTCCAGGGCTGCAGCCTTCCCGCGAATGGTGGCCAGTTTCGCAGAGCAGTGAACAGAGACATTCGAATATGCTCGAGGCTGATTCCGGGCAGAAAATTTGGGCAACTCACGAAGGAGCTCGTGAAAAGGTATACAGGCCTTGGCATCAGTTTCCAGGTGTTGATTGCTGGGTCGAAGGCTAGCTACATGGGAGCTGGGGTAGTTCTGTATCAGCTCCAACTTCTCGAACAATAGGTACAAATAAATTTGTTGTTTTAATCGGAGGCAAATCTTTTCGTTTTAATCAGAAGCAAATAAAGTTCGCATTTCTGAAACTAAACAAAGTTATGGTTCCCTCAATCGATATCTTCTTCTGATTTGAATTCAATCTGGAAATTCTAGTTTGCTTGAGGATAACTCCCCACCCCGATATCTAAACACTAGAAACGTTCAACGAACCGATGGTTAATCGTTGATGGTTTCACAAGTAAGTAACTTTGGTTTATTAATGCACGGTCGTAGTTAATAAATTTAAGAGGGATTAATTTTGTTGGTTAAACCGAAACCGTTGTGTTGAGGTTATCAATCTCAATTGATTTCATCAAGAAGTTAAGAGATTAAATGCTACTATCAAGTCGGTATATGGCGGTGTTCTATACTTGACTAATAGTAAGGGTTATTAATGAACGGTCGTTGTTAATAACTACCCTTGATGAATTGGATATACTCCTCGATTGAGTATTCGAGAGGGGATAAGTTATAGATATAACAATGATCGACTAAAATATATCAACAAGTGGAAAGTAGCAATGCCAAGTCCTTTTTATCTTTGAATTAAATCTCATATAAGTCCTTCATCTTAGTATTTAATTAATTAAATCCACACAATCAAAACCCCCGTTATTTACTAGTTTTACTAAAAAGAGAATTATTCTTTTCCCTGTGGATATGAACTCTACTTCACTATACTACGTATTAGTGCTAGTATTGAATTTATTTTGACGCACCGTGACAAAGTGCACGTCAATGTGCTTTAGCACTTCTTTTAATTTAGACACATACTTCGTATATTGCATTTTTAGACATTTAACTCTATTGATTTTTTTAAATTGAATCACTCTAGGATAAGACATTGGTTAAATCACACTTTAGATTTCTACGGAGTATATCTTTTATTTTACATTCTTATTTTTTTAATATGAATTATTTGTCACTTTTTCTTTCTTCCCATATTCATATGCAAGTTTTCTTTTTTTAGTTCAATGGCCCTAAAATCAATTTTATAGCATAATTGTTTATTATTTCAAAAAAGAAAACAAATCAATGAGTTTTTAACCATTTGTTTCTTCTTCTTCAAATTATAACATACATCATTTAATGTGTAAATTATCAAGAATAATTCTCAACATACTTTAAAGTTTAAATTATCATACCTATTTACTTTTTCCTTAGCATAATAGCATTATTTATTTGAGACACACTATATACACATATATATATATATACAAGCATTTGATCAAATAAAAAGAGTTATTCTCTTCCTTAAAAAAGAGTTATTCTCATGAAAAATAAGAATAAATCTTATGAATTAAACTTGGGATCTAATGGCTCAAAATCAGACTATAATGCACTACATTTTATGAGAAACGGGTCACAATTTACAAAACCAATCAAAGTTTCATCATCGCAGAAAAATGCAAAAAAAAAAAATATTACCTGTGCATCAGAATGAGTAAAAAGTGCACTCGTTTACACTATTCACGTGAAATTTTTTTTCTATTTTAAAACAAAACAATGATTACTTTACACTCATTTTCCTTTATTCTAATAAAAATATTGTTTCGCAAATAAAATTATTTATAATGCATTATGCTCCAATGCAGTTGAAATAAAATAAAAAACATCCGTAAGGCATTTTTTAATAGGGAATTAGACCTAAATAGGAATAATAAAAAAGACGGGAAGGTAAATAGGACCTGCATCTTTTTAAACCCCAAATAGGAGTCATTTTAAACTCAAGTGACAAAACTGCCCTTACTAATGTCGCTCGCAGCTTCGCACCAATGTTGCAGCAATTTTGAACTCAAGTCCCGAGTTGCATCAGATGATCCGCAAGAGAAGTCGCTGGCGGTAGTCACCAACAAAGTGGTTTGCGGCGAAAGTCTTCCTCCATGTCTTAAATTCTTCCCCTGCGTCATATCTGTGTTGCGATGAGTGTCGACCTGTTCGTAGCTTCTTGTTTGGCTTTAGTTTTTTGTTTTTGTTTCACCTTTTGCTTTTTACTTTTCAATTCAGTAGTTAAGGAGTTGTCGGAGTGCGTGGGAAATATTATTTTTGTTGGTGTTCTTTTACGTTTTCGTATTTTAATTTAATTTTATTTTGTATTTTTATTTTCCTTGCAATATGTCATAGCTTTTGTTGGTGTTGTTTTACGTTTCAGTGTTTAACTTTATTTTACTCCAGATTTTGGAGTCATTTAATAAAATTAATTTTCTGGATTTAATATTTATGACATTGCTACAGAGTTATTGTGACATTGTGTCATTGTTTTGGTTGATAATATTAAGATATTTCTAACATTTGTAAGAAATATCACGAGGAAGTCACAAGTCAACTAATGACAATGAGAATATAAATATCAATAGTATGAAAAATATATGATAATGTTATACTCACAATGTCAATGACAATGTTATACTTACAATGTCAATGACAATGTTATACTTACAATGTCAATGACAATGTTATACTCACGATGACAATGACAATGTCAATGTAAATGACATTAAAATGACATTGTAGCAATGACAATGAGTGTCATTACCAATTGTGTGAAAAATGACATTGTGATCATTACAATGTCTATATTGAAATAAAAAATTTCACAATTTCAACTTTGAAATTGGAAATATTTCACAATGTCATATATTACAAATCATAAACAATTCCAAAACAAACAATGTTATAATATTGTTAACATTATTGTCTAAATTAAAAAATAATAATGGAAACTTTTATTTTTAAGAGTTTAATTTGATGATTTGATCTATCTGGGATCCTAATACTCCGTATATAGCTAAGTGGATTGAAATAGTGAATTAACTCAGGCCAGGTTCTTGGTAAGAGCTTTAGTATGGGATAAAAGGATTTCTTATGGTAGGGAAACCATCATTCGTATACAGGCTAGAGGTCATACAGTCTGTGCAGTGTGCTCTGTTTTTTATTATTTCAGGAGCACGGAGTATTGGGTATCTGAGTTTTGGAGGTAGAGGAAATGATTTCTAAAAAAAAATTATAAAATATCCAAAAATTGTGCATATTATCATAATATTGTCAAAGACTAAAAAAGTATCATATTTTACATTATATTATCAATTTATCATCTTTTTTTTATCGTCATCAATTTATCATCTTGTAAAATAATGTTGTTACTGGCGTGAGTCATATATTATTGAAAAAAATCACTTTTTTAAAATAATAATAACTTTATCATTCAAAAATAATAGCCAAGTCTCGTGAAAATGTTATCATCAGAAATAACATCGAAATAATACCACTTCTTGACAATGTCAACATGACAATGTCACAATATATATATATATATATATATAGGGAGCGGTTCCGGTAAGAACAAATCTTAGGAGAAAAATGAGAACGAATCTGGACCGTTGGATTGTATTATGTGGAACCAAATTGTGCATTTAGTGAAACTAAAATGTGCATTAAATTATATTGAAATGTGCAAAATAAAAAATTAAACTCAAGTGTGCATTAGATGAAACTGATATGTGCGAATAAAAGTACAAAAATAACATCACATCGTACTTTTTATTCTGCACATTTCAGCTTCCCCTAGTGCACATTTCAATTTCATGTAATGCACAATTCAACTGCACATAATGTCACTCTATCGTACCCTTTGTGATGCACATTTCAATTTCACCTAATGCACATTACAGTTTCATCTAATGCACTCTGAATTTCACTTGAAACAAATCTAATGGTCCAGATTCGTTCTCATTTCTCTCATAAGATCGTGTTCTTATTTGAACCAAAAGACACGCGCGCATATATATATATATATATATATATATATATATATATATATATATATATATATATATATATATATGCAGAAATCATCTCATCAGGCCGGCCTGACGGGCTGCCCCGTCCGGCCGAGCCCGTTTGGGCACCGTCCCGGTGGAATTTTTTGATGAAATTTTTTGAGCATGTTCCTCATCAAGTCTAGTTTGTCCATACCAAATTTCAGCTCAAAATTCGATCGGGAAGGTCGTCAAATGATTTTTTCAAGTTAACTGGTCCGGAATATGTATTTTCCGGACCAGTTAACTTGCAAAAATCATTTGACGACCTTCCCGATCGAATTTTGAGCTGAAATTTGGTATGGACAAACTAGACTTGATGAGGAACATGCTCAAAAAATTTCATCAAAAAATTCCACCGGGAAGGTGCCCAAACGGGCAGAGGCGTCTTCAGAACTCTGGAGGCCCCAGACGAAAAACACTTAATATTGACATATCATATCAATGTGATTTTTATAGCACAAAAGACAAAAAAAAAAGATTAATTGAATAAAAATACAAAATGTGAAAAAAATGCATATTCAAAAAGTAGTGAACATCAAAATAATAAAAATTTTAAATGTAAACATACGCAAAATGGACCAAAACTTACACTTCCTCTGCCCCGGGTAAACATTATTATTTGTCTCTTTTGGACGTCCTTTTAAAAATTTCTCATTCTCATTTTAATTTTAGAATATAGTTAACTCTTTTATGACAATATAGCCATCAACAACAACAACATAAAAGCCTTATTTTCAAAAGATTTTGAGGTCGGCTAAGAATATAACCATCACATATTAAAATTAATGCTCTCATAACAACACACTTCTAATCCATTACTCCATTATATATATTACTCCCTCCGTCCCGAAAACAACTTCCCGGTTGGACTTTCACACACTTTTAGGAAATAAATTTGACTTTACTGTAGAATGATGCACTGTTTTGCACTGTTTAAACACTGTTTGACACTGTTTAAACACTGTTTGACACTGTTTAAACACTGTTTGACACTGTTTATCACTTTTTTGATGTAGATAATTTGCCAAATAAGGAAAGTATTGAAGTGTGAAGTTAATTTTGGGACATCCATTTAAGGAAAGTGGGAAGTTGTTTTCGGGACGGAGGGATATATACTTTCCCAAATTATTTCTTAAACTACTCCCTCCGTCCCACTAACAATGGGACAAGAGGGAGTAACACGCAAACCAATAAAAATGTTGTATGTGGTTGATATTGAATTGATAAAGTAAGAATAAAGTCAAATTGATTAAAGTCACACAAACTTTACTAAAGTTGATATGAGAGAATCTTAGTAGTACTTCTAAATTTTAAATCCCTACAGTTCTTGATTTTTGTTTGCCCCAGTAACATATTTACAAAAAATAAAACATAAAGCAGTTAACAAATCACAAATACAACAATAATCAGTGAAAATAAAAATAACTAAATAATTGTGTCCATCCAAGTGATCCAACTAATTAAACATTACTTCAATTTATATGGTGGCTAGCTAGTGGCTATGAGCCTGCCAATTAATTAGAGCTAAAATCACTTTATCTATCTTTGCACTACCAATAGATATATTTGCTTCCAAACCATTAAAATGAAAATAGACATTTTATACTATTAATAATTTTTTTGAGGCCCCACTAAAATATGAGGCCCAAGGCATTTGCCTTGGGTAACTCCCCATATAGCCGCCCCTGCAAACGGGCTCGGCCGGACGGGGCAGCCCGTCAGGCCGGCCTGATGAGAAGAGCTCTCTATATATATATATATATATATATATCTTAATGCCATAACTGAAAACAATTTCAATTCTTGAGAATGTCATGACAACGTGACATTGTCATTACATGCCAATGTACTCATATGTTTGTAATTTTTGAAAATCTATATCATCGTGCAGTGTGAAACAAAAAAATAGAGAAAACCTTCATGACAATGTCACAATATATTTACACAATATTGTATCACAATGTCAAAACTCAAAACAACGCATGACAATGTCAAAGTATCTCAATGCCATCAATGAAGACAATGTCACAATGTTAACATCACAACATTGCATGACAATATCAAAATGTTAATATTGTGATGTCAGATGACAATATCATATCTCAATGTCATTACACGACAATATCACAATGTCATTACATGACATAATAGTGACACAATGTCATATCACAATGTCACAATATCACATGACAATGTCACAGTATCACATGACAATGTCACAATATCTCAATGTCTTCAACGAAAACAAAATCAATACTTCTTACAATGTCACATTGTTAATTGATATCGTAGTATCATAATGTAAATATACAATGACAATGTCATATCACAATGTCACAGTATCACATGACTAGAATAGAGATGGCAATTTCGACTGACCCGTTGGATACCCGCACCGAACCGATTTGGTCAAACTGGGGAAAACCGGTTTGACTGGGGAATGGGTACGGGGCGGGGAATACCCGAATTTTTTAAATGGTTAATGGTGCGGTTATGGTTCTATACTAATCCACCCCGTTAGCCGCCCCGAAACCGCCCCGTTCACTAGTGGTGCGAGTACCCGCACCGTTACCCGATCGATAACATTATTAATAAATTATAACTTTTTATATATAAGAATAATAACTATATATGCTAAACTGTGTATAATAAATAGTATATATCATATAAATAATGCTAAAAAGTATACTACTTTTTTAGGCCTAAAACTAAATATAGGCCTAAAACTATTTTTGAAGTTTGGATTCTGGAATGATTACTACTTTTTTATTATGTTACAAGATATATTGGGTGCATGTCATACTAATGAATTTAGGTCAGTCTGCTTGATTGCTTAAATGTTTGTTTTTGTATGTTTTAGGGTGCTTTGAATATATAAATAACAAGTAGGATTAAAAATTGGTTATTTGTTTTCCCAAAAAAAGTTGGTTATTTGGTATCATTTGGGGAAACGGTTACCTGTGGATAAACCGATTCCCCGTTGGGGCGGGTACGGTTCAAATAAAAATTACCCGAATGGGTAATGGGGCGATTTTGGGGCAAACATTTATCCAATGGGGCGGTTCCGGTTTTATACTCGTCCCCGATCCGCCCCGTTGCCATCACTACACATGACAATGTCACAGTATCTCATGACAATGTCACACTATCGCATGACAATGTCACAATATCTCAATGTCTTCAACGCAAACAATATCAATACTTCTTACAATGTCACAATGTTAATTGATATCGTAGTATCACATGTAAATATACAATGACACATAATAACGTAATAATATCACAATGACATCATCAAAAACGCCACAATGACATCATCAAAAACAATGTCACGGTGTTATTAGACAATGTGAGTCTTAATATCACAATGAGCATCATAAAAAACAATACTCCGTATCATTATTAGACAATGTATGAATATTAACTCATTGTCAAATAAAAGCTTGAATATTACAAAACTAGCCCACTATAGGACAACAACAATCATATACTCCGTAGCAGACACAAATTAAAGCATTTAGTAAACGGAAGTTAATTAGGAACTAAAGAAATAAAAATTTCAACTTACATGAACGAAAATCAGAACCCATCAAATGTGAACCGTACGCCAATTTGATTAACAAATATCGGAGTAATCAAATGTGAACAATCAAAAAGAGATAAACTAAAAGAAAAACTAAGAGAAAAACTAAGAGCTAGGTCACATAACCGAAGAATTTGGAAAATAAGTATTAACAGCCCGAACGACCCCAGATCCAAAGAAGGATCAATCGTAGTTCTCAAGGGCCTTTGGTCGCAGCTACGGTGTCTATTTCATTGTGCCTCTGCCGCCAAGGATTTTCTTTAGCAGCCCCGATGGATTGCAGATCCACAGAAGGATCGGTTGTAGGTCCCCATAAAGAAGAAGATTCTCAAGGGCCTTTGGATGCAGCTGCGGAGTTTATTTCATTGTGTCGCCGCCGCGGCGCCGCTACGTATGCCTCCATTCAGTCCACTTGTCTTCCGGCCATGAGGTTGATTCATGATGTGTTTTGTTTGCCAGCGGCTGAAGTTCTCAAAAGACCTATCGAGAAGAGAGAGGGATCGGAGGAATAGATATTAGCTGTAAAGAGATAAAAGGGTAAATAAGTCTGAACACATTAAATATGTCCTATTTATTTACAGATAAAAAAGAAGGGAGTCCTATTTGATTACATCAGCCAACTATTGGTCATATCTACCACCATTTCTCTTTTTAATATGCAAATTTGGTCCACCTTTTTGAAGATGCAAAAAATTTGGTCCGAAGATGCGAAAAAGACATTTGTTGCTTTACATTTCAGCCCTACGATTTGAATGGATTGTGCGGATAGTTACCCGAGTACCCAAAAAAACTTCCGTGAAAAATTATTTGCTGAGTCACATTGTGAATCAGACCTGCTAGAATGAGAAAGGGTGCTAGACGGGTGTGGATTATTTTCATTTCCACCTCAGCACTATCATTAAAATGGACGGTTCCGTTGGAAAGACCTTTTTTATCTCAATGGCTATTTTATCTATGTGGCAATGCATTTTTAATTAATCCATATTGCCATTAAAGATCCTCTTAGAGGCCAGAATAACATTTAGAGAATTTTTCACAAATAGACCAAAATGGAAAAATTATACTCCCTCTGGTTCTAAATAAACTTCACACTTTCCTTTTTGGGACGGTCCAAAATAAACTTCACACTTCCTTATTTCCTTATTTGTCAAAGAAATCTACATCAAAACAGTGTTAAACAGTGCTAAATAGTGCCAAACAGTGTCTCAACAGTGCCAAACAGTGTCTCAACAGTGTACTCTACAGTAAAGTCAACTTTATTTCCTTAATAACTGTGAAGTCAAACACTGAAGTTTAAAAAGAACCGGAGGGAGTATCACTTTTGTCGCTTCCAATTTTTTCTTTCAAAAGCAGTCTACAAAAAGTAGAATTCCTTTCAAATATAGACCTTGACTGCTAAGCCGCCTAAACTGGGTGTGTTGCCAAAATACGGAAAAAAACTAGGTTTTCCCAAAAAATGAGAGTCGGAAGAGCCAATTCCGACCAGAGATAGGGTTTCCAAAAAAAATGAATTCCCCTCCTGTCGGAAGACCCAATTCCGACCAGAGTATATTTTTTTTTAATTCCAAAGTACTCCGTTTTTGTTAATTCCGAATATGTTTTTTTGCAAATTCCAGTCGAAACTGTTAATTCTAAATAAGTTTTTTTTTTTAAATTATTGGATGAATCGTTAATTCTAATAAGTTTTTCTCAAATAAGGTCAGTTTGTTTAGAATTGTAAAAGTAATACCGTCATATTTTTTTAAAATGAAATATATGTATTTTGATTTTTTGAATAACACAACATTGATTATTTTAATGGATTGTCCTTGAGTATAAATTTCTATAAAATAGGTGTTCCCCTAATCGGATTTACCAATTCCAAAGGAGTAAAATTGATTTTTTGTTATGTTTTAATTCCATCCGGGATATATCTTCTATTATACAAAAGCAAGATGAAAAATGAACAGTATTCCCGCCCAAAGTTATGGGTCAAAAAAAGGTCGGGTCGGTTTTACATGGGTGCAAAACGGGTCTATAGAGCATTGCAGGCTAATCACATCTCTTTGGTCAACAATTGTTGGCTGATGTGACTTTTTCGTGGCTCAATAAAGACCAAATTCGTGGATTACAGTTGTTGCCTACCAAAAGAGCCCGTCCTTTTAAGAGAGATGTCATTTAATGTTGCTTTATGATGAATCAAGACTGCCCAAGGTGCATATACGAGTATTACAAATCTTTTGTCCAACGAATAATACGTATATCAAGGAATATCATCTTTATGAACTGTCAAGTTGTGGGTATCAATGGATATCTACTTTAATGAGATCTTTAGTACAAAATTATTGAGTATTGTGTGCTGTCAATTCAAATGTCATCTCATTAGAGTTTAAAAGTCCATGCATCCTATTGTCCATTGGATAATTTAAAAGAAATTTAAAAGAAATATGTAGACCAGTTCTAAAATGGTGATATATATACGTCCTACTTGATCAGTTGAGTGTCAAGAGCCAAGTAAGCAAGTGAGCTCCGGTGGGTATGCAAACCAGATTTTAGGACAGGAAACACTATGCAAGTTGTTTTGCACAATGATAAGGTACATTATGTGGATTTCGTATGCTTTATCAAAGATTAATAATAACCAAAGGTGGATGGAATGTTAGAGTTCTATGGCCTTTTAAGTTTGACCACATTTTAGTAGAGCGGTATACTATAAGTTATTTTCACTGACAGATATATCATGTGTTTAACGCTCTAATACAAAAGTATGCAAATAGAATTGTGTGGTTTTTGATAGGGTTTATAACTGGCTATCAATGGAGTTCATAACTCAGTTCGAGGGGTGCTTACTAAGGTGAGAACCACTAATGCATCATTTATTTTTAAAAACATGTTTCTACTAAGCCAAAAACTAATTTATAATGGATCATTCCGTGCTTTGATATTTGATAACTTTGGCAGGGGTGGAGAGACAATACAAGTGTTTTTCAAACTGAACAGGTATATCATTAGATTGTTTAAAAAATTTTCTAAAATGACAAGGCAATTTTTGGTGCAGGTTTTGTATTTGCCTAAAAACCCAATAAAAGCTATGAGTGCCACATATAGCATCCAAAACAGATGGTTTAATTGAAACTTATGTTTTTTAAATTACTTCTTTAAGTTTAGATATTACTTCATAAATTGTAATAAATATATATGTTTAGAAAAAAATTTAGAACATACAGTTAATATTACTCCATAATAATTACAACAGGGCGAAACGGTTTTGGTAACTAAGGAAAAAAGTTAGTTGACATGTTTGTAAATAAAGAAAAGAATGTTGACATAAGAGTCTATTTCAATACTGGAGTTTAGAACAAACACAGCAAAAGGTAAAGCACAAAGATACAGGATAGAGAAATACGGATTATCATTCTGCAACTGTAAGTGTATAAGCGAACATCTCTGTTTGGCTCTCTTTAAAATTTAAAACCACTATGTCAACTATTACTCTGTAAATGTTCAGCAATTATGCATATACATTTTTTCAATTGTATATCCTTTATCTTACATAGAGTGAAAATAAATCAAGCTTACGTGTGCTGAGGTGTCTTAGTACGGTTTTCTTAGCAAATTTTCTTATACTCAAGACATTTGTGCCTGTAAAGTTTAACAAAATACTTATTCACAATTAGGAACGAATATATAGAACTTCATTCTACATGTTACAGTGTAGATAAGTAAAAACAATAAACATATTTGCTTATTTTTTCTAAAACTTGACTTGGATTGCCATTAAGGTATACGCAAGCAAGAAAAATCTTGCTCCATCGACAATAAAAGAATCAGAACCTAAACAAATCGAACCTCAAGCATCGACCGATAGACATCACCGGCAAGAAAACTCTAACGAACAGGCCCTTTGCCATAATCTCTCTCCCAGGACGAAACAACAATGGCATGAAACCCAAACCAGAGCAACAACATCATCATCCCCAGGCGAGACGAAGGACCAACCTTCCGCGACACAGATTAGAAGACGGATCTACCGACAACCTAAAACCTTCTCCGCCGCTCGACACTTTCTATCTAAAAAAACGGACGTTTTGAAACGAAAGAATGATAAGCGAACCTAGGGTATGACCATCTCGGCCTGATTATGTTCCTAGAAAGCTATTTTTGGGCTGACTCTACAAGCACTTTCAATTTGGCCCACCATGGCCCATCATCTTAATTTCTTCTTTGGGTCTTTTGATTTTTAATTTGGGGCCAATGTAACACCCCCAAATTTCCCACCCAAAAACACTCTAAAATAATACTTTATTATTAATTTTATTTGAAAACATCATAATTGTGCAGCGGAAAATTCAAAGGGAAATAGGGGCGTTACCGCCACACTCGGTTCTCCCTTAACCGAGTGCACAGGCTAAAGCAACTTAAACTCCAAAAATATTTATTCACTAATTAAAGATATTAAAAATGGAATTACAATGATTTACTAATTATATTTTCTAGCGGAAGCTCTCTCGAAATCAACATCATCATCAAAGCGTCACCTGTACAAAATCAAGTACAGAAAGAAAAACAAAAGAAAACAAAAATTAGCAACAATGCTAAGTAAGTTCCACCTAACCCCATAAAATAATAAATAATAAAATTTAATATTTTTTTTTGAAAGACATTATATTTAGGAGGAAAAATATTTTTTTTTAAAACAATTTATAAAATCTTCTCATAGCATAGTTCACTAGTAAAATAATAGTACCTCAAATATAAGCAAATATTTCCCAACCACAAAATTACAAAAATACCAAATATACGTAAAACCACCAAAAAATCATTACAATAATTCCAAAGCATAAATCAAACACCAAATATCTCAAAATACTTATAAATGCTGATAATAAAGAGTACTCAACACAATCAAACCAAATCAAATCCAAAAGTAAAACCCACAAATAATTTAACAACTCAATCCAAATATAATCCAATCCAATAATCCAACAATTCCAATCAATCCAATATTTTAATTCACCACAAATCCATTCAAATAATATTCACCTCAAGTCCAAATCAAGCCAATCAAATAATCTCAATCACCTCAATCCAATCAAAGTCCAGTCAATATCCAAACCAATCAATGTCCAGTTCACCTCAAACCCAATCAAAGCTAGTGGAAGCCGAACTCCTACCTTAAGTGTGCACACCCCCTAAAAGGGATTCCAAGCCCTCCGGGTAGTAAGAAGCCCGAGTAGTCAGGATTTTTCTACCAACTACACTACAATTAAGCTGGGATACTCCGCTTTTGAGAAGTACCCCTGGTGGATTTAGACTTATAGCCATTACCACTCACCAATACCACATTTATCCGGATGTGGCAAACCGACACCACGGATTTCTCCGGGTGCTCACCAAAAATCACAATTCATTCTCAAAGTTCCAAACCAACATTACAACCTCAACCAAAACGGATATGAAATCCAAAGTCCACATAATAATCCACAATGTAAAATATCAACTCCAACAAATTACACTCAAATGTACCATAAATAAAATTTCACAAGAGAGCCAAAATATAAAATACTTCATAAATAGCTCAAATCTCAATTACAATCCCAACAACAACTCATATGGTAACTCAAATACTCAAAATATCATCCAATATCAAATACTCAAATTTCAAATATAATTGCTCAATAGCAATCCATAAATAATTCCAATTACTCAAATAAAAATCTCAATCGTAACTAATATGTAAATGTAATTGCTAGAAATTTCATCAAATCATCTAATATTTCAAATAAATAATCATAAATAGATTTAAGAGGAAAATGTATAATTTTGGTTGACGTGAAACTTACCTCAAACTCCAAGTACTCCTAGCGGGCTAGCGAAATTCCTCTACCTTGCTCACTTAAATCACCTTCTATTTAAAATTAAAAAAAAAAATTCATATCTTATCAAAACTATAATTTAATCCCTTTAATATAAATTTGATTAGTCTCTATAATCGAACTTATCACTTTAGTTCAGCCCGTTATGATATTACGGAGTATCATGTACGATAGTATTTACTACGTATTAAATTAGTCAGCCCAAATAATTAAACGATATACAGAGAAGGAAGATCGTACACTGGTACAGTATCATCGTCATCCTCATTCGCAGAATGCTGCAACGCAGGTGTGCGTAGGAATTGACGGCCACAATGTTCCTTAACTTTGGGTTCTTCCTCCGGCGTTCGTGAGTTCCGGCAGTTCGGCGTAAAACTGGGTCTTCTTCCCCGGCGAGTTTCCCCCTTTCTCTCACGTTCTCGATCTTTTCTTCTTTTCTTCTTGTGACGCAGATGTAATCGTTCAACACAGCTTCATCTTGGTCGTTTGTTTGCACGGTTAAGGCATCGTGTATTCATACGTAGGTTGTCTTTTGTATGCCGGCGGCTGGTCGATTGAGCGAATGTATATATATACGCATGCGGAATACTACTATGTAAGTCTAGCCGATGGTTCTAGGGTTTCGGTTTTATTGGTCGCCGATGGTTCTGGATGATACGTTATACTCCGTAAAAGTTTGCCTTTAATAGGAACGTTCATAATAGGAGAGTCACCCATGTTTTCGGACTCACTTGTATTAGTTTACATTAGTTACATAGCAAGTACTACGTATGAAATTTGTGTGTAGGTTGTACTACATATTTTAATACGGAGGCATTATATTAATACGTAATTTTTTTTTTGTGCATCACATATTAAGTTCAAGTTTTCTGAAAGGTACACATTAAACCACATTAGTTAAAATAGCCTTTTTATTAATATTTAAGAACAAAAAAAAAAATTATCTCATCAAAATTTGTAAATTATACCTAAATTTTTGGAGTGTCACATTCTACCCCCCTTAAAAATGTGCTTCGTCCCCGAAGCATACAACTTACTCAAAGAAAATAATTATTCATTCAAGACCAAAACGATACGTTATTCTCAAAGAGATTTACTAGTACGGATAACTAAAATTTTGATTATATAATTCTGCTTGTTATTCTCATGATCCTACGTTGTGGTTGGCATTCCTTGAGTGATGATTGACTACACGACTTGGAGGTATCCCCTTCTTTCTAGAACGGCACTCGAACACTCGATGCCCTAGCTTATCACAATGGAAACATCGCGCGAGTGTTCCATTACAGTATTTCCCAGGGTGATCCTTTCCACATTTCGTGCAATAGAAGTGTGCGGTATCAGCGTAATAGTTCTTCTTATGCTTTTGATCGTGACCTTGATTGTTGATCTTGTTCCTGTTTCGGGTCTCCTTCAGATGATTTGGCCTCTGTCGTTTGTCTCCCTGTTTGCTTTCTTCTTCGATGCCCTTTCTCGCTTTCTTAAGTGCTTCCTTCTGAAGCTGTTTCACTCGGTAATGCTTGGCAGCTTTGCCGTAGGCCTCATTCAGAGTTTGGCATTCTGTAACGCAAAGAGCTTTTTGTGTCTCGAAGTTCAGACCGCGTATAAACTTGTTAGTTTTCTCGATTTCATCGGGAACTAGAGCGGGTACAAATCGTGCGAGCTCTAAGAATTTGGCATGGTACTCTTGAACGGTCATACCCACTTGCTTCAAGTGTAAGAATTCTTCGTACTTTTCAGCTCTCACGTGCTCTGGGTAGAATCTTTCTCGTATTGCCTTCTTAAACGTCTCCCAAGAAAAGTCGGGTTGTTGACGCAGTGTTGGGGCAGTCGTAGCCCACCAATTATCCGCCTCTTCACGTAAGTAGTATGCAGCCGTATCAACTCGTTGATCCGCGGGGCAGTTCATAGACTCAAAGAGTTTGTCGAAAGTGCGAATCCAATCCTCGAGGATGCGAGGATCTTCTTGGCCTAAATAGCTCAGGGGAGTACGCTTTGCTACAAGTTTCGCTACATCATTACGGGTGTTGAGATGTTGTTGGTTTTGATTCTGCAGTAACACATTCGCGACAGTCTGGATGAGTTGTGTTAGTTGGACCATATTTTGAGCTAACTCCGAGTTCGTTGGTGCGGCATCATTTTTCTCGATGTTGTTCCTCGTTGACGTCATTGTCTCCTTGAAAAGGATAGCGTTTAGGATACAAATAAGAAATCTATCAAATAGCTAGTATTCACAATTTTACTACTCTAACCAATAACTCACTAATCAAATATTGTCTAAAGTTCTTCTATAAATCCAAAATTATCCTCAAATAAACATATATATATGGATATGTCACACTTAAACATATCCCAATAAATTCAAACTCACCATAAACTCAACCGAAACAAAACAAAAAATGAAAGACTCACATCCTCACCGCGGTCCTAAAATTTTATTTTAGTCTTAGATTTTTTTTTTGAAAACCTTTTGAAAAATTCCCTTGGAAAACTTTTAAGAAAAATCTCAAAAAGAATATTTGAAAACCTTTTTCGAAAACCAAGGGCTCTGATACCAACTTGTTGGTATCACTTAATAAAATTTATTAAACATGAGAAAACTTTTAAAAAATTTGTTTAAAAGACTTTTGGAAAAATGTTTTGGAAAATGCCCCGGAAAAACCATTAGCTCTGATACCAACTTGTAACACCCCCAAATTTCCCACCCAAAAACACTCTAAAATAATACTTTATTATTAATTTTATTTGAAAACATCATAATTGTGCAGCGGAAAATTCAAAGGGAAATAGGGGCGTTACCGCCACACTCGGTTCTCCCTTAACCGAGTGCACAGGCTAAAGCAACTTAAACTCCAAAAATATTTATTCACTAATTAAAGATATTAAAAATGGAATTACAATGATTTACTAATTATATTTTCTAGCGGAAGCTCTCTCGAAATCAACATCATCATCAAAGCGTCACCTGTACAAAATCAAGTACAGAAAGAAAAACAAAAGAAAACAAAAATTAGCAACAATGCTAAGTAAGTTCCACCTAACCCCATAAAATAATAAATAATAAAATTTAATATTTTTTTTTGAAAGACATTATATTTAGGAGGAAAAATATTTTTTTTTAAAACAATTTATAAAATCTTCTCATAGCATAGTTCACTAGTAAAATAATAGTACCTCAAATATAAGCAAATATTTCCCAACCACAAAATTACAAAAATACCAAATATACGTAAAACCACCAAAAAATCATTACAATAATTCCAAAGCATAAATCAAACACCAAATATCTCAAAATACTTATAAATGCTGATAATAAAGAGTACTCAACACAATCAAACCAAATCAAATCCAAAAGTAAAACCCACAAATAATTTAACAACTCAATCCAAATATAATCCAATCCAATAATCCAACAATTCCAATCAATCCAATATTTTAATTCACCACAAATCCATTCAAATAATATTCACCTCAAGTCCAAATCAAGCCAATCAAATAATCTCAATCACCTCAATCCAATCAAAGTCCAGTCAATATCCAAACCAATCAATGTCCAGTTCACCTCAAACCCAATCAAAGCTAGTGGAAGCCGAACTCCTACCTTAAGTGTGCACACCCCCTAAAAGGGATTCCAAGCCCTCCGGGTAGTAAGAAGCCCGAGTAGTCAGGATTTTTCTACCAACTACACTACAATTAAGCTGGGATACTCCGCTTTTGAGAAGTACCCCTGGTGGATTTAGACTTATAGCCATTACCACTCACCAATACCACATTTATCCGGATGTGGCAAACCGACACCACGGATTTCTCCGGGTGCTCACCAAAAATCACAATTCATTCTCAAAGTTCCAAACCAACATTACAACCTCAACCAAAACGGATATGAAATCCAAAGTCCACATAATAATCCACAATGTAAAATATCAACTCCAACAAATTACACTCAAATGTACCATAAATAAAATTTCACAAGAGAGCCAAAATATAAAATACTTCATAAATAGCTCAAATCTCAATTACAATCCCAACAACAACTCATATGGTAACTCAAATACTCAAAATATCATCCAATATCAAATACTCAAATTTCAAATATAATTGCTCAATAGCAATCCATAAATAATTCCAATTACTCAAATAAAAATCTCAATCGTAACTAATATGTAAATGTAATTGCTAGAAATTTCATCAAATCATCTAATATTTCAAATAAATAATCATAAATAGATTTAAGAGGAAAATGTATAATTTTGGTTGACGTGAAACTTACCTCAAACTCCAAGTACTCCTAGCGGGCTAGCGAAATTCCTCTACCTTGCTCACTTAAATCACCTTCTATTTAAAATTAAAAAAAAAAATTCATATCTTATCAAAACTATAATTTAATCCCTTTAATATAAATTTGATTAGTCTCTATAATCGAACTTATCACTTTAGTTCAGCCCGTTATGATATTACGGAGTATCATGTACGATAGTATTTACTACGTATTAAATTAGTCAGCCCAAATAATTAAACGATATACAGAGAAGGAAGATCGTACACTGGTACAGTATCATCGTCATCCTCATTCGCAGAATGCTGCAACGCAGGTGTGCGTAGGAATTGACGGCCACAATGTTCCTTAACTTTGGGTTCTTCCTCCGGCGTTCGTGAGTTCCGGCAGTTCGGCGTAAAACTGGGTCTTCTTCCCCGGCGAGTTTCCCCCTTTCTCTCACGTTCTCGATCTTTTCTTCTTTTCTTCTTGTGACGCAGATGTAATCGTTCAACACAGCTTCATCTTGGTCGTTTGTTTGCACGGTTAAGGCATCGTGTATTCATACGTAGGTTGTCTTTTGTATGCCGGCGGCTGGTCGATTGAGCGAATGTATATATATACGCATGCGGAATACTACTATGTAAGTCTAGCCGATGGTTCTAGGGTTTCGGTTTTATTGGTCGCCGATGGTTCTGGATGATACGTTATACTCCGTAAAAGTTTGCCTTTAATAGGAACGTTCATAATAGGAGAGTCACCCATGTTTTCGGACTTACTTGTATTAGTTTACATTAGTTACATAGCAAGTACTACGTATGAAATTTGTGTGTAGGTTGTACTACATATTTTAATACGGAGGCATTATATTAATACGTAATTTTTTTTTTGTGCATCACATATTAAGTTCAAGTTTTCTGAAAGGTACACATTAAACCACATTAGTTAAAATAGCCTTTTTATTAATATTTAAGAAGAACAAAAAAAAAAATTATCTCATCAAAATTTGTAAATTATACCTAAATTTTTGGAGTGTCACAGCCAAGTTCTAAAATGGAATGATATGCAAACCTAGGGTACTCTTTGGCCCACTTATTTTAGAATGAAGATTCTAAAAAGGAATTTATGGAAACTGTTATAATACAAGAGTACAACACATTGACACAACTTCTAAGTAAGGTTTTAGGAAGTTTTTACTTGAATTGTAATTTGCTGGTCTAATCTGTTTAAGTCTGATTTGGTCTGGTCTGTTTAAGTAAGGTCTGATTTGGTCTGGGGCAATCCAAGTAAAAACATCCTTAATCAACTTGGTTAAGTAAAAACAGTTCCGAACAGTGTGAATAGATTGATGGAATAGGGCATTGTCTGAGTGAATTTAGAAAACAATTCGAATCGAGTTTGCTAATATTATCTTCTACAAAATTTTCATCAAAGCAATTCATATAGTAAAAAACTTTGTTAATTGTACCTGTTCGGAAGTCAAACATGTATTTATCAATTTTGGAATCATGGTTCATAACTCCATATATTTAATAAAAACGCAAGAAAGAAAAACACCAACAGATGCGAACTTTTTTAAAACTTTTAACAATTTTCTAACCGATTCTTCCCTATCAAAAAATGTTTTTTAAGTAGAATGTTAGTGAATATGATGCTCGAATTAGTCCAGTTAGTCCTATTTTAACAAATCTGACAAGCATATATTTTAATTTATTAAAAACAAATATCAAACTAAACTTACACTATGTTTACCACTAAGCTTTAGATCGCTAGAAAGGCTTTGCCAAAAAATTGTTCACCTTATTCACTAATTAATAGTGTTTGAACTCCTCATGCATGAACAAAAACATATAAGGAGCCATACCTATGACTAACTCTGACATATTTGGTAGATTGACGAACTTGGGGAAAACGGGAGGGAATCAGATTATTGGCTGAGGCTTCCCCAGATAGGAGGGGTGAGATTGTCTGCCGGAGAAGTAGATAGAAAAAAAAAAGACACGAGGTATTGTCAGCCGAAAAACCCAGAGAGAATTAGGTGTCGGGTTGCTGGCCGGAGAAAGGGATATAAGAGAATAATACAAAGGGTATGAGTTATTGGTTGTGAGGTATCGGAGAAGATAACACTCACCCTCCGTGACTCTAGATATAACTCATTTGAATATAGCACATGTGATGTAGTTACTAATTACTCCGTATGTATTAAAAGGAAAGAAATACCTGATTTTGGCTGTATTTTACTCCACTAAAAATAAAATACTAATCTTATATATATATATATATATTTAAAATACAATTTTAAACTATTCAATTAAGAATACTAAGACAATTAACACAGTTATTTCTTCTATCGTATTACATTCGTCCCTTTTAAAGGTTCTCATGGAAAAATAGTATGATTATTAAAACAATTACGGTGTATTAGATAAGATAATTCAGGTAACTTTTTAGAAATAGTTTTGATGTGTATATAATACTCCGTATATATAATGGGCTCAATGATGATAACTGTGATATTATAAATGTATTATTTTTAATATTTAATAATTAAATTATCATTTTATGAGTATTAATTGTTTCCTAAAAACGGAAATGGAAAACTTATATGGAACGCCCAAAAAAAGAAAGTGGCAAGCTCAGAATGGGACGGAGTATGTGATAAACACATTGAGGAAAGTATTAATTGATAGATGCAACAAACATCTCAACGGGTAAAATCCTGGACTAACATTTGTGTAAGATAAAAAGTTTCAATTCCAAGACTTTCAGTGTTTATTAGGAGGCCATTTGGTAATAATAAAATTGATAGAATCGGCAAAATTTGCTAAAATTGATGATAATCTGGCTAAACCAGTTGAATTGGCTGAATTTGCTTAATTATGAAAAATTATATTTCAAATATATTTTAGGGAAAATGGTCAAACAAACTCTTCCGGTTATTTTCAATCCATCACTTAAATTCTTCTACTAGGAAAAGCATCATATAAGCATGCTCACTTTTAAATTACAATCAACCAAGCCATTTTTTGTTGTTATAACAGGTTACTTTTTAAAAATAAATTAGGACTTTTGATAAATCTCATAAATAATCGTATAAATTTAAAAAATAGGGAAAATGGAAATTAATTTATGAAAGGTAATATTTATCTTTGTGAAAGGTGATATTTATGGTAGAATAATTTGCAAAGATAAGAAAATAACTTGGAATAGCAGGTCATCAAACGGTCAATGAACACGAAATGAAGATGGAGTGCAAATGTTGGATTATTCATTAATAACAAAAAGGTGGGACTATTGTAAGAAGGACGCTAAAAAACTGGATTATTAGTTTCCATTTTTTATTTTCTAAAAAATAATGTAATAATTTTTTTTTCTCCAGGGGGTCTGGGGGAGGGGGTCTGGGGGAGCCTGAAGTAATTAGGGCTGAACTCATTCCAATTAGTTTCAAACTCTTATGTGCCTAGCGGGTTTCGAACTCAAAACCTCCTACTAGGTATGATAACCTCACACCAGTTGACCTGAAATGTAATAATAATATAAAAATAAGTTTAAATGTAAAAAAAGGACAAATAATTTCAAATAATCAAAGATTTTGACTTTGACAAATTTGAAAATTTTCACAAGTTTTATCTATATATCTTCAAATTTTAATATTTTTAGAGTTTTTCAATATATAAACCTACTATTACAGGTCAAAAGTGATTGAATGACTAAATTGATCTATTTTTTAAAAAAGTAATGTACTATATGACACTTTTTTAGTATAGGGGCTTAAGTGACAGATTGAAAATAGTAGAAAGTCTTATTTGACCCCTTTCCCTATATTTTATTAAGAAAATAAAAAAAATTATATAAAAATTATCTAAAATGATCAATTACATTAACTTTAAGAAAATAGTAGAAGGTCTTATGTGACCCCATTCAGCCTGAAAAATAAGTTAAAACTTTACTTATTTCCATTATTATACTCCCTCCGTCCCAGAATTAACTTCGGTTTTGACTGGGCACGGAGATTAAGAAAGTGGGAAATGTGTGGTGGAGAGTTGTGCAGAGGAGAGAGAAATGTGTAAGAATGGTTGTGAACCACAAATCCTTTGCTAAAAAGGGAGAGGAGATAATTTTGGGACGGACCAAAAAGGAAAGAATGAAGATAATTATGGGACGGAGGGAGTACAATCCAACGCGTGAATAAAAAATATGTGTTTGGTGGGGAAAATCTTTGATGATAAGGTTGATAAGCCGAAAAATATGATCAACAAACAAGTCCCTTGATGATTTCGAAGGCGGCAGTACTTGATAATGACTTCTTGTGTAACGTTATTAATAAAAATCAATATCCATTACTGTTAGAACTTTTATTGTGGGTCAAGTTTGTCTGTTAAGTCTTGTTTAATAAAGTAGACTAGTTATACCGTTTATGGTATTAGATTAGTATTATTATGTAATAAATAAGGTAAAGGGAATAAGGCCCAAAAAGGCCTTGGCCCAACTTCCAAGGTTTACCTAAATCGGTAACCTGTACAGCGCCTATAAATATGCGCCTTGTGTACAGGTACCGAGAGATATCAATCGATCAATACACTCTAGCCTTACGCTGCTAAAATTCTTCTCGATATAATAGGAACACGATCTCAAAGTTCTCGATAGTTCATAAATCATTCTGTGAGATCGTTCCTTTCAGTTATTCGATGATATCCATCTAGCTGTGAGTGTTAGTCTGCATAAACTGGGACAAACAACTGGTATCAGAGCCTGCTCGAGTGTGATCGTCGAAGAAAAGTTTTCGAAGTTTCTCTGTTTTCATACTTTTCGATATATTTCTTTGTAATCACTGTAATCCTGTTTCTGATCGATAAACTGTAAAAGTTATACCATTGGATTCGCCATTCAGAAACGAACCAAGGGTATATCTTACTTTTCGATTTCAGTAGATTCGGTATTTTTGATTTCTCGATAGTATGAGTTCGAAAAGCAGGGTTCTCGACATTTAAGCAGGTTTTTCAGGACGAAAACTATACAGGAAGACTCTCGAGATCGAAAACTTCACAGAAAAGTTGTTTAAACTGTTTAAGTCTGAACTTTTGATTTGCAGGATTTCGATACTACGTTCTCGATACAAGTTCTCGAACTGAGTTCTCGAGATTGTTTTCTCGATACTTAGTTTTCGATACTAAATATCTAAAAACTCTGTTTTTTCGAATTGCAGGTTCTCGACACAGCTTCTCGACACTCAGTTCTCGAAACTAAGTTCTCGAACTTAGCTTCTCGATACTGAAGTTCTCGATACAGCTTCTCGAATCCAGCTTCTCGATAAACAGGTTCTCGATATTCACTATCGAAAACTGGTTCTCGATAGAACTTCTCGAACCCTAGTTCTCGAACTTTTTCTTGAATTAGGTTTTCGACATTCTGCATCTTAAATTTTTTTTTCTGATCAAAACACTCGATCGATCTTTTAAGGCTCAATCAGCAAAGATGGAAGCATTGGCACTTGGAAATGAGAACAGACCCCCAATCTTGAGAAGAGGAGAATATCAGATGTGGAAAACAAGGTTCTTAAACTTTCTGGAAGGAAAGGACAACTCTTCTGCAATGCTGGAACCGCTTACTGAAGGACCAGCACAAATTTGGGTAGATGTGACAACAGATGGTGTGAACAATCCTCCAGTTGCTGTTGAAAGAAGGTTGAAAGCAAAGTCTGAGTACACTGAAGCAGACAGACTAAGAGTCAAAGCAGATCTAATGGCTAAAACGTACCTGCTCCAAGCTATTCCCAATGACATATACATATTGATTGATAGCATGGAAACAGCTAAGGAGATGTGGGATGAAATTAAAAAACTGATGATTGGAACTGATTTGGGTTTAAAGACAAAGAAGGCAAACATCCTGACTGCCTATGATGGATTTAAAGCTCTACCTGGTGAGGCGCTCCATGAAACATACAACAGATTTGTACAACTGATCAATGAGATGCGAAAGATCAAGGTTGTCAAATCAAACATGGAAATGAACATACGTTTCTTGTCGAGCCTGTCACCAGAATGGAGAAGAACTGTGAAGAACCTACGTCAACATCTGGATTTGGATGAACTTGATCTGTGTACTGTGCATGAGCACCTTCAACAGTTTGTGAATGACACTGCTGACATGGAAGGAAACTACTCTGGAAATCCATTAGCACTAATGATGGAAGCTCAACCCAAGAGTTCGTCCAAAGCTCAGAAGAAAAAGAAGGCAGTTGTTGTGATGTCTGAAGAAGAAGAAAGTGAGGAGGAAGTGGATGTCGAGTCAGAACTGGCCGAACTGCAAAAGAAAATGGCCCTGCTGACTAATCAATTTAATAAACGATTTCCGAAGAAAGGTAACTCATCAAACAAACTCCGGACCTCCTCTGCCAACTACAAATCAAAGGGAAATGATCAGAACTCTTCCAGTAGAGCGGTTGCAACTGAAGACCCTCCTAAATGCTTCAATTGTGGAAAAGCTGGACATGTCATCAAAGACTGCCGCTTGCCAAGGAAGAGGGACTTTAACTATTACAAGCAGAAGATGCTATGGAACAAACAGAAGATGTTCATGGCCAAGCAAGACGATGATAATGCTGCAACACTCACTGAGGGAGATCCATGGCAGGAAGAGAGTTCTGACGATGAAGAAGGAGAAAACTTAGCCCTAATGGCCATTGTTGAGAAGGAAGAAGAAGAAAAGGGTGATGTTGCGATCCCCGGTGGAAGTTCAAGCTCCAATCACACTGTAAGTACTCCTAAACCGTCTTGCTCTTGCACATGCAAAGTTCATTCTTTTCAAGAAAAGGATAACACCATAAAGGAGTTAAAAGACAGGTTAGATCATAATTACAAGAATCTACTCACAAAGCTTGACAGAATCACTTCCTTAAGCATACAACTGGATAATGAAAAGGATATGGTGAAAAAGCGAAATTCCGAAGTAGAAATACTTACACAGAAAGTCGCTGAACTCACTAGACAGTTAAGTGAATCAGAAGCAGAACGAAATTGTGAGACAGCTAGAAAGGAGATGCTATAAAATAGAGTCAGCATTCTTTACAAGAAAATCAAAGAATTAGAAGATTTAATTGCCAAAAGAGGACAGTCAGAACAAACAATTTTTCTAAATCAAAACAAGGACACTCGTTTCTATAACTCTAAAGAAGGTCTTGGCATCACAAACCCTCGTAATTTGAAAAAGGTCAATTGCCGTCAACTCTATGATATCAATTACATGGGTTTGGGATTAACCAAGTTGATGCTCTTTGTCGGAGCAAAAGAAACTACTGAAGAAGAAGAGACAAAGAGATCAAATCCTTCTAAAGCTGAGGTTCCATTCAATTATGACTCTCTTAACGAAAGTTATGCCACAAAAGAACCTGTTTTTTCACATGATGAGAGTGTTAGCCCTTACCCTTCTGAGACAGAAGTGGTGTCAGATCCAGAACCTCCTTCAACCTCTAATTCTGAAAAGGAGGAAGAACCCTATATCCCTCCACTGATAAGGAAATTTGAAAAACTTCACATTACTTTAGAAGAACAAAGAAAAAGCTTTGAAGAAGAAAGAAAAAGCTTTGAAAGTGAAAGGGATCGGCTGTTAAATGAATTAACTCTTTTGAAAGAAGGTTCTCGATCCAACATAACTTCTCAATCATCTAGTGATACTGATGCTTCTCAACGAAATTTGAACAACTCTGAATTTCTCCAAAAAACACCCACTCACTCCAAGTCTCCTTTGAAAACAGGGAATGAAGTAAGTAAGAGATTGGAGAGGAGACGTGAGTGGAGAAAGAAGAGAGAAGAAATAGCTGAAGGGAAGAAGAAGATTTTTTTCGAAAATAAGAAGTCATGTTCAAATGCTGTTTTCTATTCAAATAAGCGTAGATCTACTTCTATGTCACAGTCTTGTAGTTCTACTTCAGTCTCGTGTCCCGAGCTGAATGAATCTAATTTCACTTCTGATCCATTTTATTTCAATAAGAAGTCGTATGCTCCTAAGTTAGGAAATGCATGTTTTAATGATTCTGATCATAAATGTGTTGTGAATTCTGTTCGTGAGAGAAAACAGAAAGAGCACAAACAAAAGAAACAATCTGAGAATAGAGCGGTAGAGGGTATTGTTAGAACTTTTATTGTGGGTCAAGTTTGTCTGTAATGTCTTGTTTAAATAAAGTAGACTAGATATACCATTTATGGTATTAGATTAGTATTATTATATAATAAATAAGGTAAAGGGAATAAGGCCCAAAAAGGCCTTGGCCCAACTTCCAAGGTTTACCTAAATCGGTAACCTGTACAGCGCCTATAAATATGCGCCTTGTGTACAGGTACCGAATAAGAAAATTAATCGATCAATACACTTAGCCTTACGCTGCCCAAATAGTTCTCGATAAAACTAGAAGAAGAATTTCTCTGTTCTCGATATTGCCTTATCATTATCAGATCTTCTTTTCTTCTGTTTAATCGTTGAATACCATCTAGTTGATCGTTAGTCTGCATAAACTGGGACCAACAACTGGTATCAGAGCCTGCTCGAGTGTGATCGCCAAAGAAAAAGTTTTCGAAGTCCTCTGTTTTTCTTCTTTTCGATATTGTACCCTTTCAATCGCTGTAATCTCATTTTTGAACGAAAAAGTGTAAAAGATGTACTGCTGAAATCGCCTCTCAAAACGAGCAAGCAGTATATTCTAGATTTTCGAACAATTTAAGTTTCAGATTTGAGGTTCTCGATATTCTGATATCGAAAAGCAGGTTTCTCGAGGTTTCTGCAAGTGTTTCAGTCTTCAAACTGCACAAAGAGATTCTCGAGATCAAGGACTTTACCGAAAAGCTGTTTTATCTGTTTAAAATTGATTTTTGATTTGCAGGATTTCGACACTGACTTTTCGACATAAGTTCTCGATTTGAGTTCTCGAACTTCTGTTCTCGATACTCAGTTTTCGATATTAAAATCTCGATATCTTGTTTTCGCACTTGCAGGTTCTCGATACGGCTTCTCGACATTCAGTTCTCGAACCTAAGTTTTCGAACTTAAAGTTCTCGATACTGACTTTTCGAAAGCTGCTTCTCGAACCTAGCTTCTCGATAGCAAGGTTTTCGATATCAAAATAACGAAAACTGCTTCTCGATAGAAGTTCTCGACCCCCCTTCTCGAACTTATTCCTGAAAATTAGGTTTTCGACATTCTACAGTTAAAAACTTAATTTTATCTGATCAAAACACTCGAACGATCTTTCTCAAAATCAACAACTGCAAAGATGGATGCTTTATCACTTGGTAATGACAGTAGGCCCCCAATTCTGAGGAGAGGTGAATACCAGATGTGGAGAACAAGATTCTTAAATTTTCTAGAAAGTAAAGATAACTCTTCCGCTATGCTGGAATCCCTCACCCAAGGACCTGCTGAGATTTGGGCAAGTGTGAATGGCGTTGATGCAAACAACCCACCTGTTAATCAAGAACGAAGATTGAAGACAAAGGCTGAGTACACTGAAGAGGATAGACAGAGAATCAAAGCTGATCTTATGGCAAAGACATTCCTGCTACAAGCAATCCCAAATGACATCTACATTCTGATTGATAGCATGGAGACTGCTAAAGAGATGTGGGATGAAGTAAAAAAGCTGATGATTGGAACTGATCTTGGACTGAAGACGAAGAAAGCAAACATCTTAACTGCTTATGATGCGTTCAAGGCTGCACCAGGGGAGGCGCTCCATGAAACGTATAACAGATTTGTACAACTGATCAACGAGATGAGGAAGATCAAGGTTGTGAAATCAAACATGGAGATGAATATACGTTTCTTGTCGAGCCTGCCCCCTGAGTGGAAAAGAACTGTAAAGAACCTGAGACAACACTTGGACTTAGATGAACTAGATCTCTGCACACTTCATGAGCATCTTCAGCAGTTTGTGAATGACACTGCTGAGATGGAAGGAAGCTTTTCTGCTAATCCTTTAGCACTCATGATTGAAGCTAAACCAAAGAGTTCATCTAAGGTTCAGAAGAAGAAGAAGGCAATTAAGGTGGAGACAGAAGAAGAAGACAGTGAAGAAGAAGTGGATGTTGAATCTGAATTGGCTGATCTGCAGAAAAAGATGGCTCTGCTCACCAATCAGTTCAACAAGAAATTCTCTAAGAAGGGAAACTCATCCAACAAGCAGCGAACCTCCTCTGCCAATTACAAAACAAAGAACAATGATCAGAACTCTTCCAGTAGAGCTGTTGCAGCAGAAGATCCCCCCAAATGCTTCAACTATGGCAAGGCTGGACACGTCATCAAAGACTGTCGCCTACCAAGAAAAAGGGACTTCAACTATTACAAGCAGAAGATGCTGTGGAACAAACAGAAAATGTTCATGGCTAAACAAGATGATGATAGTGCTGCAACACTTACTGAGAATGACCCGTGGCAGGAGGAGAGCTCAGATGAAGAAGAAGAGGAGAATCTGGCCCTGATGGCGCTTGTGGAAGAAGAAGAAAAGGAAAAGGGTGATGCTGCGATCCCCGGAGGAAGTACAAGCTTAAGCTCAAACATCACTGTAAGTAACTCTGAAACCGTCTGTTCCTGCTCTTGTAAAGTTCACTCTTCACAAGTCAAAGACAATCTAATTATGGAGCTAAGAGACAAGGGAAACATCAACCATAAATATTTAATTGACAGTCTAGATAAAGTCAGGTCTCTGAGCATACAGTTAGAAAATGAAAAAGAAATTGTCAAGAAGCGAACTTTAGAATTAGATCAACTCACCCAAAAGGTAGCTCTACTAACAAGGAAAGTTTCTGAGACTGAATTAGAACGAAACATTGCAAAAGCCGAAAATGATTTTCTACATGAAAAAAGGTGTACTCTTTACACAAAAATCAAAGAATTAGAAGATCTACTTGCCAAGAGAGGACAAACAGAACAAACCATTTTTCTCAATCAGAACAAAGACACTCGCTTTTATAACTCTAAGGAGGGTCTTGGTCTTACTAACCCCAATAATCTGAAGAAAGTGGATTGTATTCAACTTTATGACATAAATTATATGGGGTTAGGGTTGACTAAGTTGATGGCTTTTACCTATGGAAAAGAAACGGCAGAAGAAGAAGAAGAGGTAAAGCGATCAAACCCTTCCAGAACAGAAATTCCTTTCAACTATGACTCTCTGAATAAAAGTTATGAAAATGCTGAACCTGTTTTCTCAATGATGAGAGTGTGAGTCCTTATCCTTCTGAGAAGGAAGCTGTGTCGGACCCAGAAACCCCTTCAACCTCAGGGTCAAGTGAAAAAGAACCTTACATCCCTCCACTAATTAGAAAATTTGAAAATTTACATATCTCTTTGGAAAAACAAAGAAAAAGTTTTGAAGAAGAAAGAAAAAGCTTTGAAAGTGAGAGGGAGAGGTTATTAAGAGAACTGACTTCTTTAAAGGAAAGCTCTCAATCTGACACAACTTCCCAGTCAGCTAGTGATACAACCGATTCTCAAGAAAATCTTCACAAAACTAATGTTTTCAAAAGATCGACCACTCACTCCACGACTCCCTTGAAAACAGGAAATGCCGTGAGTAGGAGACTGGAAAGGAGAAGAGAATGGAGGTTGAAGAGAGAAGAGATAGCTGAAGGAAAGAAGAAAATGTTTTCTGAATATGAAAAACCCTGTTCTAGCGCTTTGTTTTACTCGAATAAAAGTAGATCTAGATTTCAGTCACAACCATGTAGTTCCAATTCAGTCTTGTGTCCCAAGCTGGATCCATCTGAATTTCCTTCTAATCAATCTTATTTCAATAATAAGTTGTATGCTCCTGGACTTGAAAATGATTGTGTTGATGTTTCTAATTTTGAATGTGCTATGAATTCTGTTCGTAAGGATAAACGGAGAGAACGCAAACAAAAGAAACAATCTGAGAATAGATCTGTAGAGGGAGTTTATAATTTTCCAAATCTAAAATACCCTCTTAAGGTTCATTCAAAGAAACACTTACACCGTCTCTCTAAAGAAGAAATTCTCAAACCTTACCTCACGAACCAGCCATTCACACACAAAGACAATAACCCTGTCTCCTCTGCTCCTAAAATCAAACAAAAATGGATACCAAAAGCTGAACTTGAAAAACAAAGAACATTATCTGAAAAGGCTGTTGACCTTGGATCACAGCTGAAAGAAAAATTCAAAAAGATTTTCTCAATTGATAAGGAAGGACCCATCCTGCGGTGGGTACCTAAAAATCCTTAATCTGTTTTGCAGAACGGTCATGTGTGGCATTTAGATTCTGGCTGCTCAACCCACATGACCGGAGTAAAGGAGCTGTTGAGCAACTACACCAAATGCTACGGAGGAAATGTGAGATTTGGAAACAACGCGGCCTCTCCAATCCTAGGATATGGGGATGTCATCTGTGCAAGTGTCACCATCAAGGCTGTGTCATATGTGAAAGGACTGAAGCATAATCTGCTAAGCATTGGACAGTTCTGCGATAGTGGCATGGAAGTGAAGTTCATAGCCAGACAATGCTGTGTGCTGGACAGGTTTGGAAAGGTATTATTGACCTACACAAGAACTTCCAACCTGTACACCATTGATCTGAAGAGCGTACAATTACCTTCTGCCATCTGCCTGCTGTCCAAAGCTTCCTCTGAACAAAACAGTCTATGGCACAGACGCCTGTCTCACCTCAACTTCAAATATCTCACAACTCTATCCTCCAAGAAACTTGTGAAAGGGCTGCCTCCGTTGAAGACTTCCGTTGACACTCATTGTGATGCCTGCAGACTAGGCAAGATGAAAAGGAGCTCTCACAAGTTAAAACCTGTTCCATCCTCCTCCCGACTGCTGCAACTACTTCACATGGATCTGTGTGGACCAATGAGAGTCCAAAGCATCAATGGACGCAAATATACACTGGTCATTGTGGATGACTTCTCTCGGTACACATGGACCAAATTTCTGAGGACAAAAGATGAAACAGCTACAATCATCATAACCTTCATCAGGACAATCCAAAATTTTCTACAAAAGAGTGTGGAGATCATCAGAACAGATAATGGTACCGAGTTCAAGAACCAGTCTCTTGCTGAGTTCTATGAAACTCAGGGTATCACACAACAATTCTCTGCAGCAAAGACACCACAACAAAACGGGGTCGTTGAAAGAAAGAATAGAACTCTTGTTGAAGCAGCACGCACCATGCTCATTCAGTCAAAACTTCCCCATTTCATGTGGGCTGAAGCAATCAACACAGCATGCTTTACTCAGAACAGAACATCAATTCACAAGCGCTTCAACAAGACCCCCTATGAAATACTCTTCAACAGAACACCTGACATCTCATTCTTCAGAGTGTTTGGCTGCAAGTGCTTTGTTCTAAATGACAGAAATGAAAGAAGCAAGATGGATCCGAAAGCCATCGAAGGAGTATTCATTGGGTACTCCACGCAATCAAAGGCGTATCGGGTCTATCTACGTGATCGCAGAACAGTCATTGAGAGTGTCAACGTTGCATTCTATGAAATGGCTGACTTTGCTTCTGAACATTTCTTGATAGAACACACACTCTCTGCTCAAGGGAAGCAACCTGATGGAGCTGAAGCAACAAAGCAAACAATGGCTGACAGTGCAATTCTCGACTCTCTCTTTGAACATTTCTATGAAAATGCACGCACCGCCAACCCACAGTTACCAATAGAAGCTGCTCAACCACCATTCATGCCTAACCTCAGTGAGGAAGAAGCTGACTCACCTCATACATCAGATCATGAAAATACTGAGGATCATGGCACGGCAGCAACACAAGCAACTTCACCAGCACAAGTTTCAGAAATACCAGCTCAAGCAGACACAGAATCTGAATCGACTCCTGTGCACTCCACTCCTCAACAAACCACATCTACTACTTTTGAGGACCCGGATCACCCCATCATAACTCCAATCCCTCTGACTCATGAGCGGAAATGGACGAAGGCACATCCTGCAGAACAAATTATTGGAGATCCAAGTCGTGGAGTTTGTACAAGAACAGCCACAGCAAATGAATGTCTCTTCTCTTGCTTCATCAGCCAATCTGAACCAACCAAAGTTTCTGAAGCTCTAACAGATCCAGATTGGGTGATAACAATGCAGGAGGAGATCAATCAGTTTGAAAGATTGGATGTATGGACCCTGGTGCCAAGACCCCCAAAGAAAACAATAATTGGCACCGAGTGGGTCTTCAAGAACAAGAAAGATGAAGACGGTGTGATTATAAGGAACAAAGCCCGACTGGTTGCAAAAGGGTACAACCAACAAGAAGGAATTGACTCTGTGTCTTTCATTTTTTTTCCATGCACAATTTGAGGGGGAGTTTTGTTTATCTACAAGAGTGCAAGTGCTTTTGGGCCCCATACATTTTAAAAATAAAAAAAAGGGAAACTGGGCCCAACTCAAACCTTTGGGCCCAGGACATTTTCTCGCAAGGCCCAAACCCAATTTCTCGCATATAAAAGATGACTTCGAGAACTTCTTTTCGCATTATTCACTTTCTCGCATAAGCTCTCTCGAAGTCCAGAGTTCTCGAAGTTTAAATCCTTTTCTCGCAATCTTCTCGAATCAATCTTAAGTTAACAATGTCAGGAACAGATAGAACTGCACAACCAAGCAACGCAGTGTACCCAAAGGAGAAATGGGTCCCACTGTACGACAACAACTTCCAACTGGACCTAAAGCTGTTCAAATGCCAGGATCCAGTGATATTATCAATCCTACAGAAGCACTACCTCTGGTCTGCATTTAATGAAGCCAAACCAGTGCCAGAGGTGTATCTACAACAGTTCTGGGGCCTGATGCACACGGCCTCAGAGAAGGACAGGTCGAAGATAATGACCAAACTGAATGACAAAAGAGTGGTGCTGACACCATCTACAATCCGGGAGATCCTGAAGCTCCCAGTGCACCAAAGCTACGCACCACGAACCTCAAACGAAGAGCTGATCAAGGGGATGAAAGATCTTGGATACGACAACCCACTGCCCCTGCTGTCAAACTTTACAATCTCCAACCTGCCTCACCCGTGGAAGAGTCTGTTCGGCCTGGTCAATAAGTGTCTATCTCCTAAGCACGCCGGACATGACAAGTGCAACAAGCAAATACTTCAAATCTTCCACGGGATCGCCTTTGACAAGCAGTACGATATGGCTCAGCTTTTCTGGACGGAGCTAATGGATCAAGTGAAGATGAAGGAGAATCATAAGGGCAACACAATCCCTTATGCTCGGTGGCTGGCGCTGATCATCCACAACATTATGGAGGCCACCCCGACAATGCCAAAGCGTAAGGAGGACAAGCACTTCACCGCCCCAAAGCTCAAATACTTCCAGAGGGACAACAACAAAGCTGAAGCACTGCCTATCCCGGACTCCCTGCTTGACCTAGCAAACCCAAGGGATAAGGCAGTCATTGACTACAAAGAGTCGTTGAAGAGAACGGTTCCTATGGTTCAGCAAAACCCAGCTGGACCTTCCCCGGGAACCAAGCCGAGAGCGAGTGAGGGTAAGAAGAAGAGAGCCCCGCCACAGAAACCAGTGGCAACCCGGCCTAATGATGATCAGTCTGCTAACTCTTCCGAGAGGACCCAGACTGCTGAGGGCCACCCTACCAATGCTGAGGACACTGCCGATGAACCATCAAGCCAGGCCCCCTCTAATAAGGCTGGTGGTGAGGCCTCCGATAGCATGGCCAAAGGGAATGAACGAAGAGATGATGATGATGATGATGATGATGCAGATGATGATGATGACATGGAGGGAGTCCTGATCAGCAACAGGAAAAGAGCTGGTAAACAGGCCATTCCGATAGACTCCGACTCCTCATCAGAAGATATTGAGGCTGCACTCACACCCCGACCACTCAAAGGGATCATCATTAGTGAGCAGCGCTCCAAGAAACACAATGAAAAGCCTGCATCATCACAACCTAAGAAGAGGCTCAGAAAGAAGAGTGCAGTGGAAGAGGAGCTGGCACTGTACGATGACTGTGACACCTTCGTCACTATAGACCGAACCACGCCCCTAGGAGCAGGAGCTGACCCTGTCAGTTCCCGGGTAGAAGTCGCAGCATCCGGTTCAACTGCGCATGCACAGCCATCTCCCATCCACTCTCTAGTCTCCCAACAGACTGGGGTTTCAATAACACAAGGGGAACTTACACCGACCTCACTGATTCCTTCCGAATCTGCTGAGAGACTTAGTGGTCAACAGCCCCGAACCACTACCCCCATCCGTTCTATCACATCGAGTCTAGGTGTCACCATTCCTACATTGTCACACTTCTCTAGGACACCTACACTATTCACTGCACATACAGGTGCACTCACCCTGAATGCAACGACCGGAGTGCAAACTATGATGGTCGGAAGTCCTGCTACGCCAACAATGCCTCGATCATTGAACGCAGGCCACACATCAGCTATCTTCACTGATGCTGTGACAACAGTTACAACCCCTGTAACTGGTGCCATTATCCCCGAAGACATTCTCGTATATCTGATTATTGCCTTATCATTATCAGATCTTCTTTTCTTCTGTTTAATCGTTGAATACCATCTAGTTGATCGTTAGTCTGCATAAACTGGGACCAACAGGTATTTATAATTTTCCAAATTTGAAATATCCTCTTAAAGTTCATTCAAAGAAACACTTACAAAGACTCTCTAAGGAAGCAATTTTAAAACCTTATCTCACGAACCAGTCGTTCACACACAGAAACAATGACTCTGTCTTCTCTGCTCCTAAAATCAAACAAAAATGGATACCAAAAGCTGAGATCGAAAGACAAAAACCACTGTCTGAAAAGGCTGCTGACCTTGGATCAAAGCTGAAAGAAAAATTCAAAAAGATATTCTCAATTGATAAGGAAGGACCCATCCTGCGGTGGGTACCTAAAAGTCCTTAATCTGTTTTGCAGGACGGTCATGTGTGGCACTTAGATTCAGGCTGCTCAACCCACATGACCGGAATAAAAGAGCTGTTGAGCAATTACACCAAATGCTACGGAGGAAATGTGAGATTTGGAAACAACGCGGCCTCTCCAATCCTAGGATATGGGGATGTCATCTGTGCAAGTGTCACCATAAAGGCTGTCTCATACGTGAAAGGACTGAAGCATAATCTACTAAGCATTGGACAGTTTTGTGATAGTGGCATGGAAGTGAAGTTTATAGCTAGACAATGTTGTGTGCTGGACAGGTTTGGGAAGGTATTATTGACCTGCACGAGAACTTCCAACCTGTACACCATTGATCTGAAGAGCGTACAATTACCTTCTTCCATCTGCCTGCTGTCCAAAGCTTCCTCTGAACAAAACAGTCTACGGCACAGACGCCTTTCTCATCTCAACTTCAAATATCTCACAACTCTATCCTCCAAGAAACTTGTGAAAGGGCTGCCTCCTTTGAAGACTTCCGCTGACACTCATTATGATGCCTGCAAACTAGGCAAAATGAAAAAGGAGCTCTCACAAGTTAAAATCTGTTCCATCCTCCTCCCGACTGCTGCAACTACTTCATATGGATCTGTGTGGACCGATGAGAGTCCAAAGTATCAATGGACGCAAATATACACTGGTCATTGTGGATGACTTCTCTCGGTACACATGGACCAAATTTCTGAGGACAAAAGATGAAACAGCTGCAACCATCATAACCTTCATCAGGACGATCCAAAATTTTCTACAAAAGAGTGTGGAGATCATCAGAACAGATAATGGTACCGAGTTCAAGAATCAGTCTCTTGCTGATTTCTATGGAACTCAGGGTATCACACAGCAATTCTCTGCAGCAAAGACACCACAACAGAACGGGGTCGTTGAAAGAAAGAATAGAACTCTTGTTGAAGCAGCACGCACCATGCTCATTCAGTCAAAGCTTCCCCATTTCATGTGGGCTGAAGCAATCAACACAGCGTGCTTTACTCAGAACAGAACATCAATTCACAAACGCTTCAACAAGACCCCCTATGAAATACTCTTCAACAGAACACCTGACATCTCATTCTTCAGAGTGTTTGGCTGCAAGTGCTTTGTTCTAAATGACAGAAATGAAAGAAGCAAGATGGATCCGAAAGCCATCGAAGGGGTATTCATTGGGTACTCCACGCAATCAAAGGCGTATCGGGTCTATCTACGTGATCGCAGAACAGTCATTGAGAGTGTCAACGTTGCATTCTATGAAATGGCTGACTTTGCTTCTGAACATTTCTTGATAGAACACACACTCTCTGATCAAAGGAAGCAACCTGATGGAGCTGAAGCAACAAAGCAAACAACAGCTGACAGTGCAATTCTCGACTCTCTCTTTGAACATTTCTATGAGAATGCACGCACTGCCAACCAACAATTACCAACAGAAGCTGCTCAACCACCATTTATGCCTAACCTCAGTGAGGAAGAAGCTGACTCACCTCATGCATCAGATCACGAAGATACTGAGGATCATGGCACGACAGCAACACAAGCAACTTCACCAGCACAAGTTTCAGAAATACCAGAAATACCAGCTCAAGCAGCTACAGAACCTGCATCGACCCCTGTGCACTCCACTCCCCAACAAACCACATCTACTACTTTTGAGGACCCGGATCACCCCATCATAACTCCAATCCCTCTAACTCATGAGCGGAAATGGACAAAGGCACATCCTGCAGAACAAATTATTGGAGATCCAAGTCGTGGAGTTTGTACAAGAACAGCCACAGCAAATGAATGTCTCTTCTCTTCCTTCATCAGCCAATCTGAACCAACCAAAGTTTCTGAAGCTCTAACAGATCTAGATTGGGTGATAGCAATGCAGGAGGAGATCAATCAGTTTGAAAGATTGGATGTATGGACCCTGGTGCCAAGACCCCCAAAGAAAACAATAATTGGCACCAAGTGGGTCTTCAAGAACAAGAAAGATGAAGACGGTGTGATAATCAGGAACAAAGCCCGACTGGTTGCAAAAGGATACAATCAACAAGAGGGAATTGACTATGATGAAACCTTTGCACCAGTGGCCAGAATTGAAGCAATCAGGCTGTTCCTTGCTTATGCTGCTCATAAGAGTTTCATCGTCTATCAAATGGATGTAAAGACTGCGTTTCTGAATGGAGAACTGAAAGAAGAAGTTTACGTGGCACAACCAGAAGGCTTTGTTGATCCTGAACGCCCACATTATGTCTACAAGCTGAAGAAAGCTCTGTATGGACTAAAACAGGCACCGAGAGCCTGGTATGATGCACTATCTGACTTTCTTGTACAATCAGGCTACTCGAAGGGAAAGATAGATCCAACTCTTTTCATCAAGCGAGAGAACAGTGACATCATGTTGATACAAATCTATGTAGATGACATCATATTCGCCTCGTCCAATCCGAACTTCTGCGAAGAATTCAGCAACTTGATGCACACTGAGTTTGAAATGAGTATGATGGGAGAGTTGAACTTCTTTCTAGGGCTACAGATCAAGCAAATGCCAGACGGAATTTTCATCAGCCAGTCAAAGTACATCCATGAAATGCTCAAGAGATTCAAGATGGACAGCAAGTCAACCATGAAAACCCCCATGTCTCCCTCACAAAAGCTCGACTCTGACCCTTCCGGGACTTCAGTCGATGCTACCAACTATCGGGCTATCATCGGTTCCTTGCTGTACCTGACATCTAGTAGACCGGATATTGTCTTTGCAACTTGTCTGTGCGCTCGCTTTCAAGCAGATCCAAAGGAATCACATCTGAATGCAGTAAAGAGAATCCTGAGATACCTGAAAGGAACAGTCAACTTAGGACTTTGGTATCCCAAGGACACGGGTTTTGACCTTGTCGGTTACTCAGATGCTGATTTCGCGGGTTGCAAGCTAGACAGAAAGAGTACATCCGGTGGTGCTCAATTTCTGGGAGAGAAGCTAGTCTGTTGGTCCTCCAAGAAGCAGAACTGCGTGTCAACTTCTACAGCCGAGGCAGAATACGTTGCGGCTGCTAGTTGCTGTTCACAAATCCTATGGATGAAGACACAACTCAGAGACTATGGCTTCCTATTCAACCATATTCCCATCTACAGTGACTCCCAGAGTGCAATCGCCATAACCAGCAACCCCGTTCATCACTCGCGCACCAAGCACATCGATTTGCGCTATCACTTCATCAAGGACCATGTGGAGAAAGGAGATGTTGATCTGTACTTTGTAAACACTGAGCTTCAACTGGCTGACATATTTACTAAGGCACTGGATGATAAGAGATTCCAGTTCCTAGTATCTAAGTTAGGCATGTTGAATCTCGATCCTATGTAATTGTGTTATCTCCATGGTCTGAATAAAATGTGTGAGTGTGCGTGGTGTGCGTTGCATGTGTTGAGGGGGAGAAAAGGGAGAAAATAAAAGAGAGAGGAATACTTTGAGGGGGAGAAATGAAGAAAATCAGAAAAAGAGTGTGTGTGTGTGAGAAAAGAAGAAAATCAGAAAAAGAGTGTGTGTGTGTGTGAGAAAAGAAGAAAATCAGAAAAAGTGTGTGTGTGTGTGAGAAAATAAGAAAATCAGAAAAAGAGTGTGTGTGCGTGTGTTTTTCATTTTTTTCCTTTTTTCATGTACTGTTCGAGGGGGAGTTCAATTTTCACACATAAATAAATTTTCTTTGGGGCCCAAAATCATTTTCTAACAAAGACAGGGCCCAGCTCTACTTCTGGGCCCAGTATACTTCTCGAAAGGCCCATGTTTCCGCGTATAAAAGGCACCTCGAGAACTAGAGAACTCATTTTCTCGCATCCTCAGTTCTCGAAGTCCAGATCTAAAGCCTTCTCGCAAAACGCACTCTCTCTCTCGAACTCACTCTTCTCGAATCAGACAAAAGGTAGTAATTTGGTTCTCGAATGAACTTCAAATGGTTTTCGCATGTAATGAAACGGTTCTCGATATCAAACCAAGATTTTTTTTTCAAAAATTGAATATCGAGAACTCCTTTTTCTCGAACCGAAAGTTTGGAATCAAAAAGTGGTTATTGATTTTCATTATGATAATGTGAAATTGCAGGTGGTTCTCGACATATCTTTTAAATGCGAACTCGAGAAATCAATTTTCTCGATGTTTAGAACTCGAGATCAACTTCTCGATACTTTGAATTTCGAGGAACGGTTTTCGATGTTAAACCTCGAAAAGATACTTTTCGATGTTTAATACCGAGAACCTACTTCTCGAAGTTGGAAATACCGAGAAGAGGTTCTCGATACTAAACCTCGAGAAGATGGTTCTCGATGTTCAAATCTCGAGAAGGACTTTTCGATACTTCCATATCGAGAACCAAGTTCTCGATATTTGAGTATCGAGAAGAGCTTCTCGGTATTTAAACCTCGAGAACCTACTTCTCGATGTTCAAACCTCGGGAAGTTGGTTCTCGTGGTTTACACTTAGAATAATTTCGATGTCCCACATGTACACACCTGATCTGAAAAATTGCAAACACAGAACAAAAAAAAAATTCAAATGAACATTTGTGCTGACCCAATTCTTTCAGTTAACAATGTCAGGAACGGACAGGACTGCACAATCAAGTGATGCACTATACTCAAAAGAGAACTGGGTCCCAATCTATGACAATAATTTTCAGCTGGACCTAAAACTCTTCAAATGTCAGGACCCAGTCATTCTCTCCATTCTACAGAAGCACTACCTCTGGTTTGCATTCAATGAAGCCAAACCGGTGCCAGAGGTATACCTGCAGCAATTCTGGGGCTGCATGCGAACTGAGAGCAAGAAGGATCGGTCCAAAATCATGACCAAATTGGGTGACAAAAGAGTGGTGCTGACACCATCTACAATCCGGGAGACCCTGAAGCTCCCAGTGCACCAAAGCTACGCACCACTCCCCTCCAACGAAGAACTGATCAAGGGGATGAAGGATTTAGGCTATGACAGCCCACTGCCTCTGCTGTCAAATTTCACTATCTCCAACCTGCCCCACCCATGGAAGAGTCTGTTCGGCCTGGTCAACAAATGCTTGTCTCCTAAGCATGCCGGACATGACAAGTGCAACAAGCAGATCCTACAAATCTTCCATGGGATCTCATATGACAAGAAGTACGACATGGCCCAGCTCTTCTGGACAGAGCTGATGGACCAGGTCAAGATGAAGGAAAACAACAAGGGAAGCACAATTCCCTACGCTCGGTGGCTGGCGCTGATGATCCACAACATGTTGGAAGCCACCCCCACAATGCCTAAGCGCAAGGAAGACAAACACTTCGCCGCTCCAAAGCTCAAGTACTTCCAGAGAGACAACAATAAAGCTGAAGCACTGCCAATTCCGGATTCTCTGCTCAATCTAGCAAACCCGAAGGACAAGGCCATCATCGACTACAAAGAGTCATTGAAGAGAACGGTTCCTATGGTTCAGCAAAACCCAGCTGGACCTTCCCAAGGGACCAAGCCAAGTGAGGGTAGTAAGAAGAAGAGAGCCCCACCACAGAAACCAGTGGCAACCCGGCCTAATGATGATCAGTCTGCTAACTCTTCCGAGAGGACCCAGACTGCTGAGGGCCACTCTAATGCTGAGGACACTGCCGATGAACCATCAAGCCAGGCCCCTTCTAATAAGGCTGGTGGTGAGGCCTCCGATAGCATGGCCAAAGGGAATGAACGAAGAGATGATGATGATGATGCAGATGATGATGATGATGATGATGATGCAGATGATGATGATGACATGGAGGGAGTCCTGATCAGCAACAGGAAGAGAGCTGGTAAACAGGCCATTCCGATAAACTCCGACTCCTCATCAGAAGATATTGAGGCTGCACTCACACCCCGACCACTCAAAGGGATCATCATTAGTGAGCAGCGCTCCAAGAAACACAATGAAAAGCCTGCATCATCACAACCTAAGAAGAGGCTCAGAAAGAAGAGTGCAGTGGAAGAGGAGCTGGCACTGTACGATGACTGTGACACCTTCGTCACTATAGACCGAACCACGCCCCTAGGAGCAGGAGCTGACCCTGTCAGTTCCCGGGTAGAAGTCGCAGCATCCGGTTCAACTGCGCATGCACAGCCATCTCCCATCCACTCTCTAGTCTCCCAACAGACTGGGGTTTCAATAACACAAGGGGAACTTACACCGACCTCACTGATTCCTTCCGAATCTGCTGAGAGACTTAGTGGTCAACAGCCCCGGACCACTACCCCCATCCGTTCTATCACATCGAGTCTAGGTGTCACCATTCCTACATTTTTAGATTTCACTAGGACACCTACACTATTCACTGCACATACAGGTGCACTCACCCTAAATGCAACGACCGGAATGCAAACTATGATGGTCGGAAGCCCTGCTACGCCAACAATGCCTCGATCATTGAACGCAGGCCACACATCAGCTATCTTCACTGATGCTGTGACAACAGTTACAACCCATGTAACTGGTACCATTATCCCCGAAGACATTCTCGTATATCTGAATAGCTTTCTAGAGTCTACCATTAAGCCATGGGTGCATGAAGCAATAACCGCTAATGCACAAGACTCTGGAAGTACCCCAATTGTTCAGGATATACCACCCAAACCTCAAACAACACAGCCCCCAACCATTTCCATTCCTATTTCCAAACCTTTAGCCATAGAAAACCAACAACCATCCACATCAAGGGGAACCCAGGATACAGAACTAGTATTCTCCCCTACAACGACCAAACCCAACCTAACAACCGTACCCTTCGAGGATCTTGTAGCTGAGATCTACGACCGTATACTAGACGTGGAAGAAGGCAACCTCACCCCTCTTCAAAAAGCCCTTCTCCATGCTCTAGATACACAGAACACATGCCGTGACAGTCTCCGTGGCGCTAAACGTTCACATGAGGATCCCGATGATTCGGATTCTCATGAGGGGGAGAACAAGCGCCAGCGGATACTTGAGCATGTTGCTTCTACTAGCCAACCCTCAAAGCCAAACCAACCCTCCACCTCTACCAATGAGCAACCCACTACTTCAGCCAGCCATAAATCCCTAGCCACTCTCTCTAGCATGGTCGAGCTAGACATAACATCCCGAGGTGCATCTCCTATAGATGTTAACCAAGGACGGATTGGAAGTCCTGATGATGCTACCACGAGTACATCCTCTTACTCAGGCCATCAGTTAGAACCTAGTTCGAAACTGATGTCAACGGGCAATCCTGAGGATCCCGGTGTTTCACTTTCTCAGCCAAGGGAGGATTGACCGCATGTAACGAAGTATAGAAGTCTGGTCTCTGCGCAAGAGCATCGTGTTGAGATAATTGAGGATCCCTGCAAGTCTCACCAGGATCCCGATACTACGCCAGACATATCGCCACAGCAGCAACAGGCTTCCTCCAGCTACTACAATGATCAAATGCACGATGAACTTGAGGAAATGCTGGTGCATAACAAATGGTCTGAACTCTGGACAGATGTAGATGAAGCACAGCGAAGAGCATACCTCAGAGATCTCATAGTCAACTGTGCTGCTGATGTGATTCAACTTGATCAAGATGAACTCAAGAAGGGAGAAAACTATGAGACACCACCCAAGGAGCTTGAGGCGATCATTAGACAAACAGCGGCTCAAATGCCCAGAAATGAGAAGCCCTGGGAAAAGATCGACATCAACGCCCCCTTTCAAGAGGAAATTAGGGAAAACATCTGGCGAAAAGAGGATAAGGTCAGAGAACTGGATGAATTGAAGATTCGTGGTCTTAACCATCTACGAGGACAAAACAAGGGCGGACAGCTGTTTCTACTTAGTCATCACTATATGGGAAAACAGAGAGAAGTCTGGCAACACGAACTTCAAACAGCCAAGGACCCTGTCTGGGCTGTTCTCAATGTGGTTGAAACCAGTTTTCAAGATATCAAACTATCAGTCTACCAGCTTCAGCGCTCTGACGGAACTGTATTCACATGCAAGGAAAATGATCTCTACATGCTAAAGATGGACGACATCTATCAGATGTATCTTGCATTCCAGGAAATTCCAGGCATTCGTGACAAAATTACACAAGATGGGCTGGATGCACTCAAGCGATTTATGATCAGACAAATCAAATTCTTTGCCTCTCATGATCTTCAGATGGCTCTTGAAACAAACATGCCAAAGACGAACCTCACAAGACCAAAGCTGTATGGACAAGAATAGGAAGACTTTCCTGAGTATTACATCTTTGATAGTCCAATCATGCTTATCTATCTGAATCACAATGGTGAGAAACGTATGCTACTCATTGATGAAATTAACAAATACTGTGACGGAACCCTGAAGATTGTGAAAGAAAAATTGCAACCGATCAGAGAAGCATTCAAAGAAAGACAGCAACAGTATGCAGATGCAACAGATGCTGAATTAAAGGAAGCACACAGAATTGACAACATCCTACAAGCCATTGAAAAGCAACTTGATAAGAAAAACTCACTCAGAAACTATGAGCATGCACTTAATCTCAGAAAGAACTATTACAAAGCTCAGAAGTGAAGAAACCCAGCAAGACGGCACTTGACCACAAAGGGGGAGATTGTTAGAACTTTTATTGTGGGTCAAGTTTGTCTGTTAAGTCTTGTTTAATAAAGTAGACTAGTTATACCGTTTATGGTATTAGATTAGTATTATTATGTAATAAATAAGGTAAAGGGAATAAGGCCCAAAAAGGCCTTGACCCAACTTCCAAGGTTTACCTAAATCGGTAACCTGTACAGCGCCTATAAATATGCGCCTTGTGTACAGGTACCGAGAGATATCAATCGATCAATACACTCTAGCCTTACGCTGCTAAAATTCTTCTCGATATAATAGAAACACGATCTCAAAGTTCTCGATAGTTCATAAATCATTCTGTGAGATCGTTCCTTTCAGTTATTCGATGATATCCATCTAGCTGTGAGTGTTAGTCTGCATAAACTGGGACAAACAATTACTGTCTCATATTGATCTCTTAATAAAGAAATCTATTTTTAGTCATATCACAGGTTAACTTTGAAGTGTCAAATCACATGAAATCTCTTAAATAAAAATTTTGATATGGCTTTTTAGAGTACCAAATCACAGGTTAGCTTTGATAGTTGGCACCCCAGTGATGCTTTAGCATTATATTGATCACTCACTCGGTCTGTGTAACGGGACAAGACTTATCATAACAAAGATGTGTGATCACATCATAGAGGGTAGGGTTCTGAATGTTATGAGTGTAGGACAGAGTTTTAATACCACGACTATCTTTAACACAGTCTGATGTTTGGTTGCCATTTATATTTCAAAGGAGACCATTTCTTATTATGGATTCTTATGCAATGACCATCAATACAAGTCAAGGTGAGTCGTTCACTCACGTTGGTCTCCTACCAAAAAACCAGTTTTCAGCCATGGGCTATTATATGTTATTGTGTCAAGAATTACCAATCGTGCAGGTCTCAAAATCCTCATCCAAAATGAAGACGATTGTCCAAAGGATGAAAACAATGAATGTTGTCTACCAAGAAGTGTTCCATATATAATCTGCAATGTTTCACATTGTAACATAACCACGTTACATATTTCAACAAACTTACGTATTATCCTTTAAGTTCGCAATTGTCCAATGTTTGATATTTAACTTTATAACCAATTAAATTTTCATGTCTAATGGTGTTTATACCCCATCCAAAAATTCATACACCGTGCATCACACGGGTACAATACTAGTAGTTAAAAAAAAGGTGCCCCCCAAGTCGGATTTGCCAATTCCGACAGGAGGAGGAGACCAAAAATTGTTTTTTGGCGTGTCAGACCAAAAATTCCCGCTTGTTGGGAATTTCCTCGCCTAAACCTACGTGTTTAGTTACGGAATGAATAGAGACGTTATCAACTACTCAACCTTATGCTCCCTATTCTATAATAATTACACTTTTTTTGTATTCTATAATTACACTTGCAAATTTCAAAAACTTAAAAAAAAATAAGAGAACAAAAATGAAAACTTAAAAGGTAAATAAGTTAATAAAATACAGTAAATGTGTACAAAAACTATAAAAGTTTAAAAGAGTAAATAATTATTCAATTTCAAAATATGAAAACTAATAGGAAAAATAAAAATAAAAAAGTACAAATAGGTTAAAATTTATAAATTGAAAAAAAAAATAACATATAAAAACGAAATTGTAAAATAAAATAAAAATGTTGTGAAACTACTTAAAAATATGAAAAGTAATTATAGATCTTTACAAAAGACCATTTTTTTTAAAAATCAGTATACATACAAGTAAAATCATCTAAAATCAAATAAATATAAAAATTTGAAAACATTGAACAATTAAAATAAATTTATATACAATTTGAAAACATGAAAACAATTCAAATAAATATAGAAAAATGAAAACATTCAGAAAATGAAATTAAAGTTTGTACAAGTATAAGTACAAGAAAGTTGAAACTAAGGATGTTAAAATTTATATTTAAAAGTGGAGCTTAAAATTTATAAAAATAAAAAAGGTCAAATAAACTTAAAAGCGAGTAAAGAAAAAAGATAATAAAAAGGTTAAAAGGGAAAATATAAAACATAAGTATTCAAAAAAATGTGAAAAAATTAAAATAAGTATAACATAGAAAATTTGTAAAAATGAAGGAATTTTTAAACAAATACATAATACTACATATGAATTTTGCAATTTGTTATTATTTGTTACAAAAATTAATTGTTATTTATAAAGTTACAAAAAATCACAAGAGCAGATTGTTGCTATTTTTTGTTGCTTGTTATCTCATTGTGTTTCTTTTTGTTGATAAATTTGCAAATTTTGTTTTTGATTGTTTAATTTTGTTTCTTGTTATTGATTTCTTTTTTTTTCATAAATTTAAGTTGGAATATTTGGATGTATATACAACTTTAATTTAGTAGAATTAGATTTATGTTATATAGGAATATTTGGGTGTGCATACAACTTTAAATATGTGTAGTTAAGTTTATGTCATATATTTGTATAAATTAAACAAATAGCATAACTAACTTATTTAAGTGGATAAAAATAGGCGGTTGCATGAGTGAACTATATTTACGTTGCCTCACTTCAACCACATGCACAAAAGTGCTATGCACTTAAAAAAAACATAAAATAGGTTATTAATTTTTCTTATCATATTTATTTAAGCTATATAGCCATTTAACTGTGTTATATATTTGTATAAATAAAACAAATAACCTAATTAACTAATTTACAAAGATAAAAACTAAACGGTTACATATAGTAACCATAATAATGCCACCTTATAAGAAGTGCTATGCACGTTTCTTATACCCACAAAGTGCTATCTGCTATGTACTTCAAAATTAAAAAGCATCACATGTGTTATTAACTTGTCCTCTCATATTTATTTAAGCTATATATAACTCATTTAACCCTACCCATTTAACAATAAAAATAAACATTACACAATAAAAATAAAAAAAGAAATGAAAATGATCAACAATTAGAAACAACATAACAACAAAAAGCAACATCACACAACAAAAAGAAACAAAAATATGAAACATAAAAGAAACAATAAGAAACAAATTAAAACATTGAGTACTAATATGCCAAAACAGGATGAAATTAGAAACACAAACTAATCCTACTTATACAAATAACCTGTGCATCATAGGTTTCAAAGATCCATCTACTATGGTCTAAAATTAATCTATTTGTTCTCAATAATCTCTTTGACGTAAACTCAAGCATTCATATTGTTTCAGAAACATATTATAAGAGTAAAAGAATTGAGAGTATGTGTGTTAATGCACTCGAATTATTGGAGAAATGAAATTCCTTCCATTGCACATTTAAGAGGGCAATGGTTTATCACTGAAGGATTAGATAATTCTACAAAAATATATAACCTGTACAAACAATCAGCGTTTGTTAAAGATGACAATGATTTCCAACTCTAAACCCGGCAAGAACACCTACTTACCTAGGATAGCTCAAGAAAAATTATGGTAAATAAAAAAACACAAATTAGTGACGGTGGCCCATAACAATATACAAGGTGTGTGCATTTAATTGAATTTCCGTAATTGTATTAGAATCAAGGTTTTATTCCATTGTGGCCAGTTTCAGTTGCTGTGGGGCCCATACAATGTCTTCTAGTACAGGTTTTATGCCATCATTTATTATCTGATCATATTCTAGCAAATCCCCGTTGGATTTCTTTAACTCCACCAAATGAATAGCAGGAGTGAGCTCAAAGATTTCTGCATCAATGGACAATGTCCCCTTTCTTCCTTCCTTGGCTCCTTCAAACCTCAAAACTCCTGCATCTCTTTTGGTCAAATTCAGCTTCAGACTTTTTGCAATGTCTTCCAGTTTGTTTATGATGGTGGATGGAGGTTTTGAGGAAGTGATATAGTACACTTTCTCCAAACAAGTTTCTTGAAATAACCTTGACAAGTCAAAGCCAGAATAAATAGAGATTAAATCAAATGCATTGAAACTCAATACTCTCAGTGATTCTTGTTTTTCATATCTAGCATGATCAAATTGAGATTTCATTCCCCTTTTAACCCATTGATGCTCTCGAATTCTAGCAATAGAAATTCTAGTAGAGGGGTTAGGATCCAACATTCTCAAAAGTAGCCTCCGAAGCTCTGGTTGGAACCAATTCGGGCATCGGAAATCGGCTTTTCCAATCTTTCTGTACATTTTCATCAAATTTGATTCATGAAATGGAAGATACCCGGCTAACATCACGTATAAGATGACCCCACATGACCATATATCTGATTTCGCGCCATCATACCCTTTCATGTTGATGACCTCAGGCGCCACATAGGCAGGTGTCCCACATGTGGTATGAAGAAGCCCGTCTTGGCGCTTCGATTCAGCAAGAGCACTCAAACCAAAATCAGAGACTTTCATGTTTCCATCTTCGTCTAAGAGTAAATTTTCGGGTTTCAAGTCACGATGATAGACCCCTTGACTATGACAAAAGTCAACCGCGTTTAACAACTGATGAAAATATTTCCGTGCAACATCTTCTTTTAACCTTCCTTTAGCCAGCTTGTTGAAAAGCTCACCACCTTTGGCTAATTCAATCACGAAATAAATCTTGGTTTTGGTGGCCATGACTTCATAGAGTAAAATGATGTTAGGATGCCTCACAAGCCTCATAACGGATATCTCCCGTTTGATTTGATCTGTCAATCCAACCTTCAAAACCTTTTCCTTGTCAATGACTTTAATGGCAACACTTTGTCCGGTTATGATGCTCCTGGCATAGTATACCTTAGCAAACGCACCTTGGCCAAGTAGCCTTCCTAATTCATATCTCTCCATAAGACAACTCATCCCTCCATGGGCCATCACAGCACAAAACCTTATGCTAGGCCAAAACCTGTTGCCGTGAGCCTGCTTAATGGACGCTTTTTAGAACTCTAAATAGAATAGTTGTGATCCAAACCCGAGGGATGTAATATAATGATGGTATATTACCTCCGCTACCTCACATTCAGAAAATCAAACTCCCCCTAAGTTGTTTCGAGGTGCACAAGTTGCACATGTTTCCGCATTCCTTTGGTCTCTACATTCAAAATAATCACACACATTGATACTACGTATAATGACATACAATTCGCCCCTTTCTATTAAGCTAAGCAGTTTGGCCAAGATCAACTGGAGCAATGCAGATATGTGGTTCAGGCCTGCAATCAGGAGAACTATTTGAGCTTGTAATGGTAAGAAATAATAACATTTATCATCAGTTAAAACAATGTATCTGCATTTCTATCTCTTTACTGATTTGGGGAAAATAAATTTTATCCTCGGTGATTTTGCAAATCCAGCAACCATTGATTTCTCATCTTGCCCTAGCATCAGAATTTAGATTTAAAAATACGGTGGATTTAACAAAGAATCAAAAGAAGCAAACAAAGATAAGAAAATTGAACATTGGAATTCAAAATATACCACAGAATCAAAAGCACAAGGGAGATCCATCATCTTGTGGGCAATAGAACATTAAAACAACTAGAGTTTATAGTTACCTTAACAGAGAGCGCTTTGGGAATGATAATAAGTGGCTGAAATCAAGGAATTCCGATCGCGGATCAGAAATAAATGAACGCCGGGGTCGAGCAATAAAAAGAAATGCCGACGCCATTTTTCTGAGGTTTGTGATGGCAACGCGTCTTGCTGGAGGAGGACGACAGAAGGGAGGGAAGGTTCAAACGCGGGAGCGTGTACGTAGAACCACGTGACTCCCGAGGAAATAGTAGAACATGAAAGGTCACGTGAACATAAAAAAGAATTGTCGGTGAAGAATAACCCGCTTTAGAAAAAAATATTACTACCTCGTCCCACTAAGATTGGGACTGAAGAAGGTGACACGATTATTAAGAAAAATGGGTTTGTGTATTTGATATTAAATTGATAAAGTAAGAATAAAGTAAGAATGATTTAGAGCCACACAATCTTTACCAAATTTGGTATGAGACAATCTTAGTGGGACTTCCCGAAAAGGTAAAATTGGATAATCTTTGTGGGACGGAGGGAGTATCTCTCATCTCTTTTTAATCGCAACATGTTGAATTTTACACCATTCACATATACTTCTTTGACTACATTTTATATTATTATTTTATGAAAATTATTTTTTTAAAAGTACTCCCTCCGGTTTTTAATAAACTTCACATTTTCCTTTTTGGAACGGTCTAAAATAAACTTCGCACTTCCTTATTTCCTTTTCTGGCAAAGAAATCTACATCAAAACAGTGCCAAACAGTGTCAAACAGTGTCTCAATAGTGCCAAACAGTGTCTCTATAGTGTCAAACAGTGTCAAACAGTGCCTCAACAGTGTGCTCTACAGTAAAGTCAAATTTCTTTCCTTATTTTGTGTGAAGTCAAAGTGTGAAGATTAAATAAAACCGGAGGGAGTATATTTTTCAATTCATCTCATTACAAATTTGCAAAATCTAATTTTTAAATATTTTTTACCAATAGAGATTAAGATATAAATACGGTCAAAGATGTGCGTTGCCAAGTGTGAAATGTTGACTGTTGCAACTAAAAAAGAACGGAGGATGTATGTGCACAAATCGGTGGGCATGTAAAAACTTGTGTATAAAAAATGTTTACCCGAAGCAAGATTGATGGGCAAATTACATTTTCTAATCCCATCCCCACAACTGGCGCCCCTGTTTCTGCTGGGTCGAGGCCGGCAGTAATCAGTTCCATGGATTCTGGTGTCTCCTTCTCTTCTCGCATCGCATCGCCAGCTCGGACTTCTGGGGCATACTCTCTGTTTCAGCAGCTTCCGCCAGTTTTTCCATGGTCAGCTCCCTCTCCGGCGCCATCTGTTTCACTTGATCCGCCTCCTCTCATGGCTGGAACGTTTGGTGGGCCTTCGTTTGTTCGCTCGCCTGGGGTGTCTTCTTCTGTACCAGCCACAATGATTGTAACTTGTCGGCCCTTGCCCAAACCATATCCCATGTGGCTACTAATGTCACCAATGTTGTCACAACCAAACTTCAGGCCGTAGAAGATTATACTGCCTGGCGAACCCAGTTTGAATCATTCTTGGTCTCACAAGGACTTCTCGGCATGGTTGATGGCTCAATTCAGGTACCCCCTTCTTATTCCATAGATTTTCTCAACCATCAATTTCCCAATCCCGAATTCTCTACTTGGATACGAATTGATCAAACTATTCGTTCTTGGCTATTTGCTACTTTATCTCGAGATGTTCTTATTGATGTTCGGGATTTAAAACACTCCTCTGAAATTTGGGAACGGTTGGAATCTCACTTCATGTATGCTAGTTTAGCACGGTCTATGGAATTAAAGCGTCTGTTGGTTCAACTTAAAAAGAAACCTGATCAGTCCATGGATAGTTATTTAAGAGAGATTAAAATTTTAGTAGATGACCTTAATAATATTAACTGCCCTGTTCCTCCGCGAGAACTGCTAAAATCCACTATTATGGGACTTGGCCCTGAATATGAGTCTTTGTTTACCACAGTGTCGTTGTTTCCCCAAAATTTTCCCTTTGAGACTTTGCGGATTCACCTTCTAGAGAAAGAACATAGAGTTCTTTATCTCCGGTCTCAGGACACATCTATCCACCAGGCCTTTGGTGCACACGCCCAGCAGCCCAGTATCCAGCAGCAGCCCGCTGGTGGTCATCCGCAGCAGGGTCCACGAGCAGCGTACATACCACAGCAGCAGGGGCAGCGCGGACGTGGTGGTCGGGGGCCGCGGAGGACGTTTACGAGGCGGTCGAGGCCGTGGGCGTGGCCAGCTGAACCAGCCCTACGGTCAGCCGTTTATCTCGTACGGCCAGCAGGGCCAACTGCCGATGTTTGCAGCTGGGGCAGGTGGTGTTCCCCTTCCGGCCGGGTACGCTCCGCAGACAGGGGGTGTACACTCTTCGGGTACTGTTACACGTAATTCTTCTGTGTCACATTTAAATATGCATGTTTTACCTGTTTGTGCTACTAACTTGGTGTCTGCAGGCTCATCATCAGATGGGGGTATTCTTGGGTCAGTTCCCCATCCCGTTGTGTGTCAAATTTGTTTCTCTACAGGTCACTCTGCCATTACCTGTCCATCCCGCTTCACTCCGCCGTCTACACCAGCTCTTTTAACTACTCCCGAGGAAGCTAACTCTGCTTTATGGTATCCTGATTCAGGATCTTCTGCTCATATGACCGCCACAGAAGGTATTTTAACTAATAAATCTGCTTACACTGGTTTTAATTCTGTTAGTGTTGCTAATGGTGCCCATTTACCCATTGTTCATATTGGTGATGTTGCGTTACCTTCATCTGGTCGCCCCCTTACTTTAAAATCCGTTTATCATGTGCCTCAGTTAAAATATAATTTAATATCTATACAAAGATTATGTGCTGATAACAACTGTACTGTCATTTTTGATAAAAATTCTTTTTTGATTAAGGACCGAGCCACGGGGGCAGTGCTTCTTCGAACCACCAGTAATGGACCACTTTATCCTCTCCGTCTGCAGTCACCATCACCTTTAGTTTTAGCTTCTGTTTTAGCTTCTGGCCCTGTGTGGCACCGTAGATTAGGTCACTGTAGTGACACTATTTTGCAGTTTTTAAAACGTCAACAATTTTTATGTAATCACACTCCGTTTACTCATGCTTGTGTGGCCTGTCGCTTAGGAAAATCTCAACGTTTACCGTTTACAGATGCTAGTCATACTAGTTCTCTTCCTTTACAGATTATTCATTCTGATGTATGGCAATCTCCAGTTTCCTCTAATTTGGGTTTCAAGTATTATGTTTGTTTTATTGATGATTATTCTCGATTTACTTGGATCTACCCCATGCATCACAAAAGTGAGGTTTTTATGCACTTTAAAAAATTTAAGATTTTGGTTGAAAATCTTTTTAATCAGAAAATTAAAATTTTTCAAAGTGATGGAGGAGGGGAATTTGTTAATAATAATATGCAGCAATTTTTTGCGCATAATGACATTTATTTTCAAAAATCTTGTGCTGACACACCCCAACAAAATTAGTTATTAATTCTTTTAATTCAAAAAAATTATACAACAAAGGTTACTATACGTCGAATACGTATGGGTTTTATCTGAAGTTTGAGTCGGATAAAACAAAGAGTGTTGTTATAAAAGTGAACCTTTTAGCTGTTTAGCAATACAATGTCAGCATAATTTCATGTCGGAAACCAGTAAAACCAAATATATATCTGGCGGGCCAAAGATGAATTAACCAACAAAACCACATAAAATGGTTGACGACAATAACAGCGCAGCTAGAATCAAGAAACAAACAAGCAGCAAGCAACTAGCAGTGTACGTAAATGACCAAACAAAATGGATAAACCCAATGACTCGAGGCCCTTAATATGGAAAAATCCCTAAATAAGATTAAAAAGATTTTGAAATTCCAAAATTAAACTGTCATGTTTTTATTATCTAAACAGGTAGGAGTAATTAATTTCTGCCAAGTCTGGCATTGTGAGATTCTAAACATGTCAATTCTGCCAGGTTCTTCCAAACTTGGCAGAAATAACTCCAGCTTAGGGAATAAAAACATAAAAATCTTATTTTGGAATTCAAAACGTTCTTACTCGTATTCAGGACAATTTTTATTTTTAATACAAGAAAAAAAGGGAGTGATGAAAGCAGGGCGGGCGGGCGCGATTTGGATGGTGAATGAATCAATTACGGAGTATTAACTCTTGTGCAATCCTTCCTGATCTCACCTTGGGATCCGGTTAAGACCGCAATATTCCCCATCTTGATCATCGCTGCGCCAAAGTCAATGAAGAACTTGTTCTGGTCTCTGCTGTACTGTTCAACCAATGAAGCAACGGTTATGTTCCCGCCATCCCGGAGTATTTGGTCGGTGTGAAGAAGTCCTTCCTGGTTCATCAGGTTCCCGTAGTACTTGTTGTCGAAGACATATGGAGACTGACGGTCAAAATGGGTCAAATTGGCGTCCCCGATTCCCTGAGTCGACGGACAAATCTTCTTCAGTTCATCGGCAAATGTTGCGTTAATATTGGTCTCGTTGTAAATCCGACGCCTATAAGTCACACACCGTGCATCTCCAATTGTGTGTGCTCCTATTTAATACTCCGTAATTAACAATTTCATGAGACAATGAAAAATTAACAATTTCATTAATACATAAATTTAGTTACAAGAGAAAGAGTATTTAAGTATAACAAAGTGTAGCTTTTGTAACATATCCAAAAGTGTTGTAATAGGTGTCAAAATCACACAATTTATCAAATGTAACATTTTCTGTATCACTACAAAGAAAACGGGGTTGACAGAGATTTTTTTGCATGAGTTTTCCAAAATTGGCACAGATTTTGGCAGGGATATGCCAAATCCATGACAAAAACAGTTTGACACCAGCTATTTGGCACGAAATCATCACTAAATTCAATACAGATCTGTTTCAATTCTGCAATATTTTTGTAGTGTATGTTGCATCGACCGGTTTAAAGTAGATGTGTTGTAGTAATTTATCATAGGAAAAATTCACATAAATAATCCCAACTATTCGCGGTCTTCCATTATTAATCCCAAATATTAGTTATTCCAATATAATCTAAATTATAAGAGGTATCTTCTCAAAACAAACTAGTGACCTGCATAAACCTATTTAGCAGGTCACCTGAACACTTGTCCTATTTCTATTGGATTTCAATTATAATAATTTTTCCTTTCTATTTTCTTTGCTTATTTCTCTTTCTTTCGTTTCTTTCCATCTTCCACGTCGGTTTATTCCTGCCCCCTCCCTATTCATCTCCGCCAGAAGATCAAAACCCCTTCTGGCCACAAAAATGGAGTGACTGTTTAACAACTTGCTGAGAGAGAGCCTTACAGCAACACAGAAAACAATGAATATAGATCCAAAAACTTCTGCAACTAATTTTATCCTCATCCGTTCATTTAAGCTTTGTGAATTAGTTCCAATCCAGACCCAACAGGCGTCAATTGAAACAAGAGGGGAAAAGAAAAAGAATACCAAAACGAAGAAAGAGAGGATGAACTAAGGGGGGAACATGATAAAGATAGCACAGAAGAAAAGAAAAGAAAATAGGTGGTATCGCCAGCGCTGTGCGTTTCTTGCCGGGTTATGATCGGAGAAGACAACTGAAACAGTGGATCTGTTGCCACGCTTTCTCTTCGGCGACGGCCATATCTAGTAGATTCAGAAAATAATAAAAAGAAAAAAGAGGAGAAACGCTATTAGAAAGTGTTTGTGAAGATGAATAAAGTGTGAAGGAGCCGGTCAAAAGAATATACTCCGTACGAAGTATCTATTCAGCTTTTTTGCTTTTCCATTTTATTGTTTTAACCTGTTGAGTAAGTTGTAGGTCACCTGGACTAACCAGAGAAGATGCCATACTTGGTATAATTTTGGGATTATTTTCGAATTACTCAAATTTGGGATTAATGTTAGAAGAATATCAATACTTAGGATTATTAATGTGAATTTTTCCCTTATCATATTGCCGCATATCTTAATTACAATAATATCATACTGAAGCAATTTCTACAATGCTACCAAACAGATCATTTAGAAGATGAAGAATCGAATTACAGGCTAGCTTCTAGCAACTACAAAATCGCGCGCAGTACAGTAGAGGAATGGTTATTTTTATAATCTCATCCTGTGATTCATTGAGTATGGGATATATTCTTTGTCAGATTACTCAATTATTCTGATTTTTTTTACTTTTATATTCCATTTTGTGCTTTTGCACCTTCCCTTTTTCTACTTTATTCATAATAGAATGTAGACAAAGTATTATTTAGAAAACGTAGAAACTTTAATATATCTACGGACGATAAATGAAAAAACAGGGAGTAGTATATGTTGAACCTGATAATGCAACCGTATCAGTTGCGCTAAGGCCAACGTTGCCAAAGGTTTCGATCAGGACGCTAAGGTTGGAAAAGATAGATGGGACCGCACCGCCGTTGGCTAGACTGAAGCTGGCGGTTGTGGAGTCTCTCCGTCCAAGTTGGACTGGATACCATGGTCCTCCAAGCTATATATGAATTGTTTAGGACAAGAACATATATTTATAAAGGACATATATATAAACACGAAGTTAAATGACAAATAATGACAAAAGCTAATGCCAAATAATGACTTATGAAGTTATTATTTGAAAAATTATATGTAGTTCATTATGAAAAAATTTTCATAATTTTTCATTCTAATTTTTCATTATATAAAGTTATAAACTACATATAATTTTTTTTGAAGTTAAATGACAAATGACTAGTATGCACTGTAAATATGCGTGTCCGGGGTGATCGGAACAGTTAATTACTTTTAGAATATTCTTATTTGGATTAAAGATGTTTTCTTTTGGACTGTTTTCAGTACCAAACCAGACCAAACTAGACCAGACTTAAATAAACCAAACCAGACCAGACCAGACTTAATTAAACAGACCAGACCAGATCAGACTTCCATAGTTATAAAATACACAGAGACCAGACGTTTACCAGACCAGACCAGACCAGACTAGACCAGACTTAGAAGTTGTTCTCTTCACCTGATCTGAATGTTTCTGATCTGAATTTTTTAAGTTCTGATCTGATCTGATCTGAATGTTTCTGATCTGATCTGATCTGATATGAATCTTTCTGATCTGGTCTGATCTGATCTGAATGTCCCTGATCTGATCTGAATGTTCCTAATCTGATCTGAATGTTCCTGATCTGATCTGAATGTTCGTGATCTGAATGTTTCTGATCTGATCTGAATCCTTTTGATCTGATTTAAATCCTTCTGATCTGGTCTGATTTAAATATTTCTAAAATTATAATTACAATTTTAATTTTTATTATAATAATTAGAAATGTAATTACACATATATGATTTAAATATAATTATAATCATAATCATAATTATAAAAAAATTATAATTATAATTATAATAATTATAATAGGTATAATTATTATTATACGTATTACACTAGTTATAAATATAGCTATAATTAGATGAAGCAGTCAAGCTCAGCTGGTCGCCGACTCACTCTCCCTTATAGGAGGTCTCGGGTTCGAAACTCAATGTGGTGAGTTTCAACCTAGTTTACTTCAGGCCCCCCCCAGACGTCTCCTAGAGTAAACAAAAAAACTATAATTATAGTTGTAATTATATTTTTAGTTATAATTATTTCTATAATTATAATTTTAATTATAATTATAATATTGATTTCTATAGCAGAATCTGTTGCACACATACCCTAAATAAAAAATCTTTTATACTATCACTTATTGCTGATTAGCAGATAGACACTTCAATGCAAACAAACATCGATCTTAGTGAAGACATGAGATAAACAATGGAGTATTATAATTACTTGAGCGACAGAGTCACGAGCAGCAATGGCAATAATATCTGCACATGACACGACACCAGAGCACACTCCCTCCACCGCCGATTTGATATCATTAATGTAATTGAATCCCCTTGCGGAATTGTTGTTAATCACAGCTGTTTTTTCTCCTGTAAATTTACCAGGTATGTCGTCCAACAGAATGGATGCATCGCATCCCTGCAGAAAAAGAAAATATCAGATCATCACAAACCCTTAGACCTTTTTAATTTTTTTGCTAATCAAACTTCCAACCCAATTATAGTGTATTTTCTATTTTAAGACCAACGTCCTGGAACTGAAATGAGATTACTCGCTGGACACCTTCCTAATATATAACTACCCAAATACGGTATACTAGTGCGTATATAATAATAGCAATAATAATTAATATGCATCACTGACCAAATTAATCTTAAACAATTTTTTTTTAATCAAATAAACATAACTATACATGTCTGATCTAAAGCCATATTTAACTAGCTAGCCAAATGTACGTTGTTAATTACTAAACTGCTTTATATATTTATCTCATAAAGTCAACTCTACTTAACCTGATAACTTAATAATGTATCAATGGATGATGCATGCATCTTAAATCTTATATTTAGATACCTAACAAGCAGTCAACCACGATAACGGATCGGATCCAAAAAATACTCCCTCCATCCCAAAAACAACTTCACAAATTGACAATCACACGGGTTAAGAAAATAAATTTGATTTTACTGTTGGGTGCACTGTTTTGCATTGTTCAAACACTCTTTGACACCGTTTGGACACTGTTTGACACTATTTGGCACTGTTTTGATGCAGATAATTTTCCAAATAAGGAAAATGTTGAAATGTGAAGTTAATTTAGGGACATCCATTTAAGGAAAGTGGGAAGTTGTTTTAAGGACGGAGGGAGTAACATGTATTGCGTTGGCCGGCAGGGGCATATATACTACCTCCGTTTAATTGCAACGTTGGATTTTTCGCACTAGTTACATATTCTACTTTGATTATATTTTATTTATTAATTTATTATCGATGAACATGCATAACATATATTGGACCTAGGAAGAGATGTCAACGGGACAAATCAGGGACATTTTACATATAGTTGTGCCCACCCCGTTTGGTAATTCCCCCGCCCCATAACCGCCCCATCATTATTCAACGAGTAATTTTTATCCAACCCATAATCGCCCCAATGGATAACAGGTATGATCGTGGTTAACCGCGGGCAATCACTTTATTAAATGAGTCATTGGTATTTGAATATAAAAATAATATTGTAAAAGGTGAAAAGTGACATCACCTAGACGACTCTAGTCTCAGACGCCATTTTAAAGTTTTGAATATTTACAAGACGAGAAAGAAGACAACCTAAATTAATTTGAACCTAAAAATACTTGATATAAAAAATAATTAATTGCAAAAAAGTCTGATAATAATCAAACAAGACTATTAAGATCTATTATAAACTTTCATTATACATTATAGTTGGATAAGAATGTAATAAAAATATAACTAAAAATAAATGGGGCGGGTACGAGGCGGGTAATGGGACGGGCATGTATAAAATCGTAACTGATCCGTTACCCATAAAAACAAAATGGGTATTCCCGCCCCGTACCCGTTACCTAGTCAATGCGGTTATCCCCATTTTGACCGGGGCGTTCAATACGGCTATCCATCGAATCAGTCACAATTGTCATTTCTAGACCTAGGACATAGGGTAGTAGATGGATCGGAGCACAATTCCAAATACGGGTCAACCCAATTTTTTTTTAAAAAATGACAACTCATCCCCCATCCCGAGAGCTTCCAGCACCAGCGGGAGAGTAATTATATTTTTGGGTACATGAATGATTGTTCCGGCTCACTCAGGATTAGGCTATGTTTGGCACACCATTTCAGCTCATAATGGGCTAAAATTTTATTAATTCAGTCAATAATGAAAAAACAACCCTTTTTGGCTAATGGGCTACACTAAGCTTAAGTGGAAAAAGAAAGGCTGGATTAAAATGTTACCATCCAAGCGTCTGTCTTCAGTCATCTCTAAGTTAGACTTTGGTTCCTTAAATAACCCTAGCCTGCACTTACCTTCTTCTCTTTTGCTCTTCATTTGCTAAACAAATAACCTCCTTCTTTGTGGAAGGAGAGTTTTGCATCGATATTTAATTTTCTTTGAGTCATGCTGTTTAATTTTGAACATTTATATTTATATTTCTAATATTGTTAAATACCCTTTTCCATGCTAATTATTTTATTTCTAATTTGTTTTCACGCAAATTAAACATAGTACCAGATTTGACTAATTGTTTTTCTAATGTTTCTAATTCCTTTTCTAATTTTATTTCTAATACAACGATGGTATTTTATTTCTAATTTGTTATCTAATTATTTTGTTCTATTAATAAATTGTATGCCCTTTAATGTAATTTCATATTATCCAAGCATTTTTTCATCTTTTTTTGCCAAACAGGTCTACCTCATTCAGTTAGCAATTCAGTTTCAGTTTTAAAAGTTCAACTCCAGACAATAGTCTCTAATTCAGACAATAGCCTCTAATTCAGACATTAGCCTCCGGCTCCAGTTCGTTGTGCCAAACATAGCGTTGGTCTTTTTTCTAGTTGTGCCTCTGAATGACTGAATCTCTGATTGCATTCGCAAAGTGATCTAACTTAATTATGATTATGTGATAATGATTTTTTACACAAAAACGGATATATGTATAACACAAGAGGTTAGACACTTAGGTTTGTGTTCAACATTTGTATTTCATAACTGTATTTAATTAGAAATCCAAATGAGAAGACTAATAAGTCATCATTGGAATAAACTTTACCTAATGAGTAATACCGAGTAAGCAGTACTGTATAATACAGAGTATTATTTTATTCGCTAAATTAAACATAGCTCTATTTAATTAATTTAATTTCGTACTTTATTTCACCCATCAAAATTCTTCAAAGTTTAGATACCTGGTGTGGGACAACAATGTCTCAATCGTACTGTCATTCATTTTTTTTTGTTGGTTCATCATTGTCATTTTTTATAATTGTGTCGTCATTTCTATAGGTCCTGCACCATGATTGTAGATCGATCATGTTTAGATATGTGGTTCCATCCTAAAAAGTCGACCTGATAGAAGTAATAACCCGAGATCTTAATATAGTTTTTAATTGTTTTAAAGAAATATAATGTGAGAAACAACATAGACCATTGTGATTTGGTACAATTAAATCTTTTTAAGGAAAATCAACACGCTTTTAGTCAATAAATATACAGCTTCTCTCAAAATATTGTCTGGTTCCCATTATTTGCCCGGGCCGAGGAGTGACAGAAAATAATAAGGAATTTAAAGTTCTCTACTTCTCTCTTGAAATTACAATCACTATATACGTAGTATGTTAGTGTATTAATACGAATTTAGTGAGGCGTGTGCTCAGTAAATTCTTACTGAGGGGAATTTAAAGTTCTCCACTTCTCTCATTCTGATCTCCAAAATAGGTCCTCACTTGGATGGGAGTAGCCCGTGATCTTACATACTACTAGTGGCATACTACTAGTCTACTACCGTTGCAAAACAATATCCCACATTCCTTATTTCGATATTCCAAAATACTTTCCATTTGCATCAAAAGAAATACTTCAACGGTAAATTCAATTTGAATGACCCACTTTCATAATCTTATGTTGTTTTTTGCAAATATTGAATTGAATCGAAAATATTACTTGAATAAAGCAATCATGGAAATGGAGGCGAAGTAGCGAAGCTCCCATACGGGTTTCATTCTTTATGGCAGATTCAACAACTCCTTTTACAGTAGTGAACAACTTGGGACATGTCTTGGTGTAGAAATTAGGGGAAAGCTGCGCATAAGAGCTACTCGACAAGAAGATAACAATGGCAATTGTCGCGATCACATTTCTTGCTCTTATTGTTGAGCAAGACGGCAAAATAGAAGACGCAGAAGAGGAAGAAGAAGCGTACATTGCTCTGTATATGGATATTGTCAAGTACCCGGGCCGGGGAGCTTATCAATTTCTAGTACAAATGAAGTACAAAAAATGTACGAACTAAATAGATGGGATGATGTATGGGTGAAAAACACATAGATCCAGTGGCATGTATATATAGTCTTTTGTGGAAAGACAGAATGTTTCTTTCGTCATTCTTTCTCTTTCAATAGTCAAGGCGCTACCAACTTAAAGTCACTTTACGAGTATATGCATGTCTCGGAAGCAACTCCGAACTTACAAGTATTCTAGACTTTTAGACCATTTCAAAAGTAAAATAATCTATATTTTCTCATTCGTAAGATTAAAACTAGGAGATAAAATTAGAAGTATGAACTATGAAATAGTCCGTACAATATAAATAGTAGTTACGGTAGACAATAGTCAATAGACACTATCAAATATAGAAATGAGTCGAATAATGAAAAACTTATAAAAAAGGAATGTATGTCATCAAGGCCGGCATTAGTGGGGAGGCACCTAAGCACAGGAGCTGAGATAGAGGAGGGCCAACCTTGGCCCTGGTCTAGCCCAAATTTAAAAAATGTCTTTATTTTTAATATAAAAAATTCCGGATAATTTTTTTTACAAAAAAATTCTTTGTATCGGTACAGTCCGACCCAGTGCCCTGGCTCCACCCCTGCCCAGGCATATGCCTAGGGAACCACTATCATATGGGGGCATCAATTTTCATAAATAAAACTACTACTCCGTACTATTATTATATATAATTCATATATAGTAATTGGGAATATTAATAAAAGGAAAAGCAATTACAAAACTTAATAAAAAGTATATCTATGTTTCATGTGGCCTAGACTGGTGTAGCTCATTATGAATTGCCTTATTTGTGCTATAAGATTTCATAAATTACCAAACTCATAAACTAATTAAAAATTGGAACATAAGACTAAGGTGAAGGCCTCAAGGAAGTGAATTTTTGGAAGGAAAGAGTGAAGGATTGTTATGATTTTTTTGTGATACTTTCAATCTCTATATTTGATTTCATTTTCTTTTTAATATTTTAATCAACTACTCTATATTACTAAATACAATTTATTGTGTTAAACATTACCGACTAACATTAAAATGCAATTTTAGTTTTTGTCTAGGGCACCAAACCAACTAAAGACGGCCCTGTATGTCACACACTTAGGAGGTCTCTTTTTTGGTAATTCTGTGATAAATTACATTAACATTTAATTTTGGTTAATCAATGTATTGTCATTCAATTACAAGAACCATATACCAACCTACTAGTTTTTAATTATATTTCTCATTAATGACAAGCTATATTCTTTTTTTTTTGAAGAGGGAGGCTTACAATGATATCATAGCATAAGCATTCAGAAAGGAGTTAAAACAATATAGGGATATAGTTTAATTTTTTTCATTAAGGGTAGTTTTGTCTGATTAGCTCTTTTTAGTCCTATTTGTGTCCAACAAAACATAGTGGTCCTATTTTTGCAATTCTACCTTCTTTTAATCCTTTTTAGGGAATTCTTCTCTAAGAATAATCATAAGCGTGTCTAGGAAAGGAAGCAAGAAGTTGCAGTAGTTGGAGTGAAATACTCTTAAATACTCTGTATGAATTACTATCCTTCGTCTCTTTTTAATTGCAACAAGTTGACTTTTTGCACTGTTCGCATGATCTACTTTGACTACTTTTTACACTTTATTTTATGGAAATTATTTTTTTAAAAAAATATTTTTCAATTCATCTCATTACAAATTTTCAAAATCTGATTTTTAATATTTTTTTATTAATAGAGATTAAGACATACGTACGGCCATATAATCACCTATTTAACATATTTAATCATATCGTACTACGTAGGTTAGTAGCATGTTTGAAAGTCACATGTCAACCTCATTCATATGTCATTGCCTAAGTCATTACCATGTAAATATGACGAGTCCGTTTGGTAGCACAAAAATCAGCTGTTTTGGCTGATTATGCTGAAATTTATGAAGTTCTGGCTGAAGTGGTTGCATTGGCTGATTCTGCTAATTTAGAAAAAAATTATTTTTAAAATATATTTTATTAATAAATTAAAGAAAAACTATATGTAAAAATAGCTAAAATAGTCATGTACAGTAAATTCAACCAATACAGCTGGAAAAGTAACTTCAACTTTACTTTTCTGCTTATTACACAATTCAGCGCACGAAAGCAAAAGTTACGTAATTGATGAAAAAGTTGGTTGATAAGCTTGATAAGACGAAAACCAAAAGGACCTCGTAATTGCTATTCCACTAACACATTATACAAGTATAACTTCTTCTGGTCCATTAATTTGTTTTATACTCCGTACTTTATTATTTTCAGTAATCACGCGTGACCCCTGATCACCAACCATTGTCGGTAGATTTATACTTACTCCGTTCAGTGCACTTTTTTCACTATTCACATATTTTACTTTGATTCTATTTTATTTATATATTAATGTATTGTAAATTAAAATTAAAATAAATTTTGTTAAATTCTTCTCATTACAAATTTTCAAAATTTATTTTTTTTAATTCTTTTACTAATAATGAAAGAAAGAAATATATTAATGGTCAAACTTGTGCGTTGACAAGCGTAAAAAGTGAACCGTTGCATTTAAAAAGAACGGAAGAAGTACGAAGCAATGTAAATTTTATGCCGACTAGACTGAAGGGTATGCCGACTAGACTGAAGGGTAAATTTTATAAGACAGCAATTAGGCCGGCATTATTGTATGGCACGGAGTGTTGGGCGGTGAAACAATGTCACATTCAAAAGATGAGTGTGGCAGAGATGCGCATGCTGCGTTGGATGTGTGGGCATACTAGAAAGGACCGCGTGAGGAATGAGACAATTAGACAAAGGGTGGGAGTAGCACCTATTGAAGATAAGATGCGGGAGTCACGCCTACGGTGGTTTGGTCATGTGCATAGAAGACCGAGTGATGCACCTGTCAGACGAGTTGAGATGTGTTGAGAAGAGGTAGGGAAGAGAGGGAGAGGAAGGCCCAAACAGACGTGGGTTAGGGGAGTCAGAAGTGATATGCTTCTTCTTGGATTGGATGAGGGTATGGCTTTGGAGAGAGCAAAATGGAGGGCGGGTATTCGTGTTGAGGAGTGATCTTGTATCATCTTTTTTTTCTTCTTCTTCTTCTCTTTTTTCCTTTTCTTTTATATCTTTATCCTTATATATAAATATTACCTTATCCTTTTTATTTGATCTTTTATATGTATATTCATCTCTTTTATATTATCTTTTTTTTTATAATAGCTTATCTTTTTTATCTTTAGTTTCCTTCTTTTCCTTTTGGTGATAATGTGATATCATATATCGATTCATGTTAGCCGACCTCAATATCATTTGAGACTAAGGCTTGGATGTTGTTGTTGTTGTTGTTGGAAGAAGTACGAAGCAGTGATGAAAAATGTCTATAATGGACACCATGGACCATTTTTTTCTCAAATAGAAGAACGCCCACAACCCGCAATAAGCCTCGCAACATTTTATAAATACAAACTACTACTAATATTATTATAGAAATAGAAATGTGTTATGAATAAGATACACCGCCTCTCACCGCTGACCACCACCGCCATCGCTACAAATAATATATTGTAAAAACAATTACGAAAAATGGACATGAATCATTCTAACTATTAGTGATGTGCTTGAGATAATTCAAAGTATCAATATTCTCAAAATAATCTCAACTATTGAAAAAAATGTTAAAACTCCAGCAAGTCAGCAACCACTTAAATTATAATAATCCCTAAATGACTTATAATATTTATGAGTAAGTGGAGCATTTTGAAAATTCTTCCAATAATTGGATTTTTTTTATAATAGTTGAGATTATTTTGTCTATTTTTCAAACAATTAAGGATGGATAACTAGTGATGGACCAGGGCCGGGCCAAGGCCCGGTCGGGCCTCGGGTCTGGTATAGGTTGGCCCGGTACCGGCCCGGGCTATGGCCGGTTCCGGTTCGGGCCGGGCCACCCGGCCGGGTCACGGGTCGGGCCACCCGCTGGGCCGGGCCGGTTCAGTATTTTTTTTAAATAATTACTCTGTATATATTATACAAATTCCTATTAAAAACAAAGTTCGAGATTTTTTCCGTATTAATGTTAACTAATTAATTAATTACGAAAATAGGGTTAGGTTAATTAAAAGTATTTACCAAAATACTGCTGGTGAAACTACTGAGGGTATTTTCAAGGTGTTTTTTATGTTGTTGAGAGTAGGTGTTATGTATGTGATTGTGAAGACATGTGTTGTATGTTTTATAATGTGTTGTATCTGGCTCGTAACACTTAAACAAGAGAAGAGAGACCCCGTTTGGCGACTTATAAGTCGCCCAACCGTTGGGTGACTTACCCCTGACCGTGGTTAATCTCAGCAGTATATTGGTAAATACTTTTTTTCCAGCATTATTTTCGTAATTAATTAATTAATTAACATTAATTCGAAAAAAAACTCACAAAGTTCAAGTGCATTTATTTGAAATAGGAACTACATTTGAGAATTGAGAAAAAATTAACAATACGAAATACATTTTCTAATAAATATCAATTGGGATTTCCGCCGACGTTGGTTGTTGTTTTCCCTTTGTCACAGGTCTTCATATGTTTTATTGACATCCCGTATCCGTGTGAACGCCCCAAGAAACACTCTTTCTTGCACCACTTGCAAGTTGTCCACCACAGTCCGGTCTTCAGGTCCTTCCACTTATCAAAATTGTTTTGCATAAGGGAAGATGTACTTTCCATCACTACTAGAAAAACTGCTTACAGTGACACTATTTTAGTGACACTATCATTATATTAGGCATTTATGACACTATTGTATCAGTCGAAGTGATTTTACCATCTATAGTGACACTCAATTTTTAACACGGAGTAAAAATCATACGATGTACTTTTTACGGAGTAAATAGTTAAACTCTTGTCCCTGACCTAAAGACCTCGATGCACAGACACATTCCTAAAGCACTCCACCTCTAGAAGTGGGAAGACTACGAAAGTCCAGATCCAGAGATGAAGAGACGCCATCGATGCGCAGCCCAGACTCTCGAGTAGAAGAGACCGTTGTCGACGCGCAGCCCAGACTCCGAAGTAGAAGACATCGCCGTCGATGCGGAGCCCATACTCCGTTGGCTGTATCATCGTCAAACGACCTCCCCGCTTCAAACTATACACAGTTGGCTTCATCTGCAGCGATTCAACATCGATCAGTACTATGTCGGCCGCGAGTCTTCATCTCCATGTTGATTAACTCCCCAACTGATTGCTCGAACCATCACACGCTCACCACCCCTCTTTTCTCGTTCGTACAACCCAAACAAGCGATTGGTTCCGATATTTCTCTCTCCGACCTCGTGAATCTTCTTCCTCACTGATTGTCATCCATTTTATGGTATGTGTGTACATTTCTCTTCTTTCTATTTATCTAATCGCTATGTTATTGTTAATGATTTCTTCTAAATCAATTTGTTGTATTAATCTACTATTTGGTCCCAATTGAAATACACTGACAAAAAACCACCCTAGTGGCTTAATCCTTTCTATCTGTCGAGATTTGATGTTTTTGCAAATCTATGTTTTCAGCATGTTATGCAAGTTATTGAAGAAGAATTGACAAAGATGCAATTGCTAGAATTCTATGTACTTCAGCTGCTTGGAAGACATGATGTAGTGGGTGTCTAAAGTATATATTAGTTTCATCTACTCGATGAATGTTAGTTTTTTCAGCTACTAAATCAACCTTACTTGTATTTCTTCAAATATTATGCATAGTTTAAAGTTAGCAACTCAAATATGATTCATTCCCGGACCTCCCGGTATGAGTTCATCACTTTGTTGCTTTGTATTAATGTTTTTTACCCCATTGCTTTGTTTTCCTTATTTTCCTTTGCCCTTTGCATCTGCTATGAAGTCTAATTCTCCCCCAATTACTATTCCAAATGCCATTTATTGCTTAAAGAAACTTTCAATTGTTAGCTTTCTTTTCCTTATAACTTACCACACTTAGCCTTTTACCTTCTACTTAGCCTTTAAATACTCAGCCTTTTACACTTATTTTCTATAATTTGAGGATAGCTTGAAAGTTATTAATTAATCAAAATGCATTTCCATGGAAGATAAATCTCATACAAGTAATTCATTCATCTTTTCAAGTATTTAAAATTTTACATTAAACTAAAAATGAGGTATTATATGATGTGTTGGCAGTCCCATTTTGTTATGTTGGCAAATAGCCAGGTCAGTAAAAGTGGGTGGAGACCACTTCTCCTACTCTCTTATTTGAATGTAAAACATCATTACAATCATATATTATACCGAAAATAAACATCATGTCCTGTTCTTCTAATCAGTAGAGGAAAAGCAAGGAAGCTAATTCAAAATATTCTGATATTGCTGCATCTGCAGGTGTTGAAGGAGCTGGAAGAGGCGCCATAGCAACTCAAGACTTGAACGTTGGAGACATTGCACTGGAAGTCCCCATATCTGTTATCATATCTGAGAACATTGTGCATGAATCCGACATGGTACATACCTTGGTTTTTACTTTATTTTGAAAGTTAAGAACTTTTCGTAATATTCCTTTATGCTCATTAATAATGTATATTTGATCTCCTATAAGCAACTAAGTTACTTAGACAAAAGATGTAAGCGGTTAACTAGGGACTTTGAATCGCATTAGTTTAACAACCTCTCTCTCTCTCTCTCTCTCTCTCTCTCTCTCTCTCTCTCTCTCTCTCTCTCTCTCTCTCTCTCTCTCTTCTAGGACAATATTCTATTTTGAAAGTAGTAGATGGGATGTACTCAGAAATAATGTTGTTAATATGGAGCATGAGGGAGAAGCACAACTATGACTCAAAATATAAGTTATATTTTGATACGCTGCCTGAGTCATTCAGGACAGGTTTGTGTTGGCTAGTTTGCATATACCTCGAATCTTAATTGCTATTTAACTTTCCCATTTTAGTGTAAATATTTTCCCACCCTCTGCAATTATTATCTTAATAGCCAATAGTTGCAAAAAAAGGCTTCCTAGTACTGTTAAAGAATCTGGAAATTGTGCTCTATGTCTGGTTTATTTTGTATTTTATTATTTTTTTATCCAACTTCTATTTATAGAAACAACTTTTCTCAGAAACTATTCGTGCAGACGCCTATGTTTGATACCATTCTAGCAAAGGAGTAAGGCAGAATTTAAGATTCACTTCCATGGGAAAATCAATTATCCTTTGTAGGGCTGGGACCGGTTCGGTTCTTACTCAAAATGAGTGGAACCGTTATAAAAGTTTTAACTAATGAAATCGGTTCGGTTCCTATATAAAAAATCAAGAACCGTTATGTTGGTCCCGATTAATATGGTAATCAGTCTAGAGGGGGGGGGGGGTGAATAGACTGATTGGTTTTTCAAATTTTCTCTAAGTCCAAAATGACTTATCAGAGAATGTCTGATTCTGGTGACAGAGAAAGGCTGGTTCTGATATCAGAACTGGCCTTGGCAGCGGATTCTGATCTGTCCGGGTAGCCTCAGAAATACTAAGGCAAATGCCTTTCTGATAACTCTGAAAACAAGATCTGCTGAACACAGATTCCAAGTCTTAGAGTTAAACAGTTAATATCCTAAGTGCAGAAATATAAATTGCAGTAAAGTAAATGACACCGGATATTTTTATAGTGGTTCAAGGAACAACTCGTTCCTCTAGTCCACTGTTCCACTAGCTTTGAAGTAGATCGGTTACAAAGCTAATTCCTAGCACTTAAGAAGCACTCCTCGTCTTCTTCAAGTCTAGATGTCACCCGGGATGCAATCCTGCTTCCTGATGACTGGTCCTTTCACTCAGCTTCCCGGAAGTATCACCACTTCACTACTGCAGTTACTTGGACGCCCTTCTTTGCAGAAGATGTTCTGAATACAGAGTTTTCTCCAACTTGCTTCGTCACAAGAGATGTGTAGTTGAAGTTCTTGAAGTGTTGAAGAAACAGGGTGAACTTTGCTGTGTGTTGGGATTTGAGGTTATGGATATTAGAGTCTTCCCAACGTAAGCTTGTCTTGTTGAAGATTGTAGGATTTGAATCTCAAGAGAGCTTGAATTAGATGAGCAAAAGTTGTAGCAAAGTTGTTTTCCTGTTCTTCGGTGAGTAGCTTATATACTGAGGTTGTCTGCCCGTTGGAGGAGGAGACAACTGCATTGAATGCGCGTACAGTTGACTTGACCGCCGTTTTGGAAGGTTTCTATTTTTATAATATATCTTCCCGGATTCCTTGGTCAATCATTTGCAATCAATCCTTCAGCGTATCAGGCTCATTTAATGTGCATTAAATGCTTTCCTTTCATGCACAGTCTTCTAGCCGTTGGATGTTTTTACCCGTTGGATTCATAGCTGTTGGATGTTGCTTGAAATCTTCTAAGTGTTAGTCGGGCTCTGATCAGGCTCTTCTGAAGTATTGAATTCTGATGGCTTTCTGATGAGTTGAGTTCTGATGGCTTTCTGATGAGTTGAGTTCTGATGGCTTTCTGATCTCTGACTGAACTCTAACTCTGACTCTGATAGGTCCGCTGATGAGTACCTCTGATCTGTAACTCTCATCGGTTATCAGATGTCCAATTTATCAGCAGATCTCATGGTGCAACTCTGATGGACTTCTGACAAGAGAACTCTGATAAAGCAGTTCTCACAGAGCAAGTCTGGTCGAGCAATTCTGATGCACTTCTGATCTGATCCAAAGCAGAGCAACTCTGATCGTCGACTACACTAATACTTACAATTGAAAATTCTAATATATAAAATCTAATTTGGGGGTATTCTAACTTTCTAATCCTATAGCATCATCAAAATCTAATTACATTTATTCCTTACACGTTATGGAACCGAACCGGTAGTAAACGGTTCGGTTCTTCCTTTTACCGGTTCCTAGAATAATTTTTTCTCGTCTAAGAATTAACACATAATTTTAAACACGTCGAAAATTCAAAACACGAGTATTAAATTTTTATTTGAAGCTCTAATCACTTCAAACATCAAAGCTCAAACTTAACTAATGAACTTTGAACACTTAATAGAACAAAAGTGATATAAATTTTCATGTAATAAATGAAACATTAAAAATCGTTGTAGTGTCGTAGCGATGAAGGTTACTCGTCATCATAGTAGCAAGAATAGGACGCCTACTTCAAGTCTTTCAAAACATAAAAAAAGGCATTGAGTTTGCATGTATAGATATAAAAAAACATTATTACATCCTATTGATTCATAATAAATCTAATAATTAGAAATATCATGAAAATAGTAAAGTAAAATATGTGCAATCAACTACAAGTTATTTGGGTTATTTTATATTTATAAAATTTATGTGATGGAACAAAACTTGATTTGTAGAAAGGAGTTTAATGTATTTATCAACCTCATGTACAATATTTATTACTTCTTTTCTGTTAATCAAATTAGAATTGTTAGTTAAATATCTTATATTGTTTTATTATTGTTGTTATGGTGGTGGTTATTATTGCTATTATATTATTATTATTGTTACTAGTTACTAGTTACTACTACTACGTACTACTAATATTATTTTATTTTTTATTTTTTTTAATAACGGTTCCTTAACGGTTCCATGCACATATTTTTTATAGGAACCGGGAACCGAACCGTTATAACCCGCTTCGGTTCGGTTCCTACAAATGAGGCATTAATTGTTAACGGTTCGGTTCCTAGATGTTGTTAACGGTTCGGTTCCAATCGGTTCTACGGTTCCCGGTTCCAAAATCCCACCCCTAATCCTTTGTAGCATTTCTGGTATGAATCAAAGTTTTATGTGTTCCCTACTTCCCTTATTTTTATTTTTATTTTATAATTTCCCACTTATGTTTCTTAGAAAAATGTTAGAAAATAGATGTATTTATAGATGTTTTTTAACCCCACTCCCCACACCACCACCCCCGGGACCCCCTTGCCCCCCACCCAAAGCCCCAACGGCTATATAGCCGTTTGGGAGGTTTTGTTTGAAAAAAAAATCAATTTTTTTAAAGTTATACATATTGTAAAATAAGTTAATTAATTTAATGAATTAAGTAAAGCTATTTGTACTTAGAAAAGTGGTTTGATTTATAATTCACAAATGTTACAAAATAGGTGTATAAGTATTCAAACAAATTACATATTGTAAATGTATTTTTAATTTAAAAACCGGCTTTAGATTTTAGAAAAATAATTATAAGTCGTAAGTTTGTAACCAATTAATTAATTTGAGAAGTGCTACATATGAAAAAATGAACGCATATTTATTTGACATATGAAGTACAAGTTTACAAATTAATTTGAAGTACAACTACAAATTTACAATTTTGAAATATGAAGTACCACTACAAAAAAACAGCGTTATAGTCACGGATTTTAGTCACGGATTTGGTCCGTGACTAGTTTAGTCACGGACTAGTCACGGAAATTTAAAAAAAAAAAAATAGTCACGGTCTGGACCGTGACTATGGCCGTGACTACGTGTAGTCACGGTCGTGGCCCGTGACTTAAGTCCTCCGATAGGCCCGTTTCCGTTTCCGGCGAAGTTTATTTGATTCCGACGACTTAGTCACGGCCAAATCCGTGACTATACCCGTGACTATAATTAAAATTTAATTTTTTCAACTCCCTTAACTTAATTCGCAACGGCATTATGTACGGATAATTTTAGTCACGGCCATATCCGTGACTAGTTCCGTGACTACTTTGATTAACACGTCATTTACACGTCATTAACACGTGTTGGACGCGTATTGGACACGGTTTTGCTTAGTGACGGACAAATCCGTGACTAAGTCCGTGACTAAATTTTTTATATATGCAGGAGCAGCTCATTGAACAGAACCACACCAATTCATTCCCAGTATATACAGTATCCGTTTGAAATATCGAAGGATGTAGTCTATCTTCTATCATTTTCCCTGTTTATGCAGATAAGGTATGTTATTTGAATTATAATTTTTATTTAGAATTAGTTGGTTCAATTTAAATTATTAAAACTATTAAATTAGTGAGGTTGTTAATTAATTAACAACATGTTTTAACTATAAGCGTAGTAATGTCATAAATTAGAATTAGTTAAACTTTTAGGTTTATAAAATAATTTAATTAAAATTAGTTAGCTAAATGTAGTTTAAAACGTAATGATGTTTATGTTTAGTGAAATTAGTTCAAATAACGTACGTTAGTAATGTGTTAATTAAGTGAATTGTGAATTGTTATTGTGAATTGTGTATTGCTTATTAATTCAAATGACTTTATATACATGTTCAAATTATTGGGTTGAATTTGGTGATATTATTTAATTTAGTGAATTGTTAATTGTGTATTACTAATAAGATTAAATGTCATTAACGTAATAATTTAGTGTAGGTTTAAACGTAGGTTTACAAAAATAATTTAATTAAAATTCGTTTGCTAAACGTAGGTTTGAATGTAGCTATTGATGTGTTAATTAAGTTAAATTAGGTAGCTAAACGTAGGTTTAAACGTAGTGATGCATTAAAAGGGGACGGAATGAACTAGTTAAATTTAGTTAAATTTAACTAAATGAATTAGTTAGATTTAATTAAACGTATGTTTAATTTAGTGAAATTAACTGCATTATTGTGCATTAGGGGACATATATTTTGTGCATTATTGTTGTGAATTCTGTGCATTTCATTTAAAAAAAGTGAAAATTAGTTGATTATATTTAGTGAAATAAATTACTTAAAATTGTGTGCATTGCATTTCATATAATTTTTTATTATAATATTCAGGCATAATGTATAAACAAAATAGAAGTTGGATGTATGATAAAGATGCGGTATGGTACGGAATGCAATCAAATTTTCTCGAGGGAGTCGGGGAATTTATTGAATTTGCACTTGAACATCCGGCTTATATGAGTGGTGATAAAATAAGATGTCCATGTTCAAAGTGTAAAAATCTCAAATTTAAAGACCCACACGAAGTTGGGTATGATTTGTACGCGGTTGGTTTTGTTCCCAATTATTATAATTGGACTTCTCACGGCGAACCTTTGGATCCATCTGTTATACCACAAACGGTAGGTTCGTCTCGTTAAGTCCCTCCAGAGATGAGTGTGTGGGGAGACCGTGCTGAAATGAGGTGGGACCAACAAATGGTATATGACGCATACGGTGTACCGTCTCAGTTCAACCCCCCACAACCACCTAACGACCCCCCTGAAGCCTCAACCTCGTATCAACCAGATGCGGATGAAAATCCGACATTTTATCAACCTTATGTGGATGAAGGTTTGGCTGAGAGATTTCAGGATGTTCTAAAAGCTGTCGACCAACCTCTGTATGCTGATTGTGAGGGATACTCTCAGCTATCCGCTGTTACTGAGTTCATGAACATAAAAGCCGAATACAGTCTCCCTAAAACTTGCATGAATAGAGTCTTGCAGTCAGTAGGAGGGATGCTACCGCGAGATCATACCCTTCCGGATTCATATTACCACATGAAGTAGTTAATGTCTAAGTTGGGGCTACCTTGTGTTGAAATTGATGCGTGCCCGGAAGGATGTATGTTGTTCTGGAAGGAGGATGAGGCACTTGAGTTCTGCAAGTTCTGTGGTGGAGATAAATACAAACCTATTCGTCAAGGTAAAAAGAAACCACGACATAGGTCTGCACTGTCTAAACTGTATTACCTCCCAATAGCTCCTCGGCTGCAAAGGATGTACGCTTCGACTGCTACTGCGAAACACATGACATGGCATGTTGAGCACGAAACCAACGAGGGTATGATGGCTCACCCTTCGGACTGTGAAGCCTGGAGACACTTTGACCGATGTCATCCTCAGTTTGCTATGGAGCCATGAAATGTGCGGTTGGGATTGTGCTCAGATGGATTTGCTCCTTTTGGCAGGTTTGGCAAGAACTATTCATGTTGGCCGGTCATGTTAACACCTTACAATCTCCCTCCCGACATGTGCATGAAAAGTCATTTCATCTTTTTGTCTTTAATTTGTCCGGGTTCCAAGGATCCTGGGCGAAAGATAGACATTTATCTTCAACCCTTTATTGAGGAGATGAAAGAATTGTGGGCCGTTGGGACACCAACTTATGATGTTTCATCAGATAAAATGTTTATCATGAAAGATGCCATCATTTGGACCATTAGCGACTTCCCTGCCTATGGCATGCTTTCGGGATGGAGCACACACGGTCTGATGGGATGTCCGATATGCATGGAGAAATCAGGTGCCAACTGGCTCAGTTACGGCAAAAAAGGAAGTTACTTTGATTGTCACCGCAAGTTTTTCCCGGAAAGGCACCGATATCGAAAGGACAAGAAGTCTTTCATTAGAGGCAGAGCGGTACGAGAGAGCCCACCCCCGAGATTGACCGGTGAAGAAATTTATAACCGGGTTCGACGTTTTCCTACGGCTATGGAAGAGCCAAACCAAGAGCCATATGGGTATTGTGATACCCATAAGTGGACAAAGAGGAGCATATTCTGGGAGTTGCCTTATTGGAAAGACCTTCTTATCCGTCACAATTTAGATGTCATGCACACTGAGAAGAACGTCTTTGACAATATATTTAACACGGTGATGGATTTGAAAGGCAAAACTAAAGACGGTCTTGCAGATAGGAAAGATATGACTATTTGGTGTGATAGACCCGAACTTTCTGTTGATCTAGAATATCAGGGCAAGGAAGTTCCAAAAGCAGTCTACCAGGTCACAGAACCACAAAAGGCAGCAATATTAAAATGGCTTGCGTCTCAGAAGTTTCCAGATGGCTACTGCTCCAACTTGTCTAGATGCGTAGACATGAACAAACTTACCACGACGACGAGCATGAAAACTCACGATGCTCATGTAATAATGCAAAGACTTCTACCAATTGCACTAAAAGAGATGCTCCCTGAACACGTATGGTCCTGCATTACTGAAATCAGTTTGTTGTTTCAATCGATATGTTCCAGCGTTTTGGATGCGGCATCCCTCCGGAGACTACAAGAGTCTGTTCCCATTTTGATGTGTAATCTAGAAAAAATAATGCCTCCATCGTTTTTCGATACAATGGAACATCTCATAATACATCTTCCGTATGAGGCTTTGACTGCTGGGCCCGTCTTCTATCGCTGGATGTACAGATTTGAAAGGTTAGTCACAATTTCATTTAAAAAAAGAATATTTATTTCACAATAACTGTTAACATGTGTATTATTGCATTATTGCAGATATCTAGGAGAGCTGAAAAAGAAAGTGACCAACAAGGCACACGTTGAGGCTTCAATTTGTCAAGCGTATCTTCAACAAGAAATCTCAACGTTCTCGTCTTTTTACTTCGAGCGTGACGTCATCACCAGAAGGAAGAGACCTGCCCGGAACAATGACATTGGCGAGGATTTATATGAAAATGTAGTTTCCATCTTCAATTACCCAGGCAGAGGTAAAGGTGCTGCGACACAACGATACATCCTGGGTGGGGAATTGCAAATTGCGCATACTTATATCCTCATGAATTGTCCAGAAATCTCACCGTTTTATCAGTAAGTTAAATTTGTAGTTATAATTGTAATACTTATAAATTAAATTTGTAGTTAATTTATAGTTTTTTTTTTATTTTTGACTTCACAGTGAATTCCGAGCTTCTTTATCAGCCTTTCCTGAGAATGAAATTGATGCGGTTGTGGACTCTGATTTTGTAAATTGGTACAAGTATCAGGTATATATATACACACATTAATTATATATATTACCTAATGTTTACCTAATGTTATTATTATGTTTATATTTACAGATCAATAGTCGTGGGATTGTCGACCCTTTGTTAGTATCATTAGCGTGGGGCCCAGGTGTCAGTGCCAAAGTGTGGCGGCAATATGTGATAAACGGTTACACATATCACACAGCCGATTACGGAGAGGGCCGACCAACAACGAACAGCGGGTTATGTGTCCCGACCATCAGTTATGATAACTCGGAAACCAATTTTTTTGGTGTCCTGCAGGAGATTCTGGAACTTGAGATGCCTTCTGGTGCGAAAAAATTCACATGCGTTCTGTTCCGTTGCACATGGGTCGACCCCACACGTGGCGTGCGCAAAAATCCGAAGTATAATATGATTGACGTCAACCACTCTCGTGTGTACCCGAAAAATGAGCCTTTCATACTCGCCCAACAAGCAGCGCAGATTTATTATGCAGAATATCCTTCAACAAGGCGGACACCGAATCCTTGGGTGTGTGCATGTCCTGTCCGGCCGAACAAAATAAAATCACAAACTCAACACAAGAACGTTGATCTAGATGCTTTTCAGCAACAATTTTTCCAACCTCCGCCTATTGTTGAGACGGTCAACTATAACGTCCAATTAAGTGATCCAAATGGCGGACGTGTTGAAGTCATGCCAGAAACGCACCTTCCGGACCTAACCATTCCATCTGAGCGCAAAATTGAGGAAATGTATGTAGCACAACAAAATGCTCAATATCAGGAAGAAGGTGAATGGATAGACGGTTCAGATACAGAAGAAGACACTATATATGTAGAAAATAACGATTCTGACAGCGAGTAATTGTGCTGTTGTAATTTCAATTTTGTGATATAATTTCTCCAAGCATATTTGATAATTTCTTTCATCATTATTGTTTGTAAAATAATTACTCCTTAATCTGTTCTATACCACATAAATTCAAAGCAGTTTATTTAATACTCCACAGTCCACACTACAATTACGATGGTATTAATAGTTATTCATATAATTACAATAGTAATAATAATAATAATAATAATGTTAATAATTATATTAACATTATTTATAATATTATAATAGTAATATAAACACAATTAATATTATTATAACGATATAATAATAATAAGAATAATAATAATTATTATTATTATTAATAATAATAAATCATGTCTGAATTTTTCTGATCTGATCTGATTTGAATAAAATAAGAATAAACAATAAGTAATAACTAACACAAAGACGAACAGAACAACACCTTATTCATTTTTCGGTTCAATAAGTTGTGTACATAGTTTCAGAGGACACATTCTTGTACGCATCATATCTCAGTCAATTGGTTCTTTATTAGTCATTTTTTAGCATAAAATGCTTGGGTGGCAGGAAAATGAAATTATAAATTTAATAGTCACGGTTGTAGTCACGGTCAGGACCGTGACTACACCCTTCGTAAATGCCGAAGTCAGGCCTGACGGTCAGAGGGGCGCTGACCGAAATAGTCGTGGTCATGGCCGTGATTATGACCGTGACTACTTTCAAATTTTAAAAACAGTCACGGTTATAGTCACGGCTTTGACCGTGACTATTCCGATTAAAGGCGGCTCTGACCGCCTCGCTGACATCGTCAATTACGAAGGGTTTAGTCACGGTCCTGACCGTGACTATGACCGTGACTAAAAAATTATATAAAACAAACACTTAGCGTTTTTTTTTAAACCTACGCACCCAAACTCAAACCCTAACTTCATCTTCCTTCTCTCTTCCCTCTCTTCCAGTTTAGATAGTGCCGCCGTCGCCGCCTAGCCGTCGCCGCCTAGCCGTCGCCGCCTAGCCGTCCGCCGTCGCCGTCTAGCCGTCCGCCGTCGTCCTCCGGCCGCCTTCGTCCACCTTCTTCCGTCGGCCCTTCTTCAGTCAAGGTTATGTGTTCTGTTCATCTTATTTTGTAATATTTGATTAAAATTCCAAAAATGCATGATTGTACAGTTTAGATAAGATGCATGATTTTTAGTTTCATATCATTTTGTAATCTTCAAAAGTTGTATGTATGATTTATTATATGCATGATTTGTAGTTTTGCATGATAATTTCGTTTTATATGTTTCGTATGCATGATTAATATATGTTCAAATGTAGATTATTTTATGTTTAATATATGTTCATATGCATGATTAATATATTTTCGAACTAATGCGTGCTTATACAATTAGTATCATGTTTAACATATATGTTTAGTGTTTGATTTGCATGCCTCTCTATACATATGCACTACTTTAAATTTAATTTCCGAAAATATTTAATTTAGGTTAATATTTAAAAAAAAACTGTTTAAATAAATAGCCCCTCGTGTTAAACTTTCAAAAATAGTTTAACACGTTTAAATATAATTTCCGTAATATCCATTAACAAAATATTAAACATTTAAATTTAATCCCGAAAAAAACTGGACGAAACATTGTTTTTTATAATAGTATAAGCATAAAAAATTATTTTTATTTTTTATATTATAAACTGTTTTTAGATAAACTGTTTTTCCAAAAACTGTTTTTATACAAACTGTGTTTATAAAAACTGTTTTTATACAAACTGTTTTTATATAAACTGTTTTTATAATTAATCTAATAAAAACTGTTTTTATAAAAACTGTTTTTAATAAAAACTGTTTTTATACAAACTGTTTTAATATAAACTGTTTTTATAATTTATCTAAAAAAACTGTTTTTATAAAAATTGATATATATAAACTGTTTTATATAAAATGTTTTATTAAACAGATTTTTGTAAAAAACAGTTTTTATAAAAACTGTTTTAATAAAAAGTGTTTTTATAAAAACTGTTTTTATATAAACTGTTTTTATAATTAATCTAATAAAAACTGTTTTTATAAAAACTGTTTTTAATAAAAACTGTTTTTATACAAACTGTTTTAATATAAACTGTTTTTATAATTTATCTAAAAAAACTGTTTTTACAAAAATTGATATATATAAACTGTTTTATATAAAATGTTTTATTAAACAGATTTTTGTAAAAAACAGTTTTTATAAAAACTGTTTTAATAAAAAGTGTTTTTATAAAAACTGTATTTATAATAACTGTTTTTATAACAAACAGTTTTAAATTTATTTTAAAATGATATATCTAAAACATAAAAAAATGATCTCCTCTCATGTAAACTTTGCAAAAAGTTTAACATGTTACCTCCAAGGGCAATTTATTGCCAAATTATAGAAGAACTTATTGTGAAAAAATATGGACCCCTCATATTAAACTAATAGATAGTTTAATATGCTATATATAGAAGAACTCTTTATGAAAAAATACGGACCCCTCATATAGAAGAACTTATTATGAAAAAATATGGACCCCTCATGTTACCTCCAAGGGCAATTTATGATAATACTTGTATAAATTTTTATAGTGAAAAATAATAAATATACCCCAAACTTTGAAAGGGTGTGAGGTAAGCACCACAAACTTTCATATGTAATTTAAATATCCCAAACTTTATATAAAGTTTGGGGTGTTTAAATTACTTATGCAAGTTTGGGGTGCTCTTGTCACACCCCTTCAAAGTTTGGGGTATTTTTATTATTTTTTCTATAAAAATTTAATACACTGTGTATAAGTTTAATATGAGTGGTTCAATAATTTCTAATAAACTCATCCTATAATTTATCAATGAGTTGACCCAGTCGACCGAAGAATCGATCAGTTGGAGCTTGTCAATGAGTTGACCTAGTCAATTCTTAGATAAGCTCCAATCTGTGGATTCTTCTGGCTATGGCTTGAGTCATCGATGGACTCTCTCAAGCGCATGTACTGACATTATGTCGCTACATGTGATATAGTCCATCCATGGTTCAAGGCGTAGCCTGAAGAATCGTCAGAATGGAGTTTATCAATGAATCGACTCGGTCAACTCATTGATAAGCTCCAACCGGTTGATTTTTCGATCGACTGTGTCAACTCCTTGATAATTATAGTATTTGTTTATTAGCAATTATTGGACCCTGATATTAAACTTATACCCAGTTTAATATGTTATATACATTGACAATTGATAATACTTATGTAAAAATTTGATTTTCTATTATAAGCGTTCTAACAAAAAACAAAATAAATTAATATATTTTAGATGAGCAACGAACAATCGACCTCGGCTTCCCGCCCTAACTATGCGCCCATGTCCGAAGCGGAGCGCAACAACGAAGGAGCTGTTTGGGTGACCCCTGCAGAAGTTCTTTTGTAAGTAGTTATGAAGAAACCTTATTTTCAATAATTTTATATAATGTTAAATAATCTAACCAAATCTTATATAAATAAATACTATTAATTTTTTAAGTGACGAAGAAGTGTTCAAAGGCATCAAAAGCATAATCGGAGGACACTTTCTTGGCACTTGGGCCACGTACTCGGATGTTGACCCCAAGGTTCGCGAGCTATGGTGGAACCTGTTCAAGGTAAAAATAAATGAATGTTCCCTCCCTTATTGTATTGGCCTAATATATACCTACTGATTAATTAATCCAATTTGTTTTAATAAAGGCTCGCTATTATTGGACTCACGCAAACGGTGCCGATATTCTTAAAGCCTACAATGCTAGGATTTCGACCTGGCTTCGCGCCACTTTTAAACGTGCGCGAAAAAGTTCGAAAAAGCCTAAATGGGTTTCAGATGAAGTGTGGTCCAACCTTTGTCGCCACTGGTCTTCTGATCCGAAATTCTTGGCCAGAAGTGAATCCGGTAAGAAAAACCGGATGTCCGAGAAGGCCTTGGAGATGCAGTGGCACGGGGGTCGCAAATCTCAGAATGCCCATAAAGAAACTCTTGTAAGTGCTATTCAAAAAACCTTACACCATCACAATCCTTCATTATAAAAAATTTACTTAAGTCTTTTTCACACCATTTAGGCTGGTCCTGAGAAGAAGAGGGTTGGTGTTCTCCGGCTCGTCAAGCATTGCTGGACGAAGCACGGCGAGGAATCTGAAGCCGATCTGCCACCCCGCCTCGCTGACTTCGAAGTATGTAGCATCATATTTTGTTATTTATTAACATATCAAATCTAAGTATGTAGCATTTAAAAAATATTTTTTGAAAATGCAGACGAAGTACAACGAATCCGTTGACAGGCAGCGTGCGGCACGAGGCTTGACTCAGGAAGACGACCTCGATTCCGATGCGGATGATGAGGCGGCCATTGAGGCGGCCGGGGTTTACAAGGGCCGGGTTCCGTGCTTGGGGGCCGAGGGGCAACGGATTTTGTATGATCGAAGCACCGGCGCTTCCTCTTCTCGGTCAAGGCGGGGAGAAGATCCCCGTATTGCTACAATGCAGCGTGAACTGGAGGAGCACGAACGGCGATGGGAGGAGCAGCGGAAAGCAGATGAGGCCACAAAAGCCCGGTTGGAGGAGATGGAACGGTACATGCGTGCTGGATTCCAGCCTCCGCAACAGGCTTTTCCTCCCCCGTACGTATTCCACCCTGAGCAAACTCCTCAAGTTCCGCACATGGGCGGTGTGGGATTTTTCCCCAACTCCGGATATGGTGGCATGCCTATGATCTCCCCGAATTTCGGATCTATGTCCTTTGATTTTGCGAGGTCATCCGGAGGAGGTAGTGGCACACCGAGCCATGGAGGCCGAGGAGCACCCCGAGGAGGACCCCGAGGAGCACCCCGAGGAGGAACCCGACCTGACCCCGAAGACCCCCCCGTGAACCCAGATGAGTTTCTTGTTGATGATGATGAAGAAGAAGAAGAAGAAAATCCTAATTTTTTTCATAATGGAGTCCCACGAAGGGACATGTAATCATCATACATTTGTACTTTGTTGTTTGTCAAAACATTTAAAAGTTTGTCACAATATTTATTAAGTTTGTTGTATGTCTTTACTCTTTAAAATGTAATTTTAAATTTAAAAAATTAGAATAATATTTTCAATAATTCAATAGTATAAAAACATGGATAAAAATTAGAATAACATTTTTAAATTTAATTTGTAAAAATACGTGTTAAAAAGTAATTTTTAAAAACAACTTTCAAAAAAAAATGGAAATTTTTTTTTTACAAAACAAAAATAGTAGTCACGGCCTTATCCGTGACTACAGTTAATTCGAAATTATTATTTGTTTTTAATAAAAAAAATTATTTTTTTTTTAAAAAAAAAACTTAGTCACGGTCGAAAACCGTGACTAATTTCAAAATTTTAGATTACACCCGCGGGCGGTCTTTTGAAAATTTTGAAAATTTTAAAAATTAGTCACGGCCCACAGCCGTGACTAATATTTATTTTTTTAAAAAAAATTATAGTCACGGTCACAAGCCGTGACTAACATGTCGGAGTGGGGTTTCCGACATGAAAATAGTCACGGTCGTTGACCGTGACTAATCCGTGACTAAATTTAGTCACGGTTATGTGGCGGTGACTTCATTTAGTCACGCCAATTAAGACACGGATTTAGTCACGGCGGATGACCGTGACTAAACACCTTAGTCACGGAATTTTTACACTGCAGTCCGTGACTAAATCCGTGACTACGCCCGTGTTTTTTTGTAGTGTACAAGTTTACAATTTTGAAATATGAAGTACAAGTATAAATTAATTTGACAAGTGCTACAAAATACATTTTATAATAAATTCTAAAATACTAATCAATCAGAATCTCCGGCATAGGTAGAGCCACTATCGGTTGTTGAGTCATCCATAAAATCTTGGGAGGGGGTGATGCTCATTTCTTGAGTTCTACGTGCGGCCGTCAACCAATCGTGGTAGCATATAAGCGTCTCAAGAGACTCCGAGCTCAATCTCGATCTAGATGCCGTTAGGACGTTGCCGGCCGAACTAAATTCTTGTTCCACAGCAACTGTTGAAACCGGCATTGATAGTACTTGCTTAGCCATCCGTGCTAAAATCGGGAACGTTCTTTCTTTTGACTTCCACCAGTCTAGAACGTCAAAGTCATCATTTTCTTCAAAATCAACTTCATATGTTAAATACAAAGTAATCTCATTCAATGTGCTTTGTTCAGTGACGTGAGTTGTTTTAGTTTTTTTCATAAGATTGCCAAATGCAGATTTAAAAATCGATTTTCCTTTAGATGAAGATGTTCGTGACGGGGGAGGGGGAGCATTGCTATATTGTGCACAAAACTCATTAAATAAGGCATAAAATAGAGCACTAACCTCGTTGTATTCCGTTTTCGGATCTATGAGGTTATCGTCATGCATTGGAAATTCACCAAAAAACGCAAGATAATAGAAGTTGAAACAATCTTCCAAATTAACATGTCTAAAACGAGGATCGAGAATAAATGCAATACCATAAATATGGGGAATATGCGCATAATATTTTAAAAACTTTTCCTTCATATAATCACAAAAATAACTCACGAAAACGGCATTCTCAAATTCTTTAAAAGCACCGGCGAGATTAACAGCTTCACGAATAAATTGGTTTGCGGTAGGTTTATAAACATGACTAAAAGTTTCAGTTGCATTAAAAAAAATCAAAACATTACAAATTTTTTCGCAAGTGTCGATCTCAGCCGAGTTTATAATATAGTTATCATGTTGTTTTAAAAAAGCAGGAAAATGTTATTTATATCTAAGAACAACTTTAAGTAATTTATAAGTACTATTCCAACGAATACTCAAATCTTTAGAAAAAGCAACATATCTCACACCTCTTTCAGTCAAATAAGTTTGCCATTTTAATCTAAGTTGACCATTACCTCAAATACGTCTAATCCCCCCCTTCACTACCTCCATAGCATCTCTTAAGGAGGGTGCCGACAGCCACGACACCGACCAGCCTGCCTCATCCCAAACCGCCACCGGTAATAAAAAAAGTAAATCTGAACTAATGCAAAATAATTTTGATAAATGGAAGGACCCACAAACCAGCTATTGGCACGCAACTTGCAAGTGGTGCAACAACAACTATAGTTTGGGGACCTCCGGCAGATACGGATCCGCCGCAAGGCATCTTAAGGCAAAGCACCCCGTGGAGTATGCAAAATTAGGCGGCGGAACGGGGAAGCAAACTCAAATATCGAGGTTTGCGAATTCTCAACCTTTTGGTAATTTCTCCTACAATGATGCACAAAATTTGACTGGTATGACTAACTTAATTTGTGAAGAAAATTTGCCTTCTATGTTTTCTGAAAGTCTTGCTTTAAGAGATTATGCACAAGGTAGTTTAAATCCTCAATTTAGAAATTATAGTCGCAAAACTGTTAAGAAAGAAATTATAAGGCTTTATAATGCGGAAAAGGCAAGGTTACAAATTTTTGCAAACTTTGATGGGCGTGTTACTATTTGTTCTGACATATGGGAGGATGATTTTCATCATTTATATTATTTGGGTCTGACTGCACATTATATTGATGAGGATTGGAATATGCATAAACGTGTTCTTGCTTTTCGTAAATTTAATGATCGTCACACCGCTGAACATATTTATATTTTGATTGAGCGTATTTTAATTGAGTATAATTTGATTGATAAGGTGTTTGCTATTGGTTTCGACAATGCTACTAATAATACTGTTGCTATACCTAGATTGCGTGAATTGTGTGATGCCAATTAGAAGATATGAAGCAGAGACAATGATGCTAATTCTTAGGCTCATAATACTCAAAAGAACAAGCTTGGTGCGCACAAAAATTGCAGTAATACTCAATCAAGAGAAGTCGTATTTTCACCAGAATTACAAAATTGCCACCGATTGTACGACAAATATGACACCGTGCAACCACTTGTATGGTATACGCTTCCGTGTATCGGTAGGTGCATTATATGGCAATTGCCTTGTAGAGTGAAGGGTGCGACTTCATTCTTATATCTTACGTAGTGTGTTTTTATAAAACATTTATGTGGAAATTTCACTTTGCACCTCACTTTTTGGATGATATTGGACTTTGCACCCCATTTTAGAAAAACTTTGATTTTGCACCCCATTCGACTTAAAATTTCTTTGACTTTGACACCACATTTAGAAATTTTTCTTCACAAAATGTTGTGTGTTGGGGTGCAAAATCAAAGTTTTTCAAAATGGGATGCAAAGTCCAATATCACCCAAAAAAATTAGGTGCAGAGTCAAATTCCCCCGAAATTTATTCATAAACCAAATGTTACTTTTATGATACACTGAATTCGGCCGTATAAAAAATTCTAATTCTAATTCAGAATTAATGGAGACTAGTGCATGACTACAATTGTCCGTATGAATTTGTAAATTGTTATGTTAAAACTATTTTTAATCTATACGTAATATATAAAGTCGTAACAAATACTCCGTAATAATTACTAGTATATTTTATGACTAAAATAAAGATTATTTGTAAAAAAGTGACTAGTGTGTGGCTATAATTTAATAATAGTAACTTAATTATATTAACTCATGTTCATTTTTTAAATTTAAGAGAGACTCTATATTGTAATAATTATTAGTCATATTTAGATAAAATAAATTCTATTTTAATAATATTTTTGAAAAAAACCCCGTAATAATGCTCATAAACACTGATCCACAAAAACAAAAAACAAAACACGGATCCACAATTATAGAGTGCTGTTGAAAATTTGCCATAATGAATGTTTTTATCCAACACTTGACTACTGTGTTTTTCCCTAATAAAAACATTGCTTAATATTTTCAAACTTCCTTTTCAAAGTTGAGAAGTGGATATCTACAAACATGGATAACAAGAATAATCTAATGGAGCCAAATATGCAAGAAAACATGCAAGAATCCAACATCGTCAATATATTCAGCCTTCAAAATTTTATTAATTAATGCCTTTCTGTTATTATTAAACATCAATTTTGTCAATTATTTGCGAATAGTTCGGATTATAAGTCAAACACTTCAATGCAAACATAAATAAACTTGGAAGTTGATTTACTCGTTGAAAAAAATAGCTGGGAAAAAAATTATGTTAACAATGATGTCTTAATTTTAGCACTTGAACAAAAGTTTTGAATGTTGGAATAATTCGGCCGGATAAACCCGCAAAAAGCGTTAGAAAAATAATATAGCTCGAGTCACGTAAACGCTGTCCTCAAGAAAGTATTTCCGACTAGCGAAAATCTTTCCCCAAGATAAAACGAGCTCTTCGGCGTAAGCCGGTAACAGAACAACGAGAGTGAAATAAAATAATCCAGCAGAGTTGTAATATGTTAAGGGATCTTCTACTCAATAACTAATAATAGTATTACTTACTATTTGAGAATCCTGCTTAAAAAATATGTTAGGGTAGTGTTAGAGCTTCTCCATTCATGTCATCCAAATAAACGAATTTTTTAGTGCACATAAGTGCCACATCATTATTACGCATTAAATTTTGAATAATCTCAGAACTTAAAATTATTCTTCAACATTGATATTCATATAATTAGTTTTTCTATGACATGCATTAAATGCATTTTAACTATAATCTACAATAATCTGGGATTTGAATCTTGATACCGGATTTTCTTTTTGAATAATCCCCTAAAAAATCTCTTTCTCTCAATGTTAATCTTTGAAATAATCTGACATGTCATCTAAATAATCTTTAAATAAACTTATCAATGGTGATGCCCTTAGGAAGCAGGATTCTCAAATAGTAAGTAATATTATTATTAGTTATTGAGTAGAAGATCCCCTAACATATTACAACTCTGCTGGATTATTTTATTTCACTCTCGTTGTTCGGTTACCGGCTTACGCCGAAGAGCTCGTTTTATCTTGGGGAAAGATTTTCGCTAGACGGAAATACTTTCTTGAGGACAGCGTTTACGCGACTCGAGCTATATTATTTTTCTAACGCTTTTTGCGGGTTTATCCGGCCGAATTATTCCAACATTCAAAACTTTTGTTCAAGTGCTAAAATTAAGACATCATTGTTAACATAATTTTTTTCCCAGCTATTTTTTTCAACGAGTAAATCAACTTCCAAGTTTATTTATTTTTGCATTGAAGTGTTTGACTTATAATCCGAATTATTTGCAAATAATTGACAAAATTGATGTTTAATAATAACAGAAAGGCATTAATTAATAAAATTTTGAAGGCTGAATATATTGACGATGTTGGATTCTTGCATGTTTTCTTGCATATTTGGCTCCATTAGATTATTCTTGTTATCCATGTTTGTAGATCTCCACTACTCAACTTTGAAAAGGAAGTTTGAAAATATTAAGCAATGTTTTTATTAGGGAAAAACACAGTAGTCAAGTGTCGGATAAAAACATTCATTATGGCAAATTTTCAACAGCACTCTATATTTGTGGATCCGTGTTTTGTTTTTTGTTTTTGTGGATCAGTGTTTATGAGCATTATTACGGAGTTTTTTTCAAAAATATTACTGCGTATTAAAATAGAATTTATTTTATCTAAATATGACTAATAATTATTACAATATAGAGTCTCTCTTAAATTTAAAAAATGAACATGAGTTAATATAATTAAGTTACTATTATTAAATTATAGCCACACACTAGTCACTTTTTTACAAATAATCTTTATTTTAGTCATAAAATATACTAGTAATTATTACGGAGTATTTGTTACGACTTTATATATTACGTATAGATTAAAAATAGTTTTAACATAACAATTTACAAATTCATACGGACAATTGTAGTCATGCACTAGTCTCCATTAATTCTGAATTAGAATTAGAATTTTTTATACGACCGAATTCAGTGTATCATAAAAGTAACATTTGGTTTATGAATAAATTTCGGGGGAATTTGACTCTGCACCTAATTTTTTTGGGTGATATTGGACTTTGCATCCCATTTTGAAAAACTTTGATTTTGCACCCCAACACACAGCATTTTGTGAAGAAAAATTTCTAAATGTGGTGTCAAAGTCAAAGAAATTTTAAGTCGAATGGGGTGCAAAATCAAAGTTTTTCTAAAATGGGGTGCAAAGTCCAATATCATCCAAAAAGTGAGGTGCAAAGTGAAATTTCCACATAAATGTTTTATAAAAACACACTACGTAAGATATAAGAATGAAGTCGCACCCTTCACTCTACAAGGCAATTGCCATATAATGCACCTACTGATACACGGAAGCGTATACCATACAAGTGGTTGCACGGTGTCATATTTGTCGTACAATCGGTGGCAATTTTGTAATTCTGGTGAAAATACGACTTCTCTTGATTGAGCATTACTGCAATTTTTGTGCGCACCAAGCTTGTTCTTTTGAGTATTATGAGCCTAAGAATGAGCATCATTGTCTCTGCTTCATATCTTCTAATTCACTTTATTTTTAGGAAAAAAATAAATAAAATACCCCAAACTTTGAAGGGGTGTGAGATGAACACCCCAAACTTGCATATGTAATTTAAATACTCCAAACTTTGTATAAAAAGTTATTTTAGCACCATAATCAAGCTAAGTATTATTTCTTTCAAAAATGTAAGTTTATGGTGTTAATTGCATAATTTAGAAATATTTTAGAATTCATGAAGACACAATTAATATTCTAAACTTTCATTAAGAAATAGATAATGTTACCCTCAATCTATATTTGCAACACTTTTAATTTTCTATTTTAAATTATGCAATTAACCCCATAAATTTACATGACAATAATGGTGCAAAAATAAGTTTTTATTTAAAGTTTAGGGTATTTAAAGTTTGGGGTGTTAACATCACACCCCTTCAAAGTTTGGGGTATTTTTATTAATTTTCCCTTATTTTTATTATTTTTTCGCAAATAAAAAGTTCTTAAATTATGTCTGTAATCCATTCCAATTAATTTCAGTATGTGAATCTAATGTAGTATGATACGATCGAAATGTGCAACATTTTAAAATGAGCATAAAGCGGTACCAAAGGAAAGTGCAATTACACAAACGGAAATTACAACAATGTCAGAGTTGCTGGCCAGGATTAAATGCAAACGGCGCTCCATTTCGTGGGAAAAATTCAAATAGGAATTCGTGACTCTCTCAAAAACAAGCTCGGTTTATTTAGAGAGTAGAAAGAAGGTTCGGCTTATATATGGACTGCGACTATAGCCCAATTATGAATCATGAGCAAAAGTCCATTACACGGGATTAATAAACCAAGCCCATTAATCGGGACTAATTAATTATTAAAGCCAACTGCGCCTAACAAGGAATCATGAGTCACGAAAGGAACCCACATCCAGGCAAACCTGATCAGCAGGCCTCAAGCCTGAGCAGGATTCTAGTGAGGTCAGACTCACCCTAGGACTTACGTGGCATGTCATCCTTAGCATATACTCTGTAGTAGAGTAAAAGAGTAATAAATGCTAGGGGTGGGCATAAAAACCGAACCGAACCGGTACGGAACCGGCCCTAAATGGTACCGAACCGAATATCGGGTATTTAAAGGGTTCTATATAATTTAATCTCAAACCGAAACCATACTGTTTCAAATGGGTATGGGACTGGTCCTAGATTTTGAGAACCGAAAAATACCGGACCGAACCGTTCAAAAATAATGCCTTTGAGATTTTTATATTTTTCAATATCAAGAAATATCTTTTATAGATCAAAAATTTTATAGCCCAAGTATGTATTCATGCATCCCTAAAATAGCTACATGTGTGTGTTATATAAATATTGTTACTTTTTTCTTTTAGATAATTTATGTTATATTTCGTGTATATATATAATGAAAGAATGCTAAAGTTTTAAAAGTCATTAATGACTATTAATTTATAGTAATGTAGAGTATATGCCTTTTTGTTGTATCATATTTGTGTAGTATTACAACTTAATTAATATGGTTTGAATCTTAGCTCTTACGGTTGAACTATGAATTAATATTTACGTTAAACTTTTCTATTATATTCAACAATTTAATGATATTGTTTTTATATTTTCACATGTGTTGCACTATTTGATTATTTGTGGATTTAAATACAAAAATGTCAACCTCTTGAATCTATTCTATTATTTAGTATGCACTTTCTTGTATTTTTATCAACATTTCATGTGAGTTGGCCGGTGTGATGATACATACTAATTGCAAGATTTGTCTAAATGTTTGGGCATGTGTTTGGCATTGTACCGAACCGTTTCGTACCGTTCCAAAATGACATGATACCGAATGGTTCCATCCTTAGACCCGTACCGAATCGAACCGTTAGAAACCTCACGGGTACATTACGGGGTTTGCTAATTTCCGGACCGTTCCGGACCGCGCCCACCCCTAATAAATGCAGAGTTATGAGATACGTTAGAAGAGTCCTCTCATGATTAGACATATTCAATGTACCAATTATATCTCTTTAGGCTACCGTAGCTTGATGTCTATAAGTACTTATATGTGCCCTAATAGGCATCAGGTCTCCAAAAGATTTTTTTTTGTTTTATGTTGCCAAAATACTTTATTTGCGTCAATTAGCTCTTGCATTTGAATTAACCTCCATTAGCTAACATTCAATTATTTTTGTGATTCAACCACAATCATACATTTCTGCTTTATTCTTATTTCCTTAAACTGTTATCCATGTCAAACCGAGAAGAAGATATAAAAGTGAAACTTTAGATCTTGGCATCTGTAAACCAATTAATTGGCCAAAGGTTAAGATAGAATTAACTAACAGAACCACATAAAATGGTACCTGCCCCGGCCGGTTGAAGGCAATAAGAGTAGAATCAAGAAACAAACATGCAGCGAGTAGCTAGGCCGCAGCATACATAAATGACAGACTGACCAAATTCAACATGGATAAACCCAATGACTCTTAATTAGTACAAGAAAAAAAAATGATGAAACTGCTATATTGCACGGAAACGTGGGAAACACGGGAAAACGGAAATATTTGTAGAAAAACAATTGTTTGGAGAATTTCTAAAAAGTTCATAGAGTTTTTTAAACGAAAACGTACTCCTTCCGGAGTGTTTTCGTGCTACATAGGATGAAAGCGGTGCAGGTGGTCATGATTTGTATAGTGAATGAATTATTTATTAGGCCTTCTGCAATTCTTCCTGATCTCACCTGCCGATCCGGTTAAGACCCCAACATCTCCCATCTTGACAATCGCAATGGCAAAATCAAGGAAGAACTGGGCCTGGTTCTGGCTGTATTGTTTAACCAATTCATCAACGTTTTTGTCCCCACCACCGAAGAGCAGTTGATCAGTGTGAAGAAGTCCGGTCTGGTTGATGAGGTTACCGTAGTACTTGTTGTCGAAGGCCTCTGGAGTTTGAAGGTCAAAAGGGGCCAAATTCACATCCCCATTTCCCGGACTAGAAGGACAAATCTCCTTGAGATTACTGGCAAAGGACTCGTTAATATTGCCCTCCCTGTAAAGGCGAGGCCTAAAAGTCAAACACCTTGCCTTTCCAATTGTGTGTCCTCCTGTTTTACCATTTAAGCACAATTCAACCTTCATGCTTCATCAATCAAACTTTAGTTCAAAAATAATACTCCCTACTAAATACATACTACGTATAATATATGTGTGCGCATGAGATTTAGAAACTTTAAATTGAATACTTAGGAGTGTCAATTGTGAGAAATGAATAGTGTGATGACGATGAGAAATGAATAGTAGTTTAGTTAAAGATGGGAAAGATGAAAGTGATGATGTTAAGATTTAATCTTCAATAAGTGGAGGAGCGCAGATCTTCATATATGAGACACTTCATTGAACTGAAACGTGTCGTCATTCATTTTTTCGTTGGTTCATCATTTTTTTATGATCGTGTCCTCATTTTTCGTTATGGACCATTTTAGCTCTAAAATCATGTTAAGATCTGAATTTATATTCTAAAAGATCAACCTGATAGGAGAAGTAATCTAGATCTTAATACGAAGTATATCACTTTATTAGTTCTTAATTACCGGTGTGGGACTTCAACAAATGATTTGTACTAAAAAAATTAGAGGTAGGTGTACTATGTACACCCCTAGTTGCATGTGCACATAGTCAGTTCGTCTAGAAAAAATCAACAATTGTCTGTATACGCAGGAGAGTACACAAAAAATGTACTACCTTCGTCCCAAAAAGAGTTGCAAATTTGACTTTTCTTAGTCAAACAGTCTTGTTTTGTTCACTTAATTAGGAGGTCAATTTTAAATTATATTCTAATTTGGAGGTTACAACTTTGAAGAGATTTTAATGTAGTTTTTGAATATGTAAATTTTAATTATTAAAAATTGAATTAATTATCTATACGGAGGGTTGACTTTTATTATTGGTTGACCAAAAATTGTTGATTTTGCAAAACAAATTGGGACGGAGGGAGTACAATTTTTTGTTAACACCAAGAACAATTTTTTACACTCTCATGTTCCGTTGGACTTTACTCACATCCCTATTTCATTTGTTCCTATAACTTAACCTAGGGCTGGGACTTTGGAACCAAGAACCGGAGAACCGAACCGGACCGAACCGTTATGACCCGGTTCGGTTCGGTTCCAAAATTTATTAGTTATTTGTTAATGGTTCGGTTCCTACTTTTTATTAACGGTTCGGTTCTCGGTTCCTGTAAAAAATATGTACGTGGAACCGTTAAAGAACCGTTATATATAATAATTAAAATTATATATATTTCTTATTAGTATATGTATTTTAATGTATATTTACTTATTTATTTCATATTACATTCACTATTTTAGTTTAGTTATTTAACTATTTGAAATTATTTTTCATTTAACTGGTTTTATTGGGCTTCTTTACCGAATATCTTGTTTTGTTTTTGTTTTCTAAAATTTGCAGTTTGTTATGTATTTATCTTTTAAACTCAACTTTTGAGGTTTGAAATGAAATTCAACATATTTGTATTGTAATTTCAGGCGTTGAATGTATTTTTGACACAAATTTAACCATGATTTGTAAGATTTTTTTTTTAAATACTAGGAACCGTTAAATGACAAGAACCGAACCGTTAAGAACGGTTCGGTTCCTTATCGGTTCTACAAAATAATTTATAAGAACCGGACCGTTAGTAAAATATCATATTTTCAAACGGTTCCACATATTTCACCTAGGAACCGAACCGGTCCCAGGCCTAACTTAACCACTTTGCTTCTTCATTTATCCCAAAAACTTCCTCACTCTCTTTTAAAAGTAATGAATGTGTGGTTCGGCTAATTAACTCTATTTCCTCTGCACAATCATCAATCACAGGATTTTTAGTTTTCTTATTCTACGCCCAATATAAAGTTGATAATGTCGGTGGATATAATATAGTATAGGAACAGAAAGAGAAAAGGTGCAAATAAGGCCACGTACTAACCAAAAAAAGTCAAATAAGGTCTTCTTTAAGAGGCTCTGTCCGGCCGTCGCCATTTGGGGTGTTTTCCACTGGAAGTTTTTGATGAAATTTTTTGAGCATCTTATTCAGTAAGTCTAGTTTACTCATACCAAATTTCAGCTAAAACTTCAATCGAGAAGACATTCAAATGAATTCTTGAAGATAACTGCGCAGTTAAAAGCGCAGTTATCTTCAAGAATTCATTTGAATGCTTTTCCGATTGAATTGTTAGCTGAAATTTGGTATGAGTAAACTAGACTTAATGAATAAGATGATCAAAATATTTCATCAAAAAATTCCACCGAGAACCACCCCAAATGGCGAAGGCCGGACAGAGCCTCATAAATAAGGCTTTATTTGACCCTTTTTGTTAGTACGTGACCTTATTTGTTGGGGAAAACACGACCCCCGACCTCTTCCAGGATCACCAGCTCAAAGGACTCTTGTACATTTACCCACCCACTCGTAACACAAAGATTCAATCTAACAATATCATCCTCTAGCAATATTCTAGAATTCTCATTAGAGCAATATTCTAGAATTCTCATTAACTTCTCAATTGGTAAACAGTGGTATCAGAGCCAAGGTTGTTGGAGGTAGAGTAACGGTTGGAATTCGTCGTGGGGATAGATTCCGTGTTACCATAATGGTAGCAGTGTTTGTAGAGGCATTCGAGATCATGCTCTTTGATGGGATGTTGGACTTCACTATGGAGCTTGGGTCTTACACATATGGAGCAGAGTGATGAGATGTATTGTGGGGGTGGTTCTCAGACTAGTCTCATATCTTGGTCTGTTTGTGGTGCATTGTATCGAAAGTCTTCCTGATATTGTGGTGGTCAGGCGGCATGTCCCGTTTGTAAACAACGGCGGTACAAGAAGAATTGCAGGTCAAGTGTTGGCGGAGAGGAGATCTTCTTGAGAACATCACATATAGGGTTTGGTCTTGCGATTTGATCTACTATTGATGCGTTGTATCGAAAGTCTTCCTAATAATGAGGTCATCAGGCGGCGTGTCCTGTTAGTAGATAACGGCGGTACAAGATAGTTTAGTGGATTATTTCTTGCTGCGGAGGAGATCATGACCATTCCTTGTAGCTGCTCATATGGTGTGATACAAGCATTGTTTGAGGGGGAGCAACTCACATGTGAGGTGGAGATTGTTGAGTCTAAATGTGAGGCTCTCATTGGTGGTAGGTTGTTACTTCTCACTTAAGTCGGTAAGGGGAGATTTGTTGGGATCCCTCCTTAATTGAGAATTTAATGAGAATTCTAGAATATTGCGGTGATGTCTAGAATTCTCTAGATGTGTGTAGAGAAGTATTGAATGTTTTAGAATATTCTGGAGCTTTCTAGAGAGACGTGGAATTGTCTAGAAGCGTGTGGAAGAGTGTAGAATATTCTAGAACATCATGGAGCTTTCTAGAGAAGTGTGGAATTCTCTAGAATCGTGCGGAAGTGTGTAGAAGCCTCTAGAATATCCTGGAGCAATGTGGAGTTCTTTAAATCCTTCTAGAAGAATAGAGAAGCCTGTGGTCACTTCTTGGAAGAATCTAGAAGTATAGAGAGTTCTAGAGGAGCTTGAGGAGATTAGTATAAATAGGGGTGACACTCCTCATTTCTAGTGAGAGAGCCATGTGAGGACCTAGAGAGAGAGCCTAGAGAGAGTCTCCTCAAGTGATGAGAGAGAGCTTTGAGGAGAGCTCTTGAGTGAGTGAGTGCTTCCTTGAGAGAGGTGTGTGTGTGAGTGAAGTAGTCTCATATACAAAGAGTGAAGTGAGCTACCCGTTTACTTGTAAAATATCTCTTTTACATTTCAATTGTATAATACAAAGTGATATTGTTAGATTGAATCTTTGTGTTACGAGTGGGTGGGTAAATATACAAGAATCCTTTGAGCTGGTGATCCTGGAAGAGGTCGGGGGTCGTGTTTTCCCCAACATTATTTGCCCCTTTTCCCGAACAGAAATGATATGTTACGAAGGAATAAATGAATGAAAAACGGGGAGTATGTATATGCTAAACCTGATAATGCAACCATATCAGCAGGGGAAAGCCCAAATTTTTTGAAGCTTTCGATTAGGACGGTAATGTTGGAAAGGATAGATGGGACTGAAGTGCCGTTCGCTAGACTAAAGCTGGCGTTTAAGGAGTCTCTTCGTCCAAGTTTGACATCCCACGATGGTCCTCCAAGCTGTGAATTGTTTAGGAGAAACATTTCATATAAAGTGAATGAAATACTGAGTATTAACTAAACTGCTGGGCTCATCCGATGTTAGTAAATAAACAACCACACGTATACAAATAAGGACCATTCTTGATGTACACAAGATGTACACAAAATGTGTACATTGTCCATGTACACAGACAATTTGACATCAAGTCCTCTCCCCTTTTAAATGAATTGTTTGTGTACACAGACAACTAGGGGGGTTTTGTGTACAACTTGTGTACACCAAGAATTTTCCATACAAATAAACATCTTAATTAATAGCTTGATCAAGACCGTCTTTTAGTAAGTGGCCCCAGTGGCGGAGCCACCCTTTGAAGTGTGGTGTCAATTGACACCACTGAATTTTTTTGTCTATATAAAATGTATATAATTCTATGTTGCACGGAAACGCGAAAATCACGAGAAAACGGGAAACGAGAAACGTCAAATTTTGCTCAAAAAAAGCTTATTTGGAGAGTTTCCAAAGAGTTTCCGAAACGGGAAACGTACTCTTTCCTGAGAGTTTCCGTCATTCCGTGCTACATAGATATAATTTTTTAAAAATTTCTTTAAATCGACACCACTAAAAAATAAAAACTCTATGTATATGCATAATCTTTCATAAACTGACATCACTGACACTAGATCCTGACTCCGCCCCTGATAAGTGCAATAGGTGTTTGACACAAGGGCCCACTCTTGTAGAGGGTCTTCAAAATTTTAGAATGTAGTGCTACGTCCTTCCTCTGTTCTTAAATAAATGTAACGGTCAACATTTCACACTTGTCGAGACACAACTTTGACCATTAATATATATAAATTTATATTAGTAAAAAAATTAAAAAAATTAGATATGGAAAATTTACAATGAGACAAATTTAACAATATGTTTTCATAAAAATATATTCATACATTAATAAATAAAACGTAGTCAAAGTAGAACATGTGAATAGTGTAAAATTACATATGTTGCATTTATTTAAGAACGGAGGTAGTATTAGTTATTGGTTTATATTTTTAGATGTCACGTATTATTCAAAATTCCAAAAGGTATATAACTTTTGGATTCTCTAATTTGTGTACTTTAAACATCATAAAACTTACTCCCTTCGTCCCGTTGGAATGTTCCCGCTTTCCTTTTTTGGATGTCCCCAAAAGAAGTTCTCATTTCCCTAAATGGAAAGTTATCCTACATCAAAACAGTGTCAAACAGTGCAAAATAGTGCCAAACAGCGTCCAAACATTGTCAAAACAGTAAAATTTACCCTCTGGTAAGTTTATTCCCTTAATTTGTGTGTAGGTCAAACCGGGAACATTCCAACAGGACGGAGGGAGTATGTTTTATTAAACTGTCTAGTCTATTTATATTTCACTGTTAAAATTTTTGTTTTTCTTGTTTTAGGAGGCCAAAATTTGCCATTTGAAATCGGAGCTTCCAAATTAATTAGACGGCCCTGAGTTTGATATAGGAATGTTACTTGAACAACAGAGTCACGAGCAGCCATGGCAATAACATCTGCACAAGACACGACGCCAGGGCACACACTCTCCACCTCCGATTTGATTGCATCAATTACATCGAACCCCCTTGACGAATTGTTGTTAATCAAAGCTGTTTTTTCTCCTTTGTAAGGTGAACCAGGCATGTCGTCCAACAGGATGGATGCATCGCATCCCTGAACAAGAAGAAAACGTAACGGATCATCACAAACTCCACCTTCCTAATAACTATAAAAAAAAATACTACGTAATATGTAGTTATAATGATATGCCACTACAAAAAAACAATGATTTCGGCACGGATTTGACACGGAGCTTTGGCACGGATTTGGCACGGATTTGGCACGGAGCTTTGGCACGGATATGCCAAAATTCGTAGGGTATTTGGCACGAATTTGGCACGGATGCGTTAAATCCGTGCCAAAGTTCGTGCCAAAGTCGGAATTTTAAAACACATCAACACACTTTTAGTCAAAGATATAGCCTCTCATGAAAATATATTTCCTTGTTGGGGGATGAGAGAAAAGTACGTACAACAACATCCAAACATTAATATCAAAAGATTTTATTTGGCGTCGGCTAACATAAATCGATCCATAAAAGTTGATGCAGAAAAATTCTTTCTCATAGAAATAAAGATACTACGGAATATATTGTTAGTCAATGATCTTATATATACTACAACGTACTGTCCCAAAATAACTTCCCAGTTCCAACATTCTTAATTTGGATGTTGCAAAATAAACTTTAATTTCGATATGCATAAAAGGAAATACATTTAACAATAAATTTGGATTTCCCACTTTCATGATTTTATGTTGTTTATTTGCAAATATTGAATTGAATCGAAAATATTACTTGAATAAAGCAGTCATGAAAATGGAGGCGAAGGAGCGAAGCTCCCATACGCTTTTCATTGTCTATGGCCTTTTTAACAGCTTGAGATACAGCAGCAAACAATTGGGGCTCATTACATGTCTTGGCGTAGAAATTAGGGGAAAGCTGGGCATAAGACCCACTCGACAAGACGATAACAACGACAATTGTCGCGATCGCATTTCTTGCTCTTAATGTGGAGCAAGATGGTGAAATGGAAGAAGAAGAAAAAGCGTACATTGCTCTATGTGTATATGGATATTGTTAAGTAACTGGGGCGATCATCAATGTAACTGTGTTTCTAGTAGAAATAAAGTACAAAAAATGTACTAACTTAACTAATTAAATAGCTGGGATGATGTATTTGCGAACACAATGAATCCAGAGGCATGTATATATAGTGTTTTATCGAAAGACTGAAGGTTCCTTTAGTCGTCCTTTCTATTTCAATTGTCAAGGCGCTACCAACTTTAAGACACTTTACTAGAACATGTCTATGAATAAACTTTCAAGCATTTCAAGATTTATTTGCCTTTCAGGCCTTTGCACCATTTTAAAAGTAAATACGAAGTAATCTATGTTTTCTCTTCTCTAAGAGTAAAACTAGATTTTAAATGTTCGATCTCATTCAAAAGCATAAATAAAATCTCTCAAATACTGACCATATAGGATTTTTTAGGGAGATTAAAAAAAGTAGGAGGTAATTACGTTAATGAGAAGGTAGAATAAATATGAAAGAAAATGAAAGGACATAGAAAAAATAACTAAAAAGGAGATAAAATAAAAAGTACTCCCTCCGGTTTTTAATAAACTTCACACTTTCCTTTTTGGGACGGTCTAAAATAAACTTCACACTTCCTTATTTCCTTTTTTGGCAAAGAAATCTACATCAAAACAGTGTCAAACAGTGTCAAACATTGTCTCAACAGTGCCAAACAGTGTCTCTACAGTGCCACAGTGCCTCAATAGTGTACTCTACAGTAAAGTCAAATTTCTTTCCTTATTTTGTGTGATGAAGTCAAACTGTGAAGATTAAAAAAAACCGAAGGCAGTATGAAATACTCCGTACAACATCAATAGTTAGGTAGAGATTCTCCAATATAGAAATGAGTCAAATGACAAGAACCTTATCAAAAAGTAATATACACACATTTAGGAGGTCTTTTTTTGGTAATTCCGTGGTAAATTGCATTTTTTTAAAAAGGAAAAGGCTGGGATTAATATCAAAGAAATGAACATCCGGTCAAATTAGCCTAATCTCTTCCGATGTTACATCCCCGCAACCACAATAAACCAAGTCTTCCCATGAGACTTTGTATAGCCAAAACGCTCTTCCACTTTTGATGAGAGACAGAATAGATCACCCAATTATAAGCGCGGCTAATCGCTAAACATGTGAGGCTTATAAGCTTTTATTGGCCAAATTAGCCTAATCTCTTCCTAACAAATTATCAGGCATAAACATAAAACAAAAAATAAACCACCTACCTCCACTCTCAATGATAAAGGTAAAAACAGAGTACTTAATAAAACTGAAAAGAGAGAAATATAAATAATTGTTTGTCTTCCGATGTTCCTTTGATATTAATTGGAATTTGTGGCGGTGGTTCAAGAGAGGGACGAATCGCCCCTACTGCATCTTCCCGTTGCATCGACACCTCGTCCTCAAAGTCATCGTACGATTCCCTTTTCTGCCCCAAGAATAGCCCGTCCCCCACACTGCCGCCCAGGGGAGGATCTATGTACGGGCTATGGTATGTTGAAGCCCAGAGCAACTTAGAAAATGTTTAATTTTTTTAGTGTAAAATTTTTCATTTTTCATATTTAGCCCACTCTGCTAGTATTCAAGCCTAGTATAATTCATATTCAGCCCAGGGCATGTCAGATTCCTGGATCCGCCCTTGGTGCCGCCTGTTGAGTTTGCCTGAAATTTGTCGTTCAGGCCTTCAGGGTATGTTCGTGACCATTCTCATCACATTTCATCCCTTCTAGACTCTATTTTTGTCTTCCTTGCCCATCGGTCATGATCCTCGAAGGGAAACTGCCGCACAAGCCTTAACCCTAAATCACGAGTGTCGCCAAAACTGTCGGCCTGAGTGGCAAAGACCACCGCCGAAGAAAACTGCTCAAAGAAACCCTATAACATCTAGCCATCTAGGGGTCGTCCGCTGATTGTTAATTCGACACTATGTTAGTTGAATTTTAGAATTGCATGCTAGATTATTTGAAATTAATTTTTTTTGCGTGTATGTGCGCGCAGAGAACTTTAATTTTTTGAATCAGATAGCATAGGTAGAAAGCCCAATAAGATTTTTCCGAATTTGGTAAATTGCATTAAAATTCAACTTTGCTTAATCAATGTGTATGCCTTTCAATTCAATTTGAGACATGGTAAACTACCATCTACCAAGCTGCTAGAAATTACCCAAATGAGAGTAAAAATTGTTGGGGTTTTGTGTGTAGGGGGTGATAATCGAGTACTTGGATTGCTTAATCGTGTAAGTTCACTTTCCGAATTGATATTTCTCCCCTATGTCTGGGTTACAAGAAATTCAATCTATGATAATCCTTAAGGACACTCTAGAACTTAGGCACAAGAACTAGATCCAAACTCGTGAGTATATGGATTGTTTTGCTTTAATTTGAGTGTCAAAGTGATGAGGATGTGTTGGATATGTTTCCTCTACCTCCTCTGTACGAAATATGGTGATATATATCCATACTAACCGTCCTAGGCAATTGCAACACGTTTAAGAATAACAGTGGCATTTTTTGGAAAACTGCTCGAAACTGCCCAACCGTTCTAGAACTCGGTCTAGAACCACAGAGCTGGTCTACTGAACGGTATACCTCGAGTTCCACTAACGTAGACAAATTAGAATTAAACTAGTTCTTATATACAAGTGTGCACTCCACACCTACTAATTTGTATTAGATCATAGTTTTAATCTCCATTGGCACTCATGTGATTTCCAATTATACAAAACGGTCGGTGACACTAAAATCACCAACAAAAATTATCAAAAATACATGTAGGGGCGGCCCTGTATGTTCGAAGGCCTAGGGGCGAAAAATTAAAATGAGCCTAATGTTACAAAAAAAATTGTAGAACTTTTTTCTATCTTAAATGACATGCATAATAATTATAATAATAATAATAATATTTCAAGACATTTAGAATTTGATTATGTGTTCTCATCTTGAGAAGGACATTCAGAATTTGACTTCTTTACACAAACAAACTTTTTCATTGAGCTTTTTTTTACTTATCGTCGCTTTCTCTAATCTTCTATTCTTTTGTATTTATCGTATTCAGATTCAATCCTTTTTATTACACATTGAAATTAATTAAGTTTATAAATTTTATCATAATTGAAAATGTTTAATTTGTCTAACAAAATCAACAAGTTATAACACCAACACTCAATAGAAAACAATCAACAATTAAGAAATCAAACAACCATGACTGGAATCAATTAATAAACTAATCAAATAATCATATTAGACTAATCTGCTTTCAAGTGGAATTTCTTTATGAAATTTAAGAGAATGTTTTTCATGACGTGTAGACGATTATGCCCATAAAATTTCAGCTTAAAATGCAATCGTGAAGTCAGTTAAATAAATTATTGAAACACAATGCGCCAAAATATGTATAAAAAGCAGTATTTGCAATTATTTATTTAGGTGCCTTCTAAATTAAACTTTAAACTGATCGATTTTTTTCTCACATACTCTTAACTTCATAGAAAACATGATCATAAGTTTTGCTAAAAAAATCCATTCAGAAGAACTTCAACAAATTCCACTCGAAAAATTGTTACTTTAGGGCCGAAAAATCAGCCTACTCACATCTCTTGCAAAGAACTAAACTTGGGCCTATTTTTATCCATATTTGTTTTTGCCTAGGGCGCCCGCCCCACTTGCACCCCCTAGGGCTGCCCCTGAATACATGTTCCCCAAATGTAAAGTATCTTATGTCTTCTTCCTCTTTGTCTCTTTCCTCGCCAAATTAAGAGTGAATATTGCTATATTCATATAAGGGAAAAATAATTGAAATAACCCAAACTTTGAAGGGGTGTGAGATAAGCACCCAAAACTTTCATATGTTATTCAAATACTCCAAACTTTATATAAAAAGTTATTTTAGCACCACGGCTATGTATTATTTCATTTCAAAAATGTAAATTTATGTGGTTAATTGCATAATTTATAATACAAAATTAATAACACTACAATTATATAGAGTGGGGGGATATTATTTATTTTACAATGCAAGTTTAGGATGTTAATTGTATATATGTTTATAAATGCTAAAATATTCTAAATTATGAAATTAACACAAAAATTTAACATTTTTTAAAGAAATAATACTTGACCATGATAAAAAAATAATTTTTCATATAAAATTTGGGGTATTTAAATTACAAATGCAAGTTTGGGGTGTTTACCTCACACCCCTTTAAAGTTTGAAGTCTTTTAATTATTTTTTTCCCTTCATATAATAATGGATATATATCATGGAAGCTGTAGGATATACAATCCAGTTGTCTTTTAGAATTAGGAGCAAGATTCTGTTGTCATGGTCAAAAGTTTTGCCAAAAAGGCACAAAAACAATGATTAATAACCTTAAAGTACCGTGAGATCGCATTTGGTGAGAAACGCAGTGACGCACTCACGTACGTAATTACACCAAAATTTTAAGGGATTTATTCTAAAATATACTACGTATATATACGGAGTATTTCTTTATTTTCTTTCACGTAGAGCTGGGTCCGAAAAATCGAAAACCGAAAACCGAATCAAATCATACCGAACCGTAGCCAAATAAAACCGAACCGCTAACAAACCGAAACCGAATGTAAAAAACCGAACCGAACCGTAGTTGTTTGGTTCGGTTTTGGTTTTTACCCTTCAAAACCGAACCGAACCGAACAAACCGAACTAGTTAAAATATAAAATTTATTTGTCCATTGTTAAGCATTAATCCTAACTAATCCTAATATCATTAATAGTTTTTGGTTTTCTTGTGCCAGAGAAATAATGTTTGTTATGTTTAGTTTAGTTTATGAATTCATTTACACATTCATCGCACGTAATAATGTAGCTATACTAATAATATGTTTTTACTTGTTATTAGTATTAATTAACATTTATTTTTATTTAACTTAAAAAATTCGTATTGATGAAACAATAAATATTTATCTCAACTATATCACATATAACGTATATACTCATGAACTTTTTTTGAACTAGTCACAAACCATGTAAATTAATAATATATACTTTTATCTCTCTCGCATACTCATATAATTCATGAGATATTTATTTATTTTCATTTTTATTTTATTTGTTGTAGTGTGCTTGCATTCTTTATGTAATATATGTTTGATCTCTCAAAGTACTATATCAATTTTAAATCAAATGATAATTTTTTGGTAAAAAACCGAAAAAACCGAAACCGAATCGAAAAAAACCGAACCAATTAAACCGTGGTTCCAAGTTTTGGAGTGTAAAACCGAACCGAAACCGAACCGAACTTTTTACTTTGATTCTATATTTGGTTTTAGGTCAAAACCGAACCGCAAGAACCGAACCCACCCCTACTTTCACGTTCTTTTGCTCTTGTTCTTTTATTTTGGGTGCCCAAGATTTATTTTAAAATAAGTTATTACGTAGTACGGAGTATGACTTTATGAGTAACTTCGAAGGTTACTATGATGTAAAAATTAAACACAATTATAATCACTAAATGTTACTAGCCTACTAGGTCACATTTTGGTCAAATACTCCCTCTGTCTCTTAAAATTTTGCCAATTTTTTTTTTTGGATGTCCTACTAACTTTGCCACTTTCGCTTTTAAGTAAAGAATTTGTGCTTCCAGTTAATTCTCTCTCTGCACAAACCTCAACCACACAGTTTTTACTTTATTAATCTCCGTGCCGGTCAAACATGACAAAGTTATAAGGGACGGAGGTAATATGTTAATTTAGGTTATACATTCAGTTTTTTTCATTTATATTACTAGAATAAAACTTATTTACAAAAACATGTCTAATACTCCCTCTGTCCCGCAAAGAAGTTCCTTGTTTGACACTTTGACCTACACACATATTAAGGAAATAAACTTACCAGGGGTAAATTTTACTGTTTAGATACTGTTTCAACAGTGTTTGGCACTATTTGACATTATTTTGCACTGTTTGACACTGTTTTGATGTAGATAACTTGCCATTTAAGGAAAGGGTAACTTCTTTTTGGGATTGCTAAAAAAGGAAAGCGAGAACTTCTTTACGGGACGAAGGGAGTATTTACTATATTGTAGTGTCATTATCATTTAAATTTAAAATTCGAACATATATTATTATAATTTAGTTACTACCATAGTTACTAGTCACATTTTTGTAAACAGTCTTTATTTTAGTTAATATAATTTTTTCTTATATATTTGGAATTATTTCAAATTGAGATTTTAAAATATGTATATATCAGTATGTATAATTGTACAATGTGATGTTGGTACTCTCTGACTTAAAACGACATGTTGGTCCCCTGACTCCCCTCCCGTTGGCCGTCGGCAATCTTGCGTCCGATGTTTGTACTGTCAGACCTAAAACGACATAGTTTTATTTTAAAAATCTGCACGCTCTCATTCTTTTACACTGCATAGTGTTCAATTGCATCATGCTTCAATTTTTTTGATTTCTTCTTCTTTATTATTCTTTTTTTAAATAATCTCTCTAATTTCTTCTTCTCCATCAAATACTAAAAATTTAACTATGATTTTACTTTTCCTAATCATCAATTTAAATTACCACTAAATTTACTGTTTTTATTCTTTATCAATTCATAACAAAAAAAATTTATTAATCTAAATAAAATAAGTATTATTGCATTTCATAGTCTTACACTATTATTTTTTGTAATACTTTTATATATTCATACACTTATTTTCTGTAATATTTTTTTTTCATATTCATACATTTTTTCTGTGATATATTCTTATATCTTATTTTAGTATATGATTTAGTGAGTTTTTTTTGGCATAGTTTTAGTGAGTTTTTAAGACATTAAGTTTGTTTATTCCTTTATTGTATTCGTAATTTATCAGACTGACTGTAACTCATCATACTTATTCTAATATATATGTGTAAATTACATTCAATTATACATGAGCTTAGGGCTGGGTAAAATGGTCCGGAACCGCGATTCGATTCGGGTAATGTGTGATTCTTAGTTTAGGAAAATTAAAATGGGGGGGTGTAACTAATATAGGGCCGGGCCTGTTCCAACTTTTCAAAATATCAGGTACCCGGGCCGACCTGTAAAATTATGCTTTTAATTTTATATTATCCCAAGAACAATAAGCCGCGTACACTGTAAATTTGTAATAGACTTTACTACTAATTTTAAATTACCTCAAGAACAGTAAGTCGTGAGACTATGGTATGTTTTGCATAACTAGTTTAAAATATATTTTTCTGAGCTTTTTAGTGACTTTTAACTTTTAGTGACTGAAAAGAACTTAAAAGAAAAAAATTATTGTTGTTTGATAAAAAAACTAACTATTTGATTTGATTTCATTTGGTATGACAAGCTATTATAACTAATTAATGCTAAAAGTTACAGACTTTTGTCAGATTCTACTCTATTGTAGCTTTTCAAAAAAAAATCTTTTATTATTAAAAAAACTCTTAAATATTCTCATGTCAAACATATATACAACTAGAAGCTTATAAGGATTTTTAAATAGTTCAAAAGCTAGAAGATAGAGATGTATGCCTCCCAAACATGCACTAAGAGAAGTTTAATACCTGAATCGCTAAAGCCTAGTTTTGAGTCATCTTCGATTTTTCTACTGCTAAGAGAAATGATCTGAATTCTGAAGTTTGAATGAAGAGAGGCTTCCTCACGCTTATAGAGACAGACTGACAGAGAGAGGACTCCATACACTCACCAGCCTTGGACAGTCACGCGACTCATGTCCGCTAATTTTGAAGCTATGCATTTTACTTTAATCACTGATTATTTTTTCGAGGCTGATTTTCTCATCTTGTTTGAGCATGTCTTCTCATTTGATTATTACAGCGGAAGTTATGTTGGTTTGATTGTTTTATGAGTTTTCTAAGGGGTATCCCCAACTATGACTTTGATTGATTTTAAACGATTATGAGTTTTGGAATTCGGGGGGGCCTACTAGATCTGTGGTAATGTTTTTATGTAAAAAACCACCAAAATGCCTTAAAATCCATCCAAATAAGTAATACTAGTAATAGATATCTACATAATATTTGAGAACACCATTATTTTCACAGTAATACAAATCAAGTACACCTAAATTCTAATAGAATTCAAAACTCCATTAAAATCTTCCATGAATCATATGGGGACACATCCCTTTTTAGTATTAATTTTGCCACTAAAATTCTACCGAGTATTTCAAAGTTGTAAACAAATGGTAAAAATAAAGTGCTTGTTAGATATAATAATAATAATCACTCTACATAATTGCACTATTGGAGAATCATTTCTCGCTCAGTGCAAAATCCATTTTAGCCACACGATTCATTTTTTCAATCTACCGCTTGAGTTATTTCGTTCCACCCTCTCCAATTTCACTTTCAATTGCAATAGGTTTCTTATCTCTGTCGCACTAGCCTTCCTTCGAACGATCAAACTGGAGTGCGCTTCTGAAAGAAGGATGCCTCAAGTTCCTTCTTCTCTTCCTAGCAGCGAGGTAAACGGTCTTTCTCAATCAGAAGACAAAATTCCATAGGAATTGGGAGCCTACTTCGAAGGCTTTCATCTAACCCTAAGATGCCAAAATTCAAGACGACCCCATGGCAATCACTACTCAGTTTCTCATCTTCCCCCCTCACAGAATGAAAATGACGCTATGGTTGCAGGTTGCATAAGAAGAGGGGATGTCGTCTGGGCCATCTTCTTCACTCAACGAGGTACTGTTTGTATTTTAAGACGGCACCATGGTTGCAATCACTACTCAAATTCTCATATTTCCCTCTCACAGAAACAAAAGACGCCATGGTTGCAGGTTGCAGAAGAAGAGGGGGTGTCATTTGGGCCATCGTCCTCATTCTGCAAGGTAATGTTTGTTTCTTATTAATTAATTTATCAATTCTATATTCTCAATTTGATTATTCTATGATTCAACCAACGATGGAAACTATCTTCCTGATATCCCCAGTTTACATTTGAAAACGTTTTCTATTTTTTAGTTCAAACCCACATTTAAAATAGAATAAAATATAACAGGTGATTAAGCTACATTTGATATTCCTATACTAACTTAATTTAGGAAAGAATGATTATCAATGGAATCTTCTAAAAGGTTTCTTTTATCATTCTAGAGTAGATATCAGATTCAGGTTTTCCAAAATGATATCATCTTTGACATGCTTTTATTATTTTGTAAGCCTTGATTTCTCACAATTTGGCTTAGAAATATTATCTTCGGGTCAATCATACTTAACGAGTCTTATGAACTATTAACCTTTATTCAGGTAATCAGGTGAAACTAATTCTTCCGGATTTAAGTTTTGGTTCACCACGTTAGTTTACGATCATATGGAAAAAACTCAAGTTTTAAAGAAACTTTGAGAAGGTTAATAGTCCAGTCTTTGAGAACCTCCTAATAAGAGGCTCTGAGAGTTTAATGTCATCTATGTATAAATAGTTTTTCTATGCTCACCTAGATTAACCTATATCCAAACGTGATTTGAATACATCCACCCAGTTTAATCTAATAATTACCACAGTAACATTTTGTACATACATCTTGATTCAACAGTTTTTTACATAACCCAAGCTGACTTGATCTTACTTGGTTTATTCGAGGTCACTTTAGCTTAATGTAGCCTATGTTATGTCTGTATGACCTCAACTCAGTTCTGAATGCTATTGAAATAAATATACTGAAATAGTAGAAAGGTAGAGAAGCCGCTAACATCCTTTTAAGAGCAGCAGTGTATGTGATATCATTGTAAGTTATAGTTCCTTTAACATTTCCATTAGTTTTGCCTCCTAATATCTTCAGTAGTGTTGTTTTCTCACTACCAGAGGGCCCCATCATGTCTTTATGACCTCAACTCAGTTCTGAATGTTATTGAAATAAAAAGAGTATAAACGTAGAGAAGCTGGGCCTCCTTTTAAGAGCAGCAGTGTATGTGATATCATTGTAAGTTATAGTTCCTTTAACATTTTCATGAATTCTTCCTGCTAATATCTTCAGCAGTGTTGTTTTCCCACTACCAGAGGGCCCCATCATCATTATCATTACCATAGCGCCGCACGGACTCCCACCTACGGTGGGGTAAGGGGGGTCGGATGTACGCAGTCTTACCTCTATACTAAAGCACATAAAGACTGTTTCCGGATGACCCATAGTGAAATTCGCCCCATCAGAGCAAGAATTTCCCCAGATCCTATGCTTCCTCTGATGCCTTTCAATATCTGCTTAAAATCTAGACAAGTTGCAGTTTGAGCCAGGCATATAGTAGCATGTTATACATTGTGAAGTTCTTGAGTATTCTATATGCTTGGCTGGGATTTGAAACTATTTTAGGAGTATTTGGTTTTAAGTAAACATGATTGTCTTAGGTTTTGACTTTTTTAAAGTGTGTTATTTTTCATTGTCATTCTGAAATTGTTATGTTTTAGGGCACAGATTTGCGACCACATTTTTCATCAATGCTATCTATACATATGTTAATCTTTTCATGTACCCTTTTATCACAATTGATAAGTTTGATTTCTTCATATATTTTCACTCACTTTTTATAGCGTTTCTTGTTAAACTCGGGGCAAATTGAAGCATTTTTCTTTATTTTTATTGCATTTTTGTTAATGTTTGAAATTAGTGCTTAAATTTACGTTTTTTAGTAATTTGTGCTTAATTGAAGTGTTTGGATTGATTTTGTGTTTTTTTTTTTCACTTATTTGTACTTTGGTTATTTTGTGATTTGTCAAATTTAGCATTCTATTATATTTCAATAAGATATTTTTAGTACAATAAACAAATGAAATAAAGTAAAAGAAAACTAAATAAATAAAAAATGATAAAACCCAAAAAGAAAATGCAGCAAGGCTGCGTTACAAACAAAAAAAGAAGCAAAATGTTAAAGAAAACAAAAAGAAAAGCAGCCAGGCTGCGATACAAAGAATAAACAAAAGAACAAAAAAAAAGAAGAGACGAAGAAAGGAGATAAGTGGAGGATAAGGAGCCAACAAATTTCCTGGGAAAGAAAGGACATGTGCTTTGACTTTTTGAGTGCTTAACCCCAAGCCAAAAAAACGAGACAACTTCGGAGAAGGGGGAGGAACCAACGAGCTGCACAAAAGGGATAGGAGCAGCTGGCCGCAGTACACCTTCCAGCAGTTAACTCATGAAAAAAAACACTCACTTGTCGGCAGAAGAGAAGAATACACACCCAGCTCCAATTCAAAGGAGGCAAAGGATTGAGCTGAAAATATACACCTGCAACACTCAGCCGCAAGGAGGAAAATATGTAGATCCAAGGACCGTAGGAAGCAACTAGCAGCAGGAATATCTATCCATTTACACTTGAATGTCTCTCCAGTCTCAATAAGTTTGATTTATCTTCTATCCTATTTCAATTCTTAGCCTTGATGTTTTATGCTAGATTTCTTTCTTATACTCATTGTTGAATAAGCTTATGAACTCGTTTCTTTTTTGGATTAACTCATCAGCTTCGAATATCTCTCCATTTATATTTGAATTGATGTGTACTAGTTCGAATTTCAGTTTAATTTTATGCCTGAATTATGTCACTGTTTTGTTTATTTGTGTTAGTTTCTTGATGAATATGTTAGGCTAAATCTTCATGGGGTTTGGATTTGGATAAAATTTAGGTTAATGGGTGTTCTTGAATATTGAGTTAAATTTGGGAAAATTCTCTATTTTTAAGACTAGTTGTTTGAGTTGAAATTGAAAGAGTAATTTGTGAAATTGATCACTTCACTTGTGAATTTTTGGAAGATTAATTTTTTCTTGTCTATGAGTTTGGAATTAATTTAGCTCACATCTCACACACCCTAAACTAAGCCTAGAAATAGGACATGTTAGGGGAATTAAAATTAAATTCTTGTCTATGAGAATTAATGTCACTATTCTTAGATTGGAGAAATTTTCCCATTTTTATTCATAATCGATGACACCCAAGATCCTTAATTCCAAATCTAGACCCCACTTTTAATTAGTTAATTTATTGTTACTAGTCACATTGAATTTACCTTTTAGCATTTTATTTTCAGAACTTTTTTCATCCACATGTTCGCTAGTTTAAATTAGTATTTTAATTTCTCTCTCAATTTATTTTGCATGTTCACTACTTTTAGTTTAATCATTAATGTCATTTAATTAAATTCCCCGCTACTAGTTTTGTTGTTTAATTTTATTTACTTAACCATTATCACAATTAATCGATTGAGAAAGCTTGCAACGACTCGTACTAACCGGTGACCGATATCGAAACCAACACTTCCCTCCGCCACTCCTCAGAGACACGATACTCGGGGAAAAACCGAAAGGTTAGACTCCGTTTTACTACAACGCCGCGAAAGCGGGTCATCAACAATCTTATTGCTAAAATCTGTAATATGGACTTCAAGTGGATGTTGATGGATAATGATGTTCAGGATTACTTTTACACATTAATTTACTACACTACTTTATCATATTTGTGCATTTAGGTTATTCATGTTTTATACTTATATTGTTCAACACCTTGCTAGAAATTGGATGCAAATGACTTTATTCACTAAAAGTACCTAATTAAACACATCGATGAAGTAATGAACTTTATCTTTTTAAACGATTGCATTTTATTTGTTATATATATGTTGATACTTAAAGATCTTTTTTTCTATTTGTCAGGTTAGATCAATTGATATATAAACAAACTTCGCTACATATATATGAGTCAGTATCAAATCACACTCCTATTGTTGCATCAAGGGAGATTAGTGTTGTAAAGGTGGAGCAGGTGCCTTGCTCAAAACTTCTGAGCTCTTCTTATTCATTTAACTAAACAGGAGGCGGTCTTATTTATTTTAATTAATTATTTTTTAACTAATAAGGTTTTGCCTAGGTTTTTCTCTGATTTTCTACATATGCAGAATGCAATGCAAAAGAAATGGGTGATCCAAATGTCCTAATGAGTAATGACAGTGTGGTGTTTGTTAAGCATTATTTTTCAATCACATGTGTATACTTTTGTGTTTGATTTCATAAAGGTCTTTAAATCTAGGATAAAACACATTTTCGTATTTTAAAGGCTACTTTGAACTTTGTAAACCTTTGTTGGCTTATCTGAATAACATCTCAAGGTCATATTATAATCCTTCTACATAATTGCACTACTTTAGGAGAAAGGCATTTCTTGCTCAAAGCAGATTGGTGCAGGTTTTAATTTGTTTCCATTCGAGGATAGAAAGTAATTACATGCAAATTAATTTTTTTAGCAACTAATTTGTGCATAAGAATAAAGAAAGTGAAATTGTATAGTTGAAATTTATATAGATTACAAAAGTAAACTGAACCTCATAATATTTTTCTTAAATGAAAATGAAAAATTATTTTGAAAAGGACTAAAATAAACGTTTGTGGTTATGTGTTTCCTTTTTTGTTATACATCATTCAAACACTTTAGAGTTGTTCTGAACTGAAGGTGTATCTTATTTTTTTTGTACACTTTAAGAAATTTGGCTCTACTCATTTACTTATATTGGTTCTGAGTTTATTGTTTTGTAAATTTTAGTAAAATCTAATCGATATTATCTGCATATGTTGTTCAAGGTATTCTTATTTAGGTCGTATACTAAACCGAAACTATTGTAACGTGAGAGCAAAATATAATATCGTTCAAGAGAGGTGTGAAATTCTTTTGGGCTAAAAAATTTGTCTTTTCTTATTGAAATATATTAAACTATAGTGATAATTGCTTAAGTCGCACTTAACGGATACAAAGTAAATGATATTGTTAATTTTCAGATTTTGCTTTAGCAGATTCCATTCACCAGGGATGCTTGGTTTATATTTGGGTTCTTTAATTATGAAAATTGACTGAAATGAAGTTAGTCCAAATAAATTTGCTGGATTAGTGAAAAACACTTCACTTTTTGCTATAAATCTATGAATATATGGCTCTTTGTTATAAGGATATGAGTATATCTCTTAAGTATTTCTTTTAGAGTAGGTTAGATGATGCATCTTCTATGGTTTTACAATGTCTAAATGTTTCATATATCATTAATTAGAACTAAATTTGTCCACACTTTTACTTTTGTTATAGGGATAGGAGTATATGTGTAAGGTTTTTTAGGAATTTGCTGGGGGGTTTTCGATTAAAGTTTTCTTTGGTTTCTTACAATTCTAATGAAATGGGACCTCCGCTTTTCCAATTTCTGTAGATGATGGTTTAAACTACAGTTTAGAAGTAGAAAGCTAATTAGCCAGAGAGGCTCATTGTTCATAAGCAGCAATTCACAGTCCAATTACAATTCTTTTTTTTGTGAATTGAATTCAATAACATCAACGAACTTACCAGTTTTCTCCTAACCTATGTATTTTTTATGTCACGGTGATTACCCTGATGCACAATCTTTCAATTAGTTAGCCACTCCATACTCGAATCTTTGCCATTCAGTAACTGAGCCAAAGTCGCGATTATTAAGAGCTTTTTTTCCAAGCCAAGCACAACATGGAAAACAAGCTACTTCAAGCTCACAAAGAACTATTTTATTAAGATCTGAGTTTTAGTTATTTTTACTAAATGGATCAATAACATTGTTTTTAATGATATATGGTTTGGTTATTTTTCATAACGTTTCAGCCTATGAAACGCTTTTAATTATTTTTTATAGGATTTCATCCTCGAACATCGTCTTTGAAGTTGGCATGAGCCATAGCAATTGTAGTTTTCATCTGTTATGCTGAAAGCTTCATTCATGAAATGCAGTCCTACACTCCATGAATAGATTAATAAACTTGGCTTCATAAGGTGTAAAAAAACATGGTTTCATAAGTTGTGTTTTTCCTTTAATGCTCCATATGCATCTACTTTTTATGTTGTACATTTATCATTTGTAAGCATGGCTAGGGTGCAATTCTTATACAAGAAGAGCAAAACAACAATAATATGGAATATATTTCAAATTGCTTGCAGAACATCTTTTTAATGAATTGGTGCTTTGCATTTGTTTGTGAATAATGAGTTCAAATCTCTTGTAAAACTTAAAAGATTTGAAAAATCGCACTCGAGATTGTGTTGGACCGGTTGTTATCTATATGATATTTGTGTATGGAAACAAAACACAGATTTAACAATAGAACCAGATTGAATGTTATTTGGTAGATAAGAATGTGAATTGTTTGATTTCAAGGCAAAATATTATTATACGGAGTATGTAGTATTGAAAAGCAATGAGATTAATAGAAAAATCAATTATTTTTCACTGTCAACTTTTTACTACGAAAACATTCCATGTTAAGATTTTGAGAGTAAGTAACGTTTTTACTTGGACTGGATAGTTATGAATAACATAAAGACCAAACATCTTTTAGATCAGATCATATTTAAACAGATTGGATTTGACTAGATTATAAAAAAATTAGTCCAATTAAAAAATTGCTAAAATCGCCATGGGATTACACAAGTGAATATGACTAACCTATGGGCTTCAACATATTTGCTAAGTGGTCAACGCCAATTTGTTTGCATAAATACAACTATTTCTAGGAATTTAAATGTTTAAAAACATAATGGTGCATTTGACATTAAACAGTTAAACGATAACAAATTATGTTAGCGGGTTATCAATAGCAGATTCAGTCTGCGAGTTTGATTAGCGGAATAAGTTGACAGGTTGTGAAAAGATGTTTGATAATTTTGCTGTTTGGTCACAATAATTAGTAGAAAACGCTACATTTCAAAACGCTAACTCAAAACTTTTCTATTTGTAGCGCTTTTCATTTTAGCGAACCCGCCTAAAAGCGCTAAGGCCGAACAGTTATTTACCAAAAAACACTTTTACTTACTGAAAACGCTAAAAAAAAAGTTAAACCACTATTTTGGCTCAAATGCTATTTTCCAAACAACCAAATATGGAAATGCACGGGTGAAAAATCTAGTAGTAGTAATAATCTATGTTTAATAAACTGGACCGGACCGGGCGGGTCAGCCCGGAAACCGGACTCCTACCCGGTCCGGTTAGACACTGACCCGCAAGCATTGCTTAAACCGGAAAACCCCAAGGATCCACTCGAACCCGGGCACAACCCATACCCGCCCAAACCCGGGAATTCAGTGTAAACCGGTTGTTAACAGAATTCAAAATTTCAACGCAAGAGGGAATTGAACCCGGGTGGAACGTGAGAGAGATAAATGTCATGCCCAACTGACTACTACTACATCTTATGCAGTATTCCCTCTTTTGCATCTATTATAAACATCTAAAAAAGTTAACATGTTAAATACATAGTAAAGGGAAAAGGGGCAAAACCACCCCTCAAGTAGTCACTAATGGATATTCATGCCCTTAAAGTTTTTCTTTGGGCAAAAATCTTCAAAATCTCTCAAAAAAGGGCAATGACCCCCTTGTTTACGTGAACCAATTTGACGGAGTGAGCAAGTCTTAGCATGGTTCCGTTGACTTTTCAATGCAATGTATTTTAATGGTAGTTATTAACTAATGGGAAAAAGACATAAATGACCAGTAAAACATAGTAAGGGAATGCAAATAGGAGTTCAAGTTTTTTAACTCCCGTATAGGACTAATTTTAAGTTAAGAGACAAAACTACCCTCAAATAATCGAGCGGCAAGAATGAAGATCTGCATACATCGTGCAAGCCATCCAAAGAGGAGATGCGCGAAATTGAATCGCATGTAGTATCTTAGGTGGACCGCCTACTTCAATTAATTGCTGCCTCTTATCGCCGCCGCGTCTCAGCGAGTCTATGCCGTTCGCCGACGCCATAGTGGTCACCCATGCTCATCATCGTCGGCCATGGAGAACTACTCCTATCCTACCCGGAATCTGGTGATTCCTCACCTGTTCCCCTGAAATCAAGTTCGAAAATCCTCCATGGGATTATCCTAATCAGCCCTTTCCTCCCAATTTCAAAATGCAGATCATGTGTAGCTGTGGCAGAAAAATCCAAACCCTATAAAGTAGTTTCTGCACTTCGTCTGAAAGCTTGTGTCTCTCCATAGTCCGATGATGATTTCCAGAGATATTATCTAGGATTTGCAGAGGTTGAACATTGTCAATAAATTGACTTTGTGTACCTAATGGAATTTAATAAATTGCATGATGGGGTTGTGGTGTTCTCCATGTCCCATGTGCCCCTGGGGTTTGGAGTTGCGGAAGCTAGATCCTAATGCTAAAGTGGTTTAGCACCAAGCTGATATTGGGGAATACTTGAGAATGGAGGATGAACTTTAAATTGGGAAAATATTTTATCTTTTAATAGTATTTGTCTGGGGAGTTCACTATGCAGTGTCTCAATGTAAATTGATTTTGAAAAATGATACATAGTTGATTTTGTAGGTCCTTATGACCTGAATTTGTTGAAGACTGCTTTGCAATGTAACGAGATGTTCTCTTCTTCATATGGGTTTTGCTTAGAGCATTTTTTCTTTTACATTTGTTTACCCTTAGCAGGGTAGAATATGTTTTAGTATTTTCATTTTATGTTTAAAATGTAGAAAAAATGTCACAAGGGAAAACATGTCACAATGTCAAATGACAGTGATTTGAAAATCATTGTCAATGTTATAAAAATGACATTGCAATAATGACAATGACAGTCTATATCAATATCAATGTCGTGATAATGTCATCATATAAAAATGACATTCTTAAAACAATATTAATGTCACAATATTATAAACATTGTTAAACTATACTCTAGATATAAAAATGACGGAATATTGGAAAGTGTTATAATACTAAATGATGATGATATTAATGCTATAAATATGTCATTGTAATCATGACAATGACAATATCGTGACAATTTTAATATCGATGTTAATCACAATATCGTTACAATGATAATGCTATAAACATAAGATTATTAAAAACAATGTTAACGTCACAATATTGTGAACTTTGTAAAAAACAGGAACATGTTACAATGTCATAAAAATATCAAAATGTCAAAAAATCACAATGTCATGAAAAATCATACAATGTCAAACATTACCACCATAAACATTAACAAAAGGAAACAATATCTCAATATTACAACCATTGTCAAAATGTTGGAAAAACTTCACAATGTCGGAAAAACGTCACAATGTTATATAGTGATGATGTCAATGTTATAACAATGACATTATAATGACGACAATGTCAATGACATTATCGTGACAATGTTAATGTTATAAAAATGATATAGTTAAAAACAATGTCAATGTAACATTATTGTAAATGTCAATGACATTATCGTGACAATGTTAATGCTATAAAAAATGACATTGTTAAAAACAATGTCAATGTAACATTATTGTAAACATTGTCCAAAAAAATTGTGACATTGTTAACATAATTTATTACTATTATCCCGCTGAAAATCCATATACATTCTATAGCCTTCAACCTTTCAAAAATAAAAAATCTATAGCCTTCAACAAGCGTATATTCGCAGTTCCACACACAAACCATGTTTCTCTTATAGCTTCACTGCTAGGATTCTCGAAGGATACGCATGGAGAGACACACACTGCACATTTCTCCCCTCCTATACTTCTTTTTCACTGTTGATCGATTTCTCTTTCACTCCTAATTTGGTGATGCAACCAAAAAGGGAAGAGGGCCAAGCATACACGACATATCCGACAACTTCTCCCTTACCATCCTCCATGTATAGCAGACCGCCATTTTTCTTCCTAAGTTCTTCATCGAATGATTGGCCAGAGATTTGTGTTTTGGGAAGACCCTTTTCTCAATTCCTACTATTTCGTCTACGACTTAATTACCCCAATTCAGTGAATTTCTCTGCAGTTTAACTATGGCTCCCGAATAGATCTGGGCTATGTGGCAGCTTCTTGCACGCTGCAAAAAAAAAAAAAGAGGCCAGGAAACACGAAGGAAGAGAACAAGCGGAAAAGAAAAAGGAGACTTACAAGGAATTTCTGCCTCTAACTTTTCGTCGTGTCATTGTGCAGCCACCACCGCGTCGTTGTGAAGCCACCGCCTCTTCCTGACCTGTGTCCGGCGCTGTCCTGTACCTCTGCGATGTCCATCCTCTCTTCATCGCTGGCTCAATTTTTTGCTTCAGCCTTCAAATTTGCTCTAAGTTCCCAGATTTTGGTTTCCAGGAAGAGGTGAGAGGAGAAGGGTTTTGATTCTAGGAGTCGGTAAAGATATCTGCAAAGAGATGAACACATTAAGGGTAAATCTGGAAGATACGGAAAAAAAGGTCCTATAAAGGTATAAAAAAGATTGAAGTCCTATTTATGTATATTAGGTAAATTTTGGTCCTATCTGAGCGCCTATATGGTACATCCGGGTGTACATGTACATCCGGTTTTTTTGTAATTACAAATTAGTAGCAAGTTTCTAGGTTGAGTTGTTCCGTTTTAATCTTCTGCCACGGCTCTATGCGCCTCCCTGCTGAATACCGTTTCTTTTCTTTCCTTCTAGCCGCCCCCTCTTCTTTCTTTTCAAGCCACGTTCCTTTTCTTTCTTTTCCAACTGCTATTCTCTTTGGTCTTTTACATTTTGTGTTTATCTTTTTTATTTTATTTTTTCATTACTTTAGTTTTAGTTTGCTTTTCTTTTCTTTTGTCTTTTTCTTTTCTTCTTTTCGTTTCTTTTCTTTCTTGTTTCCTTCTTTTTCTTTATACATTAATACCGAGCACATTTGAAATGAGCTTTATTTTAAACTCAAATAAGTAAAGCGTCTAAAAAGAATGAACATACACAAATGAGTTTTTGAAAACTCATTTTGTAAGTTATATATGTCCATTTAGTACCATTGTTATACTCATTTTAAAATTTTATATCAATGCGTATATTTCAAAAGTCTCATATTACATTAGATTCACTTAGAATTTGATTATAGACACGAGACCACAAATCATGATACTCAATCGCACGATTCTAATATCAATAACGGAGGTTCGATGCTCGCTGAATTTGTTTTGATGCTCAACGAACAAAACTTCCAATTTTTATATCAATGCTCATCTTGTAAGTTACATATGCTCATTTGTATAGATGTGATGCTCATTAAAAAATCATTAATGCTCATTTAACTGATATCATGATTTCCATCAATAAACATTTTGTAAGTTACGTATGCTCATCTGGTACTCATCTTATGCTCATTTTCTAAATGTCACATCGATGCATTTCTTAAAAGTACTATTCTATTTTTCATTAGGTTCACATATTAAAATTCATAGGAGTTGATTATAAATATAATTTAATAATTTTTTATAAAAGAAAAAATAACAAAAAGAAAGTGAATTAGAAGTTATGAAGTAGAGATCACGATTCCAAATATTAGACTCCTAACACTCAACATAATAGGACTGATGCTCATTAATGGTTCATTAATACTCATTCACCGGAAACCGTGATTTCATCTCAATAGCGGAGATTTGATGCTCAATTAAAATGCCATGATGTTCAACTAACAAACCTTGCGATTTTCATATCAATGTGCACTTTGTATGTTATGTATGCTCTTTTGGTATTGATGTTGTGCTCAGGTTTTAAAATGTCATATCAATGCATATCTCAAGAGTATCATATGAGCAAATTAAACTTACCAAATATGCGCATTGATATGAGAATTGTCAGGTTTGTTGATTGAGTATCACGACACTTTCATTGAGCATTAAACCTCCTATATTGAGATGAAAATCACATTTTCTGTTAAATGAGCATTTATTAACTTTTAATGAGCATAAAACCTATTTTGTTGAGTATTATGAGTCTAATGTTGAACATCATGATATCTGCTTCATAACTTTTAATTCACTTTTTTTTGTTATTTTTTCTTTTATAATTTTTTTAAAATTATATCTATAATCAACCCTTATGAATTTCAATATGTGAATTTATGATACTTTTGAAATATGCATTATGTAACATTTTAAAATGAGCATAACATCAATACCAAATGAACATACGCAACATACAAAACGAGCATTAATATGAAAATTATAATTTTTTTTAGTTGAGCATCAATTCATTTTCAATGAGCATCAAACCTATGATATTGAGTACTACAATCATGTGATTGAGTATCATGATTTGGGCCCGTGCCTTCCGGGTAAAAAAAAAGCCTTCCAGGTTAAAAAAAATCATGATTTGGGCCCGCATGTTTATAATCAACTCTTATGTGAATCTAATGTAATATGGTACTTTTCAAATATGCATTGAATAACATTTTAAAATGAGCACAACAACATTACTGAATGAGCATATATAACGTACACAATGAGTTTTCAAAAATTCAAAAACTCATTTGCGTATGTTCATTCTATTTAGGCGTTTTACTCATTTGAGTTTAAAATAAAACTCCTTTCTAATGTGCTTAGTATTTAATATATAAAGAAAAACGAAAGAAGAAAACAACAACAACAACAAAATAAACGAAAAGAAGAAAAGAAAAAGACAAATGAAAAGTATTGTGTTTTCTATTATCGAGCATTAAAATTATGTGAGCAAGCTCCAATCTGATCGCATGAGTTTCGTCTGTATTGATATAAAATTTTAAAATGAACATAACACCGGTACCGAATCAATACACATAACTAAAAAAATATAATTAATCAAATTCTTTTGAAACATGCATTGATATGACATTTTAAAAATGTGCATAAATGAGTATAAATTGAGCATTTATAACTAACAATGAGACGAGAGGGAGTGACACGCAAATCAATAAAAAGTGATTTATGTGATTAATATTGAATTGATAAACTAAGAATAAAGTAAAAACGATTTAGAGCCACGGAAACTTTACCAAATTTGGTATGATACAATCTTAATGAGACGGACCGATGAGGTAAAATGAGACAATCATAGCGGGACGGAAATAGTAATAAATTAATACTCATCTTAAACTAATATTAAAAAATAAAACATTAACACCTTAAATATTTAATAAACTAATAAATATTCATCTTATGCTAAAAATAAAAAAAAACATTTATACCTTAAATATACATCATAACTAAAATCCATGGAAAAGAATTACATAAATCACAAACCATTACAAGTACAAAACAAAAAAAAGACTACGTAAAAAGCAAAAAGAAAAGTCAAAGATGGAAGAGAACATAAAAAAGAGTCATAATTAAACGGAAGAGAGCATATGCGTAGTTGACTCAAGCTCGCAGGATATGAATTAAAGAAAAGATACGGACGAACTATAGCGAGCAAATCAGATACAATTACAAAAATACCCGGAATCCCGGATGTACAGTGAGAACCGTACATCCGGGTGTACGATATAATTCGCCGTCCTATTTAGCACCATTTCTCTTAACTACGGAGTAAATTTGTAAGTGAGTGAAATATATAAAATAAAACAATTACATGCTCCGTATGTAAGTACCGTAAAGATTATATATGTCAATTGTGATCGGATTGATGGATATCCGCACCAAACTGTCTCGGTCAAAATGAGGAAAATCACATTGACCGGGTAACGGGTATGGGATGAGGAATACCAGTTTTGTTTTTTAGGGTAATGGGGCAGTTACGGTTTTATATATGTCCGCCCCATTACCCGCCCCGTTAATTTGTAGTTATATTTTTATTACATTTTTATATATTATTTGTCTACAACTATTAAAATATGAGATCTTTCTCTTTCCATCTCTATTATCTTATAAGAGTGAATATTGTTAAGGGTATAACGGTCATAGAAAATGTGTTGGTGGCTCTTGGTGCATACGGTCATTGTACATTGTGTATCGGTGTTTGTACTTTTTACTTATATTATAGCTTGTGTTTTAACGGAAAGTATCTTTCCATTAGATGTTCCCCCTTCCGTTAGCCTTCACTTTCGCTTATTTCCGTCCCGGTCGTATCCTTTCACCTCCTCTTCTCTTGTCAAGCACCTCAACATTTTTGATATTCCACAGTAATGGCAAGCAGACACCTATTTGAATTCTCAATGGCTATGGCATGCAATTTGTAAATACTTCGCAATATTCGCGTAAGATGTTCATCGATTTCACACTTGTAAATCGAAAAAGAAGTGACTACAATTTATCGCTTTATCTACAGTTTAAAATATGTCGGATTGCATTTCTTCCGCTCAGAGGGAAAGTCAGGACTACTCACTGGCGTTTAACACCTTGTCTCCATTCTTCTTCTCCCTGCACTTAGGTTATTCAATTTTTTAGTTTATTTATATCGATGATTCCATTTGAAGCTCTTATTGATTGTGAAATTGAAGATATATCGATGATTCCATTTGAAGCTCTTGTTGATTGTGAAATTGAAGATAGATAGTAAGCCTTTGTTTTTTCGAATTCCAGTGAAGCCCAAGTTATGACATCTGCTAATGATCTGGGAAAAACTCATGCGCTACCTCACCGCATTTGAACAGGAAGGATCCTCTTTCTCTGCTTTGTTTTCCCTTAACTGTGATGCTTTTGAATTTCTTTTTAGTGTTTTTGTGCACTGTTAATTACTCTCTACTTGGAAGATATTAGTTGAGAATGCAACTGGTATGATTTAGTGTTGTCAAAATTACAACCTTTTCTGCCTAACCTCAAATTCCAAGTTTCTACCATTAAATTGAATTTATTTCATTGAACTTTACGAGCAAGTGTTACTACTCGAGCCTTAATCTTCTAACTTTGTGAGTGTATTCAGCAATAGTTTTTGAAAGTATTTACTCTTAATACTGGTTTGGGGAAAAATAATGAAACGTATGCAGACCTCAATCTGATTAAGGCCCTGTCTTGCTTTTATATGTTTCCCTTTTGTCGTTCCTCAATTCAGGAATGAAGCTCATACCATCTTTTGCCTTAATCTGTTTTCCCTTTTATAGCTTAAAGCCTCAAATATGATATGGGGGTATAAAAAAACTATATAGAAAATAAATATGATAGGTTTGGTAAATAGAAACAAATAAAAGATACTGTAGGAGTTTGAATCAAGACTCTCGAAAAGTCCTCAAGAACTGCTGGTAGGAGCAGGTAAAATTTATTGTCCAAAAGTAATCTAAAGCTAAATATAGACATGAATAGAAACACGATGTGCATGAAGGGCCACCCAATGACAAAATATTCAAATTCTTTTTAATTTTAAATAGAAAATACGGACACATCCGTCAAAATGTCAGTCACGCGGACAAACATGTCAAAATGATAGCTCCATGCAGCATTTTTAGCACAATTTGTTAAATTAGTGATCCAAATTTGAAAAACACAGTAAAAATATAAGAAACGGATTGTATGAATGTAATAAAAGTTGAAACAAGTTCCTAAAAGTATTATTGCCAGCTGAAGGAAAAGGTGGAGCAAGAGTGTAACTTTGTTTCTTAAAGCATTTCAAATTCCTCTTTCTAGCTTCACAGAATAAATCGCTAATCATTCTAAACTGCATTTCAAGAAATTTTTTAAAATAACCAAACTGGATATTTTCTTTCAAAAAATTGAAAAAAAAAATTGAAAGCTTTTTGGGTGTTGGTGTTAACACACTCATAAAGCAGCTATCTTGTTCCACATTTTAGAACACACACACAAACCTCCTGAAAGTGAGTAATTGCCACAAGTCATTAGTGCACACCCTTCGAACGGAGAGCACTATTGGATTTTCCAAATGTATCTTCTTTGGAGATGAGTGCTGAATTATCTTCTGTTTGCTTTTGATTCTGCCTTGCTCCCATTTGAGTTTGATGCTTCCTTGACACTTATTGCATATGCCTTACTGCTTTTTTACAAGATAACGTCTTCACTTGTAGGAAGCTTTTAGAAAGGTGTGAAACCTATTTTGAATAGTTAGGTTTCTAACCTATTTTCTGGAATAAAAGCATATTAATTCATGTAAACATTGTAGAAATCTTATAGAAAACGGACTGAGCCTAACAACCAAAAACTGAAAATGGATTGTACGAAAAGTATACTAGATAAAGTGTGGGTTATGGTATCCATCTCTTTTAAACAACTTTGTGGATTTCCTGTTAAAATAGCTAAGCCTCCCATATTAGCCTATAACTAATATAGACTTAGTTTGTCTAACATTCAAGTTTTGAAATCTTTTGAATGGTAATAGACTTCTAAACGTAGTCTTCTTACCTAAATACGGAGTATATAATTTTTTCTTACAATGGAGCCAAAGATTCATTAGCTTTGGGCTTGAGAATATGATGGAATAAAGCAAAATGGCTCACCAAACTGTCTGCGCTTCTTTGTTATGAAGCAGCAGTCAGTCCATGCAATTTTTGGACGCGATTTTCATTATGGGTCATACAGAAACAGTCTCTATGTGCTTTAGTACAGGGGTAAGACTGCGTACATCCGACCCCCCCTTACCCCACCATAGGTGGGAGCTTTTGCGGCACTGGGGTAAATGATGATTGATATATAATTTTTTCTTACAAACTACCACCCCAACTACTATTTCTCTATAAAGTATTTGTAGAAATATCTAGATGACACTCTTTTAGTCATTTTAATTGTTTTGATTACTTCCAGTTTAGTATGCATTTTTGTATGATATTTATACAACGTATTTTCACAAGTCTATTTGGAAATGTGGTAATGTACTTTCCACCCTCAATTCTTCTTATCTCCATCAGAGTCCTTGTGAACCATAAATATGTGCTTATCTTGAAACAACAATTCAGTTAATATCCACTGAGCTCATCTTTTATGCATTTTTCTTTCTCTAATCTGATAGAGTTACTTATAATCATTCAAAACACATATACCATTTATGAAGAGGGTATGTGTCATGTAAATTAATACCGAGCAAGTATTTTTCTTATTAAAGGAGGGTAAGTGAATGACAGATTAGGCTATATTTCATGTTACCTTAAATTCTGATATTGTGCCCGGGGAAGAACATTTGGTGTTTTTGTATATCTAGGTGGGACAATGGACATACACATATATATGTAGATCGGTGTTATTGTAACATATAATTGTTTGATAAATAAAGTAAACTTTATATTCTAAGTGAACCTTCTGTTGAATAAGTGAACATATAACACTTAATTATGGTACGTCTAATGTGTTTTCTTGAGATAATATAAATAGAAGCCTCATTGGCATAGATATGAACATCAATTGAGATGTGAGATTTTTGTGTCTACATGAGTTTTTTAACCATTTTTGCAGCTTTTGCTTGCTTGGAATGTTTCCAAGTGCCTTTCGTTTATCCAGAATCTGCCTACACATTTGTGCATCGAAACCAGCATCATTATCAACGTTACTTTCACTGTGGGATTGATGACTTTTTGCCTTTGATTCTGCCACTACCTTGGCTCCCCTTTGAGTGTGATGTTTCCTTGACACTTACTGCATATCCCTTATTGCTTTTTACGAGATAACGTCGGCACTTGTAGAAAGCTTTTAGAAAAGTGTGTAACCTCTTTTGAATAGTTAGCTGGAAACATTGGGAAAATACATGTTAGAAGTGTTCGGGGTTTCAGTCCTTAATGATTTGCACCGGCAATGCCAATCTCTTCATCATGCTCATAGTACACTCCATGGAGTGGATGACAAAATTAGCAAGAGCAAGAAGATACTGACAAACATGTCAAGAAGGATGAGCAGGAATAAATGGATCATTGGATGCAATGGCACATTAGTGAAATTCCCAAGTTTTGTATCTTCATCCTTTTTTTGTGTGTATGTGTTTGAAACCGGAAAGCGTGCGCGTGATTTTGAACTTCTATTATCATTGCTTTGCCTTGTGGCTTAGGTGTTACTTTGTTAGTTTGAGGTCATGGTTTGATAATTGTATGTTTGCTTAAAACATCAAAAGCCACAACTTCATAGCTTGTTGCATTTGTAAAGGTCCATGATTTCCCACTGTGATTTTTAGTCATAGTCTGGTAAATGACTATAAATATATTAGGTTTGAGTCATTTTCGTGTTTGTAATGTTTCTTCCTATTTCGACTCTACTTCACCTTTTTTATGTGGAGTTTGAACTTTTATAGGATCCTACAAGTGTATATTCCATTATATAATATTGGGCATTTAGCCGATCGCACAACGCGCGTGTAAAAAACTAGTTATGTATATATAGATTATAGATGTACTAACTATAATGTATGAATGAAAGTTCTTAATAGATTTTAATCTTGTTTGATTATTATCATTTTTTTCGTGATTAATATTTTTTAGGTTAAGTATTTTTAGGTTCAAATTAATTTAAGTTGCTTCCTTTCTCGTCTTGTAGATATACGAATCTTTAAGTGGCGTGTGAAGTTTAGAGTCGTCTAGGCAATGTCATTTTTCGCCTTTTAAAATACTACGTATTATTTTTACATCAAAAATTTAATGACTCATTTAATAAAGTGGTTATCCGTGGTTACCCAAAATTTTACCCGATACACGTTGGGGCGGTTATGGTTCGAGTAAAAATTACTCGTTGGGTAATGGGGTGGTTACGGAGCGGGGAAATTATCTAACGGGGCGGGTTCGATTATATGTAAAACCTTCCCCGATCTGCCCTGTTGCCATCCCTAGTTAAGATGTGAGGTTTAGGATGTTTTCTTTTAGACTGAAATTTGCTGTTCTGTTCTGATCTGGTATGGTCTGGTCTAAACTGATCTGATATGGTCTGGTAAACATTTGGTCTGTGTGTATATATAACTACGGAAGTCTGATCCGGTCTGGGCTAATCTGATTGGCCTGGTCTAGTCTGGTGTGGGACTGAAAACAGTCCAAAAGAAAACATCCTTAGTCTTAAAGATGTTTTTACTTAGACTGTTTTCAATCCTATACCAGATCATACCATACTTGAACAGACCAGATCAAACAAGACCATACCAGATCAGATCAGACCAGACTTAAACAGATCTAATCAGACCAGAAAATTTCAGTCCAAGTAAAAACATCCTAAACGTCAATCTGATATGAGAAGCAACGCAAATCTTAATATAACTCTTTATTACTTCATAATTTCCTATAGTCGGGAAAAAAATCTGTTAGTCATACACATGTCAATTTTTCTAATATTATGATTAAATGTTAATAAATACAAGTAGGCTATATTTTGTGAGCAAATTATATCGTGCAACCGGCGCACCATGAGGATGGTGCGCCCGGTTGCAAAACGACGGAGTATTGTGCCTGGTTTCTTTATTTTTTATTGCTTTTGTTGTTAAAAAATGGTAATAACTTTTTTATTTTTTATCCAATTTTTATAAAATTTATATCAATATTTTTTATTTTTCCTGATCTTTCAAATGAGACCAATATTAGGGGTGGGCACGGTCCGGTCCGGTCCAATATTTGGCCGAACCCGTACCCATACCGTTACTATTGAAACGGTTCGGTACGGTTCGGTCTTAGACCCAAACCCGTTCGGTACGGTCCATTTTCAAACGGGACGGTATCATGCCATGCCATACCAAACAATGCCACTTTTTCTAGGTGTTTAAGAAAAAATTAAAGTTTAGCCATCCTCCAAAAATCCACACAATTTATCAATTTTCATATATCATACTACCTTCGTTCCAAATTAATTTGCAAAGTCAATCTTTTTTTGGTCAAACAATTTCTTTTTATTCACTTAATTAGAATTTCACTTTTTAATTATATTCTAATTTGGCCTTTCAAAAAAAACTACTCCGTACTTCGTAGATTTTAATTTGGATTTTGCAACTTTAGAGAGATTTTAATGTGGTTTCTAAATATGTAAATTTTAATTATTAAAAATTGTATGAATTATCAAGAACTTAACATTAACTTTGACAAAACAATGTTGGCTTTGCAAATCAATTTTAGATAAACTAGTAGTACAAATTCAATAAACCATACTTTGGTCCGGTTCGATCCGGTACCGGTTCTCATTTTATGAGAACCGGTCATGGCATTGTTTGGAACCGGTTTGGTCCGGTTCGGGACAAAAAAATTGAGATCCGTTTCAAACCCCGTTTATCGGTCTGGTACCATACCGGTCCGGTTCGGTATCATGCCGGTTCGGTATTTTTGCCCACCCCTAACCAATATTGCGTATGTAATTTTAAGAAATTATCGAACTATTATGTTAATGAGTATTGGATTATAAGGAAAATCGAACTAAATTTAATATAGAAAAATAATTGTGTAATCCACAATTTATCTTAAAATTGTGTATATAAAAAATTTATTGTATTATGTATTTATACATGTGAGTTACATATTTTTACACGTAAAGTTACATATTTCTACACGCGAGTTACATATATATACACACGAGTTGCATTTGACCTGCCTGAACGCGAGTTACATATATTTACACGTAAAGTTACATATTTTTACACGTAATGTTACATATTTATACACGCGAGTTACATATTTATACACACGAGTTGCATTTGACTTGTCTCAACGCGAGTTACATATTTTTTTACGTAAAGTTACATATTTTTACACGTAGAGTTACATATTTATACACACGAGTTGCATTTGGCCTGACTGAACGTGAGTTACATATTTTTTTTTGGTCGCCAGTGAGTTACATATTTTAACACGTAAAGTTACATATTTTTACACGCAAATGTTAATATGTTAAAATTACATAGGCAATATTGGTCTCATTTGAAAGATCATGAAAAATAAAAAAATTTGATATAAATTTTATAAAAATCGGATCAAAAATAAAAAAATTATTAACATTTTAAAAAAAAAAGGGAGAAATAAAAAATAACAAAGCCAAAATATACGAACTGCTTCTTCGCTCTCCCAGGTATACCATGCGCACCGCGGGACGGTTGCATGGTATACGAATTGTATTTTGTGTTGCATATGTTTTACCTTATTTGCCACACAAAGACTGTTCTGTAATATATGGTTTTGAGTTTCAACTTATCAGTCATTTTTTTTGTCAAACTATTTTAAATCAGCTATTTTAGATTAATTGTACAGCAGTCAAAATAAGTGACTGTGAAGTTGATAAAATTGACTCTTTTTTTTAAAGCCAACTATTTTAGATTTTTCATCTAACTCTTTCTTTATATTACTACATGGGATGAGAGGGAATAGTGCGGTTATTATGGAAAGTTAGATTGTGTTATTAGTGTTAAATTGATACAGTGTGCATAAATTAAAAATGAATTGTAATTGTCTAAATATTACCAAATATAATATGTGGTAAAGTTAATGCAACAGACGGAAAATGTTGAACGGGACAAAGGAGATATTAATAAAATACTCCGTATATTCTAAATATTATTTTTTGTAGTTCAATAGATTCAATTAATTGAGTTGTTTCTGTCAAAATTTCGTCCATTTTAGTATATTAAAATGATTAAGTCGAATTCAATGTTATCGAAGGGGTCTAGTCATAGTACAGAGTAATTCTTTTCTAAGTGTTAATATACTACCTCTGTCGCACTAACATTGAGACATAAGGAAGTGACATAGTTATTAAGAAAAGTTATTTTGTATGGTTGATATTGAATTGATAAAGTAAGAATAAAGCAAGAATGATTTAGAACTACACAAAATGTACTAAATTTGGCATGAGACAATCTTAATGGGATTAATAAAAAATGAAAGATGAGACAATCTTAGCGGGATAGAAGAAATAATTTTATGTACAATTGTTATTTAATTACTATGTCACTTTTTTATGGTTTACTTGTATTTCTAATTGTTTTATTTAAATTTTTAGATTCCAACTAATTTACAAAACTAGTTTAATAAATAAAATTAAAATATACTAGAAATAAAAGGGGCAACAAACGGTTGCCGACTAGGTTCACCGTTAAATCATGGGGGTGGTTGCCCCCCTTAAAAGATTTTTAAAGACTTTTGCCCAAAAAAAAGTTTAAGGGCATACATCATCCTTGTTGACAACTTTAGAGGCATTTTTGCCCCTTTTCCCCATAGTAAATGGTAATCCGTATCATTTTACTATCCTATACGTAGTAATATTTACTCCTTATATAACATTCAAATATAAAGTAAAATACTTAAAAAGCACTTCTAACATTTTATAATAAGTGTAATTTTTCATTTTCTTTATTATAGCATGCTATATATTTAAATATTTACTATTTAAAGAAATTCTTATGAAAATATTTTATAGAGGTACAAGATAGATACTCCATAAAACAATATTATTGATTCAAATATGTTTAAAACTGTATTCTAGAATATGACGAACACATAAATACACTGAATTTTAAATATTAAAAAAACGAATAATAATTCTTATTCAACGCTATATTCAAATATTTTAGAACTAGAACAAATATCCAAAAAAAATATTGGACATAAAAAGTTGCTAACTAAGTATAATTATTGTTGGGATAATGGCCCAAGTAAAAGTTCGGCCCATTTACCCTTTTATTCGGACGTACGTTCGGACAGAACTGGGTAGGCTAAGCGGACAGTCAACTTGGAAGGGACGAACGTCGTCACCAAAGTCTGGGCTTACCAACCATGCCGACGAACATCTACCCAGTTGACAGGAAACAGGCCCACAGGCCATATGAATGACGACGAACGTCGTCAGAGCAAGCCCATAACCACTGGAGGTAATCCAGTCCACTTGCTTCAAATCCCCCAAGGGCCAGGGGACGAACGGCCCAATACCCTTTGCAATATCACCAGGGGCGACTCACCTCCCCAGCTGGACGAACGTCCCCACTAATTAGGCGGGGAATCTAGATTCTGGCGGGAAGCGCATTTAATGCTGAAGATTTGGTGGTTGGAACACCAGCCATCCACAACCCTTCACGTCAGCATAGCCAACTGCCCATTGGTAGTATAAATAGCAGCATTTATTTCATTGTAAAGGGTTAGCAACTTTCTATTCTTAGCACTCTAGCTTATAGCCTCCTTACTCACAGCACTTATACTGCCTTGTAAGACGAACGCCCGACGAGCCATTAGCGGTAAGTATTGTATTGGGGAGTTATTAACAGATTAATAATACCTAATCACTTGCTTGCTACTTACTGTTTCTTAATCCATCTCATTTGTTAGTGGGGCTAGTTTATTCATACACACTCCACTCGAAACTCTTGGGCTTACGTGTTGGACCCGGGGGTTGAAGGAATAAACCTCAACAATTATTATTTTATCATACTCAAGAATTTGTTTAAGTATATTAATATATATGTTTATTACTAAAAAATTATATAAGAGTTGACCGGGTTTTCCGGCGTTGACCGGGTTGACCCGCCGGGTCCGGGTCGACCCGTGACCCAATCATTTGTCGGGGTCGCCTCCCGGTCCGGTTTTTACAACATAGATGATGATGATGATGATGATGATGATCATCATCATCATCATCATCATCATTATTACTATTACTATTACTATTTCTATTACTATTACTATTACTATTATTACTACTACTACTATTATTATTATTATTAGTAATAATATTATTAAACATGTCCTTAACACAATTCCCCAACATATTCTTGCTGTTGATAAATTACCAAGGACTGTTATCAAGATTTTAGAGAGGAAAATTGTGACACCGCACCCGGATGTACTTGAATTTGAAATTTGATATGTAATCGAATTTCCTAGCGAATAAAATCGTGTAACAAAATTGATACATTTAATTAATGTGTGATTAATTAAATTATTTATCGGGTCCCTAATAATGAGAATGTGCTACCAAATACTTAGTTGGGTCATCGTGATAAACTGATAATTATAGAAGCCCGGTAAGGCATCAACTAAAGTTCATAAAAATGTTTGGACAACCTGAATCCTAATTTGGCCCAACCTGCCAAAAATAGCAAGAATAATTGGGAGGGGCTTCCTACACCCACTTGAGTATTCTATACTCTCTATACTCTCAAATAATAAGGGAGGGGGGACATCTTGGTGTGCTGGTACATACAAGAGGGGAAGGGAAGTGTCTTCCTAGAGACAAAACATACATCTCCATGACCCCTCATGGAGTTGAATTATTTTGGGATTGATTGCATAGTGATGCTTTCTATCCTCTTGCACTCATTCGCACAAGCCAAACCATTAGGAGGAGAGGAGAACTCTAGGAAACACTCTCATAGAGTCCAAGGTTGAAGGAAGAATCAACAAAGAAAATCCAAGGAGGAAAAGAGTGGTTCTTGAGGTAAGAACACCACTATTATTTATTAACTAGTTTGTGTTGTATGATTTTTAAGAAATCATATGGTGGGTTAAACATGAAGTTCTACACGTTTAAAAGTGTAGAATATTGCTATAAAGTGGTGGTATTTAACTTAAAAGAGTCGTGGAATCGATAGGAGTTGAAATCGCCGGAAACCACCACTTAAAGGAAGCTACAGACCACGAAAGCCGCCCACCTTTTGCAAAAGTCGCCCGGTTTTCGTCTGTTGTCCAGATTTTCCACTTCTAATCGGTTTAGAATGGGGATTGATCGGAGGGCTTAACAAATGTGACTATTTTAGCACTTCATAAGGTGAGGATGACTGACTATATTGCTTATAATTAGTGAGTTAATTTCATGAGATTACCTAAGGTAATTAAATATGTTTTTAAGGATTATTAATGATTAATAATGCCTAAGAATGAGAAGACTATTGTCTATAAGGAAAAGGAGCATAATATACAAATTTAAGAATAAATTGTGTATGATTATGTGTTATGAACATGTTGGCTTGATAAAGGAATTAACTATAAACTATATGTTGAAATATAATTTTTACTTCATATAAGAGTATATGAGTGATTAAAAGTTATATTTTGTATATTGATGTGAACTATATTTTCAATGGAAAATTAGTTTGGAATTTGTCTATATGACTATGAACTGAAAATTTGTTTTTGTTGGAATTTATCCGACTAGTATTAAGATACTAGTCGGGGTATTGGAATGAGAACATGTTAGAATTGATCCATGGTTTGGATTGTGAAATGTTGAACCTTAAGTAGTCTTAAGAGATACTAAGGTAGATAAGTATGAACTTTAAGTGATACTAGGGGTAGGCCTTAAGGGATACCCAAGATAAAGTGAATAATAAATTGTTCCTAGATGTAGGATTGGCCTACGGGTGTATTTTGGTAGTCTTTGAGGATAGCCGGTTGAATATTGGTAAATAGAAAGGACCATGGCCCTTCCCGACTCTAGAGAGCGGGGTTGGATAGCATGGACTTACATCGTGATCACGGGTTAGGGTGGAATCCGAACCGGAGACCTTACGAGGCTCCCGAGAGCGGTAACACTTAAGATAGGACCCCGAATGGACCTTACCTTCCTATGGGATGATGGGTACGAGTCCAGGGGCGGGATGTTGGACTCCGGCCCGAGGGCCCGATGAGGCCTCGGAGAGCGGTGACAAGTCTCGTAAGGATGATAAGACCTACGGGCGGTGTCATGTAAACGATGAATGAAATAAAATATAAAAAGGGACCGTGTGCCGACAAATTATTTAATTAACTTAATATGAAGATAATAAGGGTTAAAGAAGAACTATCATTATATATGATATCACTCTATTTGAGGGTCTTAGAAATTGAAACATTGATTATACTTAGTATAGTTGTCATTGTACTTATCAAATGCTTCCAAGTACTGACCTCCCCTTCACGGGGGAGGCCACCTCACAGTTTCATGTAGAAGCTGAGCTTGCTACCAGTGCCCGTTGCTTCAGAAGAATCAAGGAAGGAAGACGTGGTTCGTGCTTCATCCACCTCTATTTTTAAAAAAAAATTTAAATAAATGCTCATGGATATTATTTTTTGAATAATTATTTGGGGGCTTGTATGCCCATGTTTGCCAAGGTGTGACATAAATACTTGTATTAAATGTTTCCGCTGCTTTAAATGAATATTTTACATTATGTTTGTTTATGGATATATTTTGTGTGAATGGTATTCAAGACGCCTTGTATTGTATGGATGTAAGAAAAAATAGGCAAATCATAGTAGCTCAATTACTTCCATTTCTTAATGCTCATTAAGAAATGAAAATGTTTGAGCTACAATGACTTGCCTGTTTAATCCATTCAAATTTATTTATTTTTGTAATTAAAAACATACATTTATCATTAAAGATTTTATTACTGAAAAATGAGCATACAACTATGTGGCACCGATACGAGTACGCGGAAACAGGTACATGGATACGACAGAACAAAAAAAGTAGGATACAGATACAGGGGTACATTTATATATATTAAAACTTTTGGGGTGTATTTATAAATATTAAAAATTATGGGGGTGTATTTATAAATATTAAAAATTACTTTTTAAAAAAATATGTACATATATTATCCTCTTATCTCTTCCCATTCCTGGTATCGAAGCATTTCACATTATCAAGATACTTAGAAATAAATTTATATTTTATCTCATATGCACTAGTTGATCTTGAAATATAAATATAGTCAAAAAGTAATTAATTTAAAATGAGGAACGAGTCAAACAACAATAACTTTGAAATTAAAAGTGTAGTACTCAAAGTTCTTGGATATCGGAGATAGAAAACAATACTCAAATAAAAACTAAAAGTTCTATTACGTATTCCCACAATAGCTACTAATTTTCAGGGATAACACCGTCTTCCAAAAAGTAGCCTCCAATTCATCTATGCGAAGAAGATTGACAAAATCAAGTATTTCTATATCCTTTATGCTCACAAAGTCATTCCCACCAACACCTTACATTTTACTTGTCGTCCATATACTTAGTTATGTGCAAGTAAGAGCAATGTAACTTAAATTTCGACTTGTCTCAAATTACGTTTTCATTAACTTCATTTATATTCAACTTGCCTCAAGTTACACATTTCCGATTTGCAACGTTTTCATTCAACATTTCATTCGAAATACGTTAGCGCCGAACAACTATTTACCAAACAGTTTTTTCAATTATTGAAAACGCTAAAAGCGGTCAAACCGCAATTTTTCAACTGAAAGTCTGAAACGCCGTAACGCCTGTTAATCCCTATTTCTAACAATCAAACAACCATAGAAATGAAAGATGAAGCAGATAGATTCCTATTCATATCAATATATCGATAACATTGGTATACCGTATGAAAATGGCCGCTGCTCTCCCTCTCAAGAGAGAGAGAGCAGCTGAAAATTATTCTATTCTATTCTACCTTTATACTCTTGTTGAGTTTAATCCAACACGATATAGTAAATATATGTAAATATGTGTATGAACAAGCTCAATTTTTACGTGGAAACCCGAAAGGGAGAAAACCATGGGACTTTTTAGGCTAATGTCCAAGCCCTCTCATTCTCATTAGGACTCTCCTCACCATTACAAAGTACATATGTTGTAGCTCCCATTAATAGAGTATTGTAAGCTATTCTAGAGGAAGAAGGAAGAATAAGGCAGGGATCACTCATATGGAGGGAAACTCCCATGTTTATAGGAAAAAAGGGAAGGGGCTCTCTACCCTAATGGACCAAGTGGGCCGAAACAGGCCTAACTGCTCGTCATGCGAAGGCGGTGGTCACCCTCCTGGAGGGGAGGGGTGAGCCCGATCGCTAACTCAAGCAGGTCGGCATTGGGAGCCAATATACAATGATCATAATGTCGCTGAGCAGTCGGTCCTGATAAGGAGATGACAATAGTGTCCGATCAGGCCGATATATCCGAGCAACGGCTCTCATCCACGCAGCGCGGGGATGAAACCAGTCTTCAAAAGATAAGTATGTCGTGCCGAGAGGCCGAACATGATGTGATAGTGTCGGCAATGAGGGGCCGACCTGAAAGAATCAAACAACGACCCTCATCCGCGAGGAGCGGGGATGAGGCCGGTCTTCAAAAGATAAACACGATGTGCCGAGAGGCCAATCGTGGTATAATGATGTCAGCAACGATAGGCCGACCTGAAATCCAGCAACAGTCCTCATCCGCACAGCGCGGGGACGAGGCCGGTCTTCGGAAGATAAATATGACGTGCCGAGAGGCCGGTCCTAATGTGACAATGTCGGCAATGATTAGGCCGACCTGAAATCCAGCAACGGCTCTCATCCGCGCAGTGCGGGGACGAGGCCGGTCTTCAAATATGGAAAGCACGCCGAGCCGGGGGGCTGGTCGTGATGTAATGATGTCGACAACGATAGGCTGACCTGAAATCCAAGCAACGGTCCTCATCCGCGCAATGCGGGGACGAGGCCGGTCTTTAAATAAGATAATCACGACGTGCCGAGAGGTCGATCATGATATAATGATGTTGGCAATGATAGACCGACCTGAAATCAAGCAACGATCCTCATCCGCGCATCGCGGGGACGAGGCCGGTCTTCAAATATGATAATCATGTCGTGCCGAGGGGCCGGTCATGGTATGATGGCGTCAGACGGCCCTCGGCCGTGACGATCTCCTCTAGGCTCTCGGCCTCTAAATGATGGATGATCGTCTCACGGTTCTCTGTCATGGCATTCCCCTCTAGACCCCCAGCTTCTAGGTGTTCTTTCCTAGGCCATCGGTCTCTGGGTTGGAGATGCTCGTCTCACGGCTCTCAACCGTGGTGGTCTCCTCTTTAGATGGCCCTGAACGTCTTCAAGACTCAGGTCGAGCGTCTTTTAATCATTTCGCTCGAGCGCGCCGAGCGATTTCAGCTGCGCAATAAGCATGGTAACGGGCCGCACGGCCCGACAATATGTATACACACATAACCATCTGCATGGCTTTCTTTTTAACATCCACGATTACCGGCCTATGGGTCATCGTGACCCTCGGCCCGGCTCATCGTGCGGGGTTATTGGACGTAGCAGCTCGCGACGGGGCCAATTAGCAGCCCGCCAAACGTCACATAGAAATATTCGTCGGTCTGTGAGTTTTCAAACTCAGGCCCAAGTTGGTCGCACTGCCCTCGGAAACACGAGGCCGAGCGCTTTGGTGCCCTCGGGACCCCACAGGCCGCGTGTGGCAATAGTCACTTCGCGCCTAATGGCGTAGATGATATTGGGGTACGATCGTCGATCGGGCACGTAGTGCCGTGCGGACTAACGTGCAACCCTCAAATTAAAATGCGTCGCCGGGGCATCGCCCTTCTGAAGACGCTCAGATCGCTTAATCAAGCTGATCGAGAGTGGGCCAACGGGCCCACAAGAAATTAAATATTCGATAAAATATTGGCCGAACTAACTATCACTAGAGCTTCGCTCCGCATTATTTAATTCGGGATATTTTATCCCTAATAAATAATAGCTAGTGATATAACAGGTAATAGTAATGATACTATCCTACCAAAGATCATTGAGATACGCTCCGTTCGCTAATTAAAGCCGATCAGGAGCGGGCTAACGGGCCCACAACAACCGATCATTTAATTTTAAATGACGGTGAAACTAATTATCACTTCGAGCTTGGCTCGACATTATTTAATTTCGGGATATTTTAATCTCTAATAAATAATAGTGATGACAAATAATAGCAACGCTAATATTTTAAACTACTCCGTATTAATAATCAAATGTGCCAACTTAGGAGTATGGGAGTACTTAGCTTTGCTGCATTTCATTCGTAGTGGGCAAGTGGTAGCCAGAGTCAACTCTCCCGTCAGCAAGCTGGCAATTTCGTCCTGCGACCAAGACCTCAGTCATAGGCCACTGTGCGTCTGCTCCTACTCAGTCCTCAATGCCTTCGTCTTTAGAGACCTTGCAGTGATTATGGCACATATTGACGGTGGTCGGTGGAGATGTTTGCTCTTCCGAGCTCGAAACCTCCATTAATGGCGGAAATCATGGAGCTCTCAACTGGTAGATCCCTCAGGTTGCGTCGGCAGGGACGCTGGTGCCCGAGTAGCGGCTGGCCAGGCGGAAGAGTGACCACCTGCTGGCAGCCGACGACGGGCGACATCAATTTTTTCAGACGGAGGGGATAGGTTCGAGCTATGAACCATGCCACGGCGAAGGATATGGCTCTGCTCGCAGCCACCGGCGTTTGGGCGACAGATCTTCAGATTCCCCGAAGCTAGAATTCCAGACCCCAGATCTGAATTTCTCCATCGTTTCCCTGAAATCAGTCCTCCCCATAATCATCTTCCCAGAAACATTTTCTTGCTCCCTTGTTCACGTCCGACCTTCCCCCTTGCTTGGTTTCCAGAATCGTTTTTCTTTTCTTTGCTGAAATCAGTGTATTTCGTATGAATTTTTTGTAGAACACATGAATCTTTTTGGACAGGTTCCCACGGACGGCGCCAGTGTTGAGTTTAATCCAACACGATATAGTAAATATATGTAAATATGTGTATGAACAAGCTCAATTTTTACGTGGAAACCCGAAAGGGAGAAAACCATGGGACTTTTTAGGCTAATGTCCAAGCCCTCTCATTCTCATTAGGACTCTCCTCACCATTACAAAGTACATATGTTGTAGCTCCCATTAATGGAGTATTGTAAGCTATTCTAGAGGAAGAAGGAAGAATAAGGCAGGGATCACTCATATGGAGGGAAACTCCCATGTTTATAGGAAAAAGGGGAAGGGGCTCTCTACCCTAATGGGCCAAGTGGGCCGAAACAGGCCCAAAGGATCGAACAAGCCTGACGGGCGAAAATGGGCCTAACTGCTCGAGCTCCGTACTGGATAATGTCTTGGGCTCCTGAACAGTAACAGACCGGGATAATATATCCCAACAACTCTAATGCCTTAATTGCTTTTACTATTCTCTCAAGTTAGATTCCTTTTATAGAGAAGGAAATCTATCTTGAGGGTTACAAGAGGCTAATGGGCTGATATGACTCTTGTGGCTCATTTACACATTTAACTAACAACTACACAAATACAAAGACATCTAACTAGATTGGACACCAGAAAAAGTCTTAACAACGCCATTTACCAGACATCCCATTCTCGCATTGAGTGCTTGAGTTGTGTAATGATCAAAATAAATCAAGTTACAATTAATTTTATGACTAAATTGACTGATGTTACTGTAGCTTGGAAGAGGACCATGTTGGTCAATTTTTCAGACATATTTTTTATTAATAAAATATATTTTAAACACTCGTATAATTTTTTATAATTAAACAGAATCAGTAAATCTAACCACTTAAACCAAATTTTCATAAATTTCAGAAGAATCGATTAATTCAACCAATTTCTAAAATGTTTCAGATTCTTTTTACTGAAATTGAGGCGTAATAAAAATTAGGCTTTTTAAAACGGTTCTACCAAATTTAATTAAAACATAATCATCTCTGGTTTGGGGACGTGGGATTTGGGGATGCACTGGAAATATAAATATTGATGCACTCCATTTTCACGTTGCATAAATAGAGCTTCACCAATGGACTTCCATGTGGCAACATCCTTTATGTAAAAAAAATGACATGTGACAAAATAATAAATTAAAGAAAAAGCTATTCAAATTCAACTTCCATAACTCTGCTCTTATGTATTCCAATATTATAGATATGTTTTTATATTAATCTTCCATAACTCTACTCTTATGTATTCCAATATTATAGATATGTTTTTATATTAATATATGTGTATATATTTGTTATAACATTCAATATAAAATTAAGTAACATTTTGCACTCGCCGGTATTACAAGATCCAAATAGTCAAAAATAAAAATAAGTAACAATTTTTAGCCACTTTTAAATAAAAAATATTATTTCTATTTCTTTTCCATAAACTCTTGGAGATTCTCCCTTATTCGGGGTTTTTTATAAATTGTTTCTTATTTGTTTCCAAAATATGATAATTATTACATTCTTCGTCTCATTAATTTTCTCCGACATATCATTTTTCTTTCGTTCACTAAGTTTGTGTAGTTCCGATTATTATAATGCATATGTAGTTCTAAATCATTCTTACATTAAGTCCCTACTTTTCATTTCAACATCAGTTAGATAAACTCTTTTTTAATAGTTGCACATGTCTCGATCTTAATGGGACAAATTTGATGTTACTTATCTACTCAGTATTTAATAATTCACAAGGTCTGTCAAATCAATCTCTAAAGGTAGATTCATTTTTTTGTCACATATTTATTTATATTTCACAATTTATGTTCACGTTGTTAAATGGGTTTGCACTCCCAAATTTCATAGCTTGGATCGTTTAAGTGCCTAATGAACTCAAAATGCACATTATTTTTAATAGGGGTGCACAATACACTTATAGTTAAAGTAATTCAGACTTTAAAAGGATAGGAAAGGTTGATTTTTTACAAAAATGTCACAACATTTTTAGTTTATTATAGCCCAAATGCTATTTCAAATGATACACAATTTTCAAATCTAACATTTCAGTTCATTCCAATTCACTTTTTACACGTTAAGGTATATTCCCATTTGAACTCAACCTTATTTATACTCCGTGATACACAATTTTCAATCTAACGTTCTGGTACATATATAGAAATAATGTTAGAGTAATTTATTTGAATAATTATTATATATAGATATAATAGTTCAACAAGGGTTGAAGATAATAAAAGTAAAAAATAGATGTTTACAATTTTGTTGATTCGCAACGTACATGGGTCAACTCACTTAACCTGCTACCCATGCAAGTTGCATCACGAAACCAGTGAGTTCATTGGATTGAAGAATGACAACTCTAACCCACCGTGAAGTGAGATACTAGTTATAAGAGAATGGGGGAGTGGAGGTCATGCGGACTTCGACTAATTTTGACAGCTTTGTCCATAGTAAATTGAATTTTCTTTTAAATACTAATTGATGAATTCATGTCAATTCATTTTCCCGACAATTTTAATAAAAACTTTACACACATATTTTCCCGTACAGTGCACGGGTACACATACTAGTTATAAATAAATATAAGACCTGAATTCAACAGGATTACAGGAATCAGATGTGTTCTACGGATTAGCTGATTTGATGAACAAAGAAGAAACCAAAACACAAAGACAATAAAAATCACACATTTTTTGCCCCAAGTTGGCCAGTTCCTCAGAAGACTACTCGGGGCTCTGCAAAAGTCCAAGCCTTCTTTTTTTCAATGTTTCAAGGGATACATAATACAACCCAGATCAAGCCTATTTTTTAAAATAAAGATGCAACCCTATTTGAGTTACCGACCCAAAAATTCTCTAATATAGCTAGATGTACAGTCTCCAATATTATAAAAGCGCATCTGGATAGTGTGAATTCACTCAATTCCTGGATTAATGGGATCGCCAAGACTTCCAGTTTCAAGGACGAGCATACGGTGTGATTCTCGGGAATGAGAGAACTCTGCGGAGTCGAGTGTCTAAACTCTAAACAAATGAGACCAAAGTGTTACAAATGTTTCAATTGTTTCCATTTTGTTATAGAAACCTATAGTATAAGGTACACTGTATCTCCCACCCCACAAAATTTTCACCAGACCTCAAGCACAAACGAGTCTCATAACTTACTTGGTTTGCTCGCTCATCTACTTCCGGCTGCTGTTGCCTTGGAACAACTCATTTATTCGAGCTTCAAGCTCCTCCACGGTATACCTGACATGCTTGTCGGCAGCAGCATGCTTCCCATAATCTGGAGTGCTATATAGCCTTCCAATGAAGTTTCTATAAGCAGGAGAAAGAGTCTCCGCCACAGAAATCCTCAACTCCTCTCTCAACTGTTCGTCGAAAACCACCCATGCTGTTTGGGCTTTACATATGTCCTCAAAGTAGGAATTGAATAACTTAAGCTTCTCCTTCAAAGTCTTTGATGCTTGACTTGGTGACATGGAGCTGTCGATCTTCAAAACTCCTTGTACTTTGTTCCATGAACTTCTTTTGTAATTCACATGATACTGTCTAACTTTAGCTGTGTGTTTTCTGATCCAATCGTCTCCCAAAAGTGTCCCAAGTTCACTGTCTTTAGCCTTCTGATTGATGTATCTCCCATTGTTCATCAAGAAAATGGACGACAGAGCAGAGTCTCTGTATATTTTCGACTTCGCCTCCAAGTTACTCTCCAGTAACTCCATAATCCACACCATTTGAACTGCCAATGACGAGGAAGATGATGGTGATGACAAGTCGAGAGAACTAGTAGGCGGGGTTAGGGTTTCTTCGAAGACTTGTTCAAGGGTAAGCCTTGACCTGCAAGCTGCCCGGAGATAGTTCATAACATATCGTGTGATTGGGTGGAGACCACCGCCAGGTACAGCAGACTTTGCCGGATCACGGCGGATCAGATTCTCCAACTCCATGAAGATCCTCTTGATTGATTCTCCCAACCTCTTCCAGATGGTGAATGCTTCATTTCTCATGAACAGACAGTACTGGTCAGAGAACAGCAATTCGAACTCCGGCAACAGATCTCTTAGGGTTTCGTAAACATCCAGTACCTTGAAGAGTCTTTCCGGTGCTCTGCTGCCGATCGCCACTGCATCTGCGAAGTTGAGGAGTTGAATGGCGGCGCCCCTGCAGACCTCCATAAAGGATAGATCAGCGGCGGAGGAAAAGCCGAAGAAGACGCGATCGCAGAGGCGGCGCTCGCTGGGGAAGAGAATCCGAAGGGAAACGTTGACGGCTTTCATCCACCTCTCGATCTCATCTTCGAGCTCCGTCCACTGCATTTTCTGAACTTCATCAATGCTCAGCTTCTTTATACCCAGCCTGGCAAGGCTCTCCTCTAAGAAGTCCCTCCGGCAAGTGCTATACGCGTGGGAGCACTCCTTCCCGTACCCTGCGGCCACCATCCGCTTCGCGATCTCGTGCAGATCGCTGATAGTCCCCGCCGGCAAGGCGTCTATGATTATGTCGTAGTCAGAAATCGGATGCGCCACCGGGATCTCCCCGTCTTCATCATCATCAGCTTCCTCCGATTCCGACGAGTAATCCTCGTTCGCGGACTCACGGGTCCTGTAACGGGTCAAATCAAACGACTCCGACCCGCGCTCCATTAGGGTTTTAAACTCGTCCTCGAGACGGAACATCGCCTGCTGGAGCAAATCCTCCGCCCGATCCAAGCAGGACGAAACCTGCTTCTCATTCCCCATCGGCGTCCATTCGCGAATCGCAGAGATCAAGTGATCCACAGCTTCCAGAAACGCGACAGAATCAGCAGAATCGGACCAAACCGGATGCTCCACCGACACGTACCGCGAGATCTGACGATCCAGAGACTTGAGGGTCCGCTCCAGCGCGGCGCAGCCGCGAGAGTCGTCCTCGGTGAGCTTCTCCCTCAGCCGGCCATCGAAGTTGGAGAAAATCTGAAGAATATCATCAGTCATGGTATCAGTGTGACCCAGAGTCTTCGCTATGTGCCTGGCCACCGCTATCAGCTTCTCCTCGCCGTTTTCAGCCATACCCACCAAGGCAAAACAAAAAAGACAGGTTTTTCAGAATTGGGTTTTCGAGATTTGGTTATTCGCGGAAGCAAGCTCAAGACTAGCTAGCTAGGAAAGCTCTTTCTGGGCAGAAATGAAAAAGCTAGGAAGGAGGGGGAAAGAGACTGTGGGTGGGCGGGCCCACGCGTGAGACATCGGGAAACGCGGTTTCTGCAAAAGACAAAGAAGTCTTCTTGCCTGTTGGGCAATTTACAGAGCTGTGAGAAGAAAAGTAAAAGCGAGAGAAGGAAGGAACGGGTAAAGAAACGCGACAGGCGGACAAAGCCGGCGAAAGTGTTGGACTGGAGAGTGGGTTGTGGGTAACCAGATTTAATGGACTCAGTTCATGTGAAAGAATCACGACTGCCAAAACTTACTCGCTTTTGATAAATTTAGGGAGTGTTTGCAATTGCTTCAACTTTAAAAAAGTGATTTTTTTAAAGTGATTTTGGGAAAAGTGATTAATAGTAAAAGTTGGTAGTGTTTAAGAAAAAAGTGATTTTGGAAAAATAAAAGTTGGTAGTGTTTGATAAAATAAGTACTTTTTGTGTAATAGAAAAAGTGAGAAGCAGTTTAAAGCACCCTTCTACCTGCTTCCAGCTTTTAGCTTTTAAGTGATTAATTTAAGCAGAAGCTGTCATTTGAAAACACTCTTTTCAACTTTTTTTAAGCCAAAAGCTGAAAAGTGCTTTTTTTAAGCAAACCCAAACACTCCTTTAAATATATTAAACATAATTATTAATAATTCAATATTTTTGGCAGAAAGATTTTAGAGTTTAAGTCAGGTGATGAGAAGTCCGGTATGTTTGTCATTGGCTAAGTTAAGTCCGTTATAAGATCAACGAATCTTATTGCTTTTACAAATGTGATAGATTCTAAGTCTGGTTCAAGGGCGGACGGCAGACATAGGATTTTTTATCGTTTTGTTTCCTTCTTTTTCTTTGATTGTATTATCAGTCATGTGACGAACGTTTTGTTGATTTAATATATTTGTTGGTTTGACGATTAAAAAAAACTCAATATGATTTAACCAAGTAATACGGAGTATAATTGAATGTGTTTAACCACAAAAATAGAGAGATCGTTTGGCGGCACTGTTTTTTGACTTATCAGACAACTTTTTCACCAAACACATAACTTTTGCTTTCGCGTGCTGAATTGTGTAATAAGCTAAAAAAGTAAGGTTGAAGTTACTTTTCTGGCTGTATTGGTTGAAGTTACTGTAGATGACCATTTTAGTTATTTTTACATATAATTTTTTCTTTATTTTATTCATAATTTTTTTTAAAAATTAGCAGAATTTGCCAATGCAGCCACTTCAGCCAGAACTTCATAAATTTCAGCAGAATCAGCCAAATCAGCCGATTTTGGTGCTACCAAACGGGCTCAGAATATGAATGTGTAATTGATGCTACTTCCGTTCTTTAAACAATAATTAAATAATGTAATTTGAGTATATTTTAACAAATAATTTTAATATGTATGTAATATAATGGGGTTAGTATTGATAATTGTAATGTTATAAATATATCTTTTTAATATTTAATGATTAAATTGTCATTAGATTATTAATTATTTCCTAAAATAGAATTGAAAACTTTTATATGAGACGTCCAAAAAACAAAAGTGAAACCTTTTTATGGAATAAACGGAGTAATTCGAAACCAAAATTGAATCAAATAATTACGAATCAGTCCAATGTTTTACATGAAGTTTCGATCTTTTTGTAGTTCAATTTAATTTGATTAGAGTTTGATTTGTTTGGATTCGGTTATTGGTATTTATAATGAACTTTTCTATGTGTCATTGACAAAAGTTGTAAATAAAGAATTTTTCTACATCAAAACGTGAATCACATAGATCTTGTTACCAAAGAATTTTCAGAAATAGTGAATGGTGCTGATCGTGAAACTCAAGAGATTGCATTGTCTAACTTATTTATCTGATTTCATGTTGACCGTTTTGAATTTTCTCATAATGCCTTTAGAAGATTGTGGACCATATTTTTCCATAATGTATTTCACATGAAACCAGGGGCGGAACTTAGTAGAGATCCAGGGGTAGTGGCCCCTCCAACAATTTTTTTAGTGTATATATATACCAAAAAATAATTTTCACCCTCCCCAAATTTTTTTTTTAAGCTACCGCCCTCCCAAGATAAACTTCTTGGGTCCGCCCCTGCATGAAACTTGATTAGTTACGTTTGGAATCGGTCACAATAACATATGATTGGATAATGAACAGAAAATCATGATTATGAGTTAAGTGGTGGTTCGAATAAAATTGTTATTCATCCAAAATTTTGAACTATAATTCTCTTTTTTCATTCCCAGATCCATTTTGAATTACTCCCTATTTCTTCTCTAAAATAATACTACGTACATTCTTCCGTTCTTTATTATCGGTCATTCTAGCCTTGGACACATTTTAAGAGAAAAATAATAGGGTAAGTATAGAGTGTGTAGGGTAAATGATAAACTAGGAAAGAAAGTATATTAAAAAGAGTAAAGTAGTGATAAAGTATGAACAAGAGTATATTAAGTAGAGTAAAGTGAACAAGGGGAGAGAGGAGCGGCAAGGGAAACCCGCCAAATCTATATTCCCCGCCATCATCGTTAGGGTGTTCTTGTGTGCTAGTAAGAGGTTTGTATTGGCTTCTTTATCAATCATGAATCAGGATTTCTTCTGCATCGATATAGAGGCTGATCGCCCCCCTCCTGAATCACCGCCGATCCAGGAAGATGACATTGGATGAATTGCTTTCTTTCCGGTGGTTGGTCAAACCGGAACAATTTTTGCACTTGACTCCTTACCGGTGGCTGGAAAAACCGGCAAGTTCAATAATTCCTTTTCGGTGGTTGGTCAAGCCGAACCCATTTCGAGTAGCATGACTGCATGAGCAGATACAATGCAGTACGAGTCTATATTGTTGCAGGGTTAGTGAACATGAGTGCTTTTATACGGCGTTTTTATTCTTTGTCTCACCCTAGTGTAGTATTAAACGCTATGATTGTAATGCTTCGACTTTTAGTTGTTATGTTTCTTGTTAAGATCTGATTATCAATAAAATGGTTATTTGATTTTCAAAAAAAAAGTAGAGTAAAGTGATGATAAAGTAGGAAAAAGAAAGTACTCTGTATTTTGTAAAAAGTAAGAGGGGTAAAAGTAATAAAAGTGAAGGTATTTTTAGGGATGGCAACGGGGCGGGTTTGGGGCGGGGGTTCACTCCCCCATCCCCGCCCCATGTCTAAAAAGTTCCCCCCATCTCCGCCCCATGTCTAAAAAGTTCCCCCCATCCCCGCCCCATCCCCCGTCACTCTCATCCCCGCCCCATCCCCGCCCCATCCCCGCCCCACCCCGCTGTCCCCCACGGGTGCCCACGGGTGCCCCTATATATATTTTAATTATCTTAATTGTGTATTTTTTTAATCCATTTTATAGATAAATAAATATATATAGCACTGAAAGAGTTAAATTAAACTAGATAATATTGTGTTCGATAAAAAATGATACTGCCAATTTTTAATAATTCTTTAATTTGAATATGTGCTGTGAAAATAATAAAATTACAAATATAAGTAAACATATTACCATCATGCATGTCGTTCCAAATTTCTCATCAATTATACTATAATTAATTATATATTATACATATGTGTGTGCAGTGTGTGTGTTCTATTTACTTAGTTTCTCACTTTTAAAATTCATATATCATTTATGATAAATATTTTTAGTCATTACTTATATATGATTCTAATATAATACTTACTAGTATTAATTCATTAATAATCATGACTAATACATATACATGTATGCATGTCTATAAGTATGTGTATGTGTTTGTTATATAGTACATATAATTTAATTAAATACTCCGTATGTTTATATATTATTAATATATATGTATATATGTTTGAGTATATATTTATAACGGGTACGGGGCGGGGACGGGGCGGGTGTAGTAATCCCCATCCCCTGCCCCATATTTTAGCGAGGTAGAAATATCTCACCCATCCCCGCCCCCGTCCCACCCTAAGCCCCGCCCCATTCTTCCCCCACGGGGCCAGTGGCGGAGCCAGAAATCTGTGGTTGAAGGGGCCGGTCTTTAAAAATTTTACATTGCAGGGGCCAAAGTTTAAAATATCAACATATTTTCTATAGATTAAAAGTATTTATACATAATATATACTTAAAAAAAAAAAAATCTTGCAGGGGCCGTGGCCCCCTCCAGCCCCTCCCTGTCTCCACCCCTGCACGGGGCGGTTCCCCACGAGTCCCCGCCCCCATTGCCATCCTTAGGTATTTTATTAAAAACTTTCCTTAAATAGAAAGAATAACATTTAATAAAAAAGGAGGGAGTACTGATATAAGAAGTTACGCTTGAATGGTGTAAAACTGACTTTTCACCACACATTAAAGTATGTATGGAATACGAACTTCTAAGTGGCTGCAATAGCAAGCCACGTTTTTTTCTCAAGATGGACAAATATATGCAGTACAATCTTCATTGCATCTCAGAGATTTGGATTTATAAGATTATTTCAGCACATTTCTACGTTAATTAAACAATAAAAGATCAACAACCAATGAGTAGAAATGTGATATTGTGCTTTAGAAATTAGAAGTGGGTCAATAAAGTGTCAATTTAATTCTACTAAATTTTTACTTGGATTGAATTTGTTGGTCTGGTCTTGTCTGGTCTATTTAAGTCTAATCTGGTCTATTCAATGTTTGGTCTATTTAAGTCTGATCTAGACTGTTTGAGTAATCGATCGCCCATCAAACAAGTTCTATCTTTGTGATTTAGCTTGTACATTCAATTAAGGGATAGCCGGATAGCCATTGATTATTTTATTCTTCTGCAATTTAAACTCTTGAACTCCAATGATTTTGGGTCTGGCTAGTGGGTGTAGTGTTAGGATCGGTCGGAAGATTGGGAATCCGGTCCAGAGGTAAACTAGAACCGGTACCATGAGTTTCAATTACCCGGTCCCGGGGTGCCCAAAGTTGGATTGTCACCAGTCGGTTCAAGTTCATCAAGTCTCAATAGCTTGTATGACTATTTTTCTCTCTTGGAGCCAGAGGCACTTTGGAATCAATAGCCCCCAACTAGCTTTTTTTCCTATTGGCTAGGCATCCCCAATGGCTCTTTGGAGCAAATCAGCCCCCAAATGGCTCTTTTGATCATTGGTCTAGAAAGTGGGGGAGGGGGCCAATTTTAACAATTGCGGTTGAACAAGAGTTCAATAGTGTCGTCGAAGCCTTACTACTTATTTTAACAATTGCAGTTGAACAAGAGTTCAATAGTGTCGACAAAGCCTTACTACTGATTATACAACACAATTGAGTCTTCAATCACTTGAAACACGTGTGTGTTTCCATGACTAGCTAAAGACTAAAAGTCTTACTCAAGAACGAAACGTCACACCAACGCATATCTCATCAAAGAAACGACAAGAAATGTGAGAAGTGAAAGTTCAAACGAATAGAGGTTAATTAGATTATTAATTATTTCCCCTATTGCATTGTACAATAAAAATTAAAGATATGCGTTGACTTCCATAACAAAGATGAGAGAATTGATCAATTGAAGATAAAATGATAAATACGAATATAAAAGAGTAGTAGTATAGAATGTAAAATTTATAAAGAAAGATGAAATAATTATATAGTTTTACTTTGAAAATGAGAAGGATAATGATATTTATAGTTCTTTCACCAACCCCACCCAGCCTCAATGATCAAAAGAGCAATTCTAGGCTAATTGGCTCCAATAGTTGTTGGCGATCGGACCGAGACTGGAACCAACTGGTCTAGTTCAGAGTCCCAAAATTGGTTAAACGGATCCGAGTATTACAAACTAGGGCCATAGGGGTACCAATTCCGAACTACCCTTGGGACCAAAAAACCAGTCTTCTAACCTGTCCAATGACTTCCGCCCGCCGGGTCAATTCCAATCCAGGACCAGTGACTAGTCCACCCCTAGTTACGTCCCTCAAATTGGCATCAAAGAAAATTTCTTTTTAAATTGTTTATTTGGCTAAATTGATTTATAAATTATAAATTGTATGAAAGAAATTGATTAAATGTTGGAAAATTTGTCAATTTGATCCTCGTACAATCGTACTATCACGAAAATGTCAATTAGTTACACGAATAAGGGGTTGTTTGGATCTGATTCTCAAAACTGATTTTGCTCCTTCAAGGAGCAGAAACAGAAGCTGGAGTGTTTGAGTGAAATTCCAAAAGCACTTCTGGTGCTCTAATTTACTCCCAGAATCAGTTTTTTTAAAAGTTGGGGGGGTACCAGCTTCTGAAAATTGATTCTGATTCTATTTCTGCTTTAAAAAAGAAGCAGAAGCAGAATCAATTCCAAACACCCACTAATTAGTTACACTTTTTAAAAATCAATCAATCCCCAAATTTTGAAAAAATGTTCAAGTAAGTCAATTAGCAAATTATTTGCTCTGTCAACAAGTCACCCACTAACATGGCGCACACGTGGCGGTCCACATGTGCAGTTGTGCACCACAACATCAGAAAATGGTTGAGTGGGCTTCCACGTGTGCACCACATCAGCAAAGTCACTATTGATTGGGTTGTCACATCAACATGTGACTTGCTAACATAGCAGGTAATCTAGTAATGGACTCAAGTAAACATTTTTTAAAAGTTCAAGGAATTGATTGATTCTTTTAAAAGTACGAGGACTCAATTAACATTTTCGTGATATTACGAGGACCAAATTAATAGTTTTACCTCGAATATTTCATCGAAAACTTACATCAATCTCCTAAACAAAAACTGACAGAAAGAACATGGCCACATGGGTATGACAAAACAAAAACTAATAGAAAGAACATGGGTATGACAAGAATAAAATCTACGATTTGACTAAAAAAGCATCAGCTTCGGGCAATTTGTCAAATAAAAAGCAACTCGAATACTAAGGCATAAAACTAGGTTTACAACAGAATGATAACAAATGGCCACAAGTCAGGTGTGAAATTACTCCGAAATAAAACAAGGTTTACAACTCAAATCCAGTAAAATAGGATCAGCATTCAAACAAAATCGAACATGAACCACCGCAGACAAGAGATACCACACTGCATGTGTCATGTGTGTACTGTAGAAGCACATAACAGAAACCGAAGTTTGCAAACAATTATATTATGAAGTGAGATACAACCAAAACTTGAACATAAAAGAAATGCCTACTATTTGAGTATAGATAAAGAGTTGTGAACTGCACATGATTTCAAGAACCTAACTAGTGTTGTCAGCTCGCTGGCAAAGGAGCTATTGACCTCCCATCATCTGTCAACAAGTGGATCTAATAGTTTAAGTGTAATATCCAGGAAAAAACATCTGAAATAAGTTAAGGGCCTGTTTGGTAATGGCTACAATGGCTGAAAAGACTGAAAAGACTGAAATGGCTGAATCTGCTGAAGTAAAAGCGTTTGGTAATATGTCGGCTGAAATGGCTGATTAAACGTAAAATGACCACAAAGGGTATTAAGCTGTTATATATGCTACGACCCGCTCTTACAACTGCTATACATCCTTTTTCATGAAAAACTCAACATCTATTTTAATATATTAGTGAAATATGGCCAAATTTTATATAGCCCACTTATGAGATTTTTCCAATATTCCCAAAATCGGAAGTCATTTTAGAACTGAAGTCACTCCAAATTAAGCAAAAGTGCAAAACTATTCTCAACATTATTCTTGGTTCTTTAAATGACCTATTTTCACCTTTTACCAAATTTCTACGTACAAAGATGGGTTCCTAAGCAGTAAGCACGAAGATGTACTCCAGGAAAAGTACGTATAATACAAGGGTTGAAAGGTCTTTGCAATCAGCAACGTTCAAATAATAAAAATAAGCTGAAAAAGTAACACTTAGCTTGCTTTTTGAGCTGATAAGAAAAATCAGCCAAAGTAGCCAATTAGATAGGTGTTTGGTAATTTTTTTTGCACTTTCAGGCTTAACAGCCCATTTCTTATGCTCCAAACGGCCTCTAAATATGATTTTTTTAGGTATCCAACAACTAAAGGAAAAAACAATGAATCGTGACTTTTCGAAACTTCGAGGATGTAGTACAATTATTTATCTAGGTGAGAAGTGCAACTTTTAGCGAACGAATCCTACTGCATTTTCAATTTATTTGTTGGACGAACTTAACTAATCAAGTTGATTTGTTCTTGAGCTAATGCATATTTACAAGAAAAGGGTTTATGGGTAATATCTTTCTAAGGAAAAAATGAAGTTTTTGGAAAGAATTCTTCTTTTCCCTCTTGGAATGGAGAAATCCGAAATTTCACCATTGGACTAAACAAGAACGTTACCTTGAAGAAATCTCCAAACATTCCCTGCAGTGGGCTTTGGCGTTGTACTCCATAAAAAACTTCTGCTATTTCATCTAACAACTACACGACCAAACATGGAATCAAACTAATGAAGAAAGAATAAATGCAAGCATGATCTCACCAATTGAAATTTTCCATCACAATTGCTGTATTATGTGTTACTGTATTACTCGATTGATTGGATAATCTCATATTCATTAATCTTAACTTTTTCGAAAAACTATGAACGCCTCAGCTTCTGAATGTGTCCTGAAGAAAATTTAAATTTCTGAATAAGTGGAATATTGGAAACTCGATAAAAAATACTCCCTCCTTCCCAGAAAATTCTTTCCGGTTTGACTTGGATAAGAGTTTAACAAAGTGGGAATAAAGTAGAAATGTATGGGTGTGGTTGAGTAAGAAAAAGGTAAATGAATGTTAGCCACACAAAACTTTTCAAAAAGGGAAATGGGAATAATTTTTTGGAACCTACAAAAAGGGTAAGTGAGAAGAATTTTAAGGGACGGAGGGAGTATTTGATTTTATTCCACTTGTACACATATCCACCTACATTTATAATGACAATTAGAAAGAATGACACTATTTTAATACAGGAAAACAAATTATTATTCATTTTAGTATTATTTTGAACTGAGTTGCATAAATTTTTATATGAGCAATCCAATCAAAACGAGTCACACACCATTTCGACAAGAAAAAATGAGATAAAATTTAAATTCGTGACCCAGCCTAGGCTTGCTATTGCAAAACAAGTAATACTACAAACACACAACCTATAATGTTTTTGACAAGCAAGGATGGAAACAATCACAGATATGAGGGATTAGTTATATCTGTAAGTGTCCGTACACGTGTATGTCAGAACAAAAACAAAGGTGATGTGTATGGTGGTGTGTTTGCAGCAATTTTCTAGTGCTGATATCCTTCCGTATGAGAAAGCATTTGAAAGTAGGAAATAGAGCAGACCTCATTAAATGTTGGATCTCTATTTATACTAGGTTTGAAGCACTGCCTTAACCTATGAAACAGAGGCAATGCATCTCTCTGCAAGCTGCATTGAAAATCAAATGCATCAGCAACGCCTTATTCCCTCTTAAGATTCATTATGAAATGCCGAGATGAGGAGTTTGAGTGCATAAAACATTACATGAATGAAAATGAACAAATAGCAGGTTACATTACGAGCACCTAAGTTCCACCAGTATATATACACATACATACAAGAGTACTATGCGATCAAAATGTAACATAAAGATTGAACTGGAAATTTGTAATCTTACAAGACTTAAATATACGGATGCATCTTAAATTCTTAATGTTGAAAAATGAATTATATATTTGCAAGAGGTTCAGAATAGACGTTGTGGACGATAAACTAAGGGAGAAACAAGTGTACTAGTTTGGGCATGTCATTTGTCAAGAAGTGGGTGCCCCGCTGTGGGGGTTGGGATCTTGGATTGTGGGACAATGAAGAGAAGTCTGATAGACTAAAAATGACTTGAACTAAATGCGAGGAGGGAAATCAACGCATTGGGTCTTAATGAGCATCCTCCAAGATCTCAAAACAAACTATTGCTATAAGGTGCTTGGAAGAGAATAATGCAAAAAATAGTCAACTTACGTCAAGAGAAGATAAGTGATGAACTGCATTAGTTCTGATTCAGGAAAGCCAAGCTCCTTAAGGTTAACTTGCTTCTTTAACTCATCAATAGTATAGTTGGCGTCTCGCAGATTACCCAGGCTCAAGTACCTAGTTGTAAGAATAATCCAATTTAATCAATCTTGATTGTATATAAATAGACCCACACACTCACTTTCACATATTCTGCATCTATAATCATATATATTCATGAGAAGTCATCAATACTAATTTAAGAAGGTGACGAATGGATTAATTGGAATATTTCTATTCAGAGTAAAACTAGTGGGTCCGAAACAATCTAAGAACTCCATGATCCATTAAAAACTTTTTCATGATTGCATCCTTTTTCTTATTAATTTACATGTATATAAATATTTCACCAATATATATGGATTCATTGTTTAGCATATCCATGACAAAGGGTATTGGGTAGAGAAATAAATCATGAATAAATGCGAAAAGATGGTTCAGACGATAAATATAGAAAATATATCAGACCAATCCATTACATTAAGTGTTTAGCCATCAATACAATCTAGGTTTGAAATTACGTGTTTCTAGTTGAGGAGGTATTTTCAGATTGCATATGCCTCATTGCGCAATGAGGCCAACACATATATATACAATAAAAAATCATTAGAAGTCAACATATGGAATATTAAAACAGATAATGATGGTGTCAGAATCCTAGCTAAATATGTTTGAACCGTATCAAAACAAAATTCCTAAATCCTAACATATAACAACTGTATGTTTATTAGATTGATGAATGAGAAATCAAATCATCATTATCTAGTGATTTGAAATAGGGATGAAGTGCATGAAAAGAGTTTCATAAGATAAAGTGCAGACTGACTAAAGTTGCAGAGGAGAAGAGGAAGGTTTAAGTCTATGAGTCGTGACTTTTTAGTTTATAATATACAAAAAGTGGGGTCTTTTTGTTAAGTGGACCCAAATAAAATAAACTTAAACCTGCTCCAAATTTGTGTGCGCCTCTATGCGCCTCATTACATTGCGTGAAGAAAAAAAAAGCAATACCATTTATCGCCTCTTAAATAAGGCGCGCCTCATGGCGCAATTGCATTGCGCAAGTACAACCATGAATACAATACAAATGGAAGGACTAAACCAGTCCATTATCTGTAATCTAAAGATGCATTGGATGGAGTTGGAAATGCCTTCTGATGGATGATGGAAAATGGATTTTCTCGACACCCGTGTGCCTCTACTAGTCTCACTTACATAAATATGCGTGGCATTGCACAAGAACATATGACAACACTGCATAACTAGTTTTCCTGTTTGATATGGTACAACACAGAAGCAAAAAGATATATGACACCGCTGCTGCGCTGCATTATTAGTTTCACTGATAGAAGTGGAACATCACAAGCCCAAACTTATCGTTCATATCCAATCTAACATTCACTTTAAAGCAAAAACACACTTTAGTTGTTTTTAAAAGAACAAACATCATTTCTAATGTCACAGCTCATAAAGCTGGATATCAGAATTAATTCATTATAGGAAAAATATATATATAGAAATCAGCAGCAAAGAAATATTAGAAGTCCTATGAAAGTACCCTAAAAAGAAAACAGATATAATTGTAAATTTGACAATATATAGAAACAGATAGTCCTTAACAAGAACTCAGGTAGACCAGTACTAAACTCCTGCAATAGCTAATACCCAGACACTTATTTACATTCCAACTGTACTTACATTAAGACTGCCCTAGCAATAGCCAAATCATCTTCTCCAGGGTAACACTGCATATTGACCATTACAGCTCACACTTAGAAACCTTTGCGTTTCCCAGCTAACCTAGGCAACGAGTTTTTTTAATAGAGGAAAATGGAACCTAACCTTGCTCATAAAACTGATAAGAGTTGAGACGAACTTCTTTGGATTCTTCCCTCTGACAAAATGGAAGGATACTTTACCCATGTCCTAGGGACCAAAAACATATTAGATACCCAATAAGCATGAGGTATTAGTGTACCCTATACTGTACTTTGTATACTTCTCTATCTCCAGTGAAATATTAGTCGAAGAAATGAGAAGCATCTAACAGAAAATAATCATTATCATATGTGTGGAAATACAATCTTGCACACATAGGTATATATTAGGATGAGTTAAAAAAGAGGAAATGAAGCAGTACTAGACACACACCACCTCAGGGGACTCTGAGAATATATACTCAGCCAGCATGTCATGCAACTCAGGAGCTCCATACTTATGCGCTCCAAATTCTGAGGACCACCTGAATCATGAGGAAAGTCATTCACAATGTTACAGGAAAAACTCATTTCAATTTTGATATTAAAAAAACCACTGCATCAGAACTTTAATGAAGCAAAAAAAAATTTGTACTCAGAAGATGTACACTCACTTGATGACAGCTTTTAAAAAAGATGAGCAAGCTTCTACTCGTGTTTTTGCTGCAGTGAGGGCTTCTGCAACTTTTTGCATTTCATCATCATCAGCTAGGTCCAAATGTTGTGGCACCGTAACCTTAGGAAACTTCTTGTAGATTTTCCTGACTCGGTCTAAAGATTAAAATATGTCACAACAAAGTGCATAAATGAAAATACTTTTTGAAGTTCCAGTACGGCAGTACCTAAGATCTGATTTACAAATATATGAAATGCTTTAAAGACAACATTGGGAAGTCATTCCAGAGGGGTATTGTCAAAGTATAAGAAAAGTAGTGTCTTTATAAAGCTCCTTAAACTCTAGTATGTGAGATTTTCATCAATAAAGATAAGTTTGGCTAGGCCAGAAATAAAAGGGTGGCACATTACTCATTTACTCTAGAAAGGAGATTGATTTAAAGGAAAGTGTGACTGCAAGAGACACGTTTATAATAGACATACAATTTACTGTGGATATATATGAATGCACTATTTGTGAAGAACACATTTGTAGAGACTATTATTTTCTCCAACTGAAGGTTGATACTATTCAGCTGAAAATTGGGAAGTTTATCTTAGAATATTCCTCTATATGCCACTCTTTAAAAGAAGAATCTTGGTTTTATTGCAAGGCAGTTCCCTCCCTAGTCCCTATTTATTACAACTATCATAGCTGCTGCCATTGACTTTCAAAAATGCTACTATCCGCCCTTCCCCTCCTCCCTAGGAAGAACATTTTGAAAAGGACAAATCACATGCATAACACTTTTTCACACGGGAACCATACACTACACTTTTCACCAGTTGATAAAAATAAACTAAGATAAATTAGAGTAACCTGGCTTGAATTTGATAGGGAAGCGGCTGTACATAAAAAGGATGAGAAATACTTTGGCCGAGTTTATTCTAGAAAGAGGAGGAGGAATATTTAGTTGATAGTTAGTTCTGTTATTAGCTATTAACTAATTGTCTGTCATAGGCTGAGAAGATATAAATAACCAAGTCTGGGAAGGGGAAGTCAGGCTGTTGGACAGTTGGTTGGACTGGCAAGATTAGAGATACTTTGTCTCTTCTCTTTGGGACTCGTTGTACTGGCTTTTCACCATTAATGAAGCTGGGGATTGTTTCTTGAAATCTATTTCATCTTTTCTGTAATTTTACATACCTGCTTGAGTTCTATCAGATTTGAATTATAAAGCAACACAATATACAACTACAAAGAAAGTGCAATGCAATAATGGGAATGTAAATATCAGCTTTAGCTTGTTTCGCTTGAAAAATTACTAACCAAGAGTGTCACCATCGTAAGATAATTTTCCTTTTACAAGGGTTTCCACGAACAAAACAGCAAGCTCTCCCCCACAAGTAACCTGCAAAATGAAGTAACCTGCAAAGTGAATTCATAATCCTGTGTAATTACTAGGGAAAATGTACTTGTGGTTGGGCCCGTTTTCAGATAGGGTCATGTGTTTCATTCTTTATCAAAGTGGTTCATGTGTTTGAATTCCGTTATCACAAGAGGGTCACACCGTTAAAAACGTTTGAAATAGACCGTTAAAAGTAACTCCGATTTTCAAAAGTGCCCGAAAAATTAAAAGAAAAATACCGGAAGGCGCGGCTCAATAAGACGACCGCTAAGTCATCTTTTTTTTTTTTTTTCAGCCACCCTTGTCACCGGAAAGTCCACCGGAAAAGTGATATTAGCAAAATCATTTTAAAAAAATAATTCAAACAGATCTGAAAAATCCAAAGGCGAAGGTGGTTTGGAGGTCATCTTGACGAGGCACACCTTTAAGTATTTTTCTTATAATTTTCCAGGCACTTTTGAAAATCGGATAACAGTCTTTTTCAGACGTTTTTAACGGCTTGACCCTCTTGTGATAACGGAACTCAAACACATGAACCACTTTGATAAAGAATGAAACACATGACCCTATCTGAAAACGGGCCCAACCACAAGTACATTTTCCGTACTTTTCCTAATTACCAATCACAAAGAAAAAATAGCTTTAACCGAGAAAAGCATAACCTGATCATTTTCCAATTGCGCACAAGCACCAAACTGAAGAAGATCTAAGGCATCAGAAAACCTCTCAGCAGACACATATCTAGGCACCGACCAGGAAATTTAGGAAAACCAAGTTGTGTTTAATATAAAACCTAAGGGTAACTAGTAGTGTTAAGTCTCAGGAAAGAAAAATAATTAATAGAACCTTGCACTGAGAGACTTAAGCATCTGCTGAGCTCCATAGTAGTTTCCCTCTTTGATAACAGTGTCTAATTTGTCAATATTCTACAATCACGCCTAACATAAAGTTAATACAGGCACTGAAACCATTGATAATGATAGAGATTAAGCTTCCTACAGAAACAGTAGATGTTAATATTGGAACTCAAATCCAAGATTTATGATATAGGTCAAGCAGCCTACAGAACGAATCAATAGAGAAAACCATAAAATATAAAATAAATTTCTATTTTAAGAGAATTTGTAACACTAAAATGAACCATGGTATAACCAGACTCGATTGCATCGTTTATTTACCTCCTGGGCAAGAGGGCGTATGGCTCGCTTGACCCTCTCCCGCAGCATACTAGGCATTCTCTGCACAGCTTCTGACCGCTAGGAAGGAATCTCGTGGAGGACACGGCGGAATATGTCTCTGCTTCGGCCGTACGAGATAGGGTGTTAAGGTAAGAAAGGTCGGAAGGGGTTGGCCGTTGGAGGGCCGCCGGACTGGTCTATATGATACAGAATAAAGTGTTAGCTTTCTGTTAGTTTCTGTTAGATGGGTTAGCTGAGTTGGCAGTCTGTTAACTGACTAGTATTCTAAACTAGTTCATCTACTAGTTGTAACCATCTGAACATGTATGATTCATCCATTCAAGCTTATTCTCTCTATTTCTCATTCTCTCTGTATGATTTTATATTGTTCTTCTCTCGATTACTCTTTCTTAATCTAGAGCCAAATCCTAAGACAGTATCATTGGTATCAGAGCCCAACGATTCTAAAACTTGCAAAGTTTATCGGAAAGATTGATCAAGCACGGAATTAAACTGGCACCAACAAAGAAGCAATTGACAGTAGCTCAATTGAAGAATCTAATGGAGGAACGTGTTGGCCTTCTGGAACAGAAGTTGGAGGAACAATCTCTAGTTCTTGGAGAAATTCTCAAGGTCTTGAATGACAAGAAGAAAAGAAAAGAAGAAAGCAATCATCAGATTTTATCCGATGATGAAGGAGATAAATTGCATCATGACTACATCGGTAAACAAGGTAAACCTAATTCAAGGAACTTTAATTTTTCTCCTAAATTAGAGTTTACTGTGTTTGATGGACGAAATCCGAAGATATGGATAAAGAAATGCTTGAAGTATTTTAACCTCTGCAAAGTAGAGTATAGTCAAAGAGTTTATTTGGCATGCATGTTTCTTAGTGGAAAGGCAGAGGACTGGTTTCATAACTATACTATTGGGAGGAATCAAGTAGTTTGGGATGAATTCATTATTGATCTGTGTGCTTAATGGATATCTAGAGTAGTAAAATAACATAAGTACAAATTACGAATAGAAAAAAAACATACAAGTCTTCAGTGTTTATGTGTTGAATAGAAAAAAACATACAATTCATAATTCATACAATTCATAATTCATTATTCTTCAGTGTTGAATAGAAAAAAAAAACATACAATTCATAATTCATTATTATGGATCATGGCGTTTATGTGTTGATTACAGAGAGCTTAATAAGAAAACTGTTAAAGACAAATTTTCAATCCCTGTGGTTGATGAACTGATTGATGAATTAGCAGGATCTAAAGTGTTCTCTAAGCTGGTCTTAGAGCTGGTTATCATCAATTGAGAGTACATGAAAGTGATGTATTCAAAATTGCCTTCAAAACACATGAAGGCCATTATGAATTTCTGGTGATGCCCTTTGGTCTTACAAATGCACTAGCCTCTTTCCAAGCTTGGATGAATCATATTTTTAAACCATTATCTCAGAAAATGTGTTTTGGTGTTCTTTGATGACATATTAATCTACAGTTCCTCACTGGAAGAACATATCAAGCATTTAGCTACTGTTTTTAAGTTGATGGAACAAGATTCTCTGTATGCTAAGGCTAGTAAATGTGCATTTGCCATAGATAAAGTGGAATATTTAGGCCATTTCATTTCTGGGCAAAGAGTTTAGACTGATCCTGGTGAGATTCAAGCAATCAAGGAATGGCCAACACCACAAAATGTGAAAGAATTAAGGAGTTTCCTGGGGTTGGCTGGGTATTACAGGAAATTCATTAAAGGGCATGCTGCAATCAGTCAGCCATTGACTCAACTTCTAAAAAAAGAAGGGTTTCGATGGACAAATGAAGCAATGGGATCCTTTCAGAATCTCAAAACAGCATTGTCTACAGCACCTGTGTTGAGCTTTGCCCAATTTTCAAAAGACTTTCATTATTGAAACTGATGCCTCAAACACTGGGATTGGGGCAGTTTTAATGCAAGAGGATCATCCCCTAGCATTCATCAGTAAGTCTCTTGGTCCTAAATGGCAGAAGTTGTCAGTTTATGAGAAGAAACTATTAGCCATTATATTTGTAGTACAGAAGTGGGAACAATATCTTACTGGACAACCCTTTGTAATAAAGAAAGATCAGAAAAGTTTGAAATGGCTTTTACAGCAAAAGATATCTACTCCATTCCAACATTTTTGGTTGTCCAAGTTGATGGGCTTTAACTATGAAATTCAGTACAAGGCTGGAAAGGAAAACAAAGTTGTTGATGCTTTATCCAGAATAGAAGGAAGTGAACTTTTATGTTTGGCTATCTCAGATATAAAATCTGATTTAGTTCAAAACAACAAGGGCAGTTACAATGAGGATGAGTTTCTATCCCAGTTGGAGCAAAGATTACATCAAAACGATGTTAATGCTTTGAAGTACCAAATTATGAATGGGTTAATTTGAAAGAAAGGAAGAATAGTGGTGGGGCCTAATGATGAACTAAGGGATTCTATTTTAAAATGGATGCATGGGTCAGCGGAAGGGGGACATTCTGGAAGAGATGCCACTTTGAAAAGAATGAAAAATATGTTTACTTGGAAGAGGATGAATAAGGATGTCAAATCTTTTATTCAAAACTGTATTATATGCCAAGCTAATAAGAATGATAATGCTGCCTATCCTGGGTTATTACAACCCTTACCAATTCCAGAAGAAGTTTGGAAAGATGTCTCTATGGATTTCATCACAGGATTACCCAATTCTTATGGGAAAGAAGTAATATTTGTGGTGGTGGATAGACTCAGTAAGTATGCTCATTTCATGGAACTTACTCATCCTTATTCTGCAAATGAAGTGGCACAATCTTATCTGGATCATGTGTTCAAATTACATGGATGGCCTAGAAGCATTATATATAAGTGATAGAGACAATATCTTTATAAGTCAATTCTGGCAAGCATTATTTTTTATACAGGGAACTGAGTTGAAACTATCTGCAACTTATCATCTTCAAACGGATGGACAAACGGAGGTAGTCAACAGGTGTCTGGAATTTTACCTAAGGTGTATGTGCAGTGAGAAACCTCAAGAATGGTCAAACTGGTTGCCCCTAGCTGAATGGTGGTATAATACAACCTATCATTCAGCAACCCAAATGACTCCTTATGAAGTTGTTTATAATCAACCCCCTCCAGTACATCTACCTTATATATATCTACTAGGGGAGACTTCAGTAGAGGTAGAAGACAGAACTATGCAAAGAAGAGGAAATATGATTCAATTACTCAAACAGCAGTTATCTAAAGCCAAGCAGAGAATGAAGAAGCAAGCAGATAAAAGAAGATCTGAGAGGAGCTTTATGAAATGGGAATGGGTATGGCAAAAGTTACAGGCTTATAGGCAAACTTCTGTGCAGCAAAGATCAAACCAGAAGTTAGCCCCTAAATTCTTTGGGCCATTTCAAATTGTTGACACAGTAGGAAAGGTGGCTTACAATCTCAAGTTTCCAAAAGAAATTAAGATCCACAATGTTTTCCATGTGTCCCAGTTAAGGAAATTCAAAGGAAAATTGCCAGCAAATCCTTTCATTCCTCAATGGCTACAAGGAAGAGATAGGGAGGATAGCCTACAACTAGAAGCTGTGTTGGATAGGAGATTTGTCAAAAGACAAAATGTGGCAGTTGTACAATATCTAATTCAGTGGAAAGGATGTGTTGTGGTTGATGCAACCTGGGAATTCTATGATTACATTGTAAAGGAATTTCATGAGTTTGTTGCAAAACTGAATAAGACTTGAGGGCAAGTCATTTGTCAAGAGGGAAGGATTGATACAGAATAAAGTGTTAGCTTAGTTCTGTTAGTTTCTGTTAGATGGTTAGTTGAGTTGGCAGTCTGTTAACGGACTAGTATTGTAAACTAGTTCATATAACTACTCGTTGTAACCATCTGAAGATGTATGATTCATCCATTCAAGCTTTGTCTCTCTATTTCTTAATCTCTCTGTATGATTTTATACTGTTCTTCTCTCGGTTACTCTTTCTTAATCTAGAGCCAAATCCTGAGACAGTATCGTTATACCATAGTTTCCGGCTGGACTGCTGGAGGAAAGCTCTGGACAGGGACAACGTCGATTGGGTGTGGTGAGTTTTTTTATTTAATGTGACGTCGTCGTGTGGAATGCTACGGAAATCAAGGGCCAATCAGGAGTTCAACTTGATGGGATACATTTTGATCCACTTCTACCAATAATCAATGGCCCACTTGATGGGATGAAATAATAAAAAGTACGTATGCCATAGAATTTCCCAATTTGTTCCCATTAAAACGAAATCACATTTAATGAACATGAATTTTGATTTAAAAAATTGTACTATCTTATTTCTTTTTTATTTAATCATATTTGACTTTTTCAATATATCTACGTAAAATTTAATAATTTTATTCTTTGATGATAGAAAAATTGGAAAAGAACATTTTTATATCATTTTCGTATTATCAATATTTATGCATGTGTATAAATATATTAAGAAAGAATGGCACGGATATAACTGTGGGGCTTTTCAAAGACAAAAACATGACCTTTTTTTACTTTTACAAAAATGTGATTTAATTTACAAAGCTAGCTCACATTCACCCGATTTCAGCTTACGTCTCCCTCTCTCATCTAAGGACCTTCAAACTTCCATCGACGCCTTCACTCTGCCGCCCCGACCTGTGCTGCGCCGCCACACGATTCACGCCGGCCATCCACTTCTCACCATCTCCATAGCCGATCTTTCCATGTCTGCTGCTCGCCATCGTCCTCAATTTCTGTCGTTCTTCTCCTTCTTCTCATTTTTCTAACCGGTGATTTGGTGGCGATTTATTTCCGTGGTTGCGGATGGACGAGGTTGGGGGTCGACGATGTCATCTGGTTGAGGGCGAGGTGAGTGGATTTGGCCGGCGTCTGAGTTGTTGCTTCGGTAAGCCAGATAGCTTGGTCAGATCTGTGACATCGTGCGGCGCTCCGGCGGGTGATCCAGATCTGAACGGCTAGGGTGGAGATGCTAGAGCAGAATCGGGTTGCAGAGGAGGGGTTGGGATGACGGATTAAGGCAGCAGTACGCAGGGGAGGGGCTGGGGATGGGGCTTGTGAGGGTGCAACGGTGGCGGTGGCACCGACGGTGGCGATGGAGGCAGTGTCGGACACTGGGCTGGTGGTCAATGGGTTTATGGGGCTGGTGCTCAATGGGTTTGGGGGCTAGGGGATGTGGGCTTTCCGGTGCTGGGGCTTTGAGATGGGGTTTTCCGGTGTTGGGGCTTTGGGATGGAGGTTTTCCGGTGGTGGGCGTTGGGATGGGGGTCTGGTGGATCAGGGAGGGGCTAGCGGAGTCACTGTTCGAGCACCGCCAGTCAACGGCGGCAGTTTCGTAGAAAGGAAAATTTTCCGGCAGGCTAGATGGGTCACTATGGCCGGAGTTGGCATGTCACTGTGGCGGAGTCACTGCGGCGGCGTCACTGCGGCGGCGTCACTGTGGCCGCGTCACTGTGGTCAAAGGTTGGGTGGATGTCACTACTGCAATGTCACTGTGGCGTTGTCACTATGGCCGGCGACGGTCTCTGGCGGCGGTGGCGGCGGCGGTCACCGGTGGGAGGTGGTGGCAAGGAGGGTGGATGTCACTGTGTCTCGTGTCACTGTAGCGTGTCACTGTAGCAGTGTGTATATAAGCAAGCTTGTCACTTATTAATCATATTTTAGAAATTTTTAAAAAAAGGTCACTTTTTTGCCTATTGCTCTTTTATTAGTTATATTCAAGACAAAACCCCATATATTAACGGTCAAGGTTATAAAAAGAGTTGGAGGGAAACTAAAATGGAGCACCCAACGCATCATCACCGACCAAGAACTACGAGACCCCCCTTCATTCTAGGGTGATGGGTGGATCATACCATTTGAACCTGTTTTTTCATGCTTTTCCAGGAGGTTGGGATCGGAGACAACAGCAGATGATAGATTTATTTCCCTAGCTAGACCCGCACTTCCCGAAAGCAAGAGTGTGAGTTTCATTTTCCGTTCCGCGGTAAGAAGAATGCTTGATGTACTGATCTAAATAACTCACTTTTTGGTCTTTGACCCCCGTAGTCACTACATATATAAGTGCAATGGGATGTGTCTATTTCTCTATCTCTTTACTGTTGAAGGTTTATGGTCTCCATTGGTGTAAATTCAATTGCCTAAATTTTAGCTGGTTCAATTTTTCTTTGGTTCAATTTCGGAAAATGCAAAACCAAAAAATGAAGCGAGTAATTTAAGTTGAGTTTTTTCCACTTTTAGTCCTCCTACTATTATGTCATTGACACTTTTAGTACTCCACTTTAATTTTTTCCATTTTTAGTCCTCGACTATTGCGCAAGAGACACTTTTGGTACCCTTCTTTGAAATTTTCCATATTTAGCCCTTCAACTAATGACACTTTTGGTCCTTCAACTATTATAATAGTGTCATTTTTAATCTTCCACTTATTGTGTCTAGATCATAATGAGAGGACTAAAAGTGTCAATTTGACATTAGTCGAGGGACTAAAAATGTGGAAAACCTTCAAGTTGAGGACTAATTAAAATTGTATCTGAGATTGGAAACCTTGATTGCTTGAAGGTTGCGCTCGGAGACTATTAGCATATAAGTATATTCTTATGGGCATTTTTGCCTTTTTATATGCAAGAGTAGACAAATTCAAGGAACATATACAGATATTTTTATGTGAGTACATATTGTTATACGAAGTATATATACTCCGTATTAGTTAAAATACTCCATGCAACCAAGTTATTTGTCACGAGCAATTTAGTTAGAAATTCGAGGCCCTTAATCTCCTTTCATTATCAAAATTGTGCAAGCACATCAGTAATAGGATCATGAACTTACATGCTCCAGGTGAACATGTATGATCAGGTCACTTGAACTTATGTGAATTTTTAGATTATTTTATATTTTGGGAAGCATAATTGGTTTTTGACTATAATTTTTAGGTAATTTCTATGGTACCCATAAGGTATCATACATTTGTCCACATGGACCAATGAAAAGGTAGTAGTTGAATTATTTAAATCTAAATTAAAATTGATAAAGTGATGTGATCCAATCAAATGAATGCCAGGTACGGTACCCATGTTTTTAGAAAGGTACCGGAATTGTCACCTTATTTTTATCGGAATTCTTTGTTATTTGTACACTTCACTCCAACTTTTAATTCTGACTATGCCCATGTGTCTAGGCCTTGATTTTGCCGGTTTTTGTGTTTGAAGGCTTTTGGTGGTATGCCCCCATTACGTTCTGATTTTTGTTGCTATATGAGATAGGTTATTGGGATTTCTTTGAGAGGTCATATGCAGGTTATTGCTGCAATATGGAGGGGTTATAGTTTACTGGAATGAATCTTGAAAGCAGGGGGTGAACCTCTAAGTTGCACTTTTCCCCCATTCCTTGATTTACATTTCATTAAAAAAGTTAAAAACATTATGTATATATTTGGAAAGCTCCTTACACAATTAAGTAGAACCATCTAATAATATCCCTACTTGCCTTTACAAGGGTTAGCACTTAGCAGCGCACTTAGAGCATCTCCAATGGTACAATGTGCACGGTGCACACGTGGCATAAGAGATAGCCACGTAAATATTAATTAGTAAATAAATGCATTCTCTCCTTATTTAAATGATTTTATACAGTATTGGTAAGTTTTTCTCCACAATGTCAATGAGACCGTTTAGATGTTGACATTGTTGTTGACATTGCAGGGAAAAACTTACCAAAATTGTATAAAATCATTCTAATATGGAGAGAGATAATTTATTTGTTAATATTTATGTGGCTATAAATCATGCCATATGTGCACCGTGCACATTATAGCATTGGAGATGTTCTAATGTGAAGAAGAATTTTAAGTTTGAGATTTAGTCTATGCGATATATATTTTAGTATAAAAAAGTGTAATAAACTAAAATGATATCCTTACTTTAAGATATGATTAAAAAAAAGTTATATTTCATCAATTTTTTGCTTTAGGTATTTTTATAACGGTGCAAAAATGTTCTAGACATGTCCAGGTGTCATTGGTGGTATTCATTATCATGTTGCCCATTTGACATACAAAACGAAAAATATAAGCAATTCATGAAATCACACATTTTTGTTTGAATGAAAATATAATCCATCTTACAATTTTAGAAAAATATCAGAAACTTGTACACACTGCTTAAAAATATGTCATAACAATATCATATTTACAAAAATATTATTTTAACATTGTGCAAAAGCTTTCGTGCCTTGCGCGACCCACGCCAGTATCCTTATAAAAGTCACTAAAGGATTTTCGTTTCTTATTTATTGCTTGGAGACAATCTAATGTACTTTTATTAGTCATTACTATTAATAAAATAAAGAAAGAATGGCCGAAACATGACCTGCAGCTTTTGAAAAGTCAAAACTATAACCAAAATCGGTTTGGACAAAAAAGTGAATAAAGTATGTATAAATTGACTTAAATGCCCCCCAAGAACCCTAATCCATTTTAATCGATCAATTCAGCGCTCCCGCATCTCATCGTTTCTGCATCTCGCACCTTTCTCTCAGATGCATCCATAGACGAAGCCGCCGCCCATCCTGTCACCTCGCTCCGCCCCATCCATGGATGAAGCCGCCGCCTCTGAGTTCTGCGTGTTGTGGTTGCAACGCCGCCGCCATAACTTATATCTTCTTCTCCTTTCTTCTCAATCGACCAGATCGCTATCAGATCTCAAGGATGGTAGCCGATAGAGTTGGCCATGGTTGAGCCGTGGTGAGGCGGTGGTTGGCCATGGTTGAGCGGTAGTGAGGCAGTGTTTGACCGGTGGAAGGGGTCTGATTAAGAATTGATAGTGCCACAGGGGTAAGGCTGGGGGTTGGGCAGTGATTGAGGTTGTGCGGGGACCATGGTGTGGGAGGGGAGACGGTGGTCACCGGCCGGTCGACGGTGGTCACCGGCCGGTCGACGGTGGTCAATGGCCGTACAGCGGTCACCGGCCGGTCGACGGGGTCAATTGCCTTGCGGCAAAAATCACCGGCAAGATGGCGGCAGTGGTGATGATCACAACGTTTTGGCTGTCTGTATGACCGGCCTGGTCACTGGCCGGACAATGGTGGTGACTGGTTGGACGCCGATGGTTAGCGGTCAGGCCGGAGATGGTCTGAACAGGTGGTCACGGACTCACGGTCATTATTGTCTGCTCACTCTCGCTATGCTCATGTTGGGGGAGCAGGCAGAGGTCACCACAGGGCCAGGTGGACTTCACTGTATGGAAGTCACTATGGAGAAAGTCACTATGACCAGAGTTGGCTGGAGTTAGTGTGGCGGAGTCACTGTGGCGGATAATTGTAACTAGACAGACGAACATTGGTCACTTGATGGACAGACAGTAGAAACTACACGAATGAACATTAGTAAATGGTCAGGCGGGGACGCGGGGTTGGTCACTTGATGAAATTTTTGGTCATTAATAATTTTGGTCACTAACAAATTTCGGATTTCTGGTCACTAATGTTTTTTGTCACTGAAGGATTTTGGTCACTGGATGAATTTTGTAACTATGTCATTGGTAACTGTAACATTGGTCACTGCATATTTGGTCACTGTGACGGGTTACTGTAGCAGGCTAATGGGTTTGAGCATAGTAAGGGTGTAACAGTCACTTAAGTATTATTTAGTCTTATTTTTGGAACTTAAAAGAAAAGTCTTTTTTTTTGTCCAAATGCTTTTAATTAGTATTATTTGAGGACAAACCCCTAAAATAAAATGGGTTATGTTTTTACTTTTGGAGTTGATTATACAAATATTTAGAGAATAGTTTTAACGCAAATGACTTGTACTAATTAATCTCTCTTTCTATATAACTGATTTACCAGACTACATTATATGGATCATGGCCTCATGGGTTAATTTTAATGGTATGTGGATGAAACACGTAATAGGTCTGGTCAATTGGGTGATAAATGGAGAAATTAAAAAAACACAATTTACCGCTAACAAGCCAAAACCAAAATTAACACGTCGGAAACAGACCATAAATAATTATTCCAACACAAATGGTAAATTTTATTAAATGTTCCAACATATTCATCGTCTTGAACTCTTGATGGAATGTGTCATCACTGTATTTGACACATTTATGATATATGTGAGCTTCCAAATCAATTATTTATCAAAAAAAATTAAAAGATGTCATCACCAATATACAAACATAAAAGTGAAACAATCTATAATTAGTTCTTTAAAATTAAACTGTCAAGGTTAAAAAATTAAAACTTTTTATGAAGATGGGTTCATACACGCTACTTTTTTCTTGAGGATGAAGGGAATTTGAGAAACATATGAAAGTGTGAAACCATAATTCATACACGCTACTTTTTTCTTGAACACAAAAAAGTAGAGTGGTTCTTAAACTGGGTTCATGAAAAATGTAAAATGATAATTGAATTAGCGTCATTGTCTTCTGAGTTCCATCTTTAAGACTTATGATTTTTAACTCCGATTTTATTTTGAAATTTAGGATGGGTTGGTTCAACTGGGATATCGGTCTAAATGACATTAAAGTGCATATAGGACACTAATGTAAGGAATTACATTAAATTGGATACCTAATTGCCATTCTAGCCACTCTCTAGTATAAGGAACAAACGGAGGTAACTTAATAGACGGCAACAACGAAATTTAGGTTGATATCATTGCTTGGAGGCTATTAATAATCATGAGTCAATTGACACCGATAACTAAATTAGACATTGATTTAAAATGAAGTAATTTTATATTCATATTCATAATATAATGGGAGTATAACTTTATTTATATTCTTTACCACCCGATAGATTATACCAATTAGCACTTTATATGACAATGAATTGGAGTAATGGTGGTTTTGCTAAATTTTATGAGCTTAAATAGGTGTGGGAAAGCGGGTACAAGAACCGCATGTTGAGTCGGGTAATACATGTTTGAAGTGGATTTTAAAAAATTAGGAATCGAACAGGTCTTAAAACATTTAGAAATCGAACGTATCTTAAAATTTGAATATTAAGTATACGGGCCAAATCATTTTAAAAACTAAGTATTATTTTAATAAACTTTTTTGTATTTAACACACACACTAGTAAAAAGAGTTTTAAAGTCCCGTATAAACTCCTAAACTATTAATAAGAGTTTCAAAGTTCATAAAAACTCCTAAACTATTATCTCCAATTCTCTATTCCTTCTTTATTTGATTTTTTTGTAAATAAAGACTCTTATTCAATGAAATGTGACATATTCATTTAATTATCTTAAATTAACTTACATTTTGAGATGTACTAATTAAGTCTTAAATTGTTCTATTAGACATATATGCAATATAACTATCTAGTTTAATTTTGTACGACTTTATATTATGGGTGCTAATTTTTTAGTTTATGGATGATAATGATGTCTAATTTTCTACACTTCAAAATTTGGTGTTATTTAATTTATGTGGTTGTGTGCTACTCATGGTATAAATTTGCGGTTAGATATTTTGTGAACTAATTCAAAATTTTGTTTTATATTTGTATTTTGAGGTTTTAGTGGTGACATTGACACTTAATTAGCTTGAGATTGTTATTATTCACTTAAGACTTCATAATTGTACTTAAAAAAAACCGAAATTTGTTATACGGTAGTACCGAACCGTACCAACTCGTAAAATGGAACCAACGATTCATGAAAATTTATCAATTACCCGGATGACCGGATCACTCCAGACTATGCTCACCCTCAAATTGCATTAGGATAAATAGAGTTCATGGCTCAAGAAACCATTTCAATAGACACATGCTCCTTTACGTTATTACGTTTCTAGCTTTGGGGCTTGGCCCAAGCATTCCCATAATCTTAAGGATTTTGAAATACATCCACAAATTTTAAAAATATGGAGATGTAACATGAGGAAACAAATTCGAGGTCTAGTATCATAAATAAATAATATAAGGAGCGCCGTTTTAAGGTTTGATGTCTTCCATTAGTGGGTGGCAAGAATGCCTATTATGTATTGAATTTAATGCTATTTGCACCTAATAAAATGTTAGTGTCCTATTTGCACTTTGACTACTACCATAGTGGGTGATTTACCCCTTTTCCCCTTTTTTGTTTCTTGATTCAATTTCACCAAAATTTAACAATTTTAACTCAAAATGGTTTTCTGATCTGAGATTGTAAAATCGCACCATTTTACAATCCACATCATGATTTTGATAGCCTTAGTCTTATGTTTGACATTTAACTTGCCCATTGAAGTGTAGCTGCAATTTTTAATATATTACGGAGTAGCATTTTTAAATCCTGAAATTCTTCCCAACAAGCAATTCAGTGACAAAAAAAAGTCACTATGCAACAACACACCATTAGAAATATAAAGGACACCAAGTACTAACCTTCACAAGCAAGAACAAAAATCCAGGAGATATACAACAGATGTTAATTGAGATCCTCTCTCTAAAGCTACATATGGCCATATGGGACTTTGATAAAATTGCAAGTGTAATGCTCTGTATTTGCTTTTTCTTTGTAAGGTTTTATTAACCCTCAGTCTGCATGATTGGTTTACAAACGCACACTACAGCTACTATCTTCGGTGTATCGACTAGTCTCCTCTGCCACTTTTGCCCATTCTTTCCCAATTTTTTCCGAGGAATCAACCTTCAATGTCACAGCAAATTAAATTTCATTAGCAAAATTGCACTAATGGCTTCTGATGATGAAGAGCCTTACAAGCCATGTTTTTCACTAAGCATTAACTTTTTTTTTTTCAAAAACACTAACATTTCCGCATTTGATGCATTCTGATAGTGGATAAAATAGTCCCAGAGCTCAAGTGCTCAAGTGCTTCAAATAGCTAAGCAAGTTTCCAATCTAGATACTACATTACCTTGAGGTGCTTCTATCTAAAGACTGCTGAGTACCCAGCATGGGAGGACGTTCATATTTCAAAACCATTGAGAAATATGAAAACAAAATTACCTGGCTAATCACAAAACCTTTCAACATATTTATGAAGTCATTGCGCCTTTCTCGATCCAGTCTTTCTATTTCACTTCTGTTATTTTCCTGCAGTCCCACAAATAATGATTACATGAAAAAAAGGTGAACAGAACAGCAGATGCGTTTAAGCACAAGAATCTGTATATTAACACGATGTGGTGCATACTTTTCTAATACCAGCCCGCCAGCATACCTTGATCTCTTCATAGTGTTTCATTGCACGGATTTTAGCATCTTCTGTAGCTCTTATAGCATCCTTCAATTCATCCAGTTTTTGAATCTTTGATCTTTCGCCTCCAAATTTTTTGGGTGATGTTGTTTGAAGTTTCTCAGCCTTCGAATTTAGATTGGATAAGTCTGATAAAAGGGTCTGTACTGTAAGTAGAGCACTTGAGCGATCAGAGAATGCACCATGGACTGCCAACATTATCCCCATATGCTCATGTAGCACATCCTGCAAAAAGGGTATTATATCACATTAGACCATTAAGATTCAGACAGATCAGCAGAATGGCTGCACCAGAAAGGTTCAGACCAGACCAACTAGACCAAAAAATTCAGATCAGACCCGATGTAATATTCTCAATAAGAAAATTACATAAGACCAGAAACTTGCAGATCAGAGAGTCACCCAGATAAGACTAGACAGGAAGATTTAAACCAGACCAGACCTTAAAAATATTGTCAGATTTATTATGCTAAGAGAATATACTCTTAGAGTTTTTACTCACTTGTGTTGTTAGAGAATGTTCAAGGAACAACTTCCAATTCCAAATTGCATTTATTTACAAATATGAGACTATTTTTATCATCAAAGGACTCATAATCATATGGCCGAAGTCTTGCCAAATACATATATAAGGAAGAATCTAGTTACCAAATGCTTCACGGTCTTTGCATTTAGTTCTTGGTACAACCTGCTCACTTTGACAGCCGTAGTTGCCACTTTTTTCATATCCACGGCTCTTTGTTTCTGAGTGTTCAACACTGCCCTCTCATTCTCAAATTTCGTCAATTTGAAGAACGCTAGCCCTAATTGTCCCATAGTCTCTGACAGATCTTGTTGACCCTTAACAAGCAATTCAGCCTAAATTGAATAAAAGTAATCAGATTTCAATGATAAATACTTCAATCCAGGAAAACAATCTGTTATGGAATATGTTTTCCTGGAAAATAAGTTGCCGTACACATAGAAAATGACTTCCTGTTCTCAAAACGAAAACATTTCCCGCAAAAGTCCAATATGTTTGGATTTTGAAACTGCTAGGAGAGGGCGAAATGCTACTCGGAGTCTCGGACGGTAATTTTCTTACATTTGGTTTAATCTTGGAACATGTAGGGAGAAATGAAAAAGATTAAATTTTGAATTTTTTTGTAACATAGGTTTATATTTCACATTGTTTATTTAATAGAAAAAAAAAATGAAATGAGTTTATGGCCTTCATGCAAATATCTAGGTTCTAGACAATCTTTTGTTTTTGTCAAAATTTCCTTGCAATTTTGGAATATGTTTTGATCCCTATTTCCTTTCTCGGCAGTTACTGCATTCCAAGCTGACTCTAGTGATGGAGTATATGGCCCAGGAACCCCCGGCCCGTAGACTCCCACTTCTCCTACACAAGTCCATTGAGCTCAGGAAACAACTCAGGCCCAAATACCGCGGCCCAAGCCTCAAAGCAGCCCAGAATACACACTGGGGTGCCTTCGGCCTCCTTGGCCGAAGGCTCCAAAACTCACAGGATAGCCTTCTCTGGCATAAGAAGCTACTGGAAGAAAACGGGCAAAGACATGAGCCTTCGGCATTCTCATGCCCTCGGCACCAAGGGAAGCCCTCGGCTACACAAGAAGCCTTCGGCTACACAAGGAGCCCTCGGCTACACAAGGTGCCTTCGGCTGAACAAGCTCAATCATCGAAGATTCCTTTTAGAGACAGCCAACCACCGCATTTAATGCCACGTCGCATCCACCAACCGCATTCAATGCGGTTGACGCACCACTGCCGGTGCCACCAGGCTGATGTGACCCTTCGGCCGTTGGATTACTGACACGTGTCCTCCCATCGCATTTATTGCTGCTATAAATAGCAGCCCATTTCTCCTTGTAAAACAGAATCTACATCTCAACTCCACACGCTGAGTTCATTTAATAAATCGACTCTCTCTCCTCCTATTTTGCTCTGACTTCTCTCTAGTTATTCCCGCAATAACCCCTCGGATAAGATACCCCCCGGGTAGACAATCCATCATTTGGTGCTCTCGTTGAGAGGTCAGAACAAATCAAGTAAGAAACCCTCCCCCTCTACCAAATACAAAACGCTTACCAAAAATGGGAAGAACCACTCGTGCCCAATCCAAAAACCTAGAGGAAAGCCACGTAGCCCCCGGCGAAACGAACGGGGCTGAGGCCTCCAACAGGCTCTTAGTGCCCGAGGGTGGTATCATCCTCGAATTGGAGCAGGCTACTGCGGACCTCCGTCAACAGCTACAGAAGAACGCCCCTGACGCCCGCATTGGCCTTGATAATCGAAGGAGGGATCGGAGTGAGAACCAAGTTCCCCCTCCGGCCCCGGCCATCGATCTTCAGGCAGCCTTTGTGGCCTTTGTTCAGAACATGGCTCTCAATTCCGGGGCCCTCGTCTCTCAGGCTCCCCTTCAGCCTTACGCTGGAGGAAATGTTATTCAACTGCCACCACTCCCCCCTCTGTTCAACAATCCTCCCCCGGGGATTGGCAATGCCGAGGGGGTCATAGCGCAGGAGACCGCCTCCCAAGAGGCCCAATCCAGGGACAAGCGCCCCATGATGAAAGAGAAACCCCGAACCTCTGCCCTTGAGAGGCTTGGGGGAGCTCCCGGTCACCGAGGGGTCCAAGACCGCCTCGGCAAACAGGAATTCAGCAGGCCTCAGGAGAGCGGAGCCTCCGCTTCGGGAGCCGAGGGCATACCTCCGCCCCGAAGCAAGGGCAAAGCAATCCTCCATGCCGATGACGCCAGGCACCAAATCAATCAGGCGCAATCCTTCCGGGCCAACTCCCAAGGGGTTGCCCCGAAGGATCCCAAGGACGAATTAATTGAAGCCCTACTCCGTCAGCTCGAGGAGAACCGTCAGGCACCCCCGACGGTTTCCACAGCGAGGCCAGATCCAGAATACGCTGACCTCCGGGCACAGGTGGAGGAAATGAAACGTAAACTTGCCGAGGGCTCAGGCGAGCCCCTCATTCAACTCCGTACTAGAACACCCTTCACCCCAAGGGTGTTGGCGGCCAAAATCCCCCACAAATATCGGGGGCAACCCATCAAGCCGTATGAGGGGAAGACGGATCCCCAAGAGCACTATAGCCGCTATCAAAATAGCATGATGATGATGGGGGCCTCGGATGAATACTTATGCCGTTGGTTCCTGTCCACTTTGGAGGGACCGGCGTATGAGTGGTTCAACCGGTTGCCCGAAGGCAGCATTGATTCTTGGCAAGAACTTGCCCACCGCTTCCTTACGCAGTTTGCCGGGAGGCACCGCTCAAAGAAACACTTCTCCCACCTTCTGAATGTGAGACAACAGAAGGAGGAAACCCTTCGGAGTTTCCTGGAACGCTGGAGGCAGGCCTCCCTCGAAGTCGAGGGCGCCGATGACAGAACCCTGATGGCCCTCTTCCACACCGTCCTCCGCAACGGTAACTTCTCCCGGAGCCTTATCACCGATCCCCCCCGCGATTATACGAAGGCCCTTCAGCGGGGGGACCGATACGCTGAAGCAGAGGAAATCGAGAAGGACCGCCGCAACACGGATCCTTCTCAGAAGAATGAGGGCAGGAATAGGCCCGGAGGACCTCCCCCTCCGGCCCAACGCGAGGCTCAATACAATGATCGCCCCCGAGGTGGCCAAGCCAGGACCGGGGGCGGTTACAAAAACAATCCGAAGGCATGGGCGCATCCCGTCCTCCTTGAGCACCCACGCACTCCCTTGACGCATCCCGTCAGCGTCATCCTTGATCATGCAGAAGAGCGGGGGCTCGTTGAGCGAGACTCCCGTACACCCCTCGAGATCTATGCCATCGGCCCTGATGAGCCATATTGCCGCTTCCACCGCCACCATGGACACAAAACCGACGACTGCCATCAGCTGAAGAACGCAATTGAGAGGTTGATACAGGCGGGCCACTTGTCTCAGTTCATCAGGGGCCCTCCTCCCCAGGGCCCCCCTCATCATCAAGGGCCTCCGCCGAAGGCAAACAAGTGGGTAAACCCCAACACCATCCCCTTGGGGAACCCACAGGGGAAGAAACGTGAAATTGGGGGCCTCGACGACGAGGGAGAGGGCTCCCATCAACAATACAAGCGCCATATTCATATGATCAACGGCGGCAACACCGGAGGCGATTCAACGAGCCAAAGGAAGAAGTGGGCACAGTCCCTCTACATTGGGGAGGTCAATCACATGCCCCCTACTAAAAGGCCGAGGGCGGATCCCATCTTCTTCACAGATGCGGACCTCCCCTCGGGCTCCCTGCCGCATAGGGACGCCCTCGTCATCCGCACTGAAATCAATGACGCCATCATTCACCGGACTTACGTTGACACGGGGAGTTCTGTCAACGTCATGTATCTCAGCACTTTCCAAGAGTTGGGACTCGATAGGGGGTCCCTTCGGCACATCAACACCCCCCTCTCCGGATTTACGGGGGACAGCATAGACGCCGAGGGAGCCATCACCCTCACGGTTGAATTCGGCGACGGATCCCATAGAGCCAAGCTCGAAGTGGAATTCGTCGTCGTCAACCTCGACTGCGCACACAACATCATCCTCGGCCGGCCCGCCCTCGAGGATTTGGAGGCCGTCATCTCCATGAGGCACCTCTGCCTCAAGTTCCCCACACCCACCGGCATCGGCTATTCGAAGGGGAACCAGAAACTCTCCAGGGCCTGCTACCTTCAGCTCACCAAGAAGGTTAGTAAAACAGAGTTACGTATAGACACCATCACCACCAAGGCCTTGGAGGAGGAAGAAAGTAGGCCGAGGGCTGAGCCTGCCGAGGAGACTGAAGACCTGATACTCAATCCGGCCAAGCCGGAGAGAGTCCTGAAGATCGGAGCCAAGCTCCCCGAAGACCTGAAGGCTGGCATCACCGAGGCCCTCCGCGCCTACTCCATTGTTTTTGCATGGGGGCCGGAGGATATGCCAGGAATCGACCGAAGGGTTATCACCCACCGCCTAGCGGTGGACCCTTCGGCCAAACCAGTACAACAACGAAGAAGGCCCCTCTCGGCCGAGAGAAGGGAGTTCGTGAAGAAGGAGGTATCCATGCTCCTCTCCATCAAACACATTAAGGAGGTGAAATACCCTTCTTGGTTGGCGAACGTAGTCCTCGCACAAAAGCCTCCTACCTTCCGTATGTGCGTGGACTACACGGATCTGAATAAGGCATGCCCCATGGACCCCTTCCCCTTGCCAAACATTGATCAACTGGTAGATGAGACCGCGGGATGTGAAATCATGTCATTCCTCGATGCATTCCGCGGATATCATCAGATCTACATGCATGAGGGAGACGCTGAAAAAACAGCCTTCATGACACCCGAAGGCATCTTCTGCTATCTTGTGATGGCCTTCGGCCTAAAAAATTCAGGCGCCACCTACACCCGAATGGTGGCCAGGGTCTTTCAAGCTGTCCTCGGACGCACCATGGAGGCCTACGTTGACGACATGATCGTCAAGAGCAAGAAGGCAAGCACTCACGCCGACGACCTCCGAGAAATCTTCGCCATCATGCAAAAATTCAACCTCCGGTTAAATCCAAAGAAGTGCACCTTCGGCGTGCAAGGGGGAAAGTTCTTAGGCTACATGGTCAGCCGAAGGGGTATTGAGGCCAACCCCGAGAAGATCCAGGCCATCGTCGACATGGAGCCTCCACGCAACGTCAAAGAAGTTCAGCGGCTGACGGGTCGCCTGGCGGCCCTCAACCGATTCCTCTCTAAGTCAGCCGAGAGGGCCCTCCCCTTCTTCCAGATCATGAGGAAGACGGCGGGTTTCCAATGGACATCTGAGTGTCAGGAGGCCTTCGACGAACTCAAGAAATACCTCTCTTCTCCCCCAGTGCTCTCCAAACCGAAGGTGGGGGAGACTTTATACTTATACCTCGGTGTTAGCCCTGCGGCTATCAGCTCAGTACTGATCCGAGAGGAAGACGGCATCCAACATGCCATCTTCTACGTCAGCAAAACCCTCCGGGAGGCCGAACTCAGGTATTCTCCCGTCGAGAAGACAGTGCTAGCGATCGTTTGGACCGTCAAGAAGCTTGGCCACTACTTTCAAGCTCATCCAGTCCAGGTGCTCACTCATCAACCCCTCGGCGCCCTCATGAGGAGTCCCACTAGCTCCTCTCGGATGGTGAAATGGGCCATATTCCTCAGTCAATACAATATAGACATTCGTCCGAGGCCTGCCATTAAGGGCCAAGCCTTGGCAGACTTCGTGACGGAATGCACCGCAAGGTCAGCGACTGACGAGGAGCCCTCGGCACCCCTCGATGAATGGTGGACCCTCTATACCGACGGCTCCTCGGCCACCAAAGCATGCGGAGGGGGAGTAGTCCTAATCACACCCGAAGGCTTCCGCGCCTATTATGCCATCCGCTTCTCCTTCAAAGTCTCCAACAACGAAGCCGAGTACGAAGCCCTCCTCTGTGGCCTTCGGCTGGCAGCAAATCTGAAGGCTAAGATGATCCACGTCAAGTGTGACTCCAAACTTGTTGTGGGTCAAATTTCCGGGGAGTACGAAGCCAAGGAAGGGAGGATGAAACAATACAAAGAAGCGGCTAAAGAGTTGCTCAAGGTGTTTGAGGCGCATTCTCTCACCCAAATACCGAGGGCTCAAAACTCCGAGGCCGACATTCTATCCAAGCTCTCGGATGAATCCCCCGAGCACCTCTCGAAGATTGCAAGAATTGAGGAGCTCAGCCTCTCAAGTATCCACGCAAGCCCCGTCATGAACATTAACCTAAGGCCAGAAGATTGGATCTCCGACATCGTCGCCTTCGTCACCACAGGGCAACTACCCCAAGACGAAGCCCGCGCAAAACTAACAAAGCTGAGGGCTCCCAGCTACACCCTCGAGAGTGGGAGGCTCTACAAAAGATCTTACAACGGCACCCTCCTTCGGTGCCTTCATCAGGACGAGGCCGAAGTCGCCATGGAGGAAGTGCACAGTGGCACTTGCTCAGCTCACCAGGGACCCTTCTCCATGTCCCGAAGGCTCATAGTTCAGGGCTACTTCTGGCCCACGATGGCTAGAGATTGTGCTGATCTAGCCCGAAGGTGCACCGCTTGCCAACACTTTCAGAAGGCCCCCGGCAGACCAGCGGTCAACTATGCCCCCATCAGCACCGCTATCCCCTTCTCCAGATGGGGTATTGATTTAGTGGGCCCTCTGCCGAGGGGTACCTCCAACAACCGATATATCATTGTGGCCATTGACTACTTCACCAAGTGGGTAGAGGCCGAACCCCTCGCCAGCATCACGGAGGCCCGGTGCCGTCACTTCGTCCTCAAGAACATTCTCACAAGGTTTGGCGTCCCCCAACAAATCATCTCCGACAACGGGACTCAATTCGAGGCAGCCCCCTTCTGTGCCCTCCTTGAGGCTTGGGGCATCAAGCACACATTCTCTTCCGTTGCCTACCCTCAGGGCAACGGGCAAGTGGAGAACGCCAACCGAACCCTACTTGAAGGATTGAAGAAGAAGCTGGAAGCCGAAGGGGGAGGCTGGGTAGAAGAGCTCCACAACATCTTATGGGCCTACCGCACCACCCCTCGGCGTGCAACAGGCGAAACCCCCTTCTCCCTATGCTATGGCTTTGAGGCTAAGGCTCCCACAGAAGTAACTCTTCCCACCCGAAGGGTTGAGCAATATGAGCCCGAGGCAAACGAAGCCAACATGGCCCTCGACCTTCACCTCATCTCAGAACGCAGAGAGCAAGCTTTCCTCAAAGCCGAAAACTATAGGAGACAAGTCAAAGGATACATCGACGCCAAGGTCCGCTCCCGGGAGTTCCAGGTGGGAGACTACGTCCTCCGGCGAAGGGAGGCCAGTCTACCCACCGAAGGAGGAAAGATGGCACCCAAGTTTGAAGGCCCCTACATCATCTCAGCCATCATCAAACCGGGGACATACAAGTTAAAACGTCCTAATGGGACAGAGATTCCTAGACATTGGAATGTGCACCACCTAGTGAAGTTTTACCAATGAGTGGCCAAGCCCTCACCCTCAACAAGTGTAAACATCAATGGCCCAAGGCCCCATCTGTTTTTGAAGAATAATCAAAAGGCCAAGCCTTCACCACCTACATATTATACAAGAGGCCCAAGGCCCCCTCATCTCTTCACCATAAAAGGCCCAAGGCCACTCCCTCTTCTGAGGGGGAACAACAATTTAGGTACCACGTACCAAGTGTATGGGCCACCCCCATCACTCTTTGAAAACACCAAGTGTTTTCAAAGACTTTTACATATTCTCCCAAAAAAAAAAAAAAAAAAAAAAAAAAAAAAAAAAAAAAAAAAAACCCGGGGGTTGCAACACCCCTCGGCTCCGGCTGGTACCAAGTGCCCCCGGCTATTTGTGTTCCACACACAAATAAAACCCTTCCCAGGAACGCTTTCCGCGCCATCCCCCAAGGGGAGGCAGGCAACGGACCATGTCCCGGGCCCAGGATTCGACTTCCACAAACGAAACGCTCCCCGCGCTATCCCCCAAGGGGAAGCAGGCAACAGACCATGTCTCGGGCTGAGGGGACGACTTTCAAAACCGAGGCGCTTTCCGTGCTATCCCCCAAGGGGAAGCAGGCAACAGACGATGTCTCGGGCCGAGGAAACGACCCTCAAACCCTTCGGGATATCGGAAGGTCATTCCCGAAGGGGGAGCCAACGGTTTATTCCGTTGCCTCCCATATAGGCCAAGCCTTTCCTAGAAACCAAGTTTCTAGACGCCTCTCCTACACCATCTAAAAAAAAAAAAAAAAAAAAAAAAAAAAAAAAAAAAAAAAAAAAAAAAAAAAGATGTGTAGGGGGGAAGGAACTCCCCGGATACTATTCTCCCCGGAGGATCAACACTTCGGATATACATTCCCGAAGGCTCCTACAGATCCACAAGAAAATCTGGCAAACAACAAGTCATCCGATCACGAGGCCGAAGGCTTCACTGCGTAAAACTTTGGAGTACAGGAACTCCACCGAAGGCATAAGAAGAGGGCTTACTATCAAAGCTTCACCTAAATTTGGCTCGAATCAAAGAGGACACGTTACATACCGAAGGATACACAAAATTCTAAGGCAAGCCGAATCTATTATCTACACAAATCGGAGGCCTCAGGCCGAAGGCAGGATGTCACCAGGCTCATTCAAGGATGGGAAACACATCTCAGAATTTCACTAAGTCCATAATCTCGAACCTCCCCTCGGCAACCATATGTACCGGGGGCTCAGAGCAGTTCCCATACCGGAAGGTTCACTACAACTACTATTTGAATATTGTGGAAATTTGACTAAGTCCACAATTGGAGACCCTTCAGGAGAGAACGGGGATGCCCTCTCCACTTACAGGGTCGCGGCCGGTGGCCCCCCGAACTACTTGGCAGTAACCTAAAGCTACACTGCTAAATCCAATACCTCACCACCGAAGGCATACGCTGGGATCTTACTTAAGGAACTTTCCAAGCCCCCGGTGATTCTACTCTACATCCGAAGGGTTCTTATCAGGTTTTACTTGGAAAATTTTCTAAGTAAACAATCACAAACCCCCCGGCTATTCTACTCTACATCCGAAGGGTTCTGATCAAGTTTTACTTGGAAAATTTTCCTAAGTCCACAAACTGATGGCCTTCGGAAAGCCAAACAAGAGAAGGAAGAGAATGCATCCATCCAAGTGAAGAAAGGCATTCATACATAAACAGGAATCAAACACAGGAGGCATTCATTCAGAAAAAGCCCGGAGGCAGAACATTAATCACCATAAGAATTTTAAGTACAAAGGTGTTCATTACAAGGCGTGGCCGAAGCCGGTAACTACGAGCTATTACATGGATAATATTTGTAAATTTCTAAGCTTGGACTCCTCCCGGTGCATCCTCCTTCGGCTTCGAAGCCGCATCATCCTCGGCCGCCTCGTCGTCAGAATCGCATCGGGCCAGCTCCGAGTCCTCGAGCAGCTCCCTCTCTTCACCCTCGGGCAGGGGAATCCGAACATCTGGTAGGAGCGGGGGGAGGCCGTGATCTTCTGGTTTGAACTCCTTCGGGTCTACGCCAAGGTGGCGGGCAAGCCTCCGGTACAACATGGCCTGCGTGAAGTACTGCCCGCCTTCGTAGAAGCTTTTGCCCTTTAGGGCGAGCCACATTGCACCGGGGCCCTTGACCCAACTATCTACCGAGGTTTCTACCACGGAAGCCCTCCATTGCTCCCGGCCCTCGGATTTCCACCCCTCCGCAAGGAAGAGGGCAACAGCATCTTCTTTGGCCTTGGCAACAGCCTCAGCCTTAACTTCCTCAGCCCTCTCAGCGGCTATCCTGGCGGCCTCAGCGGCGGATCTCTCGGCTTCGGCTTTCCCCTCGGCCCGGGCTTCCTCCTTGGCTGCCTCCAGCTTCTGTTCGGCTTGCCGGAGGGCTTCCTCCAGACTGGCCAGCTGCCGAATGGCCTCAGTATTATTGGCCACCAGCTTCCTCGTGACCTCATCGGATTGGGCCTTCTCGAGGCGGTGCTGTTCAGCCCTCCTCACGAGCTCCCCGAAGGCCAAACTAGCCTGCAAGCACATAAGGGTGCACCTGGGATCAGACTACGCAAAGGAAAGGGAGCGCGATAAAAGAAATTTCAAGGTCCGAAATACTTACAGTAGCCGAGGCCTGAAGGGCCTTGTGCTCGAGGGCTTCGTCCCCGAATCGGCCGAGGGTGGTCCGATCCAGGGGGGGGAGTGGCGCCCCTCAAGAATTCCCTCGGGTCGAGGGTGCCATGTAAGATAGCAGTCCCCTTCTTAATGGGGAACTGCACCTTCTCAAGGGGCCAAGCCCCTTCATCCAAGTCCGCCAGGGGCAGGGAGCCCGAGGGCTTGTCGGAAGGATGGTCGTCGATGATCACTACTGGGGGAGCCTTCTGTTCGGCATCCCCCCTCCTCTGTTTCTTCTCCGGGAGCGTGGTCCCCTTCCCGGTATTTTTTCTTTTGAGCTCCGGGACGTGGGAGCCTTCAGTAACAACACCAGCACCGGCATCCTTCGAGGGCCCCTCGCCCTCAGGTTTCTTTTTGGCATCCGGCTTCTGGAGAAATTCCTCCACAGCTCTCTGATTGGAAGGCCCCTCAGCCTTCTTCTTCTTCTCTTTGGCCAGCTTATTGGAAAGTCTGGCGAATGCTTTCGGGTCCATAATGTCGCCTGCCAAAACAAGGAAAGGGTTAGAATCACAACGAATCAAAGAAAATATGCTAAGTACAAAAACGAGGGCCCTCAGGAACAACCTCCGGCATTTCGATACCCTCGGTCAATCTCGGGGTATTTTTCGTCCGTCTCCCCCAGAAGGCGGTAACGCCGGAAGCCCAGCAAGTACAGCTCCTCAGGGAGCGTCGCCTCCTTGATGGTGATTACTTTGTCGGAACCCGGAGGCTTCTCGATGAGCTTCTTCCCAGCCTTGTCGAGGACTGCATTGCCCACCTTCGGGTACCTCTTAAAATGATTGCGCAGGGCCCCCGGGAATGGGTTCTCGGCCACCCGGATGTAGCAGAACTTCTCTTTCCACTCTTTGTGGGATGAGGGGGTCTCGGAGAAGAGTTTCCACGCCGGAACCTGCTGGAGATTCGCATAGCCCCCGGCATGCGAATGCCCTCCCCGGCACAAGTTGAAGGAGAGAAAGAACTGGTCTAAAGTGGCCTCCACCTTCCGGCTCTGGCAGAGAGATAGGAACCCCGCCAGGTAATAGTGGCTGTTCGGGGTGAGCTAGCAGGGGGCCAGTTTCACGTATCTCAGGTACTCCAGGACGAAGGGATGGAGCGGGAATCTGAGCCCAAGCTCCACCGACAACATATGCACTGAGAAACACCCCTCAGGCGGGTGGGAAAGCAAGGCATCAGGCCCCGGCTCCACCACCTGCGCCGAAGGCCCCACCAGGATCTGGAGAGCATTATAATCAGCACTCGTAGCCGTGGTCTTCACCTCGAGGGCAGTGGTGTCCAGATAGGAGTGGCCCTCAGGAATCCCAACTGGCCGTCCCGCGTCGACGGCTGCTTGCTTCTTCTTTGGGGCAGCCCTCGCCTTCTTCTTCTTTCTGCCCTCGGCTACCCGAAGGGGTTGGACATCTAACGGCCGAGAGGTGCTCGCCTCACCAAGTCCCCGTGAGGGCATGACGGCAACCGTTACCCGACGGCGCTCCTTCTCCTCCTCCTCTTCAGCCACTTGGAGGGCGATGGCCATCTCTTCATCCTCCGCCACTTGCTCAAATTCCTCTGCCTCCATTTCTACCCGGAGGCTACTCTGTATCTCCTCAGCCACGGCAAGATCGTTGTCCATCGACGGCTGCTCACTCGAGGACTCCACATCCGAATAGCTCTCCTTCTGCACCGACGGCTCCCTCGAGATATCTTGGGAATCGCTTTGTGAGGACATAATTCCGGAGGAAGGATAGGAGTTTGGTAGAGAGAGGCTACTTAAATGTTCTAACCGAGGGCTCCTAAGACCTCTAACAAAAGATCTAAGGGAGAAAAGCAAAGTATGCTAGGAAAGCGAAGAACAAGGAAGAACTGACCTCAAGGAATCGAATTCGATCGAAGGTGATTGCTTATCTCTCTAGAAAATTGGCCAGAGCTTCGCTAGAACAATGAAACGCACAAGGAAAATAGCACGGAGCGTTGGGGTATTTATAGGCTCGTTGCCTCGATACATGGGCCTCGATTTGAAAAGCCCATCATTACGGGCCGCCGGTTCGACCAATGGATGACTGCCGCTCCCTTCAGCCAGTGAGGAGACGCCACGTCAACCCTTCTTCCAACGGCTATATTACAACGACGATATTCCGGTTACACTAGGGGTGCCCCCGAGTGGTAGCCTCCGGCTATCTCTCACCACACCTTTCTGCCGGCAAATTTCATCAAACTCCTTCGAGCCTGCGACAGCATAAGCCCCCGACTTGTCAGAACTATCACCCCTCGAGTTCTCATCGACTTATTATAACTCCTTCAGCCCGAACTTGCCTTCGGCCTAAAGGAGTGGGGGACTGGGATACACCCCTCGGGAATCATGCAGGACAAAAACCTCATGCAAAGATTTACAATTGACGCAAGCAGCATCCGGGTGAACATCAAAGCAGAAACTTTCGGGTATATACTTCAACACATCCTTCGGCAGAGGTAGAGTATCAAAATTTTTCCCCGAGTCACTTTGCGGAAATAAAGCAACCCTCATCACAACACACGCAGGCAATACATCCATGCTTTCCTCAGAAAACCCTCGACGTGTGAGGGACTGAGGAAAGCCTTCTGCGGTCATACAGGTGTCATACTGCCCTCAGAAAACCCTCGACATGTGAGGGACTGAGGGGAGCCCCCGGCGAACATACGAAGGTTGTGAATACCTTCCCTCAGAAAACCCTCGACATGTGAGGGACTGAGGGAAGCCTTCAGCAATCAGCAGAAGACAAGTTCTCCACCAAGAGCACCCGGCGAAATCATGAAGCCTCCAGAAGAAGCGACACATCTACTCCTTTTCCCTCAAGTACCTTTCGGCAAAAGGAGTGAGGGACTCCTGATGGAGTATATGGCCCAGGAACCCCCGGCCCGTAGACTCCCACTTCTCCTACACAAGTCCATTGAGCTCAGGAAACAACTCAGGCCCAAATACCGCGGCCCAAGCCTCAAAGCAGCCCAGAATACACACTGGGGTGCCTTCGGCCTCCTTGGCCGAAGGCTCCAAAACTCACAGGATAGCCTTCTCTGGCATAAGAAGCTACTGGAAGAAAACGGGCAAAGACATGAGCCTTCGGCATTCTCATGCCCTCGGCACCAAGGGAAGCCCTCGGCTACACAAGAAGCCTTCGGCTACACAAGGAGCCCTCGGCTACACAAGGTGCCTTCGGCTGAACAAGCTCAATCATCGAAGATTCCTTTTAGAGACAGCCAACCACCGCATTTAATGCCACGTCGCATCCACCAACCGCATTCAATGCGGTTGACGCACCACTGCCGGTGCCACCAGGCTGATGTGACCCTTCGGCCGTTGGATTACTGACACGTGTCCTCCCATCGCATTTATTGCTGCTATAAATAGCAGCCCATTTCTCCTTGTAAAACAGAATCTACATCTCAACTCCACACGCTGAGTTCATTTAATAAATCGACTCTCTCTCCTCCTATTTTGCTCTGACTTCTCTCTAGTTATTCCCGCAATAACCCCTCGGATAAGATACCCCCCGGGTAGACAATCCATCATCTAGAGAACCATGGAATAAATTTTCCTTTAAATGCCAGGCACTGCACAAAATTACATCTTTTCTGGGAAACGTTTTATGTGCCAAACTCAGGAAACCCAAAAGACATTATTCTTGAAAGTAGATATTTGCCTGCAAACAAATGGAGCCTATGCAGCAAAATTTAATTTCATTAAATCACAAAAATACCCAATAAATTATGGCAAGCAGCATTTACTATGCGTCTATGCTAGATATGCATTAATTAAATATAAATTGAAAAAGAAACCTGCTTTGATGCGGAGGTAAGGTGTTGCTCGAGTTCATGGAATCTCTCTTTTTTCTCCAAAAACTGCTGATCATCATCCCCTTCCACCAGCACCCTCGATCCACCCCCCCAATCATTAACAACTGACTGTTTCAGTTCCTTAAACAATCTCAGATAATCCCTACCCCCTTTTACAGGCTGCACGGCATCCTGTGGCTGAACCCCTGCATTCCTAGAGTCCTTACACAATTGCTTCGGGAAAGGAAGCTTCCCTTCAACCTGCAAGAACGCTCTCAACTCATCACTCTTCCTGATCACAGGATGTTCTGAAAGCCTCTTCAAGTATCTCTCCAATGCCACTCTCCTTTGTTCCACAAATTCTTGTTTTTGCATCACTTGACTTTCCACTATGCTCTTTTCTGGCCTCGGAGGAACAAAAAACCCTCTGTAAGCCTCGGTCAACTCATCCGCCAACAATACTACGTCTTTGAATCGCCTCCGTACACTGAATTCGGATCCGCCGTACTCCGGCATGTTGGTTTTGGTTGTAATCGAATAGGTAACGAAAGTATTGCCTCCAGGAACAATTGAATTCGAGGACTCCGCCTCTTTTTTAGGATTGGAAACCACAATATTCAAATACTCAGAGCTCGAGGAAGGGGATCTTGGGGCCATTGAGGACTTTCCGTAGTCTCTGACAGGGCTGTGTCTGCCATTTGCTTCTTCGCCGGAGCTCTCACGTTGATCGGGGGTGTTAAACACCACATCAGCATAAGATGGAGGTTGTGCATAAGTCCTTCGCGGAGAATTTGATCCTCCGAGCGGGGAGAGGAGCGGATCAGAGTCGACAGGGGAGGCGACGATCGACGGCAATAGGGGATGATGGGAGTTGGAAAGCATTGACATGGCACTCCGGTAACTAGCGTAGGATTTGGAGTTGAAATCTTCTCCATCGTCGAGTGTCAAGCTCTCCATTGAAGCTGATCTTCGTGCTTGGATGTGGGCTTCACTCAGCTAATCTTCGTCGAGCCCATCATCTTTTTCAAATTAAATAAAATAAAATAAATTATTAAATTAACGAAAAAATTGCATCCATATTACTCGTAATATTTTCAAATTTTTTTTATGGAAATCGGCATATATTAATAACCAATAAAAGTTGGGAGTATGAGTCAACTGACAAATAGAGAATTGATAATTGTCATCCCTCGAATCAGACTCGGAATTAATCGCCGTAACAATGTAATTCGCTGATCCATAACCGGGAAACAATAAACCTACTTCGGTTACCAATTTTCCTTCATCCCCTACATCTGAAACCAAAGTCTTACAAAGCAACATTAAACCAACAATAAAATCTAAAAGTAATTAAACAGCAAACAAAATAGGATAAAAAGCATTCTTCATACTGCCAGGCAACTAGGACCCATCCATCAGCATTCAGCCTCACACCTTCAACCAGTGTATTCGGCGGGATTAAGGGACTAAGCCCGCCGCCTCCCCGTTTTTTGTCCCATCTGTGGCCATGTTATCCTCCTCTTGATCTTTCTCTGCCTGAACCTCCCAGATCTTCCTTCTCTTGGAAGCTTCTTCTTTTGGCATCCCACCTTCTTGTGTGAAGCTCTGGGCCGAGTCTACCCGTGCCTCCTTTTCTGGATCCGCCCCCATTCTGCCAGAGCTCAATGAATCTCCAGGAGCCTACCTTGCCCTCTTGTAGGGCTGGTCTTCACCCCGCTACCTGCTCTAAGATAGGATCCATATCTTTTTTCCAAGACTAAATCTTCGTCATAATTCAAGGGGCAAAAATTATCTGAATGACCAACCATACCACAGATAAAACAAAAGGTGGGTAGTCTTTCATATTTAAAATCTACCCAAAAACTTTTGCCATCTTTTTTCAAATTTGTCCCCTTCTTCAATGGTTTGTCCATCTTCATAACAACCCTAACTCGCATATAAGGCTCAAGTTTTTCTTTCCTTTGATGATCATCATATTTAACAAATTCCCCTAAAAAGCTCCCAACCTGTCTAGCAGTACCCAGATTTACCAGACTGTAAGGAACATTATGAATCTGGACCCAAAATTTTGCCTCATTCAGAACAATTTTATGTGGTATATCATCAGGCATAATCTCTTTAAGCAAGATCAAACTACGTTCAAACTGCCAAGGGCCCCCATCCAAAACCCTTTTCATATCAAAACAATGATTAAAAGAAAACAGATACCTCTTTTCTCCAATTTCCTTAACGTCATACCTTTCCCGGGCCTCCAGAGAGCAAGTAGCTTTTCTTTGATCTCCACGAACCGGACCTGTCGATCAGTCAACACCTGCCCAAGAACCGGGAAACCCACAGCCGCCGCCTCCGCCGGGACATCATCGGCCTCGCCATCATCGAGATTGATCTCCTCCTCTTCACCTCTGATCGCCATCTGCTTATATCTATCAACAACACTTTCCATAGATGAAGCCTACTCCGTCGCCTGCTATTACCGAAACCTCCAAGTAAAATAGCCACAGCCCACCGCCTTCACGCCCAATCCACACCCACCGTGATTCTACCCAATCCCCGTTACCGCCCCTCACCGCCCAAACTAACTCATGGCAAACTCGCACTTCGATAAACGAAGGCGGACAAAACTCAACGTACGTAGGGTTATCGGACGATAACCCTCTCGTAATATTTTCAATTAAAAACTCACTCTTTTCAGTTTTTTTAAATGACTCATCAAATTAATCACAAAAAAATTGCATCAATAATGTACACTAAATTTATTGTTTAAGTATTAAATTTACTAATAAAAGGTAATTAATGTCACTTTGCGCCCCTCACCGACCTAGCGATGCCCTACTGTCCCACCCACAACGGTAGACTCTGTAGCAATTGTCACCTACGATAGTGACCATCATTTGAAGTTACAAACAAATCTCTCTTAGTCACTCAGCCCCAATTTTAATGATCATCACCGGTCGTTGCTATCAATGTCTAGTGATTTTGTCTTAACTTTAACCAAATTAGCCACAAACTCTAGGATCTTATTGCAGACCCGCAGTCATAGGAGATTAGGAACTCTAGCAGCCTTTACCATAAATGAACTCTTACCACAATCACTAAAACCCTAATGAGTCACTGAAACTCTAGCCGCCGTACGTACTTGAAACCTTAGCAGTCTTTAGGAGCATCTTCAATACTCTTTTTTTTGAAAGAAGATAAATTTTGATAAATGTCAAATAAAAGAAAATATTGTCTATTCACATCAAATACAAATTAGGCTAAAGGGTCAAATAGGTACATGAACTAATTTAAAGTGTTCAATTAGCCCCTTATATAGGAGGTTCTGCCTGGCCATCGCCAATTGGGGCGGTTCCCGGTGTAATTTTTTGATGAAATTTTTTGAGCATCTTCTTCATTAAGTCTAGTTTACCCATATCAAATTTCAGCTAAAAATTAAATCGGCAAGGCAGTCAAATGATTTTCCGAAATGTACTGTGTTGTTTAACTGCGTAGTTATCTTCAAAAAATCATTTGACTGCCTTCCCGGTTGAATTTTTAGCTCAAATTTGGTATGGGTAAACTAGACTTAATGAAGAAGATGCTCAAAAAATTTCATCAAAAAATTCCACCGGGAACCGCTCCAATTGGCGACAGCCGGGCAGAACCTCCTATATAAGGGGCTAATTGAACACTTGAAGTTAGTTCATGTACCTATTTGAGCCTTTAGCCTACAAATTAAAAAGATACCTTTAATGAATAATGTTAATAGGTCAAAACATTACATTATCTCATTTAGTTAAATACAAGGCAATAGAATAGATGTTAAGAGGTCAAAACATTACTTTGCATCATATAGTGCTTGTTTGGTACGCATAAGTCCCAACATTCTACTTTTTCTACAACTTAAAAAGTATTCAAAAGCTTCTAGTTGTATACGAAGTATTTAGCATGAAAATTTTTAAAAGTTTTTTAAAAGATAAAATAGCTTTTTGAGATTTACACTGAACAACATCTGTGAAAAGTCTATAACTTTTGATATTAATGAGTCTCATCAACTTCTATATCAAATAAAACAAAATCAAATATAATAGTCAGTTTTTTATCAAACACGGAGCAAGTCCTGGAGCACGAGCAGGGGGGCATGTGCCCAATGCTCATTACTCTCCTAGGACTCACAAATTTCTCACTTATATATTTATTTATTTATTTATTTATTTTATATATACATTATATATTTATAAAATCTAAAAAACAAAATTATATTCTCTTTTATACTTCCAATTCATTATTCACCATCTACAAGCTACAAGTCAAAAAGTTTAAAACATTGACATGAGAATTCCTTGGCAACAGACTTCACCATTTCGTTTGATAGTATTTTCACTATTTTGCCAATTTTCTCTGGTTCTCTCATGTAAGTGAAAAATTAAATTATAGTATACATAATTTAGAAATGTGCAGTTTGTTTTAGTCTAATGTAAATGTGATTTGAAATATGAAAACATGTATTACTCCACATTCGATATAACTTTCACGTCTTTTGCAGATTCAAAATTCTCTATTGCAACAATTGTACTTTTCCATGCGGGCGGCTTAGGTGCATAGTATTCTCGAATGTCACTTATTAAATTACTTAAATATAATCTTTGTATTCGTCTCATTTATTAATTTTTTTGATACATTTTATATTCATATTTAGATGACAAAATGATTAAGTGTAATTACTTTCTTTTATAAACATCCACATGTTGTCTCTAAGTTCTACTCTATTTGTGCTCTTCTGGACCCATAAAACGTCGGGACCAATCCTATTCAAACAGCTACCGTTTTTTTTATTTTAAAATCTTTTCAGTTACTAAAAATCTCACATGAAATACACCTAATTAACTTGAAAACGAATATAATAGAAAAGAAGAATATTATATAAACTCCAAAACAGATTGGAAAAGAAAAGGAATCTGATAACCAATATCCTCTCTTTTTCATCTCCAGACCATCTTGTCTTATTTACCGGTTGCACATTAAGAGCCCGTTTAATAATCCTGTTTTCACTACAAAAAAACACGCGTTTAGTCACGGACCGTAGTCACGGATTTGGTCCGTGAGTAGTTTAGTCACGGACTAGTCACGGAAATTTAAAAAAAAAATAGTCACGGTCTTGACCGTGACTATGGCCGTGACTACAATTAGTCACGGTCTTGGCCCGTGACTTAAGTCCTCCGATAGGCCCGTTTCCGTTTCCGGCGAAGTTTATTTGATTCCGACGTCTTAGTCACGGATGTGGCCGTGACTATACCCGTGACTATGATTAAAATTTAATTTTTATTTAGAATTAGTTGGTTCAATTTAAATTATTAAAACTATTAAATTAGTGAGGTTGTTAATTAATTAACAACATGTTTTAACTATAAGCGTAGTAATGTCATAAATTAGAATTAGTTAAACTTTAGGTTTATAAAATAATTTATTTAAAATTAGTTAGCTAAATGTAGTTTAAAACGTAATGATGTTTATGTTAAGTGAAATTAGTTCAAATAACGTACGTTAGTAATGTGTTAATTAAGTGAATTGTGAATTGTTATTGTGAATTGTGTATTGCTTATTAATTCAAATGACTTTATATACATGTTCAAATTATTGGGTTGAATTTGGTCATATTATTTAGTTTAGTGAATTGTTAATTGTGTATTACTAATAAGATTAAATGTCATTAACGTAATAATTTATTGTAGGTTTAAACGTAGGTTTACAAAAATAATTTAATTCAAATTCGTTTGCTAAACGTAGGTTAAGTTTGAACGTAGCTATTGATGTGTTAATTAAGTTAAATTAGTTAGCTAAACGTAGGTTTATACGTAGTGATGCACTAAAAGGGGACGGAATGAAGTAGTTAAATTTAGTTAAATTTAACTAAATGAATTAGTTAAATTTAATTAAACGTATGTTTAATTTAGTGAAATTATGTGCATTATTGTGCATAAGGGGACGCATATTTTGTGCATTATTGTTGTGAATTCTGTGCATTTCATTTAATTTAGTGAAAATTAGTTGATTATATTTAGTGAAATAAATTACTTAAAATTGTGTGCATTGCATTTCATATAATTTTTTATTATAATATTCAGGCATAATGTATAAACAAAATAGAAGTTGGATGCATGATAAAGATGCGGTATTGTACGGAATGCAATCAAATTTTCTCGAGGGAGTCGGGGAATTTATTGAATTTGCACTTGAACATCCGGCTTATATGAGTGGTGATAAAATAAGATGTCCATGTTCAAAGTGTAAAAATCTCAAATTTAAAGACCCACACGAAGTTGGGTATGATTTGTACGCGGTCGGTTTTGTTCCCAATTATTATAATTGGACTTCTCACGGCGAACCTTTGGATCCATTTGTTATACCACAAACGGTAGGTTCGTCTCGTTACGTCCCTCCAGAGATGAGTGCGTGGGGAGACCGTGCTGAAATGAGGTGGGACCAACAAATGGTATATGACGCATACAGTGTACCGTCTCAGTTGAACCCCCCACAACCACCTAACGACCACCCTGAAGCCTCAACCTCGTATCAACCAGATGCGGATGAAAATCCGACATTTTATCAACCTTATGTGGATGAAGGTTTGGCTGAGAGATTTCAGGATGTTCTAAAAGCTGCCGACCAACCTCTGTATGCTGATTGTGAGGGATACTCTCAGCTATCCGCTGTTACTGAGTTCATGAACATAAAAGCCGAATACAGTCTCCCTGAAACTTGCATGAATAGAGTCTTGCAGTCAGTAGGAGGGATGCTACCGCGAGATCATACCCTTCCCGATTCATATTACCACATGAAGCAGTTAATGTCTAAGTTGGGGCTACCTTGTGTTGAAATTGATGCGTGCCCGGAAGGATGTATGTTGTTCTGGAAGGAGGATGAGGCACTTGAGTTCTGCAAGTTCTGTGGTGGAGACAGATACAAACCTGTTCGGCAAGGTAAAAAGAAACCACGACATAGGTCTGCACTGTCTAAACGGTATTACCTCCCAAAAGCTCCTCGACTGCAAAGGATGTACGCTTCGACTGCTACTGCGAAACACATGACATGGCATGTTGAGCACGAAACCAACGAGGGTATGATGGCTCACCCTTCGGACTGTGAAGCCTGGAGACACTTTGACCGCTGTCATCCTCAGTTTGCTATGGAGCCACGAAATGTGCGGCTGGGATTGTGCTCAGATGGATTTGCTCCTTTTGGCAGGTTTGGCAAGAACTATTCATGTTGGCCGGTCATGTTAACTCCTTACAATCTCCCTCCCGACATGTGCATGAAAAGTCATTTCATCTTTTTGTCTTTAATTTGTCCGGGTTCCAAGGATCCTGGGCGAAAGATAGACATTTATCTTCAACCCCTTATTGAGGAGATGAAAGAACTGTGGGCCGTTGGGACACCAACTTATGATGTTTCATCAGATAAAATGTTTATCATGAAAGCTGCCATCATTTGGACCATTAGCGACTTCCCTGCCTATGGCATGCTTTCGGGATGGAGCACACACGGTCTGATGGGATGTCCGATATGCATGGAGAAATCAGGTGCCAACTGGCTCAGTTACAGCAAAAAAGGAAGTTACTTTGATTGTCACCGCAAGTTTCTCCCGGAAAGGCACCGATATCGAAAGGACAAGAAGTCTTTCATTAGAGGCAGAGCGGTACGAGAGAGCCCACCCCCGAGATTGACCGGTGAAGAAATTTATAACTGGGTTCGACGTTTTCCTACGGCTATGGAAGAGCCAAACCAAGAGCCATATGGGTATTGTGATACCCATAAGTGGACAAAGAGGAGCATATTCTGGGAGTTGCCTTATTGGAAAGACCTTCTCATCCGTCACAATTTAGATGTCATGCACACTGAGAAGAACGTCTTTGATAATATATTTAACACGGTGATGGATTTGAAAGGCAAAACTAAAGACGGTCTTGCAACTAGGAAAGATATGACTATTTGGTGTGATAGACCCGAACTTTCTGTTGATCTAGAATATCAGGGCAAGGAAGTTCCAAAAGCAGTCTACCAGGTCACAGAACCACAAAAGGCAGCAATATTAAAATGGCTTGCGTCTCAGAAGTTTCCAGATGGCTACTGCTCCAACTTGTCTAGATGCGTAGACATGAACAAACTTACCACGACGGCGAGCATGAAAACTCACGATGCTCATGTAATAATGCAAAGACTTCTACCAATTGCACTAAAAGAGATGCTCCCTGAACACGTATGGTCCTGCATTACTGAAATCAGTTTGTTGTTTCAATCGATATGTTCCAGCGTTTTGGATGCGGCATCCCTCCGGAGACTACAAGAGTCTGTTCCCATTCTGATGTGTAATCTGGAAAAAATAATGCCACCATCGTTTTTCGATACAATGGAACATCTCATAATACATCTTCTGTATGAGGCTTTGACTGCTGGGCCTGTGGATGTACAGATTTGAAAGGTTAGTCACAATTTCATTTAAAAAAAAATATTTACTTCACAATAACTGTTAACATGTGTATTATTGCATTATTGCAGATTTCTAGGAGAGCTGAAAAAGAAAGTGACCAACAAGGCACACGTTGAGGCTTCAATTTGTCAAGCGTATCTTCAACAAGAAATCTCAACGTTCTCGTCTTTTTACTTCGAGCGTGACGTCATCACCAGAAGGAAGAGACCTGCCCGGAACGATGACATTGGCGAGGATTTATATGAAAATGTAGTTTCCATCTTCAATTACCCAGGCAGAGGTAAAGGTGCTGCGACACAACGATACATCTTGGGTGGGGAATTGCAAATTGCGCATACTTATATCCTCATGAATTGTCCAGAAATCTCACCGTTTTATTAGTAAGTTAAATTTGTAGTTATAATTGTAATACTTATAAATTAAATTTGTAGTTAATTTATAGTTTTTTTTTTAATTTTTGACTTCACAGTGAATTCCGAGCTTCTTTATCAGCCTTTCCTGAGAATGAAATTGATGCGTTGGTGGACTCTGATTTTGTAAATTGGTACAAGTATCAGGTATATATATACACACATTAATTATATATATTACCTAATGTTTACCTAATGTTATTATTATGTTTATATTTACAGATCAATAGTCGTGGGATTGTCGACCCTTTGTTAGTATCATTAGCGTGGGGCCCAGGTGCCAGTGCCAAAGTGTGGCGGCAATATGTGATAAACGGTTACACATATCACACAGCCGATTACGGAGAGGGCCGACCAACAACGAACAGCGGGTTATGTGTCCCGACCATCGGTTATGATAACTCGGAAACCAATTTTTTTGATGTCCTGCAGGAGATTCTGGAACTTGAGATGCCTTCTGGTGCGAAAAAATTCACATGCGTTCTGTTCCGTTGCACATGGGTCGACCCCACACGTGGCGTGCGCAAAAATCCGAAGTATAATATGATTGACGTCAACCACTCTCGTGTGTACCCGAAAAATGAGCCTTTCATACTCGCCCAACAAGCAGCGCAGATTTATTATGCAGAATATCCTTCAACAAGGCGGACACAGAATCCTTGGGTGTGTGCATGTCCTGTCCGTCTGAACAAAATAAAATCACAAACTCAACACAAGGACGTTGATCTAGATGCTTTTCAGCAACAATTTTTCCAACCTCCGCCTATTGTTGAGACGGTCAACTATAACGTCCAATTAAGTGATCCAAATGGCGGACGTGTTGAAGTCATGCCAGAAACGCACCTTCCGGACCTAACCATTCCATCTGAGCGCGAAATTGAGGAAATGTATGTAGCACAACAAAATGCTCAATATCAGGAAGAAGGTGAATGGATAGACGGTTCAGATACAGAAGAAGACACTATATATGTAGAAAATAACGATTCTGACAGCGAGTAATTGTGCTGTTGTAGTTTCAATTTTGTGATATAATTTCTCCAAGCATATTTGATAATTTCTTTCATCATTATTGTTTGTAAAATAATTACTCCTTAATCTGTTCTATACCACATAAATTCAAAGCAGTTTATTTAATACTCCACAGTCCACACTACAATTACGATGGTATTAATAGTTATTCATATAATTACAATAGTAATAATAATAATAATAATAATAATAATAATAATAATAATAATAATAATAATAATGTTAATAATTATATTAACATTATTTATAATATTATAATAGTAATATAAACACAATTAATATTATTATAACGATATAATAATAATAATAAGAATAATAATTATTATTATTATTATTAATAAATCATGTCTGAATTTTTCTGATCTGATCTGATTTGAATAAAATAAGAATAAACAATAAGTAATAACTAACACAAAGACGAACAGAACAACACCTTATTCATTTTTCGGTTCAATAAGTTGTGTACATAGTTTCAGACGACACATTCTTGTACGCATCATATCTCAGTCAATTGGTTCTTTATTAGTCATTTTTTAGCATAAAATTTTATTAGACATATAAATTTAATAGTCACGGTTGTAGTCACGGTCAGGACTACACCCTTCGTAAATGCCGAAGTCAGGGCCAACGGTCAGAGGGGCGCTGATCACAATAGTCACGGTCATTGCCGTGATTATGACCGTGACTACTTTCAAATTTTAAAAACAGTCACGGTTATAGTCACGGCAATGACCGTGACTATTGTGGTCAGAGCGGCTCTGACCGCCTTGCTGACATCGTCAATTACGAAGGGTTTAGTCACGGTCCTGACCGTGACTATGACCGTGACTAAAAAATTATATATAACAAACACTTAGCGGTTTTTTTAAAAACCTACGCACCCAAACTCCCAAACCCTAACTTCCTCTTCCTTCTCTCTTCCCTCTTTTCCAGTTTAGATAGTGCCGCCGTCGCCGCCTAGCCGTCGCCGCCTAGCCGTCGCCGCCTAGCCGTCCGCCGTCACCGTCTAGCCGTCCGCCGTCGTCCTCCGGCCGCCTTCGTCCACCTTCTTCCGTCGACCCTTCTTCAGTCAAGGTTATGTGTTCTGTTCATCTTATTTTGTAATATTTGATTAAAATTCCAAAAATGCATGATTGTATACTCAAATGCATGATAAGATGCATGATTTTTAGTTTCATATCATTTTGTAATCTTCAAAAGTTGTATGTATGATTTATTATATGCATGATTTGTAGTTTTGCATGATAATTTCGTTTTATATGTTTCGTATGCATGATTAATATATGTTCAAATGTAGATTATTTTATGTTTAATATATGTTCATATGCATGATTAATATATTTTCGAACTAATGCGTGCTTATACAATTAGTATCATGTTTAACATATATGTTTAGTGTTTGATTTGCATGCCTCTCTATACATATGCACTACTTTAAATTTAATTTCCGAAAATATTTAATTTAGGTTAATATTTAAAAAAAACTGTTTAAATAAATAGCCCCTCGTGTTAAACTTCCAAAAATAGTTTAACACGTTTAAATATAATTTCCGTAATATCCATTAACAAAATATTAAACATTTAAATTTAATCCCGAAAAAAACTGGACGAAACACGGTTTTTTATAATAGTATAAGCATAAAAAATTATTTTTATTTTTTATATTATAAACTGTTTTTAGATAAACTGTTTTTCCAAAAACTGTTTTTATACAAACTGTTTTTATATAAACTGTTTTTATAATTTATCTAAAAAAATCTGTTTTTATAAAAACTGTTTTTATAAAAACTGTTAATTAAAAACTGTTTTATTAAACAGATTTTTGTAAAAAACAGTTTTTATAAAAACTGTTTTAATAAAAAGTGTTTTTATAAAAACTGTTTTTATAAAAACTGTGTTTATAAAAACTGTTTTTATACAAACTGTTTTTATATAAACTGTTTTTATAATTAATCTAAAAAAAACTGTTTTTATAAAAACTGTTAATTAAAAACTGTTTTATTAAACAGATTTTTGTAAAAAATAGTTTTAATAAAAACTGTTTTAATAAAAACTGTTTTTATACAAACTGTTTTAATATAAACTGTTTTTATAATTTATCTAAAAAAACTGTTTTTACAAAAATTGATATATATAAACTGTTTTATATAAAATGTTTTATTAAACAGATTTTTGTAAAAAAACAGTTTTTATAAAAACTGTTTTAATAAAAAGTGTTTTTATAAAAACTGTATTTATAATAACTGTTTTTATAAAAACTGTTTTAATAAAAACTGTTTTAATAACAACTGTTTTAAAAACTCTTTTATTAAACAGATTATTTTTAAAAATAGTTTTTTGTAAAACTTGATTTAACAAACTGTTTTAAATTTATTTTAAAATGATATATCTAAAACATAAAAAAATGATCTCCTCTCATGTAAACTTTGCAAAAAGTTTAACATGTTACCTCCAAGGGCAATTTATTGCCAAATTATAGAAGAACTTATTGTGAAAAAATATGGACCCCTCATATTAAACTAATAGATAGTTTAATATGCTATAGAAGAACTTATTATGAAAAAATATGGACCCCTCATGTAGAAGAACTTATTATGAAAAAATATGGACCCCTCATGTTACCTCCAAGGGCAATTTATGATAATACTTGTATAAATTTTTATAGTGAAAAATAATAAATATACCCCAAACTTTGAAAGGGTGTGAGGTAAGCACCCCAAACTTGCATAAGTAATTTAAACACCCCAAACTTTATATAAACTTTGGGATATTTAAATTACATATGAAAGTTTGTGGTGCTCTTGTCACATCCCTTCAAAGTTTGGGGTATTTTTATTATTTTTCCCTATAAAAATTTAATAAACTGTGTATAAGTTTAATATGAGTGGTTCAATAATTTCTAATAAACTCATCCTATAATTTATCAATGAGTTGACCCAGTCGATCGAAGAATCGATCAGTTGGAGCTTGTCAATGAGTTGACCTAGTCAATTCTTAGATAAGCTCCAATCTGTGGATTCTTCTGGCTACGGCTTGAGTCATCGATGGACTCTCCCAAACGCATGTACTGACATTATGTCGCTACATGTGATGTAGCCCATCCATGGTTCAAGGCGTAGCCTGAAGAATCGTCAGGATGGAGTTTATCAATGAATCGACTGGGTCAACTCATTGATGAGCTCCAACCGGTTGATTTTTCGGTCGACTGTGTCAACTCATTAATAATTATAGGATTTGTTTATTAGCAATTATTGGAACCTGATATTAAACTTATACCCAGTTTAATATGTTATATACATTGACAATAGACAATACTTACATAAAAATTTGATCTTCTATTATAAGCGTTCTAACAAAAAACAAAATAAATTAATATATTTTAGATGAGCAACGAACAATCCACCTCGGCTCCCCGCCCTTACTATGCGCCCATGTCCGAAGCGGAGCGCAACAACGAAGGAGCTGTTTGGGTGACCCCTGCAGAAGTTCTTTTGTAAGTAGTTATGAAGAAACCTTATTTTCAATAATTTTATATAATGTTAAATAATCTAACCAAATCTTATATAAATAAATACTATTAATTTTTTTAAGTGACGAAGAAGTGTTCAAAGTCATCAAAAGCATAATCGGAGGACACTTTCTTGGCACTTGGGCCACGTACTCGGATGTTGACCCCAAGGTTCGCGAACTATGGTGGAACCTGTTCAAGGTAAAAATAAATGAATGTTCCCTCCCTGATTGTATTGGCCTAATATATACCTACTGATTAATTAATCCAATTTGTTTTAATAAAGGCTCGCTATCGTTGGACTCACGCAAACGGTGCCGATATTCTTAAAGCCTACAATGCTAGGATTTCGACCTGGCTTCGCGCCACTTTTAAACGTGCGCGAAAATGTTCGAAAAAGCCTAAATGGGTTTCGGATGAAGTGTGGTCCAACCTTTGTCGCCACTGGTCTTCTGATCCGAAATTCTTGGCCAAAAGTGAATCCGGTAAGAAAAACCGGATGTCCGAGAAGGCCTTGGAGATGCAGTGGCACGGGGGTCGCAAATCTCAGAATGCCCATAAAGAAACTCTTGTAAGTGCTATTCAAAAAACCTTACACCATCACAATCCTTCATTATAAAAAATTTACTTAAGTCTTTTTCACACCATTTAGGCTGGTCCTGAGAAGAAGAGGGTTGGTGTTCTCCGGCTCGTCAAGCATTGCTGGACGAAGCACGGCGAGAAATCTGAAGCCGATCTGCCACCCCGCCTCGCTGACTTCGAAGTATCATCATATTTTGTTATTTAGTAACATATCAAATCTAAGTATGTAGCATTTAAAAAATATTTTTTGAAAATGCAGACGAAGTACAACGAATCCGTTGACAGGCAGCGTGCGGCACGAGGCTTGACCCAGGAAGACGACCTCGATTCCGATGCGGATGATGAGGTGGCCATTGAGGCGGCCGGGGTTTACAAGGGCCGGGTTCCGTGCTTGGGGGCCGAGGGGCAACGGATTTTGTATGATCGAAGCACCGACGCTTCCTTTTCTCGGTCAAGGCGGGGAGATGATCCTCGTATTGCTACACTGCAGCGTGAACTAGAGGAGCACGAACGGCGATGGGAGGAGCAGCGGAAAGCAGATGAGGCCACAAAAGCCCGGTTGGAGGAGATGGAACGGTACATGCGTGCCGGATTCCAGCCTCCGCAACAGCCTTTTCCTCCCCCGTACGTATTCCACCCTGAGCAAACTCCTCAAGTTTCGCACATGGGCGGTATGGGATTTTTCCCCAACTCCGGATATGGTGGCATGCCTATGATCTCCCCGAATTTCGGATCTATGTCCTTTGATTTTGCGAGGTCATCCGGAGGAGGTAGTGGCACACCGAGCCATGGAGCCCGAGGAGCACCCCGAGGAGGACCCCGAGGAGCACCCCGAGGAGGAACCCGACCTGACCCCGAAGACCCCCCGTGAACCCAGATGAGTTTCTTGTTGATGATGATGATGAAGAAGAAGAAGAAAATCCTAATTTTTTTCATAATGGAGTCCCACGAAGGGACATGTAATCATCATACATTTGTACTTTGTTGTTTGTCAAAACATTTAAAAGTTTGTCACAATATTTATTAAGTTTGTTGTATGTCTTTACTCTTTAAAATGTAATTTTAAATTTAAAAAATTAGAATAATATTTTCAATAATTCAATAGTATAAAAACATGGATAAAAATTAGAATAACATTTTTAAATTTAATTTGTAAAAATACGTATTAAAAAGTAATTTTTAAAAACAACTTTAAAAAAAAATGGATTTTTTTTTAAAACAAAAATAGTAGTCACGGCCTTATCCGTGACTACAGTTAATTCGAAATTATTATTTGTTTTTAATAAAAAACATTATTTTTTTTAAAAAAAAAGCTTAGTCACGGTCGACAACCGTGACTAATTTCAAAAATTTAGATTACACCCGCGGGCGGTCTTTTGAAAATTTTGAAAATTTGAAAAATTAGTCACGGCCCACAGCCGTGACTAATATTTATTTTTTTAAAAAAAAATTATAGTCACGGCTTGTGGCCGTGACTAACACGTCGGAGTGGGGTTTCCGGCATGAAAATAGTCACGGTCCTTGACCGTGACTAATCCGTGACTAAATTTAGTCACGGTTATGTGGCGGTGACTTCATTTAGTCACGCCAATTAAGACACGGATTTAGTCACGGCGGATGACCGTGACTAACCTTTTTAGTCACGGAATTTTTACACTGCAGTCCGTGACTAAATCCGTGACTACGCCCGTGTTTTTTTGTAGTGTTTTCGGCTCATGAGGTTTATCAGTCAACTTATTCACCGAACACGTAACTTTTGATTTCGAGTGATGAATTGTGTAATAATAAGAAAAAGCAAGGTTGAAGTTACTTTTCTAGTTGTATTGGTTGAAGTTACTGTAGAGGATCATTTTAGCTATTTTATGTATAAGTTTGATTTTTATTGTTAATAAAATATATTTTAAATATAACTTTTTCATGAATCCACAAAATCAGATGATTCAGTCACTTTAGTCAGACTTTCATTAATTTCAGCAGGTTCGGCAGAATCGGTCGATTTTATATTACTAAACGAGCTCTAAACTTGAAAAGAGAAAGCAATTACTGTAATCAATTTCAATGACTCAATATGTGAAACACGTACTTTTGAAAAAAATTGATTATACGTCAACTCTACGGGTTAATAGAAGAATGCATTGTAGATAAAAGAGTAAAATGCATAAATAGTCCTCAAACTATCGTCATCATATCGTTTTGGTCCTTGAACTATTAAATATATCATTTTAGTCCTTATTCTATTTGATCTATATTAATCAAGCCCTTGAGTTAATTCTTGCCGTTTAAATTGACGGTAGAGCTAGCTAGACCAAATGTGATATATATCCTAATTTGGAACTATACAAATATTAGTAATTATTTAGTAGCTAATCTTGTTTCAGAATATTACATTATTATATCTTTATTTTCGTATGTCCAAATGAAATTCGATATTTTTACGTTTCTATTTTTCAATTATTATATTTATTTTTTATTTCATTTTTAATGTGTTATTTATACATTGTAAATATTAATTAAATATTTACATAATCTTTAATCATTGCTATTTATAGAATTATTAAATGCTTCACTAACCAAGACAACATTTTTTCACTTTTTTTTGACTCTAAACAGTTTTTATGTGATTTTCCACCATACTCTCTGTATATATACAAAGATATTTACATAATCATTAATCATTACTAATTATGAAGTTATTAAATGTTTCATAAATTAACAGGATTTTTTTCATTTCTTTGGACTCTATAGTTTTTTGTTTGGTTTTCCACCATATACTCCTTGCATATGAAAAAAAAAGATTAGTAAAACTCCCAAACTTAAGTACTTAACGTGTTATGTACGTGTGGGATGAAAAATTCAGTTTTATTTGCATAGCAGGAAAATGTTTTGCATAGTGGTAATATTTATACATAGTATTTAACAAGGAAAATTCCTAAATTAATGTGATTAATAAAACAATTTATTTAAAATAGATCAATATACTATAATAGCTTAATAAATAAATTTGTAATTAGAGTATCTACTGACGTAATATTCATAATTATTATATTGTTAAAAAAATGAATAAGTGATTACACACACACATATATAAAGACCCCGAAATTTTTATAAACTATATCTAGCAAGTTATACTTTAATTGAAAACTTGAACAATATTAATTTGTATCAGGAATATGTATGTAAGGATGTTTTTAATTGGACCGGTTTCAATCCCAGACCGATTAGACCAGATCAGACTAGACCAGATCAGATAAGACTTAAAAAGTTTACAAAATACACACAGACCAAACATTTACTAGACCAAATTAGATCAGACCAGAAAATTCCATTCCAAATAAAAACATCCTAAATTATATATTATTAAATTATAACTTTATCCAATGCGTTATATTATGATTTGAAAGTACTTTTCATTCTAATTTATTTAGATATTAATTAAATCAAAACATTTATAAGTTATATTTTGTCTAATAAGTATGTTGATTTACACAGACATGCACTATCTTATTCTCACGGGAAAACTGTCAAATAGGTCCTCGAACTTTCATAAAAAAGTCAATTAAGTCCTTCTATAGGAGACTCTGTCCGGCCGTCGCGATTTGGGGTGGTTCCCGGTGGAATTTTTTGATGAAATTTTTTGAGCATATTATTTAGGGCTGGGACTTTGGAACCAAGAACCGGAGAACCGAACCGGACCGAACCGTTATGACCCGGTTCGGTTCGGTTCCAACATTTATTAGTTATTTGTTAACGGTTCGGTTCCTATTTTTTATTAACGGTTCGGTTCTCGGTTCCTGAAAAAAATATGTACTAGGAACCGTTAAGGAACCGTTATATATAATAATTAAAATTATATATATTTCTTACGAGTATATATATTTTATGTATATTTACTTATTTATTTTTATATTCCATTCATTATTTTAGTTTAGTTATTCAACTATTTAAAACTATTATTCACTTCAACCGGTTCTCTTAGGCTTCTTAGGCCTCTCATTAGATCCAAACTCGAGCGGGTCGGAACTCGGAAGGTCTAAACTATTTAAAACTATTATTCTCTTTAACTGGTTCAACATATTTGTTTTGTAATTTCAAACGTTGAATGTCTTTTTGACAAAAATTTAGTCGTGATTTGTAAGATTTTTTTCAAAGACTAGGAACCGTTAAATGACAAGAACCGAACCGTTAAGAACGGTTCGGTTCCTTATCGGTTCTATAAAATAATTTATAAGAACCGAACCGTTAGTAAAATTTCATATTTTCAAACGGTTCCACATATTTTGCCTAGGAACCGAACCGGTCCCAGGCCTAATATTATTCATCAAGTATAGTTTACTCATACCCAATTTCAACTAAAAATTCAATTGGGAACGTATTCAAATTAATTCGAGAACGCAATAATGCGTAGTTATCTTCAAGAATTAATTTGAATTTGTTCCCGATTGAATTTTTAGCTGACATTTCGTATGAGTAAACTAGACCTGATGAATAAGATGCTCAAAAAATGTCATCAAAAAATTCCACCAAGAACCGCCCCAAATCGCGACGGCCGGACAGAACCTCCTATAGAAGGACTTAATTGACCTTTTTATATATGAAAGTTCGAGGACCTATTTGACAGTTTTCCCTATTCTCACATTCCGTGTGTTTAACGTCAAAATATTAACAGAAGGGCCGAATTAATATGGATTAAATAAATTAGGGACTAAAATGATAGATTTATTAGTTCGAGGGCCAAAATGATATGATGTTGATAGTTTAGGGACTATTTATGCATTTTACTCTAGATAAAATTGCATTCACTTTCAAAATTGTGTGATGGGTCAAAGTTATACTCAATCACAAGAAAAGGATTGGAAAGGCTCTACCTTATATCAAACAAAAAGTTTCAAATTCCATTATCATTTGCATATATCATAAGCCTAGTATATTCATATACGGAGTATAATATTTCTTCCGTTCCACTATTTTCTCATTTTTTTCATCCGTCCCACTAAATTTATCTTGTATCGATCATATTTAATACTCCGTAACATTCTAATTAATCAGCATGTGTAGCAGTGTAGAGAAAGACCAATGTGTTGGGCTGTTGGCCTTGGCCTTGGCCTGGCTGTTCACAACTTAATTACGAGTATTAATTTATTATTGTTTAGACCTTAAACTAATACGGAGTATAAACTTGTTCAAGTAGACAAGTACATACTCCAGTACTCCACGATGTTGCCTGTTGGTATCATTAGTGGTAAGACAAACGTGCATCCGTTGTATGTGCACTGAATGGAATTTTTATTGTAATTTATTTCTTTGTTTGTCACCTATAATTTTGGTAGTTCGAGTAAGATTTGTTTGGCTCGTTGATCCAGCATTCCAACTCAAGTTAACAATAATCCAGTTCATGTACAGAGTGGGGGATTTGAAGTAGGTGACAATTCCGGTACCTTTCTAAAATATGGGGAGTCGTACCTATCATTCATTTGATTGGATCACATCACTTTATCATTTTTAATGTAGATTTAAATAATTCAACTGCGGGCTACATTCTCATTGGTCCATGTGGACAAAGATATGGTACCTTATGGGTACCATAGAATTTACCTTTGAGGTTTTTGGCACACTCCAATTTGGTGTAAATTAAAATAATAGACCAGTATATATGATGATGAGCTTCTCTTTTGAATTATTAGTTAGATTAATCTTATAAGAACTAAGGACCTAGATATTATGTATAAAAGTATAAAACTAATGGTTACTATACACATAAGATTTAGCTTAGGGTTGTTAGAAAACCGAACTAATTGTCAAACTACTTGGGTCCGAGCTTGATTCCAAATCTAATTTAACTATCTGAGCGTAACGGGTCTCAAAGTCGAATAGTTACATACCAGATTTCTAGTTCGAATAGTTATTCAAGTCGAATTTGAGTATAGTAATGTTCGATTTGAACCAGATTCGAGCTTATTGATCACTAATAAATTATAATATATATATATATATATATATATATATATATATATATATATATACACAAAGTGTATCTTAAAATTTAAACGTTTTAATACGGTTATAAAAATTTATTAATAATTATTAAAGATTCGAGTATTTATTGAAAAAATTGGTAAAAGTGTTTTAGGGAACTAAAAAACAGGAGCTTGAAGATTTTATACTACCTCCGTCACAAAAAAAAACTTCTTACTTTCCTTTTTCGTCCGTAACAAAAAAAAAAACTTCTCATTTCTAAATCTTCCCATCATACCCTCAATAATTCTAAAAATAATACACTATTACAACTACTTTTTTTGGATTTATCCTACATTTCATCACATTATTTCATTATCTTCCCATCATACCCTCAATAATTCATGTCCTCCTTCACTATTCTTAATCTATCTAATTTTGAAATGGGAAGTATCATATATATAAGCCTCAGTCCTCACATGGTGCTTGTACGGTATGAACTCACCCAGCTACATACCTGAGGCATTTGCCACTTTTGTTGGTAGGGGTCTGAAAAAATATACGTCCAGGATTGTGTCCCAAGTGCGGACATACACGTTCATCTTTTAGGTTTTAGTTGATCTTTTTGTTGACTAAAATTACAATAATATTTACTCCCTCCGTAACATATATATGTTCCCATTTGAAAAGTAGGTAGATTAAGAATAGTGAAAAGGGATATTAATTATTGAGGGTATGATGGGAAGATAGTGAAATAATGTGATGGAATGAAGGATAAATCCAAAAAAAGTAGGTGTAATGGTGTATTATTTTTAAAATTATTGGGGGTATGATGGGAAGATTTAGAAATGGGAAGATATGAATGTTACATCCAAAAAAAGAAAGTGGGAAGATATGAATGTTACGGAGGGAGTATGAATTATTTGTGTCACACTAGATTGGTATCCAAAAATAAAGAGAAAATTTTATGAGTAAACTTGTTTTGAAATTTCAAAATAAAATTGTCAGTGTTTTAGTTCCCTATATAAACGTAATTAATACAAAATTTAGATTATATTGCTATGTTTAAAGTTTGATACTGTCAAAACATGACACTGACAGTAATTACTTACACTACAAAAAAACACGGGCGTAGTCACGGATTTAGTCACGGACTGCAGTGTAAAAATTCCGTGACTAAAAAGGTTAGTCACGGTCATCCGCCATGACTGAATCCGTGTCTTAATTGGCGTGACTAAATGAAGTCACCGCCACATAACCGTGACTAAATTTAGTCACGGATTAGTCACGGTCAAGGACCGTGACTATTTTCATGCCGGAAACCCCACTCCGACGTGTTAGTCACGGCTTGTGACCGTGACTATAATTTTTTTTTAAAAATAAATATTAGTCACGGCTGTGGGCCGTGACTAATTTTTCAAATTTTCAAAATTTTCAAAAGACCGCCCGCGGGTGTAATCTAAATTTTTGAAATTAGTCACGGTTGTCGACCGTGACTAAGCTTTTTTTTTTAAAAAAATGTTTTTTATTAAAAACAAATAATAATTTCGAATTAACTGTAGTCACGGATAAGGCCGTGACTACTATTTTTGTTTTTTTTTAAAAAAATTCCATTTTTTTTGAAAGTTGTTTTTAAAAATTACTTTTTAATACGTATTTTTACAAATTAAATTTAAAAATGTTATTATAATTTTTATCCATGTTTTTATACTATTGAGTTATTGAAAATATTATTCTAATTTTTTAAATTTAAAATTACATTTTAAAGAGTAAAGACATACAACAAACTTAATAAATATTGTGACAAACTTTTAAATGTTTTGACAAACAACAAAGTACGAATGTATGATGATTAGATGTCCCTTCGTGGGACTCCATTATGAAAAAAATTAGGATTTTCTTCTTCTTCTTCATCATCATCATCAACAAGAAACTCATCTGGGTTCACGGGGGGGTCTTCGGGGTCAGGTCGGGTTCCTCCTCGGGGTGCTCCCTGGGGTCCTCCTCGGGGTGCTCCTCGGGCTCCATGGCTCGGTGTGCCACTACCTCCTCCGGATGACCTCGCAAAATCAAAGGACATAGATCCGAAATTCGGGGAGATCATAGGCATGCCACCATATCCGGAGTTGGGGAAAAATCCCATACCGCCCATGTGCGGAACTTGAGGAGTTTGCTCAGGGTGGAATACGTACGGGGGAGGAAAAGGCTGTTGTGGAGGCTGGAATCCGGCACGCATGTACCGTTCCATCTCCTCCAACCGGGCTTTTGTGGCCTCGTCTGCTTTCCGCTGCTCCTCCCATCGCCGTTCGTGCTCCTCCAGTTCACGCTGCAGTGTAGCAATACGAGGATCTTCTCCCCGCCTTGACCGAGAAGAGGAAGCGTCGGTGCTTCGATCATACAAAATCCGTTGCCCCTCGGCCCCCAAGCACGGAACCCGGCCCTTGTAAACCCCGGCCGCCTCAATGGCCGCCTCATCATCCGCATCGGAATCGAGGTCGCCTTCCTGGGTCAAGCCTCGTGCCGCACGCTGCCTGTCAACGGATTCGTTGTACTTCGTCTGCATTTTCAAAAAATATTTTTTAAATGCTACATACTTAGATTTGATATGTTACTAAATAACAAAATATGATGCTGCATACTTCGAAGTCAGCGAGGCGGGGTGGCAGATCGGCTTCAGATTCCTCGCCGTGCTTCGTCCAGCAATGCTTGACGAGCCGGAGAACACCAACCCTCTTCTTCTCAGGACCAGCCTAAATGGTGTGAAAAAGACTTAAGTAAATTTTTTATAATGAAGGATTGTGATGGTGTAAGGTTTTTTGAATAGCACTTACAAGAGTTTCTTTATAGGCATTCTGAGATTTGCGACCCCCGTGCCACTGCATCTCCAAGGCCTTCTCGGACATCCGGTTTTTCTTACCGGATTCACTTCTGGCCAAGAATTTCGGATCAGAAGACCAGTGGCGACAAAGGTTGGACCACACTTCATCCAAAACCCATTTAGGCTTTTTCGAACTTTTTCGCGCACGTTTAAAAGTGGCGCGAAGCCAGGTCGAAATCCTAGCATTGTAGGCTTTAAGAATATCGGCACTGTTTGCGTGAGTCCAACGATAGCGACCCTTTATTAAAACAATTTGGATTAATTAATCAGTAGGTATATATTAGGCCAATACAATCAGGGAGGGAACATTCATTTATTTTTACCTTGAACAGGTTCCACCATAGTTCGCGAACCTTGGGGTCAACATCCGAGTACGTGGCCCAAGTGCCAAGAAAGTGTCCTCCGATTATGTTTTTGATGCCTTTGAACACTTCTTCGTCACTTAAAAAAATTAATAGTATTTATTTATATAAGATTTGGTTAGATTATTTAACATTATATAAAATTATTGAAAATAAGGTTTCTTCATAACTACTTACAAAAGAACTTCTGCAGGGGTCACCCAAACAGCTCCTTCGTTGTTGCGCTCCGCTTCGGACATGGGCGCATAGTTAGGGCGGGGAGCCGAGGTCGATTGTTCGTTGCTCATCTAAAATATATTAATTTATTTTGTTTTTTGTTAGAACGCTTATAATAGAAGATCAAATTTTTATGTAAGTATTGTCAATTGTCAATGTATATAACATATTAAACTGGGTATAAGTTTAATATCAGGTTCCAATAATTGCTAAAAAACAAATCCTATAATTATTAATGAGTTGGCACAGTCGACCGAAGAATCAACCGGTTGGAGCTCATCAATGAGTTGACCCAGTCGATTCATTAATAAACTCCATCCTGACGATTCTTCGGGCTACGCCTTGAACCATGGATGGGCTACATCACATGTAGCGACATAATGTCAGTACATGCGTTTGGGAGAGTCCATCGATGACTCAAGCCGTAGCCAGAAGAATCGACAGATTGGAGCTTATCTAAGAATTGACTAGGTCAACTCATTGACAAGCTCCAACTGATCGATTCTTCGATCGACTGGGTCAACTCATTGATAAATTATAGGATGAGTTTATTAGAAATTATTGAACCACTCATATTAAACTTATACACAGTTTATTAAATTTTTATAGGGAAAAATAATAAAAATACCCCAAACTTTGAAGGGATGTGACAAGAGCACCACAAACTTTCATATGTAATTTAAATTATAAAAACAGATTTATATAAAAACAGTTTGTATAAAAACAGTTTTTGGAAAAACAGTTTATCTAAAAACAGTTTATAATATAAAAAATAAAAATAATTTTTTATGCTTATACTATTATAAAAAACAGTGTTTCGTCCAGTTTTTTTCGGGATTAAATTTAAATGTTTAATATTTTGTTAATGGATATTACGGAAATTATATTTAAACGTGTTAAACTATTTTTGGAAGTTTAACACGAGGGGCTATTTATTTAAACAGTTTTTTTTAAATATTAATCTAAATTAAATATTTTCGGAAATTAAATTTAAAGTAGTGCATATGTATAGAGAAGCATGCAAATCAAACACTAAACATATATGTTAAACATGATACTAATTGTATAAGCACGCATTAGTTCGAAAATATATTAATCATGCATATGAACATATATTAAACATAAAATAATCTACATTTGAACATATATTAATCATGCATACGAAACATATAAAACGAAATTATCATGCAAAACTACAAATCATGCATATAATAAATCATACATACAACTTTTGAAGATTACAAAATGATATGAAACTAAAAATCATGCATCTTATCATGCATTTGAGTATACAATCATGCATTTTTGGAATTTTAATCAATATTATAAAATAAGATAAACAGAACACATAACCTTGACTGAAGAAGGGCCGACGGAAGAAGGTGGACGAAGGCGGCCGGAGGACGACGGCGGATGGCTAGACGGTGACGCGGACGGCTAGGCGGCGACGGCGGCACTATCTAAACTGGAAGAGAGGGAAGAGAGAAGGAAGAGGAAGTTAGGGTTTGGGAGTTTGGGTGCGTAGGTTTTTAAAAAAAACGCTAAGTGTTTGTTTTATATAATTTTTTAGTCACGGTCATAGTCACGGTCAGGACCGTGACTAAACCCTTCGTAATTGACGATGTCAGCGAGGCGGTCAGAGCCGCTTTAACCGGGATAGTCACGGTCATTGTCGTGACTATAACCGTGACTGTTTTTAAAATTTGAAAGTAGTCACGGTCATAATCACGGCAATGACCGTGACTATCGTGGTCAGCGCCCCTCTGACCGTTGGCCCTGACTTCGGCATTTACGAAGGGTGTAGTCACGGTCCTTACCGTGACTACAACCGTGACTATTAAATTTATAATTTCATTTTCCTGCCACCCAAGCATTTTATGCTAAAAAATGACTAATAAAGAACCAATTGACTGAGATATGATGCGTACAAGAATGTGTCGTCTGAAACTATGTACACAACTTATTGAACCGAAAAATGAATAAGGTGTTGTTCTGTTCGTCTTTGTGTTAGTTATTACTTATTGTTTATTCTTATTTTATTCAAATCAGATCAGATCAGAAAAATTCAGACATGATTTATTATTATTAATAATAATAATTATTATTATTCTTATTATTATTATTATTATATCGTTATAATAATATTAATTGTGTTTATATTACTATTATAATATTATAAATAATGTTAATATAATTATTAACATTATTATTATTATTATTATTATTATTATTATTATTATTAGTATTGTAATTATATGAATAACTATTAATACCATCGTAATTGTAGTGTGGACTGTGGAGTATTAAATAAATTGCTTTGAATTTATGTGGTATAGAACAGATTAAGGAGTAATTATTTTACAAACAATAATGATGAAAGAAATTATCAAATATGCTTGGAGAAATTATATCACAAAATTGAAATTACAACAGCACAATTACTCGCTGTCAGAATCGTTATTTTCTACATATATAGTGTCTTCTTCTGTATCTGAACCGTCTATCCATTCACCTTCTTCCTGATATTGAGCATTTTGTTGTGCTACATACATTTCCTCAATTTCGCGCTCAGATGGAATGGTTAGGTCCGGAAGGTGCGTTTCTGGCATGACTTCAACACGTCCGCCATTTGGATCACTTAATTGGACGTTATAGTTGACCGTCTCAACAATAGACGGAGGTTGGAAAAATTGTTGCTGAAAAGCATCTAGATCAACGTCCTTGTGTTGAGTTTGTGATTTTATTTTGTTCAGACGGACAGGACATGCACACACCCAAGGATTCTGTGTCCGCCTTGTTGAAGGATATTCTGCATAATAAATCTGCGCTGCTTGTTGGCGAGTATGAAAGGCTCATTTTTCGGGTACACACGAGAGTGGTTGACGTCAATCATATTATACTTCGGATTTTTGCGCACGCCACGTGTGGGGTCGACCCATGTGCAACGGAACAGAACGCATGTGAATTTTTCGCACCAGAAGGCATCTCAAGTTCCAGAATCTCCTGCAGGACACCAAAAAAATTGGTTTCCGAGTTATCATAACCGATGGTCGGGACACATAACCCGCTGTTCGTTGTTGGTCGGCCCTCTCCGTAATCGGCTGTGTGATATGTGTAACCGTTTATCACATATTGCCGCCACACTTTGGCACTGGCACCTGGGCCCCACGCTAATGATACTAACAAAGGGTCGACAATCCCACGACTATTGATCTGTAAATATAAACATCATAATAACATTGGGTAAACATTAGGTAATATATATAATTAATGTGTGTATATATATACCTGATACTTGTACCAATTTACAAAATCAGAGTCCACCAACGCATCAATTTCATTCTCAGGAAAGGCTGATAAAGAAGCTCGGAATTCACTGTGAAGTCAAAAATAAAAAATAACTATAAATTAACTACAAATTTAATTTATAAGTATTACAATTATAACTACAAATTTAACTTACTGATAAAATGGTGAGATTTCTGGACAATTCGTGAGGATATAAGTATGCGCAATTTGCAATTCCCCACCCAGGATGTATCGTTGTGTCGCAGCACCTTTACCTCTGCCTGGGTAATTGAAGATGGAAACTACATTTTCATATAAATCCTCGCCAATGTCATCGTTCCGGGCAGGTCTCTTCCTTCTGGTGATGACGTCACGCTCGAAGTAAAAAGACGAGAACGTTGAGATTTCTTGTTGAAGATACGCTTGACAAATTGAAGCCTCAACGTGTGCCTTGTTGGTCACTTTCTTTTTCAGCTCTCCTAGAAATCTGCAATAATGCAATAATACACATGTTAACAGTTATTGTGAAATAAATATTTTTTTTTAAATGAAATTGTGACTAACCTTTCAAATCTGTACATCCACCGATAGAAGACGGGCCCAGCAGTCAAAGCCTCATACGGAAGATGTATTATGAGATGTTCCATTGTATCGAAAAACGATGGTGGCATTATTTTTTCCAGATTACACATCAGAATGGGAACAGACTCTTGTAGTCTCCGGAGGGATGCCGCATCCAAAACGCTGGAACATATCGATTGAAACAACAAACTGATTTCAGTAATGCAGGACCATACGTGTTCAGGGAGCATCTCTTTTAGTGCAATTGGTAGAAGTCTTTGCATTATTACATGAGCATCGTGAGTTTTCATGCTCGCCGTCGTGGTAAGTTTGTTCATGTCTACGCATCTAGACAAGTTGGAGCAGTAGTCATCTGGAAACTTCTGAGACGCAAGCCATTTTAATATTGCTGCCTTTTGTGGTTCTGTGACCTGGTAGACTGCTTTTGGAACTTCCTTGCCCTGATATTCTAGATCAACAGAAAGTTCGGGTCTATCACACCAAATAGTCATATCTTTCCTAGTTGCAAGACCGTCTTTAGTTTTGCCTTTCAAATCCATCACCGTGTTAAATATATTGTCAAAGACGTTCTTCTCAGTGTGCATGGCATCTAAATTGTGACGGATGAGAAGGTCTTTCCAATAAGGCAACTCCCAGAATATGCTCCTCTTTGTCCACTTATGGGTATCACAATACCCATATGGCTCTTGGTTTGGCTCTTCCATAGCCGTAGGAAAACGTCGAACCCAGTTATAAATTTCTTCACCGGTCAATCTCGGGGGTGGGCTCTCTCGTACCGCTCTGCCTCTAATGAAAGACTTCTTGTCCTTTCGATATCGGTGCCTTTCCGGGAGAAACTTGCGGTGACAATCAAAGTAACTTCCTTTTTTGCTGTAACTGAGCCAGTTGGCACCTGATTTCTCCATGCATATCGGACATCCCATCAGACCGTGTGTGCTCCATCCCGAAAGCATGCCATAGGCAGGGAAGTCGCTAATGGTCCAAATGATGGCAGCTTTCATGATAAACATTTTATCTGATGAAACATCATAAGTTGGTGTCCCAACGGCCCACAGTTCTTTCATCTCCTCAATAAGGGGTTGAAGATAAATGTCTATCTTTCGCCCAGGATCCTTGGAACCCGGACAAATTAAAGACAAAAAGATGAAATGACTTTTCATGCACATGTCGGGAGGGAGATTGTAAGGAGTTAACATGACCGGCCAACATGAATAGTTCTTGCCAAACCTGCCAAAAGGAGCAAATCCATCTGAGCACAATCCCAGCCGCACATTTCGTGGCTCCATAGCAAACTGAGGATGACAGCGGTCAAAGTGTCTCCAGGCTTCACAGTCCGAAGGGTGAGCCATCATACCCTCGTTGGTTTCGTGCTCAACATGCCATGTCATGTGTTTCGCAGTAGCAGTCGAAGCGTACATCCTTTGCAGTCGAGGAGCTATTGGGAGGTAATACAGTTTAGACAGTGCAGACCTATGTCGTGGTTTCTTTTTACCTTGACGAACAGGTTTGTATCTGTCTCCACCACAGAACTTGCAGAACTCAAGTGCCTCATCCTCCTTCCAGAACAACATACATCCTTCCGGGCACGCATCAATTTCAACACAAGGTAGCCCCAACTTAGACATTAACTGCTTCATGTGGTAATATGAATCGGGAAGGGTATGATCTCGCGGTAGCATCCCTCCTACTGACTGCAAGACTCTATTCATGCAAGTTTCAGGGAGACTGTATTCGGCTTTTATGTTCATGAACTCAGTAACAGCGGATAGCTGAGAGTATCCCTCACAATCAGCATACAGAGGTTGGTCGGCAGTTTTTAGAACATCCTGAAATCTCTCAGCCAAACCTTCATCCACATAAGGTTGATAAAATGTCGGATTTTCATCCGCATCTGGTTGATACGAGGTTGAGGCTTCAGGGTGGTCGTTAGGTGGTTGTGGGGGGTTCAACTGAGACGGTACACCGTATGCGTCATATACCATTTGTTGGTCCCACCTCATTTCAGCACGGTCTCCCCACGCACTCATCTCTGGAGGGACGTAACGAGACGAACCTACCGTTTGTGGTATAACAGATGGATCCAAAGGTTCGCCGTGAGAAGTCCAATTATAATAATTGGGAACAAAACTGACCGCGTACAAATCATACCCAACTTCGTGTGGGTCTTTAAATTTGAGATTTTTACACTTTGAACATGGACATCTTATTTTATCACCACTCATATAAGCCGGATGTTCAAGTGCAAATTCAATAAATTCCCCGACTCCCTCGAGAAAATTTGATTGCATTCCGTACAATACCGCATCTTTATCATACATCCAACTTCTATTTTGTTTATACATTATGCCTGAATATTATAATAAAAAATTATATGAAATGCAATGCACACAATTTTAAGTAATTTATTTCACTAAATATAATCAACTAATTTTCACTAAATTAAATGAAATGCACATAATTCACAACAATAATGCACAAAATATACGTCCCCTTATGCACAATAATGCACATAATTTCACTAAATTAAACATACGTTTAATTAAATTTAACTAATTCATTTAGTTAAATTTAACTAAATTTAACTAGTTCATTCCGTCCCCTTTTAGTGCATCACTACGTATAAACCTACGTTTAGCTAACTAATTTAACTTAATTAACACATCAATAGCTACGTTCAAACTTAACCTACGTTTAGCAAACGAATTTGAATTAAATTATTTTTGTAAACCTACGTTTAAACCTACAATAAATTATTACGTTAATGACATTTAATCTTATTAGCAATACACAATTAACAATTCACTAAATTAAATAATATGACCAAATTCAACCCAATAATTTGAACATGTATATAAAGTCATTTGAATTAATAAGCAATACACAATTCACAATAACAATTCACAATTCACTTAATTAACACATTACTAACGTACGTTATTTGAACTAATTTCACTTAACATAAACATCATTACGTTTTAAACTACATTTAGCTAACTAATTTTAAATAAATTATTTTATAAACCTAAAAGTTTAACTAATTCTAATTTATGACATTACTACGCTTATAGTTAAAACATGTTGTTAATTAATTAACAACCTCACTAATTTAATAGTTTTAATAATTTAAATTGAACCAACTAATTCTAAATAAAAATTATAATTCAAATAACATACCTTATCTGCATAAACAGGGAAAATGATAGAAGATAGACTACATCCTTCGATCTTTCAAACGGATACTGTATATACTGGGAATGAATTGGTGTGGTTCTGCTGAATGAGCTGCTCCTGCATATATAAAAAATTTAGTCACGGACTTAGTCACGGATTTGTCCGTCACTAAGCAAAACCGTGTCCAATACGCGTCCAACACGTGTTAATGACGTGTTAATAAAAGTAGTCACGAAACTAGTCACGGACGTGGCCGTGACTAAAGTTATCCATACATAATACCGTTGCGCATTAAGTTAAGGGAGGTGAAAAAATAAAATTTTAATCATAGTCACGGGTATAGTCACGGCCACATCCGTGACTAAGACGTCGGAATCAAATAAAATTCGCCGGAAACGGAAACGGGCCTATCGGAGGACTTAAGTCACGGGCCAAGACCGTGACTAATTGTAGTCACGGCCATAGTCACGGTCTTGACCGTGACTATTTTTTTTTTAAATTTCCGTGACTAGTCCGTGACTAGACCGTGACTAAACTAGTCACGGACCAAATCCGTGACTACGGTCCGTGACTAAACGCGTGTTTTTTTGTAGTGTTATGTTTAGGGAATAAAAACATCACAATTTTATTTTGGAATATGCAAACGTTTTTGCTTCTATTTAGGGCATTTTTTTTAATAACAACACTATGTAAAATTTTGAGTTTCTCAATCTATCATGAGGTTCACCTTTCATGATTTCTGATATCTAAAAAATTGGATTCCCCTTTTAAAATAAGAATCTCGATTCTTAACATAATATGAAAGCTAGATTAGATTGTGCTATGATTGTTGGTTAGCACTCACAATTAAGAATAATTTGTTAAGCGTCTTGTTTAGCCTATTTATATAGCTGACGTTATCCAATCCAATTTGGACTGATTGAAAGTGTTAAGTATATATCCCACATGAGGTTGATATAAATTATTTATATAGCTGACGTTATCCAATCCAATTTGGACTGATTGAAAGTGTTAAGTATATATCCCACATGAGGTTGATATAAAATAACAAAACAGTCCTATACATAAAATTTTGGATTATTTCTTTGATCTGAGGTGTTTGGAACTGATTCTGCTTTTTCTTCTTTTTTAAAGCAGAAGCAGAATCAGAATTAGTATTCAGAAGCTGGTCTCCCTCAGCTTCTAAAAAAACTAATTCTATAAGTAAATTAGAGCCCAGAATCACTTCTGCACTTGTACCCAAACACCTCAACTTCTGCTTCTGCTCGCTGAAGGAGCAAAAGCAGTTTTAAGAATCAGATCCAAACACTCCCTAATTGACCTTTTTGGATAGATCGCGAATCTTAACAACTTGACATCTGAATTTTTTAATCCAATGGTAGCTTTCTGGGAGATTTGCAATTTTAGTCCTACCACTTTCGGTCATTCTCGTTATTAGTTTTATAACTTTACTCGTTTGCAGATTTGATCCTGTAACAAATAAATCTTTGTAATTTAATGTCTCTTCCACCGGAAAGTACATTTCCCAGCGAAAAGTTCAGCACAGGTGACATCTTTTTCAGTATATTTTAGCTTGAAAAGTGTGCGCTTTTTATGGGAAGTCTTTATTAAATCATAAATATCTATTAGTTAGAGGATGAAACTTAGAACTAACTAAAATTGACAAGGACTACAAATCAAAACTGTTTAGAATTAAATTGCCATTCACCCTACTTTCCTTAACTTTCTATTAACTCATACTTTCTGATCTTTTCTCCAACTTTAGTTGATAAATCAACTAAATCTTATCATTGAAATACTGAATGAAATCTTATCAATTTAATTTACTATGAACCCTCAAGTAAATGTAATTGTACAGTACAAACGGTACAGTACTCTACTTCTTTACGATAACATTTACTTGATGCATGCCAAACTACAAATTTCTTTTTGACAATTATTGACGTGGCTCGACTAAGTTATAATGAAACAATTCCAATAAGATCTTTTTTTTTTGGTAAAAATTCCAATAAGATTTTGATAGTTAGAGCATCTACATTGATCATTTTCGACTTTACGGTTTTTCATGACTTATTATTGTCATGTCATGATTGTCATCTCCACATAAGATAGTTTCAAATAATCTCCAAATCAATAAGAGCCCGTTTGGAGACCCCTTTCTTCGGCTTATCAGGCTTATCAGCCAGCTTTTTCACCAAACACGTAATTTTTACTTTCGCGTGCTGAATTGTGTAATAAGCAGAAAAAGTAAGGTTGGAGTTACTTTTCTGGCTGTATTGGCTGAAGTTACTGTAGATGACCATTTTAGTTATTTTTACATGTAATTTTTTCTTTATTTTATTAATAAAATATATTTTTAAAATATTTTTTTCTAAAATCAGCAGAATCAGCCAAAACAGCCACTTCAGCCAGAACTTCATAAATTTCAGCAGAACCAGCCAAAACAGCCGATTTTCGTGCTACCAAACGGGCTCTAAATTTTTCTTCATTCATGATCTTAATTTATCTTGGATAGGAACATGAGCATGCACGAACTACCAAGCTAGTCATCACCATAATTATGAGTATATGCCTAGAAGTTAGAAATAATCTCAAAATAATCCAGCTTTAGAATTTGATACCAGATTATTTTATCAAATAATCTCATAAAATAATCTCAACTATTCATCCATGATACCAAAAAAAATCTTCCACATCATCAAAATGATCCCAAAAATAATCCATGAATGTGGATGCCGTTAGTAAAGTTAATAATTAACGTTATTGAAGAGGATAATATTTTCAAAAAGGATGCTTATACCCACTTTTGTACCCACCTATGTTTGTGAAGTATTTTTTTTATCTATTGTGAACCCCGGATCATAGACAATATTTTGCACAAACAAAATATTGTGGTGCACAAACAAAAAAAACATTTCACAAACATGGTGGGTATAAGGTGGGTATAAGAGTGGATACATCAACTCATCAAGCATTATTGTAATATTTTCCTTTGGGTTAGATACTTTTCTCATACATTTTTCACAATGATATGTACATTACTAACATAGTTTTTCCAAACAAAAATATGACTAGTATTAGACAAAAATATGTTTAACCACTGTATACAAATAACTGTACAAAATCACTATAGTGCATTTTAGCGTGATAAGTCACTGATAAATAATGAGTCATTGAGAACTAGTGATTGAATGTGTCACTGTTTGAAGAATATTAAATTAAGTTATATTTTTATCTTTTAAATTTAATTTGATAATATTCATGGAAAAGACCTACAAAATAGAATTTTAGCAATCAACTCAAGAGGAAATTCTTTAAATAAAATTATATCATAGATAAAGTGCATAATAAGAGGTTAAGTGCGTCATTAATTTAATTTGTTTCTAAACTGGTTAGGACTAAGGATGTTTTTACAATTTTACTTGGACTGTAATTTGTCCCAAACCAGACCAGTCCAGACCAGACCAGACCAGTTCAGACCAGACCAGACTTGGATAGTTATAAAAATACAAAGAAACTAGACCTTACCAGACCAGACCAGTTCAGACCAGACCAGACCAGACCAGACCAGCAAATTACAGTCCAAGTAAAAACATCCTAATTCATTCCTCAATGGAGAAATCTCAGGCTTTTCATAGAACCAAATACGTTACCTTCTATTTTAGGAATAAAATTTTGTGCGCTATACTTTTATGTTTAATTTGCTTTCTATTTTGAGCAATTTGTTTCTACTTTTGAATAACCTTATCATTTCAACCATTTTAAGTACTACTCCCTCCGTTTCTATTTGGTTGACACACTTTCCTTTTTTGGACGTTTCAAAATGAATGCCACACTTCTTTATTTCCTTATTTGGTAAACAAATCTTTACCTAAACAGTGCAAAACAGTGTCAAACAGTGTTCAAACAGTGCCAAATAGTGTTCAAACAGTGCCAAACAGTGTACTCTACAGTAAAATTTACCACTCAATAACTTTTTTCCCTTAAATCTTGACAAGTCAAACTGTGTCAACCAAATAGAAACGGAGGGAGTACAAAATAGGCTCTTGGTTGTTAAAATTACTGTGAATGTAAAGGACATAACATATAAGTAACCACATTTGCAAACAAAGACACCACACGTTCCAGAAAGTACTGTGCCGGAATCTAATTTTAATGTAAGAAAAGTAATACTCCATCATATATGGTGTCTAATTTCTAAACATTAAATGATTGGTAAGCTTAATTATATACTTCATTCGTCCCATTTTATCTGTCCTATTTTTCTTTTTGGATTGTCCCAAAATGAGTTTCTATTTCTTTTTTTGGAAAGAAATATGAGGTCTACACCATTTCACTTTATTATATTCAAACATCATCCACAACTTTTACTTTTTCAACTACTTCATTAATAATCGTGTCAAGTCAAACTAAGACACATAAATTGGGACGGAGGTAGTACTGGGGAGTATAATTCATTTGTTTTTAGTTTCAATATGAAAATTTTTACATTATTCACTTATTAGTTTACTTTGACTATATTTTATTTATTAATGTATGATAATTGTTTATTTTCAAAAATATTGTTAAGTCTGTCTCGTTAAATACTTTCACACTCTGAATTTTAAATAATTTTATTAACAGAGAATTAAATATAATGAATTTCAAAATTGTGTGTTGACAAACACGAATGTGAATGTTAGAACTGAAAAAGAACGGAAAAAATATACGTAGTATAGAATTAAGTAAATAAAGAATAGCTGGGAACCGATTCAATTATACCTGTATCTAGCACCGAATGAACGATACGGAAGCTCGAGAGTGGTAATTAAGTAATTAGAAGGAGCTATGGAACTCAGGATAGATAGCGCCACCGGTTCATGGTGTGACAGAGTGATCACCAAATTAATAATTAATCAACAATTAAACAAATTAATTAATTAAATTAAGGCATATACTAACAATAATAAATATTAATCCATGGCGGGCGCTATCCCTCCTGAGCTTAACAGATCCTCCATTACAATTCACTGGTTTTTCTAGAGGACCTTGAGAATGGGATTGAATTAAAGACTGTATTTTGTGGGTTTACGTTGCAGAGCTTAAATTGGATGCCTGAAAGAAAGAGGTCGGAAGGTGTATTTATAGGATAACAAGGGGGTAGGGGTGGGGTGGGGTTTGTAACAAGTAAATTTGGTTCAACCAATCGTGGTTCGATACAACACGAAAAAGATCTATGAAATGGGAAGTACGATTTTGTTGATTACTTCATATTAGCTCACTTTTGATAAGCAAATCAACTTCAAATCTTCAATATTGCAGTACTTATCAATTGGATTAGTCAACTAATAGATAGATTTATAGGGTAGAGACAAGGATCTAAAATTATTTGTTGTTGGTACCTCAATTCAGTCATTTGGAAGCCAACTCACTATTTTTTGGCTTAGAAATATGATTAACAAAAATGCTACTTTTGCACGATGGGTCACATGCTCAGTTACAAGTCGGTTACACGCCTCAAGTGTAATTATCTTTATTCATACAATTACACATGGGCTTGTAATCAAGCGTGTGACCCGGCGTGTACAAGTGGCATTTTTGTATTACTCCGTATTAAATACAACAAAATGACTCAATAAATTATCTGCGCTTCGTTGTTATATAACAGCAATCAGACCATGTAATTTTTTATCCAATTTTCTTGATTAGTCATCTAAAGACAGTCTCTTTATGTTCTACTATAGTATAAGGGTAAGGCTACATATATTCGACCCCCACCCTTTACGCTACCGTAATTGGGTGTCTTTGCAGCACTAATATTGTTGTTTTTGTACGTCAACTCCGTCCAAGGCGTGATTAAGAAATGATTTTTGTTTGTCTTAATTTTATGACTTATTATATTGTTTGTGATCATACCAAATTAAAAATTAGGCCACTATTCAAAAAAAAATGAGAAAGGTATAATTTTGAATCATATCAAGTTAAATTGAGAAGTGGGAACTTGTGCCCAGAGGTGGAGACAGGGAGGGGCTGGAGGGGGCCTCGGCCCCTGCAAGAGAAAAAATTCTTAAGCATATATTATGTATAAATACGTTTAATCTATAGAAAATATATTGATATTTTAAACGTTGGCCCCTGCAATGTAAAATTTTTAAAGACCGGCCCCTATAACTATTGACTTCTGGCTCCGCCACTGCTTGTGCCAACATACTAATGCAACGTACTCGTTTAGTTTCTTTATGACAACTTTTTCTAAGAGGCAAACCATTTTATGACAACTTAAGAGCAGATAATATTTGAAAAGTTTATTAAGGTGAAGCATTTCATAATACAGTGAAGGTTTGACGATGCCATAAATGAATTACGGAGTATTTGAATGCAAATGTGCAGCACTGAGAAGCCAAACCTAAAAATTTGACACCTCTCGCTTTAATAAGCATCACCTCACATGCCAGATACGTATGCATTAATATGGCCACGACCAACGTCCGTATTTTACCTTGATAACATTTCAGGTTTTTTTTTTTCAAAAAAATCTATTAGACAAAACACGGACAAAAAAAGTTAGTGTATAAATAGCAAAATGTATACAACAAGTTTTTATATTTTGCAGTGCACCTTAAAATGTTTTTAATTAGGTTAGTTATAACTTATAATCATTGGGTATGTTTGGAAAATGGCTTATCATCCAACTTTTAGCTTGTTTGACCAATATTGGCTGTTTCATTAATTAGTCAAAGCATCCAATATTTATGTTTGGTAGATGGCTTTTTAGATTGGTTTGTTGAGTCCCAAAAGAAAAAAATGGCTGGTAGGAGAAGCCAAGGAGGGCAGCGTTTCTATTCGGCTTCTTCAGAGTTTCCCACCAGGGGTATACAGCTCCAAGGATGTTTTCTTTTGGACTGAAATTTGCTGGTCTGGTCTAGTCTAGTCTGGTCTGTTTAAGTCTGGTCTGGTCTGGTCTGGTCTGAACTGGTCTGGTCTGGTAAACGTCTGGTCTCTGTGTATTTTATAACTATCCAAGTCTGGTCTGGTCTGGTCTGGTCTGTTTAAGTCTGGTCTGGTCTGGTCTGGTCTGTTTAAGTCTGGTCTGGTCTGATCTGGTCTGGTCTGGGACTGAAAACAGTCCAAAAGAAAACATCCAAATCTCCAATGTCCAAAGTAACTTTTTCCTTGGTTAGCCAAAGTTTACTTAACTATTTGTTTTGCAATTCTCTCTTTTTGTTTCATTCTTTTGGCATGGTTACCCTTTTCTAAATTAATGATTTAAGTAATTGTTTTAAATAAAATTTGTAAAACCAAATACTATTTGAAAAATAATACGTACATAGTATATGCTTAACTAACATATTACTCCGGTATATTATTTTATATTACTACGTATTAGTTATGCCTTTTCTCTTGAATTAAAATAGAATTTATTCAACACATTTTAAAAATTACAAATATACAAATGATTTATTTATATCTATGAAGTAAGAGTAGTTATAAAATTTTCATTATTAACAATGATAAAATACTTATTACAAGTATTATCATGTCTTTATATGTCTTTTTACACTCTATCAGCCATTTTGAAACAGCCAATTTTACCAAATAATTATTTATAACTAGCTAACATAATCAGTCGGTCAAAACAGCTAACACAACCAGCTAACAGCAACAGCTAACAGCCATTTACCAAACAAGGCCTTTATGTTATAATAGATCATATCAAATCAGATGTACACAAACCAAATTATATATTCAATCAGATTAGATCATATTTCAATAGTTATAGAATACACATAAACACACATTTACTAGATCAAACTTAGCCGGGCTCAACGGGCTCAACCAATTCAAACAAAAAAATCATTCCAATTATATTAAAACATCCAAAAGGCCAACAAACAATTCATGTCTTTAGATCTTGAAGTTATTTGGAGATGTGTAGAAATTAGCAACTCTCTCTTTCAAATATAGTTTTCCAATTCATCCTTACACATGCATGAACTGTAATTGATGTTTTGTTATGCCGATGACACAGTTTGTGAATTGTACTTCCTCCATCACACGTAAAACATAACCAATTTCCTTATTTAGTTGTCTAAAAAGCATTTCTTTTGAAGCATCAAATTTATATTTAATATTATTCCTCTGACTTTTGCATGATATACTTAAATAAAACATATTTTTTTGTTTTCTTATTCCATTCCTAAATTTACTCAGGCAAACTTTTATGAGACATGAATGTATTTCTTTTTGATAAAATTTAGTTATTCACACAATCTTATTTACTACATAACAAATAGTAGTATAATTTATATTTCAAATTAATATCTATCTTTAAGAGAGTGTTTGCAATCACTTAAAAAAAAAGCACTTCTCAGCTTTTGGCTTAAAAAAGCACTTATTTACCAAACACTACCAATTTTTACTTTTTCTCGGCTTGCGTGTGAAAAGTGCTTTTCTTCTTTCTATTACACAAAAAACACTTATTTTACCAAACACTATCAACTTTTACTTTTCAAAATTACTTTTTTCTCAAACACCATCAACTTTTCCTACTAATCACTTTTTCTTTACATCTCTAAAAGTGCTTTTTTTTAAGCAGAAGCATTTGCAAACACTCCCTAAAAGAAACTAACCCGGACTAGCTGGGTGGACTCGAAAACCGGCCTCCCGGAACTAAAATCAGTACGGGTAGTTTTTTTTTTTTTTTGAAAGGCAATCTATCGGTGCAGGTAGTTAAAAACCTGAAAATGGCCAAATAATGGGAAAATACAGGATAGCCCGAAAAGTCCCAGTTTTTGGAGGGTCATTTTTTAAAGCATTTCTAAACCAATAAAATCACATAAGAGAAATATGTGAATTGAAAGTCTACTATAATGTACAATATATACTTGTACAAATAACAAAGAACATTATACGAGTATATTCTAATATGACCAAAATTATATTTTAATTATTATGAGTGTTTTAAATGTTTACCAAATACTGTATAGAGTATATTATAATTATTATTATGAATAAAAGTTACTATGGATGTTTTCTTTTGGACTGTTTTCAGTCCCAGACCAGTTTAGACCAGACCAGACCAGATCAGACCAGATCAGACCAGATTAGACTTCTGTAGTTATAAAATACACAGAGACCAGACGTTTACCAGACCAGACCAGACCAACAAATTTCAATCCAAAAGAAAACATCCTATGTACTTTTTCATTTAATTTCAGTCCAATAGCTATATATGTTTGTTACTGCTTCCGTCATGTTTAAATGTTCACATTGCACAACGGAACGATTATTTGAACAATAATTAAACAAGAGGGCTAGAATACCCGAATTAATTCGGGTATTTTGAGAAATAATTTTGATAGATATACGGAGTCTAATATAATGGGGTTATTGGTGATACGGAATCTAATACTTAGTATTTGATGATTAAATTGTTAGCTAGTAATGTTAATTGTTTTCTAAAATAGTAACGTGGGATATCAGAAAGGGAAAGCATTTATATGGAGCGGATGAAGTATTTATAAATGTTTATTGGTTTCTTAGCGTTGATCACTCATGATCTGACTAATAGGTTGGGTAATTTCTCGATCCCATTTTTCAATTAATTCGTAGTATTCATTCACTATAAAAATATACGGAGTAAACTCTAATTTTTATGACAAAAATTCATGTGCCAATGACACGGTTTGTGTCAGATGCACTTGACTCAATGACTTGATCTCCACTCTCTATATACACATATCGTACGTGCCTCATCATAATTATAAGACCTTGAATTAATTGGTACGAGTAGTAAAATAAAGCAAGATTTCTTTTAATTTCCTCATGTCACTCAGCTAACATATTACTCCTATTAATCATGCCTAACTACCCTACGATGAGTAATACAGCTAGAGAAGACAGACATGAATTTATAGGTACGAATTCATGATATATTAAATCTCATTTGGATTCAATCAAGCCTAGGTTAGGATACAATGTTGGTGAAGAAGCCGGGAATGGCGGATGAGGGGTGAACCATGAATGTTCTCTCCTTACATTTTCGTGCTAGCTAGACTTGGAATAGGCCGGGTTTCTTTATGGTAATAATGTAGACAAGACAACATATATATCATGGTGGCCTAACATGTGGATCATTTATTTTGGCTGCCTTTGCCTATTGAGTTAGATCCCATTATTATACTCGAACAATTATAGAGCCCGTTTGGTAGCACCAAAATCGACTGTTTTGGCTGATTCTGCTGAAATTTATGATATTCTGGCTGGAGTGGCTGTTTTGGCTGATTCTGCTGATTTAAGAAAAAAATATTTTAAAAATATATTTTATTAATAAATTAAAGAAAAAATTATATGTAAAAATAGCTAAAATGGTCCTCTACAGTAACTTCAGCCAATACAGCCAGAAAAGTAACTTCAACCTTACTTTTTCGGCTTATTACACAATTCAGCGCGCGAAAGTAAAAGTTACGTGTTTGGTGAAAAAGCTGGCTGATAAGCCTGATAAGCCGAAAACAGAGTTCTCCAAACGGGCTCATAATATGGGAAAATTGTGTTTTCAATTCAAGTGTTGTTTAATAATCGTCTTTTTCATCTACAGTATCATTTACCCATATATAGTTATAAGTTCATACGAATATATAGTTCCTTTGTAACACAATGACTAATTAGAACTCCGATCACCATTTTGAGAGATGTAAAAACATTAAATTTCCAGTGTTTACAAGAAACATTGGTTAAAACAAACTGTGGTCTCGCGGTCGTCTACCGAGGCAGAATATCGAGCCATGGCAGTTGCCGTTAGTGAAATTATTTGGCTCCGTGATCTTGGAGTCTTCTTTGTCACACTCATGTCATTGTTCTGTGACAATCAGGCAGCCCGTCATATTGCTACTAATCCAGTATATCACGAACGCACCAAGCATGTTGAAATGGACTGCTATTTTGTTCGGGAGCGCATTATGAGTCACGAGATTCAGCCACAACCAATCTCCACTCAACATCAAGTTGCTGATATCTTCACTAAGGCTCTTGGCGGTGAGCAATTTCAGTACCTTTGTTCCAAGCTGGGTGTACGAGACCTACACTCCAGCTTGAGGTGGAGTAATGCGTGATATGCGTGATATATATCACGTTTGACTTAGCATGGCAAGTTGCCATTTTACGTGGATTGCACCATATATTTTATTTTGTTTACTTATTTGTATTGCTTTACTTTTATGATGCCATATGGTCTTGCATAAATAGAGGTAGACATTTGGTGCAATGATCAATCAACTTTCGACATACTCATCTCCTTCCCAGAATCATGTTTTTATATTTCATGTCCATTTTAATAAACACGTGTCACAAAATAGATTGTTTTCATGTGTCACACAATCCCAACATAGTTTTCAAAATAAACGTCACCGATTATTAATTGGTTAAACACCGTCAAGCAAGAAACCAACATTGGAAATAGGATGGAGGAGCCTCCTAAAATAAATCTGATCTTATATGGGGTCATGTGGTCATGCCCATCTTCATTTCCTTCTCTCCATTTACTCTCTCCATTTCTTTTTCACTATATCTCTCTCTTTAAAAAAAATAATTAAACATAATCTTTTTTCTTTCTCTACCCCGCCATTTTCCCACCTCTCTATATCTCTCTCATAATGGATAGTTCCAGTTAATGGAGAGGAGCAAAAGTCTCTTATATATGAGTATATAATATGATAATGTTTTAAACTTTGGTCCTCTGCAATATAAAATTTTCAAGTCCGAGTCGCATAAACATAATCCTTTTTCTTTCTCTACCCCACCATTTCCCCACCTCTCCCTATCTCTCTCCTAATGGATAGTTCCAGTTAATGGAGAGGAGCAAAAGTTTCTTATATATGAGTGACGTGCACTTTGTCGTGATGTGCACTCAAAATAATAATAATACAATACAACAATTATACGTAGTATAATGAAGTAAGGTTCGTATCCACAGGGAAAGGAATATTTCTCTTTTTATAAACTAGTAACAAAAGGGGGGGGGGGTTAGATTGAATAAATGAACTTAAATTATATTTAAGCACGAAGATGAACGAGTTATGTGGTTTAATTAATGAGAAGAAGACTTGGCTTTGCTTTTATCCACTTAATGAAATGTTCGTCGATCCCGGTTATATCTTTAACTATCTTCCTCTCGAATACTCAATCGAGGAGTATATCCAGTTCATCGAGGGTAGTTATTAATAACGAGATGCGTTCATTAATAAAACTTACTATCGAGTCAATATAGAACAAGCGCCGTATATTAACTTGATAGTAGCAATAAACTTAAGATGAAAATGATTGAGATTGATAACCTCAACACAAGCGGTTTATTGGTTTAATCAATATAATTAATTCCTCTTGGCTTATTAACCATGAGAAGCATGTATCAACAACCCAAGTTTACTACCATTGAAAGAACCGAATTAATAACAAGCGTATTAAACGATTGATTCTAGTAATGATTAATATATGAATTATGAAACAAAACTAATTGATCCTTTAAGTAATGCTCAAAATATTAATATGGAATATGAATAGGAAGTAATTAATATTCAAGGAAGAAGATTAAAGAAAATAACTCACAACTTACAAATCATTAAGCTTCAAAGTAGCAAAACCAAGATGGAAGAGTTTAGCTCCTCATTTGGAGACTAAACATGAAGAAAATATAAAGAAACAACCTGTCTAAACTGAGCTTAGAAGTATATAGGAATTGGTGATCTATTGTGGAAGAAATGAGGTGTATTTATAGGCTTTTTAGGCTTGCAGGGTCGTGTACCCGATCGGGCTGTAAGGGCACTCGATCGGGTACTCGGTTGCTGCGCAGAAGTGTAAAAAAACTGGAGTATACCCGATCGAGTATGTCGGCCACCCGATCGGGTATAGACACTCGATCGTGGTCAAAATCTCCCCTGCATGTTGCCTTGTTCCCGGGTTGATCCGATTTGATTTTTCAGCGACTTACCCGATCGAGTATAGGGCATACTCGACCGGGTACAATACCAAAAATCAGGATCTTCATTTTTGCTTGGAATTTTTGCACCTTCCTTCCACTTGTGATGTTCACCAATGGTCCCTAGAGTGGTCTTGGACCTGTTTGAGCTCAGAACAAACCTAATCTAAACAATTTACAAACATTTTACAAACTAAACTATTACACCAAAAGTGTGTAATTTCTAGAGTAACAATCACTCAAAACTAATCAAAAACACAAATATAAACATGGAAATAACATGAATGTCAATGAGTATATAATATGATAATGTTTTAAACTTTGGTCCTTTGCAATATAAAATTTTCAAGTCCGAGTCGCATAAAACTACATTTCTGGCTCAACCAGGGGCGTAGCTAGGGGTGGCCACCCCTGGCCCAGCCCAAATTTTAAAAATGTCTATAATTTTAGTGTAAAAAGTTCCGTGTAAATTTTTTCCCAAAAATATTCTTTGTACTGGCCCAGTCCGACCCACTGCTCTGGCTCCGCCCCTGGACTCAACCACTGGGAGAAGTTATCCCATTAATTGAGTATATGGTTATGGAACCACCCGACCAAATATATACACATACTACACATAAACAGGCCTAACCAGCCACACAAAAACCCAGCAAGCAAGCAGCTATCCCTTGGAAGAGTCACTAGGAGTTGTGGGCCACAACAACATATAGCTAGAATCAGGGGCGGACCGTAGTACAGACCTGGGGGCTATCTCCCCTCCAACAACATTTTTTTTTAGTGTACATATATACGAAAAATAATTTTCGCCTCGTTTGAACTACGTTACCGCCCTCCCAAGATGAATTTCCTGAGTCCGTCCCTAGCTAGAATGAACCGCTGATGAAACCGATCTGAAAAGACTCCGTTGTTCGTGCGAGCCATCGGCATGGCACCCAAGGGCAAAGCCCTCGGCCTCGTCTTCAGAGCCCTCCTAGCTCCGGTCTTCTCTAACCATCAGTGGACACATTTAATGCACCACCACATGACCGTTTCTACCTTACTTCAGAGCTCTGCGTCATAGATTAGTTTAATGCACTGATAAGTGTTATAAACTTTGATTAGTTTATAGTTCTTCTCTCTCTAATTGGAAATTCCTATGTTCACATTTTTTAGTGAAATCAAACGTACGTTCCTATGTTCACATTTTTTAGTCGCAAAAAACAATTAAGCAAAACTTAGGATATGGTCAAATGGGTGATAGGTGTATGAGTATAACTAATGGGCTATACGATCGTGTAGGGCTCGGCCCGGCAAACCGGTTCCGGTACTGGGCCTAGGCCCGGCCCGAGGGGGTAACCGGGGGCGGTTCAGGTGCCTTAAAAAGGCGAACAGGCCCGGCCGGTCTTTTTTTTTTGCTTGGGCTAGGTTTAGTTGGGCTAGGTGTTTCCGAGGGGTTTGGGGGTGGGTGGATTGGGGGTAGGGGTTGAAATACATAAGAAAACAAAAAAAAAATGAACCGGGAACTGGACCGGCCCGGCCCGGCCCAGAACCGGTAGACCCCCAGGCCAGTTTCGGGCCTTACCCAAAATGTTCCAGGCCCGGTCCACCACTAGACCCAGGGATCAAACATTCAAAATTTCTATTGCAAAAACGGATTTACAAATTAATATTATAGTTATTAATATTATTTGTAAAAACCATTTTGAAATGAATGAGAAATTATTCCCCTAAAGATAAGTGTGAAATTATATTTAACACGCATACATTGTCGCCGCCGTCGGTCGGGTTGGGTTCGGGTCTTTGATGAGTCAACAATCGGGCTTAAGATAGGAAGATTTATTTTTATCTACGTCTTTCGGATAAAACCAAATACAAGACACAACCATTCGTTTTAAAAGAAAGGTCATGAAATTTCTTTTAAAAGGTGTCTTTTGGGTTAGAGACTCCTGATCAGAGCTCTATAAATAGTTAAATACCCGCCTTGTCTTCAATTTTGGATAATCCGAAAATCATCACACAATCCTCCATATTTTGTCTTCCTTCGTTGCATCTTTGAGTTCGCCGGAATCCCGTTGGAAGCGAAGAACCGTTCTCTCCTGTGAGACGCTTGCTACGTGTGTCGGGCACAAACGTCTTAAGGAAACAACGTTTACGTTGGGCTCGGTTACAAGTAATCTTACGTTTTTCCTTAATTATTTATTTATTATTTCATTTTGCATGCAGAATATTAGTACACACATATAACAATCTTAAGACGTTTTCTTTTATTCCTATTTTGTGTACTTGCATGTTTCTATTTGTCGTGTATATGTGGTGTATTAAGGGTTTTTTACGAGAATATTACTAAAATAAAACTTATTTACATAAATATGACTATTCATTACTACAACGTAGTGCTGTGGTAACTAAAGTTCAAAACTTGAACATAAATTACTATGATTTCATTACTACTCTAGTAATGAATCATATTTTTGTAAACCATCTTTATTTTGGTCATATTTATGTAATTATTTCGTGTATTAATAGTCGGTTGTTAGTTTAAGTATTACTTTCGTGCAGTTAGGAGTGGGTCGGAGATCGAAATCAAAAACCGAAAACTGAATCGTAAAAACCCGAACCGCAACCAAAACAACCGAACCGCAACAAAACCGAAACTGAACTCAAAAACCCGAACTGAACCGTAGTTATTTGGTTTTCACATCTCAAAACGGAACACCGAACCGAATAAACCGAACTTTTTTAAAGTTGTTATTTTATTTATTAATCATTAAGTATAATATTTTGTTTAGTTCTTAATTCTTAATTCTCGAAAATTAATGTTTGATACTAAATTTATTATGATTTGCAAGATATTGACATTTAATAGTTATTACTTAATTAAGTGAAACACTTGTACATAAACTTAAGTCTATTACTATAATACTAATATGTTAATATTTTAAATCGTAATTTATATTTTGCTTGTTGTTGCATGACAATGGTACTTTGTTGATATATTATATGTTATGTATGTTTGTTATCATATAATTTTTTATATTGAACAAATATGTATTAATATAAACTATACTTTAAACAACATAGCAGAAAATGCGAAACTTTAGGCCATAAATATATTTGGATAAAAAAGTAGATTAAGTTTACTAATAAATTTTTAACTTGTGAAAACTCTGTATATAATTCAATTATAAACTCATGCGTTTAATTAATTTAGAAAATGTTTAATTTGGTATACACATACTCTCTAATTCATTGCTTGGAAGTGCATTTGTTTCTTCTCTCTTTTTTAATTATGTATGTTTTTGTATTGCATTACTATTAATAATAGTTTGGTGTAGTTAATTTTTTTGGTTTTTTTTCAATTACTATTTTTCTAATCAACAAAAATACTTTGGTAAAACCCGAAATAAACGAAACCGAACCGAACAAACCGTGGTCCCAAATTTTTGAACATAAAATCAAACCGAACCGAACTGAACTTTTTACTTTGGTTCGACATTTGGTTTTAGGTGAAAATTGAACTGTTTAAACCGAACCCAGCCATGCTTGCAGTTTATATGCAATAATCTCAAAGTTCACAACTTCAATTTTTCATTCGATCTCTACGAACTGATTAATAAATTGATTACATACATTTGTATTTGTTTGAGATAAAGAGGTGCATTTTCATTTTCGGTTGTGTATACACCTGTTCGCATATATACTACTCCTTAATATTTTAAGTACAATTTTAAGTTTGCATTTTCCCTAACCATCAATTTGATATATGCCATATACGAAGTATATGAAATAATTACATAAATATGACCAAACTAAAGATGATTTACAAAAATATGACTAGTGACTAGAGTAGTAATGAAATCATAGTAATGAATAGTCATATTTACGTAAATATGTTTTATTTTAGTAATATGTTTGCAAAAAAACCCGAAGTATATTACTCTGTATTGCATTTATAGAGTATACTACCTCCATCCCTTTTTTATTGGGATGAAAGAGGGTGGCACAAGTTTTAAGAAAAGTGAATTTGTTTGGTTGATATTAATTGATAAAGTAAGAATAAAGTAAGAATGATTTTGAGTCATTCAAACTTCACCAAATAAGTTATGAGACAATTAAATAGGACATCCCAATATGATAAAACGGGACATTTAAAGGGGGACGGAAGGAGTATATGTTTGTGCGAGTGACGTAAGTTTATGACTTAGTTGAATAATTGATGTTCACCATTGTTTCGATTTCAATCGTTGTTTGTGTTTTTTTTTCTCAATAGAGTAAGAAGTTGTTCTCTTCACCTGATCTGAATGTTTCTGATATGAATTTCTTAAGTTCTGATCTGATCTGATCTGAATTTTTCTGATCTGATCTGATCTGAATCTTTCTGATCTAATCTGATATGATTAATCTTTCTAATCTGGTCTGATCTGATCTGAATGTTTCTGATCTGATTAGATCTGAATCTTTCTGATCAGATTTGAATATTTCTATAATTATATTTATAATTGTAATTACAAATATAACGTAAATAAAATTATAATTATAATCATAATTATAAAAAACTATAATTATAATTAAAATTAAATTTTAAATTATAATAGTTATACCAATTACACTAATTATAACTATATATACAATTATAAATGTAATTATATTTTTAATTATAATTACTTATATAATTATTATTGTAATTATAATTATAATATTTATTTCTATAATTACAATTATAACTATAATTATAAATAGAAATATAATTACTCCTTATAATAATAATTACACCGATAATAACAATAATAATAATAATAATAATTATTATTATTATTATATTATTATATTATAACAATAATAATATTATAATAAGAAAATATATTATTATTATTATTATTATAACAATAATAATATAATAATAAAATTATTATTATTATAATTATTATAATACTCCGTATAATAATATAATATTATTACTATTGTTATATTATTATTATTATTATTACTATTATTATTATTATATTAATACATTATATTATTATTATGATATTATAATAATAATAATAATAATAATAATAATATTATTCTTATTATTATTATATTAGTATATTATTATTAATATTATTAACAATAATTATAATATAATAATTATAATAGTAATAATTATAATTAATATAATAATAAAAGTGATAAATCATGTTTGAATTTTTCTGATCAGATCTGAATGTTTGTGATCTGGTCTGATCTGATCTGAATCTTTCTGATCTGGTCTGATGTTTCTAATCTGATCTGATCTGATCTGAATAAAATAAGAATAAGGAATAAGTAATAAGATTAAGACGAAGAGAACCGCTTCTAAATCTAATACGGAGTATGTAGTACAAAGTATTTATTTTAACTGTTCATTTTGATACTTGTATATTTAGAAGCTGTTCCGTTCGTCTTAATCTTATTACTTATTCCTTAATCTTATTTTATTCAGATCAGATCAGATCAGATCAGAAAGATTCAGATCAGATCAGATCAGATCAGAAAGATTCAGATCAGATCAGATCAGATCAGAAACATTCAGATCAGATCAGAAAGATTCAGATCAGATCAGCAACATTCATATCAGATCAGAAAGATTCAGATCAGATCAGACCAGATCAGAAACATTCAGACCAGATCAGAAACATTCAGATCAGATCAGGTCAAAAAATTCAAACATGATTTATCACTTTTATTATTATATTAATTATGATTATTATATTATAGTTATTGTTAATAATATTAATATATTAATACAATAATATTATTAATAATAATATAATAATAATGTTAATAATATAAAATTATTATTATATTATAATAATATAATATAATATAATATAATATAATATAATATAATATAATATAATATAATATAATATAATATAATATAATATAATATAATATAATATAATATAATATAATATAATATAATATAATATAATATAATATAATATAATATAATATAATATAATATAATATAATATAATATAATATAATATAATATAATATAATATATTTATAATTATAATTATGATTTACAATGTAATTATAATTATAATCATCATTATTATTATTAATATGATTGTTGTTCTTGTTGTTATTGTTGTAATTATTATTACTTCGGAGTAATTATATATTTAAATTAGTAATTATAGACATAATTATGACTATAGAAATAAATATTATAATTATAATTAAAATAATAATAATTATAAAATTAATCATAATTAAAAATATAATTACATTTATAATTGTATCTGTATTTATAATTAGTGTAATTGGTATAATTATTATAATTTTAAATTTAATTTTAATTATTATTTTTTTATAATTATGATTATAATTGTAATTTTATTTAAGTTATATTTTTAATTACAATTATAAATCTAATAATTATAATTGTAATTACAATTACAATTATAGAAATATTCAAATCAGATCAAAGAGATTCAGATCAGAAGAATTCAGATCAGATCAGAAACATTCAGATCAGATCAGATCAGAAACATTCAGATCAGTTCAGCAACATTCAGATCAGATCAGAAAGATTCAGATCAGATCAGAAAGATTCAGATCAGATCAGATCAGATCAGAAAGATTCAGATTAGATCAGATCAGATCAGAAAGATTCAGATTAGATCAGATCAGAACTTAAAAAATTCAGATCAGAAACATTCAGATCAGGTGAACGGAACAGCTTCTTACTGTGATCAACTAATTGAATATTGAATATTTTTTTTGCTTCACTACCTCTATTCCTTGTCTTTTAATTTTTTGTTTGAACTGTGACTGTTCCGATTCGTGTTCATATTAGTGAAATCTTTGCACTTTTATTCGGCCTATATACTGTGTGTACACATTGATTCTCAAAATTAATTCAAACCTGTGAATCCGTCTGTTTTTTTGTAAACAGAATGGGAGACGAATGAAACATCACTTTTCCAAAAGTTTCACCGCTCACTACCGTCCATATCAGTTTTCTCGCGGGGAGAAACCTAGCAAATTCAACAATCATGATTTCAAACGTTGGCAACAGAAAATGATGTTTTATTTAACAACGTTGAATTTGGCTAAGTGTCTCTCCGAAAGCCAACCTATTTTAGAGGAAGGCGAGACTGATAAGGAGAAAGTATTCGCGGTGGATGCGTGGAAGTATTCAGATTTCTTGTGTAGAAATTATCTCTTAAACAGGCTCGATGACTCCTTATACTCCGTATATGCCGATATCAAGACGGCAAAAGAATTGTGGGGATTACTTGAGAAAAATACAAGATCGAGGATGCCGAAAAAAAAAGAAATTTATTGTCGGTCATTCTTGGACTTTAAAATGTGACCGGGCTAAACTTGCAAGTATACAAGTGCCGATATAGTAATAAAATACCGGTAAATACCGGGTCGATCCACAGGGAAATGGTTGATATTATAAAGTCGAGTATTGAATGCAAAGAATGTAAATGATATTTTTTTTTTCCAGGAACTTTGCTCTTTGAGATTGGTTTAAACAAGAATGAGAATTACTAAGGCAATCGGGATTCACCTAAATGCTTTAATAGGATTTAATACTAGTTCTTTTCCAATAATTATGAATACGATGTCGCTAATATATTCTCAACTCCGGTTAAGGCAGCGAGAGCGTGGTTTTCGTTACGTGTAAGTCCCGTTACGGCTTACATTCATCTACCGAAAACCCCGTTGAATATCAAGACATCACACCCGTATCATATAAGACCGGATATATTTCTATTCTCGGTACTATATATGTTTATCCTTTAGTGTTCATAGTTTAGACTTCAACGTTAATTGCAAGCATAAACTAAGTTTAACATACTTCTATGTTGTACACCATAGTCATAAACAATCAAAATATAAAGGATAAATCACAATTTATTGGTCTAGAACTTTTATCAAACACCTAGTGTGCATAGAGGTTCATCCCTAGCCTTAGCTAAGAAATTAGCCTCTAATGCTCATATTAATCACAATACAATATTGAAATGTAATGGAACATGAAATTACAAAGGAAATAATACCTAAACACCAATGGTTTCGGAGGTTGAAGTTTCCTCCTCAAGAACTTGAAGAAAAATAGCAAAAACAAAGTATAAAGACTAAGAATTAATCTATGGAATGGAATGACATTGCTTGATGCATTAAGGGCTTTATATAGGCTAAAGAATGGCATCTTTTAGTCTATTCAAGCCTAACAATCGGGTATGGAAGCAATATTTGATCAGATATGGAGGAAGATGGGTTTTTCCCATCAGAAATCTTCTGCACATCGGACTGTTTTAGCAGGAAATCGGAACAACCGGCGCCGGTTATAGCATGTCCGGCGCCGGTCGGGTGCAAAAATGCACCGGTTGTGCTGCGCCGGTTGGAAACAGGCCCGAATTGGGCAAAAAGTCCTGACGACCGGCGCCGGTTATAGGGCATCCGGCGCCGGTCCCTGCGCCCAATTTTGTACTTCGCTTCTTTTCTTCGTTTGATGCCCGAAATTGATCCCGAAGTGCCGGTTTTCGATCCCTTTTGACTTTTGACCCTATTTTCATTGCTCCATGTCGTATTTCGTGTTTCCGCTAACTCGAGAACATTTATCTGTTTTTGCTTCATATTTTTGTACAGATAAATGTAATTACTTATGTAAAACATAAGTAATTATTGTGCTTATCAAATTCCCCCACACTTGAGCGTTGCTAGTCCTCGAGCAATGTTGTCGCCTTTTGATGCCTTGGTTAGTTCAATAAAAATATATGCATAAAAATAAATTATTTTAAGAGAGGTAAAAAAAATGTTTGTAAACTCTTTTTTCGTTCTCGGTCCAAAACCCATTTTTCTATTAAACACAAAAAAATATCATTAGATTTAGAAAAATTACTTATACTCTTGAGAGGAGATGAATGGATTGTGACTAGGACTTTTGGGGGTGTAGGATGGCTTTTTGATGTATTTGACTTTTCAGTATAGAAGTGGATCAGTTGAAATTCTTGAAAGAGATCATGAGTTTTTTTTTTTTTTTAAACTCATTTGAATTGGTTCTCAACAAGCATTTACTGAAAGTCATTTTGATCATCCCAATTTATTTGATGGGATATGAGGGTGGCTTGTTTTCCAAAACGGTTCTTGAATATTTGAGATGTACTTAAACCATTGTTGGAAATGAAAGAAGATGGTGTTCCTAATCACAAGAGTTCTTTTGGAAGTGGTTTTCAAGAGTAAAAGGTAGTGTAATAAATCTAAAAAAAAAATGATATTTTTATGTGAATAAAAAAAAAACTTTCTCAACCAAATACCCATTAAAAAGAGAAATAACATAATTTTTACCTTCCCTAAAAAAAATATTTTGCACACAAAATTTGTTTAGCTACCCTTGAGATGCACCCCCCACACTTAAGATACATTGTCCCAATGTATAAATCATAGGAGCATAAAACTTCAATCACCATCCACAAAACATGTGTTTAGAGAAGAGTATGTCATATGAAATAACAAGAATGGGAGTTTAATTTTGTGGATCGGGAGGGGGGTGTCCAAATTGACCATAGTAGTGTTGGGTGAATTGCCCAAACCTTCGGTCAATGCGGTCCAAATGCTCTTCCACCCTGGTTTGACGGGTACGGAGGTCCTCTTGGTTAGCCTCGTACAAGTTCATCCTCGTATGCATACGGTCCATGGAGTCAACAATATAATCAATGCCCTGTGCCATGGTTCGCCGTGGCCGGGCTGCGGGTTGTGCGGCAGCTTCTCCCATCTCTTCGTCGCCGTTCTCTTCCTTGCGAACCCATGCATCACCCACCTTTTTGAATTGGAGGGACACCATAGTGCTTGGCCTCAAAATTTGGGCTGCGGCGGTGTACTCCACTTCTTCATTACTAAGATCGACGCCAAAACTCCTGAAAATCATCGTGAGTAAAAGAGGATAAATAAAGTTTTTATCACCTCTTTTAGTTTTGACGACGCCCCTCATTTCAGTCATGATGAGAGGGGCCAAAGGAATGCCCTCGATTTCTCCAAGTCCGTTCATCATTTTGTGCATGAGGTAGAGGTCCAACCGCCGAAGCACATGCGTGTCACTAGCTCTTGGCAAGATGTTGAAACTCAAAAGGTATGCAATTAGTCTCTCTCGGGGTTCAAGAACACGGGCCTTAAGCTCCTCATCGAAACCATAGTCGTTCATGACATCAATCTCGTTGTAGGCGGGGTCGGTGAGCACCACTACAGAGTTCATTTCAACCGGACGACCAACGTTGGGGATACGAAGCAAGTTGCACAATCTTTGTTTGCTAATGGTGATTTTTGTGCCTTTAACAGTGCTCACAATATCCCCATACGGGTCCATTTTCCTCTCAATATTGGCATAGAACTCCCGTACAAGCGTCGGGTAGAATGCCCCAGTCAGAGTGAGCATGACGGCCCATCCCAATTTGTTAAAAGCGTCGGAGAGTTGATAGAGAGCTTCGATCTCCGGGTGCACGGTCTTTTCAATCACAATTTTCCACTTCTTCCTTTGATCGTACCAAGCCTCATTCTCCGGGGAGGTGAAACGTGGTACGGATGAAGAGGAAGAAGTAGCATCATTTCGTCGTTTAGGAGCCATGGAACCTGCACAATTAGTTCAACACATGCATGCAACACAATATTCGTCATCAATCCAAGGTAAGGTTTCAAAAAGTTCTTTAATTTCTTCAAATTTCATGTTCATTCAAGGATTCTTGCAACAATCATGTTTAGAGGATTCTATATTAACAACAAGTCGTATCAATATATCTCTAAACATCAATTATAAAAGGAATTCACCCAAGAACAAGAATTTCAACATTAGGGTTCTTGGGAAAATTTTTCAAGAATTTCCCCCAAATTTGAACTTTAATCTCACAAACTTGAACAAGAATCATGTTTATATATACCAAATGAGTTCAAGGAACAAACATTCAACACTTATAACATATATTTTGCCAAAATTTGTAAGAGAGAAAAGATTTGAAGAAATTTGGGTTTAGAGCCAAAATACCTTGAATTGATGCTCAAAGAGTGATGAAGAAGCCTCTAGAGGTGATGTTTGATGTAAAACCGAAACTTTTGGGGAGAATTTTGAGCTTGGGGCGGCGGATTTGGGTGGTTTGGGGTGGTGGCCGGGCGTTTAGCTCTTAAGGTTTGGGGTGGTATTCGAAAAGTGAGTTTTTTTAGCGGGTTGGGGCTGTTTTAATCGCAGAGACCGGCGCCGGTTGTCAGGCGTCCGGCGCCGGATGTCCCAATTTGATGCGCCCCGGACTTTCTGTTTCGGACCGGGGCCGGTTGCTTCTGACCGGCGCCGGTCTTTCCGTAAAATTTATTTATTTATTTATTTTTCCTTTTCAATTATAAATAAAATATGCCTATTTTTAAATGAACATAATTAGTTATAATTTGTTAAATTATAAATAATAATGAATATTTGTGTAGCTAAGCATATTTCTTTATAATTGAAATTTTATGTTGGGTTGCCTCCCAATTAGCGCTCAGTTTAACGTCGTAGGCTGGACGCAACGTACCTTTTTACTCCTCCAATGGGCAAGCGGTGGTTGCCGAGGTGATATGATACTCCATGTATGGCTTGAGTCGGTGACCATTTACAAGAAATGGTGTTTGGTCACCCTTTTGAATCATCATTGACCCGTATGGTCGGACCTCGGTGATTGTGAACGGTCCCGACCATCGGGATTTTAGCTTTCCGGGAAAAAGGCGAAGTCTAGAGTTGAAGAGTAGTACTTTTTGGCCGACGTAGAAGTCCCTCCGGTTGATGTTTTTGTCATGCCAAGCTTTTGCCCTTTCCTTGTAGATGCGGGAATTCTCATATGCATCCCTTCGGAGTTCTTCAAGTTCCGCCATTTGGAACATCCTTCTTTTCTTTGAGAGTGTAGGATCAAGGTTTAGCTTGGAGAGTGCCCAATGTGCTTTGTGCTCAAGTTCCACGGGGAGATGACATGATTTTCCATAGACAAGTCGGTATGGTGACATGCCCAACGGTGTTTTGTAAGCCGTCCGATATGCCCACAGCGCATCATCTAACTTTACCGCCCAATCTTTTCTAGAAGTGGCGACTGTCTTTTCTAGAATTGATTTAATCTCTCGGTTGGACACTTCAACTTGCCCATTAGTTTGTGGATGATAGGCTGCTCCGGTTCGGAAATTGCACCCATATTTCTTTAGCAAGCTAGAAAAATGGGCATTCTTGAAATGTGTGCCATTGTCACTTATGATGGTATGGGGCACACCAAACCGTGAGAAAATGTTTTTCTTCACGAACTCCCCCACACTTTTACTAGTGTTGTCGGGTAGAGCTATCGCCTTCACCCACTTGGAGACGTAGTCCACGACTACAAGGATATAGCTCTTCCCATATGAGTTAGGGAAAGGTCCCATGAAGTCCAATCCCCATACATCAAAAAGTTCTACCACAAGGATCATGTTTTGAGGCATTTCATTCCTCCGGCTAAGATTTCCGGTTCTTTGACATCGGTCACAAGCTTTCACATAACTCCTTGCATCTTTGAATAATGTTGGCCAGAAAAGACCACATTGGAGGACCTTCGCTGCCGTCCGATCCGGACCATGGTGACCACCACAAGGAAGGTTGTGACAATGGTTTAAGACGGACATGATTTCCTCATCGGGTACGCATCTTCTAACAATTCCGTCGGCACAATGTTTGAAGAGATATGGTTCATCCCAATAGTAATGCTTTACATCACTTAGGAATTTTTTTCTTTGATGGAAAGTGAGTGATGGAGGTATAATTTCTTTTGCAAGAAAATTAACAAAATCAGTGAACCATGGTAGTTGTACCTCTTTGATTGCCATGATTTGCTCATATGGGAAATCATCTCTTATCTCCTCTTCCTTGGGGTTGGGGGTGCCTTCAAGTCGTGAAAGATGATCCGCCACAAGGTTTTCACACCCCTTCTTGTCTCGGATTTCAAGGTCAAATTCTTGGAGTAATAAAACCCAACGAATTAACCTTGGTTTGGCATCCTTCTTGTTCATGAGGTATTTGATGGCGGAGTGATCGGTATAAACAATCACTTTCTGGCCAATGAGGTAAGATCGGAATTTGTCAAAAGCATAAATGACGGCTAGAAATTCCTTCTCGGTGGTGGCATAATTGAGCTCCGCATCATGAAGTAACCTCGATGCATAGTATATGGCATGAAGTTTCTTTTCTTTTCTTTGCCCAAGTACCACACCGATAGCATGATCACTAGCATCACACATCAATTCGAATGGAAGAGACCAATCCGGTGATGTAATAATAGGGGCCGAGGTAAGAGCTTCCTTTAAAGTGTTGAAAGCTTTGAGCCGAGTTGGAGTGATTTCAAAAGGGGCATCCTTGGCTAATAAATCGCATAGAGGTTTAGCGATTTTTGAGAAATCTTTAATGAATCGCCGATAGAAACCGGCATGCCCTAGAAAGCTTCGGATAGCTTTCACCGAATGTGGAGGGGGTAGCTTCTTTATGACTTCAATTTTTGCTTGGTCGACTTCAATGCCTTTGGGAGAAATTTTGTGCCCCAAGACAATCCCCTCGGTTACCATGAAATGGCATTTCTCCCAATTGAGAGCCAAGTCGGTTTCCTCACACCGAGTTAGCACTTTCTCAAGGGAAAGTAAGCACGTGTCAAAAGAATCCCCAAAAACAGAAAAGTCATCCATAAATACCTCCATGAAGTCTCCCACCATGTCCGCAAAAATTGCCATCACACATCTTTGGAATGTCCCGGGGGCATTGCATAACCCGAATGGCATCCTTCTATAGGCAAATGTGCCAAAAGGACATGTGAATGTTGTCTTTTCTTGGTCCTCGGGTGAGATAGCTATTTGAAAATAGCCGGAGAACCCATCCAAGAAACAAAAGAACTCATTTCCCGCAACACGCTCTAGCATCTCATCCATGAATGGAAGGGGAAAGTGGTACTTCCTTGTGCCGGAGTTCAATTTCCGGTAGTCTATGCACATCCTCCAACCGGTGACCATTCTAGTAGGAATTAATTCATTCTTACTATTGGCTACCACCGTGATTCCACCCTTTTTTGGAACGACTTGAACGGGGCTTACAAATTTACTATCCGAAATGGGGTAAATTATGCCATAGTCAAGGAGTTTGAGAACTTCCTCCTTAACTACCTCTTTCATGTTGGGGTTTAGCCTCCTTTGATGCTCCACCGTGGGTTTATGATTCTCCTCCATAAAAATCCGGTGCATACAAAGAGAAGGGCTAATACCTTTAATATCCGCCAAGGACCATGCAATAGATGTTTTGTGGTCCTTCAATACCCGTAGTAATTTTTCTTCTTGAAGAGACGTGAGTGAAGAAGAAATTACTACCGGGAAAGTTGAGTTGTCTCCAAGAAATGCATATTTGAGGTGCTCCGGTAAAGTTTTCAAAGATGGTTTTGGTGGAACCTCAAGAGATGGTTTTAATGTGGACTTACTTGTTCCAAGATCTTCAAACTTTTGTCGGAATTGTTTGAAAGGAGCTCCAGCTTGTAAGTACATAACTTCCTCAAGAAGTTCATGGCTTTCTTCTTTTTCATTGCATCCTAGCATGATGCAAGTCTCCAAGTGGTCTTCATGAATGATTTTCCCAAAACACTCTTTAGCCAATGTGTCAAGAATATCAATGCTAAAGCAAGAAGAGTCATCATGGTGCTTTTTCAAGGAATCCCAAACATGGAACTCTTGTTCTTCATCTCCAACACGGAATTTGACAATTCCATTTTTTACATCAATAAGGGCGGCTGCAGTGGCTAGAAATGCCCTTCCAAGAATAATAGGGATCTCCATTTCCTCCATTTCCAAGATAAGAAAATCCACCGGAAAGTAGAATTTCCCAACTTTAACAAGAACGTCCTCCATAACTCCAATAGGGTAGCGAATTGATCTATCCGCAAGTTGTAAGGCTATGGTGGTTGATTGAAGTCCCCCCACACCAAGCTTTTTAAATAAAGAGTGGGGCATGAGGTTGATACTAGCACCAAGATCACAAAGGGATCTTACCTCTCCAATCTTGCCAATAGAACATGGCACCGTGAAGCTTCCGGGTCCTTCAATTTAGGAGGGAGTTTGTTTTGTAGGATGGCACTACACTCCTCCGTGAGGGCAATGGTAGCAAATTCTGCCAATTTCTTTTTATTTGAGAGTATGCCCTTCAAGAATTTGGCATAAGATGGAATCTCCGCTATCGCTTCGGCAAATGGAATGTTGATGCTCAATGTAGTAAAAATATCAAGGAATTTTCTATATTGAGCACCATCATTCTTTTTCTTCAATCTTTGAGGATATGGAATGGGAGGAACATAGTTAGCCATATTGGATGGTGGCATCATATGTTCCTCATCTCCACCTTTGTTTTGCTTTTTCGGGGTCTCCTCCTCTTCCGGCATCTTCGGGTCCTCCGTCGTCTTACCACTCCTTGTGGTAATGGCCATCACGTTCTCCCTTGGGTTCATCTCCGTGGTTGTAGGAAATTTGCCTTGCTCCCTTGAACTTACTTTTTGAGCAAGTTGTCCCATTTGTACCTCAAGATTCCGAATGGATGCCTTGTTGTATTGCTCAATGGTGTCAATGCGTTGGTTGAGCTTCATATTTTGATCTTCAAATCGAAGATCCAACTTGGTGAATTGAGAGTGGAGATTCCCAATGGATGCCTCCACTCTATGATGATTTTCCTCATTTTGGGCCTTCATGCTTGCCATGCTTTTGGACATGAATTGCATCATATCCTCCATGGTAGTCTCCTTGGGTTGCCCAAAATTAGGTGCTCCGGATTGGGGTTGTGAGGAACTAGTTTGTGGCTTCCACCTTTGTTGATTTGAATAGTTATTGTTCCCCCGATTCCCATAGGAGTTCATATAATTTACCTCTTCAAGTTGTTGAGATAAATCACTTTCCGGGTTCGGTATGCTCTCCACGTTGGCTATTTGTTTGACTCCTCCCAATACGGCTTGTAGAGCCGTTTGGAACTTTTGCTCAATCTTTGATTCCATTTCTTCAAGCCTTTTGTTTATCTCCGTCGTGATAGAGATTTCATTAATCCCTACCACTTTGTAATCACCTCCTTGGAGTTGAGGATTCGAAGCAATGGATTCAATGATTCGGAGTGCTTCGGTTTCATTCTTGTTCCCAATATAGCCCTCGGCTCGGTTGTCCACGATGGCTTGACAAGATGCGTTCAAGCCATTGTAGAATGTGTCAATTTGAAGGTCTAGGGGAATGCGGTGATGTGGGCATTCCCTTAGCAATGATTTGAAACGCCGCCATGCATCTTGAAAGAGCTCACCATTTTGTTGTTTGAAATTGAAAATGCGTTGTCTAAGCTCTTGAGTCATGGTGGGCGTGTAGTATTTAGACATGAAGGCATTGTATATACCTTCCCATGTAGTGTAGCTTGCCGGGGCTTGTTCTAGGAACCATCCTCTTGCTGCCCCTTTGAGAGTATAGGGGAAGCATTTGAGCTTGAGATCATCTTCGGCTAGCTTGTTCCTTGGAATTCCTTGGATGAACCCATAGAACTCCGTGATAAAGTTCAATGGATTCTCCCCCAATTTGTGACACCGCACCCGAATGTCCTTGGAGATTTGATTTAAATATTCAAAGTTTATGTATTGGATTTCTGATTCCCAAACAATTGTAAAACGATTAATGTTTTACGTAATGAATGATCGAATATTGTACGGTTTAAACTCGTATATTAGTGTCGGACATACAAATACTATTTGGGACTTATTAATAGATAAGGGAGCCCAACATTTTCCAAATAGTAATACACGACCTTTCAAGACAATTTGAGGAAGGTCGGGCGGCCCAAACATTATTTTGGGCCCAACCTGCTAAAAATAGCAAGTATTCGAGAATGGCGTTCTAAACCCACTCGGGAGTGACCCACACGGCTAGTAGCCCAATGATACGTATGACAAATGTAAAATAAGTGATTGAATGATTAAGGAAGAATACAAATGCCTATAACCCCACCTTTGGCCTTATTGAGCTAAATAATGGGAGTAGGATTTTCCTTCTATAATATCCATCAAGTAAATTATTGGGATGAGCCTACACATATTGGAGATCAATAATGTGATTTAAGAAGTTGACTTGTTCTAAATAAATTAGGATGAGTACAAAAAGACATCTTTTGACAAAGATAAAACAATAGGACCCATTTTCCCCATTTTTGGAAGTATTGGTAGATAATTTGGATCCCCAAAATGATTGGGATCAATTGGGAACCACTCCACATGATATTAGTACCTGCAAGACAAATAAAAATGGGTTAGGAGACTTACCTTGGCCGGCCATTATGGAGAAGAGCTGCACATGACTTGATAAGAATCAAAGTTTGGGCCACCACTCTTATTTTCGCACAAATTGGTGTGCTGTTTGTCTCCTCTCATTATAGGAGCTATCCTCAACCAAATAACGTGTATGAGGTGTCCTTGGATAGCCCTTGAAGTGTAGTTTCATAATTGAGTGGTCTTTGTTCGAGGAGAGAGAGCTTATCTTACAAAAATCGAGCTGGAGGGAGTGGTGGTCTGTGAACTCGAGCTGTGAGAGTGCTGAGACTGTTTGGTTGATATCTCAAGTTTTACCAATCCAATTAAGGCGTGTGAGATACCAAAAGAAAGATCTCAAGACGAGGAATCCGTGAAGGTCTGGTTTGCATCAATCGGAGTAGAGGAAGGCTTCCAAATCGTCCGAGCAAAACACAACCTCGCAGAAACGGATTTACTCTTCTAAAGTGAGTTGTTAACCCCAAATCCTTTCCATTCATTTTCCAAATGATATGGACGATTGGTGGGACTATTGTACACTAATCCAAGTGTATAATATGTCCTTGAAAAGTTATTTTATTGATGTAAAGGTTAGATACTAACCTAGAGCAAATATTGGAAAACTAGGAATCGAGTTAGCCGGAAAACACCCGTTCTAGGGGCTGTTTTCGTATCAACGATTAGGGGTTGAAATAGCAACTTGAGGAAGCTGTTTAACACCCATTTTCAAGCAAGGAACCAGTTCTCAATCTTCCTTGGCCGAGGCTTTGGTCATTGGATCGAGAAGGAAGGCTTTAAAGCTCATTTGAGGTGAGGACCGACATCTAGTTGCTTACAACTTGTAGGTTATGCATAAGATTACCTAAATGCTTGAATCATGTTTTTGTGAATAAATATGCTTGAACATGATATGAATGATAAGTAATGGACTTGATCATGAATTGAAACCATATTGATGAATATGGAGTTATGTGAGATAAAAGTATGTTAATATGGTAAAATGACCTTTCCAACTCATGTATGAATGTTATGTGTATGTAAATGTATAATTGCATGATGATGCTTAGCACATGGGAGGCTGCCACATATCTATTGATATGGAGGGGCTACCATTAAGAATAAATGAGTTGTAGGAATAATCTTAATAGTATTGTGATGCTAGTTAAGGATTGTTCTAAATGTTGATAGAATCAAACTTAAGGTTTGAGTTGTTTGTGATGAACTTGAATAAGATTCAAGTGTCAAGTGTGATTTCATGGAGTAGGAGATCTATGGTGTGATTGTATGAAGTAGGAGATCTACGGTGTGATTGTATGAAGTAGGAGATCTATGGGGTGAATACATGAAGTAGGAGATCTACGATATGATTACATGAAGTAGGAGATCTATGATGCGAGTGCATGATGATGTACTCGAGCCGAACTCTAGAAATGAGAAGTTATGTTAGGGTTGGACCCTACGTATGTCGTGACCATGGGTCACGGGGTTTTGGGACAATGTTTTGTAATAAACATGGGCCTTTGAGCCGACTACTTGACTTTATATAAAGTAAGTATATATTTTGAAAGGGTAATTTGGGATTACAGCCTAAACTATATTATCACCCTATTTGAGGGTCTTGTGTGTGAAATACTTGTTGTATATCTATTAGATGCCTGCCACACCAGTACTTTATAGCCGTATAGAGTACTGACCCCTTCGGGGGCGTCCCACCACCATTTCAGGTTGAGGCTAGAGCTTGCTTCCTGTGCTCGTTGATCGAGAGATTCCTAGGAGAGAAGACTTGGTTCGTGCTTCCTCCATTCTATTTGAAACATTAATAAATTTGCTCATGGATATTTTACTATAGAGCCTGCGTGCTCATGAATAGCCCTGTGTGGCCCCTTTTGTTTTAAACAATGTTTTCCGCTGCGTTATGAATTACTTATTATGGTTGTTTATGGATGTATATGTGTGAATGATATTCAAGACGCCTTGTATAATATGAATGTGTTGGACTGCGGTTGACTATTCGTATTGTACGGCGGGTTGTTGACGCGTCCGGATAGGTCCGGGGCGTGACACAATTGACCATGAAACTGAGGCATAGCATTGAAGTAGCTTTGCTTTAGTTCATAGTCCCTCGCATCTTCGCTTAGCACAATGCAAGAGGGGGAGGTTGCAACAACGGGCCTCTTCCGTTCGTTGAGTGTGGGCATCATCTTTGTGGCTTTTTGCTCCTTCCGAATGTGTTTGCAAGTTTTTTCTATTTCAAGATCAAGTGGTTCAAGAAATTTAGAACCTCGACTTCTCAAATGCATGCAAACACAAAGGAATATCTACACACACACAAAAATAAACCCTTCCAAGATCAAGTGAAGTAGTGAAAAATAAATAAATAAAATAAATTCAGGATTTTTGATTGTTTGGACTTTATTAAACAAGACCGTTTCCCCGGCAACGGCGCCAAAAACTTGACCGGGCTAAACTTGCAAGTATACAAGTGCCGATATAGTAATAAAATACCGGTAAATACCGGGTCGATCCACAGGGAAATGGTTGATATTATAAAGTCGAGTATTGAATGCAAAGAATGTAAATGATATTTTTTTTTCAGGAACTTTGCTCTTTGAGATTGGTTTAAACAAGAATGAGAATTACTAAGGCAATCGGGATTCACCTAAATGCTTTAATAGGATTTAATACTAGTTCTTTTCCAATAATTATGAATACGATGTCGCTAATATATTCTCAACTCCGGTTAAGGCAGCGAGAGCGTGGTTTTCGTTACGTGTAAGTCCCGTTACGGCTTACATTCATCTACCGAAAACCCCGTTGAATATCAAGACATCACACCCGTATCATATAAGACCGGATATATTTCTATTCTCGGTACTATATATGTTTATCCTTTAGTGTTCATAGTTTAGACTTCAACGTTAATTGCAAGCATAAACTAAGTTTAACATACTTCTATGTTGTACACCATAGTCATAAACAATCAAAATATAAAGGATAAATCACAATTTATTGGTCTAGAACTTTTATCAAACACCTAGTGTGCATAGAGGTTCATCCCTAGCCTTAGCTAAGAAATTAGCCTCTAATGCTCATATTAATCACAATACAATATTGAAATGTAATGGAACATGAAATTACAAAGGAAATAATACCTAAACACCAATGGTTTCGGAGGTTGAAGTTTCCTCCTCAAGAACTTGAAGAAAAATAGCAAAAACAAAGTATAAAGACTAAGAATTAATCTATGGAATGGAATGACATTGCTTGATGCATTAAGGGCTTTATATAGGCTAAAGAATGGCATCTTTTAGTCTATTCAAGCCTAACAATCGGGTATGGAAGCAATATTTGATCAGATATGGAGGAAGATGGGTTTTTCCCATCAGAAATCTTCTGCACGTCGGACTGTTTTAGCAGGAAATCGGAACAACCGGCGCCGGTTATAGCATGTCCGGCGCCGGTCGGGTGCAAAAATGCACCGGTTGTGCTGCGCCGGTTGGAAACAGGCCCGAATTGGGCAAAAAGTCCTGACGACCGGCGCCGGTTATAGGGCATCCGGCGCCGGTCCCTGCGCCCAATTTTGTACTTCGCTTCTTTTCTTCGTTTGATGCCCGAAATTGATCCCGAAGTGCCGGTTTTCGATCCCTTTTGACTTTTGACCCTATTTTCATTGCTCCATGTCGTATTTCGTGTTTCCGCTAACTCGAGAACATTTATCTGTTTTTGCTTCATATTTTTGTACAGATAAATGTAATTACTTATGTAAAACATAAGTAATTATTGTGCTTATCAAAATGGTTGATCACAAATCGATTGTTTCTCAAGTTGAAGAATTTCAACTTATTCTTCATGAAATTCGCGCTGAAAGTATGTCCCTTAGCAAGTTCTTCCAATTGGTTGTGGTAATTGAAAATTTGCCTCCCAAATGGAAAGACTTCAAGAATTATTTGAAGCATAAGCGTAAGGAAATGTCCCTAGAGGAGCTCATTGTTCGTTTAAGGATAGAGGAGGATAACCGCAAATCCAAGCATAAGGCTAGACGATCTAATTCCATGGAAGTGAAAGCAAACATGGTGGAAGCGGGATCCAAGAAGGGGAAGAAGAGGAAGCACGATGACGAAGGAATAAGTGGAGCCAAACCTTCGTCAAAGGAATTTAAAGGTAAGTGCTATAATTGTGGCAAGCCTGGTCACCGTGTAAAAGACTGTCGTGCCCCAAAGAAAAAGAAAAACGGTCAAGTCAACTGGTGTCAACATGGTTGACAACCTCTCTGAAAATTTTGGATGAAATGAACTTATGCTCTGTAATCTCTCAATGCAACTTGGTGGGAAACACCAAGTTGTGGTACGTTGATACAGGAGCTACCCGTCATATTTGCACTAACAAATGAATGTTCTCCGATTATCAACCAGTTGATAATGAAGAACAAATCTTTATGGGTAACTCATCCGCTTCAAAGGCGGAAGGTCGTGGCAAAATTGTCCTTAAGATGACAAGTGGAAAAACACTTACCTTGACTGATGTGCTACATGTCCCCGACATACGTAAGAATCTGATTTCGGGCTCCCTCCTTAGCAAGAATGGCTTCAAGCTTGTCTTTGTGGCTGACAAATTCGTACTTGCTAAAAATGATGTGTTTGTAGGGAAGGGCTATCTCAATGATGGTTTCTTCAAAATGAATGTACTTACTATTGTACCCAAACTTGTTGATAATAATAAATTGGGTTCTTCTTATTTGGTTGAGTCTTCTTCTATTTGCCATGCGAGATTAAGACATGTCAATTATGATACTTTGCGTGGATTAATGCATTTAGAATTGCTTCCTAGATGTCATATTGATCCTAATCACAAGTGTGAAATTTGTGTTGAAGCAAAAATGGCTAGGCAACCTTTTCACTCTATTACTAGATCTCATACACACAGATCTTTGTGATCTCAAGTATGAAGAAACTAGAGGGAGAAAAGGTATTTCATTACCTTCATCGATGATAGCACAAGATATTGCTATCTGTGCTTCCTACATGGCAAAGATGAAGTTGTTAATGATTTTAAGCATTATAAAGCTGAAGTTGAAAATCAACTTGGAAGAAAGATTAAAGTGTTAAGGAGTGATAGGGGTGGTGAATATGAATATCCCTTTGAGTCCATTTGTTCGAAAAGTGGAATCATTCATCAAATTACTCCTCCTTATACACCTCAATCTAATGGAATTGCAGAGAGAGAAAATAGAACGTTAAAGGACATGGTTAATGCCATGTTAGCTGTCGTGCACCGAATAACTTGTGGGGGGATGCTATCCTAGCCGCCAACTACATTATAAATAGAATGTCTCACAAGAAACCATATGAGTTATGGAAAGGGAAAAAATCAGGTTTCAATTTCTTGAGGGTATGGGGATGTCTAGTGAAAGTAGTTATTCCTAAACCTAAAAAAACTAAGCTTGGACCAAAGACCATTGATTGTGTCTGTGGATATGCACAAAATAGTAGTGCATATCGTTTCCTTGTCCACAAGTGATATAATGAGGACGTAGTGGCAGCTAATTTAATAGAATCTAGAGACGTTACATTCGTTGAGAATGTATTCCCTTTCAAGGGAGATTGTGAAGTTGTCTCCTCCGACATGGATGTTTTCATTCCAACTCATGTTGAAGAAACAGACTCACATAAGAGATCCTTTTATTCTATAAATGATAACAATGAAGTGTCGGAGGAATGCGAAATGGGACGCGACAAAAAGGCTAGAAAATCTAAGAATTTTGGACCCGATTTTGTTGTGTACCTATTAGATAATGAGCCTTAAACTTATAAGGAAGCCATGTCTTCACCAGACGCTGCACAATGGCAAGAGGATGCAAATGGATCTTCAAAAAGAAAGGAAGAACTGATGGAACAATTGAGAAGTACAAAGCTCGATTGGTTGCCAAAGGATACAACCAAAAGGGAGAATTTGAGTACTTCGATGTCTACTCACCAGTTACAAGAATAACTTCAATTCGAATGTTATTAGAAATAGCTACATTAAAGGGTTTGGAAATCCATCAAATGGATGTAAGAACTACATTCTTAAACGGTGACTTAGAGGAAGAGATTTACATGCAACAACCTGAAGGTTTTATTGTCCCCGGACAAGAAAGAAAGGTTTGTCTCTTAGTAAAATCTCTTTATGTGTTAAAACAAGCCCCCAAGCAATGACATGATAAATTTGATAGTGTAATGCTATCAAATGGATTTAAAATCAATGATGCGGACAAATGTGTGTATGTGAAAGGCAATCAAACGGACTACGTCATAGTTTGTCTATACGTAGATGATATGCTTATTTTTTGTAATAACAACGATTTGATAAAAGCTACTAAAAGTACGTTGGCCAGGAAATTTGAAATGAAGGATCTTGGTGTTGCTGATGTAATTCTAGGAATAAAAATCACCAAAACACCCAAAGAGTTGATACTGTCTCAATCACACTACATTGAGAAAATTCTTGAGAGATTCAAGAAGTATAATATCAAACCCATGGAAACTCCTTTTGATTCCAGTGTTCACCTCAGTAAAAAACAGAGGAGAAAGTGTATCACCAAATGACTATCCTCGGGTCATAGGATGTTTAACATATGTCATGAATGGAACACGACCCGATATAGCTCAAGCTGTGAATAAGCTAAGCCGGTTTTCAATAAATCGCAGTAGAGAACACTGTGGATTATTTGATGTACACCAAAGACTATGGATTACATTTTCAAAAATATACAACTATGCTAGAGGGATATACCGAAGCAAATTGGATATCTAATTCCAAGGATACAAAATCAACAAGTGGATATGTGTTTACCCTTGGAAGTGGTGCCGTGTCGTGGAAATCTTCCAAACAAACATGTATTGCAAGATCTACCATGGATGTTGAATTCGTTGCCTTATATAAGGCTGGAGAAGAAGTTGAATGGTTGAGAGAGTTTTTGGAAGATCTTCCTTGTTGGGAAAAGCTTGTCCCTCCAATATTCATTCATTGTGATAGTCAAGCTGCAATTGGAAGGGCAAAAAATGCAATTTATAACGATAAGTCTAGACACATCCGGACGTAGACATAATACCGTTAGAAAACTAATTAAAAATCAGATCATCTCTCTTGACTATGTTAAGTCAAAAGAAAATATTGCAAATCCGCTAACCAAACCTCTTCCGAGAGAGTTGGTCGAGACATCAAGGAGAGCGATGGGCCTAGGGCCAATGATCCAATAAAAGTCCATGGGGAAACCCTACCTATTATTGAGAGTCCCTCATAATCTTTATACTTAATAGCGATACAAATTGATCTCTACCGTTCATTTAGAAATGATTTTTCACCGTTAGATCATTATTTTTCATTTCTTTCCTTCTTTCTGCATCTCCTTCCTTGCGTCTCTAATGTCTGTACCGTAACATTTCAGGGCACCAGCCTTACCGGCGATGCTCAGACACGCGGATTCCCACTGGCACAGGTCGGAATTAGTCTCTCAAGACCTAATGGTATCCAGATTTACCCATGTATTCTTTCTTTTTCTTCACCATTTACTTCAATCGGCTAGCAATATAACATGAAACAAGAATAGAACTTATGACCTCAATTCTTTATTCTGATAAGTAATCATTTACCAATCAATTTAAGGAGTGTTTGCAGTTGATTAAAAAAAAGTACTTTTCAACTTTTGGCTTAAAAAAAGTTAAAAGGAGTGTTTTCAAATGACAGCTTCTGCTTAAATTAATCACTTAAAAGCTAAAAGCTAGAAGCTGGTGGAAGGGTGTTTTAAACTGCTTTTCACTTTTTCTATTACACAAAAAGTACTTATTTTACCAAATACTACCAACTTTTACTTTTTCAGAATCACTTTTTCCTCAAACACTACCAACTTTTATTATTAATCACTTTTCCCCAAATCACTTTAAAAAATCATTTTTTTAAAGTTGAAGCAATTGCGAACACTCCCTTAGCTTCTTAATCCTATTCTTTAGCTTCTGAATCAATAAGTTGTGTGTTAGGTTTTTTATTTATCTGCGAACTTTTTAGTTGTTGGGTTTTTATAGGGGCAAATGCATTTGCTAATTTACCCATGGTTGATTCATGAATATATATTGGGAAGGATGATTTGATATATATAGTTGGACTTAATAAATTTGAGTTGTATTCTGAGATGAGTAATAGATAGTATAACACAACTAAGTTAGCATGCATTCTGTTTAGTTAGATTGCTTAGTGTGTATACTTGAAGCATTTGTTTTACTATCAAAGTAAAACATACAGGGTGTATCTTTAGCATGGGAAGAAGCTAAAGTTTTTAGGCAACCTACTTTCTTTATTATGAGTAATGTCCTTTTTTAGCTTCAAATCTAAATGATATGCATCACTATTATTGTGGCTCCATATCACAAACTCGAAGAATGAATTTGCACAAATGCAAGTAGTTATTGAAATTACTTTTTTACTTAATGTTAGCTACCTTGATGAAAATCCTACTGCATTATTTTCAGTTTAGGATATTCTTTCTCATAAGTTCCACTGATTTTATTTTCTCAATGCTTTTTATAATAACCTACTGCAGAAAACTAAGCCAAACACCTATCAGAATGCAGGTCCCGATCCTACTTCATTCATATACTAATTTGGAAGCTATGTTTCAATTTGCAGCCCTCCAAACCCAAAATGCAGTACCTCTACTTCAAAAGTTATAAGTAATGAACTTGTGCGGGTCTTCGAATTGGAAGAAGTTCAATCGCCCTCCAAACCCAGTTCAGCTTCCAACGAGAAACACCTTGTGCTTTACATCTTCGCGTGCACCAGACAGTTTCTTGACCACCGTTGAAGGCAACTTTGCCAAGTGGAAGAATTTAGCAATGAACTTGTGTGGGTTTTCGAATTGGAAGAAGTTCAATCTCCTGCACCACCATACATTAGCCGACTTCCCAGCTGCAGATTGAAAGAGATTTGCAAACGGGGGGGGGGGGGGGGGGATCAGGTCAGAATGAACCAGGATCAATCAAAGTCACTTTATTATTATTATTATTATTATTATAATTATTATTATAATCTCTATCACCTAACAGGTTTGCTAATTTATGAGTTATACTACGTACTTCAGTAAGCTTCTCTATTAAGTTGAAACCTAACTCTATTTAACTGATGAAAAACCAATCACTTGATGATTCATTTTAACCTCTTTTTCAGCTGATGAGTTTTATCTTAACTTTAGATTTTCTTTAGTATTCCTTATAGATTAAATTATGTTAATAGTTTGAGTTTTCTATTCAGGTAAATTCAACAAGAGTGGTGAAAGGGTTGTTCAAAATGGCTAAATCATTGGCAAATATCATAGAGGTGAACCACCCTCTTTCTCTCTTCATTTCTGGCCTACATTGCACATTAGGAGGTTAGTAGTAAGGTGACGACAGTGACTTATAAATCAGACTTTAAAGAACTATTTAACATCTTCATTTCTATATGCTATATAGTAACTTAGTTTGGAGCATGTAACCAGTGTGGCTCTTAACACACACTATGCTGTCCGTCTATACTCCATTTAAGACTATTTGCTTGAGATCTTATTGAGTATAGTAACCGAAACATGACCATAATTTTGGCAAGTTTCTCATATAAGCATCAAATCATCATATATATGCATCTTTCTCACATGGTATATAGGAGTGGTGAAAATAGAATTGTTTTTATCACGATAAAATCTAACTCTTTATTACTGAACAGTCTGAACCCTTGAAGAAGAATGAAAGAATAATAGATATCATCAGTCAAGTTTACTTTGCATTTAAGTTTTATTTATGGTTTATATTTGTCCCACCTAAAGTGTTCATTCTTACTTCTTTTCCACTTGCTTTGTTAATCATCCTTGTCCCACCTCTATTTCATACTCCATCTTTTAAAGGGTAAATTACTTGAAAGAGATTGCTTTATATGTTTCTTTTCAAGAGGTGGTTTTAGAATTAAGAGCATTTAAAATATGGAGAAATTAACTTTTTGGATCTTTTTCAAGCATTAATAAAATTGAAGATTCAAAAACCAGTTGAGATAGTTAAAGTCTTTTTGGATCTATGTTCCATGGTGAGTTGAGATGTTCTTTTGGCTTACCCTAAAGGTGAATACTTCTATATAAGAGCAGTAGAGCACTATAGTCAACTTTTTCCACTTTCTTCCTTTCCATTTATTCCATTTCATTATTGTAGTTAATGTGAACAGTGATATTCCAAGGTTTTATTCTCTTCTGCAGAAAATCATTTCAACCAAGAACATCAATCTTGAATCTCAGGCTTATCCTGTTATTTAAAAGGTAATTTACGATTTTCTTGAAAAGTTGAAAGACATATTGTATTTTGATATTTTCCAATACTTTCATAGCCTATATGAAAGGATTTGAGGTAAATCTTAATGGTCTAAAGTGCTGCAGATTTCTAGCTATGGCTTCAAAGCTCAAAGAGCTATGAGGAAGGAACTTTGGTCCTGCGAAGTCCCTGAAAAATAAAGATTAGCCACAAGGAAGGGCAGCTCCATGTTCTTTTGGCTTACCCTAAAGGTGAACACTTCTATATAAAAGCAGTAGAGCACTATAGTCAACTTTTTCCACTTTCTTCCTTTCCATTTATTCCATTTCATTATTGTAGTTAATGTAAACAGTGATATTCCAAGGTTTTATTCTCTTCTGCAGAAAATCATTTCAACCAAGAACATCAAACTTGAATCTTAGGCTTATCCTGTTATTTAAAAGGTAATTTACGATTTTCTTGAAAAGTTGAAAGACATATTGTATTTTGATATTTTCCAATACTTTCATAGCCTATATGAAAGGATTTGAGGTAAATCTTAATGGTCTAAAGTGCTGCAGATTTCTAGCTATGGCTTCAAAGCTCAAAGAGTTATGAGGAAGGAACTTTGGTCCTGCGAAGTCCCTGAAAAATAAAGATTAGCCACAAGGAAGGGCAGCTCCGCATATGCATTTATCAAGATTAGAGTCAACCTTTCTGTCCCTTCATATATGCACTTAAATTATTATTAGTATTACAATTTACAACTATCTCCGTATGTGAGCAATTAAAGTTTGTTTACAAGATGGTTGATCGATCGTGAACTTCTTTGAGTAGTGGATTCTGAACAATTCATGTCACTTTTTAGTCCTTAACCTTCTCCATGTAGGAGTGATATTTCCATTGAAGGGCAAGTTATGGAGTATTTGATTTGCAAAAAGAGTGTTTGGAGGATTAGAATTGACCCGATCCCATTTTGAGAAGTCAAAATTGTACACCGGTACACAAGTGGTAAGGAAAAGAATTTCAATTCATCAAAGTGAAATATCTTCTAAACATCAAAGTGATGTATGTTAAGGAAAAGAATTTCAATTCATCCATATCTTTGGGAACATCAAAGTGATGCATGTTAAGGAAATAAATTTTAGGGTTGATGTTGAATTTAAAGTAGGTATGCGTTTGAAGTTTGAAGCAATTCATTAAAAATACATACTTCGTATTTAAGTAGATTTTGGGCAATATATAACAATTCACAATATTCAAAATGAACTTATCATGAACTGTATAAATAGGGGAACCCACACTGTTCATTACATTCACCACTTCCATTGCTATATAAGCATCTTTTTGATGGATGAAATTGACAAATGTAGACTTATGTTTTTCTTCTCTCTTTTTTCCGAAGAAAATGTCAGTGACACTACGGTACTTCCTAGCTTTCTTATCATAAACATAGAGATGAAAGATGAGAAAAAATAGTGGGGTGATGATAAAATAACGGAATACGTAATACTAGATATAAGTTTCTTTTCATAAAAAAAAAATCAGAAGTAAACTTTACCTTTTTTTAGTATTGTAAAGTTTACTTCTAAACTAAACACATATATAATAACTTCTAACACAACAGCTTTTGTCGCTTACACTTTATTATTAATGACTATTTTTTAGTTTGCTCTTACAATGACATCTTATTCTTGATTTTATTTAGTTTTTTCACTTAAATACTCACTATCAATTTTTTATAATATTTGTGTAATTTTATCTAAATGACAGTTTACTCCCGTGCAACGCACGGGTGAGATAACTAGTTAGGTTCAAAGGGAAAACACAAATGTAAACTGGCTCGGGCAGTACTAGCCAAGATATAGTACACTCATGCCATTAACACTTAGGGTAAGTTACGCTTTTAATGATCTCTATATCTTGATACGTTCAAGTAAGGTATGACATGATATTTTCCATATAGATCTCCTATGCTGGTGGAAGAAGGCCGCTTCTATGAGAGTCTATGGTACGAGATAAATTCTCTGGTGCATGATATACTCTCTAAAACACTAACTGAACTAGGAGGTGTTCAAGGCCGAAACGAACACAAACATGAGAACCAAAGATGCACTCGGGGCTCTGTGTGTTATTCATTGTCTAGGTTTACGCTAAAACTGACAGTTCAAGGCAGAAATGGATATTGATTGGCCGGTAAATCCGATAAATATACACTAAGGTAGGTTCAAAGTTTCACGACTACTTAACTCTATGCAGAGTTCCCATCTTCCCATGTCAAATTCCAATATGTTTCCTGTCCTTAAACCAATTTCCCATTCATGTGGGGGGATTGTTGGAAAATGGATTTACAAATTAATATTATATTTATTAATATTATTTGTAAAAACCATTTTGAAATGAATGAGAAATTATTCCCCAAAAGATAAGTGTGAAATTATATTTAACACGCATACATTGTCGCCGCCGTCGGTCGGGTTGGGTTCGGGTCTTTGATGAGTCAACAATCGGGATTAAGATAGGAAGATTTATTTTTATCTACGTTTTTCGGATAAAACCAAATATAAGACACAACCATTCGTTTTAAAAGAAAGGTCATGAACTTTCTTTTAAAAGGTGTCTTTTGGGTTAGAGACTCCTGATCAGAGCTCTATAAATAGTTAAATACCCGCCTTGTCTTCAATTTTGGATAATCCGAAAATCATCACACAATCCTCCATATTCTGTCTTCCTTCATTGCATATTTGAGTTCGCCGAAATTCCGTTGGGAGCGAAGAACCGTTCTATCCTGGAAGACGCTTGCTACGTGTGTCGGGCAAAAACGTATTAAGAAAACAACTTTTACGTTGGGCTCGGTTACAAGTAATCTTACGTTTTTCCTTAATTAAAGTATTTATTTATTTATTATTTCATTTGCATGCAGAATATTAGTACACACAACAATTTCAAACAGGGAATGTTCGTTTTCTGATCAAATGTGTCAACCAATAAACCGCTACTGGATTCGTCATTGTTGAATTGATCAAATGCATTCATGAAAGTTCTTTTTCTTTTTAAATTACAAAATAAATAAAGCTATTGGTAGTCTGTTGTTTTCTTTTGATTAGTGGGATCATCTGATTGGGGGGTAATCAAGCGTTCATATTTGATTTTTTAAATGAATATCATATACTATCATGTTTAACACTACAATTGACGACTTGTGGTTATAATTAAGTACAAAGTGATAGTTTTATGGAGGAAAAGGCCAGTTAAGTATATGAAGTTGCAGAGTGTGTTATAAAATAAGTACATAGTGATAATTTTTTTGAGGAAACACAATGGTACATTAAATTGCATATTTAGTTAAGAGCCGTTTTCTTCCATCCTCCCATCCTCGGAATTTGTGTAAAAAACCAGGTGTGACCAGGCTGCCTCGTGTGTATGAAGTAAGCCCTAGCGGCTACTGGTTCTGCCGCAATGGCCTTTGGCTTGTGTCTCTGGAGGAGCGTAGAAGAGCGGGACCCCATGCCGCCGCTGCTTGTGCTGTGAGTGAAGCTGTCTAGCGGCCCTTACTGGTGGAGCTTGGGAAAAAATCAGACTCCCTTCGAAACTGGCCTTTGAGCTGCACATATGAAGTTCTCAGCCCATTTCATCACTCCTGCTACGGCGATGGGCTGATGACCCTCCAGAGCTGGTGGCGAGAGTCTGCAGCAGCTGGTGAGCTTCACCTGACAGCACACGATGGAGCCCCGGACAGTGACAACCTAGATGACGACGACGCGTGGCTTGGGCCTAAAGGAACGAACTAAGAGTGGCAAACAGATGTACAAGCACCTTTACGTTTGAATTGCAAACTGATGTACTTTTTACTGAATTTTTTATATAATTGAGTACAAGCACCTTTACGGTTGAATTGCAAACTTATGTACTCTTTACTCCACGGCTCCCAACTTCATGTACTTAATTGACCATTTTCTCTAATTTTTTGTAAGAGATAAGAAATAACTTTGCAGGCAATTACCATATTTTGGTTATTTTATTAGAACCGTCAAACCAAAGATGAAGAGGAATAATAAGCTCAATTCCTCAATCTAGTACTACGTAATAAAGAACCCAGAAAACACATATCTTAGTGGCATTTTATTGTTTTAAATAAAACACGGAGTACCATTAAGAACAAAAACTTTTTTACTTGATCGGCAAAAATGAATTTAGCTGATCAAATATCAATAAACCAGATTCAACCATTTTAATTAAATACAACGTAACTCTTACGAAACGGGTCTATGTTATTAAGAGTAAATATATAGAACATGACAACATGTTCATGCAAGCTCAACTAAAGGGGTAAAAAGAATACTTGTTTAAGAAATGTAAGGTACATGTGATCATCTACCTCCTAAATCTAATCAACTTCAAACAACACAAATTGCTTATTCTGTTTTTGTTGGGTTTTTTAGCAGGGGAGGTTGGTTGGGGTTGGGGGGGGGGGGCATTTCTAGTAGTTGCTAAGTGTTTCTTCCGTAAAAGAGCACATGAAGAAGCGGGAACATGAAGTTGATAAACAGATGATAAAGCAAACAATGCTGGGTCCTATAGTGCTTGCTACTTACCCAGGTTAACTTCGTCTTTTAGGGTTTTTGGTGATTTTTTGCGCGGTTTGGCAGGGGACTACATTAACAATGTTCCATTTGCTGTGCTTCTATTCCTTTGAGGCCATGATGCTCTTCCCAAGAAATAATCCATCTCAAGTGCAACTCATCCAGCAACAACCTATCTCTAAAATGTGGGTTGTTGTGTATCATAAGGGAGGGTATGGGTTGTAATGTACTCCACCATATCCACTGCCAGCCTCACGGTGAACCTGAATAATTATGAAAAAGAGGAGGGTGAATATGAGTAGCTGGAGTTAAATATTCATTTCAATCGTCCAAAAGCAGTGTGCTAATTAAATTCCTTACAAGTGCTTAACAGAAAAGCTGCTATAAATACGTAGTATAGCGCAGTCATAATTCAGGATTGCGTTTAAGACCAATCAATCAGGCCATAAAGTTTTAGTCTAAATGTCATTAAAGATTGAATCCAGACTATTGGCTAAGCGAAGCAAAATCTTGTGCACCCATATGTCTGATTTTCTGATGTGGAACTCTAGCCGAGTTAATCTATTATAGCATGTGTTAGAAACCTTATGTTTGTTCATACACATTATTGTAATCCCCATGCTTTCAAGTACTGTCATAATAAATATCTAGCAAATTAAAAGTGATAAGAGGGATACAACAGTCTTTGTTCTTAAAACTAGTAGCATACTGAGGGAGGTGATGATGAGATCAGTCTCAAATGAAACAACTCGCATGGACTACAGAAGTGTGATTATATTTTAACAACGGGTGACTCCGTGATACAGAAGTCAAAACTCGTGACTAAGGATGGCAATGGAGGCAGGGGCCCGCAGGCTTTGGGTGAGATATTCCTACCCCACTAAAACATGGGGCAGGTGACAGGGAATGATAAACCCGCCCCGCCCCCATTTTATATACACACACAACATATTTATATATTATAAATAACATATAAACATATATATAGTTATAGTTATAGTTATAGTTATAGTTATACTATATATAATAAACACATAAACGTAGATATACATAATCCATATACATACACACATGTATGTGTATTAGTGTACATAGTTAATGAAATAATATATGTAATAGTAATAACTAATAACTTATCGGGAGTAATATTTATCATAAGCGTTGGATAGATTTTAAATTTGAGAAAGTGAGCGTAAAGAACACACACACATATAATTAAGTATATGTTATATATGATGATAAAATTGGAGCCATATGTATGATGATAATATGTAATATGTTTACTTATGTTTTTACTTTTGTTTTCTTAGATCTTATTCAAATTAAAGAATAATTGAAATTGATAGTATTAGCTTTTAGCCTTTTATTGCACACAACATTATCTAGTACAGTACAACTCTTTTAGTACTAATGATATATGTGCGTGTAATCTGTGTATACAGTGGATTCAAAAATATGCTAATAAGATAAATAAAATTTATACGGGCACCCGCAGGAGACAATGGGGTGGGGGCGTTGGGCGGGGTGGGGTGGAGGCAGGGGGCAGGGCTAGGCGTAGGCATAATGGAGGTGGGGCAGGGGGGACTTTTTGACATTGGGCGGGGATGGGGAGTCAACCCCAGCCCCCATACCCGCTTTGTTGCCATCCCTACTCAAGCCCTAAAGATCCTCTGTGAGTCTGTGACTATCTTTAAAAATGTTAGAATTTTAAAATTCAACAGTTGCAACATGTTGAATCTTACACTATTCACATGCTCTACTTTGACTACATTTTATTTATTAATGCGTTAGAAATTTAATTTTTGAAAAATATTGTTTAAATTCCTCTCCTTATAAATTTTTGAAATCCAAACAAATGTTTTACTAAAAGGGAATGAAATATATTAATGATCAGTTATGCATTGGCAAATGTGAAAACGGACATATTGCAACTAAAAAAGAATGCAGGGAGTATATTATTATTATTACAATGATTATTATTACATTTCAACTTAGCAAACCGCCAAAAAAGGTCCAATTTGACATAAAAACATAATGCCTACAATCATTAACAAGCAAGTGTTATGCCATTTCCCTTATTTAACACGCTGTGTACTCGATCTAAGTCAGATTCTCATTCCTCCCCCGCTTAAGCCCGAAGAAGGGCAAATATCAATTGATATTAGTAACAATAATAAAAGGTAAATGGTGAGGTTCCTCTGAATAATATTGGGTGAATGTTGGGAATGAAACTAAAGCTACACTTGAAGGTGGGAAAAAAATCTTTCACACAGATGAGATGGAGCCTATCGTGAACTTTTGCTCATTTATTTAACTTGCAGTGCCTCCATTGTGATCTGACTAGAAATAAAAGCTCCATATTACCTATGTGGAGTCTGTGGAAAGAAGAGTTTGAAGGAGCATATGAAGCTCCTACAAATACCGCAGATTTTGAAGGAATAAAAGAGGGAGGGAGAGTGAGGAAGTGAAGTACTTTAATGTAATTTTTATGTACAGCAGAGTTCAATATTCATGATAATCAGGTTCCTAAATGAGTGACGTTGATTTCAACCCAAAATTGTAAAAAAGATGGTCTTATTGGGCAATACATTGAGAAATATGACATGGTTGGTATTCCTGAGTAGCAAGTAGCAACACCAATGGGAGCCTATGAGTAGTCATGACTCATGAAGTCAATGGTGGGGTCGGTGTTGCACTGTTGTTGCAGCAGATGTCATTGACAAGATGACGGGAGAAGACAGTGCGATGGAGTCATGGAAACGGTCAATGGGAGTTCAAGTAAGTGTTGTCGTCGTGGTAAAAGAAAGCGATGGTAAACAGTGGGAGTGAAGAGTGGTGGACTGTGGCCGCCATTTGGCTGCAGTGGCAATTCTCTTTATATATACCTTGCATTATAATTATCACTATTGCTAATGATTTTGCTAATGATTTATGTCCTATGTTTGCAAGTGTTATTTAAAGAAAATATCAGAGAAAATTCCTTAAATAGGAGTAAAATGTAGCATCTTCCCTCAAATCGGAGTTTCATTGTTTTCTTCCCAATAGACCCAGTCATTATAAACAGGAGCAAAAATGTAGCATCTTCATTATTTTGGAATGTTTTATCTTTTTCTTATTTCAATAGACCTAATAAGTCTTTTTTTGGGAATAAAACACAGTTAGTCTATTTTTGAAGGTTCTTCATGTTTTACTCCTATTTTGACCAATTTCTTAAAACCATAGTCCAGTGCTTTTACTTTATGTGTATTCCTTTTAGCTGAATTATTATTTTGCTCCAACTTCCTAAGTTTTCATACCAAAAATACATAAATACCTTATTACCTTTACATTTCATCTAAATTTTCTTACTTTTTTTACTTGTGCACCTTTCCCTCCTATTCCACCCATCCACCCCTACTATTTTACTTTTCGTTTTCAAACCCAAATCTACTTTATCAAATAAAAAACAGAGCAAGCATGTTTTAGCGCTAAGAAAGAAACAGATTCTAAATACCCTTTTGTGGTATTTTAATATCATCATAGCGACAGTGTTGATATCAAAATGAAAGATCACATAGATGGAACATGAACCTGCTGTACAGCATAAGGGTTGGGGTACATGTTTCCACCATAACCAGTTGCAGGAGGAGCTCCACCATAACCTGTTGGATATGCAGGGCCTGAAGAAATATAAAAAAGTCAACAACTTGTACTCAGTGAGTTGCAAGAGGGGAGGACAGACATATTGAGTTGGACATACTTGGTGTTGCTAGAGCAGCAACCGCCCTTGCCCTGTTCTCTGCATCAGCTACTTCAGCACGCAAGTTTTCAATATCATTATTCATAGAGTTCAGATTTTTCTCCAGTATTTGACTCTGTTCTTGATTAATGGTTTGCATCTTCTTTTCATATTCAACAGCAGCCCTGCCCTTGTTCAGGTGAGAATATACTATTAAGAATTCTTTAAATTTCATTACAAAGAAATAGAGTTGATAACTTGATATAAATTCATTTTGACAAGGTGGCACGGTAAAGCAAGAACCCTAGAGGGTGTGTTTGCCAGAGCATTTTAGCTCCCAAAAAACTAATTGCAAAGCAATGGGATTTGGGAGACATTTTGGTGAGACTATAAACATTCACAAAATGCAAAATTTATAGTTTCTTCATTTGTGCATTTGGTGTTATATAATTTTTGAACCAAAATGTCCTCTACCAAACCCATTTTTCCTTCTAGCTTACCAAAAATGTTTGCAAACAACTAGTTTATCGAACACTCTCAAACACTACCTTCATTACAAAATAATTGCCTTGTTTAGTAAAATAGTTGAAAACTTGAAAGATGTGGTTGAGATTTGAGTAGAAAAAGTTTCAATGATATGAAAGTGAAACACATACGGAGTATTTTTAAGACAGTTATATTGGGAAAGCCTGAAAAGGATAACAAGCAATTATTTTGGGAAAAATGACGAAATTGCAGCATTGTTCTCAAAGCCCCATTTTGTTCTTATCTAAAATTGCAAACTTCTTAATTCCAAAGGATCAGACACCACTTTTGCTCGAACACTTATAATTACAATAATTACATAGGATGTGGTTATGCTGTTGCCAAAACAATCTTTTCAACAATTACTAAGCATCAATGGATTCAACTATTTTTGTACCTCTCAGCATTTGAATACGTCATAGTTAGATATACAATCACAAATGGAGCAAGGCAATATGCAAACATACTACTGCAATACCTTCCTTTTTGGATTCCCTTCTGCATAGTGGCAATTTCAGTTTTAATTGCCTTGACCTGCTTCAACTCCGGCCGAACCTTCGCGAGCTCATCCTCAATTTCCTTCAACTTTGCAGTGAGCTCTTCACAGTCACCACTCATTTTCTTGATATCATCGTTTACTTGCGCGAGCTCAGCGCAGACTCCATCTATGCCGCGAATCTCTGCATTTGTTCTTATTGAATTCTCATATACTTGACGCACCTCAACGTCGCACTCATCCTTGATGGTGGATGCGGTTGCAGTTAAGTGCTGGAGATCCTGCTGGACGTCGGAAAGCTGCCGCTTGAGGGAGACGTGAGTAGTGGCGAAGCGCTGGTTCTCGAGGAGGAGGGTTTGAATTTGCCGGTGCTGGACAGCGATATGGTCCTCTAATACGGCGGCAGGGTGGAGCCGGGGTTGGGCTTCATGATGCGGGAGGCGGTGAATAACCCGATGATCGGCAATTGAAATTGGATGACGCTCCCCCTTCCTGAGGATGAACGCATCTCGCGATAGATAATTCCGTCCCGACATGTGAACTCAATCCAACTGAAACAGAGCTTTGCTATGAGCCGGCAGGTTACATAGTTACATCTAAGTTACATCGGGCCAAATTAACAAAAGGGAAATAACAAGAATTCCACTTTTTTTAATGGTTTGTGGTCTTTTCTGACGATTTTAATTATCAAAAATAATAATGGCGGAAGAATCATATATGAGCGAAAACGCAATAGTCATGTATCAAAAGTGGACAAAGTGAAAGATGTGGACTAAATGTGGAATTTACCTAAAACGCGTAGGATCAAAAGTGGAATTATATTCAAAACAGGAGGATCACTTGACAATTTGTAATAAATACTCCGTAAAAGATATGATGAGAATAATATGTTTGGAAAAAGGTGGTTTATATTAATATAACACAATTCACACGAGGAACATCAAGACAAAAAGTTCACTTCCAATCGCCATTATTTGAATCAGATTTAGAGTCAATCACCTTTCGGAAATCAATATGACTCATTGATCCTATAATGGGCATAACAGAACTAAAGGCCGTCAAAACAGACTTCTCAAATCACCAATTTAAACTCAAAAGCCCGACACAATGAAAAACAAATGACAAAAATAAGAACAATATGACCAAAGCAAGAAACAAAAGCAAGAAAATAACTATAGAATTTTAGCTGCTTCCCTCGAATCATGAGAAGCTTTAGTTGTCCTTCCTAGGTATAAAACCTTGAGAAAATTGCTGAAATAGAAGTAAAAACATTTGTAAATTCCAAAATATGATTCTCATGTTTTTATTCCCGAAATTGAAGAAATTAATATCATGTTTAAAGTCTAGTACTACCAAAACATGACAGTAATTAGTCCTATTTTGGGAATAAAAACATGACAGTCCTATTTTGGAATTTACAAACGTTTTTAGTCCTATTTATGGTAATTTATGGTAATTTCCCCAAAACTTTCTCAGAAATTCCTGTGGGCCTTGTATCCAGCACCCGCCTCCTCTTTTTTTTATGGCTCGTACAGCTCCATGACATCGCCACTCGACTCGTCCAGCGTCCCTTCGTTGTCGATTCCTTCCTCGAAGACCAGTTCTTCTTCCACCCCCAATATCCAAATTGTCATATTGGTGAATAATGGACTCCATAATACATTCTTGTTGATTGGAGCTGTTGAATTTAGAGTTGCGTTCGATATAATCCCAAGCCTTCGCAGAACTGATAACACTGGCCGCACGTTGCCTATGTTGGGTGGTGGCGGATATAAAACCCTAACTCGAGGGAAAGGCCATCTCTCTCAAAACCTTTGAGTGACGAGATTATTTTTACACATTCATTATAAAAAATGAGATTTTTTTTAAAGCTCTAGAGTCTGGTAAATATTTTTATGAAACAATGAAAAAAAATATTACTCGGGGTACTTAGTATTATGAATTTTTAGTGTTGTTATGATTTTTTAAGATGTTTTTATTTAGACAGTTGTTAGTTTCAAATCAGGTCAAATTAGATTAAAACAAAACAAATCAGATTTAAATAGATCATAATTCGACAGTTATAAAATACATATAGACCAGAGCATATCAGACTAGTTCAAACCAAACTAGACATAAGCAGACCAGATCAAACAAATCATACTATCCAAAAAAAGGTACAATGATATTCATCCTTAAATGGACAAAAATGGGACATAATTCTAATCTGGACAAAAAAGTAACTAAAATAGTAAGTGGATCGAGAGGCCCTTCATATCCATTATCGTTAGCCTATCCCTGATTGCAATTGATCTGCTTCTCTCCTTATTGCTACCAGACTTTGGAACTGGACATCCAACCACCCTTACCCCACAGTAGGTGGTAGTCTATGCGACACTAGGGTAATGATAATGATGACGCCTTTAACAATTTTGTTGACGTAAAAGATATGAATCTTTTATTCTTCTTCCAAATGTAGGAATTGCTCAAGAGACGTTTTCTTAAAATACTCCATATGTATTTAGATGGTTAAGCTATATGTTGATAGGATTATTGATCCTATATGGCTATATGGGAGTTGAGAATCTTATATGAGACAACATTAGGTATGTTTTTTGTCACTTCAGGGCTTTTGCTTCCAATTTGAAACTATATATTGCACTTCTGAATTTCTTTTTTCTATATTTAAGCTTATGATATTATTCATACTGAAAAGATAGTGTACTTACATCACACAAAATTCGGCTTCTTAAAGCTCCTCAAAGTTATCTTCTCTCTCAACTCACTCTTCTTAAGAAAAGGGACATGGGGTCATGGTACTTGGAGGAAGGAAAATATGGAACACAAATGCTTCTCCAATTTAACTGGATCAGGTATTCCCCTCAGTTTGAAAAGAATTGCTAGGGATAGCTTAATGATTAAACAAAATCAAAGTCATAGTAAATTTGTATTCAACCTAAGCTTGTAGTCAGTGTCCTTTTCTATACATTTGTCATCAGGACAATAAAGCCATACAATAAAGCCATACATGATCTCAAATTAAATATGCTTCTGTTAATTGAAGCAACTTTATTAAATAGTGATGCATTTATCTAGAATTTTCTATGTAGAAAAGGCTAGAAATGTTGTAGAAAACTATAGCTAAAAATATTCTAGAGAATTCTAGAGTAAAATCTAGAGTAGTAAAACATAGTTGTAGAATACTCTAGATTCCTAGCATTTAATAAGGATCTAGAATGATCCTCTAACTCCTATAAATAAGACTCATTGTACTCATTTGCTCACCAAGAAAAACCAAGCAACATCAATACAATACAATTTTTCTGGAAACAATAGCTCGACTCTAAAACATCTCCTCTACACTACAACTCACTAAAATCACTTATCATATTTATACACCTTCAACCTCTTCTATTTTCAAACAAACTTGAATTGATCAGGTTGTTGATGTGGGATTTAAACTGAAATATGCATACCAAGAGAGGTTTCAGATATATATAAGTGCATGTATTTTTTTTAGAACAAATAACTAAATTATTAATAAAACTGAGGACCAGATACAAATTCGCCATAACAAAGGCTACACTGGGGTGAGACTCAGAGCTAGATTCACGCTTATCATAAAGACTCCATCACGCGGACCATCTTGCGAACCCCGCAACTTGGTAGACTCCATAAAGAGCAATGTTGCACCTGCTACTGGAAGGAGAATGAAAAACAAAACAGAGTTCAGAACTGATGAAGAAACAGAAAAGTAACATAATCCAGTTTGACCAACCACTGGCAAGGGAGTAGCGGTTTGACTAGCCTCCGCTAAAGGAACATCCTTCTTATCCTCACACTCTCCTGTTACCAGCCACTTCCAAGTTTTTTTAAGATTCGTCATCTGCATCCATGCTCGCCTGTATGCCCACCTCGATATCATTCTCAGTGATCCTACGCTTCCTGGGCGCATCCTCGATTGTAGCGATCTCCTTACCCTTTGACAAGAGTCCTTCCACCAAATAGCTTTCATGTTCCTTTGTCTTTTTGTCAGACATTACTTTTTCTTCCCGCCTATCACCCGGTTTGTTATTGCTATGACTAAGCCATCTGTTTTCCGGGTGCACTCCTCCCCGCCTCATATCGTCCCGAAGCCATGGCCCATAGGGTTTCTCCCTGATCCCTAAACCGCTATGTGGGTTAGAGGGACAAAATCGGTCAGCATGACCAAGAATCACGCACAGAAAGCAAAAGTTCGGGAGTCTCTCATATAAAAAGTTTGCCCAAGTCCAGCTATCCACCTCTTGTCTAACCTGTAAACTTCAGCTTAAAGTCATGGTAATGTTCAGAGTGACCCTTATGCGCATAACCAACTTTTGCTTTTCACCAGGAGAGATCTCACCTATTTGCACAAATCATCCGATGCTATTGGCTATGCCACGGGCTACCTCTGTTGTTATGTAACTTAACGGTAGATCATGTACCTGAACCCAAAAGTCTGCATGGTCCAGTGTAACTTCCAGAGGCTTATCAGTACGCCCCAACCGTTTGATAACCACCAGATTTTGCTCAAAGGACTAAGGCCCTTCATCAACAACTTTGTTCAGGTCTTCTTCATGATAAAACTGTAACAAGAATTTTGAATCCTCGATTTCATCAATAGAGACCCCTTTCACTGGTCGCCAAACCACAACCATTGTTTGGCAGAAAGAAATAGCACGAACGGGTTTATCAGCCACCACTCTGGACACCACCGCTAGATTGAAACCCTATGTAATCCCACCCTCATTCTCCGTTCTTAAATACATGCTTCTTCCTCTTCCTCTTCCTCTTCCTCTTCCTATTCCTCTTCCTCTTCCTCTTCCTCTACCTCATCCTCTTCCTCTTCTTCTTCTTCTTCTTATATATATATAACATATATATATATATATATATATATATATATAGAGAGAGAGAGAGAGAGAGAGTCCCGTTCGAGTCAGGAAGGCCTGACCGGAAGCCCCGTGCGGCCTTCCCATTTTGGGGCCTTCACGCTAGAATTTTTTGATGAAATTTTTTGAGCATGTTTCTCATCAAGTCTAGTTTATCCATACCAAATTCTAGCTCAAAATTCGACCGGGAAGGCAGTCAAATAATTTCTTGAAACATACTGGGCATTTTGCGCATATATAGGTTTTGGTTCAAATAAGAACACGATCTTATGAGAGAAATGAAAACGAATCTGGACCATTAGATTTGCTTCAAGTGAATTCAGTGTGCATTAGATGAAACTGTAATGTGCATTAGGTGAAATTGAAATGTGCATCACAAAGGGTACGATAGAGTGACATTATGTGCAGTTGAATTGTGCATTACGTGAAATTGAAATGTGCACTAGTTGAAGCTGAAATGTGCAGAATAAAAAGTACGATGTGATGTTATTTTTGTACTTTTTTCCCGCACATATCAGTTTCATCTAATGCACACTTGAGTTTAAATTTTTATTTTGCACATTTCAATATCATTTAATGCACATTTCAGTTTCACCAAATGCACAATTTGGTTCCACGTAATACAATTCAACGGTCCAGATTTGTTCTCATTTTTCTCCTAAGATCTGTTCTTACCGGAACCGCTCCCTATATATATATATATATGTGTGTGTGTGTGTGTGTGTGTGTGTGTATGTATAATCAAAGAGGTGGAAGAGCAATAAGGGCCCTGTTTTTGCTTCGTGTGATACCTTGTGCGAAGACTTATACGAGTAAGAATTTCTACACTAGCAATGTATATATCTCTATATATAAGTTCGAATTGAGAGATAGGGAATTAAATTGATTAAACAACAATATTTACCTTTATTATTATTATTATTATTATTATATAGAGGGAGCAAAAAATGGAAGAAGAAAGTACATATAAAGTAAACGGTTGGGTTGCTTCTGGCGAGATAAAAGGATTGATGATATTGGTAGGATGTAAGGTTATTCTTGACATTTTGTATACAACACATATTTTAAGCCAAATAAAGCAAACACATCTTTAATAAGCATTCCTTAGTAAGCAATAGCTTACTAACCCATGTTTTACTAAACGCCGTTTAGTAAACAATGAAGTAACTCTCATTTTAATAGCAGCACCCAATGATATTGTAACTCTACTAAAGAGACAGAAGGTCACCATAATTTTGATCATACGATAATTTTCTTTAAAAATTAAGATGGGTTTTTAACAGAATATTACTAAAATAAAACATATTTATATGACTATTCATTACTACAATGTGGTGTTGTGGTAACTTAAGTTCAAAACTTGAACATGAATTACTATGATTTTATTACTACTCTAGTCAATAATCATATTTTTGTAAATCATCTTTATTTTGGTCATATTTATATAATTATTTCAATTAAGATAGGAGCTGAGTAGTTTATCTTTGCTTTCATTATCTAGGACCTAAAATAGTAAAATCCATATATAAACGTACACTTAGTGAGGGAAGATGGTGAGATAATGAACAATTGCTATAAATATCTAAACTAGAGTAAGGAAGACCACATATAAAATAAATAAAGATTATATATTTTTCCATCAAAATGAATATTGAGAAGCTCGACTTCTAAATTAATACTGTAGTTAATATAATAATAAATGTGTTGCGTAGATTGATTTGATGATAAGGAAGTGATTAAAACACTTTTCCCATTATCAAACTTTAGCTTTAGATGTTTCTACACTTTCAGTCTTTAGTTGTACCCTGAGTTTGGATTTGTTTTTCCTAAAGATCTCCTACATGCATTTCATGTGATAACGATCTTTGAGATTATTATGGAAGACCAATCAGCTTTAACCATTACAACCCTACTGTGATACACGGTAAATATCTGCTCTCTTTGCTTTGTTATTCTTTTATTATGTATTTCCTTTTACGGTGATATAAAAGTGCATTAGGATAAATAATTTCATTTCAAGATTAAGTGATTGTTTAGATGAGGCGTTTTAGTCTTTAAAAGTGGTTTGCAGGAGAAAGATTTAGAGTACTCGTGCTATTTTTTGCCATTTTTTGAGATTTTATGAAAACAAAATTCGTTCTTTTTTAGTTGCAACATATTGAATTTTACAATATTCACGTTCTCTACTTTGACGACATTTTATTTATTAATTTATAAGAATTATTTTTTTGAAAAATATTGTCCAATTTGTCTCATTACAAATTTTCAAAATATAATTTTTAATTTTTTTACTAATAGAGAATAAGAGATATTGACGGTCAAAGACACGCGTTGACAAATGTGCAAAGTTGACTGTTGCAACTAAAAAAGAACGGATGAAGTATTAAATGTACAATAATATGCTACCTAGTTTAAGTTATTTCAATCAAACATTTTCCATTTTAGAAACATTTTTATGAACAGAATATAAACTAAGCCCTCCTTAGAGCATCTCCAATGGTTGCTTTTAGGGACTTGCTTGCAATTTTGAAGCTATTAGCCCACCATTGGAGTGCATCCTTGTTTCTAGCTTGGACAAGCAAATTAGCCAAAACAAGCTAATTGCTAGAAAGGAGAGAAACTTGGATTAAAATGGTAAGTATCAAATATATTTAATTTATTTGTAATTGATATATTATATTAATTAATTATGCAACGGTAAAGTGAGTAAGGATGTTTTCTTTTGGACTGAAATTTGCTGGTCTGGTCAGATCTGGTCTGTTTAAGTCTGGTTTGGTCTGGTCTGGTCTGAACTGGTCTGGTCTGGTCTGGTAAACGTTTGGTCCCTGTGTATTTATAACTACGAAGTCTGGTCTGTTTAAGTCCGGTCTGGTCTGTTAAAGTCTGGTCTGGGACTGAAAACAGTCCAAAAGAAAACATCCTAATACAACGATCAAGTTCCAAATTAAAAGTGATTTCAATCTCTTCCTCTTAATTATATATACCGAATGGTTTTAAAAGTTAGTGTACTCTTCAAATGGAGGACTATGAAAACCTATAGAACAAGTATTACTCCATTCTGAAAAACTCTTCACTCTTCAAGCACCGAAAATCCAAACTCTCAAAATTTCACCTCACATATATCAACCCCAATAATTCCTACAGTCCAGCCAATTTTCTAAAATTTTCATCCAAGAAGAGATGTCAATCAATATCATCGACATCGTTGTGATACAAAATTTTCATTTCCACCAAATAAAGGAATGCATGATCATCGTGGATATTATAATTCGCATATCCTTATTTTTTTTACTTAACAAATACATTTTATTTTTCTGATTTTAATAATGTGCATTTTCATCCGTGTTGGGCGTTGGATTAGTGTTTGCTCAAAGTCATAGTTGATTAATATTTTTTATTATATTAATAAATCAATTCACTCAAAATGTGTATTTTTAAAATTGATTAATTTGTGGGGTCTATTCAAGACACAAGCATTGTGGCTAACCATTGGACTATCACATTGCTTGAAAATGGATTAGCTAGAAAAAATGATGTGGCAAGCAAAGGTCCAACATATTTAGCTAACCATTGGAGATGCTCTTACCTGCCTGGCCTCCAAAACCATCCATTCGAACGTAACAATCACTAAAGACTACATTACTTTTTTTGTTGTAACTAAGGGTACGTTCGGTAACGTTTCTGTTTTTCTGTTTCTGTTTTTTTTCTTAGAAAAAAAATAGAAACACGTTTGGTAAAAAGTTGTTTTTATTTCCAAAATCATAATCTTTGTAAGTGTTTCTAGAAAACGAAAACATAATTCTGAAATCCACAAAACATAGTTTCTATAAATTTGTTATCATTTATCTTCAATACCCAACTATCGACACGAATTATATCGTACAGTCGGCTGTATCGTGCGCATGGTACAGCCGGCCTTTTAGTTCACAAATCGCAAGGCTTTCATCAGTTTGCAAGGCGTCCTTCGCTCGCTGCCTACACGATTCCATCGCAGTTCGGAAATTGCAGGGCTTCCATCGCAGGCTTCCAACCCCGACACTACATCATCCAATCGTTCTGATGCTTCCTTCCCAGGAATCAACTATTCAAACAATTGATTAACTAACGTCTTCGAAGAAGGTGGAGTAGCTGCCTGAAGTGAATTCTGCGGACTCTGACAATTGCAGATGTCGTCAATTGCAATGGATTACTTGAGACTTGTAGACTTCCACTTCTTTTTTTTCGTTTTCATTCCTTGTTAGCAACTTTAATTTGAGAATTTCAAAATGATTTAATTGAGGTTTAAGTTTGATTAAAAATAATTTTGCCTCTTTCACTTTGATTAATAATAATACTCAATTGCATAATTCTAATACTCAATAGAGGAGATTTGATACTCAATAAAAATATTTTGATGTTCAACTAACAAAGTTTATGATTTTCATATCATTGCTCGAGTTATGAATGCTCATTTGATACTGGTGTTATGCACATTTTAAAATGTTATATCCATGCACATTTCAAAGCTAGGGAGTATCACATTACATTAAATTCATGTATGAGTTGATTATAGATATGAGATCACATGCCATGATACTCAATTGCATGTTTCTAATACTCAATACAAGAGATTTGATGTTCAATGAAAATGTTAGAGCATACTAGAAATTTTAAATGAGCTTTTTAAACTCTGTGATACTCATTTCGTAAGTGATTTGTACTCGTTTGATATTGTTACTCGACCTTCGCTCGCCGCCTACACAAATGACAATTCTCGACAACCACGACCTTCGATCTTCTTCTCTTTCTTGCTCTGGACTCTTCCTTTTTCTCTTTTTCTTACCCAAGTTTGGTGAGGTAGTCCGCTCATTTATGATATGAGCATAACAAATGAAACTATGGGCATAGTAGACATTTCAAATGAGTTTTTTCAATGCTCATTGCGTAATTAATGTATACTCATTTGATATTAGTGCAATACTCATTTTAAAATGTCATATTCATGCAAATTTCAAAATGAGTTTTATGTTAAACTCAAATGATTATAACGCCCAAAATGAATGAGCTCACACAAATGAGTTTTTTTTAATATTTTGATACTCATTTTGTAAGTTAAGTATGCTCATTTATTATTGTTTTATGCTCATTTTAAAAGGTTGCACATGTTAAATACCAATTCTCACTTTATAAGTTATGTATGCTCAATGGCTATTCATGTTATGCTCATTTGTAAAATGGCATAACAATGCATATTTCAAAAGTTTAGAAAAAAATAAGGAAAAGAAAGTAAATTAGAAGAGGTGAAGCAGAGATCACGATACTCATTGTAATGCGTGTAATGCTCAACAAAATATGTCACATGCTCACTAGATGTGTTTTAATGCTCATTTAGTACAAGATGCGAATTTCATGTAAATTACAAAAATGCCACCATTTTTTAGTTGTGATATCAGCTTTCTTTTAATAACACGACGTTCATTATTAGACTCCTAATACTCATTAACATTAGATTCTTGCTCATTAACAGTACACGAATGATCACTTAGCAGAAACCACGATTTTTACATTATATTACAAAAATGCCACCGGCTGTACGGTGAGCACCGTACAGCCGGTTGTACAATGGACGCTTCCAACTATCGGGACACCACCGGGACACAACCGGCCACCACCGGGCCACCACCGAACCACCACCGGCCACCACCGGACCACCACCGGACCACCACCGGCCACCACCGGACCACCACCGGCCACCACCGGACCACCACCGGGCCACCACCGGCCACCACCGGCCACCACCGGACCCTTAATAATAGCACCCTTAAAAATATTAGTATCAATATTTTTTATACTAATGTTCTAACTCCGTAATGCATCATGTCAATGCACTAATTTATTAAAAAAATTAATGAAGCAAACTTATTACTACGTATAAAAAAAGCATGCATTAATAAAATTAAAGTGTAATAAAATTAGTCCATTACGCAGAATCAGCTTAGCAGACAATTTTCAACTTTTCAAGACGGTCCGATTTGGAAATCCCAATTTGGAGAGACCGATTTTAATTGCAGCTCCGATTCGCGTATTTTTGTACCGAAAACGAATCTTCCTGTTTTGGGAGTGGAAACAAAAAAGTACCGCTGATCCGTCAAAAACTCATCAATGGAAGCATCCGAATCCCATATCTTTTACGCCGTAGAATGAAGGATGTTTTCTTTTGGACGGAAATTTGCTGGTCTGGTCGTGTCTGGTCGTGTTTGGTCTGGTCTGGTCTGTTTAAGTCTGGTGTGGTCTGGTCTGAACTGGTCTGGTCTGGTCTGGTAAACGTCTGGTCTTTGTGTATTTTATAACTACGGAAGTTTGGTCTGGTCTAGTCTGTTTAAATCTGGTCTAGTCTGGTCTGGTCTGGTCTGTTTAAGTCTGGTCTGGTCTGGTCTGTGACCGAAAACAGTCAAAAGAAAACATCCCTAATTTCCCAGACTAAAAGTAAATCACGTATTTTTTGCACCAGAGAATCAAATCTCCCATATTTCTTTTCATTTCCTCACATTTATGAATTGAGATAAGATGGCACTTTTGGAAACAGCTTCTGGGTATGTATATCAAGCATAGCATTATTTCGGATACCTAGATGGTAGGTATGTTGATACATTTTCCATCTGCAACATTTACACTGTTTTTCTTGTGTAGGACTACTTGAGAATCTGTGTAGTCCATTATATCAAACATTCTTTTGCCTATTCATTTCGTATGGAAAGGCTGCTGCCAACTCTCTATGTCTAGATCAAAGGTAGCTTTTTAATTTCATTCTCATAACAAATTACGTTTGGAGGGTTTCAGGAATGACTGAGAATTGAGGTAACAGGAGTTACCAATCTATTCATTTTGGATGAAACAGGGGTTCATATCATAGAAGTTTTGACCTTGTTTTAGCTTCTTGATCTTTGGTTTTAGAACATTGATGTTGATAACCTTCCATCTTGAAATGCATTGTAGTTAATTAGTTATTGTTATGTCCCCAAGCAAGTCCTGAAAACACAATTCCCAGAGCAACCACATTTTGAGTTGAAAACAGTGAAATTTTCTGGTGCTATTGGAATGTGAAGGAGCTTGCAGCCTACTTACTAAAAATGCAGTTGAACTTGAGCAGATGTTCATTCAAGCAGTCATTTTGGGACGCAATGACAAGTGAGCTTTTTAATTTTTTGAAGTTTTTCAGTGGCTTTCGGTTTCATCTAGTTGTTTCTTTCTTCCTTTTTAAATAGCTTGGTGTTGGTTTTGACAGATAATTCTCATCGGTAGCTTTTGTGCATCTAACATGATAAGAAAGACAAGGTACAAAAGATGGTTGGGTCTTATTAAGCTTATGATTATGGATCTAGTTTTTGTGCCTTCCTAGTTTATTTGTTACCATCTCATTTGAAAGAACACACTACTTGTTCCCATCAAATTGTGGAAACTTATAATTAGAAGCTAATGATAGTGTCATGCCAACCATAAAAAAACAATTTGGAAAAGAAAATGTAGGTACATATGCCATGGAAATTTGTAAGATCCAATCAAGATATTCTTTATCCAAAAAAGAAAATAAGTAAATAAAATTATGTCAGATAAATTCATAAAGAATAATAATGAACATATCCATACACCTTGATTTCATACTCAAAATATTAATGCTGACATAAACTGTCCACCTTTTTTATTTGACAATAAATAAAACAGGGGTGCTACATAATTTATTTCTATGATATAAACTTAGTTTCTTACAACAACAACAACAACAACATCCAAGTCTTAGTCCCAAACGATATTGGGGTCGGCTAACATGAATCGATACATGATATCACCAAAAGGAAAAGAAAGAAAATAAAGATAAAAAAGAAGTGCATTCAAATTCTAGATGTCACCATCCAAATGAATTTACTTGGGTGTCATCTATGCAATTGTCCGGGATAGATATAAGTAAGAGTGCACCAAAGATCATGTGCACTGACCCTCTCTGCTGAGTTCAAGCATAATAGTCTCTGAACTACAAAATAGATGAATTCTAGCACATATTACTTTGCAAATCAAGTGTCAAGACTATGATCAAATTACTTAAAGTAACCTTTAATAGATCCATTCCTTCATCACATAGGTCTCAATCACCCAAACCTTCACCGATACACTACGGTAAACCTTTGATGAGAAGAATTAAAGTGAAAATAGACGAGACCATGCTTATGTGATGGAAGTTCATATTTTCCAAAAATCATGTTTAGCCAACAATGTATAATCAATACAATGCATATTATATAATTTTATTGGGTTATACACTTATACATATTATTAGTAGTAACTAGTTTTTTTAGTAGTAGTTACTATTTTGTACTAATATATTTAAAAATTCTTCGGATAACTAGAACTTCATCCTCATCATCAAAGCACATTTTACACAAACTCACCTTAGGTGTAAGAGGGCCACCTGCACACCACGCTCTCGCAGACCAAAAATATGTAAATTTAATAATCTCAAATTCATTTAATATGTTTTCCGGTTTAAGATCTCGATGAATTATAACACTGTCGTACAAATGTGCAACACCACGCATTATCTGCCTCGTCCAATCCTGCACAATGAAACAATTGTTAATTTATTGTGTTGTTTGGTTTGTTAATATATACTCCGTACAATATATTTTTCTTACTTTTACAGTACAAGGTCAATTTGGGTACCTTCATACTTAAAATCCATGCGATGAAGACTGTAACCACCATCCTCCATTATCAAAAATATTTAATCCTTTATTATGGAAACTTTCATAAATATAATAAAATCCAACAAATGAAAAAAATAGTGTAACTTTATTATAAAATATGAATTTTATAAATGTAAATTTTTTGCTAATGAACAATATTTTCATGTTTCATCTCACTGAGCATTCCCAACTCTCTTATAATCCATCGACTTAATTCATTATTTATTTATGGTTGCAATAATTTTAAAGCGATAATAGTAGCAGTTTTTTATATGTGATCCTTTACATTGGTACAATATCGTAGTTGGCCTCTAGGTCAAATGAGCAATATAATAATTCTGAATTTGCTAGTCTCTATAAGCTAAACCACTTATAGAGACTGTCACTGAGAATTGAGGTAACAGAAGTTATCAATCTATTCATTTTGGATGAAACAGGGGTTCATATCATAGAAGTTTTGACCTTGTTTTAGCTTATTGATTTTTGGTTTTAGAATATTGACGTTGATAACCTTCCATCTTGAAATGCAGTGTAGTAATTGTTATGTCCCCAAGCAAGTCCTGCAAACACAATTCCCAGAGCAACCACATTTTGAGTTGAAAACAGTGAAATTTTCTGGTGCTATTGGAATGTGAAGGAGCTTGCAGCCTACTTACTAAAAATGCAGTTGCACTTGAGCAGATGTTCATTCAAGTAGTCGTTTTGGGACGCAATGACAAGCGAGCTTTTTAAAATCGCTTTTTAATTTTAAGAAATTGATCCCAATAGGAGTAAAACATAACACATTTCCCTAAATAGGAGTTAACTCCTAATCTTTCCCAAATAGGAGTAAACATTAAGTTTTTACCCCTAATACCCCTATTCTAATTAATTATTCAGAAATTGTCCTAAATAGGAGTACAAACGTTTTGAAATTTCAAAATAAGAGTATCATGTTTTTTATTCCCCGAATAGGAGTAATCTGCCAAGTTTGGAAAAAATGTCATGTTTAAAGCCTTGTAATGTCAAACTTGGCAGAAATTTACTCTTATTCAGAGAATAAAAAACATGATACTCCTATTTTGGAATTTCAAAACATTTTCACTCCTATTTAGGGAATTCTCTCTTAATTATTGCCCCCCCTAATTCCCTTGGGCAACAAGGGCAGTCCGTCGGTGGCAGGGCAGGGCGTTGGTAGCGGCGGCAGTCCGGCGGTGGTGGTGGTGGTGGCAGACGGTGGCGGCCGGCTGCGGAGCTCTGGCGACCGGCGGAAACCCCTATACTAATTAATTATTGCCCCCTGGGCAACCAGAGCTGTCCGTCGGTGGCGGGGTAGGACGTTGGTAGCGGGGCAGTCTGGCAGCGGCGGCAGAGGTGGCAGATTTTGACTGGTGACGGTGGTGGCTAAACTGACGGCGGCGGAAGGTCCAATGGAGGCGGCAGGACTCATCTAGAAATTTTTGGCGGATTCCGGCGACTGGCGGCCTACGGTTGGTAGCAACTCCAGTGGGAACTCTGGCAGGGATAGTCTTGTCCAAGCTGCAAAAGAATACTCCTATTTGGGGAATTTTACAAGTTCACTCCTATTTTTGCACTTTCTATATGTTACCAATCTATTCATTTTGGATGAAACAGGGGTTCATATCATAGAAGTTTTGACCTTGTTTTAGCTTCTTGATCTTTGGTTTTAGAACATTGATGTTGATAACCTTCCATCTTGAAATGCATTGTAGTTAATTAGTTATTGTTATGTCCCCAAGCAAGTCCTGAAAACACAATTCCCAGAGCAACCACATTTTGAGTTGAAAACAGTGAAATTTTCTGGTGCTATTGGAATGTGAAGGAGCTTGCAGCCTACTTACTAAAAATGCAGTTGAACTTGAGCAGATGTTCATTCAAGCAGTCATTTTGGGACGCAATGACAAGTGAGCTTTTTAATTTTTTGAAGTTTTTCAGTGGCTTTCGGTTTCATCTAGTTGTTTCTTTCTTCCTTTTTAAATAGCTTGGTGTTGGTTTTGACAGATAATTCTCATCGGTAGCTTTTGTGCATCTAACATGATAAGAAAGACAAGGTACAAAAGATGGTTGGGTCTTATTAAGCTTATGATTATGGATCTAGTTTTTGTGCCTTCCTAGTTTATTTGTTACCATCTCATTTGAAAGAACACACTACTTGTTCCCATCAAATTGTGGAAACTTATAATTAGAAGCTAATGATAGTGTCATGCCAACCATAAAAAAACAATTTGGAAAAGAAAATGTAGGTACATATGCCATGGAAATTTGTAAGATCCAATCAAGATATTCTTTATCCAAAAAAGAAAATAAGTAAATAAAATTATGTCAGATAAATTCATAAAGAATAATAATGAACATATCCATACACCTTGATTTCATACTCAAAATATTAATGCTGACATAAACTGTCCACCTTTTTTATTTGACAATAAATAAAACAGGGGTGCTACATAATTTATTTCTATGATATAAACTTAGTTTCTTACAACAACAACAACAACAACATCCAAGTCTTAGTCCCAAACGATATTGGGGTCGGCTAACATGAATCGATACATGATATCACCAAAAGGAAAAGAAAGAAAATAAAGATAAAAAAGAAGTGCATTCAAATTCTAGATGTCACCATCCAAATGAATTTACTTGGGTGTCATCTATGCAATTGTCCGGGATAGATATAAGTAAGAGTGCACCAAAGATCATGTGCACTGACCCTCTCTGCTGAGTTCAAGCATAATAGTCTCTGAACTACAAAATAGATGAATTCTAGCACATATTACTTTGCAAATCAAGTGTCAAGACTATGATCAAATTACTTAAAGTAACCTTTAATAGATCCATTCCTTCATCACATAGGTCTCAATCACCCAAACCTTCACCGATACACTACGGTAAACCTTTGATGAGAAGAATTAAAGTGAAAATAGACGAGACCATGCTTATGTGATGGAAGTTCATATTTTCCAAAAATCATGTTTAGCCAACAATGTATAATCAATACAATGCATATTATATAATTTTATTGGGTTATACACTTATACATATTATTAGTAGTAACTAGTTTTTTTAGTAGTAGTTACTATTTTGTACTAATATATTTAAAAATTCTTCGGATAACTAGAACTTCATCCTCATCATCAAAGCACATTTTACACAAACTCACCTTAGGTGTAAGAGGGCCACCTGCACACCACGCTCTCGCAGACCAAAAATATGTAAATTTAATAATCTCAAATTCATTTAATATGTTTTCCGGTTTAAGATCTCGATGAATTATAACACTGTCGTACAAATGTGCAACACCACGCATTATCTGCCTCGTCCAATCCTGCACAATGAAACAATTGTTAATTTATTGTGTTGTTTGGTTTGTTAATATATACTCCGTACAATATATTTTTCTTACTTTTACAGTACAAGGTCAATTTGGGTACCTTCATACTTAAAATCCATGCGATGAAGACTGTAACCACCATCCTCCATTATCAAAAATATTTAATCCTTTATTATGGAAACTTTCATAAATATAATAAAATCCAACAAATGAAAAAAATAGTGTAACTTTATTATAAAATATGAATTTTATAAATGTAAATTTTTTGCTAATGAACAATATTTTCATGTTTCATCTCACTGAGCATTCCCAACTCTCTTATAATCCATCGACTTAATTCATTATTTATTTATGGTTGCAATAATTTTAAAGCGATAATAGTAGCAGTTTTTTATATGTGATCCTTTACATTGGTACAATATCGTAGTTGGCCTCTAGGTCAAATGAGCAATATAATAATTCTGAATTTGCTAGTCTCTATAAGCTAAACCACTTATAGAGACTGTCACTGAGAATTGAGGTAACAGAAGTTATCAATCTATTCATTTTGGATGAAACAGGGGTTCATATCATAGAAGTTTTGACCTTGTTTTAGCTTATTGATTTTTGGTTTTAGAATATTGACGTTGATAACCTTCCATCTTGAAATGCAGTGTAGTAATTGTTATGTCCCCAAGCAAGTCCTGCAAACACAATTCCCAGAGCAACCACATTTTGAGTTGAAAACAGTGAAATTTTCTGGTGCTATTGGAATGTGAAGGAGCTTGCAGCCTACTTACTAAAAATGCAGTTGCACTTGAGCAGATGTTCATTCAAGTAGTCGTTTTGGGACGCAATGACAAGCGAGCTTTTTAAAATCGCTTTTTAATTTTAAGAAATTGATCCCAATAGGAGTAAAACATAACACATTTCCCTAAATAGGAGTTAACTCCTAATCTTTCCCAAATAGGAGTAAACATTAAGTTTTTACCCCTAATACCCCTATTCTAATTAATTATTCAGAAATTGTCCTAAATAGGAGTACAAACGTTTTGAAATTTCAAAATAAGAGTATCATGTTTTTTATTCCCCGAATAGGAGTAATCTGCCAAGTTTGGAAAAAATGTCATGTTTAAAGCCTTGTAATGTCAAACTTGGCAGAAATTTACTCTTATTCAGAGAATAAAAAACATGATACTCCTATTTTGGAATTTCAAAACATTTTCACTCCTATTTAGGGAATTCTCTCTTAATTATTGCCCCCCCTAATTCCCTTGGGCAACAAGGGCAGTCCGTCGGTGGCAGGGCAGGGCGTTGGTAGCGGCGGCAGTCCGGCGGTGGTGGTGGTGGTGGCAGACGGTGGCGGCCGGCTGCGGAGCTCTGGCGACCGGCGGAAACCCCTATACTAATTAATTATTGCCCCCGGGCAACCAGAGCTGTCCGTCGGTGGCGGGGTAGGACGTTGGTAGCGGGGCAGTCTGGCAGCGGCGGCAGAGGTGGCAGATTTTGACTGGTGACGGTGGTGGCTAAACTGACGGCGGCGGAAGGTCCAATGGAGGCGGCAGGACTCATCTAGAAATTTTTGGCGGATTCCGGCGACTGGCGGCCTACGGTTGGTAGCAACTCCAGTGGGAACTCTGGCAGGGATAGTCTTGTCCAAGCTGCAAAAGAATACTCCTATTTGGGGAATTTTACAAGTTCACTCCTATTTTTGCACTTTCTATATGTTCTGTTCCTATTAGGGGTGGGATTGATCTGGTTTGGGTCGGGTTTTTGCTAAACCCGGAAATTACCCGAAAGGTATCGGGTTATGAAAATTAGGGACCGGAACAAAGCCCATTATATTCGATCCGAGTCGGGTTTTTGGTAGCCCGGGTTCGGACCGGGTTCGGGTTGGGCCGGTTAAAGCCCGAACGCGAAATATGTCATTGTTCTTTTATATTTGGGAAATTATCATTGACCTCCCTTGAGGTTTGATGTATTATCAATCACACCCCTATACTATCAAAAATATAATCTTACCCCCCTCCCTATCCATTAATGATGATTAAATAACTCTTAATCTATATTTAGAGCAAATTATTGATAAAATTTCATAATCTTTCATTATGTCGCTTTTAATACTGTAATTTTATTCAATCACAAATTTGGTCGGGTAATTAATAAATTTGTTCATACTAAATACATTTTTATCAAAAGTCGAACAAAATAAAAAATGATCAATTTGAATTTGATCACTTTAGGTAGTTCGTTTTATGCCTTTGAATTTGTAAAGTTAGTAAATTTACTAAATTGAAAATGATCAAAATACGCTAAATTTATCAAAAATTGAAACAAATCAACTTAAATGAACCAAACCCACTCAAAAATGAAGTTTACTACTCAATTTTACCATTAAAAATTAAATGCAAGAAAATTTCCAATTTGAACTCTTTGTTATCACTGGAAATGAGATCATTATAGGTATAATAACAGCTTGTAAATTAATATTTGACAAAATATGAACATGTTTACATGTAAAAATACTGGTAAAGCAATTATAGTTTAGGACGGGTTGCACACCTAAACTGGTTAGTGCTAAATAATTAGGGCGACCCATGACCTTATATTCGGTTCCAATCTCCTAATTGGTCTAGATTCGCTCCCAATAATTCAAATATTTTAACTACCTATTTTTCAACTTGTAAATGGGCTATAACCCGTCTTAAAATATTCTCAATGGTTTTAATGAAAAAAATGAATGAGGTCAAAACAAGGGCTCCAATCCCGATCCCAAAAAGTGAGGCACGGGGCCTCTTTTTCACCGGTCTAGTATCGGTCCCGATCTGAATTCTTAATGTAAAATTCGGCCATTCTCGAGATCGGGCCTTGTCCTCCCCAAATATGAATCACAAAAGTAGGTATTTTGACCACTTTCCATACGAATCAACAATAGGTAACAATAGTCTCCTAAAAGTTCTTCACCAACATCTATTTTAGGTATAAAATAATATTCCTCGTTATCGGGCATCTTTCCCTCATTAGAAAAGTTTCACCAAGATTTCTACAATCTCAGATATATTTTTGAACTTTTAAAAGTAATATATATTTATTGTTTTAAGTTTGTACCTTTCGATTGTGTCTGCTACTAGTTCTATAATTTTACTCACATGTAGATGTAGTTAAGTACCTAATAAATTTGTCAATAGTAAGGACTATTTCATCGGAAAGTATGTGTTCCTGCAAAAAAAAGTACTTTCTGGTAGAAAGATTCTTAATACAGGTAAATTTATTAAGTATCAGATTGAATCTGCAAGTGAGAAAATTTATAAAACTAAATTTATACTTTTGCTAAACGTAATTATGAGTTATTAAATTTTCATTAAAGGATAGGGAGGGGGTAAACGCATATTTTCAAAAGTGTGGGGGTCTAAGTGATAATACATGAAACCTCGAGGGAGGTCAATGATAATTTCCCTTTATATTTTAACACCTATTTTCAAACAAAATTAATCAAAAATACAAACCCCAAATAATAATATAAATATTAGTCTCCAAAATCACCAACAATTCAAATCCATAATATTTTATTTTAGATGAATATAAATAAATAATATAGGTTTCTTAAATTTTTTTACGAAATACTAGTACAATTTATATATAAAAATGTGACTAGAGTTGATATAAATATATTTTCATGGTCATTACGCTAAAAAATTGAACTTATTTGTAGTCACTACAAGTTACTAAATTATTTTTTTATCCACCGTGATTATAATCATATATTAGAAAACATTTATAAATTTATATTCATATATTATATTAATTTTATATTAAAGCTAATTATTTTGGGGTTTTATCGGTCCGGGCCGGGTTAGAGATTTTAAGGCCCGTTAATGAGCCCGGAATTTTGGGTTCGGTCCGTTTTTTTTTTTTGTTTTTTTTTTTAATTCTGGCCGGTTAAAAAGGAAAACCCGGACCGGGATCATAATTCGGGTCGGTCCAAGGTTAGTTTCCGGGTTTCGGTTCGGTTTTCCCACCCCTAGTTCCTATATGGAGAATTCTCCCTTTAATTTCGAAGTTTCTCAGTGGCTTTGGGTTTCATCTAGGAGTGATCTAGCTGCTTCTTTGTTTTTAAATAGCTTGGTGTTGGTTTTGACATATAATTCTCATCGGTAGCTTTTGTGCATCTAACAATCTAACATGGTAAGAAAGACAAGGTACAAAAGATGGTTGGGTCTTATTAATCTCCTTATATATAAAGTGTGGAAGGGAGTTAAATTGGATTGTTATACGTTACTACAGTGCGGACGGTGAACGCTTCATGCGCGAATCTTAACTAACGGAAGGGTTCCGTTTATTTCCCCGCTATCTCGGCCAACGCACTTTCAAGTTACCCGGAAAACACATCCCAGCTTGTGAGGCGAATAGTTTGATTGGCGGGGGGGAAATATCTCTGACGCCCTTCCAACCTCGACCGCTTGATCTATGTATGTCGGTTCCTTTGTGTGGTAGATCATTTCGCAGCTGGCCTGTATAAGATACAGAAGATCATTTTATTTCTTCGTCGTTTTCCTTGTCTTCGAATTTCTATCTCTGTTTGTCTGGTCTTTGCTGGTTCTTCCTGAACTGTAAGATACCTGTTATTTGTATGTTTATAATATGCCATTTTCGTCGTTTTCCATCTTTGCGGTTCTTGCGCTCGGGCCCAGGGCGGGCTTGCGATTTTTTTTTTTGTTTTTGTGGTTGGATTTTTGTTACGGGTGTTTAAGTTTTAAATTTTGGTTCCACGCTTACAGATTCAAGTTTTAAATTTTAGTTTTAGTATATGGTTTACCTAGGGTTACGATACTTGCCATTTGTTCGAAACTCCATCCCATCGTTCTAGGGCTCCAGGTCTTCTTCTTCAGAGCTGCGACAATCAGGAAACGTGAGACATCCCAATCTGCTGAGCCGCTGAGGACAGAGGACCTGAGTTATTCTCCTTTCTTAGTCTGCTGAAGTATTTCACTTAGTCTGCAATTAGCCTATTAGTCATTATTTCGTTCTTCTGATCTTCTTCCCCTTTCTGTTGATTCTGGAACTGGTTTTTTTTTAAGATTTCTGGAGCTGTCTTGTAAACTGTAAATAGCAGACACACTTGACCAGTTGACCCAATTCCAGTTTACAAGTGTGTGTCATACTGTGATGTTGTTAACGATTTGCAGTTTACAAGAAATCTGTTTGTGATGTTGTTAACTATTTGCCATGTTAATAGTTATTAGTTCTGCCATGTGTGTGATGTTAAATATTTGCAGTTTACATGAAATTTTCTTTTAGTCTGCTATTTGTTATTATTAGTTCATTACAGTTCATTGTTCTGATCATCTTCCCCTGTAAAAATACTCAATGTTCTGCCATGTGTGTGACCTTGTTGCTTAAGGGATAAGTACTGTTATTTACTTTGGCTTAAGCCAGTTAACTGAGTTAAGATAGTTAATTACAATACCTTCTTGCTAAAAAGGGATAGAGAATTGAAACTATGACATTATGATTAATTATGTGTTTTTGTGTAATGTGTGATGAATGTTTTGAAACTTTATGCTGCATTAGTATTATTTAGAATGAGGGTGATGACTACTTATGCATTTTTACATAAGTATACATTATATATTATATTTTCTTTAATTTTTTTTAAGCATCGCTTTTTGTGAGAAAGCTTCGCTTTGATTAGCGCTTTCGCTTTGAAGCAAAGCCCGGGGTCATCGCTTTTGGACGCTTTTCGCTTTAAAAAAAAGTTTGGTACTTGTATGTGGTTAAATGTTTGTTTTGTTAGTGACATAAATGGGGATGTATGTGGATGTGTTCATCTGGATATAACTACGTTGGAATACTGGTGTTTTTTTCCGTGTTTGACAGCAGGTACTGCAGCCGCACTTATTCGGATATCTGAAATTGTAAGTTATTTCTCGCATTTCCAAATATATAAAAGTATTGTGTGTTTGATATTTGTGTGCTAACGTTGGTTTATGTGGATTATTTGGTCTGTAAGTATTCATGCCAAAGATATTGGAGACTTTCCTGTGCAAAATGGTTTGGAATTGTTTTGCCTTAATAATATTTTCCCTTTTTTGTATTTACTTGTCGCTATTTACTGATTTAACATGGTGCCCGAACGCGTGGTGATTTCCCTGGTGGATCAGCGTGTAATGCGCCGTTATTGTTTGTTATAGAATTTTTAATGTTCTCTGCGGTTGTTCTCGGGTTGTTTGTAAGCCCATTGAAGTATGATTTGGTAGCCGAGCGTTCAATTTTTTTTATAGTCGTGCTTTGACAGGTTCTTTGATGCGAAGATCCTTATGTCGTGTGTTTAGTTAGTGTATTTAGTAATGGGACGTCCCAGGGTGGCGGCTGTATGTGGGCGCGCTCTGGAGGAAAAGAATGAACATCGTCTGAAACGCCGGCGTCTTGCGTATATGGAACGACATTCCACCGGTCAAGGTGCCTCAACTTCTGTGTCCATCCCTCGTTCGCACGTTGGTGCTACTGCAAGCTCTTCAGGTGTGTCAATGTTTGTACCCTGATTTATACGTCTCTTTGACAACATCCGTTTGAGATTCAATCTAATATATTTTCCCCCCATCTTCTTTGTGCAATGCCCCCTTATCATGAACGTAACAACTACCAAACATGTGTGTCCCTGTATTTGTTTCTGTTTGTTTATACCGTTGAAACAATTTACCCTTATTTCTGTTGCCTATATTCTACGTGCCTTGAAACTATTCTCTCAATCAATGGTCAAAATAACTACTGCTGTTGGTCATTTTCCCCCCATCATTTTTTTCCCAGTGATTTTCCAATCGTTGCCATTGTGTTTTGCCCGACGTGGTGCCTTATGTATTGCGTTTACTGCGTATCACCGTGCACACATATCGACTGATGATCTATCTGGCTCCTGTCAATTTACGTTTGCTCGTCTTTGTGTTGGGGAACACGCCAATGCAATGCATTTGTGTGGTGACCTTTTATGGCATACTCAAATTACTTATTATAGCAGCACCGACGCCAGTTCATCAGTCTGGTCATGGGGGGGCCACCACATCGTCAAATGTTGCCGACTCCTATAGGCTTGCAAAAATTCCCGATTGCATGTTTTGTGGTGCCGAGCGGCTACAATATGAAACTGCAAGTATGTGTTGTAGCAAAGGTGAAGTAGTACTCACCTCATCTGAAATGCCGGAACGCCTTGTTCAACTGTTTACCTCGCACGACCCTTTGTCAAAACACTTTAGATCTTGTGTGCGCACGTACAACAACACATTTGCTTTCACATCAATCGGGATCTACAACTACGATAAGAGTCTTTGTCGCCGGAACCAGGGTGTGTACACATTCAGAGTTCAAGGTCAAATATACCATTTTATAAATGACCTACTTCCTGATGGATGCCCACCACGAAACTTACAGTTGTATTTCTATGACACGGATCATGCGCTTGCCAGTCGGATGGAATCTACTGACCGGCTGGATAGCGATATTGTTCGGATACTGATGGAGGTGATGTGTGCGAACCCGTATGCGCAGTTCTTCAAAACGCTCACCGAAATTGATCAAACAGGTGAATTTTCCATTGTCCTCAACAGCAATCCTCAGCTTGATCAGCGTGTTTATAACCGCCCCACCGCTTCTCAGGTTGCTGCCGTTTGGGTGGAGGATGGTTTTGAAGGTGTAACTTCAAGCAGAAACATCCGTGTGTACGCACACAGCGGCAGTTCTCAAAACATCCATTACTACTATGGCTGTTATGATCCCTTACAATATCCGCTGTTGTTCCCACATGGGGAAGTGGGCTGGCACGAGGGAATTCCCAAAAACACAATTCAGCCGCTACGTAATGGTCCCGTGCCTACAAGCTCAATTTCTGTTGATTGCACTGACTTTAGAACACATGAATCACTAATATCCGCAGAACAACAAGTACTTGCTACTGGAAAGAAAAAACATTCAGTTTCTTGCAGGCAGTATTATGCGTACAAGTTACAATTGCGTCACACCGATAACTCATTTGTGACACACACTGGACGGCTATTTCAGCAATATATGGTTGACTTGTATATTAAAATTGAAACACAACGGCTTGATTATTATCGAAGCAAACAACATGAATATCGGGGTGAAACATATCAGGGTTTAGTTGACAGTGTTGACGCAGGCATCGACAACACAAATGCTGTAGGCCGGCGCATCATGCTTCCAGGCTCCTTCATCGGTGGGCCACGCGACATGCGCGGGCGTTACATGGATGCAATGGCACTGGTGCAAAATTATGGTAAACCAGATCTATTTATCACCATTACCTGCAACCCCAACTGGCCAGAAATCAAAGACCGCCTGGCGTACGCTGACGAAGCCCAGAATAAACCTGATCTCGTTGCTCGGGTGTTTCGGGCGCGTTTGCAAGAGTTTAAGAAAGACATTATTACCAAATCTATGTTTGGTAAGGTTGTTGCGTACACTTATGTTATTGAATTCCAAAAGAGGGGCCTCCCTCATGCTCATTTCTTACTCATTCTGTCGAGAGAATGGAAGATATCGACTGCTTCCCATTGTGACCGACTCATTACGGCTGAACTGCCAGACCCCTCTGCAAACCATGAAATGTACGTGCTTGTCAAAAAACATATGATGCATGGTCCTTGTGGACACTTGAATCCACAATGCCCTTGCATGACAATGGGACATGGGTCGAGAGTATCAACATGCCGGAGCAAATACCCGCGCAGTTTTGCGCCTGTCACCCTGTTTGATGAAGACTGTTTTCCTTCATACAGGCGGCGTGAATCGGGAATTACAGCCACAGTCAGGAAACATTCTCTAGATAACCGCTGGGTAGTCCCTTATAACACCAACCTATTGCGAAAATATGATTGCCACATCAATGTTGAGGCATGCGCCAGTGTAAAGTCAGTAAAATATATACACAAATACGTGTACAAGGGCCACGATAGGATCAGTATGTCCTTGTCAGAAACACAGGTCCCTGAAGTGGTTGATGAAATTGCTGATTTCCAGAAAGCTCGGTGGGTGTCTGCTCCAGAGGCAGCATGGCGCATTTTCAGTTTTCCTATTTCAGAAATGCACCCTGCTGTTCTTCAGCTTCAAGTACACCTTGAAAATGCCCAATACCTTACATTTTATGGAAATCAACGCATAACATACATTACGGAGGCTCTTGATTCCATGAAAACAATGTTGACTCAATTCTTTGCCATGAACACATGCAATTCTGTTGCAAAATCTCTAAACCTTCTGTATGTTGAATTTCCTCACTATTTTGTTTGGAATAACCAACATAAAGAATGGACTCAACGAAAACGACAGGTAGTGATAGGCAGACTTGTTTCAGTGAATCCCCTTGAAGGGGAACGTTATTTTCTGCGCCTTTTGTTATCCAATGTACGTGCACCAACGTCATTTGCACACCTCCGTTGCATTGGCCATGATAATCTTCCATCGTATAGAGCTGCAGCTGAACGTCTTGGGCTTCTCTCGGGTGATTTTGTTATACGAGCGTCCTTAGACGAGGCGGTTTTGTTTCAATTGCCCTCCAGCCTTCGAAAACTGTTTGCTACCCATTTATGCTATTCAGATGTCCCAGATCCACGCGCACTATGGGTTGAATACAAAGCTCATTTGAGTGAAGATTTCGCCCGTTTTCAGTCAAGTTCAATAGCTGAAAAGGCAGCACTTATGGTATTACGGGATTTGTTTGCTGAAATGGGGAAGCAAATAGACTCATTCAATTTGGTAGATGATGAACTCCAAGAGACGTCCACAGAAGGGATCACACGCGAACTATCAGCAGAACTGAATATACTCGTCAGTGATACGGATCTCAATGGCATTGCTTCGTTGAATATTCAACAGCGAGCAGCGTTTGACACCATAATGGCGGCTGTATATGCTTGCAAAGGTGGTGTTTTTTTCGTTGATGGGCCTGGTGGGACAGGAAAAACTTTCTTGTACAGGTGTCTGCTTGCTGCGACTCGAATAAACAAATGGATTGCACTCGCAACTGCAAGCTCAGGTATTGCGGCATCAATTCTTCCCGGAGGTCGTACTGCCCACTCGCGCTTTAAACTGCCACTTGACGGAGAATCAAAGTATATTTGCAATATAGGCAAACAATCATCTGAGGCGCGTCTGCTTAGAGAAGCTCGCCTTATTCTGTGGGACGAGGCATCCATGGCCAATCGCCTGCTTGTTGAAAGCCTCGACAACACACTTAGGGATCTGCTGGATGTTGACACTCTTTTTGGAGGGCGGTTGATGGTGTTTGGCGGTGATTTTAGGCAAACCCTTCCAGTAGTGCGTTCGGGCACAAGACACGACTTTGTGGATGCTTGTTTGCTCAGATCAAAGACAATATGGCCACATGTTCAGCGATTACGTTTGGTGGTTAATATGCGTGCCCATGAAGACCCTTCCTTTTGTGAGTATGTACTGCGAATAGGCAACGGGACTGAACCTTATATATCTTCAGGGAGAATACAAATCCCTTCCAATTTTCTGCTTCCCTGGATCACTGAAACGGAGTCACTAGATTTGCTATTTTCTGCTGTTTATCCGGATTTGAGATTGTTTGAAAGTGAACCTTATTCTCTGATATCACGTGCCATACTAACAACAAAGAATGAAATTGTTGATTTTATCAATACATCTCTCATGCATAAATTCCCTGGTGATGCTCAAACATTTCTAAGCTATGATATCCCTTTAGACCCAAAAAACACACATTGTGCAGATTATTTGCACACTTTGTCCCCCACTGGCTTACCTCCTCATAAATTGACCTTGAAGCACAATTGCCCAATCATGTTGTTGCGTAATCTCAATCCATGCGAAGGCTTATGCAACGGAACCCGTTTGATTTGTGATTCTTTTGGGGATCACATTCTAAGCTGTTTCATTGCAGCAGGCGACCACAAAGGCAAACATGTCTTCATTCCCAAAATACCACTTGAAGTTTCCCGGGACGAAAATTGCCCAGTACCATTTAAGCGCACCCAATTCCCTGTAAAGGTTTGCTTTGCGATGACAATTAACAAATCACAAGGACAAACACTTGATTTTGTGGGCATATACTTAAAAGAACCTGTATTTTCACACGGCCAATTATATGTCGCAATGTCAAGAGCCCGCAACGCAGATTCAATTAAAATTGTTATTTGCCCCGATGTTCTTGATCCGAAACTGGCTAATACTACACCAAACATTGTCTTTGAAGAAATATTGGCATTTATTAACTAGGTTATTTTCCAATTTTTTTTTCCATCATAACTTTGCATTCACTAACTCTTCATTCAGAAATTACATGAATTTTGTGGAGTTAACTGATATTTCTTAATGCTACAATCAACTAAAAGTAAGATGGAGGCTCAGCTGCCTATCGTGGCAATCATGCCTGCAACCCATCCATGGACGTGCCGTGTTACAGTTATGGAGAAGCAAAATGTGCGTACTGCCAAAACTTCTCCTATGAAATTCTTGCCAATGATCCTGATGGACACTGCTGTAAGTTTCTTATTTTTCCCCTCTTTTTCAGTAATGTGATTTTACAGTTATGCATTCTGACAGATTTATTGGCCTATTCTGTACAGGGAAACAGGGTACAGGCCACTGCCTTCCAAGGTGACATCGAAGGGATAGATCAGCGCCTTGTATTACACTCAACATACCTTATCTCGAATGCGTATGTAAAGCGAATTGCCAACATTCGCTTTTGTGTTGACGCGGAGTACCCCTACGTTTGGTCTTTCACCCGCCGCACCTTGATCCGAGATGTTGCTGCCCAGGAAGGAGAAGACTTCCGCCAGTTAGCTGAGGCAGATATCACTGCTTTTACTGATATGTACGCTGCTTACATACGTCATGACCGTATCAGTAAGCATCTCTGCTTTGAGTATATATCTGCAATATTTTGTATGTTCAGTTATAATATATGGCTTCATGAAACACCATTATACAAACACTATATTATGGTTCTATTCTATATGCTCTTTCATTTTTCTATTTATATGACGGATTATTGTTGCATTATAAAATGCAGAGGTTTTGGCTGCAATAGTGAAAAAAATGCCTCGCACCTTTGTGTTCACAAACAATGTTCAGAAACCAGCATGGGATGTGATTCTCGTTGATGAACAGTACGCATTAACTTTACTTATTTACCTTCCATTTAATAGAATATTGGCACTGTACTTACTCCGTATTTGCATTTTATTTGAATAGGTGCATCCCAATCCCATTCACAATGTGGGAGGAATTCATCACTCGCCATGGTTGTGAGATTGATAAGTGTTTGGAAGCTGGAGATTTTCCCCTTATTCTCATAAACAGGGCTGGTATCAACATTTTCCAAGGTCACATCATGTTTTTTCCTGTCAGCGTTGCTAAATTTACTATTCTTGTTGGGTGTTAATGGCACCCACTCTATTTCTTACATTGTTTGTAGAAACTAAATATTTTTTACTCAGGGTTGACGCTTTCAACTCGTTTTGACTGTCATGTTGAACTCCATCCACAAGGGGAACGCTCTTTCCGCTTGAAAAACTGGTGCTTATGCGTTAGCTTATCTGCACATTTGTTAGCGTACCTTACGCTTATACTTAAGAACCATCTCATTAAAAAATTATTTATTTTGCCAGGGTTGATGATAACAAAGACCAAATCAATGAGGTTCTCTTGTCAAGGAAATATGACAGTGCCCTCACACTGATTGCAAGGCCTCTTTCACAGCATTTAACTGCCCTTGCAGATTTGGAAAATACCCTTTCCGAGGTATAGCTAACTAAAAAATGAACACCATATTGGCTTTCTGTTGTGTTCAGTTACCTCTCTCATCATAGTACTCTTTAATGCTCACCTTACACAGACCCCTATTGCATGGATTTCTGGCAAATTCCACATCTCAGATACTTCTGAAGAGGGTTCCTACATCGGGTGTGACTACTGCAATCGCAAAGTTCACAGCATAGCGGGTGTAACATTTCAGTGTTTATTCTGTGGACAGAAAAATGGCACAACTGTTAAGAGGTACATTCATGTTTTTTTATTTTCCACACTTCTGTGTGTTTTGTTTACTTACGAAATACAAATTGGGGTACATACAGGTTCAGACTCAATGCTTCCCTTGACGATGGAACAAGCCTTATAGCTGTCACTCTTTTCACGTCTAATGTCCTGCAGTTGTTTAAATTTGTCAATATAGATCCAACAGATAACATAGACTTGGAAATGTTTGCTGCAAAGATTCGCAATGTAACCATTGTGTCTGGGGTCAAGCGGGCCAGATCTCATGACGATGGACTACCAGGAAATCTATACACCATCGCATGTGTAACATTTGTGGAAGACAACCCGCCTGAGTCTCCAATTGATAGCCCTCCTCCACCTGCAACTGAAACTGCCCCATCAACCTCACCTAAAAAAACACTGCCCTTTGAGTCCCTTGGCCAGTTGCCTTCCACACCACCATCCTCGTCAACCAAACATGTGCTTCCCATTGACACTGCTTCAGAAGAAACAAATGCACAGCTGCGTCTCAAAAAACGAAGGACTACCAACACTTGATGTACTTGTGGTGCATTTTTTTGCAGACTTCAGGGGTGGACAGTGCATTGGTTGGTTTAATCCTATTTGTGTTACAATACATCTGCATTTGTGCCAGCCCCCTTTTTGCCTAAACTTACATTGTATAATTTCCATGCAGTGACAGTGATACTGCCACTTAACTTACTGTTTAATTATGCATATGTGTGCATCTCTTCCTCTCCTCTTTGTACCATCTGTTTTTGCCCATCCGCTGCTGCAATGCAGAACTTTATGTAAATTTTAACTGCAACTACCCTCCCTGTTGTGGGATTGTAAATACGCCTTTCTGTACATTTATGTCGCATGTGTGTGCCCGTTTCTTTTTTCCTTTTCATGTTTTATGCACTTTTGTATTCATGGGTTACTCCTTGTTTCACCTACATCGCTTGAACCAGGTATACGTTATATTGTTTTTCTATATACTAACCTTTTGTTGCGCTTATGAATTTATTTTACACTGACCTGTCATCACATTTATCTATCCACATTTTACTTGCATTTGCATACAAAAATTTCATTTTTATTTTGTCGAGTACGCTGTTTTTTATTTTACATTTGCAGATTTTAACAACATTATTACCGCTGTATTAGACATTTAAGATGTTATAATCAAAATTGATTTTCATCACATTTTGCTATTCCTAATAACACATTAAAATAAAAGTAATTTTTCCAAAATTATTTCCCATCTTCCTCTGTTTGACATTCCAAACATAGCCAAGGACTGTACATTCCAAGATTTCTTCACACTGATTATATGGTGACTACATTTTTTTTCCCCTAACTTAACACTAATTATATGCTGCAGCCTGCATTAAATTTATTTTTTTAATTCTTTCCTTTGTAGTTGCACTTTTTTGCTTTGTTTCTTCCTTGCTTGCAGGTCATGGCCAAACACCAACAATCACCTGTACGTGCCTATTAATACAATACAAATTTGTAAAGTGCGTATGTCCTTATTGTGTTAACTTTCTCACTATTAAAACGTGGGCACACGAAATGGTCTTATTGTTAATCCATTATGTATAGGTAGATTTATAAATGAACATGTTGAAATCAAGGAGACCTCATACCTTTTTACATTGATGGGGACAAACAGATCTAGGTATATATCCAAGTTTAACTCTTCTTGATCTTATTCTTTATTAACGTATATGCATCATCTGCGTTTTTTGCGTCTTAAACTTTTTTCGTTCCTTATTCAGTAGCAACCACAAAGTCTTTAACAAAACAGGAATTTTAATGTTGAAAATATTAAAATGTATACAATCGAATTAAACTTATCACATGTATTTAAAAATGTGTGGTTTGTTTAGACTCTATAAAGTCACATGTTATGAGCCATACCAGTTAGCTATACATTGATGCCCTTCACCTCTGTCCTTTTTGTAATACTAAATTTAGACCTAATACATACCTTGCCATCCACGAATATCATCTATTATTTTTTTTCTTTCTTCTACATTGCGGGATCATTGTATCATTGAGACCAAACACATCACATGCATGCACTGTATTTCTGCTGTATCCCTTCTTTCGCTCATATTTTTTTATATTCTAGAATTTCTTATCCATCTTTGTATATTCTCCACATGATTTACCCCATAACAGTGTGTAGATATATCAAAGTTTATATATATTCATTTGCATCTGTCAAACTGTGTCGGCACATTCAAACCTTTTATGTCATTGTTTGCATTATGTCATGCCTTAGTGCATATATTTTTCTCATGGACTCTTTTTTATTTGCAGGGCCTATGGATTTGCTCAGATCTTGTGTCGTTGAAAGACAAATATATCACACTACCGCTGAAACCCTTACATACTTCATCCAGACAGTTCATGGGAGAATGCTCAAGGTCGCTATTGTTACCTCAACAAACATGGGTGAGGAGACCTGCGAGACTACTGCTGATTCGAAACAGTTCTTGCAACTTTCAGGATACTGGAAGCTCCTACCAAAACACTTCAGAAACAAAGATGAACTCAAGCATAAGATTGACCATTTCATGCATAGAGGCACCTTGATTCCTCCAATTACAGGTAATTTACCTACCCTCTCCCCCCCCCCCTCCTACCCACCTAACAATCTGGGGTTATTAATATTATCACCATGCTCCGTTCCCTATTTTTTCCAAATTCCAGTGTTAGTCTGTTTTCCTAATGCCTGCTCTTTTATTTCTTATTGTTTCGTCACAGTCTATCCAAAAACGGAGAACCTTCATTTTCCAGACGTGGTTCAGTTCAATATTGTTTGGTTTCAGCTTAACATCCCCGCCGTTTATCTTGCTGTGTGTTCATTGCCTCACATCTACTTATGCCCTATTTTCCCCCCTATAACTGTTCACAGTAATCATTTTTTTTAACCCCCCATCATTGTCCAGAAAATCCCTCCCTGCATGCCCAGGCATCTATTCGAACATATGTGCCCCTCTGCTCGCCTTGTGTATGGAACAACCTCATGGGATGTCCAATTTAACGCTGTCACTTTCACTGATGACTTTGCTGACCTGTTTATCACTAATGATATTGACTTTGGCTCATATGCTCTTCTAAGTCATGTGGGAAACTTCACTTTTGAAGTATTCATGTTTGGCAAACTAGGTTTTTCTCTGAACTTGGCTGGCAAGCCCTTTGGTGTTTCAAATACGTTGCATACCCCAGGTACATTACTATACAATTGGCCTATCATGCCATACACCTAATTCACCCCCCCCCCCCACTTTGTTCTTCTATTGGTTCCATTTATCATTAACATAGTATAGCATGTTGTTCCTGCTCTCTTACACAACTTCATAATATCCACTTTTGTTGCTTACAGATGATTTCCGTGTGTATGTGGAGTCTTCTTTCAAAGAACATTCATACAACTACCTCTATTGTCAACCATCCTTTCTGTTTGTGCCCAAGAAAACAAGCAAGGTCTGAGCCTTGGTACATTCATTGATATTACATATCTCTTTCTTTATGCTTCTTTATTCCCTTTATTAAACATTCCACTCCATTTATTTAATGGGCAATCATAATAGCATGATTAACAAGTTGAATACATATGTTGATGGCTGCCACATCAGCCTCTGATTCCCCTTTCATACCATTTCTTTATTTTGCACTCTTATTTTCAGTTTGTGTTTGGGAAAAAAACTGTTTCCAACTTCTCACAGCTTCACTACTGTAATTGTTTATTTTGTATCTCAATGCAGGTATGCTGTGAAGCATTCCTTCGGGCATGCACCAATATGAGGAACCGTGTGAGCATTTTATATGGCAACAATGACGCTTACTTTGTCGTTGGACAACAATCATTGCGTCATCAGATTCTAACATCTTTCGCGTTAAAGCGCCATCACACTCTCTTTTTCCTTAGGCATGGCAGCGGTGAGGCGCTGCTGCTTGTAATTTCTTCATACGGAGTTGAAAAATTGCCAAACCAGCCACATGTCTATGCCATACGGATCACTGCCCGCACTGAATTTGCTCAGATCCCTTGACTTCAAATCAACACATTCCATTGCCATCCTTTTACTATGACACTTAATGACCTTGCACCTATACTTTTGCAGCTGGTTTTTTTTTGTTTACCTTTTGGCAGTAGCAATGTAATTGTACTTTAATCTCCAAACATTTTCTGTCTTTACCGGAAACTGTCCTGGCCCAAATACATCATTCTGTGTGGTTTTTTTGTGGTTTTATTTAAGGGCCAGTACTGTAATTGCCTTTTGGCTTATTTGTAACACTAAACTCCTTTTGGCTTATTTACGCACCTTTTACCCGTTTGTTGTGAACGCCTTTCCTCCGTTGGGCACTGACCTCGCGCATCGCGCGTACCGTCGCTAGTCTTATGATTATGGATCTAGTTTATGTGCCTTCCTAGTTTATTTGTTACCATCTCATTTGAAAGAACACACTACTTGTTCCCATCAAATTGTCAAAGTCGAAACTTATAATCAGAAGCTAATTGTCATACCAACCATAAAAAAACAATTTGGAAACGAAAATGTAGGTACATAAATAAACTAAAATAGACTATTTTAGCACAAATTACGTTGCAAATCTACGATAAAATCATTCTACATAATTGCATTACTTTGGAAAGAGCCTCATTTTCCCGCTCATTGGCTAGGCCATTTCATCCGTACGATTCCGTTTCGATCTATGGCTGTGGGTAAACCGCTTATTTCATTTCCGCCTAATCGAACACCCTCATGACCTCATCTCTCATCAACACTTCAATCGATCTCCTCATCCGTAGTCTCATTTTCAATCGAATAGCCATAGAAAATCTCTCAATTCCTCACATCGCTCCTCCAAGTCATGGTCGAAGAAGAAGATGCCACCGCCCCTGCAATCAAATCGGTGCCGCTTCTCCTGGCCATCTTTGCCCTGCTTCTCTCCATTCTCACTTCACCAGTCTCGAAACGCTCCTCATCCCCGCCAACGAAGCAAGACGTCACTACACCATCACTCACCCCATCTCAGGTTCTTCTCAATTCCCTTTTCTGTTCAATCCCATCTCAAAAACCCTGAAATTCCAAAACCTAACCCTCATAACTAGCTAAAATCAGCATTCAAAGACTCCACAAGAGTCTAAGCCGTCTTGAAGAATCTATCCATCCTCGAGAGAGCACTAATCCAATCTTTACAACTCACTCGATGAGATATATTTTTGTCATGTCACAACTTCCTAAATAAAGAATCAAGGGTATAGGCTCACCAAAATAAAATTATTTTCATACCAGTTTGCTATGTAACTTTACATCAAGTTACATGATTTCATGTTTCTCTACTTTTTATTTACATTTGTGGGGAATATACTTTTTAACCGGAGTTCAGGTTAGATTTTGTTTTAAACTTATAGGGCTTGATTTATGAACACTTCTGCTTGGTCTAGGGCTTAATTTATGAACACTTCGAGAATAGGTTTTGTGTTCTCAAAGAAGACATACACATAATTTAAGAATAATATTCAAGTTCATTCGAACTATACAGTTGATTTGGACATTTTGTTTTGTTTAGCTACAGAGTGATAACAAAATAAGTGTGTTTATTTCTGGCTAATTTGTAAAGAATCCTAAGAATACTAATGCTTCTTGAATGAAACTATGGATTTTATTGTCAGTGATAACACCTTTCACATTATGATAGTTGTTGTCGGAGCGTATAATACAATAAGATCTCTATCACATTCTAGCCAAACAACTTTAATGCAATTTCCAGATAATCATATTGACATGTCATTCATTCCAAATGAATGGCATAATTTACTTGAAAAAATATGAAAGCAACTAAACTTATTTCAGCAACACTGTGAAAACAACCCTACTGCTATTTCCAGATAATTACATTAATCTGTTATTTGTTCCCATCAATGCCAGGATTTACTTGAAATCAATGTGAAAAAAGAGAAGGCATCATATTTCGGGCTGCCTAGATTATCATACTTGAATTGGTTGGAACAAAAAAGGAACATGGTGTTGCTACCTAAGAGGTGGGAGTATGGAGTGTTTATGTATCCAGGCACAGCCTAGCATACAGAAGAGCAAACTAATACACTTCAAAGGACAAGGTTAAGGATATAAGAAAGATGTATATTTTTCCTAGATATCAAGTATTCGATGAGATATATTTCCTCATTTTTTTTGATTAATAATAGAGTTGTATGAAGTAAGCAATTTCCTTTTACTATTACAGTTAATTATTCCATACTTTGCTAAGTCATTTGAAACTTTTAATTTGAATATGTAATAGTTTTGTTGTTTACAACTTTACTCTTGTGTTTTCTTCTTCTTTATTTAGTACGAAAGGAGACTATTATGGTTCTTATATATACAATTTTTTGATATACTTCGATCTGTAGCCAATGCATTTAATCAAACACTTATGATTTAGAAAATTTCATGGTATATGGTCAAAAGTTGAGTTTTGCTTTTGATTTCATGTGATTTTTTCAATTTGTAAATAAGTATATTTAACTAGAACCCCTAATTTGATTCATATGCTATCTGTGAGAATAATCTTTGGTTTAATTGTACTACTCATAGTACTTTCATTGATTTACATTACTATGTCGTTTCGGTTCTTTAGTTTTGTCAAAGGAGCAATTTGTTGTCCTTTTTGCATTGAGCTATGAACACAAATATTTTTTCATACATTGTAGTGATTAACTTATCATAGCCACACTAGGAAACAAAGGCACTACACCAAGATGATAGAATGTGGATGGCATTGCCCTGAACAAGATTTTGAGGACAAAGCAAAAAGAAAAGAAATAAGGGTTGAAAAAAGGTGAGCATGGCTGATCTGTTGACTTTTGAGAAACAATACAGGCAAGTGGAAACATATAAGCAAGTGGCAACATATATGACTTCAATACCATGTTGAGCATTGAAGGAAACTGTTATTAATTTGCATTGTAGAAGATGCACACAATCAACTCATGTATGTATGTATACACTTAGCACTATTCTGATTTTAGTTTTCAATGCTTATTACAACATTAAGATATGGTAATAAGTGAAACGGGAGCAGAGGAAGTTTGTTATCCTGATTGTTATTTATTTCCTTCTTTTTAAATAAGAACAAGGAAAATAATGTGGTGAATGTTGAGGAGGTGACTAATTGATTACTTGAATGGTATTCTATTGTTCAGGTGTGATTGATTGCATTTTATTTATTTCCATACCCTCAGATATACATGATGATCTTCTAACACATTTTTTTATTTATTTAAAGGGTGACTAATTGATTATTGGATTTCATTTTAAGGTTATAAAAAATCTGTGTTAGCTTAAGGATGTTTTCTTTTGGACTGAAATTTGCTGGTCTGGTCTGGTCTGGTCTGTTTAAGTCTGGTCTGGTCTGGTCTGGTTTGGTCTGAACTGGTCTGGTCTGGTCTGGTCTCTGTGTATTTTATAACTACGGAAGTTTGGTCTGGTCTGGTCTGGTCTGTTTAAGTCTGGTCTGGTCTGGGACTGAAAACAGTCCAAAAGAAAACATCCTAAACGACTTAGCCTTGCAATAAGTGTTTTTGTAGTTGTTTAATGAGTTGAAAAAAAGCATTTTTTTATCTTGATGAGTAAGGTTTGTGAAAATTGTTTCACCGTGAGAAGTTGTCCCGAAAGTTTCTTTAATCTTATTTTAAATGCAGAACCTTTTGATCATTTAAAATTTTAAAACTGGCTGATATCATCTGTTGCGTTGATGCTTTTATTAAAGAATTGTTTGCTGGGTTTTAAGACAAATACCTAATGCATCTTTCATACACAAATTGGAGTGTGGGGTTCACCTTAAAATCTGCACTCCTTAAAGTTCAGGTTTTTATGGTCGATGTTTATGCAGTTTTGCTTAATTTTAGGGGTTCACCTTGAATCTTTTTTCAACTTCAAGTTGGAGAGATAGCCTTTTGTTTTTGTTATCAGAACAATTTTGAGATTCGATTATTTTAGAGAAATTTGGTAGATTTTTCTTATCTACAAAGTGTGCTTTTATATTTCTATATTATTCAATTAATTTGTCTAAAACATATTTGTCTCCTCTTGATAATTTCTTCATATCGAAAGCATAATTGTCTCTATATTTTTAGAAACATCATTGGTTTGTTTGATCTATTGGCAATTATACTCCTAAAATCTCTTATTAGTTGATAAGTTGACAGTTTAAGTTGTCGGCATGGATAAATCTATACGAAGAAATTGACAGTTTTTCAATGGAATGGACAAACAACTAAATATTATCATCTCCACACTTCATCATGTAATATAGAAACAATTAACGCATTTAAACACACTTCTTTGTCTTTAAAGTATCAGGTACGTGCTACTTAGTTATATGACATTTATGTTTTTAGTAATGAGAAGAGTTTACGAAGATGGCCTATTTGAGCCTTTGAGGACTTGAAGTACCGTATTAGTTCATCAATTTCACATTAGTCCCCATTTTGCAATCCTCATTTTCATTTTATCAATCTTATTAGTTTACTTTATTTATCAAATACAAAATTTTTTAACTTTTTCATAAATAGGTAAATTCGGCCAATTCAAACACTTCAGCCAGAATTTCATCAATTTTAACATGTTCAAGTGTTTTCAATTAATTTCAGTGCTATAAATCCGACTTTAAATAATTTTGATAGAATACCTTAGTTAAGAATAGAGGAAGACGAGTATGATTATTTCATCACAACAAGTGCTTATAAAAATGAACCTCCTTACCATGCATTAGTACTTTTGCGTATTTTTTCCCGTTTTTGGTCATTCAACTATTGCGCAAATTTCCCACATTTAATTTTTTGAGTATTGGCAAACTTATGTTTTTTATCTTCTAATATAATTTTCCGCATAAAATGGGTGACTAAAAGTGTCACAATGATTATAGTTGAATGACCAGAAATGTCAATTTTATGAAATTGATAGCACTATATCTGAAAAATCTCAAAGATGAGTACTAAAATTGTCTCTGCACAATACTTAAATGACTCAAAATGAAAAAATTTAAAATCAAGTACCAAAAATGTCATTAACATAATAGTTGAAGGACTAAAAGTGACAAAATCTCAATCAAAATTTAATGTCTTCTTTCCTTTCACCAATTTATTTTAAGTCAATCATCCTACATAAGTACACTACTATTAATATGGGGTTGACTCCAGGTGAGATAAAGACATACTTAAGCTTAGATTCAGCATCTTCTTCTGCCTTAGACACTGCACTCCTTCAAGAGATTCACTCTCCAAAATTTCTCAATACCATTAAATGTTCTGGTGTATGAAGTCATTAGTTGAAGATGGAAGTGGGTGCATTTGTGATGCTAATGAGGAATATTGATCATTCCTCCGGGTTGTGTAATGGCACTCGCCTCATCGTCACTAAACTTGGAACCCATACTCTTGAGGCTCAGATGATGTATGGAACAAATGCAAGACAAAAAAATCTTATTCCAAAGCTTAGTTTGACTCCATTCGACCTAAAACTGCCATTCACATTTCAGCGTAGACAGTTCCATCTGATTCTTAGTTACGCGATGCCTATTAATAAGAGCCAGAGATAATCTTTGGAGAGGATCAGTGTTTTCTTACATTGTCCGGTTTTCACCCATGGACAACTTTACGTCGCGGTCTCAAGAGTAACATCTCCGTCTGGGTTGAAGTTTGTTATATGCGATGATGACGGAAAACCGGTCAAGAAGACTTTAAATGTGATTTACAATGAAGTGTGTAAACAATATATGTAGTAATATGTAATTTTGTTATCTTCATTTACTTTTGTTAGAAACAATATATACTTTAATCTATATTTATTACAACATTTCTTTATAATCTCAAATTATTTGTTGATTATTAACTGCATCCCGTGCGAAGCACGGGTGAAAAATCTAGTTACTTAAATTACGGAGTAACATTTAATAGATCCATTCCTTCATCGGTCTTAATGACCCAAACCTTCACTGATACACTACAGTAAACCTTTTTTTGAAAAGAATTTAAGTGAAAAAAGACGAGATCATGATTCTTTGATGTAAGTTTCTATTTTACAAAAATCATGTTTAGTCAACAATATAATATTAATACAATGCAAATTACATAATTTTATGGGGTAATACGTATTATTAATAATTACCAGTACGGCAGTACTAGTTTGTACTTACATAATTAAAAATTCGTAGTATAATTAGAACATCATCCTCATCATTAAAAAACACTTTACACAAACTCAACTCGCTAGATACGTGTATGGTAGATGTACTTCATCATCTTCTAATTTGGATACAAACTCACATGAGGTGTACAGTGGACGAGCCCCACCTGCAAACCAAGCTCTCGCAGATCCAAAATATGCAAATATAATGATCTCGAATACATTTTCCGGTTCGAGATCTCAATGAATTACTCCCTCCCAAAATCGTTGGCCGAATTTCTTTTTTTGGTCGTCCCAAAAAACGTTGTCATTTCCATTTAAAGTAAGGAATATGTGGTTAAAGTTAATTCTCTCTCCTCTGCACAAATTTCAAACACACAGTTTTTACCACTGTTCTAAAAATCGCTCTAGGCGCCCGACTAGTCCCCGCCTAGGCGCTAGGCGGTGGTCGGGCGCCTCGATTTTGGTCTAGGCGCTCCGACTAATTGATTTGGCGCTTAGGTGAATTAGTCGGCCACCTAGAGCGTCTAGTTGCCCGTCGAGAGCGCTTTATCGGCCGCCTAGGGGTCTAGATTCATCGGATTTTTTTTTTTTGCGTTTTTATTTTAGTATCCTTAGAGATACATATGCCTTAAACTTTAACAACGCATATGAGGAAAGCTACTAGTGAGTAGGTATAATATATTATTAAATGTGACAATTCTATCATTCATACATGTAAATGTGTATGTGTGTATGAAAAAACACACAAACACAACATTACTAATCATATTTATGCACAAATATTGATAAAAGTACAATTTCTCTGTCTTCGACTAGTCCCCGCCTAGGCGCATGACTTGCCGCCTAGGCGCTAGGCGATGGGCTGACGCCCGATCAGCGCCTAGCGCCTTTTAGAACATTGGTTTTTACTTTATTAATTCACCTACAAGTCAACATTAGTCAACGATTTTGGGACGGAGGGAGTATAACCGTACACTACCATACAAATATGTGACACCACACATCACATGAATCAATTGTTAATTTGTTATGTTTGTTTGGTTTGTTAATATATATGGTTCATCAACAATATTTTCATGTTTCAGCTCACTAAGCATACTCAACTCTCTTATTAGTCATATCTTCATTACTTATATATGGTTGCAATAATTTCAAAGCAATGGTGGTAGCAACAGGGGCGGAGCCATGACACTGGGCCGGTACAAAGAATATTTTTGAAAAAAAAAATACACAAAATTTTTTACACTAAAAATTAAGACATTTTTAAAATTTGGGCTGGGCCAGGGGTGACCACCCCTAGCTACGCCCCTGGGTAGCAGTGTTTTATTTGTGATCCTGTAGATTGATATAGTATCATAGTTGACCTCTAGATAAAAAATGCAACCAAATTGTCCTCAACGTGCTAGTCTCCATAAGTGGTTTCGCCTATGGAGACTAGCACGTTCCGGATAATTTGGTTGCTCTTTTGACCTAGAAGTCAACCATTATATTGCATCGGTTTACAAGATCACTAATAAAAAAACTCCTACTTCTATTGTTTTGAAACTGACATCGCTATTAATGAAAAATGATGCAAGCTAAGTCGATGGTTAATAAGGGAATTAAGTATGTTGAGTGAGGTTAAACATGAAAATATTTTTAGGTGAACATAAAATGTTCATTTGTGAATTTCATATTTGATAATAAAGTTATACTAGTTTTTTCTTCATTTGTTGAGTTTTAAAAGATTTCTAAAAGAATGCCTCATACAAGATTTCATATTTTTGATTATGGTGGCAAAAAGTATTATATATCGCATCGTGGAATCCGAGTATAAAGATACTAAAATTGACTCACATACGCTTAAAGTAAGAACAACACATTGTACATAGTAACAAACACAATAAATTAACAATTGTTCATTTTGCGTGAGAGAATGAGGCATATAATGTGTGTAACATATTTGCACGACAAGAATATAATTCATCTTGATCTTAAATCAGAAAATATATTTAATCAATTTGATATTATTAAAATTGCAATATTTGAGGTTTTCGAGTGCTTCATGTTTAAGTGATTCTCTTACAAATGAGGCGACTTTTGTAATCAAATATAGGGATGATCTAGTTCATCTTTCATAAATATACCAACTTAGAGAAGCATTTCAAAGCATGTTATAGGTGACCGACCACGACGTCACGACGATGTATAAGGTTCCTCAGCTTTACATACGTTCAAAGTCTGATAAAACCTTAATTTACATGTGTCAATTGAGTGCATATTATTGAGTTCGTGTAAGATACTACGTACTTTTTTATAGTGAGGATGGAGTTTTAGTTATAAAAAATAAGAAATAATTACGACCAAAATAAAGATGATTTACAAAAATATGACTAGTTACTAGAGTAGTAATGAAATCATATTTATGTAAATAAGTTTTGTTCTAGTAAAAAAACTCGTATTACCAAATAAAGTCACATACATATTTTGCATTGTATTGATATTATATTGTGAAATTAAACATGATTTTTGAAAACAATATGATTTGTCATCGACGAATCATGACCTCATCTATTTTTACTTCCATTATTATTTTTGTATGATATGCCGAAATGGATAAGTATGAAGGATTGGGTGATCTAGACCAATGTGATCGAAAAATGAATAGAATTATTAAATGTTAGTTTAAGTAATTTCGTCAAAGCCCAATTCTATAATTTTACATTGTATATGGATCAAAAAAATTAATTTTACATTGTATACCTTAAGAATTTTTATGCTTCTGTCGACATATTGAGATGTATTGTCATGTTAAAAGTTAAAACCCTTAGAAATAATGGCACTGATATTACCATTAGTCTTTTCAATTCCAAAAGTATGACTAATGATTTAGTTTCCACAAAAGTTCTCGGATTCAAATGTAGGATCGTGGTAGATTCTACACTTTGCTTGAGATTCGGGCTTATTGAATGGGCAGGGGCGGCCCTGGGGCAGGTGGGGTGGGTGCCCTAGGCCCAAAAAAATGAAAATTTTTTAGGCCCAAAATTATTTCTTTATAGTATATTTGAGTAGGTTGAGTTTTAACCCAAAATTAATAATTTTGTACAAGTTCAGGAAGCCCAAGAACGCAAAAGGCCCAAAATTGAAAAAAGGAAGAACTAACGTGCCATCCAATTAGTTAAATTTATAAATTTAACTAATTGATTGGCTATATTAAGTATTGAGCATAATAATGTCTTAGAAAAGCTTGATTATGACGCTATAGTTGATGACACCGGCCTTAGCAAGTGTATTGTATCGGGGCGTTATTTATCATTAAATAATTTTTTATTCGGTTATTTTGAAAACATTATTCGACTATGTTTAATTTAACGAATTCAAGTATTTTCTTTATTCTAAAGGTATTTAAATATTATTATTTTGCATTTTTATTTAGGTAGAAAAGTGTTTTACAATTTTTTTTAAAATTAGGCCCATTTTTTTATTGTTCGCCCCTAGGCCTTCGAATATCCAGGGCCGCCCCTCTGAATGGGAAGAGTATACACCATTACACCTTACTCAAGGATTGAACATTTTCAATATATATACTACATAAACTCATTCTGAAACACAATATTTAAAGCAATGAGAAAGAAAATGCAAAAATATACTACTAAGTCAAATAATTCGATCAAAAAAAATCTAAGTCAAATAATGCTAAAACTTAAAATAGACAATATATATGCTATCTTTTTTAGCGAAAGATATAGTTTACGGAGTATATGATTAGAATGTGGGTGAGAATTAGATAACAAATTTCTGAGTAAAACATAAGTTACACTTATCCTCTACCTTACGTCCTTACATATAGTAAGCTCTTTATATTTAGACTCTATGATTAAGAACAAAATCAAAAAATCGTGTGTAGTGAGTTTTTTAAGTAGGTGCAGTTGGAATTGTTGAATACGAAGTGAATTTTGTTTGGAAATATCAAGTGAATTTTCTTTGGAAATATAATAAAAAAGCATCGTGTTTGGCTCAATGGGACTAATCTCACGTTATCTTCCATCCTGTTTCTTATTACTAGTATTATACCCGTGCGATGCACGCTTGGAGATTTTTTTTTCAAATTTATTTTTTCTCACTAATTCAAATTACTCTATCAATTGATGACAACATCTATCTTCATGCAATATTGATGTAACTCAAAGGCTCAAAGCAATAAAGAAAAATACTATGAATCAATACTTTTTGTCCAACACTCTCACCTATCAAAATCTTCCCTTCCAAAACATAATCACCGAGCCTCGTTAGAATGAAACGAGTGTCTTTATATGTTTTCGAATTAGTAATCACATGATGCTATATATTCTGTGTCTAGGCCATAAAAATTCTGAACCTTGAACTCTATTAAGTACATAAGATGTATGAAAACATTTTGTAATATCAGGATCTATTCAGAAAAGGAACAATGCCCAAAATCCAAATACACACTTATCTATTAGGAACATTTTGTAGTATCACGATCATTTTGACTTGTCATTTATAGGAATATTTTAATAATCTAATTAGGAAAATAAAGTTATTGGGTAAATGGAAAAAAATGCATATGAAAAATAAATCCAAATTAAATTTAAAACATGTAATAAAAATTATATTTAGAGCTAGTATAAAAAGAATTCCATAAACACAAAAATTATATGTGGAGGTAATACTTGATTCCGGCCACCACTGCACCTGTTGCTCCGCCTTGAAAACTTCTATGAATTTCAGGGCAGCGTCCTTGACGGCTTCACCGACGGCTGCTTGCCGCTACGCTTGTTGTACTCTTCCACGGTGAACTTCCCCAGAGATTGAACATACGTGTTTTTCTCCATGTCCTTGATCTCTTTGCTGCCGTAGGTGCCCTTTTATATAGTTGAGCAAACCGGCTAGAATTCCCATGAATGGTATGTCCCATACCATTGACTATTCACTCACACCTCCTCCAACAACCAATAGGACGCATGGAAGGAAATAATCCATAGTTGTCAACAACAGTACCACCACACCAATGCCCAATAACAGGCCTCTATGTTGCGGCTTCACTATTCCACCGCACTGTTGACCAATAGGAATTCAGTTTCACTTAATTTTACTTGGGGGCCGAACCCATAACACAAAACAAATGCGTTGTATTATTATCTTCACATGTAGAACTGACGTTGACACTTTTGGGCGGGATTGAAATTCTTTTCCTTTTATATAAGAAGAAGAGATATAATAATGTGAGATAAGTATCAAATTTGCCCCGTAGTATTTAGAAAAATCAATTCAGCCCACGAACTAAAACAACGATCAATTTAGACCTCAAACTTCAAATTCAAAATCTAATCGATCGGTCAACCAATCACTTGCCTATGTGGCTTATTATATAATTTTTCATTTTCTTCCTTGTCTTTTCTTTTTGCGTTTTTTTTCTTTTTCACCTTCTTCCTCCAGCTTCTTTGCCCGGTTCTCCCCCTTCGTCTCTCTTTCCGTTCTTCTTTTCTTCCACCGGTAACCTCCCTTCTTCTTCTTCTTCTTCTTCTTCTAATCTTCTTCCGTATACTCCTATTTGCTTGTTGGAATAAGAAAGAAGTACTTCCTCCGTTCTTTTTTAGTTGCAACGGTCAACATTTCACACTTGCCAACGCACATCTTTGACCGTAATTATATCTTAATCCCTATTAGTAAAAAATATTTAAAAATTAGATTTTGAAAATTTGTAATGAGATGAATTGAACAATATAATTTAAAAATAATAATTTTCATAAAATAATAGTATAAAATGTAGTCAAAGTAGAACATGTGAATAGTGTAAAATTCAACATATTGCGATTAAAAAGAGACGGAGGATAGTAATTAATAAGTGAGGTGGAGAAGATAGGGGTCGAAGGGTTGGCGTATAGGTGGAGTACGTAGTATACGCGTATGGCCAGGATGCGTGGAAAGATTTCATGAAATTGGGGTTTTTGTATTGGCGATGTTTGATAAATGGCGTTTCAGTATAAAAAGAAAAATAGCGGTTTGACTACTTGCACCGTTTTCAAAAGCTATTTGGTAAATAATGGTTCGGCACTAGCGTTTTAGGACGAAAACGATGAAATGGAAACGCTACTTATATATAGGAGAGTTTTGGGTTGGCATTTTGAAAAATAACGTTTTCTACTAATTAATTTTATGGTTAAACAGCTAAATTATCAAACATCTTCTAACAACCCGCAACTTATTCTGCTAGTCAAACCCGCTGACTGAATCCGATATTGACAACCAGCTAACATAATCTGTTATCTGCTAACCGCCGAATGCCAAACACGCCCATTGTGCTGGAGCGGTGCATTTCACCTTTTTTATTGGGTTACTCTTTTGGGCTGGTCAAGAGTCTGTTTTTCTTTGACTTGTTATGCATATGGCTGTGTGTTTTTCTTTGTTGGAAATTTTAGGGTAATTCTATATACACTCATCAATTCACTTTTTACAGCCACTGATTAAGTTTAGGTTAACGAAACATTTGACATCTTTAATTTTACCTTGCCCGCATCGTATCAACTATTTTCACTGCTCAACGGTGATGAAGACAATTACTAACGCCTAATTAAAACATCTTAAGTTCAATATAGATGTGAGAAGAACTTCATAAATTTTTCAATTTTGGGTCTACGGATCTACGCCTTAATCTAGTACATGTGTTTGCCACACCTTTTAATCGCAGACACATACAATATACTATGAATAATTTGTTGAAATTATTTTTATTCGAACCGTCCCTAGTATAAACTTCTTCAATTTCTACATAAGAAGTGAACGTGAAACTTAGGAAGGAAAAGCTTTTTACAGTTTTGCAATTTGCCCCTTCTAGCTTTGTATTTTGAACTTGTGATATTTTATAAGATTCAAAAATACGAGTACGATTACTAGAAAAAACCAAATTTCCGTTTTAATTTGAATATTAGAGAGTTATGTTGGGTTTCGGGCATATGGGTGATAATCAAGTACTTAGATTGCTAAAGGATCATGCAAGCTCACTTTCTAAATTGATATTTCTCCCCCATGTCTGAGTTACAAGAAATTCAATTCAGGATAATCCTTAAGGATACTCTAGAACTTAGACACAAAAATTAGAGTCAAACTAGTGAGTATATGAATTATTTTCTTAATTTGAATGTCAAAAGTGATCAAGATATGTTATATCCCACATCTCCCCCTTCTCTGTACGAAATAAGGTGATATATATTCATATTAACCATCTCAGACAATTGCAACACGTTTGAGAATAAACCGTGCCATTTTTTGGTAACTGCTCGACACTGTCCAACCGCTCTAGACCTCGGTCTAGAACCACTGAGCTAGTCTACCGAAAGTTATACATCGAGTTCTACCTCGAGTTCCACAGACGTAGACAATTTGTATTTAAATTAATCTTATATACAAGTGTGCACTCCACACCTACTAACTTGTATTAGATCATAGTTCTAATCCCCATTGACAATCATTTCATTTCCAATTACACAAAACGGTTAGACGCTAAAATCACCAACCGTTTTGGCATAAAAAGAAGATGTATTTTTTCAAACTTGGGGTTGTCGGATTGATTCAGTTGCTCATACCAAAGAAACGAAGGTCGTAAATCGGCGACTTTGTTGATCGAATTACTGATTTACGAAATAGAGTCGGATTTGATTGTGCGAGAGCTTGAACAATTATTAATTGGGTAAATTAGGAAACTTAATTTAGTAATTTATTTTATTGCATTAAATTTCGTTGTTGTGAATAGGGATGTCAAAAAAAACCGACCCGCAATGACCCGCCCTGGCCCGAGACATTTGGGGCGGGTCCGCCCCGTCTTGCAAATGGGGCGGGTCCGCCCCGCCCCGCCTATACAATGGGCGGGTCCGGGTATTAGAATTGACCCGTGCCGCCCCGACCCGACCCGCCCCGACCCGCTCAATATATAAGTATACATACTATTTCTTAAATTATACTATAAATATACTTCAACATACATATGTGTGTATACAATAAATCATAAATTCTTTGATCTTATAATATATGAATATATATTAGAATGAGATGAACGACGGATTATCAATGTCTTCTTTATATATAGAATTTTAATACATATATTCAATTATTAATATAACTAATGAGATTAACTATTCAAGTCTGAGTAATTTTTCCTTAATTTTTGAAATTCTTAACGTATCATGAATTTGATTTAATATATTGATTTTTAATTGTTATTTAGAGATAAACTTTATGTAGATTCAATTGGTAACAACTTCCCACAAATAAAAATACATACTAGCTAATTAGGTTGCGGTGGGGCGGGGCGGACCCGCCCCGCCTCGCATGGGGCGGGTCATGGGTCAACAAGTTTGGACCCGTGCAAGCCACGGGGTGGGGTGGACCCGCCCCGCCAAGTCACGGGGCGGGTCTGGGTCTTTCAATACCCGCCCCGCCCCGACCCATTGCCATGCCTAGTTGTGAAAAGAAAAACGGAGAGTGTGTGAGCGGGTCTTTATTGGGGCAGCAGCCCCCTCTAGCCTTACTGGAATCAATTCTGCGATTCAGGTAATCGATGGATTCGCAGGCATCGCTGCTTCTGTGTACCCGTGGAATCAAGGCCGCTGCACTTCATAGCTGCGTCCCTCCTTCACAAACAGTCTCTTCTCACTCTGGTAATCGGAGCTCTCGGACAGAATTGATGGATCAATTATCAGATGATTTGATTGCTGATATACTCTCTCTATTGGACACCAAGGAAGCCGCTAGAACGAGTGTTTTGGGGAGCAGATGGAGATTCTTGTGGGCTCAATCACCCCATCTTGATTTTGAATTCCTCGATTGGTATCAACCTAACAAGAGGAAAGAATTTGTTGACGGGATGAACAGGCTAATTGGTGCTCGTAAGGGAAAAAAACTTGAAAAGCTTACAATCAACTTCAATGATTGTTCTACACCAGACGTTGATCATTGGATAGATTTTGGGTGTGAGAGCAATGTGCAAATTGTGAAATTGAGGATTCAGAATGAAAGGCATCCCTACATACTTCCAAAGATCATGTATACTAGTTCATCTCTAGTATCATTATCTTTGGAATTTTGTAATATACAACCACCTGAGGGGAAAATTAAATGGCCTTCTTTGATAAAACTCCAAATTTCAGGAGTCCAGATACCCCAACTTGTCATGGACAATATACTCTCGGCCTCCCCACGATTATCATCTTTGCAATTGCATCAGTGTTGGGGATTTACCCATTTGACCATTAACTCCACAAACCTACATGATCTAGTGTTGAGGGACCCAGAAGATCAAATAGATCTTGAGCAAGTCTTGACCATTTCAGCACCACATATAAAATATGTGGATCTGTTGGTGTATCATATGTACAGAAAAATTGAGCTTCAACCTTGCTCCTCACTAGTGAGCGTAGGATACAACTTTATCGGCATGGATGAAGTCATACCAAAAGCTGTATTCTTTAATACGGAGACCTTCTTTGAAGAGATCCATCACATTCAAGAGCTGCATTTACATGATGCTTCTATTCAGGTTGTATCAAAACTTTTGGATCACGGTTGGCAGCTTCCAACAGGGAACATTAGGTGCTTGAGAATGGATGTTGCATGGGATGCTAAACAAACCCTTTTCAGTTCTCTAGGTTTACCTCTGTGTACTCTAGTCATTCTAAATGCTTCTCCAACCATTGACACTTTGATCATAAGTTGTGATTATCCGCAAGTGTTGGAGGACAACTGGACCCAACTAGCAAAGGAGAAGTGTAATGGCGATTTCATAAATTTGAAGTTTATCAAGTTAATCAACGTGGTGGGAGATTCAAGTGGTGATCCCATCAAGTCTTTGGCCCAAATACTTTTGGAGAGAACACCAGCTCTACAAAAAATGGAAATATGGTTCAATGTTCGAGATAGAGATGACTTCATGAAAATAAGCCAAATCGTGCATGCCTTCCCAAAGTCCTCAACAGAGGCTTTAATGTTGCTTCATTAGATTGATTACTTTTTGTGTGTGTGTGTGAGTGGATTACTTTTATGTTTTAATTTTCACATTTTACATGAAAATATGTTAAGATCTGGGGTTCCATCCTAAAAGGTCAACCATGTTAGGAGGAGTAGTCCATGTATTAATGTAGCACTTTATTTATTCAGATCTTTTCGATGTGAAACCTTATAAACCATGACCATACACTTCATTTGGATCGTGCATCATTAAAAAAAACGGAGAGTGTGTTTAATTTGATTTGCTTTAGTCCAAATTTTATTGTACTTTCCGCCAAAGAATGGAGTTGCTTTAAATGTTACTTTTAAAAATGTGTTTAATTTGATTTAACTTGGAAATTGTCCCAATACGTTTTATTAGGTATAATTGATGTTTCCTGGCCTCGTCTGATTGAAATATTACATGCAGTAGTATTTTTTTTTTATCAATGGGTGTTTTTAACTTTTTATACGCAAACATCAGTAAGAAATACGGAGTACTACGTAAATATTTAGATGCTATTGATCACATTCAACTACGGAGTCTATGTGATCACATTCAAATTATTAGTCACTAGTTTAATACCTTTGTCCTATCTAAAAGTTCTTGGGAAAATGGAAACTAATAATCCAACCTTTTAGCGGTCTTCTTTCAATAATCCAACCTTTTGATTATTCATGAATAATCCAACCTTTTGATTATTCATGAATAATCCAACCTTTGCACTTCATCTTCATTCACTGGTCCCTGACCGGTTGATCACCTGCTATTTCAAGCTATTTTCTTATCTTTGCAAATCATTATACCATAAATCTCATCTTTCACAAAGATAATATTTTGGAAAGATGAGAAAATAACTTGGAATAGTAGATCATTAACCGACCAGGGACCAATGAATGAAGATGAAGTGCAAAGGTTGGATTATTCATGAATAATCAAAAGGTGGGATTATTGAAAGAAGATCGCTAAAAGGTTGGATTATTAGTTTCCATTTTCCCAAAGTTCTTTTCTCTTCGGAATTTCCCTAAAAGAAAGGCTTTTTCTTTATTTGGTAAACAAAACAATATCAATCCCCTGACTCCGCCCCTAACGTGTGTATAAAAATGTCAACAATGTCAGTTTTTTAAATTGTGTGTAAAAAAGAGAGACTTTTAAATATGGACGAAATGAGTAGTCCGTAATAAATAAAAAATAAATAATACTACGTACTCAGTACACAAGTTGAAAAGAGAATCCAATACTCCGATGTGTTTGAACTCAGTTCAATAGTTGGTAACTGGAAAACATAAAATAAATGATTTGATTTACATCGAAATGTGTGTTTTTTAATTATTTCATATTCAAGAAAAAATTAAAAGAAAAACATTACTTATAATAATTTAATTAATGTTTGACTAAATTGTTATGTAAAAAATATATTGAGTGTATTTTACTGGCGATGCTAGAATGTAGTAAAATAAGAGTATAAACATTATTTTCATATGAAAGGAATTGATTTTTAATTTTGTGACCTCCCCACTACAAATGGTCTATCTTAGGGCTGGACCGGTTCGGTTCCTATATGAAATAAATGGAACCGTTACAAAAAATTTAACTAATCAAATCAGTTCGGTTCCTATCTAAAAATTCAAGAACCGTTATGGACCGAACCAATAGTAAACTGTTCGGTTCTTACTTTTATCGGCTCCTAAACATAATTTTTTTCCATAAAAAAATTAATGCATGCAACTTACTTCTACAACGCAAAAACGTCGAAAGTTCAAAGCACGATCAATAAGTACTTTTTGAAGCTCTTATCGCTTCAAATAGCAAGTCCAAACTTAATTTATTCGTCACTTAATAGAATGAAAGAACTTTTTTAATTTTGTTTGTAAATAAAAAATGAAAATCGTTGTCAATAAAAGTTGGGTCATTATAGTAGAATAAGACGTCTAGTTCAAGTTCTTCAAAATGTTAAAAACATATTGAATACGCAAGTACAAATGTAAACATCATTATTACATTTCAAATTCTATGAGCGTTATTTATAAAGAAAAAATATATCGAACCAATGCAAATTTATTAGGGTTACTTTTATAACTATGAAATTTCCATCATGCAACAAAATATGATTTGTAACAAAACGAAGTTAATGTATTCATCGTCATCTGTTTCCATAAATTAAATTTGAATTGTAGTGAGACTAAATATCATCGATTATATTCTTATTATTACTATTATTATTTCTATTATTGTAGTTATTGTAAATGTTATTACTATTATTGTTGTTATTATTATTACTATTATTATTATTATTATTATTATTATTATTATTATTATCAATATCATTAATATTATTAATATCCGAAATGACGACGGACGGACGGACAGAACCTCCTATATAAGGGGTGATTTGCGCTTTTTTTGTTTGTTCGAGGGCTTATTTGTCTCTTTTCCCAAACATTAAAAACAAGGTGCCTGCTTCGGTACCTTTGTAATTTCAGAGGTACCATACCTTTGCTTGAGTGGCCCAATAATAGATAGACAAGTGGACATATAAAACACATAGATTTAATGACAAGGCAATCAATTTGAGAAAAAGAAATTTTGCAGGTTAGTCCTGAGAACCTATATTGTACTCCCGGGTGTACGGGTGAGAACCGTACATCCAGGTTTATTTGTAAATTTGTTTAAGTCTCTCCCATCGATTCCTTCGGTTGTTTCTTCCGTTCCCTTCCACCTCTTTCAACTACGTAGGTCTTCTTTTTTCATTTAATTATGCTTTGCTTCCGTTTTTTCTTTTCTTTTGATTTGGAACTTTAATTTTTCTTTGCTTCACTTGCTTCCGTTTTTCTTCTCGTTTTTTCTTTTTCTCTTTTTGATTTTCGCTTTTTTCTTTTCTTTTGATTTGGAACGTTATTTTTTCTAACTTCAATTTTCTTTTTCTTATATGCTTCCTTTTTTATTTTTCTTGTCATATATATACTTTATATCTTCTGCTCCTCTAATTTTGAACTCTTACTTCTTTTTTATTTTTAAGAATTTTTTTCATGCAATTCTTTAAAAAAATTCATATCTAATGGCAATTCAATAAAAACATATACTTCTCTCACTCTTATTTTAACAGCTTCAACCTTCTAAATAGTTATGAGCCTATTATTATTTAAATTAAATGTGCATTGATGTAATTTTAAAGAATGAGCACAATAAAATTGGTTGGTCTGAAATAAAGAATCTGTTCTTTTTTATAATCTACTGATATGAGCATACTGCATACCCAAATTGATCTTTAAGCAACCTTGAGATTTTAAATGAGCTTTTAAAATTATTAGATGCTCATTTCGTAAATTATCTATGCTCATTTGATATTGGTGTAATGCTCATTTTAAAATGAGCATTACACTAGACCACTTAAATGTCATATTTATGCATATTAGTGTAATGCTCATTTTGAACTTTTTTATACTCATATCACATGTTATGTATTCACATTTAACATGGCTCCTGCTAAATGCGCAATAGTGTACTTTTAATGAGCATATGACCTATTCTATTGAGTATTAGGAGGCTAACAATGAGTATCATGATCTCTGCTTCATATCTTCTAATTCTTTTCTTCTTCTTCTTTATTTTTTACTCCCTCCGTCCCCAATTAAATGTCCCATTTTACCATATTGGGATTTCCCTATTTAAATGTCTCATACATCATTTGGTAAAGTTTGTGTGGCTCAAAATCATTCTTACTTTATTCTTACTTTATTCCTACTTTATCAATTAATATCAATCACACAAACCCACTTTTCTTAAAATTCGTGCCACCCTCTTCCGGGACTTTTAAAAGGGGACGGAGGGAGTATTTTATAAAAACTTATAAAATTATATCTATAATAATACACTGCTATAATAAAAGCATATGATACTTTTGAAATACGCATTGATATGATATTTTAAAAATGAGCATAACATCAATACCAAATGAGCATACATAACTTACAAAATGAACATTGATATGAAAATTGTAAGGTTTGTTAGTCGAACATCACGACATTTTAATTGAGCATCAAACATCCGCTATTGAGATGAAAATCACGGTTTCTTGTGAATGAGCATTAATGTTGAGTATTGGTAGTCTAATATAAAATACTTCGTAGTACTTTCAAAATGCATTGATATGAGTATATGACATTTACAAAATGAGCATATGATCAGTATCGGATGAGCATACGTATCAAACCTCGTATATTGAGATTGATGAAAATCATGATTTCTATGAAATGAGCATTTATGAATTTTTAATGAGCATCAGACTTATACAAATGAGCATATGCAAATTACATCATTTACAAAATGATTATGTGATGTACCAGATGAACATAGTAACTTACAATATGCGCATTGATATGAAGATCGTAAGATTTGTTAGTTGAATATCACATCATTTTAATTGAGCATCAAACCTCCTCTATTGATATCAATGAGCATTAATGAATTTTTAATGAGCATCAGACCTATACAAATGAGCATATGTAACTTACAAGATGATTATTGATATAAAAATGGTAAGTTTTGTTCGTTGAACATGCATCAAGACATTTTCGGTGGACATTGAACATCCGTTATTGAGTATCAGAATCGTGCAATTGAGTATCATGATTTGTGGTCTCGTGTCTATAATCAAATTCTAAGTGAATCTAATGTAATACGTAGTATGCGATTTTTGAAAATGCTTTGATAAACATTTTAAAATGAGCATAACAAAGGTACTAAATGGACATATATAACTTACCAAATGAGTTTTCAAAAATTCAAATACTCATTAGTGTAAATTTCTTTTTAGACGCTTTAATTATTTAAATTTAAAATAAAACTTATTTTTAATATGTTCAGTATTAATATAAAAAGAAAAAAGAAGGAAACAAGAAATAAAGAAACGAAAAGGAAAAAAAGAAAAAAGACAAAAAAAGTAAACTAAAGAGAATGGCGGCTAAAAAGTAAATTAAAGTAAAAGTAACAAAAAGGAAAATAAAAAAGACAACACAAATGTAAAATGAACTACAGGGATGACGGCTGAAAATCAAAGAGTGGCGCACGGCTGAAATAAATAAAAGCAACGAGGACTCGGGGAGTAATGGAGACAGGAGAATCAGACTGCCACGTTGCACAAAGTTGATAAAAATTTCAAAAAAAAAACCGGGTGTACATGTACACCCGGATGTATAGTATAATTTGCCGTTAGTCCTTGAACAGATGGACAGTAAACGGCATCTTCAATTATAACGGAGACATCTAATCCCTACCCGTTCACTTGCTCTCCACAGCAACCAACGAAAGAAGTGCTTGTCGCCGTTGGCGGTTTCCTACTCTCCACCGCAGGTCCCCAGCGCCCAAAGAAGTACATCGGTTTCCTGCTCACCACCGCAACCACAGAAGAAAGAAGAAACGGTGTTTCCTTCTCTTCATCGCAACCTAAGAGCACCCTAGCCGCTTTTCACGGGCTTCACTTGTCAACGGACGTAGCCCAATGAATTAAGAATTTCGACGTCTTTCAAGGATTCTCTTCAACATATTCTAGGACATTCGGTATGTATGCGGCTTATTCATCAATCTAATTTAGGGTTTTAATTTGTGCAAAATAGCTATCCAATATCCAATCAAAATTAGAACTTTTAGGACTTGTTTGTATCCAATCTAATTTAGGGTTTTATTATACGAATGCAATGTAGTTCTAATGCATATATACTAATGATGAAGAATTACATTATTGCAATTTGATAAAACTTTGAGAATATGGGGTGCAAAATATTAAGTGTAATTGATTAAATGAAAATGTACTTCAAGTATCTCTCATTTTTCTTTTTGAATTTTCATCTACTGAGTAAACGAAGATGTTTTGTTAAATGATAGATGAAGTTGCAACATTGCATCTATAGTACAGATGAAATGTCCCGCCAAACATACACTTAGAAATAACTGGTTTAAGCTAATGTTGATTTCCAAAATCAAGGAGGTGTTTGGATGCACGGGGTGCAGGGGCTAAACAGGTAAAGGAATTTGATTGGCATAGTTTTGAAAATAATCTTCCAGGCTTATTAGTTCTTATATTTGTTGTTGTCCAACAGACCACACTTCAGTTTGTCAAGTGGATCGTTCTTCCATTAGCCACTGATGAGGACAGCCTAATAACCTATTAAGAACTTAAACTGACAATGATTCCTAGTAGTCTAGCATGCCTTGAAACAGAAAATGTCCTCTGAAAGGACAAAGATACCTTAATTTGATGCCTGTTTTTCTTTGGAGTCAGTGTGCTGTATGGTTCTGTTTTTTTTTACAAAAAGTCTCTTTGTACACACTTATTCTACACATCAGTACACGCTATAAAAGGATTTTATTTTTTTACCTTCTTCCTTTTGCTTTTACCCTTCTCTCTCCCTCTTCTCCTTCACTTCTTTTACGATAGTCTCCCAACCTCCCTCTTCTCCCTTTGTTCTTTCCCCTCTTCTCCCTTTCTTCTTTTTAAATCTCATTTCCTTTCTCTTCATTCTTCTGCTTTTGTTTCTTCTTGGACCCGCACAAGGGGTCAGCCGTTTCAGCCTTTACGTCCATCCTCGTAAAATCTGAGTCCAACTCAAACGTCCTGGTTGCAGTTGGAATCAATGCGACAGAGAGGATTATACAGTCGATTTCGCTGCTCGAACAAGGAGCTTCAATCAACCAGCCCTTAATATTGGGGTATACTTTGATTTTTCTTCGTGTATTTTAGGTTTTATTTATTTAAAATTTCTGATTTTTTGTATATTATGTATGGTATAATGCTTAATAGTTGAGTACATTGCATTATTGTAAGAGGGTGTAGTGTGAGATATTGAAATTTTAGTTCAATTGTCTTATTTCACATTTATGCCTATAGCATGTTTGTTGAAATGACTCAATGAATTTTTTTTGTTTAAATCCATGATTTTCACTCTTTCTTTTGTTAATTAGTTGAAGATTCATGACTTTTAGTAATATTAAATCCAAGACTTTTACTCTTCTTTTTTTCTTATCTTTTTTCTCTTATCTTCTAGTGGCAGTTATCTCAACTTGATGCTCTGATTTTCTTGAAACAGTAAGAATGTAAGATGCAATAGCCTAGATGGTCAAAAGAAGGAATATACTTATATACATCCATGGGTAAATGCTTTCATTATTATGTGATCAAATTATTTCACAGGAAGTAAGGAATGAAATATTTTATACAATTTCCATTCCTAAGAAACCCTGTAATTGATATACAATTGTTTCACATGAAAGGGCAATGCTGCATAATTCTTCCCTCACATACCAGGAGTACATTTCTCATTTGGGTTTCCCTTCTCATATGTTGTTGCCATAGAATATACAAGGAAATACAAATGCCCAGCAGAGAGGGAGGTTCTTGGATAATACAAATACAGTATATGTTGCATATTGAGCTGATTTTTATTGGCAAGAGAGATCAAGGGAGAGTAAAAGTCTGGGATTTACTTGGGGGGATTTTAGTAAATTGTTCATGAACAAGTAAATTGTTCTTGTAATTTTATGAAGTGGTTAATGGTTAGTGTGCTTGCCGGTTGTGGATGTGGCTCCTAGCTGCCGGTAGAAGATAAGAAGAAAATTGAGGGTGTTGTTGAACAGGCTATTTGTAACTTGTGGAGGTTGATACAACCAACTTGTGGAGGTTGATAAATTTGCAGATAAGTTTAAGGAACTTGAGAGTATTTGTAATCACATCATTACTTAGATGTACCAAGGTGGTGTTGGCCCTCTCATATGGATGGTGGTACTGCTGGTTTCGGTGGTGGTAGTGCTACTAGTGCAGGTGGTCCTACGATTGAGGAAGTTGATTTAGTTTCATGTAAAGTTTAACTTGAAAGTGTGGTGTACCTTAGCTTGTGAAGGTGTAATCTTCGCTTTTTGTATTGTTTTGTTTTGTTGGTAATTGTCTTGCTTTTGTGCAAGTCCATATAATCATAACTAGTTGCGTATTGGGGGATTATTTTGCCTTAGTGCAAGTCCCATATATAATAATAAGTATGAGTAGTTGGTAGTTTTCGATTTTAGTCTCATGTATATCAACAATGATTTATTTTTGTCATTCTTTGACAAGCCAACTCACTAGTTGTGTACTATGGATAAGCGAATCATATTATGAGTATGAATTAGTGACAGACAATTTAAATGAACATAGACAATTATTTATTACGCACAGACAAAATAAATGAACACACAAACAATAATTTAACTATGCACAAACAATATAAGGAAACACACAGACAATTACTTGCTTCGCACAGACAAAACAAATGAGCACACATGCAATATTTAAACCATGCACAGGCAATTATTTTCTATCCACTGACAAAATAAATGGACACAGACAATATTTAATCATGTACAAACAATATAAACAAACACATAAACAATAGTTTTTTACAAATGGACAATGTTTTAATCAAGCACACACAATATAAATGAACGCAAAGACAGTTTCAATTTCTCACTATTTCAAATTGCATAAAAATTAATTGTTTGTGTGTTCATTTATATTGTCTGTGTGTGGTTAAAAAATTGTTTGTGCGTTCATTTATTATGTCTGTGTGTACATTTATATTGTCCATGTGAGGTTAAAATAATGTTTGCGTGTTAATTTATTTTGTTTGTGCTAAAAAATAATTGTCTGTGTGTTCATTTATATTGTCTATGTGGTCATTGATATGTCCTTGGTTAGTAACTAATTGTCTATGTATTCATTTATAGTGTTTGTACATGGTTAAAACATTGTTCATATGTTCATTTATTTTGTTCGTGCATTGAAGTAATTGTTCGTGTGTTTTGTTTATTTTGCCCGTGCACAAACAATGTTTAAATCACAGACAATACAAACCAAGACACATACAATGATTTTATATGCACAAAAAAACAAATACATGGACAATGTTTTAATCACTAGTTATATAAACGAATCAACACTAGTTTTATAAATTACAAGATTCTACACTTTTACAATATGACAATTGTATTGTCATAAAAGGGAAGCAAACATAAGTTCGTAATTTTAATTTTTGATTAGTCACTTTGTAAAATTAATGTTGTTATATTCAGAATGCCATCGTAGTTAGACTTACTTTTATTAGTAATAATGTGTGCTACACAATTATTAGTAAATAATAGTAAAAAATAAATGATTTGTGTAACAAGTTAGTACAACATTGTTGTAAAAACTATAACAACTGCTTATGCTACACATCATCATTAGCAAACATTCTCTTACAATGAGCATCAATATTTTCTAACCATCTTAGAAGCAACACTTCTAAAATAAACCATAAACTAGTTGACATACTACTCAATACATTTTATTGACAAGTAAACCAACTGATACAATTGATACATATACATCAAATGAGACCTAGCTAAGTACTATAAATCTAGCTACTTCACTTTCAATCTTCATTTCTGATACATGTCTGACTTTCATTTTTTCTAACTCACCTAGAAGGCTAGAAGCACCACCAATTCAGCCTTGAGTGCTTTTTTATTCTCTTTTGGTTTTTGCATATTCATTTCAAATAATTTTTCTCCTCTTGCTATTTTATCACCAAATTACTTGAGCATTGAGCACAAGATTCTCCTCTAGTAATAGTTTTTCATGCCCTGCCAAACTTCAATTGCTTCACTTGCTCAGTCAATTCACCATTTTCCCTCTTTAACGTTTGAAAACTCTATGGTGAACTATAAGAATCAACTTTACAGGTGATTTATTGCTGCCAAGTTCACAGGTTTTATAGGTGCAAGGCCGTAGCTCCTTTTTGAAGCAATCTAGCTAGTATCAACTAATAATTAGAAGTTTATCTGCAAAAAATAAAATTCCAGTCACCCACTCTTTAGGCTTTAGCTTATTTGAAGCAACCTGCAACAAAAAAGAACTTTTAAAATCCATCAAGTATAAAAGCATATTAGCAAAAAAGGAGAATGAACTTCCAAAATCGTGTATATAAATAAATAAAATCATTGAAGCATTACAACAAACACCTTATGAGCAAAAAAGTGAAATAGAATATTTGAACAAAAAAATTAAATTATTAACATCACATATCTATAAGTATATAACAGTAAATAAACATTCAACATTATGACGTACTCTGTATATCATATACATAAAGTAAGAAAAAACATAAATAATTGTGACCCAAAATACACAAAAAATGGAATAAATACCTTATATGAACAAGGCTTTGGGAGAAGAAAATTAAATCCACAATCGAACAAGTAGTTGATGAAAATTTCTATACCACTTGAGACCTCTTGAGAGCTCTTAAAGTTGAAGAAAAGAGAAAGAATTGAACGAAATGGAAGAAAAGAGAAAGAAGGGAAAGGAATGGCGTAGAAGGGAGGGGGAGAGAGGAGAGATAAGTGGGGAAGGGGTAAATGGTGTGAGAGGGGTAAAAACATTTAAGAGTATATATAGTGTGTACTAATGTGTATAAGAAGGTGTACAAAGAGCATTTTTGTTTTTTTTATATTTGGTTTCTAGTGTTAAGTCATTCTTCCATTTGATTCATATACTATAACTATACTTGTAAACTACTGTCTTCTGTCTTCACCCCCCAAAAGTGGCCCATTTGACCTATGCACAACTTTTTAACTCGGACAAGTACCATTGTCATTTTTTCATATCTCATGAATCACACTTTCATTTTCAAAATTCATTTGATGGTTTAACCAAGTTTATCATATGTAACTTCTTTATATCTCTTGCCGTTTTTTGGAAAATTACATGATAGATTAGCTTAATTTGATCAAATTGGACCCTTTTTAGGCAAAAAAAAGTCATTGAAACCGGCTTTCATTTTTTAGAATGAGGGAGATTTATCCATCCTTTTTTATCTCTGCATAAGTTGTCGCATTTCCTCTTATCCTCTGCCATATTATCAATCCATCTCAATACAGGAGTCCTGTAAGAGTAAGCTATAACTTAAATTTTGTTATCAAATCAATAAAGGTATATATTTTAATAGAACACATCGATTCATTAAATTATATATATTCATTTCTTAAATACAGAGTATTCTTTCTTCTGAAAGCATTTCTTTATTTTAAACAGACTTAGGATGTTTTTACTTGGACTGTAATTTGCCCCAGACCAGACCAGTCCAGACCAGACCAGTTCAGACCAGACCAGACCAGTTCAGACCAGACCAGACCAGTTCAGACCAGACCAGACCAGACTTGGATAGTTATAAAAATACAAAGAAACCAGACCTTACCAGACCAGACCAGTTCAGACCAGACCAGATCAGACCAGACCAGCAAATTACAGTCCAAGTAAAAACATCCTTACTAGCTAGCTAATCAATAACATAAATATACCCATCACAAATTTACTCCGTAGTAAACACATAAATAAATAATAAATAAATAAAACTAAAGATATTAACCTCTCAATGCCTTATACAAAAGCTTCTCAGCACTTTCTCGTGATTCCATATGAACAATAGCACAAATTAACGACTTCCCCTCAAGTATATTAAAGGTGATATACTTAATTTAGATGATATGACACCAGGATCTTCAAATAGAGTGCCAAGAACTTTAATTTTTTATGAAATGTGAATTCCTAATAAGCAACAGCTCCCATACATAAAAATCAACTAGGAAATCTAATTAGGAAGTCCAATCATTGGAGATTAAGATTTATACTAGGTATAGACATCCCATACAGTAATTTCTTTACTCACATAACTAGGAAGTAGGGGTGTGCACGGGTCGGGTTCGGGTGGGTCGGGTTTGCGAACCCTAAACCCGTTCGGGTTTTTTAATTTAAATACTAGGCCCGACCCTTTGATATTTCAAATCGGGTATTTCGGATATTTTTAAGTCGGATATTATCGGATATCGGGTCGGGTTTCGGATATTTCGGTTATATTAAAAAATTAAAATTGGATAATTGAAGTGTTTAAATGCCACTTTGACAAAAATAGTACACATCAGTGCACTAAACTTCCAAATCACACAAATAATTTAACACAAATTGCACAAATAATTACACAAATAATTGAACACAAGTATTAATTTAACATATTCAAAGTACACACTACATAACTTAATATATTTCGGATATTTTGGTATATCAAAACACATTATAATTGGATAGTTAAAGTGTTGGAATGCCACTTTAACAAAAATTGTACACACTAGTTCACTACACATTTAATTCACACAAATAATTTAATACAAATTGCACAAATAATAACACAAATAATTGAACACAAGTATTAATTTAAATATTCAAAGTACACACTAACATATATTTCGGATATTCGGGCGGGTCGGGTTGGGATTTCACAAACCCTACCCGCCACCCGGTCTAGGACCAATACTAATCGGATTTTCGGTTTCGGGTTTTTCGGGTCGGATATCCACTTCGGTTCGGATAATATCCGAAAAAAATATCGGGTTTTTCGGGTCGGATCGGGTTTTGCTCAGCCCTACTAGGAAGTCCATAGGCAATATTTTATTAAATCAACTGCCTAAATGATTCAACTACACATCATTAACTTGCAACATTCCTAACTGAATTTATCTATTCTTGGAGCAGATCTCAGTTTTCATAGAAAGAAATATCGATCTGGTCAGACTTAAAAGTGATATTTTGGAGTCCACAAGCATCAATCCAATTAGCACTCATTTGTCTTGATGGGAGAGGATATATGGCAAACATACTCGATGTCATATTTAGAAGAAAGAAGGGAAAAGGTGCAAATAGGCCCATGTACTAACCAAAAAAGGTCAAATAAGCCCTTATTTAGGAGGCTCTGTCCGGGCGTCGTCATTTGGGGTGGTTCCCGGTGGAATTTATTGATGAAATTTTTTGAGCATCTTATTCATCAAGTCTAGTTTACTCATACCAAATTTCAGCTAAAAATTCAATCGGGAAGGCATTCAAATGAATTCTTGAAAATAACTGCGCAGTTAGAATCGCAGTTATCTTCAAGAATTCATTTGAATGCCTTCCCGATTGAATTTTTAACTGAAATTTGGTATGAGTAAACTAGACTTGATGAATAAGATGCTCAAAATATTTCATCAAAAAATTCCACCGGGAACCACCCCAAATGGCGATGACCGGACAGAGCCTCCTAAATAAGGACTTATTTGACCTTTTTTGGTTAGTACATGGGTCTATTTGCACCTTTTCCCAAGAAAGAATACTCTGTATTTGTCTGCATTTATTTTAGCTATCGCTATAGGCTGCTTTAATTCAGGCAGAGCAGTAGCAGCTTTATCCAGCTGCAAATAACACCTATGCATGTCAGAGTAATTCAAAATTTACCACTGGTTGAACCAATGCTCGAAGCAACATCAACAAAGAATGATAAATGGACTCAAAAACACTCCCAACTCTGAAGTAAGCTATCATGATTCAGATGCAAATTAGGTCTTATTCACAATACTTATATACGGAGTATACTTATCACACAAAAAGTGTTTATACCTACAAATGTCAAATTTATGAAAATGGTTTTCACTGTAAAGATCAGTTAGCTAGTACTCCACCTAATAATGTAAATTCTTCTAATTCCTTAAACAAGAATAATCCTGAAATTTTTCAGCAAATTTATAACACCTATTTTCATAATTCTGTAAATACTTCTAATCAAAACTATTCAATTGATGTGAATACTAATGCTTTTGATTGTCTTACACAAACACCAGATTCTTCCAATTTGCTCTATTACATACACTGATGTAAGTGGAATCAATCACTTAAATGACATGACTCAACTGCCAGTGAGATTAGGAGCTTCCTGAGAAGAGTGCAGTGAAGGATCTTCGTTGTAGCCAGTCTTTACTGAACTTGGCCCAAGCAATGCCTAAGGAGGCAAGGACTCCCATCCCATCAAGTCAGGAACCAACCACTTGCACTTTTTTACATCCTTTGTCTCACAATGCCCTCTTGGCAACGTAAGTCATCTGGCGTCTGCACAATGCACGACGGACCACGGCCAACTTCCCAATCTGTGACCTTCAAGCTGCCATCGAAGCCCGAAGAAAGTTAGATTGTCTCTGCCGCACCGTAGGGCGTCGCTTCAGTGAATCACTTGAGCCCTGATACCCTCAAGGGCTCCCCGTCGAATATCTATTTTTCCCTGGCTAGCGCTAGCGAAGTGTAGAGCTGGGTCTTCATTTCAGTGATTTTCATCCGAACAAGAGAACCCCAGGATTGAGAGCATCGGCGACAAGATAGGAAGAAGATCGATGAAGGGAAACGACGGGAATAGAAATGGAAATTGACAAGGAAGAGAGGCGGAACACTAACGGAGGCTAAATGGATACAATTAAATTAATAAATATTAGAGGGGCACACGATCAAATTATAAGAAGTATATGAAGATTAATACTACCTCCGTTCCAAATTGATTTGCAAATTTGACTTTTCTTGGTCAAACAGTTTCATTTCATTCGCTTAATTAGGGTGTTAATTTTGAATTATAATTTAAGTTGGACTTTGCAACTTTGAAGAGATTTTAATGTAGTTTCTAAATATGTAAATTTTAATTATTAAAAATTGAATTAATTATCGATACGGAGCATTTACTTTTATTATTAGTTGACCAAAAAATGTTGACTTTGCAAAACAATTTGAGACGGAGGGAGTATTAGATCTGATGTGTAAATTTAATACACATGACAAGCATTGAATGGGCCATTTGGACTAGGTATTGTACTCTTAAGAATACCAAAAGTACCGAAGCAGGCACCTAAAAACAAAAGTCACGTAGACTACATATGCATTTTACTGGATAACCGTTTAGTGACATGCTAAATTGCTAATTTGAGTGTTTTTTTTTCAAATTTTGAGGACTCAATTGATTGATTTAAAGTACAAGAATTTAATTGAGAATTTTGACAAAGTACGTGAACTTATTTGATAGTTTTCCCTTCTTTCTTTAACAGTACAAGTTCAATTTGGGAAGCCTTCATACTTAGATTTCATGGAATGGAGACTTTTACCATATTGGGAATAATTTATATACAATATATTTTAGAATATTCTCCATATCTCTTGTAACCGTAGCCTTGTATACAAATATAGCAGGTGTATATTTTAGTTATTACTCAGCTATTAAATCAGGAGCTATGTAAGGAAACAACTCATGTATATAGTTTGGCAGTCTACACATGAATGGAGATCGATTCTTTCAGTTCCTCACACATTACTTTATGGTATCCGAGCCGTGCTAATCGATCTCTTGGCATTCGACAATCTCCATGACCGGTGGAATAAACTCTTCCCAAGGTCAGATTTATGCTCTCTCTTCAAATGATAACCCAGGGACAGTTATAACTCATGTTTTGTTAAATGGTATTGGGAATAATTTATATACAATATATTTTAGAATATTCTCCATATCTCTTGTAACCGTACCGGCTGTAAGTGCAATTTGGCGACGAAACTCCGGCAGCGTCGTGAGGCAGAACAAGTACGGGAATTCTTAATGGGACTTGAACCATTTTATGCAACCATCAGGTCGAGCTTGTTGGGGATCCAACCTCTGCCATTTATGAATCTAGTATATTCTCGGCTGATTCAAGAAGAGGAAGTAAGGACAATCACTGGTGCTCAGGGAGAAGAAACCAACCCTATGAGTTTTGCTGTTCGAGGAAATGCTCCTGGCGGTCGAAATTCGGGGGGGGGGGGAGGGGGGGGCAATAGGTTTTCTAATGGTACTTCAGTCGTGTGCACTTTTTGTTCAAAGCCAGGACACATTGAAGAGAGGTGTTTTGTCAAACACGGATATCCAGATGGCTGGTTGGAGAGACGACGCAGCACGGGCAAGCCTAGGGGATCTTCTGGAGGTGCAACAGGTCCAAACGGATTCCGCAATACATCTTCCAGTCAACAACCAAAGGCTAATGTTGCTCACGCCGGAGAGGTTGCCGCAGAATTTAGTGAAGTTCGTTTAAATGGTAAGATAGAAAACCTGTGGATTATAGACACGGGTGCTTCACATCATGTATGTGGAAATGCTCGGTTGTTTGACGTTCTCGTTGATACGATACCTACAGAAATTGGGTTGCCCGATGGGTCTTCTATTAAGGCTACTAAAATCGGTAGCATCAAACTAAATGAAAATCTTAAAATAAATAATGTTTTGTTTGTGCCGGAATTCACTTGCAATCTTTTGTCCGTTTCTACCTTACTCAAAGATAATAGATTAAATATTCAATTCACTCATAATAATTGTGTCATACAGGACCAAGTCTCGAGGATGAAGATTGGTGTGGGTGAGCAGCTTGGTGGACTGTTTTATTTGGCGATGGGGGACAGAGGACTCATTCATAACACAAGGCAATTGGATAACAGTGAATTATGGCACGCTCGCATGGGACATCCATCGTTACAAGTTTTAGATATGCTACCTCAAGTTAGTAGTCATTCTAGTAGTTTAATTAATAAACCGTGTGATGTTTGTCATCGTGCAAAGCAAACTCGTTCAGTTTTCCCGTTAAGTAATCATAGAGCAACCAATTTGTTTGATTTAATTCACTGTGATGTTTGGGGACCTTATAGTGCAAATCGATCATGTGCTTCTCGTTATTTTCTTACAATTGTTGATGATCACTCAAGAAGTATTTGGGTATATTTGATGAAGCACAAGAGCGAGGTGTCTTCGTTATTAATAAATTATTTTGCACTAATTAAGCGACAGTTTGGACGACATATAAAAACCGTGCGTACTGATAATGGGACTGAGTTTATGATTTTAAGAAAATATTTTTCTGAACAAGGAATTATTCATCAAACTTCCATGGTGAAAACTCCCCAACAAAACGCACGAGTAGAACGTAAGCATCGTCACATTCTCAATGTGGCGCGTGCTCTACGATTTCATGCAAATTTACCCATTGATTTTTGGGGAGAGTGTGTTCTCTGTGCTGCCTATTTGATTAATCGGACTCCCTCTCGAGTTTTACAAGGAAAGACTCCTTTTGAAGTATTGTTTGGCCATTTCCCAGATCTTAGTTCCATACGTATTTTTGGATGTCTTTGTTATGCCAAGGAATTAAATCCTATAGACAAATTTGCTAGCAGAAGTCGTAAATGTATCTTTGTTGGGTATCCTTTCGAGAAGAAAGGATGGAATCTGTTTGATCTAAACACTGGCAGATATTTCTATTCTAGAGATGTGATTTTTTATGAGGCAATTTTCCCTTTTGCAAATGAAGGTTTGCTGTCTACGAATCATAGGCATCCTGTATCTGATGATTCTTTTGCTCATGATGATGATGTCGTAATTGAAGAGACCAGCCCACCTCACAGTAATTCCCAACCATTACAAACCAACTCTTTGGAGTCTCCAGATGCTTCTGCCCAGCAAGGTGTTTTGCATAATACAGAGAATATTGAGGTTGGTCCTCCTGCAACTAATGATACTACCTTGGCTACAGACAGCAGTGTTGAAGTTCTGGGTCGCGGGCATCGACAGAAGCTCCCAAATACTCGGCTTCGTGACTTTGTTACATATACTACTCAAGCTACCCCCATCGCTGCTCCACCCCCACCTCTCTCGTCCTCAGGTACACGGTATCCTATTACACAATATGTGAATTGCAATATTTTTTCTAACATGCATCGTAAGTTCCTTGCAGCAATTACCACCAACGTGGAACCTGCGTCCTTTAAGGAAGCCATGTGTGACCCGCAATGGCGTCAAGCTATGCAAGACGAGATCCGTGCACTAGAGGACAACCAGACTTGGACTATCGAGGACTTGCCTCCCGGAAAATCCGCTATTAGTTGCATGTGGATTTTTCGTATTAAATATAGATCTGACGGGGCTATCGAAAGGTATAAAGCTCGACTTGTTGTATTTGGTAATCATCAAAAACTAGGCATTGACTTTATCGAGACATTTGCACCAACCGTGAAGATGGTCACGGTACGTGCTTTCCTATCTGTTGCTGCTTCTCAAAATTGGGAATTACATCAAATGGATGTACACAATGCATTCCTTCACGGTGATCTTAATGAGGAAGTATATATGAAACTACCCCCCGGATTTGGTGAAAGTTCTCCGGGTAAGGTTTGTCGACTTCGTAAGTCTTTATATGGACTTCGTCAGGCTCCTAGGTGTTGGTATGCTAAGCTTGCTGCTGCTCTACGCTCTTATGGTTTTCAAAATAGTCCTTCTGATCATTCTTTGTTTGTGAGATCCTATGGCTGAAAGGATTGCTAAAAAGCATGGGGATTCTGCACTCTTCTCCCGTCTCTTTACATTGTGATAGTCAGGCGGCATTACATATTGCTAGTAATCCCGTGTTTCATGAGCGTACGAAACACATTGAGATTGACTGTCATTTTGTTCGTGATGAAATCACTCGTCATACAATTGCTCCTGTTTATATTCCTACTTCTCTACAGTTGGCTGATATTCTGACTAAAGCGCTTGGTCCCCGTAGCTTTCGGTTCTTACTTACCAAGTTGGGCATTCGCAATCTTCATGCTCCAACTTGAGGGGGGTATTGGGAATAATTTATATACAATATATTTTAGAATATTCTCCATATCTCTTGTAACCGTAGCCTTGTATACAAATATAGCAGGTGTATATTTTAGTTATTACTCAGCTATTAAATCAGGAGCTATGTAAGGAAACAACTCATGTATATAGTTTGGCAGTCTACACATGAATGGAGATCGATTCTTTCAGTTCCTCACACGTTACTTTATACCATCATTGTCCATTATCAAAACTAAGCAATCCTCAATAAAGAAAACTTTCATAAACATTTTAAACCCCAATAAACGAAAACAATAGTGTAATTTTATTATCAAATATGAATTTTATAAATGTACAAATTTTGTTCATTAACATTTTCATGTTTCAGCTGACTCAGCATACTCAACTCCCTTATTAGCCATTAACTCCATTTCGAAAAAATTAAACAAATACAAATACAAAATCCCACACATGATGGGCAAAAAATATATAAAAAGTCCGGTCCGAGCCCAGCCCAAGCCTGGCCCGAACCCATTGTAAACGAATCGAGTCGAATAGTAGGATTTTGTATTTGTATTTGTTTAATTTTTTCGAATACGAATTCAAATTCAAATATGAAACGAATATTAATTTTGATTTGTATTTGTATTTGTTTAACAATAAGAATATATAGTTAACGAATCATATACGAATATCGAATCGATTTGAGCATAGGTTAAATACTTGGGAAGTCCCACTTAAATTGTCCCATACCACACTTGGCAAAGTTTGTGTGGCTCTAAATCATTTTCACTTTATTCTTACTTTATCAATTAATATCAACCACACAAACCCACTTTTCTTAATAACCGTGTCACCCTCTTCCGGGACAACATAAATGGGACGGAGGTAGTATTAGTCAAATATATCACTTTAAAATAACATTTCTTATATTTTTTTATGTTGTAAATGCATGCTATGACTTAATATGTGTTTTTAGAATTTAAATTTAATTGATCAATGAATTTTTAGATTGTGCACAATATACTAAAGTGAATCAATTTTATGATTAATAAATATAAACCTATTTCAAACTTTTTGAAATAAACATTAACACACAAATATTAGAAAGTATACTTATAATGTGTGAAATAAGTTAATAATTGTATATATCAAAGTCAAACGACTCTAATTTTATTCTTCCAATTGAATACATAATTATGTGTATTGTATTTGAAAGATATTTGAACCAAAAATTTAATTTGCATTCGTATCTAGGATCGGGACATTGATAGCCGTTATATTTACTTGTGTTTAACATAAGTATTTATAAGTATTTGTTGAAGAAAGGAAGAGAAATCGGACAAATACCTCCAGAATGAGAGCTAGAGCATAAAACATTGCGATGAACTACTTTTTAGACCAAGAGAATGACGTTCTGCCCATAATTTGAGTATAACGTATTCTATAGAACTCGAAATCACTCGATTAGAGTTTCATGTGAATGCTAACTCAATAAGGTACAAATGTTATGAAAACGTCATGGCCAAAATATGAAAGGAACAAGACTCAATCAACCAACAAAGTCAGATGTTGCTGGTGGGATTTCAGGGTGCATACCTCTCACTGTTTTAGCCATAACGTTTGATTGGATGAATAAAATCACGTCATTCAAGTTTTGGTGGATAGAAGACTTCATTATCTACAACTTTGGTGAAGAAATCATGTCCAAATTCATAGCGGAACATCCCCAAAATCCTGGGACAAAAACCGACACTTTTTGATCAATTTCGGAAGAAGAGAAAGGAAGCGCATTTTTGGGCGCTGCAACCGGCGCCGGTCAGCCTATAACCGGCGCCGGTTGGAAGGCTTTTTCGCACTAAACGAGCCTGTTTGCGACCGGGGCCGGTTCTAGACTGACCGGGGCCGGTTGGGACGATTTCAGCTCAAACAAAAGGTCGTGCAAGAGGATTTTTGATGGGAAAACTTCACCTTCCTCATCTCTTGATCAAATATTGCTCCATACCTGATTGTTGGGCTTGAATAGACTAAAACATGTCATTCTTTAGCCTATATAAAGCCTTCAATTCATCAAGCAAACACATTCCATTCCATAGATTAATTCTTAGCTTTTATATTTTTGTTCTTGGTATTTTCTTCAAGTTCTTGAGGAGGAAACTTCAACCTCCGAAACCATTGGTGTTTAGGTATTATTTCCTTTGTAATTTCATGTTCCATAACATTTCATATTGTATTGTGATTAATATGAGCATTAGAGGCTAATTTCTTAGCTAAGGCTAGGGATGAACCTCTATGCACACTAGATGTTTGATAAAAGTTCTAAACCAATAAATTGTGATTTATCCTTTATATTTTGATTGTTTATGACTATGGTGTACAACATAGAAGTATGTTAAATTTAGTTTATGCTTGCAATTAACGTTGAAGTCTAAACTATGAACACTAAAGGATAAACATATATAGCACCGAGAATAGAAATATATCCGGTCTTATATGATACGGGTGTGATGTCTTGATATTCAACGGGGTTTTCGGTAGATGAATGTGAGCCGTAACGGGACTTACACGTAACGAAAACCACGCTCTCGCTGCCTTAACCGGAGTTGAGAATATATTAGCGACATCGTATTCATAATTATTGGAGAAGAACTATTATTAAATAACTATTAAAGCATTTAGGTGAATCCCGATTGCCTTAGTAATTCTCATTCTTGTTTAAACCAATCTCAAAGAGCAAAGTTCCTAAAAAAATATATCATTTACATTCTTTGCATTCAATACTCGACTTTATAATATCAACCATTTCCCTGTGGATCGACCCGGTATTTACCGGTATTTTATTACTACATCGGCACTTGTATACTTGCAAGTTTAGCCCGATCAATAGGTGGTGTCCAGACTCGGTGGTGGCCTTAAAGCGAGAATCTGACTGCTTATTGTTCCAAAATTACTATCAAGACCTATTAAGAACTTGTACATTTGTTCCCAACCGGCACATGTACACTTTAACACCGGCGAGACTGAATTCATCTCATCCCAAATACCCCTAAGTTTGGTGTAATATGCTGAGACAGAGGATCTAGCTTGACGAGTATTTGTAATTGTTTGTTTTAATTCATAAGCACGTGGCACGCTCTCCTTGCCAAATCGTTCTTCGAGATCTTCCCAGATCTCCGCTGCTTAGTTAGCATACTTCACGCTATCTCTAATCTCCTTCTACATGGTCATAGTAAGCCACCCATTGATCATGTCATCACATATCTTCCACGCCATGATGTCTTTTGAACCTTCTTCAGGCATCGCGATGGTCCCATCGATAAAACCAATCCTGTTTTTGGCAAAGAGAAAAAAATTCATCTCCTGTGCCCAATAAGAATAATTTTCGTCGGCCAGTGCATCATTGACATCTATCTACTGCGGGTAGTCTGAGGGATGGAGATAGTAAACAGAATTGTCGTCGATGAATGGAGATGTCGAAGACGAACTCATCATCTCCGATGCTTTTGCCGCGTCATCTCCAGCCATGGTGGTTGGGTGAATTCTGTGGTGATTTATTTGTTTGTCAGGATCCGAACCTGCTCTGATACCATGAAGGAATTGACCAGAACTAATTGATCTTCTTCATTCACCAAGGTCTGTATATATTGATTACAAGAGAAGTTTTGGGTGTTCATTTCTTTGTACAATTAAAATTTAAAAGAAAAATAAATAATTAAATTAAATTAATATATATATATACTAATATGTTTGTCAAAAGTTTAGGAGTTCAATTGAATCCCCTTGAACTATGGTGGCTCTGCCACTGTACAAGCGATGAGTCCTAATATGGAATAGATCTCAAGAGTTATTGTGGCAAAATAATTCTAATTCTAGAACAAGGAAAGAATCCTAGGGAATAAAGCTACGAAAATAAAGGTCCTAAAATATATATTAGGAAATAAATTAACTAGAACTTCTTCAATTCCTTCATCACAAAGGTCTAAATCGCTCAAGCCCTCACCGATACACTCCGGCATATCCTTCGATGAAAAGAATGGAAGTAAAGATAGACTAGACCATGATTGGTGTCATATGAAAGATAACAAGAAGTTATAAAAATTTATGTATTTCTTGTATAAATCTGAGTACAAATTAAGCAGTTATAGCACTTTAAAAAATATAAGTTTTTTTATATCCAATATTGATCTCGTATGAAAGATAATAAAAAGTTATAAATTTTGATATATATTTTGTAACAATCGGAATACAAATAAAAATGTTATAACACTTTAAAAAAACAAGATTTTTTTTATTTGTGGGACCCAAGCTATTTTCTCCCTCTTGTGCGTAGTAGGTTTCCCGTTGCTACATACAGAAGTTGGCTGTTCTACACTACTACTAACTAGAGTTTATATTAGCAGTAGGTTGGGAAATATTTTTAACCATGCCTCAATTTGGTAAATACTCTTTTATTTAGCATTAAACTAGGAAAAAACTCATTTGTATTGACTTAGTTAAAAATTCTTTGTATAACTAAAACTCCATCGTCGCCAGCAAAGAGAGTATCATGCGAACTCAACTCGCCGAGTATGCATCCAATCGACCACATGTCAATTGAGGATGTATAAGAATCTGAACCTAGTTAAAGCTCAAGAGCCCTATACATCGTGGCGGTCATCTATAAAATGTTTTTGAAAGCTTCTGTAAATTGTGTTGCTATTACTATAGTAATGATAATAATAATAATAATAATAATAATAATAATAATAATAATAATAATAATAATAATAATAATAATAATAATAATAATAATAATAATAATAATAATAATAATAATAATAATAATAATAATAATAATAATAATAATAATAATAATAATAATAATAATAATAATAATAATAATAATAATAATAATAATAATAATAATAATAATAATAATAATAATAATAATAATAATAATAATAATAATAATAATAATAATAATAATAATAATAATAATAATAATAATAATAATAATAATAATAATAATAATAATAATAATAATAATAATAATAATAATAATAATAATAATAATAATAATAATAATAATAATAATAATAATAATAATAATAATAATAATAATAATAATAATAATAATAATAATAATAATAATAATAATAATAATAATAATAATAATAATAATAATAATAATAATAATAATAATAATAATAATAATAATAATAATAATAATAATAATAATAATAATAATAATAATAATAATAATAATAATAATAATAATAATAATAATAATAATAATAATAATAATAATAATAATAATAATAATAATAATAATAATAATAATAATAATAATAATAATAATAATAATAACAATAATAGAGTATATTAAATAATTGGTATAGTTAGCTTTGGATAGGCCCATAAGAAAAATATTATAAATAGGAGTTGGGAGTAGAATGAAAGGTTAGGTAGAATTTAGTTGGGATTGGGCTTTGGGAGGGCGAGACTACTCTAAGTGTCTCAGTATGCTCTTCTTTCTCTTTCTTCTATATTGTGCTAATTCTTACGTTGATTTGTAAGAAATCTGAGAATTTTCTCAGCATTTCAGTGTTAAATATACAAAAGTATTCTGTTAAAATTGGAGTGCCTATCATTGGTATCAGAGCAGTTCGGTCATGTAGCCAATGAATGAGATGTACAAGGTCGCAAATGGAGAATGGACTGGATAACATCGAGCAGTACATGGAGCAGAACAAAACTGATGTGCGACCGGTGGTGGCAAATCTATAGCGGAACACAACTAATTATATTGAGAGTTATTTTAATATTATTAATTAGTTGTACCATATTTGTATTATCTCTAGGTGAATACATGTCCATGCATCATGCATCACCAACTAAAACAATGCTAGGTGGGTGCATTCTTTAGTATGACCCATGCACTATTATTATTTTTGGATTCTCTCTCCTACCACTCCTATTGTAATGTGTGTTAATAATCATGGAGTAGTAATAAACTCAATGCTTCAATTCTATGTCATTCTCTTCCTTCGATAATTTAGTTCAACTCTTGATAATTCATATCATGAATTTAGATTTTATCATGGTATTAAAGCCAAAACCTAGAAATAAATTTTTTGTTCTCTTTAGAGATTTTTTTATATCCCTTCTTTTATTCCGGTACTTACGTTGAAATCGAAAAATGTCACTTCACGCCCGTACCTGGATAATTGATTCTGGAGCAAGTGAACACATCACTTGTGATGGTAATGATATGTTCAACATTCTAGCTCATACACCTAGACCAGCTGTCAGAATCCCTAATGGCAAAACAATTCCCGTTTCCGCAGTCGATAGTCTATTTATGCAATGGATTTCATCTTTTGCGTGTTTTATATGTTCCTCAGTTTTGGTGCAATTTGCTTTCCGCTAGTCTCTTACTAGCGACCTCAATTGCACACTCACATTTTTCTCTGACTTTTGTATATTACAAGACTTAGCCTCAAGAAAGCTAATTGGTATGAGTAATTCAGTAATGGTCTATATTATCTAGAATCACCAGAAGGTAAAGGGGTGGCAATGTTAAATGTTCTTAACGCTCATATATGGCACCAACGTTTGACATGCTTCAGATGGAAAATTGCAACACAATACTTTTCTCCAGGGCTTCCGACATAACAACAATTTTTGTGATCCCTGCTTGCGAGCTAAACAAACTCGCCTCTCCTTCCCCAAAAGTACAAGTAAGACCACTTGTTATTTTGAATTAATACATTGTGATATATGGGGAGGTTATCGATGTAATTATGCTTCAGGATCACGCTATTTTTTGTCTTTTGTCAATGATTTCAACAGAGGTGTTTGGGTCTATCTCATGAAAAATATATCTAAATTTTGTCAAAAGTTGATACACTTCTGCAACATGGTTGAAAATTAATTTGACAAACGAGTTAAACGCGTACGTTCAGATAATGGAATGGAGTTTCAAACCAATCTTTTATCTAAATACTATGAACGCCGAAGAATTCTTTTGGAAACATCATGCACAGATACCCCCTCAACAAAATCGGGTTGTTGAGCTTAAGCATGGATATATTTTAGAAGTTGCAAGGGCCCTTCGTTTTCAGTCCGATTTACCCATTGATTTTTGGGGAGAATGCATTCTCAGTGCTGATGATATCATCAACCGGCTACTATCACATGTCATTTTAAATAAAAGTCTTTATAAAATATTGCTTGGAAATGAGCCTAGTTATGAACACTTACGTGTTTTCGGTTGTTTGGTATATGCACACAATAATAAACGGAAAGATAAATTCGGCGAAAGGGGGGGTCCTTGTATTTTTGTTGGGTATCCCAAAGGTCAAAAGGCATATAAAGTTTTTGATTTGCAAAAACATGATATTTACGGTTCTCGTGATGTCACTTTCTTTGAAAATGAATTTCCATATAAGAAGATTGAACATGAACGATTGGATTTTATCTCCATGGTGAGATGTTCAAGTCGTTTAGGAGTGTTGCATGGCGTGAAAACTTCTCCACTAATCAACAACCTGAGGACATCTCCCATTTACAACAACCTAGGCAATTCTCTAGTATGCAACAGGCTAGGAACTCATCTCCAACAAACATCGACCATAGCAGCGACCTGGACATCATCTGCATCAACCAACTTGGACAACAACTCCCTCCACAGAGTTGAAGCACTCTTAGAAGATAGGTCTGGCACGCAGGTGAGGACATAATAGGAGGAAGCTCCGGGCCAGACTCTTGCCAAAGTCCACCCACCGATCACCATGGCACGAATAAAACATTTGGACACACATGGGTCGGTGGGTCCCATTTCCTGTCAAGGCACACCATCCAGTCAGCGGCAAATATCATCACATAGCAATAAGGCACCACAAAATTTGGAATCACCGCCAATTGATGTTTCAATTGATTTGACAGACTCAATGACGTCCATACCTACTATGGGTGAGATAAGAAAGAGCAGTAGAGTCTGTCAAATACCTCAAAATCTTGCCGGTTTGACACTGATCTGGAACCATCCCTAAATCATTTTGACTCGACGGGAAACTCAATCGACACAACTGTATATCCAATTTCGAATTGTATCTCTTATGACAGATTTTCTACTAAACATAAAAAAAATTGGCAACCATTACTTCCCATGATGAGCCAAAACGATTCTCACAAGCTGTTCAAGATCCCAAATGGTGGGAGGCTATGCAAAAGGAGATACATGCTTTCGAAAAAAGTGGTACATGGACTTTAGTCAAACTACCACCCGGAAAGAAAGTGGTTGATTTTAAATGGGTTTATAAAATGAAGTATAAACCTAATGGCGATGTGGAGCGCTACAAGGCGAGATTGGTTTCCAAGGGATTTCCACGAGACCTTTGCGCCTGTTTCCAAACTGGTCACGACACCCCGATGTTTGTTGGTCGTTACGGCGAAGCAAAATTGGATAGTACATCAACTAGATGTCAATAATGCATTTCTCCATGGAGATCTTTCTGAAGATATTTACATGCGTGTTCCTCAAGGATTTATCAAAGAGGGAGGACACATTCGTGTTTGAAAATTACAAAAATCCCTTTATGGGTTACGCCAAGCGTCACGAAATTGGTATCACAAATTTACCTAGTCACTTCTTCGGGTTGGATTTCGTCAATATCGAGCAAATCATTCCCTATTCATTTTCCAACTGTGAGAGATCCACATTTTTGCCCTCATCTATGTAGATGATGTTATTCTTGCTGGAAATGATATGTCTCATATTCAGAAAATTTAAGGATTCCTTGGATGCTCACTTTAGTATCAAGGGCTGGATACTCTAAAACTATTTCCTCGGAATTGAGGTGGCTCGTTCTCCTGAAGGGTTTGTATTAAGCCAACGCAAATATACGCTTGACATTTTGGAAGGAAGTGGCCTTTTAGCTGGTTGCCCTAGTATGTTTCCCATGGAGCAACATTTGAAACTCTGTCCTGATGATAATAGTCCACCCGTAGATGCTCCTTCATATCATCTACTGATCAGACGTCTTTTATACCTTACAGTTACCCGTCCTGACATCGTCTACTCTGTTAGTCAGCTCAGTCGGTTTCTTAGTCAGCCGCATCAGAGTCAATTTGATGCCGCTATGAGTGTTCTTCGCTATTTAAAACAGACTCTGGGATGGGGTATATTTCTATCTCCATACACTAATTTCGCCTTAAACGGTTATTGTGATGCAGACTGTGCAGGGTGCCCCTACACCCAGCGCTCTTATACTGGCTATTTATAACTCTCGGAAATTCACCAATCTCTTGGCAAACAAAGAAGCAATCTTTTGTTTCATGGTCTTTCGCAAAAGCCGAATATTCTGCCATTGTCGTCACAGTCAGTGAAATCTTGTGGTTGCGGTGGTTACTCCAAGACCTTACAAGTTACAATTCCTCACACTAGTTCTATGCCTCTCTTTTGTGACAATCAAGCGGCACGAAACATTGCTCTTAATCATGTCTTTCATGAATATACCAAGCATGTAGAAATGGACTATTATTTTGTTTGAGTGTGTTGCTAGTGGTGAAATTCAACCATGTCGTATATCCGCCGCACACCAGATTGCTGATATTTTCACAAAGGCACTTGCTACTGATCGCTTCCAGTTCCTTCGTAGCAAGTTGGGCGTTCTAATCTTCACACTCCACCTGGAGGGGGAGTATTACGAGTTATTTTTATATTATTTATTAGTTGTACTATATTTCTATTATCTCTAGACTTTAGGTGAGTACATGTCCATGCATCATGCATCACCAACTAAAACAATGCTACGAGGGTGCATTCTTTAGTATGCCCCATGCGCTATTATTATTTTGGATTCTCTCTCCTACCACTCCTATTGTAATGTGTATTAATACCCACCATGGAGTAACGATAAACTCATTGCTATAATTTTATGTCATTCTCTTCCTACGATAATCTAGCTCAACTCTTAATAATTCATATCATGAATTTAGATTTTATCAAAACATTATAATAATAAGGGAAAAGGTTCAGACTTTAGATAGGCCCTCGAACTTACATAAAATGGTCAAATAAACCCTTATATAGGAAGCTCTGTCCGGCCATCGCCATTTGGGGCGATTCCCGGTGGAATTTTTTGATGAAATGTTTTGAGAATCTTATTCATTAAGTCTAGTTTACTCATACCAAATTTCAGCTAAAACTTCAATCGGGAAGGCATTCAAATGAATTCTTGAAGATAATTGCGTTTTTAACTGCGCAGTAATCTTCAAGAATTCATTTGAATGCCTTCCCGATTGAAGTTTTATCTGAAATTTGGTATGAGTAAACTAGACTTAATGAATAAGATGTTAAAAAAATTCATCAAAAAATTCCACCGGGTACCGCCCCAAATGGCGACGGCCGGACAGAGCCTCCTATATAAGGGCTTATTTGACCTTTTTATGTAAGTTTGAGGGCCTATCTGACCCATTTCCCTTAATACATCTATAATACATATATACACAATGAAAATAGATAAATATCATATTTTAGTACGTGTGGGACAAATAATAGATAAAATAATAATAATAATAATAATAATAATAATAATAATAATAATAATAATAAAAATATAACTAAAGTAAACGGGGCAGGTAATGGGGCAAGCATGTATAAAACCGTAACCGCCCTGTTACACATAAAAACAAAACGGGTATTCCCCGCTCCGTACCCGTTACCCGGTCAATGCGGTTTTCCCCATTTTGAGCGGGGCGGTTCGGTGCGGGTACCCATCGGTTCGGTCACAATTGTCATCCTTACTAATTTGTGTACTGTAAACATTATAAAATTTATATTTCACTGAACCATCTAGTCTATTTGTATTTCATTGTTAAATTTTATGTTTCTTCTTATTTTAGTGGGCTTCAATTCACTGTTTGGAACATGGGCCTTCAAATTCTGAAATTCATTGACAAGTGATTTACAAGGAGCTGTGTTTCCAGTAATATTACATACTGTTTTGTTTTATGATAGTTTGATTGCCAAACTAGATAAATATTTCTTGAAGGAGTAATATTATGTGTTCGGATGGTGTTATTAGTGCAAAGAGATAATCGTTTGCTATTTATTAGTCCGTATTATTTTGTATTTTTTTGGTCGATTTGAACTACATTGCTTCCAAATATACCATGTTTAGATACTTCAATGCAACATTTTAATAAACCCGGCCTTGATTTTGATTTCTAACCACCTTACAAACATTGCGCAAGTTCTCGGATTCAAATGTAGGATCGTGGTAGATTGTACACTTTGCTTGAGATTCGTGCTTATTGAATGGGAAGAGTATACACCTTACTCAAGGATTGAACATTTTCAATATATATTTAAAGCAATGAGAAAGAAATGCAAAAATATACTAGAAGCCCCCCCCCCCCCCCCCCCACACCCACACACATATACTCCGTATAAGATTGAATTAGAAAAAATAAAAAGTAGTGACAACAAATTGTGTTTGTTTAGTGCCTACATTTTATAGACAGTTGCATCTTAATATTTCAATTCTAAGTCAAATAATTCGATCCAAAAAAAAAATCCAAGTCAAATAATACTAAAACTTAAAATAGACAATATATATGCTATCTTTTTTAGCGAAAGATATAGTTTACGGAGTATATGATTAGAATGTGGGTGAGAATTAGATAACAAATTTCACTTATTCTCTACCTTACGTCCTTACATATAGTAAGCTCTTTATATTTAGACTATGATTAAGAATAAAATCAAAAAATCGTGTGTGGTGAGTTTTTTAAGTAGGTGCAGTTGGAAATGTTGAATATGAAGTGAATTTTGTTTGGATATATCAAGTGAATTTTCTTTGGAAATATAATAAAAAAGCATCCTGTTTGGCTCAATGAGTCAATGGGACTGATCTCACCTTATCTTCCAACCTATTTCTTATTATATAATAATGTGAGAAAACTATCAAATTTGCCCCCGTAGCATTTAGAAAAATCAATTCAGCCCACGAACTAAAACAACACTCAATTGAGACCTCAAACTTTAAAAAAACATTCAAATTCAAAATCTAATCGGCTAATAATCGGTCAACCGATCACTTGCCTATGTGGCTTATTATATAATTTTTCATTTTCTTTCTTGTCTTTTCTTTTTATGCTTTTTTTTTCTTTTTCCTCTTCTTCTTCCAGCGTCTTTGCCCGGTTCTCCCCCTTCGTCTCTCTTTTCGTTCTTCTTTTCTTCCGTATACTCCTATTTGCTTGTTGGAAGAAGAAAGAAGTAATTAATAGGTTGTAAAATATTGGCAGAAGATATGGAGAATTTTCGTTTATTCTTGCTTGATTACAAAACGGAGAGCAAGTCTCCATATATACAAAACGCACGCTCCAGTTCTGCCCAAGAACGTAGCTCCCATCGGTGGGCGTAGCTCAACTGGTAGCGAGGGAGTGCCACAAGGGTTAGGTCCCGGATTCGAATCCCGGCAACTGCGATGAGGGGTTACTATGCTGAAAAATGCATAGGACTTCTGCAAGTACCGGGGACAGAGCCTCACTTTCTATCTGTCAGATTGTGATTATAGTCCAATTTACATCCTCCCATCGTGTCGTCCGGTCGGTGTTGGGGGCCCTCAGGGATGGGATGTCATCTTCAAGAACGTAGCTCCCCATGCGTGGCTTAAGGAGAAAGAAAAGGAAAGTAAATCAATGAAATACAACATTCCTATTCTACATTAACTACTACGTACAAGGCAAAGAACGTAACAAAAAATATGTACATAAAATTGAAAATAATGTGACTCAACATAGGTGAGGTGGAAAAGATGGGGGTCGGGGCGGTAGAAGAAAAAAGGAGAAAAGGAAAAATTTGATTAAAATAACCATTTGGACCGCCAACCATACCTTCACAAACAAACAGTTTATTTTGAAAAGTTGAACGAGAGCAGGGGTAATATCTTGAAGGTTTATGTAGAAGGGTTGGCGTATAGGTGGAGTACGTAGTATACGCGTATGGCCAGGATGCGTGGAAAGATTTCATGAAATTGGGGGTTTTCTATTGGCGGTGTTTGGTAAACGGCGTTTCAGTAAAAAAAAATAGCGGTTTGACTACTTGCAGCGTTTTCAAAAGCTATTTGGTAAGTAATGATTCGGCACTAGCGTTTTGGGACGAAAACGATAAAATGGAAACACTACTAATAGGAGAGTTTTGGGATGGCGTTTTGAAAAATAATGTTTTCTACAAATTTTACGGTCAAACAGCTAAATTATCAAACATCTTCTAACAACCCGCCAACTTATTCTGCTAGTCAAACCCGCTAACTGAATCCGATATTGACAACCAGCTAACTTAATAGTTATCTGCTAACCCATTGTGCTGTAGCGGTGCATTTCACCTTTTCTATTGGGTTACTCTTTAGGGCCGGTCAAGAGTGTGTTTTCTTTGACTTTTTTCTTTTTGCATATAGTGTGTTTTTCTTTGTTGAAAATTTTAGGGTAATTCTATATACACATCAATTTACTTTTTACAGCCACTGATTAAGTTTAGGTTAACGAAACATTTGACATCTCTAATTTAACCTTGCCCGCATCCTATCAACTATTTTCACTGCTCAACGGTGATGAACACAATTGGTAACGCCTAATTAAAACATCGTAAGTTCAATATAGATGTGAGAAGAACTTCATAAATTTTCCAATTTTGGGTCTACGGATCTACGCCTTAATCTAGTACATGTGTTTGCCACACCTTTTAATCGCAGACACATACAGAGCCTGTTTGGAGAACTCTGTTTTCGGCTTATCAGGCTTATCAGCCAGCTTTTTCACCAAACACGTAACTTTTACCTTCGCGCGCTGAATTGTGTAATAAGCCGAAAAAGTAAGGTTGGAGTTACTTTTCTGGCTGTATTGGCTGAAGTTACTGTAGAGGACCATTTTAGCTATTTTTACATATAATTTTTTCTTTAATTTATTAATAAAATATATTTTTAAAATATTTTTTTCTTAAATCAACAGAATCAGCCAAAACAGCCACTCCAGCCAGAATATCATAAATTTCAGCAGAATCAGCCAAAACAGCCGATTTTGGTGCTACCAAACGGGCTCACAATATAAATGAATAATTTGTTGAAATTATTTTTATTCGAAACGTCCCTAGTATAAACTTCTTCAATTTCTACATAAGAACGTGAAACTTAGGAAGGAAAAGCTTTTTACAGTTTTGCAATTTGCCCCTTCTAGCTTTGTATTTTGAACTTGTGATATTTTATTAGATTCAAAAATACGAGTACGATTACTAGAAAAAACCAAATTTCCGTTTTAATTTGAATATTAGAGTTATGTTGGGTTTCGGGTATATGGGTGATAATCAAGTACTTAGATTGCTAAAGGATCATACAAGCTCACTTTCCGAATTGATATTTCTCCCGTATGTCTGGGTTACAAGAAATTCAATCCAGGATAATCTTTAAAAACACTCTAGAACTTAAACACAAAAATTAGAGCCAAACTAGCTAGTGAGTATATGGATTATTGTTTTCTTAATTTGAATGTCAAAAGTGATCAAGATATGTTACATCTCACATCTCCCCCTTCTGTGTACGAAATAAGGTGATATATATTCATATTAACCGTCTCAGACAGTTGCAACACGTTTGAGAATAACCGTGCCATTTTTTGGAAACTGCTCGAAACTGTCAACCGCTCTAGACCTTGGTCTAGAACCACAGAGCTAGTCTACCGAAAGTTATACATCGAGTTCTACCCCGAGTTCCACAGACATAGACAATTTGTATTTAAATTATTAATCTTATATACAAGTGTGCACTCCACACCTACTAACTTGTATTAGATCATAGTTCTAATCCCCATTGACAATCATTTCATTTCCAATTACACAAAACGGTTAGGCGCTAAAATCGCCAACCGTTTTGGCATAAAAAGATGTATTCTTTCAAACTTGGGGTTGTCGGATTGATTCAGTTGCTCATACCAAAGAAACGAAGGTCGTAAATCGGCGACTTTGTTGATCGAATTACTGATTTACGAAATAGAGTCGGATTTGGAGTTTTTTACCAAAATAAGGCTAAAGCAAAAACTATTTAACAAATTAGTGTTTGGTTAAAAACATTTACCAAACTACTGCTGCTTAGAACCATGGTTAAACAAAAACGTCATGCGGCTTTTGGTTCAATTGAAAGCAGCCGTACGTATGGACTAAGGAAAAGAAGGCAAGTGGGACCCATATTTAGAAAAAACATCTTTATTATTTAAATGTTTATAACTTTTTTATTATTTGTCTAACATTTATAAAAAATATACCAAAATTCATAATTTTTTATTATCTTTCATATGACATAAATATTGAATATATAAAAATTAAAAAATAATTTAGCATTTTAATAAAATTTACTCCCTCCGTCCCAGAAAATTCTTCTCACTTTGACTTGACACGGAGATTAAGAAAGTGGAATAAAATGGAAATATGTGGTTATGGTTGTGTAAGAAAAATGTGAAATGAAAGTGAACCACACAAATTATCCAAAAAGGAAAGTAGGAAGAATTTTTTGGGACGGCCCAAAAAGGAAAGTGGGAAGAATTTAATGGGATGGAGGTAGTATTTTTAAAGTGGTATACCTTATACTCCGTAATTTTTTTATTTGCACTCTGATTGTTTTAAAAAATATATATTAAAATTCATAACTTTTTTATTATATTTCATAAGACACTGATACTTCATTGGCAAACATAGAGATATAATTTAGCACATTAAAAAGTCCGTTTTTTAGAGTGTTAAACTCCGTACGTTTTTTTACACTCTGATAGTCTTTAAAAATATAGATATTACCCGAAATAGGACTAAAAAAGATTGAAAATTCCAAAATAGGATTGTCATGTTTTTATTCCTAAAATAGGACTAATTACTGTCACGTTTTGGCAGCATTGTTCTAAAACTCGCTAGGCGCTAGTCAGGCGATAGAGGGGCGCCTAGCGCCTAGGCGGCCGACTAGGCCGATTTTTCGGTCGACTAGGCCGATTTTTTGACCGACTAGACCAATGCCAAACATGCCCAATGAATTAGAAAGATTTTATTTTTAAACTTACGTACAATATTAGTATCATATGAAATGTAATAAAAAGTAATGAATTTTGATACTCCGTATATTATTTGTAACAAACTAACCGTTAGAGTACATATAAAAGAATTATAGCAATTTAAAAATTGAAATTTTTTAAAGTGCTAAATTATTTTCTATTTTGTATAAGAAATATTAGTGACACATGAAAGATAATAAGAAGTTATGTGTTTTGATATACCTGAAATATATTTTTAGATTCTCGGAGATCAAAAAAGGGTATGACACTCTAAAAAAACAATTCTTAAAGTGCATAATTATTTTTATTTTTACCTATAAATATTAGTGTCGAACGATAATAAAAGATTTTGAGTTTTGATACACTCCTTATTTTTAAAACAATTGGGGTACAAATTAAAAAGTTGCAATACTTTAAAAAACATTACTCCCTCCGTCCCTTATAACTTTGCCAACTTTCCTTTTTTGGATGTCCCATTAACTTTGCCACTTTCCCATTTAAGTAAAGAATTTGTGGTTCCAGTTAATTCTCTCTCCTCTGCACAAATCTCAACCACACAGTTTTTACTTTATTAATCCCCGTGCCGGTCAAACTTGGCAAAGTTATTAGGGACGGAGGGAGTATATTTTTAAAGTGTTAAATAATTTTTTATTTTTATATATACAATAATGGTGTCATATGAAAGATAATAAAAAGTTATGAATTATGATATATTTTTTATAACAATTGGAGTAAAAATTCAAAAGTTACAACATTTTTAAGAAAAATGAGACTTTTCATTTTATTGGGTCCTACAGTCCTCTCCTCCTATTTGTGATGCGCCTTTGGTCACCATTCATGCGTAGGTTGTGCATCCCCTAACTAGAGTTTGTGCAGCAGTATAATGGGAAATAATATTAACCCAACATCAGTTATGTTATTATTTTTTTATTTAGCATTAATTTATTGTGCGAGAGCTTGAACAATAATTAATTGGGAAATTAGGAAACTTAATTTAGTAATTTATTTTATTGCATTAAATTTCGTTGTTGTGAAAAGAAAAACGGAGAGTGTGAACAACATAGTCCAAATTTTATTGTACTTTCGGCCAACGAATGGAGTAGCTTTATTTGATTTAACTTGAAAATTGTCCCAATACGTTTCATTAGGGATAATTGATGTTTCGTGGCCTCGTCTGAATGAAATATTACATGCAGTAGTATTTTTTTTTATCAATGGGTGTTTTTAACTTTTTATACGCAAACATCAGTAAGAAATACGGATTACTGCGTAAATATTTAGATGCTATTGATGAATAACTACGGAGTCTATGTAATACCTTTGTCCCTATTTAAAAGTTCTTTTCTTTTCGGAATGTCCCTAAACAGAAAGTCTTTTTCCTTATTCGGTAAACAAAACAATAACAATCATTGTCCAAATAGGGTCAACAATGTCACTTTTTTAAAATGTGTGTAAAAAAGAGAGACTTTTAAATAGGGACGAAAGGAGTAATAAATAAATAAAAAAATATTACGTACTCAGTAGTACATATTAAATTGTGTGCGCCATGAGCGAAGCTAGAGGGCTCTGACCTAGGAATCGGTCCACCCCCATTTAAAAAATGCACTTATTTTTAATGTAAAAATTCAATTCAAATTTTTTTCTAAAAATATTCTTTTTACTGGCCCAAACCGATCCAATCCCCTGACTCCGCCCCTAACGTGTGTATAAAAATGGCATTGTCGTGTAACTTTAATTAACGAGTTCATAATTTATGATGTACTTATTGAATTAACTTAAGTTTTATTTACTAAAGTTATTTCGATTTTAAATAATTTGAAATGTAATACAAAGAGTGGAATAATATCTCATGCATGGCTCTCATGCATCGGACGAGTACGTACTACTACTATACTAGTGCTTTATAAAAACGTCATTCTACTTGAAATAATTCATACTCCCGTATGTTCATTTCAGTTGCTCACATAAGGTTTTCGCATAACCGATTAGTCTTGCCATTGTAACAATATTGATAACCATATTAAACAAAATATACTTATAGCTGACTAGACATTTTTGTCCCATATTTGAATATTTCTCAATAACAGTATTATGAACAAACTTGTGCCGCTGCTCCCGAAGATGAAAGAAGTATCTACTTAATAGTTTCTCAAATTCAATCTCTTTCTAATGTAACACTAAATAAACAAAGCAAATAATTTCTCATCTTCGATCTCATCTTTATGATGCAAGAAAAGAAAAAGAAATTATCCTAGACAGGAGTTTGCACAAGCTTCTGTAAGCATATCTTTTCCCCGACAACATACTCCAACAACTCCAATTGTTTATTGATCGGAAACGTCAGAACACATCGCTATATGTAATCAACAAAATAAATGATTTAACATCTTCAATCTCTTTCTAATGCGAGGAAAAACATGGTATACATTTGATTCATTAAAACACAAAATAAAGGAGAAATATGCTTAAAACTTAGCATGAATGAAGCTTACGGTCCAAACAGATGCACTCTGCCTGAACTAAAATGTCATTAATAGTAAATATTTTGTTAAAATGTACTTTAGGTAATTGATTAATTTTAACTTGTAATTGGATTTTTAGGTATAGAAATACTAAAGAAATTGACAAATCTGGAATTCTTTGTGTAGAGAAATAGAATTTGAAAGAGTCAAACCAGTAATGAGCAATTTATTTTTTCCTATTATGTCCTCTAGAAGATTTCTCTTTATATTAAGATGTCTATTAAATAAGTAACATTTTTATAGGAGGTTGTTTATTTCATGTGGTGAACAAACATACTGAATTTAGTAAAAAAAAAATCGATTTAATATTATTAGTGTTATAGTGTCAATGAAAATGTTTATTAAAATACATCTAGCCATAATCGATTTTCCTAATGGGAAGGAATATCATAGCTTAATGATCACGTATTTAAGTTAGCCTATCGACTGGATGAATTACTATGTCCCATTTTCCTGGTCTGAAGAAGAGCACGTTACTTTAATTTGGGTTTTGGATATTCTCTTAAATGCTATTCGCTAGACTGCGGAAATGAAGTAATGACTTCCTTTTCGCACGTTACATACTTACATTGTACTATACTCCGTATTACGCAATGTTTGTTTAGAACTGTGAAACTATGGAAGGCTAGAAAGTAACTGGTAATCTGTGTAACATTTCTCCGGAATAAAATTTTATTAATATGGAAATACAAGTACTCCTGTAGGGGGGCTGTAGTCCTGTCCTTCCCACTTTGAATTGCACATTCATATGAAAGAAATATATAGTACTCCGTAACTTTTTTCCTTTAACTTCCTAAAATGCCAAGGGTAAATTTTTATTTAAAATGCATTGTTTGATATTGGTTAACAAAATTTATTTTACACTGTATTGTCATTAGTACTTAAGGATAGTAGAGTAAATTGCTGTAAATTTGTTAACCAAATTACCAAATAGGGAATGGTGAAAGGAATGTGGGAAGTTTATCCAAGCCTCCAAGGACAAAGAGAGTTCCATTTACGGTAATTGTATTGTATCTAGATTCTAGAGTAGGTATCTGAAGAGTAAATGTACACAAAATGTATGTTTTGGTATGCTTTATTAACACTACAAGAAAAAGTATTATTTGCGTCCAAAGTTTTTGCGTCAACATGTGTGGACACAAATGTTTAATCTTTTGCGTCAACTGGTGAACGCAAAAAAGCTTATTAAAAATTTGATGAATTTTTTTCCCGAAAAACACCGGGTGCTGACGCTAATAGTACTCTGCTTAGAGTTTTCTAAGCGGTAAAAGAAACTAAAACCCTAGCCATTCTTGTGTATCGCTCACTATCGCCGCAAAGAGGAATTTCATCCAAGGGGCGACGGGCTGTCCCCAAGCTATACGGCTCCTGCGAGTCTGCAACAGCGGAATGACGATTGGGAGGATATCACAGGCTTCCACCGGAAAACGCCGAGCACATGGACGTTCGGCGATAGACTTCGTCCATCGCAGGAACACCACCATCGACCAACGATTGGGACAATACTTTTATTTAGGCTGGGAGCCAAGCAGATCAAGCGAGATTCTAATTGCTCTCAAAGAAGACATTTATTGCTCCATCGGAAAAGGCATGAGTTGGCAGCACCTGGTGCACACCTGCGACCCTTGAGCAGATCGGCACACTGAAGCAGGTCGAAGAGGTGAGCCATTTTTGGGCGTTCCGCAGCCAGAAGAAGAGCGTCACTACAGGAGCTCAGCAACCACAGGTATCTACTTGAAACTTCAACAATTGACTGATCTGGTACAAAATCAGACTTGTTCTTACCTCCTAATTTTTATCTCCTCAAGTTATCTTCTATGAGTTCTTCTATATTTGTTAATTTTCGTTATAGTTACGCTCTCTTAGTTGTGGAAGTAGAGAACTCGCAGCTGCTATGCGCAAAGCTCTTGGATAGGTATCTTAGATCAGGTATTGCATATTTCATGAGTATAGTCTTATAGTTTCAGAATGTGCTATTACAAATTTGATTATGGATTGACGATTAAAAAACATCGAAAGTGGCTCCTAGATCTCGTTACATAACGTGTATTGATTGAAGAATAGACAAAAAGGGATGCATTAATGATTGATTTTGTAAAATGAAATGCAGATAATGGAATATGACAAACTTGTGGTTCACTCTCTATGAATTACTTTACATCCTCATTTTCACAGGGGAGCAGATAAAGGGCGCTTCACCTGAGATGGTCGAGTACATAGGTATTAATTGATTATAAATATGTAGCAAATTTACTTACCACTCTCAATAGGTTCCCTTTCCTTCTGCAAATTGTTCTACACCTAACTTTGCTTAGTAGTTCTTTTTCTTGATTACTCATTTTATTTTACTGCCAGACATTGCTATAAACATCCTCTAATGTAACTTCATTTTGATTAATTGGGGCAGACAAATCATCTCAACCATTTGAATGGGGTGCCTTAGATGATATTGTGGTGGAAGGAGTAAGTGAAAGCACATTTGTGATAGATCCAATTGGCAGAGATGATGGTAAACCAACAGGGGTTTTCAAAGGTTTGCTTATAGTATAGACTTTTTTTAGTATATAATCTTGAAGTACGTCATGATCTATGGCCAATGTGCATCACTTCGATATATTTTTCTTACTATGTGTGCAGGAAATGTTAGAACCCCAAATAATGGGGGGGGGGGGTGCAAGTACGCGACTTAGGTGAAGATCCCTTTCTTACATTTTCTAGCGCTTGGTGCATTTCATTCACTCTTGGTTCTACTCATATTTTAAATTTTACATCTGATGTTCTAAGTTGTGTTCAACCGCTTTTTATATTGTTGGCATGAGTTTAGATGCTTCATCTGAGACCTTGGCATTGCCTCCTGACCCGTCTTTGTTCTCTTGTCAAAGGTTTTCACTTTACTTACTCTCTTTATTCTTAATAATTCTCATGCATGAACTTTATGTAAATCTGTAATTACTTCAAGTGTTTTTATTTTCTCTATAAAGCATGCTGAGCAGAGAAAACTGAGTGGTTTAACAATACATTTCAGTGATGTACTTTCATCTTGATCTTAAGGAAAAGCTGAATCTATTTATTAGATGTGACGAAGTGATATGTATATTTGAATTTTTTTATATATATTTTTTGTTTTTAAATAAACATAAGCTACCTTTACTTATGACGAAAGGTGACTAACTTAATGTTGAATGGTAGAGCAAAATTTCAGAACCATATGGTCATGAGGGAAACAATTTAACGCAGGATAGCAGTTGCTATATTATTCTAGTTATTTATTTTACTTCTGTACATGTTTCTAATTCCACAATATGTATTTCTTCTACTTTCAGCTCAGAAAGATACTGGCAGAGTGATGCTTTACACTACATCATTTTTTAACTTAGTTGCTTCCTTGTTCTTGCCATCACCAAATATCAACCAAAGAGAGTAAGAGTGTGTTCAAGATGACTTATCAAATGCTTATTAACAAAATACTTTTAGTGGTTAACTGACAAATCACTTTAACCATGTCAATACAGGTTATAAAGTAGTGATTGTTATAGACACTATCTCTCCATCGCTGCAGTTTAACTGCAGCTCCAAGCAGAAGTTGCTGTTTTAGGAGATTTTCGGTTTTGGTCATGGCCGATGGCAAAAGCACTAGTTACCGGGGCTGGTGGTAGAACCGGTAAGACCTTGACTCTTTTCATTGTATACATAAACTTCTGCTATTAGTTACTCTGTATAACACATAAGAAAACTTTTCAATTACTATGTGTTTAGTGCATGGATTTGCTGTTACCTACTATGAAGTTTATCTGGCCTCATGATGAATCCATCTATCCAATTTGAGATTTGAAAAGTTAACTTTTTAACTCCCAATAGATTATATCAAAAGTGTTCACATCTCATGTAGCTCTATACTCGAATAATTTTTTCCCCTCTCTTATTTCTCTTTTGTGGTGAGTTGATATTGGGTATATCTGTTTTTCGTTTTTATTTTATTAGAATAATTGGAAGGTGCATTTCTTAATCATCGCCAGAAAATGATAGTGTACTGCTTCTTTGGAACCACTGATGAAATGAATTTCAAATACGAATGTAGTGTAACCACACTTGTGTTCATTTTTTGAGCTATGTAGGTCGTACTATTCTATTTATTGATGTATTCCCAAAAGGCCCTAAAGTTCTCTAATTCTGGTTAATGTATGTGATGGAGAAGGGGACTCAATAATTATTTAGTTTACTTCTCTTTTAATAAATTTTAAAAGTTTCTTTTGTACGTGATTAATTTTGAAGTTGATCTTTGTTTCAGGTTGCCTAAGATATCAATTATCATCATAATATTTTGGCATCCCATCTGAAGGTGAATCCGAAGGAAGTTTTGTTGGCTGGTGATTCCTTATTTGTTTTTTCCCATTTACTAGATAATTTGATGTGGCATTGGCAGAATAACATGATGCCTTGCTTTTCAGTTTGATTAATGTCTCTTTCGTGGTGCTCTTCTATTTTTCTCTCCATTATGCAAGGTTATTAATCGTTTGAGAACTAACAACAGAAAATTTTGATGTCATCCCCCTTAGATTGATAGGTTTTTCACTATATTTGGAGTTTACGGTGGAACTGTGGAAGTGCTCTAATCCATGGATTTATCCCAAGAAGTATCAAATCCCGTCAATTGGTTGTATTTTTTAAATTATAGAAGTTTTACATTTTAATTAGTATAGTGTAGTATGTTATTCACGTTTTGAGCTACTTCAACACATGGTAGTTCACTTTTCCGAATTCCATAGATAGATGATGAATGGTCTTTATTTCAACACATGGTAGTTCATCTTAGTGATTTGATAATTAAATTTATGTATTTTCTGTGTTTTGAAGATCTTGTGTTGATTTGTTGAAGATCTTGTGTTGTTGAGTACAGTGTAATTCTGGTAATTATATTTCAAGATATTATTTTTTATTTTTTTTGAAAATATAAAACCTTTAGCGTCCACATGTGGACGCCAAAGATGTTTTTTTATTTTTCGAATTTCATGACTTTTTGCGTTGACAACGTCGACGCAAAAGATAAAATTTATTCGCGTCGACGGAAGTGGACGCTAAAAACCTTTTTGCGTCGAGCCTTTTGCGTCGACCCATTTGCGTCCACATGTTGACGCGAATAAAGTATTTGCGTCGACTTTTGACTTTTTGCGTCGACTTTTTGTCGACGCAAAAAACGCTTTTTCTTGTAGTGTAATTATAATTACGAAGATCAACTCTTAAACAATATGAAAAGGTTTCACAAGTTATAAACCCATGAGGTATGCTAGCTTGCTAGGTATTCTGGGAGATAAAGATTAATCGAGTATTGGTTTTACTAGTACATCCCTATTTATTAGTGTTACATTAGAAAATAACTACTACGAACTACATATTTGTTGAGTTAAACCATGCACATCTCTATACCTTATCACCTTCCCACCCAATTCAAAATACTAATATCTTAAACCTCTCTCCTTCAGAATATGGTCTTTCATTCAATTATTAATTTTTAAGTGATACTTGCCTAACACAATGGGTCATGGAGAAAGTCTCTATGTTATGTAGTACAAGGTAAGACTGTACATCTAAGTATCCAACCCCTTTGCGGCACTCGAGTAATGTTGTTGTATCAACTGGATGAATAAGTCATCACTTCAATTAAGTCATAAATAAACATGAGTACGTATGACTAAGAAATAATGGCACAAGTATTATCTATACACTTTTAATAGACTAAAATATGACTGTTTTTACACTTTCCAAAAATATGACCTGAACCCAGGCCCTTAACTTGTGTCTCCCTCTTAGCGATATTCCCTCTCAGTGACGATTTTCACCCACCGGCGATGGAGCGAAGGAGATGACCAGTGCCAACTTCTCCCTCCATGGATCTGCGCCTTCTCTCTTCTCACGAGTCACGACCGTCCATCGCATCGTACTTCTTCTTCTCCGACAACCTCTCCATCTGCGACAGCTGCCATTACTGCCCTAACTCTTCTTCTCCTCCTTTCTACGTCGATTTGGCCTCTGTATTTGCGATTGCTTCAATTACGACGGAAATCCGATAGATTAAAGTTCCAGATCTGATGTCGATGGTAAGAGTTGCACTGGAGGTGAGTTAGAGGATGGAAAGTGGCGGCAGACGGTGGTAGCGTGGTGATGTGATGCGGCGGTTGCAGGTCTGGGGCGTGGTGTGGTTTTGGGCCACAATTTGCAGGGGTTGGGGGCTAGGGGGGCTGGTGGACTGGGGAGGGACTGGGAGGGGGCTGGTGGGTTGGGGTGGGGATGGGGAGGGAGCTCGTGAATTGGGGTGGGGCCAGGGAGGGGGTGTTGGAAAAATGTGTTAAAATTGCATTAAATGGTAATTTTGGGGCAATTTTTGAGTGGGGTCCACTTCCTATTTGGGTCAGGTCAAAGTGGTTTCGGATTGTCCTTGCTTAGGGCTACAATTCGATATATGGTACATTCAAAACGGATAACGGGTGAATGAGAAATTGATTCTCGAAGTTTACCCGTTAGAATGGAAAAACTGGGAAAAAGGATGAGTTTCTAGTGTGTTATTTCCCACACCGGAAAACCAAAGGGATTTGCAACCCTTTATAAAGGGAAACCCCCTTTAAGGAGTTAAGATTCCTTAGGGTAAAGGCTCTCTCCTCGCGCGCAGGGGGTGGGGGGTGCAAATCAAATCCCGAATTCGGAGAAGAAAAACCGCGACTTGCGTGCGCGGGCAACCTGCGGACACGAATGTCGTCCGAAAATCTATCTCTCAAGAGATACGGTTAATTTTTTGTTTTCTTCCCGAAACGTTTATTTTTTCCCAGTGACAGAAGTGCCTAGCGGCAGAAATGGTCCGGACAGAAGGCCTCGACCAGAACACCATACCGAGGTGTTCTGGTGGCTTCGGACAGAAGCCCTCGTAGGGGTTCTGCTGGCTTCAGACAGAACACCTCGTAAGGTGTTCTGTTGGGAGGTCTTCTGGTCGCGTTCTGAACCGTTACAGCATTAAATGCCCAACGTTCTTATCTTTTAATGCAGCGTTAAATGGACATTTCATGGATGATTCAATGCCCAACGGACTGGTCATTGATGTCCAACGTTCAGTTCCATTAATTCACCATTTATACACAACAAATCCTCCTATATAATGGCTGGCAGGTGGTTTGCAACAACACACGCTTTTACACGTTCATACACATTCCTCACGTATTTCTCAGCTCTAAAACACCTCCAGTCTCTCTGAAAATTTCCTTTTGTGTTCATACTTTGTTCTCGTTCGCTGGAACTCTTGTTTGTGTGCTCAAACATTAGTTCGTAGTCATCGTATCCTGGGAAACGATTGTTGCAACGCTCCTATCTAGCACCGTGGGAGGCAACAAATACGTTTTAAGGATATCGTGCGTAGCATGAGCTTTGACTAATTTCTGCTCCATCTTATTTCTGTTTTCTTTCGTCATTTTAATTACTTTATTTTAATTAATTTTCTTTATTTTCCGAAACACACCCAGCAGGGGGCTCTAAGAGAGTTCCATTTATGGTAATTGTATCTAGATTCTAAAGTAGGTGTGTGAAGAGTAAATATACACAAAATGTATGTTTTGGTATGCTTTATTCATTATAATTATGATGATCAACTGCTAAACGATATGAAGAGTTTTCACAAGTTATAAACCCATGAGGTATGCTAGCTTGCTAGGTATTCTGGGAGATAAAGATTAACCAAGTATTGGCTTTACTAGTATATCCCTATTTATAGTGGTGAATTTAACAACATGAGCAAAGATTTCTGCATAATCTACTCCCTCTTTTTGAGTAAACCCCTTTGCAACCAACCTAGCCTTAAACCTAATATCACTAGGTTCTTCCTTAACCTTAAACAACCACTTACACTCCCATTCTGTGGATCATCCTGCACCAATAACTTTGCCAAAGCATCCAGGAATATTACCATGTCGTCACCCACCAGAGCTTTGTCCTGACTTTCAGCGTAAGCACAAGAATCTTGATCTTTGTACCAGCAATTGAAAAATATAAAAAAATATGTTTGTCTGCAATCTTGATCTTTCCAGAGCAATTTTATATTAATACCCTTCTCCATCCCTCTTCTATTAGTAAGTTTGTGAACCATGTTACTCCTTTCCCATTCTTCATCTCTTTTCCAGAGAATCTTGATCTTTGTACCAGCAATTGTCATATGAGACTGGTTGCCAAAACCTACACCTCCATCTAGCACAAGAATACAAACTGCTGTCATTCCGCTAACATTTTCACCAACCTTTCTGACATCAATGGTGGTTTCCGAGCCAGCATAAACTGCTGTTGATTCCTTTTCTTCATGGGTTCCCCATTCTGATAGTGGCCTACTGTCAACCAACGCCTTAAAATCTTCAAAGTAGTGACCTTACTGTTGATTTGGGATATCCAGAAACTGTGCATCATAAATTGCAGCGACATGTGACCATGATTGTTGTTTATATAGTGAATTCCCCAAATAGGAGTAAAATATGAGAAAAATACACAAATATACCATGGTTTGAATTAGAGTGATTTCAGTGTTTGGACAAATATACCCTACCCAAGCCCCAAACCCCAAGCCCCAACCACTTCCACTTCACAATGTTCCCCTCTGCTATTTTCTCATTTTCCTCTATACAGCAGTCCAGGCACCAAAACACCGAGAAATGGTTCTCACTATGTTCCCCAAGATGGCATCATGTATAATATCTGATGATATTCCATTCTCTATGACTCTATGGAATATTTCATCTCCCCTTCGCTATTAATTCCATTAATAGCAGCAATATTTGAGGTAGCTTGAGGCTTGTGTACTAGTCCTGTGACAGTAATGACTTCTTGCGGAGCGAAGCCTATAGAGATTTTAGGAACCACTTTGTGCTCTGGTTCAGTAGCATTTGAACCAGCACTTTTATCATTAGCCGATTCATACTCCACGGCAGTCGAGGCTTGAGCCACCACAGAAAATTTCTCCTTGCGTCCATTGTCACCATAGCTTAGGGGGTTTTCAAAGGAAGGTTGCCGCAGGTTAACAGACTCCAAACGGAGCGGTAAAGCTTGCAAAGTGTGAGAATCCGCTGGAGATGGGCCTAGCGCACTATGAGACGCGGCTTGAGATTGAGAAGAAACCTGCGAACTCAGAGAAACGGCTTGCGATGAAGAGAACGGGTGAGGAGTGGCTAGGGTCGTACGCGTTGAGCCTTGGCACCTTCTGGAAGTTCGTGATTGTCCCCTGGTTCTGCGATTCTGATTCATCGCCAGTTGACGCAGCTCGGCCCTCATTCCGTCCATCCTTCCGCACATGTTGCACATCTCTTCCACTCCCAATCGCACATTGTTGTGTTCCGCTCTAGATTTGCCACCACCGATCGCACATCAGTTGTGTTCCGCTTCATGTACTGCTCGATGTTATCCAGTCGATTCTCCATTTGCGACCTGGTAAATACTTTTGTATAGGACCGAACTGCTCTGATACCAATGATAGACACTCCAATTCTAACTGAATACTTTTGTATATTGAACACGGGAATGCTGAGGAAATTCTGAGATTCCTTACAAATCAACGTAAGAATTAGCACATTATAGAAGATAGAGAAACAAGAACACATTGAGTAGGCTCGCACTCCCAAACCCTAGTCCCAACTCCTATGTATAATATTTTCCTTATGGGCCTGCAAACTATATTACTGTTATTGATTTGCTGGTCTCCATGATCTCTATCAATCTTCCATAGTAACGCAACTTACTGAAGCACTCAAAAACATTTTATAGGTGACCACCACGATGTATAGGGCTCCTGAGCTTTATTTGGGTTCAGAGTCTTATACAACTTCTATTGACATGTGGTCGATTGGATGTATGTTTGCTGAGTTGAGTTCGCGTAAGACGCTCTTTGGTGATGACGATGGAGTTTCGGTTATACGGAGAATTTTTAAGTAAGTCAATACTAATAACACATATTACTCAATAGGAACTATATATGTTTTGCATTGTATTGATATTACATTGTTTGCTAAACATAAATTTAGGAAAATAGGAACTCCCACCGAAGAATCATGGCTTGTTCTGTCTTTACTTCCATTCTTTTCATCGGAGGATATGCCGGAGTGTATCGGTGAGGCTTCGGCGACTTAGGCCTCTGTGATGAAGGAATGAATCTATTAAAGGTTAGTTTAAGTAATTTTATCATAGTTCCAACACCAGACTTGCAAAATATTACTGTATTTGCTAATTTCGTCTTATTTTGTACTTCAGAGACTACTTTGCTTGAACCTAGCAGAGAGGATCAGTGCTCGTGATGCTCTCGCTCACCCTTATTTGTATCTACCTCCCAGTGAATCGGATGAGGTGCAAATAGGCCCATGTACAAAATAAGACGAAATTAGCAAATACAGTAATATTTTGCAAGTCTGGTGTTGGAACTATGATAAAATTACTTAAACTAACCTTTAATAGATTCATTCCTTCATAACAGAGGCCTAAGTCGCTGAAGCCTCACCGATACACTCCGGCATATCCTCCGATGAAAAGAATGGAAGTAAAGACAGACCAGGCCATGATTCTTCGGTGGGAGTTCCTATTTTCCTAAATTTATGTTTAGCAAACAATGTAATATCAATACAATGCAAAACATATATAGTTCCTATTGAGTAATATGTGTTATTAGTATTGACTTACTTAAAAATTCTCTGTATAACCGGAACTCCATCGTCATCACCAAAGAGCGTCTTACGCGAACTCAACTCAGCAAACATACATCCAATCGACCACATGTCAATAGAAGTTGTATAAGACTCTAAACCCAAATAAAGCTCAGGATCCCTATACATCGTGGTCGTCACCTATAAATGTTTTTGAGTGCTTCAGTAAGTTGCATTACTATGGAAGATTGATAGAGATCATGGAGACCAGCAAATTAATAACAATAATATAGTTAGCAGGCCCACAAGGAAAATATTATACATAGGAGTTGGGACTGGGGTTTGGGAGTGCGAGCCTACTCAATGTGTTCTTGTTTCTCTATCTTCTATAATGTGTTAATTCTTACGTTAATTTGTAAGGAATCTCATAATTTCCTCATCGCTCTCGTGTTCAATATACAAAAGTAATCAGTTAGAATTGGGGTGTCTATCATTGGTATCAGAGCAGTTCGGTCCTATACCCAGTGAATGAGATTTACCAGGTCGCAAATGGAGAATCGACTGGATAACATCGAGCAGTACATGAAGCGGAACACAACTGATGTGCGATCGGTGGTGGCAAATCTAGAGCGGAACACAACAGTGTGCGATTGGGAGTGGAAGAGATGTGCAACATGTGCAGAAGGATGGACGGAATGAGGGCCGAGCTGCGTCAACTGGCGATGAATCAGAATCGCAAAACCGGGGGACAATCGCGAACTTCCGGAAGGTGCCAAGGCTCAACGCATACGACGCTAGCCACTTGGTGCGTGTCGTTTTAACACCAAATAAAAAAAAAACTAAACTAACACGTAGATAGTGAAAATTCAGGTCGATCCCACAGAAAGTTTGGATGATAAACTACTATTTCTCAAGTTATTAGAATCAAAGAATTTTTTAATCGAAAGAAATTAAAAATGCAAAGTATGTAAAAAAAAAAATTGATTAACTAATAAGTAAAGGTTTAGATTATATAAAAAGAGATTTCCAATTCCAAGTTTTAACTCATGTAAGTTTAATCGATCATTGACAAAGGAAATTTATTCATCATAATAGTTGGCGTAGATTAATTGCAAACGCAAACTAATCTCCAATTCACCTATTATACCTCAAAGCGACAAACGCCGTCAATTAAGTCTAATTGATTCCTAATCTTAGAACAAACGTTTAAGATTCAAGGCTCAATCGCATTAATCTTTGTGAATTTTCCGCCAACACGAATAATATTTCCCAAACGGGTGAATATTCAATTCATATCTATATTTTTCTAGATGGTTCGTAAGCACCTAGTCACTACTATAATGAACCCTAATTTTAACAAATCAGATTTCAACTAGCAATAAACTCACAAGAATAGTAAATCAGTATGCATCCAAATTAACTAATCTCATGAATTCAATTGAAATTAATTCACAAAAATATAGAATACTATGGCAAATAAATCATTAAGCATAAAAATCTCACGAATTAAACTACAGAGTATTAACTTGGAATCGGAAAACTAAGGGTTTAGCTACTGGGAGTCATCTAGCAATGAAAACTCAATCAAATTAAACTGAAAATTGCAGAAATTAAAGATGGAAAAACTGCCCGAAGGATGACGATAGGCTTGCTGTTTTGTTTGGTCTGCGCCCCTGCTCTCTTCTCTTCTTTCTTGACTACGCTGCTGCGTTTTCTTCTTCTTTTTCCTCCCTTTTCTTGCTGCGTTTTTTTCTTCTTCTTGAACGTAGCCTTCTCCTTAGGCACGTGACTTTTTCAGTTTTGCTGCAAATAAATCCTTATCTAAAGCAAATCATGTGAACTAGGTTTAGAGTAGAGAACTAAATCAATTTACTTGGTCTAAAGATGTCAAATACTCAACCTAAAAAATGACTTGCTCTTTTTGACCTCTTATTAAAATAAAATAAATTAAAAGCCTAATTAGAGAATAAAAGCACTTAATGGGACCTTTTGAATAAGTAAAATTAGCAGCAAATAAACGCCCAACAAATCCCCCACACTTGCACTTTGCTAGTCCCTTAGCAAACAGAACAAAACCACTAGTCAAGTACATCAACTGGGCATTCAATCCCAGAGCCTTAGCAGACACATAATAGTTCATGAGTGCTTAAGACCATATGCATCCCAGACAATAGAGCAAGCAGTCCTCACAGGTTTCACTCTTCTTCACTCAAGTGTTTAGGTAGGGTTCCACACACACATCCTTTCTTGAAAGTGCACTTGCCATATGCTTGCTTGTCAACCAAAACTGCACCAGTTAAGTACATGTGAGGCACAAATCAAAAGGTCTTTGTTTTGGTTGTAATGGGGCCAGGGTGAGTGGTTTAAGAAAGAACGGGAGTAAGGGAAAACAAAGTCCACGAGCCTGTAGAGCATGTGTTCACAAACCAGATTCCAAGAAAAGAACAACTCGAACTCAATGCTCTAAATCATCACAACAAACTGCCGCCACATAATCCATCTCTTTCCACACCATCCCTTTGCTCAAAGCAGCATCACGACAAAGTAAAAACGATGAAGAACTTCTGCTCTTTCTTTTCTTCTTTTTTTTTATTCTTTTTTTTTTTGATTTTTTTTTTAATAAGTATAAAAACTGAACACAACTCCTTTCAAGTATAACGATTCCTCAAAACAACTCCACCGTTACTAACTCACATTGAGAACAAAACAATCCAGTCACTCATATTCATCACTTCACATTCATCTTTATGCCTCAAACTAGCCATCGTCCAAATCCTAATCAAAAACTTACATATCTTCACACTTCCCTTTCCACTAGCTTGCAAACAAAAGCTCTATTGACTCATGGATGGGTCAAAGTTTTTTTTTTCATAGGTTTGGGTTCTTTGGAAGTGGCTAAGAAAAGAAAGCGGTCAAATTTATTTCATGGCTCAACGGGCTGCCTAGGGGAAAATACACAAACTGTGAGAAGGTGATCTTTTAAGGCCTTTTTGGTTAAACTCTAATGCCTTTATCATTCTCGTGCAAGCACACAACTCATGGTTCTGAAATGGTTTAAAGCAAGTTCTAGAAGTAACACAACCAAGAGAAGGGAATTATGCACTCACAAAGAAAACAAGCTGCCCTAGGCAACTAATAGGCTCAAAAACTCACGGTTAAAATTTGACCAACTGCTCTTATGCAAGAATACATACGGCCAAACACCTGCAATCTTATTATGCATCCCTAAAAACACATGAATCTAGCTCCCAATCAATATAACCATCAAGTGGTTTTGAAAAAGAATGCCAAGAGAGCTGTTTTTTTTTTTTTGGTATTTTTTTTTAATACCACCCCACCCCCACACTCAAACTGGAAATTGTCCTCAATTGACAAAAAGAAAAGTAGGAAAGCAGCAAGCATTGTAAAACTCCCTGATTTTTTTTATGCACTCCTCAAGTTGAAAGTGAGCAGCCTGGTTGCATCTAAAACCTGCACTAGAAAGAAAAATAAAGATAAAAATCAACTAAAATCTAAATAAAAGTTGAAAGCAAAAGAATATTGCATTTGAAGAATCAGCCTGGCACGTGACTTTTTCAGTTTTCAATTCCTGGTACAAAGATCAAGATTCTTGTGCTTACACTGAAAGTCAGGACAAAGCTCTGGTGGGTGACGGCATGGTAATATTCCTGGATGCTTTGGCAAAGTTATTGGTGCAGGATGATCCACAGAATATTGCATTTGAAGAATCAGTTTCCATTCACTCAGAGGTCAAGTCTGGGATGGTAGAAAGAGTTCTCGCAGAGTACACTGGAAATGAGAGCCACTTGAATCGTTATGCACCGATGCGGAATATCTTTCAAATTTGCTATTAAATTTGAATATTAGAGAGTTCAAGCATAAAAAGAAAATGTATTCTTTCAAACTTGGGATTGTCGGATTGATTTAGTTATTCAATGGCTTAGACATTCATTCTCTTCAGCAAAGATGGGGCCGAAAGCTTGAACAATTACTACTAGGGTATATTAGGAAACTTAATAATTTATTTTATTGCATTAAATTTCGTTGTTGTGAAAAGAAAAACGGAGAGTGTGAACTGTGAATAATAGAGTAATTATACTTTAATTAGGTTTCCATATTTCTTATGTTTCCTAATGTACTCTGAACACCTCTTATTATATATATGACATCTAGGGCTACCACATTGGTAAGCCTCCCATTTATTCTCACATGGTATCGAAAACTCTAGATTTTTAGCCAATTACTAATTTTTTTTCGGTCCGATGGCCTCTCAAAATACCTCTACCGCCGTCACCATGCCTATCGGCACCACCACCGATTCAATTACGGTGACTGATCCTCAGAGACCCAGCGCGGTGGAAACCCCCACGGTTTTTCCGACCAGCAGCGTGGCGCCATTGATCCACGATGAGCAGCCTTTTTCTTTGGTCCCTCACTCCGATTTTTCAGCCGCATGGATCCCTCCAATATTTACATGGACGCCGACGAATCCCACCACCCACCCGTTGCCGTCCCACAATTCCGCCATACCTGAATCCAGCGTCACCGGCAGTCAACGCTTCGCCGGGACCACTCTCTGTGGACATTCGGGACTGCTTATGCCGCCTCCGTCAGCCGGTTTGGTAGGCACTCGACCTCCTACTACAACGTTGCCAACGTCGTTTGCTACTCTTGCTCAAGGTATGGGTTTTGGTGCTTCTTCCATCACTACTATTGTCACCATCAAATTGTGTAAAGTTGAAGATTATTTACCCTGGCGTACTCAGTTTGAGTCCTTTTTGGTCTCAAACGGACTCTTGGGTATTCTTGATGGCTCCCTTCCGGCACCACCTCTTTATTCCTATGACTTGTATCAAACCCAGAATATTAATCCCGAGTACTACCACTGGCTGAAACTGGACCAAACGGTTTGTTCATGGTTGTTCGCTACATTATTTAGGGATATTCTGATGGAGGTTCATTCTCAGAAAAATTCGACTGCTATATGGCAAAAATTAGAATCCCGATTTATGGCAGCCAGTTTGGCCAGATCAATGGAACTCAAACAAATGTTAACCCATACCAAGAAAAAGCCTAACCAAACCATGGATCAGTACTTGGGCGAAATCCGGACCATTGCTGAAAATTTAGCATCTATTAATTCCCCTGTTGCTAATCATGATCTCTTGCACTATGCTCTTATGGGATTGGGTCCGGGTTATGAGTCGCTTGTCGGACCCCTTACTCTGTTTCCTGAAGGTCTTACGTTTGACAAACTTTGCACCAAACTTGTACATCAAGAGGCCCGGCTCCAATATCAACAAAGTTGGAATCCATCATTGGTACACCGGCCTTTGCAGCATCATCGTCGCAAGGGGGTCATACGGCTGCAGCTTCATCGGGGGGACAGAAGCCGCATCGAGGAGGCAGAACCGGTCGTGGCCGCGGTCAACGAGGTCGAGGTCGTGGTCGCGGCAGATATCAGAACTACTAGCAGTCGGGTCCGTCGCAGCATTTCCCTGGTCCGCAGCAGCAGTTTCACGGGCAGTAGCCCTTTGGTGGGCAACATTCTTTTGGCGAGCAGGGAGCTTTTGGTGGCAACGGACAGAATTATGGGGGCTATGGGAGAGGTCCTCATTCGCAGCATTCAACCGGGACATCGGGTACAGCTCTATGTAATTCAGTTCAGTCATTGTTTTATACTCCTGCTCTATCTACTTTTTGTACTAACTATGTGTCAGCAGGATTCCCCTCGATTGAGAATAGTTTTGGTTCTGTTCCTCCTCCTATCGTCTGTCAAATATGTCATTCTCCAGGTCATTCTGTTGTTGCCTGTCCATCCCGTTTTTCTCAACCTTCCACTCCTGCTTTGGCCATCCGTACGAGAGAATCTGCTCCGGCTGTTTGGTACCCCGACTCCGGTGCTTCTGCTCATATGACTACTAATGAAGGTATTTTAGAAAATAAATCTATTTATTCTGGACCACTAAAAGTGACAGTTGCAAACGGTTCTACTTTGCCAGTTATGACTATTGGTGATTTGCATTTAACTACTCTGCCTCAACCTCTTCATTTAAAATTTGTTTATCACGTTCCTCATATCAAATATAATTTATTATCTATTCAAAAATTATGTGGCGATAATAACTGTTTTGTTATCTTTGATAAAACTTCTGTTTGTGTAAAGGACAAAATATCGGGGAAGGTGCTTCTGCAAGCTTCCAGTAATGGCGGTGTCTACCCCATCTCCTTTCCATCCTCTTCACCAGTTGCTTTTAGCTCTCATGTTGCTCTTGGACCGATTTGGCATCATCGTTTGGGACATTGTGGCAGCCGTATTTTAGATAGACTTAGAAAGTCCGGAAATATTATTAGTACTTCTAGTTTTTCTCATGATTGTATTTCTTGTCGTTTAGGAAAATCACATCGGCTACCTTTGTTGGAAAAATGTGTGGAAAATTACATTAAATGGTAATTTTGGGGCAATTTTTTGAGTGAGGGTCCACTTCCGATTTGGATCGGGTCAAAGTGGTTTCGGATTGTCCTTGTTGAGGGCTACAATTCGATAAATGGTACACTCAAAACGGATAACGGGTGAATGAGAAATTGATTCTCAAAATTTACCCGTTAGAATGAGAAAACTAGGAAAAAGGATGGGTTTCTAGTGTGTTATTTCCCACACCGGAAAACCCAAGGGATTTGCAACCCTTTATAAAGGGACTCCCCCCTTAAGGAGTTAAGATTCCTTAGGGTAAAGGCTCTCTCCACGCGCGCAGGGGGGCTGCAAATCAAATCCCGAAATCGGAGAAGAAAAACCGCGACTTGCGAGCGCGGGCGACCTGCAGACATGAATGTCGTCCAAAAATCTATCTCTCAAGAGATACAGTAAATTTTTGTTTCTTCCCAAAACGTTTATTTTTTCCCAGAACTGCTCGATACGGACAGAAGGCCTGGGGTCTTCTTCTGCGAGGCTCGGACAGAAGGCCTTGGGGTCCTCTGTTGGGAGCTCGAACAGAAGGCCTAGGGGCCCTCTGTTATGGAGCTCGGACAGAACACCTCGGGGTGTTCTGTTCTGGTCCGTTACAGCATTTAATGCCCAATGTTCGCCTCTTTTAATGGAGCGTTAAATGGATAGTTCATGGACGATTCAAGGCCCAACGGACTGGTCATTGATGTCCAACGTTCAGGTCCATTAATTCACCATTTACACACAACAAATCCTCCTATATAAAGTCTGGCAGGTGGTTTGCAACAAGTAAATGTTATAAAAGGCGTTAGGTGCTAGTCGGGCGCCAGCCTAGCGCCTAGGCGGCTAGGCGGGCGCCTAGTCGGGGACATAGAAATTGCATTTTATCTATATTTTTGCATAAATATGATAAGTAATATTGTATTTTTTGTGTGTATAAATACATATATACATATACATTAACAAACATGAATGATAGAATTATTAAATTTAATCATACATAGTATATGATAACTAATCACTTGACTTCATTATGTTATAAATATAAATAATGATAAAATTTAGGTATATATACAAACATATATAGTTTTATCTTAATTTACAACTTCATTTTTTTATATCCATTGGCTAAAGTTAAAGTATGTATATCGCTTAGAAAGTTAAAATTAAAAAGTAAAGTAATGTTCGGCGAATCTAGACGGCCTAGGCGGCCGATTAGGCGCTTTAGGCGGGCAACTAGGCGCCATAGGCGGCCGACTAATTCACCTATACGGCAAACCAATTAGTCGGAGCGCCTAGACGAAAATCGGGGCACCCGACCACCGCCTAGCGCCTAGGCGGGGACTAGTCGGGCGCCTGGAACGATTTTTAGAACAGAGCCGGCGGCAACAACACGTGTTGATACACACGTTCATACACATTCCTCACGTATTTCTGAGCTCTAAAACACCTCCAGCATTCCGAAAATTTCCTAAGTGTTCATACTGTGTTCTCGTTCGTTGGAACTCTTGTTTGTGTGCTCAAACATTAGTTCGAAGTCATTGTATCCTGGGAAACGATTGTTGCAATGCTCCTAGCACCGTGGGAGACAACAAATACGTTTTAAGGACATCGTGCGTAGCACGAGCTTTGGCTAAATTCTGCTCCATCTCATTTCTTGTTTTTCTTTAGTCATTTTAATTAATTTTCTTTATTTTCCGAAACACACCCAACAACCTTTTCATGAAGTGTGGCATAGGTCTACAACTCCTTTATATTTAATTCATTCTGATGTTTGGCAATCTCCTGTTATTTCTCCGAATGGTTTTAAATATTATGTTCTTTTTATTGATGACTTTTCTCGTTTTACTTGGCTTTACCCAATGCGTAATAAAAGTGAGGTTGTGAGGCATTTTCAAGCTTTTAAACTAATGGTTGAAAATCTGCTTGACTCTAAAATTAAAATTTTTCAAAGTGATGGAGGGGGTGAGTTTGATAATTATGGTATGCGGGACATTTTTCTGAAAAATGGCATATTATTTCGCAAATCCTGTCCTAACACCCCTGAACAAAATGGGGTTGTCGAACGTAAACATAGACATCTACTTGAATTAACCCGCACTATGCTTTTTGAGGCTAAGATGTCGGCTACTTTTTGGGTAGATGCCGTGTTTACAGCTACCTATATTATTAATCGTCTCCTTACTCCCAATTTAAATGGTGCTACTCCTTTTGAAAAATTATTTCATCATCCTCCTGACTTCTCTTTTATGCGCATATTTGGGTGTGCTTGTTTTCCAAACTTTAATGCCACCTCTTCAAATAAATTATCTCCTAGATCCACTTTATGTGTATTTTTGGGATATGCTCCTGAATATAAAGGTTACCGGTGTCTTGATCCTATTTATGGCAAGATTTACATCAATAGGAATGTTCGTTTTCATGAAGATTATTTTCCATATTCCGACTTCATATCTCTTTCAGAATAATCGGTCTTGCCACAATTGTCCTCGATCAACACGGTTCGTCTTCATGCAAGCAACCCATCACCCATTATTCCTTCTTCCCCACCTGCTGCTAACTCCCAGCAACTTCCTCTTCAGACGCAGCAGCAGCCCCAAGCTGTTTCCCCTCACCAGCTAACTTCACCACACACACCGCCCACTTTCGTCTCTCCCTACTCCAGCCCGCCAACTATCAGATCAGCCAGCACCCCAAACCAGACTACTACCTCCACACCCAGTACGCCAACAACCACAACATCACCTAACCAGTCCACTACCTTGACCGATTCGCCCTCTCCTACACCGCCATCTTCTCCGCCCGGTTCTTCCCCGGTAAATTGTCATCCCATGCAAACACGAGCTAAATCTGGAATTTTTAAGCCCAAAACTATTTTTATTCTTAAAACAGATATTGCGGCATGTGATCCTTCATGTTTTTCTATTGCTAATAAGGATGCTAAATGGCGAGGTGCTATGGCAGAAGAATTTAATGCACTTATTGATAATCATACTTGGGATTTAGTTCTGTTTAATCCTCATAAAAATGTGGTTGGGTCTAAATGGATTTATAAAACTAAATTTAATTCTGACGGGTCAGTTGGGCGGTATAAGGCGCGTCTGGTGGCACATGAGTTTACTCAACAAGCTGGTGTACATTTTTCTGAGACTTTTAGTCCTGTTGTTAAGCCCACTACTGTTCGTATAGTCTTATCTCTTGTTGTTTCTTTTCGGTGGGCTATTCATTAGTTAGATGTTAAAAATGCCTTTTTACATGGAAATCTGACTGAAGAGGTTTATATTCGTCAGCCTCCTGGGTTCATTCATCCACAGTTTCCGCATCATGTTTGTCGTCTCAGGAAAGCTATTTATGGTCTCAAACAGGCTCCAAGAGCCTGGTTTTATCGCTTCAGTAGTTTTCTGTTGACACATGGTTTTGTATGCAGTAAGTCTGATAATTCTCTGTTCATTTATCGACATGGGTCCTCTGTTATTTATCTTCTTCTTTATGTTGATGATATTATTGTCACTAGTAATTCCCCATCCTTTATTTCCACATTTATTTGTTATCTGGGCCGCTGTTTTGCTATGAAGGACTTGGGGGGTTTGCATTTTTTCCTAGGTGTCCAGGCTGTTCGAGTACCTTCTGGTTTGTTCTTATCTCAGCAAAATATGTATCTGATCTTCTCACCAGGTTTCATCTTCACACTCTCAAGCCCGTTCGTACTCCTCTTCCTACACGAACTAAACTCTCTCACACTGATGGGGAGCTTCTTGCAGATCCTACTGAGTATAGAAGTATGGTAGGTGTCTTACAGTATTTGATCATGACTAGACCTGATATTACATTTGCTCTACACTTGGTTTCTCAGTTCATGCATGCGCCTCATACATCTCATCTTTTGGCTGTCAAACGTATTTTCAGGTATTTGCAGGGAATTATTGGTCATGGTTTGTTACTCCAGCCGAGTATGGCCTCTCCCACTATACAAGCGTATTCAGATGCAGACTGGGCAGGGTGTCCTGATAGCAGTAGATCCACCTCAGGCTTTGCTATTTTTCTGGGGCCGAATTTAGTCTCTTGGAAGTCTAAAAAGCAGCCTACTGTTTCGCGCTCTTCCACAGAAGTTGAATATCAGGCCATTGCTTACACTGTTCAGGATACTCTACACATTCGTTCCATCTTGTTCGAGCTGGGGTACCCTATTCGTGAGCCAGTACAACTTTTGTGTGACAATGTTTCTGCTTCTTATCTATCAACGAATCCTATTCAGCATGCTCGCAGCAAACACATCAGTATTGATTATCATTTTGTTCGTGAGAGAGTGTCTCATGGAGATCTGTCCGTTCGCTATGTTCTACACAGTTTCAGCTTGCAGATATATTTACTAAATGTTTATCTCCCTAGCGTTTTATATTTCTTAAGGACAATCTGCGCATTATTTCCCCTGCACAGCTTGAGGGGGTGTAATAGAGTAATTATACTTTAATTAGGTTTCCATATTTCTTATGTTTCCTAATGTACTCTGAACACCTCTTATTATATATATGACATTTAGGGCTATCACATTCGTAACCCTCCCATTTATTCTCACATAGCATAGTCCAAATTTTATTGTGCTTTCGACCTATGAATGGAGTTGCTTTAAATGTTACTTTCAAAAATGTGTTTAGTTTGATTTAACTTGGAAATTGTCCCAATACGTTTCATTAGGGATAAATTGATGTTTCGTGGCCTCGTCTGATTGAAATATTAGATGCTAACATGCCGCAGTAGTATATTTTTTTTATCAATGGGTGTTTTTAACTTTTTATACGCAGTTTACTACCTTTGTCCCTATTTAAAAGTTTTCTTTTCTTTTGGGAATGTCCCTACATGAAAGTTTTCTTTAGAGTAAAGGGTCAGTTTGGTACTCGAAGTTGAAAAAAAGGTGTCAATTAAGTCCTTATATAAAAAAGGGAAAAGTACATAAAACGTACCTGTGGTTTGGGCCATTTTCAGATAGGGGCATGTGTTTCATTTTCTAACAAAGTAGGGCATGTGTTTCAATTCCGTTATCATAGCAGGGGCATGGCCTCTAACGCCGTTAGAAAAATTAACCCCGATTTTAAAAAGTCTCCGAAAAATTAAAAGAAAAATACCGGGAGGTGCGACTCGTCAAGGAGATCAACAAACTATCTTTATTTTTTTGTTTCCAGCCACCATATCTCCAGAAAGTCCACCAGAAAATTGATATTAGTGAATTTTTAAAAAAAAAAATAATCCAAATAGAGCCGAAAAATCCAAAGAGAAAGATAGTTTGTTGATCTCCTTGACGAGGCGCACCTCCCAGTATTTTTCTTTTAATTTTTCGGAGACTTTTTTAAATCGGAGTTAATTTTTCAAACGGCGTTAGACGCAGTGCCCCTGCTATGATAACGGAATTGAAACACATGCCCCACTTTGTCAGAAAATGAAACACATGCCCCTATCTGAAAATGGCCCAAACCACAGGTACGTTTTCTGTACTTTTCCCTATAAAAGATTATGTCCGGATGTGTCATTTGAGGTGGCTCCCGGTGGAATTTTTTGATAAAAATTTTTGAGCATCTTATTCATTAAGTCTAGTTTACCCATACCAAATTTCAGCTAAACATTCAATCGGGAAGACATTCAAATGAATTCTTGAAGATAACTGCGCTTTTAACGGCACAATTATCTTCAAGAATTCATTTGAATGTCTTCCCGATTGAATTTGTATCTGAAATTTGATATGAGTAAACTAGACTTAATGAATAAGATGCTCAAAACAATTCATCAAAAAATTCCACCGGGAGCCACCTCAAATGGAACTTCCGGACAGAATCTTCTATTTATGGACTTATTTGACTCCTTTTTTGCAACTTCGAGGACCAAATTGGCCCTTATCCCGTTTTCTTTCCTTATTTGGTAAACAAAACAATATTAATCATTGTCCAAACAGTGTCAACAATGTCACTTTTTTAAATTGTGTGTAAAGGAGATACTTTTAAATAGGGACGGAAGGAATAATAAATAATAAATAAAAATACTTTGTAGTGCACATACTAAGGGAGTGTTTGCAAGAGCTTGTGCTTTTCAAAAGTGATTTATTTAAGAGATTATTGGAAAAGTGATTTTAAGTAAAAGTGGGTAGTGTTTGAAGATAAAAGTGATTTTAATTAAAATGTAAAAATTGAAGTGTTTGTTAAAAAAGTGATTGTTGATATGATATTTTGTTAAAGACAAAAATGTCCTTTCTATACCTCCACTGACAAGCCATCTTCCATCCTACGAACAATACTGTGCTCCCAAAAGAGAAGACAAAAACCAGTCCAAAAAAAATACAGAAGACCAAAAATCAAACAAAAAATGAATTTGAGAACTCCTCTTCTCCATTTGGTCCAGCCACCCGTGGACTACCCCTTTTGAAGTAGATGAGGAGCTCCTATTCTGTTCCATGAACCCCAACTTGTACCGGTGGAACGGGAGTTTGAAGTCCATGTCTTATTGTCTTGAAAAAGCGGCGTCCAAGTCATCCCACCAGATCCACTCGGATTTGTGGTGAGTCATCGTCGCGGCCCAGGCCGACGGAACTGTAGCCCAAAAGCAGAACATCTTGGGATGAGAACGGCATGAATTCGACAGTAATCCACCCTATTCTTGAAGAGGCAGAGTTGCAAATGGTCTCCGATCTTGTTTTTGCACGGCGTCGCCGGAATCTTGACCACCGGACTCCGGTTGGGTATGGCAGTGACCGGTGGTGGGGTTCATGGAACATAAGCAGTCCGGTCAATGAGGCAACAAGCAGCGGCGGAACCAGAGGGGGCGAGCCGGTGCCAGCGCTCCCCGTTCGCCGGAGTAGTTAAGGTATGTATATGTATTATTCTTGCCGGCGCCCCTGAAGCTTTGTTCCTTTCCGTCTCCGACACCCCTGAGACTTCAAGCCTGGTGCCGCTGGTACGAAGTACGAATTAAGTTTTTAAAAAATTCATTTAGTTAAACGACATCGTTGAAAGGAAGTTAAAAGGACGGGGAAAACTAAGTAAAACGACGGCGTTGTTCAATAAATTCTCAATATTAATAATAATAATAATAATAATAATAATAATAATAGAATAAGTATCAGAAATTTACATTTAATAGGGAGTGACATTCTTACTCGCTTTATTGACCATTCAAAGTTCAATTCGCTCAGTCCGCACAGCCCAAAAATCGAAGAGGCCAGGAGGATGAACTAAGGTAGACTGATGATTTGAAATTTCGCTGGTTCTGTGCTGGAAGCAGGAAAACCGGAAGACTTGTGTTGTTCGCTTCTGCGCATTTGGTGAAGAGTTGAAGCCGCTTGTTTCAGTCGTGAGAAGGTAATGTTATGTTTTCTTCTTTTGTTAATATAATCATTATATATTTGTACGTAAATGGTAATGTGTTGTTGAAGTGCCTGATTGTTCATTTACTTTATTAGGTAGTTTATCGTATTAAATTTATTGGCGAATTTTTAGTGATTAAATACTCCCTCCGTCCCAGGGAGAAGTTCCCGGGTTGACTTTCACACATATTTAGGAAATAAAGTTACTGAGGGGTAAATTTTACTGTTTGACACTGTTTTGACACTGTTTGGCACTGTTTTGACACTGTTTGGCACTGTTTCGACACTGTTTGGCACTGTTTTGCACTGTTTGACACTGTTTTGATGTAGGATAACTTTCCATTTAGGGAAATGGGAACTTTTTGTTGGGACTACCAAAAAAGGAAAGTGGGAACTTCTCCCTGGGACGGAGGGAGTATAACTCAAGGCTATTTATGATTATGTTGTTTGTTTTTTATGTTAATTATGTTAAAATTTCTAATATCGAATACAGATTCTTCAAAAACAACTCCTGGAAAAATAAAAAGTTAAAATTATCTCGTATTGAATTCAATACTGATCGACGATGTTATTGCTGATTAAGGTTTACATACATCTATTAGTGATTTTCATTCTTTGAGTAGAGATTATGTCTATTAAGAGTACTTAATTAACTGGGAGTTCTTAAGTGGCTTCATCGGAGTATTTTTCTCAACACCGGTTCAAAAAAAATTCTGATTCCGCCACTGGCAACAAGGTCTGACACAAAGGGAAATGAAGGGAGGGTAGTTTGGGTTTAATCAAAATAGTTGTCTAATAATTACCCTCAAACTTGTAATTATTTACAAAAAAACCTAGAAGCTATTAAAAGCATCCCTATACATGCTTTGAGCTTTTGGCTTAAAAGCACTTTAAATTAAGTTGAAGTTGGGTCTTGCAAACACCATTTTTAGCTTATTTTAGAAAATAAGTTGAAAAGCACTTTTCAAAAGTGTTTGAAAACACTGCCTATATTGTGTGCGCCATGAGCACACAATTTGAAAAATTATGCTAGGAATCGGCCTAGGAATCGGCCCACCCCCATTTTAAAAAAGCACTTATTTTTAATGTAAAAATTAGTTCAAATTTTTTTCTAAAGATATTCTTTTTACTGGTCCAAACCGACCCAATCTTCTGATTCCGCCCCTAATGTGTGTATAAAAATGTCATTGTCGTGTAACTTTAATTAACGAGTTCATAATTTATGATGTACTTAATGAATTAACTTAAGTTTTATTTACTAAAGTAATTTCTGTTTTAAATAGTTTGGAAGGTAATACAAAGAGTGGAATAATATCTCTTGCATCGCACGAGTACTAATAGTATACTAATGCTTTATAAAAAACGTCATTCTTGAAATAATTCATACTCTCGCATGCAGGGACAGAGCCAGGATGTAATGTCAGTGGTGTCAAAATAATATACCAACAAAAATTATCCTAAGGAGGGCAGATCATATCAGGCCGGCCTGACAGGAACCTCCCGGTGTAATTTTTTAAACATATATTTTGAGCATGTTCTTCATTAAGTTTAGTTTATGTCCACCGAATTTCAGCTAAAATTTCAACCGGCAAAGCAATTAAATAAATTCTTTACAAAAACTGCGCTTTGTATACACAAACAACGCAGCTTTTGTAAAGAATTTAGTTAACTGCCTTCCCGATTGAACTTTAAGCTGCAATTTGGTTGGCAAAAAACAAACTTCATGAAGAACATGCTCAAAAAAATCATCAAAAAAATTCCACCGGAAAGAGCCCCAAATGGCATCGGCCGGTCTGACAGGATCGCTACTCTCACCCTAAGTGAGAGTAAAAATAATGTGAATTTTAAATTATTAGTATTATATTATTGTTTCAGTTTCTTATTAAATATTAACATTATTCTTTCAATCATATATTAAAAAAACTTGTGAGATAGGGGAGTATATATATTATATATATTGACACTATAAAAAAATTAGTGGTGTCATTTTTAACACTTTCAATATATATATATATATATATATATATATATATATATATATATATATATATATATATATATATATATATATATATATATATACACATATATATACAATAAATATATAGTTTGAGTGGTGTCATTTTTAACACTTTTAATATATATATATATATATATATATATATATATATATATATATATAATAAAGATATATTTTGAATGGTGTCATTTGACACAATGACACCACAGGTCCACAAGACCACAACCCAAAATCCCTGCCCGCATGTTCATTTCAGTTGCTCACATAAGGTTTTCACATAACCCAAAATCCCTGACTACATTTTTGTCCCATATTTGAATTTCTCATTAACAGTATTATGAACAAACTTGTGCCGCTGCTCCCGAAGATAAAAGAAGTATCTACTTAAATAATGTGGTTCTTAATAGTTTCTCATATTCAATCTCTTTCCAATGTAACAATAAATAAACAAAGCAAATAATTTCTCATCTTCGATCTCTTTTTGAAAGAATTCGGCTTAGATCGATAACAGAGTATGGGTCAAATGATAAAAAAGAAATCTGACAATCATTATCACGCGAACCAGACTCAGAATTAATCACCATAGCAATATAATTCAATGATCCATAAATGGGAAACCAAAAGCCTAAAACGGTCACCATATTCCTCTCATCCCTCATATCCAAAATCGACGTCTTACAAACTGGAAAATAAACGAAAAAACAAATACCAAAACAGAAATAACAATTGCTGAAATAGTAAATAAAACAAAATCAAAAACACTTCCGTCGCAGCCAGAAAATTCAAATCATCCCTCTGACATGCGGCCTCCAAACTTCAGTCAGCAGCTTCGGCGGGCTTAAGGAGCAAAGCCCGCCTCCTCCCCGTTTTTGCCCCATCCAGAGCCATGGTGTCCTCCACTTGCTCCTTCTCTGTCTGAATCTCTCAGATCTGCCTTCTCTTAGAAACCTCTTCTTTTTGCTCCTCCCCTTCTTTTGTAAAACTTTGGGCTGATTCAGTCATTGACACTTTCTCCTTCTCAACTATTTTTCCTTCAGATTTGGATTGTAAGGTATAGAAATACTAAAGAAATTGACAAATTTGGAATTCTTTGTGTAGAGAAATAGAATTTGAAAGAGTCAAACCAGTAATGAGCAATTTATTTTTTCCTATTATATCCTCAATAGAAGATTTCTCTTTATATTAAGATGTCTATTAATTACTTTAGAAGTGGTGGCATTTGCAACCTTCTCGAACATGGCCTCGTCTAAGCATTGATATATGAGAGTGAGAGCTTGTTGATCCTTCCTCCTACTCCTTTGGAGATTATCCCTTTGGGATTGATTTAAAGTAGCATCATCTTGAGGTTCCTCATAACCTTTCTCAACAATCTCCCATGCATCTTGAGATCCTAGCAAGGCTTTCATGCGAATGCACCAACTACAGTAGTTATCTTTGGTGAGACGAGGAAATTGGAAGGGAAGTAAGCCGTTTTCATTCATCTTTCTTGAAAGGATTGATGGCTCTGATACCACTTTGTTGGAAGAAAGTAGTTTATGAGTATTATATTTGGGTGATTGTGTGTGGAAGAGATGATTTTTAGAGAGAGATGATTTTTAGAGAGAGATGTTTATGGGAGAACTTGGAACTTTTATTGATTTGGAGCTTTTGACTTGTATTACAAATGAGTGAGGAGTGCTCTATTTATAGGTCTCATAAGATCCTTCTAGGCACTCCTATGTCCTAAGCATTCTACAATGTTCTATAGGATTTTCGCTTAGGAATATTCTAGAATTATTTAATAAGTACATTAACTAAAGAGTACTCTAGATCTTTCTTTACTAACTCTAACTTATGGGCTAACTAATTTATTATTTCTCATACAACTATTAGCCCAATAAGTTAACTTGTAATGGACCCAATTATTGGGCTAAGCCAAGTTTAATTTCTAACAAGCCCTTCTTGGTGCGGGACAGTGTAGTTTTGAGGGATATAATCCGGCCACGAGATGTACTCGCATAGGTGAGATTGAGTTTATCCCACGCGTGCTTGGCGGTGAGAGCAGATGAGATAACCGGTTGGATAGTAGAGGTGGGCATAACGGTTTGGTTTAACCGAACCGTACCAAACCGAACTAAACCGAACAGAAACCGGACCGTATGCAATTTCGTTTGAGTTTGGTACTATTTCTTCCAAACCATATTAAACCGAACCGAACCGAACCAAAACCGATAAAAACCGAACAAAACCGAGCGAACTAAAGAAACTCAAAAAAACTTTCATATATTATTAAAATTGGTGGTTTGATTTGGTTTGGTTTGGGTTTACTTAAGTAAACCGTTTGGTAAACATTTGCTCAAACCGAATGGTTTGGTAATTTGGTTTGGTTTGATTTAAAATGAAAAAACCATAAACCGAACACCGAGCAACATATCTATATATATACTTTATATTTATCTTCACTCTTCATTTTTAAGATATAAATAAATAATTTTATCATGAAATACATATATAAGCATATATTCATATCATTTTAACTTTTACACATTTCATACATTCATTATGACAAAGTTAGCTAATACGACATATTTGTATTTATTATGTTTGGCGATAACAATAGCAAATTGCATTTATATTTTTACATGATTCATCTGAATAAAATTGTGAATATTACAACATTTGTACCACCGACTTTTTTAGATTTTTTTGAATATTTTATGTGATATTATAAATGCTAGTCAACTATCTTATTTTTGTAAAAAGTGAATTTTTTGTAGTGATAAAAAAGATGTTAGAAGTTTTAATTTATAATATTTTATTATTAGTTTTTCTATCTTTTATTTTCTTTTACATTTTATTTCAATAATCAATAAATTTAAAACAGATGAGATGGACAACTACTTTAATTTTCCAATTCTAAAATATAGAACTTGATCAAATAAAATAATAAACATAAGCAAACGAATCAAATTAAACTAAATTAAACATAATATTTTTTACTTTGGTAAACCGAACCGAAACCGAAGAAAACCGAACCGTAAACCGAATTGCCCACCCCTATTGGATAGTATCCTAGCAGCTACCAAGTAGTGCACTGATAATGGTTTTGTCCTGTCGATACCAGATAGTATGACAAGGATTGATTGGTGTTTTGGCCGTATCAAGGAATTGATCCGGTGTAGTGATGGACCCATCGATGTAACCGTCAAGTCCCAATCCAATGAGAGCAGATTGGACTTGGCATTTCCACACAGGAAAGTTGGTGGCCGTGAGTTTGATGGGGAAGTGGTTGGTGGCCGTAAGAGTGATGACCTGGGTGGTGGCGGTGATTGCGCCGGCCATGGCAGAAACTAGGAAAAAAATCGGATTTAGTGTTCTCGTGAGAGGAAAGCTCTTGATACCATGAAGAGAATGATTCTTCTTGTATCTGATAAAATGAGACGAGCGCATATATATACAATTACAGTGGAGTAAAACTAGCTATCTACGTAACAACCTAATAGGATAGAAATTGATATCAACTAGTTACAGATAACTACAACATTAATGTATGTGCGGATGATACATAATAATAAATATATAATTATGCTTTAATATTCACTAGACTGCGGAAATGAAGGAATGACTTCCTTCTCGCACGTTACATTGTACTATACTCCGTATTACGCAATGTTTGTTTAGAACTGTGAAACCATGGAAGGCTAGAAAGTAAATGGTAATCTGTGTAACATTTCTCCAGAAGAAAATTTTATTAATATGGAAATACAAGTACTCCTGTCCTTCCCGCTTTGAATTGCACATCCATATGAAAGAAATACATAGTACTCCGTACTACGTAACTTTTTTTCCTTTAACTTCCTAAAATGCCAAGGGTAAATTTTTATTTAAAATGCATTGTTTGCATTGTTTAACAAAATTTATTTTACACCGTATTGTCATTAGTACTTAAGGAAAGTAGAGTAAATTGCAGTAAATTTGTTAACCAAATTACCAAATAGGATATGGTGAAAGGAATGTGGGAATAGGGGTGGACCGGTTCCGGTTCGGGCCCGGTTCGGGCCTGGGCCCGGCCGGGCCTCGGTTCAGAAAAAGGAGGCCCGAGCCCGAACCGGTGGTGGGCGGTTCCGGTTCCGGTTCCGGGCCAGAACCGGGCCGGGCCGGGCCACCCGGAATGTTTTTTTTTTTTCTTCTTCTTCTCTTATTTAACCCCCTACCCCTCCCCCTCCACCCCAAACCACCTCAAATGGCCCAAAATACCTAATCCAACCCAAAACTTAAAAAAATTTCAAAAAAAAAAAAAAAATAAATTCCGGCCCGAACCGGGCCCGGGCCGGCCGGGCCGGTTCACTAAACTGGAGGCCCGGACCGGTATACCACCGGGCCTGGAGGCCCGAACCGGAACCGAACCGGTTGACCGGGCCGGTCCGGGCCCGCACAGTAGCGGGCCGGTCCGGTTCCGGGCCGGTTGGCCCGGCCCGAGTCCATCCCTATGTGGGAAGCTTATCTAAGGACAAAGAGATTTCCTTTTATGGTAATTGTATTGTATATAGATTCTAGAGTAGGTATGTGAAGAGTAAAATGTACACAAAATGTATGTTTTGGTATGCTTTATTAATTATAATTATGATGATCAACTGTTAAACGATATGAGGAGGTTTCACAAGTTATAAAGCCATGAGGTATGCTAGCTTGCTAGGTATTCTGGGAGATAAAGATTAATCGAGTTTTGGCTTTACTAGTACATCCCTATTTATTAGTGTTACATTAGAAAATAACTACTACGAACTACATATTTGTTGAGTTAAACGATGCACATCTCTATACCTTATCACCTTCCCACCCAATTCAAAATACTAATATCTTAAACCTCTCTCCTTTTTAAGTGATACTTGCCTAACACAATGGGTCATGGACTCATGGGTAAGAATGTCTGAATGTGTACATCTAAGTATCCAACCCCCTTTGCAGCACTCGAGTAATGTAGTTGTATCAACGGGATGAATAATTCATCACTTCAATTAAGTAAGTCATAAATAAACATGAGTACATATGACTAAGAAATAATGGCACAAGTATTATCAATACACTTTAAATAGACTAAAATATGACTGTTTTTACACTTTCCAAAAACATGTGTCTCCCTCTAAGCGATATTCCCTCTCAGCGACGATTTTCACCCACCGGCAATGGAGCGAAGGAAATGACCAGCGCCGACTTTTCTCCCCATGGATCTGCGCCTTCTCTCTTCTCACGACCATCCACCGCATCGTTCTTCTTCTTCTCCGACAACATCTCCATCTGCAACGACTGCCATTACTGCCCTAACTCTTCTTCTTCTCCTCCTCCTTTCTATGCCAATTTGGTCTCTGTATCTGCGAATCTGCGATTGCTTCAATTACGACGGAAATTCGATAGATTAGAGTTCCAGGACTTAATGTCGATGGTCAGAGTTGCGCTGGAGGTGAGTTAGAGGATGGAAAGTGGCGGCAGACGGTGGTAGCGTGGTGATGTGATACGACAATTGGAGGTCAGGGGTGTGTTGTGGTTTTGGGCCGCGATTTGCAGGGGCTGGGGTTGGGCCGTTGGGGTGGAGATGGGGAGGGAGCTAGTAGGTTGGGGTGGGGCCAGGGAGGGGGCTCGTGGGTTGGGGAGAGGCCGTTATGGTCATGGTGAGGGTGGCAGCTGTCTACGGTGGTTTTTGCCGGATTTGTGTGCGGGGCTGAGTGCGAGTGTAGGAGTCGGGGGTGGTGGTGATCGGCCATGGTGTTGGTGACGACAATTTCACTAATCGGAAACGGTCATAGTGACATGTTTTCGCTGGTGACATTCATACGTCCGTAAGTGACATTAAAATCGGATAGTGACATTCGCAAGTGGCATTAAAATCCGGTAGTGACATAATATAGTGACACGAAAAAATTGCAGTGACAAAAGATTTATAGTTACATCATGATTTTCCAAATGAGTAAAGGGTCAGTTTGGTCCTCAAAATTGCATAAAAGGAGTCAAATAAGTCTTTATATAGGAGATTCTATACGGCCGTCGCCATTTGGGGCGGTTACCGGTAGAATTTTTTGATAAAATTTTTGAGCATCTTACTCATTAAGCTCAGTTCACTCATACCAAATTTCAGATAAAAATTCAATCGAAAAGATATTAAAATGAATTCTTCAAAATAAATGTGCAGTTAAAAGCGCAGTTATCTTCAAGAATTCATTTGAATGTCTTCCCGATTGAATTTTTAGCTAAAATTTGATATGAATAAACTAGACTTAATGAATAAGATGTTCAAACAAATTTATCAAAAAATTCCACCTGAAACTGCCTCAAATGGCACGTCCAAACAAAATCTTCTATAAGAATTTATTTGATCCCTTTTATGCAACTTCGAGGAACAAACTGATCATTTACTCTTTTCCAAATATATGACCTTGTTGGTCACATTTTTTGTCCATATTTAGAAGTAGTCACATTTTTGGAAAATGACTTTAATTTAGTAATATTTAGGATATAACCCCTATGGCTAATGACTTATAGCCAACAATTATTAAGTCACTAAGATTATGTTCTATTGTAGATTAAGTTCTTACTACAACTTAATCATTAAAAGTAATAAGAAAACATCATTTAACTCTTTCTACCATGCATCAAAAGCAATGCAAAAGAAATCTGAAATTTCTTTAACACATCGACTTTTAAGTATTCTTCTTCTGGTTAATAATATGATAAATAAAAGTTTTGTACCATAAAAGTTTGACTTTCTAACAACCAACATTTGAAACCTCCTTCTCAAATACCAAATAACTCTAACAACCAACATTTAAATCTTTTTTTTGTTAACGTTTAAAATAAATGTTCTTTCTTCTGGTTAATACCAGTACTACGTAATATGGTAAATAATGTTTTTTACTGTAAAAATTGATTTCTCTCGTTTCCTCCCTCTTAAAGACAAAAAACACTAACAACCAACATTACATCTCTGCTGCTTCTCCCCTAATGTCTTCTTTATTTATTTCCTAGATGAAAAGGCTTTGTTTCCATCCTCCTGTCAAATTAAAATAATGTTGTCATCCACTCCTAAAAAAAATAGGACGCGACAAACATGCTTATTTTTTACTCATGTAGAATACCAACAGCAGGCAAGATATATTAATTCAATAATAAAGCACCATTTGTAAAAACTAGTCTGAGAGTAATGTATGTTAGGAGCAACACTCACCTGACTATTTCAACCTACCTTAGCAGCAATTTGAAGAACATCCATTCGCCCTCTATAAAAAACATTCACATAGTTCATATCAATCAAGTTTTAACTGGGAAAAAGCTCCCACCATGTAGCAATAACCAAAAGAAGGGTATTGCTCAAAGTAGAGAAAACAACCTACCTTTTAAGTCACCAACTAAGAGAGAACATATCAGGGACTTGAATTAAAGATAAACCTCCCATCACAAATTTAGTACATAACATTCTTGGTTGAAAACTTCAATATGGGCGCGATCTGTTTCCACCAGAATAGTTCCTTTCTGGACCAGAGCCTCCACCATCCCTGTAGTTGTCTCTACGTCTATCACCTCCACCCCCACCATATCCACCTCTACCGCCACCCCTGCACAATTTTCATCCAACCATCAAATTGTGGGAAAAAATACCAGAAAGAAATAACATAATTCCAGGAAATAAAATGCATTTCCACCGGAACCCCATTATCTAAAAGGTCACTATTAAGGCGCCCTCCATGCTCTTCTCAGTTCCACTGACTTAAGCCTCGGGTAGTTGGATAGAGTCTTACGCCTCAAGGTGTTTCCAGTGACGCTTAAGCTTTAAAGTATTTTTAAAATGTTCTGATTTGATCAAAGAATTATTATTAATAAAAAAAATTATACCTTTTATTCATTTGGTATGTTATTAGCCTATTAACCATATATTTGGCACATGCACTACTTTCTTTGCACACTATTGTTCTAATTTCCCGCTGAGATAGAAATGTATCCCATGGTGATAATGGAAATTTCAAACATGCCCGTTCTTCTTCTTGACCTTAAGTGAAAATAACTTTTAAAAACTTTATAGTTTATGCATCAAATATGTGTTTAAATATCTCAGAGGTTTAATGCTCCACAGTTTTAGCATCGTGAATGTTAATTACCACCATGTATGTACTTTGTTTTGTAGCAAAATATCCCATTAGATTTTAAACATGACTTTTTTGTTTCCTCACATGTGTGTCACACTATCAATTCATGTAATTTCAAATCTCTAGGTTTATGTTGAGGCAAACACCAAAAAACAACTCTTCAACCTTCCTTAATATTAATAGAGAATGATCCACATATCATTGTAAGGGGAAAAAAAAGCAGGCTCATCACTTGTGACATGAGGGTAAATGCTAGATAACTGCATCAAGGCATCAAGGCTTACAGTTCAACCAGTTAAAATCCTGCCTAGATGAGACACTGAGGAACATGTCTAAGTGACTTTGTAAGGATTACAGTTCCGATATTCTGCTAAAGTGGATAGTTGACAAGAAAATGTATCTGTTTCTATGTGGGGTTCAACCGTTCAACTCAATAATATTTTTTCTTTGTTGAAAATGAGTACTCTTTTACCTGGACTTCAAAAGATAATAAAACATAAACCCAACTACAAATCTAAAACCCTTAAAAAATGATGTTTATTCTCTACCTAGCTCTTTCATCTTGTTCTCTACTTGACTGCTTTGAACTATACAATTCTAAGCAGTCGCTTTATTTTTCCTTGATTAAAATTCCACTTTTTTGTTTGTTCAGTTGATTAATCATGCTGGCCTTCCTTGTTTCTGTGTTGAAGAGTTGATTTGAATATTTGATATTTTGCAACTACAGAATTGTACCGTGCAAGCCTTATTATTGATATACTGACTCATTTACGTGAAAGAATTGCAGATATACTACTTGCAAGTTTGAAGTGGACAAAAATGGGACCGCACCTCTTTTTAGACAAAAAAAGAGACTCAAATCCCGTTAAAAGACTAAAAATACCCTTATAGCAAAAATTACTCGCGTTCTCTTTGGCCAACTTTTGCAAGAGATGTGGTGGCTAGGGTTTATTAGCGGTGGTCTGGCGGCTGGGGTAGGCGATTTGGGTGGAGGCTGGGGAAGGGGAGCAAGGGTGGCGACTGGAGTGGGGCGGCGACAGGGCTGGGGAGTAGCGCGGCAGTGGTGGTGCACGGAATGGGAAGGTGGATTGGGTAGGGGGGTGGCTGTAGAGTGGAGAAGTTGGAGAGGGAGGCTAGGGCACTGGGGGAGGCAGGAAGAGGGCTGGGGAGGCTGGCCGTCAGAGAGGTGAGGCGGCGGGTTGCTGGAGGTTGTGGCTGTCAGCGGTGGCGGAGCTACCATCAGTAGCTGTTGTGGCTGCCGCCGGTGGTTGCGGTGGTCACTATCGAATTGAGTTTTTCGGATTGGGCAATTGTAATGGCTCGGGTCAGATAAATGTAGAACTGATTGGTCAGATAACGGTAATTGTAATGGGTTGTAACTGGTCGATTCGGGTAACTTTAACCGGTTGGGAAACTATAATTGACGGAACGGGTAATTGTAACTGGTCGGATATGGTAACTGTAATTGGTCAGGTCGAGTAACTGTAACTGTTTGGTCGAGTATTTGTAACTGGTCAGATCGGGTAAGTGTAATTGATCAGGTTGAGTAATTGTAACGGTCAAATCAGGTAACTATAATCAGTCAAATTGGGTAACTATAATTGATCAGGCGGGTAATTGTAACTAAATGTTTCAAATAATTATAAATCGTAAACAGATAAATGATAAACGGGGAAGGGTTATAAAAGTCAAAACAAATCTCTGACAGTGCTTAAACCAGCAGCAAATTTGATGATTGACACGGCAGAATGAAATGGCTTGAAGGGATGCAGTGATACGTAAGTTGACCAGCAGGGCAGCAGGGGCATTTGTGATATTTACTTCCTAATTTTTTTAATAATACTAGTGTATGGTCTCTTTTATCGGAGTTAATAAAAGAGGTCTTATATTTGTCCAACTCCTTTAAGTTAGTATTATTCTTGACCAAACTCCTATTTACTTATGAGCACTTATTAGTTCTCTTGTTGAATGAATTATTTTTTGTAAAGTATATACTCCCCTCTGTCCTGCTAAGATTGTTCCATTTTTTCTTTTCAATCCGTCCCACTAAGATTGTCTCATACTAAATTTTGAAATGCTTGGCTGGTTCTAAATCATTCTTACTTCATTCTTACTTTATCACTTCAATATCAACCACATAAACTCATTTTTCTTAATAACCGTACCAACTCCTCATTTCCCAATGTTAGTGGGAAGAAGGTGGTACTGTTTATATGAGGCTTAGGTAATAGGTGCTACCAAGGTTTTGAAAGGCGAAATCGAGCCCTGAGGCGGTTGGTGGTAGCCTCACGAGGCGTAAGCCTCGAGGGGTACCAAGGCGTAAGCCTCAAAATTACGTGTTAAAGGTTTGCTACAACATATTTCGTATAAGATAATTCATAATAATAGTTCAGCCATACAGAATCAAGTAAAATAACAATAAAATATCCAAGTTGAAATAACAATAACATAAAACTCTAAAATACCAAAGTCAAAAGAACATAAAGCACTAAAATATCAACTATAGCCTATAGGTAAATAAATAAAATAATTGATAATCAACTTTAATAAAGTCACGATTTTATGTAAAGTGTAATTAACCAAATTACAACAATCTTAATGAATTTATAAAACTCCAATGATTCTAATAAAGTAAATTAATACTATGTAGATTGTTAAGACAAATTCGTAAATGATAACCGTAAATGATAAATTGATAATTCTAAAGTGTGAACGAAAAAACTAATAAGTAATACAGAGTAATAGATATGAAGGCTAAATGATTCGAACCGTAAGACTAAAGCCTGGTAGAGAGTAGTAGTACAAATATTCTAAAGTGCGTAGTGCAAAACTTGAAGTTAAATAATAAAAAAATCAAAAGTCAAAACACGATAAAAAACAAAAGCAATAAAGCGGTGGTGGGCTTATGTACTGGGATAATTACCTGGAGTGGACAGAGCAGTTGAAGAAGACGACTCAACGAGGACACCTAGTTTGTCGACTAAGCGGAGAATGAGTATTGAACGACGGTCGTATATTAGTTGTTAGGAGGAAAATTAAAAAAAAAACGAAGCCCATACTTTTAAAATCTCAGCCCAACCGTGGAATCTCAGGCTTACGCACCAACTACGCCTCAACGCCCACCGCCTTCGCCTCTACGCTTCATCGCCTCATCAAAATAGATGTGTAGGCCTTAGTAACAGCAGGTAATGCTTAAGCCTTACAAGCGCTACAGGGACGCCTTTGCGCCTTTGCGCCTCAGGGGCGTAAAAGCGAAACGCCTTTTAAAACCATGGGTGCTACATCACTTAAGGCTTACACTTTATGAGCCTATGGTGAAGTGCCTAGATTATCATATTAGCTTTTTAAAACCTTGACTGTATGGGCATTTGGTACACAATGACACATATTTGAGGAAAGAAAGATGTTTCACTAAAGAATCTCAAAAGTGAGCATAGTTCATATATAAAGGCAGGATTATCTGAATCACCTTTTTAAAAATACATAAAGAGTTGTGGTATAAGAAATCACCTGTTACCGTATGCAGGTGCAGGTTTTGGAGCAGACTTCTCAGCCATGGCAACACTTATTTTGTGACCTCTCATTATGTGGTCTGCCAAACACAGCATGTGTTAGTAAATAATAGAAGTAAAGAAAAGTTTAGAATGAAATTCACAGGTGCAGTATGAGGCTGTACTGTTATAGAAGCCACCAGCAGAGTGGGCTGCTGAAGGATCTTCATAAGAGAGAACTGCATCTCCTTTATTGTTTCCTTGCTCATCTGTATATAGTTTTATACTCCAAGGCCACTGATCCTTGTAGCCCCGCTTTTGCTTAATTCTTGCAACCTAGTGAAAAGATAAAAACAATTCAACCCAGAGAATATATGTCAATATTAAAAAGCGCACCACTAATGAAAACATGTAGACATAACAAATTTAAGTTATGTCCTAAAATTCCCTGGATCTCAATGAACATGCAGAAAAACCCACAAGACACCTGCTACGCTAAGCTGTATATGTAACTGTATAAGTATCATAAATGGTTAACATTGGAAGTGTTATTACACTTGGTGTGCAAGGGCTCGCAATTTGACCAATACATAGGGGTTAAATCAGAAATACAGAATCATAACCAAAGGAAATACGCATATTACTTGTCCAATGCTTCCAAAAAGTTCCCTAAGTTCGTCGACGGTCACATCCGGGGGCAAATTTGAAATATAGATCCTTGCATTGTCACAAGAATCACCACAATTTTCATCACATTGCTTGACCTTTAGAGGAGTGTCATCAGAAGTGCCATAGGAACCCCCACCACCACCGCTATACCCACCATCATGTCTAGCAGGAGGAACTGACCTACCCCCTCCTCGGGCATCTTCTGGAGCATTGCCACCATAACCACCAGGTGCACCATACGATGGAGGATAGGATGTTGTTCCACCACCATAACTTGCAGGAGGAGGAACTGCATCAGGAGAATAGTTATTGTTGCCACCATAACCACCACTTGGAGGTGGAGCATAACTGGTATCATAGGCTGGAGGAGGACCCTGACCATAACCACTGCTATCTCTTCCCTGGTTATCACCATAAGCACTGCTTCTACCACCTCCTCCAGTTCCACTATCAAACCTACCCCTTCCATCTCGATTATTACCACCACCGCCTCGGTTATAACTGTTACCACCTCTGCCACCACGATCATCATTACCAGCAGGAGAAGGCTCACCACATTTGTTACATTCAACTCTTCTAGCAAAGTTCAAATTTCCACAGCTACAGAGCCACACATGCGGAGATTAATACCATTCCATAGTTAATGTAACTTACAATAACATTCAGCACCAACAAGAAATTACTAGTATAAGTTGCCAATGTTGCTTAGGAAAAACATAAAGAAAGGCTTGTACAAAGAGAAATAAGGAATCGAAACAGTTCTACAAATTTCTCCTTACAGACAGAAAGAGCAGTGGACTTCAATTGATGCTCACAACCAAACTAAAATGAATTCAACAATGAAGTAGACTATGGAATAAAGATTCAAACAATATTGAGAACGCAATGAATATGAATCACAATTAAGATCTGCGATGAGACAATAATTATTACCTCGGGTTAGGGCACCGCCAATCACCATCCCGACCGCTTCCACCAGAGCCTCCACCTCCTCTACCGCCTCCACCTCTTCCACCTCCACCTCGATCTCCTCCTTGATATCCACCACCTCCTGTATGAAATTTTCTTCATCAGTAAGTGTAAGGAAGTCAACAGTAAGATAAAAATAAAAAACAAGGCATCAAATCGTACCTCGATTTTGCTGATTACCACCATACCCCCCACCCCCTCCTCCACCACTTCCTCCATAACTACCTCCCCCGCCGCTTCCTCCGTAACCACCTCCCCCACCGCTTCCTCCGTGACCACCACCCCCACCGCTTCCTCCGTATGCGCCACCCCCACCGCTTCCTCCGTATGCGCCACCCCCACCGCTTCCTCCGTATGCGCCACCCCCACCGCTTCCTCCGTATCCGCCTCCTCCACCGCCAGATCCGTATCCTGCACCTGCAGAACTTCCATATTCTCCTCCGCCGCCAGATCCGTATCCTCCACCTGCAGAACCAGGATATGCTCCGCGGCCATTGGACCCGTATCCTGCTGCCCCGGAACCACCATAACCTCTACCGCCGGCGCTACCGCCATATCCGCTATCTCTGGGAGGCTGAGCCGTGCCATCGCCTTCGTGACTATACATACCAGCCATGGTGTAATCCAGCTAGGGTTTTTCACAAGGCTTCTGCTTGAGAGAGAAATAGATGCGCTTTTTTCAACAAGGTATATAAATTGAACCGTTTATATCTGCAATATTTTGTTTATACGCCTGCAATATTTTGTTTATACGCCTTTTGTTTATGCTCTATTTTGACCATGTAAAACTAAAGTAGGGTTCTAAATTGAACCGAAGTAAGCAATACTATATTTTTTTAAAAGTAGGGTCTGGACTTTGGACTTAGGAACCAAAAATGGGAGAATTGAATCACATCGTATGGTTATGATCTGGTTTGGATCGGTCTCAACATTTATTAGTTACTTGTTAGTGATTCGATTCTTATTTTTTATTAACGGTTCAGTCTATAGTTATTTTTAAAAAAATATGCATCTGAAACAGTTATACTCCCTCTGTCCCCGAAAGAATGTCCTAATTTCCCAAAAAGGAAGTCCCTAAATAAATGTCCTACTTCTAATACCTCTCTGTCCATTAATCGATTAAATGATTCAGCCATTTCATTACCCACTTCCGTCGGTTGGCTTTCCTACATCATTAATATCTTCTACACTTTTGTCCTTCTCACGCTACCTTATCTCCGTCTCTCCCCTACTGGTCCTATAACGCATCTCCTCCATCGCTCCGTCTCATTCTACCTCATCTCCATCGCTGTTAGCCCCTAATTCTTCTCTTCCGCTGCTACCCCTATTTATCTTCCGCCGTTACCCATACCTACCTCGTATCTCAATCGCAACCAGCTCATCTTCGTGCCCTGACATGTACGTGGAAAGGAAGTCTAGTCCCACCCTTATCCGTCCGATTAAGAACTCGGATCTTCTCACCCAACTTCATGCAACATCGATCCCAGATGTCCAGGAGCAAACGTATTCGATTTGTAATTTAGTTTCTTATTTGGTCTCACCGGATACGTCACATGCATCGAAGCTCAATCGTATGTCCCTACGTATTCACTTCGGTTACTCCAGTGAGTCTAAAACTGATCCAAGTTGGGCTTGGAGGAAGATTTGTGGAGACAAGGTGTTGTTTGACTTTTCTGTTGGGCTAAAAGGCGTGGAGGACTGTGAGGAGGTCTGCACTAGCCATGGTTTGTCAATTCACTTTTAAGGGTAGTACCCTCCACTTTTATCTTTGTCCTTAGTTTTATAATGTGTTTGATTAACTGGGCCATGTGTTACGGTTGAAGCATGAATTTAGGGGATTGAGATACCATTTGGCTGATATGATGTATAGGGTTTGAGTGTTGGTTGAAACTTATGATGATTTTTGGGATTGAGATCAACTAGAATGTATGAATATGTTGCATATGTTTGTAATTGTAATTGTAGCAACCCAGTTTCAAAATTGTAAGAGGGTGGGTGTGCATTGTATTTGGAAAACAGTTATCATGTCTTAATGCATATTGGTTTACAACAAAATTGTCCTCGTACACATAACAATATGTATATAATGTGTACATTGGTTGTGTACATCTGCATACGAAAAAAGTGTAACACACTAACTGTGTTTACAAACACCAACAAAGAAAAAATTGTGATGGAAACCACATTTGTAGCAGTTCATATGTGAAGAATTACCTACTTTTCCATTATGAACTGCTCGTTAGTTTGCTCTGCATTGTTGGCAGTTGCCATTTGTCCATTCAGAAAAGCCCTAACTGATTCATATAATGTTACACTGGCCTGGATATTTTTTGGTAACAACCCTTGCCTTTTAAGAGAGTTCTCTCCTATATGCTACAACTTGAAATTGTTGCCTCCATTGTTTTGCATTCCACATTGATAGCTTAGAAAAACCTTGTTCAATGTGCTCAGTGTGAGCACATTGAAAGCAGTTTGAACAACTTCAATTAATTGTGCAATGCTTTTTGGGGCCTTTGATATTTTATTGAATCGATACCCTAAACAAGACCAAGTTCAGGGCATTCAAGTTTAGACTATTTTGGGGTTGACATATCAATTGGATGTTCCAACCATTGTCTGTCTCACACTTAAAAAGTATGTGTCATCAACTGGAATATGGGATCTAGCATTGTCTTATTGAATCATGAAATTTTTGTTTTCTGCATATGGCCACTTCTCCTTGACTACTGGCAGAACTGTATTCAATAACATATCTTTAAATGTTGCTCTCGGCACACCTGTGATTGGTTTAGTTTAGTCTCTACTCTCTAGCGTACCAACAGGCCTATTTTTGCTTGATCTTTTGCCTGCTTCTTCATAAGTGAAGGGGGATATACCTACGTTACCATCTCACTCTACTTCCCCACTCTGTCCCAGCCTAGTCATACCAACCACAGCAAGAACGTGATTTAGGAATGAATTTTTGGACTGCATTGATTTGTATGGATCATTTTCTGCTGACAAAGTACTATAAAACCCTGTAGTTTCTTTGGATAGGTAAACCCACTTCTCATCCATGCGTAAATGATTCTCAAAATCATGAAAAACATGCCTTATAGGAAGGGAATCTGGGTTTTTGTGAATTAAACAATATTATAAGCTTTTCAGTTTCTGAGCTTTACTCAACAAGGACCTCATAACACTTGAATGTCTTTTAATTTGCTTTCTTTGAAACCATCTAATGATTTTAGATTTGGAAACTTGCATTACATAGGCCCACAACCATTTTTTCTCGCATCTTTTCTCTGATGGAATGTGATATAGTATATGGGCTCGCACCCACGACCAACTTACTCTTAGACAGTTTGTCGGCCCAAGTTGATACCAGATACATGAGGCCCATTTAGAGAGCCCAGTCCACAATGAAGAGGCGGACTTTCAGTGCACGCCACTCTGAAGGAATCACCTCGATACATCCACCATCATCACCTCAGTCATTGTTTTTCAGACTTGGAAACATCTATCAGATTTTACTTTTTCATATACTTGCACAGTTGCTAGACTCTCTTTTCTTTTATGGTAAGAGGAAGAATCCAAGTCCAAGGGACTTGCTTGCTACCCATACCAACTCCCCTTTGCTAAGAAGAACTAGTTGCACTAGATCACGATTCTTTAACTCTTGAGCACCGTTGCAGTTATGGTCTCCACAACTTGGTTTTGGGTGTGCTTGAATTCTGGTAAAATAACTTTATGTAAGAAGTGGTAAAAAACATTAACACATATGATGTGTGTATATGTGTGTATGAATTGTATCATTGCACGCATAGTTCATTTATTTGATGTGCAAATGCTCTTTACTATGAGTATGTTAAAAAACATTGTTTCTGCCAATATAATCAATAAGGATTATCAGAGTATGTTGATTAAATTATAGGTGGAGATGAAGAACAACTTTTCCATGTCTTACAATGCGTGTATAGAAATATATGAAGAGTGTTGTTTTTTGTCTGTTTTTTTTTTGTCTGGTAGGCCTTTTTTGTTTGGTTTTACTCATAACAAAAGGGGTAGGACCTTTGGACATAGGCATGTTGTGGTATATAGTTATTGTGTAGACTACCTACGAGATCCCCTAAAAGTAAATACTATTCACTCGAAAAGGGATTACATGCAAGGCATCCCTATGTAATCAATCCATTACGTTCAGTTTGTATACTACCCTTATCTTCTTTAGGCATTCATTGTAATAAACAAAGGCTAATTTGTCGTGAATGATACATCTTTAAAGTAACCAATCAAGGCAGTGTTTATACTAGCTAATTAATAATAATTATATTGCTATTGACATGAACCTTTAATTAAAAAGAAATTGGTGTTTCATATGTGCTTGATTTCAAGTATGTATGTAAAACACAATGTGTGCAAGTGGTTAAAATATTACAAGCCAATTTCCTCACGAAAATAAGAGATTGAGCATGCATACGAGTTTGTCAAAAAAGAATTTTGAAGAGTTGTATTTCGAGAACATTGCCCCTAATTGTGTGGACTGGGTATTTAAAATGTATTGAAGCATGGTTGTTGTGACCCTCTACATTTGATCTATTTAAATAAATATTTATGTGAAGATAAAGTTTGTTTCGACCCTCCCATGATGGTGAAGATGACGAAGAAGAAAGTGAAGATGAAGACATGAACATTGATGGTTATGAGTGATTTGATGAAGTTTGTTTCGTTTTTGTTGTCATTTTAAGTGTTTTGACGAAGTTTTAAGTGATTTGTTATGGGAGATTAATTAAGACACCCCTATTGTGTTGTTATAGACTCTAAAGACCATATTAGACTTCAAAGACCATATGCACATGGTGAAATACAAACATGCCCCCTTTGCATTTGACAAGCATCGTTCCACAGGGAAGAAAGCAGCACCCTCATTTGCGAATGCACTTTTGGTAGACTGAACCATATAGTATGGTAGATTATGATGTTCATTGAAAAGCACACAAGGTTAAAATATCTAATCAAGTATTTGTTTTCCCTAGGAAAATAGCAAAATGAGATCAATCCTTGGTTTAAAAACATGAGCGACTTGATCTTTTGTAACTGCATAGTTAAGTTCTTATTAAAACTTGGTTGGATTATGATTCGTGAGTGATTATTATGAACTATTTTTTTTATGCATAGAGGTAAAATTTTAAGAATTGCTACATTCTTTAATATCCATTTGCATAGTGGTAATAATTAAAAAAGTATCTCACGTATATGATATATGTCAACCTTTTTGTTTTTTATACTGTTGAAAAAAACAACTTAAAACTGTTGTCTTATCCACTTATAAAAAATGTTCTTTATGCCATACCCTACGAGTACAATTTTCTTAGTGTGTTGCCTTTAAATGTAAAAACTGTTTCCAAAAGTATAGGCGACGTCATACATTGCCACAATTTTCAAATTGTTGCTAAAACAAAGACAACAATTTTTATAACTATGCAATGTTTTTTAGCATAGCGATAAACCCAAAATGCTGTGGTGAAATAAGAAAATTAGATGAAAGAAACCAGAAAAATGAATCATAATGTTATAGGGATAGAGCGGACAACCTAGCGTGTCTAGGGCAAGTTTGGAGAACGACGGCGTATGGTTTCTTCCGGCGGCGTGGATTCTGGTCTCAGGCACGGTTCCAAATCAGCGGGGGCTGGCGAAGGTCATCGCACTAAGGTTGCATGGTTATTTGGACGAGAGGAAAATGAAGGCTTCATATCAAGCGAGTCGATTCGTTAACCTGGGGATTTTTGGACGGGATCGACCTCTGCCATTTCATGATTATCTCGATTCATATATCTTCAATTAGGAGTAGGAGCTCCGAATTTGGTCTGAGCAGCGGACCTGTGGTGCGGCAACCTGGCTAATTTTACTCCGCTCACTTTGAGGGAAGATGATAACGGCGATCCAGGACTGATTCGAGGTGAAGCGGCTAACTCAGATGTTTGACAGCATGGAGATGGATGAGGAAGATGCAGTTATGCTAACGAAAGTCATAGCTTGGGGTGCGGCAAGATGGGAGGCTAGCACTTCATTGGAGCATCACTTCAGAAAAATTGTGTTCGGGTACGTTGGTCCGACCTCCTCCTGAACCACCTCCATGGAGCACACGAGTTGGAAATTCTGGCTATCTGTGGAAGGTCTCAGATATAAGGGATCAAGAATAATGGAGCCTGGCAAGTAGTAATAGGCTCGTTTAAGTTTGCATTTTAACATTGTTATCTTCCGGATTGTTTTATATTTTGGAATCTTAGTTGTTTGGGTGTGTTATGCTTATGAAGCGGGAAGGTATTTTATGTTAAGGAGTATGATGACTTCAAAAGTCGAGATAATCTTCAAATATCTCAATGGGTTAGCGACTCGATCCGTTCTATCTAGGGTGGTCGTTTCTATGTCTAATCAGAGGGTGAGGGGACTTCCGGGTTCTAGTGAGTTTGGTAGCAAGAGGTTGTCCAATATTGAGAAGTTTGTAATGTCGATGATGCTTGATTTCTAATATAATCGTTCAGTTTCCTTTCAAAGCAAAAAAAAAGAATGGTATTGCTCAATGAAAATTAGATACAGAGTATAATGTAAATAATGGATTAGCCGTATGCCTGTATCCCATATTAAAGGATATACTTGTCTATATGTGAACTAAAGGGGTGAGCTAAGAATTTAGTTTGTGACGGAGGAGTATAATTTATTTGTAAATTAGTTCGGTTAGAGTAAGTCAAAGTAGGACAATCTTTCGGGGATGGAGGAAGTATAATTTATTCGTAAATCAGCAAAATAAGTCAATACAGTCATTTCTATCAAAACTTCATAAAATTGATCAGAATCAAACAATTCAATCAACTAATGCTTTACCCGGGCGTTGCCCCAGGTGCATATTGAGGTTTTTAGAACTGTTGTAATATATATAGAAGCAATATGAATAAGTCTTTTAATTAAAAAGAAGCAATAAAAATGACATTGTACAAAACGCGTGAATTGTGTAACACCGTACACACAAAATATCACATTTTTAGGTTTTGAAAAAACTCTTTATAAGTAACATTACTGTCTTTGTGGAGAACCTTTTTTCTTTTGAATGAATATCTTCAGACAATCTCTGCTCCTTACCCTTAATATTGCCACATACAATTGACCATGAGTGAAAATGTCACGCCCCGGACCTCCCCGGACACGTCAACAACCCGCCGTACAATACGAATAGTCAACCGCAGTCCAACACATTCATATTCTACAAGGCGTCATGAATATCATTCACACATAAGTCATCCATAAACATACATAATAAACAATTCAATACGCAGCGGAAAACATTGTTTAAAACAAAAGGGCCACACAGGGCAAACATGAGCACGCAGGCTCCAAAGTAGAATATCCATGAGCATGTTTATTAATGTTCTAAAACAGGATGGAGGAAGCACGAACCAAGTCTTCTCTCCGGGGAAATCACTCGGGCAACGAGCACAGGAAGCAAGCTCTAGCCTCAACCTGAAATGGTGGTGGGACGCCCCCGAAGGGGTCAGTACTATACGACTATAAAGTACTGGTGTGGCAGGCATCTAATAGATATACAACAAGTATTTTAAACACAAGACCCTCAAATAGGGTGATAGTATATTATGATTTGTAACCCTAAGTTACCCATTTGAAAATATACTTACTTTATGTAAAAGTCAAGTAGTCGGCCCGTGGGCCCATGTTCATTTAGAAAACGCCATTCCCATTCCCCGTGGCTACAAACCCCGACAACTCAATAGAGTCCAACCCTAACACATGACATTGTATTCTAGAGCTCGGCTCTACCACATCACCATACAATTCATGTCACTCGGGTCAATTTCCTTACCTTGCGTTCTAGAGCTCGGCTCTATCACATCACCACGCAAGCCCTAGAGCTCGGCTCTAGCTATACAATACATAGAATCCAAGTCTACACCTTACATGCATTCTAGAGCTCGGCTCTATCACATCACCATGCATTAAGGTCCAATTCTCAAGCAACCCTATGCCTAGAATTGACATATCATTAAACTACCATGGGTCATCCTTAAAGACCTCCCATAACTTAACCTTAGTTCCATATTAAGTCATTATATACACTTGAACTATATTCAAGTACCTTTCATACAATCCAATCCCTAGGATCAATTTAATCAACAAGTTCCAACAATCACTAACTAGTATTTCAATACTATTAAGATTATTGTTATCATACCATTATCCTCATTATTTGTAATTCTCTACATATTTATAATTATGTAGCAGCAACTTAAGTATTCAACCTCAATACACAAATATCCATTTATGTATCCACATAATTCATACATGGGCAAAATGCCTATTTCACAAAATAGTTCATTTATACTCATTTAATCTCATATTATTCATACATTCTCAAATCATTTCAAATTTCATTCTTTGGCAACTATATCAATATTTCATCAATATATAATCATCATAATCCATGAAAAATAATGATTTAAGCATTTAGGTAATCTCATGCTTAACCTACAAGTTGTAAGCAATTAGATGTCAATCCTCACCTCAATTGAGCTTTAAACTTTCCCTTCTTGGTCCAATGGTCAAAGCTTTGGTCAAAGTGGATTTGGAACTAATTCCTTGCTCAAATATGAGTGTTAAACAGCCTCCTCAAAGTGCTAGTTCAACCCTTAATCGTTGATACGAAAACAGCCCCTAGAATGGGTGTTTTCCGGTTAACTCGCTTCCTAGTTTTCCAAGATTTTCTCTAGGTTAGTATCTAACCTTTACATCAATAAAATAACTTTATAAGGACATATTATACACTTGGATTAGTGTACAATAGTTCCACCAATCGTTCATATCATTTGGAAAATGAAAGGAAAGGTTTTGGGGTTAACAACTCACTTTAGAAAAGTAGATCTGTTTCTGCGAGGTTGTGTTTTTCTCGGACGATTTGGAAGCCTTCCACTACTCCGATTGATGCAAACCAGACCTTCACGGATTCCTCGTCTTGAGAGCTTTCTTTTGGTATCTCACGCGCCTTAATTGGATTGGTATAACTCGAGATATCCACCAAACAGCTTCAGCACTCTCAGAGCTCGAGTTTACAGACCACTGCTCGCTCCAGATCGATTTGTGGATGATTACTCTCTCCTATCGAACAGAGACCACTCAATTGTGAAAATAGACTTCAAGGGCTATCCAAGGACACCTTATACACGTTGTTTGGTCGAGTATAACTCCCATAATGAGTGGAGACAAACAGCACACCATTTTGTGCGAAAAATAGAGATGGTGGCCCAACATTTGATTCCTATCAAGTCTTGTGCAGCTCCTCTCCATGGTGGTCGGCCAAGGTAAGTCTTCTCACTCATTTTTATTTGTCTTTCAGGTACTAATATCATGTGGAGTGGTTCCCCATTGATCCCAATTATTTTGGGGTCCAAAATATCTATCAATACTTCCAAAAATGGGAAGATGGGTTCTATTGTTTTATCTTTTGTCAAAGATGTCTTTTTGTACTCATCCTAACTTATTTAGAACAAGTCAACTTCCTACATCACATTATTGATCTCCAATATGTGTAGGCTCATCTCAATAATTTACATGATGAAAATTATAAAAGAATACGGGTTTGAACAATACAATATTCAATCATGTACTACGTAAAATATTAATCGTTTTTCCATTGTTTTGAAATCGGAAATTCAATACATCACTTTGAATTTAAGAATGGAATTTTCAAGGACGTTCGGGTGCGGTGTCACAGAAATTGTGTCGCTTAAGGTATAAACCTACATGTGTTAACGTTTGACCTTGACTTTTATTTATTGTCATCACAAAGCATATCATCACGGGGAATTGCTTCCTCTGAAAATTGAATGACATTGTCGTATCTGACAATGGAATTCTAGGAATGTAAACCTTATCTCCCATAGCTTTTCTTGTTATCACTTTGGCTTCCAACATGTGCTTTCCCAGTTTGGTTACGACCAACTTTGTTTCATTGCATAATCCTGCTGCCTGATCAATATTTATCAATAACATTATTTGTTCTCCTATTTTTAAATGCACTACATGATTAGGCAATCGATCAAGACATTGATATGCTATTAAGAAACTCAGTTGTGTACATATTTGCATGGAAGGGATCTATGCGCGATGGGATTATACTATCTGAACTGAAGTGTGTAACTTCATCGCCAGGGATCAATGAGAGCATGTAATCATTTATGTCATTGACAATGTCTGATGTAGGTGCAAGTATCGCTCTTTCTTAGCTTGAAGATATGCAGGAACATTTAATCTATTAATGTGGTTATCTTTTACCTTTAGGAGCAAATCATCTGGGATCTCCACTTCTTGAACACCACTTTTTCAACTCCAATGTTGCCATCCCTGATCTTAAGAACCTACTTAATAAACTCTTCAGTTTGTTGTTTCCTAGTCATTCTAGGAAACACACCTGACGGGAACATAAATTAAAGATAAGGAAAAACACATACCTGAAATGACTAAAACATTAACGACAGAGCTTTGATCATAAGACACACTGGACGAGAACAACTCTGAAACATACATTGTTTATCCATTTTTTGGTGCAGTCTATGAAATTTAAATAATCAAAATAGTAATTTCTAGAAATAATGCATGTACCAGGATTTGTGGATATGCACGTCATGCAACCTTGAAGTTTCTTCCAATGATGGGAAACCACTTCTATGTGGGTCTGCAATGTAAGAAGGTAGGTTATAATTATACTTGAGATAGTATGTTGCAGTAAAAACATACACAAATCATCTACACTAGTTTTCAAGCATGTGCGATGCACGGTGTTGGGATAATATGCCAGGCCCAGTGCCATCGGCCCGTTATCCCCGAGCTTTGTCCCAACTAGGCCCAAGACGCAGTCTCACGATGGGAATCCCCCCTTGCTCATTTATTTAGTGCAAATTACCCGCGTAGTCCACTTTTATACATTGTATTTCAATTATGTCCGTATCATTTTCTCTTTTCATAAATTTCTTTTCTATTTTCAATTGTGGATTTTTATTTCAGTTTTAGACCCCATCCTCCTACCTGCGTCTAGACATACATACAGAGTCCATATTAACCTCCGGCCTCCATCCTTTCGGATTCCCTGACTTCCGTCTTGCTTCTGATCTCGCCTATACATCTGCATCTTATAATCTAGATTCTAGAGTATTTGAGTGCATTGGAGTTATTATCCACCTCACGATATCTCCGAAACTGTTATCGCTAGAATGGATGACACAACATTTGGAGAAAGAGGGGTCGTATCTCAGCTTCGACAAGTTGCGATCAAAGCTTTGAGTTCACAGGTTGCGACATAGTTTCTCGGATTGATCGATCCCTTACCGCAACGATAATTCAGAACTTGATCAGAGAGCTGATTTACATGATTTGAATTCTCTATCGTAGGTATATAATATCTCTCAAGATTACCCTGTATATACGAAGTTTTATCTGCATCGTCATTTGAAACAACTAGTATTAGGGTTTTCTGGAAATTTCTTTCTTCCTACTTTATGATGTTTCAGCATTAGTTATTCAATAATAATTTAATTTCTTAGGATGTACTTTGTGCCTTCATTATGCAATGACTATTAACTCTATGATAACTGATATGCTAGATTAGTGTACATAAGAATGATTTGTTGTGTATTTGAGTATTTTTTGGATTCAAGAAAAAGTGATGGATTGGTAAAGTAGTATTAGTCAATTGACGGCACTTTAAACATATTTTGTTTTACTTCAACAACTGAAACTAAACTTTGACTTTATCTTTATTTAAGAGGCAAAAAATGGCTTCTTGTTTGGAGCTAACTATTTTTTTTTCAAGTTTGGAACTAACTATTAAGAACTCTTTTTCTGCTATGAACTGAACCTTGTTATAATTGTATCACTACTCTCATAATCTTATGGCAGCATCCAATGATGTAATACAAGTGCTTGGTGACTATATTTGTTATGTCTTGAGATAATCCGCTATTTCCATTTTGCTAAGTGAATAAACATTTGGCATTGCCTTTTGCCCGCTTTTCCAGGTTGATGATGTTCTCGAATCAAAGATAGATAGCAAGTTTCATTTGTAATGGACCTCTGTTCGCAGCTCCTTCTCCGACAGAGCAACGATTAGCCAGGATTGGACACGGACGGCTGAGACACCTCGCGACCTCCGACCTGTAGCCCAGGATCCCAGTCTCACTCTTCCCATCCTGTAGATTCGGAAAGCAGCAGGACCGGTTGGAGGGGATGACCGCGGCCTATGGGGGTCTGGACTCCTCTTTCTCCTTGTATGGAGCATCCCAAGCTTGTAGGTCAAGTGCGGAGCGCCGAGAAACCTCTCTAATCCTAAGAGCGCAGAACTGTAAGCCTGTTGATGAAGTGATTGGGGATTAGCTCTCACACATTCTATGAATCAATCATCACAAATTGTAGATCAAGTGCAGAACCGGAGCAACTCCTCAACTTCTCAGATTCTTTCATCACTTAAAAAAATCATTTTCCAGTCTGGAATTTAATGAGGTCCGACCTCACTTGGATTAAACGGGTGACGGCTCAAAAAAAAGAAAGAAAAAAAAACAAAAAAAAAAGGAAAAGAAAACGAAGAAAAAAAAGGGTATATATATATCACGCCCCGCTCTCGGTGTTTAGTCGACCACGGCTCGACTCTCGGGTAAGGAAATGATCATACTACTTTCTAAGTCCGGGGTTAGCTGCTCGGTCAGGGCAATTGTAGGACCGGCTTCCGGGTCGAAAAGGTATGCGAGAGGTCGCGCCCCGAGCCCCTCTCGTACATCCGTTGTCTAGCATTGCTGTCTAAACCGCTCACATGCATGTATGATCCAATCAACAATGCAACAACTATATGACCGGTCTTCGGACCGAAGGAATGCAAAAGGTCGTGCTCCGAGCCCCTTTCGTATATCCGTTGTCTGACGTTGGTAGGCTTAGCAGCCCGCATACGCACTTGACAGGATCAATGGTGCGGGTCCGTTCTGGTCTGATCATGCAGGGCCTTGCCCTTACGTTTGGCCGACTTCAGATCGACTTTCAGAAAGGGAAGAACCAAAATATTTCCTAAGTATGAAACTAGCTATACAAGTCAAGGTGGTGTAAGAACGACCTCCGGGTCGAAGGTATGCGAGAGGTCGTGGCCCGAGCCCCTCTCGTACATCCGTTGTCCAATGGCTGGCCAAACAGCTTGCACAACTCGTTGGTCCTACACCGACAGTGTGCGGGTCAGCCCCGCCTTACCTAGCAGGGCACGGTCAAGGTTGACCTTGTCAACTTTCTGCCCCTCGCGGCCTATGTGGGGAGCCAGATCCCCGATAAGTTGTCCAAGTATTCTTGAATGAAAAACGACTAAGAAAATTGAAAGAGCGAATGATGCATACATACAAGCTCAAGTGATAAATCAATCACGGAGAACAAGTCCGAGATCAACATTGCCCATCTTCTCCGCCTCATCACGGCTAGTCTGCATATCATGCCAGCCACAACTAAAAGAGAACAAGACATTTATTTGTGCCAATTGCAATCCTCCTTGGTCTGAAGCCAATCACGAACTTGCTCTGCGCGGAGAGCATATGTCTGGGAAGAAACGGGCTTCGTGAATGCTTGGGAAGCTTTGAACGTTACAATTGCTTGCTGCCCCACATCCTTAGTCCGGGAAGAAAGAAGCTCGGAGAACTCCTGAGAACCTTTGAACGCCGCAATTGCTTGTTGCGCTGCATCCGCAAACGACGCCTTTAGTTGGTTATACTCGGACTTTAGCTAGTCACACTTTGATTGGAGATCGATCAGGGCTCTCTTATCATGTTCATTGCATGCAACAAGTATCCTCAGGGCTGCCTGAGCTCCATCCGCATGCTGCCGAGCTTGGGTAGCCTGCAGATGGGCTCCATCAGCCTGACGCTGGAGCTCCATACGCTGATCTTTCATAGCACGGAGCAATGCGGCCAGATACATCAGTCCCTGCAGAGAAAAAAGATCTGATGACAGGGAACATGGCTTAGCATCTCTCTTTGCAGCCAAGGCAGCAAGTTCGCTTCTCCGACCTGGCACATCTGCAAAGAAACGAATGAGGTGAGTAGGGATCCAACAAGTAGGGTTATTTCCCTTACCTACCCTAAGAAGCATACGACACTTTCGCTCCTCTAAGCAAGTGGCTCCTCACTAGAGGGGGAGGAATTGCGATTCTCCTTAGCACCATCGGAACCTGAGTGAGATATCAGGGGACGAGATTTAGCATCTTTCTTCGTTGCCAGGTTAGCAAGTTCACTTCTTCGACCCACTGTATCTGCAAGGAAATGAACGAAGTGAGCCTGGAACCCACTAACCGGATTATGCCTCTTTCCCGTCTTAAGAGCAGCGTATACCTTTGCTCATCCCAGTAGGTGGCACTTTGTGAGGCAGGGGAGCTACATGCTTCTCCCTGGCATCGGGAAGGGAAGCTGCGTGATTCTCCCGACCGGCTGTACCTGCAAGAAAACAAGCGAAGTAAGCTGGAGCTATACGGGTAGGATTGCCTTCCCTAACCCGACCTGAGAAGCAGTTCATACCCTTGCTCTTCCTGGCAATGAGTCGTCATCTACGTCAGAACCGAGTCAACACCGTCATTCCCGTCTCAAGAACAATCAGATCCTCCTTCACTTGGATGATGATCGTTGTTTTGGATTCACAATCGACCTACAATTTGCCGTCCTCGTCAGGATCGGCTCAAGGGCATCATTCTCATTTCAAGATCGGTCGCATTCTCCTTTACATGGATGATGACCGCTGCTTCAGATTCATCACGACCGCAATAAATGTCATAGTCCTGACTCTACAATCAGGCTAACCCGTCGTCCTTAAGGATGACGACTATTTCTTCATCACAAGCCTGATCCCAACCACTCCTTCAGCAAATGGCAGACTTTTGTAGATAACTTTCATGCTTTGGCTAGGATGCAGGGCAATCCAGACTTCTGTTGGTCTGGTCCTGACCCTCTGCTGATGATCGTCTTCGTGCCTTTACTCTTCCAAGTGAAATGGTGCAGACAGGGAAAGTATTTGCTTCTCCCCAGCATCAGTTAGAGAAGCTCTTAACATCTCCCGACATTAGGCAGGGAAGGTGCATGCTTCTCCCCGACTTCATGTAGAGAAGCTGAGAATCTTCCCGACATCATGCAAAGAAGCTGGGCATCTCACGGACATCAGGCGGAGGAACTCTTAGCATCCCCCAGCATCAAGCAGGGAAGGTGCGTGCCTCTCCCCGACATTATGTGGAGAACTTGTGTGCTTCTCCCCGACATTAGATGGACTTGCATTGGATGTCAAAGATCGAGACTTAGCATCTTTCATCGCATCCAAGGCAGCAAATGCGCTTCTCCGACCATCCATACCTACGAGGAAACGAAGGTCAGGGCAGCAAGTGCACTTCTCCGACCTACCATAACTATGAGGAAATGAAGGTCAGGTCAGGACAGCAAATGCGCTTCTCCAACCAGCCATACCTATGAGGAAACGAACAGAGTAAGCGAGGATTCTGCCGGTTGGGTTATCTCCCCTTACCCGACCTTAGGAGCACTTTATACATTCGCTCTTCTTGGAAAGTCGCTGTTCGTAGAGCAGGGAAGCTTCTCAATTTTCCCCAGCACCAGGCGGAGAAGCTCCGGGCTTCTTCCTTGCCTGAGACAGACCTTCATCTGACTTTGAAGGCCAAAACTTAGTATCTTGCACTGCAGCTAAAGTAGCGAGAGCACCTCTTTTACCTGCCATGTCTCTAACAGGTAATAATAGCGATCAACAGGGACTACTTATCATGGCGGACTACTCACTGCATCTATCTCGAGAACATCAGACGAGCATTGCTCACAAGTGAAGACCGGTCTTTGTTATCCCCTCGGCGGATGGCGACCATTGCAGCTGCACACAATGGCCTAAGAGCTTACCCTTTAGCTCTATTTTGGGTACATTCAAAGAAGAGATCTCTCAACCGAAACAAGACCCTGGGCTGCTAATCGGACAAACAAGACCCAGGCTGTTGATCGGAAGAACAAGACCTTAGGAGGCTAATCGGATAAACAAGACCTAAAACTGCTACCCAGGCGAAAGAAACCATATCCTCTCACAAGCAGCGGGGATCAATGTGCATAGTTATGCAACAACCCTCTCCCGAGCATACCTCGGCTCAGCATCATGGACAAACAGTTATGCGGGTGGTCTCTCCCGAGCATACATTGGCTCGACCGCCACCACTGGAAAACAAATGAGCGACTGGCCTTCCCGGAACATATCTCGGCTTACCAGTAAAGCAGACGCTCAATCAAGAACCGATGAGACTGACCTTCCTCTATTTTATTTTGAGGTACCGGTGTACTCTTTTTTCTTCACTAGGATTTTTTCCCATCAGGTTTTTTTCCTAGTAAGGTTTTAACGAGGCATCCCCTCATCATGAACAAAGGAAGAGGTCTTCCCGGTTGGAGCAAAGAAGACCCGGGCAGCTGGCGAAATAACCAGGACCCCGAGACGCTACCAAGACAAGGAGGGTCTCATCCTTGCGCAACACTATGGGATCACAGCGGACGGTTACATGACTAACCTTTCCAGGCACACTGCAGATCATCATCATCACCAATCATCTGTGTAACTAGCTAGCTAGCTTGGCAACCGGGCCAATTTCAGAGCAGCTCAACTACTCCCTTTTAGTCGAGTCTACAACTCGACTAAGGGAGTGGGGGACTCGTGTTGGGATAATATGCCAGCCCAGTGCCATCGGCCCGTTATCTTCGAGCTTTGGTCCATCTAGGCCCAAGACGCAGTCTCACAAGCGGGAATCGCCCTTGCTCATTTATTTATTATCGGGCCGGTTCGCCCATTAGCTGGGACATGTATTATGGTATTTGGGCCAAGTCCACATAGGTTAGACTTTGGACTTGTGGTGGATGCCTATAAATAGGCCATCACCCCCATGTATTCTCTAAGCTATTTTTACTATACTGAAATGCTGCTAGTTTCTCTACCCGGGATATTTTCTACCAACACACGGGCAGTATATAATTTATGTAAATTTAAATTTGATTTTTTCGGGATCATATATAATGTGATGCAAAAGCAAAACAAACACAATTTAATATATAGTCTGTTTGATAATATTAAAATCAGTCAAATTAGCTTATTTTACTGAAATTGATTAAATTTTGGTTGAATGGGCTGAATAGGTAGAATCTCTTGAATCATGAAAAAATATGCAAAATATATCCCATTTGTAAAAAAAAAGATACAATTATATGAAAAATAGTTAAAATGATCTTCTACATAATCATCTCAAGTAAACATTATTGTTATGAACCCGCATGATCTTAAAAAAATCATAATATCACGCCCTCTAAATTACTTTATTTTGCACCTCAAGTTTTTCTTCTAATATTCCTCATTCAACTTGATATGAAATATTGAGTACGTACTTTTAACTTTTAATAATATGATGTTACATTTTACCCATTACTCCGTATTTCGTCACATTATACATGTAAAAAATGGTTTTTTTTTTTAAAAAAATTGACTCATTATTTTGTTACATTGAAAACGATTTTTAAATGTTATGAATGTCTAAATTACTTTATTGAGCATTTCAAAATAATACTTTTCTAATATTTCTCATTCAACTTGGTATGAAATACACATTCTTAAATTTTAATTGTGAGATCTTACATTTTACTCATTAATAAGGACATTTTTAATTGATTTAAAATTTCGGGTTTGATTTGGTTTTAATTAATATGATCTGGTACATGTCTGTTTTACATTTTATGTGACTTAATATTACTAATATTAAAGTTTGTTTTGCTCCGATTTAGTCTGGAACTGAAATCAATCCAATTACAAACATTATATTGAATAAAATTAGGATTTCGTAAACATATAAAGAATTCCTAATTTGGATTACGAATGTATTTCAAAAGTGAAGGCATATTTAATATAATGTTAGGCAATCAAGGATACAACTTTCTGAAGCGCCGAACGAGCTCCTAGGGAAAAGCCGCCACTAGGTAATTCCAGTTTCGATCTTTCTTGATCGAAGTTCGGTCAGTGTTTGCCTGGCGAGATCTCTCGCGTAGGGTTTTTCTTCGCCACCCTGGTGCGGCGTTTTTCTTTCGATCGTCGCAGCTCTGCACCGGATTGCCGTGGTTCGGACGTAGCTCGGGATGGATGATCGTGGCAGTGAGAAGATGGTGGAAGAAGCGAGAGAGAGAGAGAGAGAGAGAGAGAGAGAGAGAGAGAGAGAGAGAGAGAGAGAGAGAGAGAGAGAGAGAGAGACGTAGGGATGATCGAGACATGGTTAGCGTGGAGAGGTTGAACACTCCATTCGATGGCATGGATTTAAGTCTTATGGCGGGTACGTCACAGAAAGAGGGTATCAATCAAGCGACGGTCCGACCTCCGCCTGAACCACCACCATGGGTTGTACGAGGTGCTAGAGTCCGTGAAAGTTTTCCTAGTAATTTTATCTGTTTGTGATTTGTTTTCTTGTGTTCATCTTTGTTGTTTCTTTTGACAATTTGTTTGAGTTTTAGTCTCTTTTTATGTCATTGAGTATGGTTGGATCTATGGGAACAAGTTTGGCTGTGTCAAGCCCACTACATGGTTAGCGATTCGTGTTGCTCTTTCAGGGGTGACCGTCTCAAAGTCTCACCATATGGTTACAGTCGTGGTTGTTGGAGTTTTAGTTGATGTCACTTTTATTTTCCCTTTGCTAGATGTAATGATCCTGAATCTTTTGATAAGAATAGAGGCCCGGCCATTTTGATGATAAAAAAAATGTCAGGCGATCAAAAATAGAATCTCGTAACTTTTTGGTAATCAAGGTTAGGCGATCTTGTTTAACAAAAAAGACATGGCCGGACCTTGGATTATTAAAAAGACCATAGAAATCTTGTTTAACGAAAGGTATAAAGATAACTAAATAATTGTTATATATACTGACATGGCAGGATTATGTGGCGCTTTGTATGCTCTTAAAAGTTCCTCTTATATATATATATATATATATATATATATATATATATATATATATATATATATATAGTTAAGATCAGATACAAAGTATGTTTCCCATACAAAATGCAAAATCATCTCATCCGTCCAATTTTATAAAATCGGTTAAGATTTGTTTACATCCCTAAAAATCAGCCGTAGTAATAGGGGGAGTTTTTTTACTCCTATCCAATACATACGTTTTTTAACCCCAACCATATTAGTGGGGAGTTTTCTCATCCACACCATTCATCTCATTCATATGGATGGTCAGGATTGGTTTGCACTTTGTAAATTAGGATTAGTTTGTACATGATCCTTAATCTATATATATATTGATTAGTATAGATTGGCACATCATGTATGAATTTATCGTTGTCCGTTTTAATACACTATTTTGAGGTGAGCCTGAAATGTATGAAAACATATGGATTACGTTGAAGTATTGATAAAAAAAGGAAAAGAATCATAGTAAATCAAAATTAGATGTAACAGTTGTAACACAATGATAGAATAAGAGAATGATAAAAATACCGGTATTGGTTTAATACAAATCAGATTATTGAACTCAAGATTTTATAATTTTGCAAAAAAGGAAAATGTTACCCACCGTCCTTATCTTGACACATTAACACATCGTATAACATTGTACCCAGAGACGCACTAATTTTCATCTTTTTGGATTAAAATTCATTCAAAGCTCTAACACCGCCATAAAGTTGGATCGTATTATCAAATAAGACATATGATTCCCACTCTACTAAATGAGAAGTGTATTTAGTTAAAAAGTAACACTACATAGATAATGATTTTTACTACATCCATCCCTGAAAGGTTGGTCATGCTAACTTTTCCTTTTAAATGATGACAAACTTTGAATAATGATTTTAATCATTATATTTGTATGTAATTTATAAATTAAATACTTTTATGAAAATATATTTAATAAGCAACACTTTAATATAATTTTCATATTCAAAATAATTTCGTATTAAGATATATAATCGGTTAAAATTGACTATCATCAACTAAGAAATATCAATTTTGACAAACTTTTTTTAGCCGGATAAAGTATTAAGAAATATTATAACTATACAAATGAGAAGTACAAAAATGTGGAGTGACATACCTTCATAAGGAACTCTAAGCTTCATTGTGCTCATATGCTTATTCCGTCACTCTCAATCGCAGTAATGTGCTTTTCTCCAAGTTGTTCATGATATTGAATTTGGGTTAGTACGATAGTATTATATACGGAGTATCTAACTTGGTATTTTAATACATGTAGTCATGTTTTTAACGTGACTTATGTTTTTTTATTTGTCATGGTTTAGGTATGTTTGTAGAAGATTAAAAAATGATTTTTAGCTTTTACCTTTAAAAAATGAAAAAAATTATTTTTAAGTGACAACTTTTGCTTAAATTAAACACTTAAAAGATAAAATCTAACAACTATTTTTTTTTTACTTTCTCTATTACACAAAAACAAATATTTTACCAAACACATCAACTTTTAATTTTTGAAATCATTTTTTGTTGAACACTGCTAATTTTTATTATTATGCATTTTTTTGTCGTTGTTTCAACTAATTGAGACCGATAAGTAAGCTTAATTGGCTATACATTTAAATTTGTTGTATTCTTTTATAGAATATTTTTTTTTATTGATATTTTTTTAATCCGTATGAACAAATTCCTAGCGAAAGGAATGTATTATTCCTAACCATGTATCATTTGTACCTCTAATTACGGAGTAATATTTTCATGTATTCTCAAACATGGAAAGTTGTTGTTTTGAGAGCACACACAATGTAGTATTTGAAATCAATATCAATTACTTTGTATTTAACTTCTTTCCTTTTTTGATACTTCAACACTTTAATGATCTGATTAAATTTGGAATGTAATTAAATAATTTACACTGCCTTAAGATTATATCACTTGCAAAAAAAAAAACAGAAAAAAAACAAAAAAAACTTGCAAAAACTTGGAGAGTTGTGCAGAATAGAGAGAAATGTGTAAGAAATGTTGTCAACCACAAATTCTTTACGAAAAAGGGAAAGTGTAAGTTTTAATTGAGACATACTCCCTCCGTCCCCTTTTAAATGTCCCGGAAGAGGGTGACACGAGTTTTAAGAAAAGTGAGTTTGTGTTATTGATATTAATTGATAAAGTAATAATAAAGTAAGAATGATTTTGAGCCGCACAAACTTTACCAAATAAGGTATGAGACAATTAAATAGGGACATCCCAATTTCGTAAAATGGGACATTTAAAAGGGGACGAATGAAGTACTAAAAAGGAAAGTTGGAAGTTTATTTAGGGACGAAGGGAGTACTTGAAAGGTTTACTTAGGGGGTGTTTGAAATTGATTCTGCTTCTGCTTCTTTTTTAAAGCAGAAGCAGAATCAGTTTTCAGAAGCTGGTACCCCCTAGCTTCTAAAAAACTGATTCTGAGAGTAAATTAGAGCACCATAAGTGTTTCTGAAATTTCACCCAAACACTCCATCTTCTGCTTCTGCTCCTTGAAGGAGCAGAATCAGTTTTGAGAATCAGATCCAATTAAAAAAAGTGATTTTGGCTTTTTTTAAAGAAAAAAGCATTTATTTTTCCAAACACTACCAACTTTTACTTCCCCGATTTTCGTGTAGAATCTACTTTTTACTTTTTCTATTACACAAAAAGCACTTATTTTACCAAACACTACCAACTTTTACTACTAATCACTTTTTCCCCAAAAGTGCTTTTATTTAAGCACAAGCAGTTGAAACAGAGCCTTAAGTACTCAGTAGATTTTAACGAGAAATGCACCTGGACGAAAACACATCAAATATTCTAAAAGATACCGGGGCAACTAGTTGATCTTTCTTTCATGCCGCCTCATCATCTCTTGAAACGTGACCATATACCCCAGACTCCTTCGGGCTGCTGGGCAACAGTGAACCTGAAGAAGCTGCACACAATCGGCATCTCATATGGCGGCCCCTCATCAGAAGACCATAATTCTTTCCCTCGTTTCTTTCCTCCTGTTCTCCTCGACGTCTCCCATTTATTCTGTCTCTGAAAAGGTTTCTCTGGATCTGTACTATGAATCCCTTTGCCCTTACTGTTCCAATTTCATAGTTAATTATTTAGTCAATATATTTGAAAATGGGATCATAGATATCGTCGATCTTACCCTCGTCCCCTGGGGTAATGCTAAGCTTCATGGAAACAACGACACCTTTACATGCCAGGTCCTTCATAACCCTTCCATTTTCATCACTCTTTGAGATTTTTGAATTGATGCACAATTGAAACACTTGAATTTCCTCTGTTTTTGCTGCAGCATGGTGCGGATGAGTGTTTGTTGAACACTGTAGAGGCTTGTGCTATTGATGCCTGGCCAGATGTGGTATGTTTCGGTTTGGTTATTAGCTCTTTGGTTCATTTGTGATTGAAGTACATAGTGCTTGTTTGGAAAGGTTTAGTTGCCTGAAATGACTGAATATGTTGGATAGTCCATTTCACCCAAATAAGTAAGTCAAAAGCTACCTACGAGCTTTTTACTTTTTAATTTTGTACACCCAGTCATGTTTGAATCAAGATGTCTTTCTATATCAAGTTTAAATGAAGTGATCTTTGTGTAAGTCGTTGTTTATTTTGTGTGCTGAAAAGTAGAATAAGCAAATTTAACAAAAAATGCTACCAAATTGTTTGATAGTAGGAAAGCTCTTGTGTTCTTTTTATGCTATCTAAGTGTATCAAGGGGATTGCTTGGATTCATTTTGAGGGAACTTTTAAGATAACCTTTAGGTTTTTGGTATTATTCAAAAGTACCCTTGAAAATACATGGAAAACTTTCTGGAATATGGCTAAAAAATAGTATATTTTCTTCTATATGATTACTGAAATTAATATGACTAAAATACCCTTTGTATTTAAGTGTGTTAAAATAATAAATGTTCACCGCTTTCGTCCAATTACATATACACTATATTTGCTGGTGTCACTGCCCTTCTTACATGTTCTTGTCAGGATCACTGTACTTCCCGTCGGAATCCCTTCCCCTGACGTTACTTCTCTTCCCACCTACATGACTGCCCTTTGCTCATGTCATTGCTATTTATGTGGCATTACTACTCACTGTTGTGATTTGTGAAACAACAATAAGGGAATTCAAGAAGTGCATAGTGACATCAACTACCTTCGATTCACTTCATACCACTCTCCCTCAATGCGTTCATTCACTACATTAGTTCAGTCACCCAAGATTATGGCCAAAGAGGGTGGATAGATTAACTTGAGTACTGGTTTTCCTTGTGCACACCAGCTCGCCATTTTGAAATGTGATCCAGTGGATTTTCATTAGTAATGAATAGGAGAAATGGTGGAAAAAATGAACTCTTTTGCCACTCCTAGTCTTGTTAACTAATTGAGTTTTAACATCTACCTGCAGAAAGAACACTTCCCGTTTATATATTGCGTGGAAAGCCTGGTCTACAACGGAAATTACAGTCAGTGGGAAACATGCTATGATAAATTGGTCAATGATCCAAAGTCAGTTTCTGATTGTTATGCCTTAGGGAGGGGTAAAGAGGTTGACTTTCTGCTTCCATAGTTACATATCCTATTTATACTCATCACTCATTCTTAATGTTAAGTGATCATCTCACATATGAAGTATAAAACCTAAAAACCAACCTATGAGGTTCTGGACTACAAAAAATCCTATTTAAATGTCTGGAAGGATAGTTCTGATTTGCACTACACGCTTAGGTTTATTTAAAAGAAAAGATTTCATTAATTTTTTTTTTCTCGTTGACCATATTCGATATTGCAGCTTGAGTTGAGCTATGCAGCGGAAACAAATGCCCTTGTGCCTCCTCATCAGTACGTGCCATGGGTAGTTGTGGATGGACAGCCCCTATATGAGGTCAGGCTCCTTCTGCTTAGTAAAATGGACTTTGTAAATGACTGATCAGCTATTTCTCTCAGTTGGGCAATCAGCTTATACTGACATAATCGAATATTAGGGGAATTCAGATATTGTAGTCCAAATTTACCCCAAAATTTGACTTTACACTCTATTTTATCTTCTTTGGTGTTGCACCGCAAAGTCACACACAAGGCAAACTTGTGGAGCAAAATCTAATGAATATTTTGGTATATAAACCTGGTGCGCAAAAGTTGAAGAAAATAAACATGAGCTGTAAAGTCAAGTAGTGAAGTAAAACCGGGACGAAAATACATTTTTTGCCTGAATATTAAGGGGCATCTCTCTCGCATATCAATTTTGGATAATAAATAAACCATTTAATGTATGCTGTTTGGCCGATGAAGTAAGTTGACAAGATCTACTATGACTGCCTATTCTTTTATCTCTTTTAAACTTCTTAAACAATAAGAGTATTTAAATCAACTTTGATGCTTATGTGAGTGAGTGATGCATAGCAAATTTTCATACCAAAGGTGAAGGAGACTAGGAGAGAAGTGTCGGTGACTAACTATATTGGTATTGAAGTATTGAATTGGTAATATAGTTTCATAGTTTTATGATGTTTTTACTCGGACTGTTTTCTGTCTCTGACCAGATGACCACACCAGAATACATAGAGACCACACATTTACCATACCAGATCAGTTTAGACCACACCTGACCAACAAATTTCAGTCCAAGTAAAAACATCCTTAGTAGTACTGTAGTTTTTTTTATCCCTATCAAGTTTAAATTTTAGCATAGGTCGAGGTCCATTATTTTCCTATATACACTGTAACTGTCTCAAGAAATTATGTTGTATGTTCAGAGTTACATCAATAAAAGGTTGTATTTTATGGAGTATGATATAACAGTTACAATGTTCATGTTGCAGGATTATGAGAACTTCTTAAGCTACATCTGCAAAGCTTACAAGGGAAGCCCCGCAAATCCAATTTGCAGTGAATTGTCTGTAAAAGAGGGTATGGTCAGTGTTGTCACCAATCCTTTGGGTTATACCAAGAGAGCCACATACAAGTTGTAAAGACAGGTTTTTAGCACAAGTTGACACAAAATTTCTCGTCTTTATGTTGTTGCTTAGTGTATGTAATGCTTGTATAATTAAAGGAGGGTGCTCTATAAGGCCACAAACAATGCCTTATCTATTGTAATGGAAGATCAGGAGGCATACTCTTTGCTTAGTGTATATATATCATATTGCTCTCTGAGTTTGAACTAAAACACAATTTGTGGTCATGATTATAGACACATAAATGAGGTCAAGCCCTCTCTTTATTTATATCACTCCTGGTTCACTGCTTAGCTAATCAGCCATGGTGTCATAACAGTGACTAAAGAGGCAGAATATTTGAATTCTGTATAATGAACTAATGAACACCGATCTAGACGGCCTTTAGGTTTGCCACGCTTTATGATATTTTTTGAGTATTTTTTCTAGTACAATTATCTCGTTTCTTTTTATCACAATACCGTTATCATCAATTTTTATATTCTTTGCTTCCATGAACGGATGTATATGTTCTGGACTAGGGGTGGACCGGGCCGGCTTAGGCTTAAGGATTTCAGGCCTGATACCGGCCCGGGTTTGTACCGGAACCGGGTCGGGCCGGGATTCAGGACAGACTGGGCAATAAATTAAAAAATAGTACAGTTTTCAAAAAAAAAAAGTACAATCAGGCCCGGGTCTGGCTCGGGCTCAGGCAGGTCGTGCCCAAAAAACGAGCTCGTAGTCCACCCTTATAGCCACTGGGCCGGGCTCTGGAATGGGGCCTATACAGTACTGGGCCCGGGTCGGGCTGACCCGTCCCAGCCCATCCCTATTATGGACTTCTGTTTGTGCCTTAGATTAGCATTGCATGTTAGTAAGTTAGTCTGCGTGTTGTTTTGGATACGCGTATCCGTCTACGGCTATGTGTATCATAAGTATATATAATTCCATAATTAAGTCCATTTTTTAAATTAAATTATGTATACAAACCCAATAAGTACATGACATGTATCAGTGGGTATCAATATCATACACGTATCGTATACGCGCATTAAGTGCTGGACTCGGGCCGGTTCGGGCCTGGGCCCGGCCGGGCCTCGGGCCAGGAAAGGGAGGCCCGAGCCCGAACCGCCGGTGGCCGGTTCCGGTCCCGGTTCCGGGCCAAACCGGGCCGGGCCGAACCGGCCCAATTATTTTTTTTTTGTTCTCCTATTTAATCCCCTACCCCTCCCCCTCAACCCCAAACCATCCCAAACCACCTCAAATGGCCCAAAATACCTAATCCAACCTAAAACTTAAAAAAATTTCAAAAAAAAAAAAAAATTAAAATCCGGGCCGGTTCACCAAAACCTGGGCCCGGGCCCGAACCGCCCAGCAGCCGGGCCGGGCCGAACCGAACCGGTGGACCCACCGGGCCCCGGGCCGGGCCGGGCCAAACAGTAACCGGGCCGGGCCGCCCGGCCCGAGTCCAGCACTACGCGCATACGACATCATAGTGAAGTATCAGTGCATCATAGATTTGATGTATATGTGTAGATTTTGAATCAAATGAGAAGATGTCTCACTATATTAAATAGGAATGATCAAGTGTATTATATGGATCACAAAATGGTTTGTGAAGGATAGTTTTAGGGTAGACAAAAAGCTAAACTTGCGGATATTTTACGGGAAAATAAAGTAAAAATATTTCTCATAAAGTGTATGTGGGTAGATTTTGGATCAAATGTGAAGTTGTTTTAGTGTATGAAAGTAGGAACGATCTAATTGATTGGAAATCTAATGGCTCTAAAGTTATTAACAATGTAATACTACGTATATTTTTCCTTGGATTACTTTTCCTCCATTCCTGAAATAATATTTGTCATCACAATATTCATCTATTCAATGTCATTTATTTATATTTTTCTTAATTTGTTTATAAAAATCTATCATATTCAATTTTTAAACAATAAAAAATATTGTGATATTTTTAGCTTTGGCTGCCCAATATAAATTCTTTATCCACGTTCCTTCTAACATGACATTTCTGACTTCACAACCCCTCGTATATAGGCACACCCTATGCTTTACATTAGGGAAATGTGTAGAATTTTAATTAGCAGCTAGGTGAAATGTTATATTTCCCGTCTGAATTGGATCAAACTCGCTCCTTGCTGAAGGATTTGTCACTATGGCATTCATTCAATTTTGATATATGAAACTCATTTGATTGACACCTGATGTAAAACCCCCATCCAAAACAATATTTTGGCCAGTTATGAATCCAGAATCTTGACTAGCCAGGAAGAGGACAGCCTGAGCTACATCTTCCATGGTTCCTCCTCTTCCTACTAACAGACTCCCCCGTTCTCCAACAATTCTCCCCACTTCTTCTGCGTCCATCTTCCCAACGAACCTTCCGAAAGCACTCACCAGCATCTCCGAGGGGACACCGTGTGGCGAAACACAGTTCACCCGAATCCCGTATTGCCCGAGCTCGCATGCTGCGCTCTTCACCAGCCCCAGGATTGCTGCTTTTGACAATGAGTAAGGGTGTGAAGCTAAACCACCCATGACAGCTGCTGAGCTTGATGAGCATATGATCGTACCACCGCTACCTTTGCCTCCTGCCACCATCGCCCGCGCCGCGTGTTTGATTCCGTGAACCACCCCGTTGAGGTTCACGGCTAGCAGGTTCGCTAGCTTATCCATTTTTAGGTTCATGATACTCCCGCTTGGTCCTATATTTATGAAGTACTTATGTTAACAGTCCCGTTTTTTGTGTATAGCATTATTGTAGACAGATTGGGATATATCGTCATATTTAGAGAAAAGACTTCCATTTTAGTGTTGTATGTAAAATAGTTGCTACATTTCCTAATCACATTTTTAATGATCTTTATAGATTCCATTTGAATTGTGACCTGCAATGCCCGCATTGTTGAACATTATGTCGAGCTTTCCTTTCCAATCCAATGCAAGATTCACGGCAGATTCGACATCGGCTTCATTCGAAACGTCACAATGGATATATCGACCCCCAATCGATTCGGCCAGAGGGGACCCTAGCTCATCAAGAATGTCAGCGATGACTACATCAACACCATTTTTTGCTAGTAACTTTGCTGTTTTGGCTCCTATCCCTCTTGCTCCCCCAGTTATAATTGCAACTTTGCCGTCTAAAAATGACCTGAATTAAGCCCAGAGTTAACTAAGTATGCTGATACAAACTAACATATAGAACATTAAATTAAAGGGCAATTGGACTTTGCACTGCAACTTTCTAACAAAAAGTTGAATTTGCGATATTTTTCAAAACATGAAAATCTGTACTGTCTAAGTTCAAAGGGTTAATAGTGGGTTGCAAACACCAATTTGAAATAAAATATGATTTACATGTAATTTTTAGGGTGTAATTTTATGATTTGAAAATAATGTGCAAATTCAAACCTGATAAAACTTTACACTGAGAACTCTAATTTCCCCTTAAACTAATCCTCTTATATATCAAGTAAAGTTGGTGTCTTTGGAACAAGCAAAAGAGATGCAACTTAATAACGCAATAAAAACTAACCTTTTGGAAGATAACATTTGAGAGCCTTCACATGTTTTGCTACTTAGATCCATTCAGATGAGAGACAAAGCATTTGTTGAAGATGGAGATGCATAATGCGGAATATTAGCAAAGCATTTATAGGACTTGCTTACTTGCAAGGGGGAATGACATGAGTAACTAAATAAACATTTCCATGAATTGATGAAGAAATTCACAGTCTTGTCATTTCATTCATCTACTTCCTACCTAAAAAAGATTAATATCCTGCATAGTTGAAGATAATTAGGGCGTGTTTGGTCGGATGAGCTAATTGTGAACTTTGTCTAAAATTGACGTTATTGGCTTTAAAACTATAATAAAATGAAATAATCAAATATTGTTAGAATCTGTGATAGTAAAAATGACACCTTTTAAGAGACCGAATATATTTGAATTTCTTCTCCATCTATCAACCCAATTGCCTTAACTACCACCGGAAATATATTAATAGAAATTTCTAAATACTCTCAAGATGTAATCGCAAAAATCAAAATGACGTGTGAGACGGTGAAGGTATGACCGTATGAATAAGGGAGTGTTTGCAATCACTTAAAAAAAGCATTTCTCAGCTTTTGACTTAAAAAGCACTTATTTAGCAAACACTACCAATTTTTACTTTTTCTCGCCTTGCGTGTGAAAAGTGCTTTTTCCCTTTCTATTACACAAAAAACACTTATTTTACCAAACACTACCAACTTTTACTTTTCAAAATCATTTTTTTCTCAAACACTATCAACTTTTCCTACTAATCACTTTTTCCTTACATCTCCAAAAGTGCTTTTTTTTTAAGCAGAAGCAATTGCAAACACTCCCTAAGAATGATATAATGAAATAACTAAAAGGGACAACGGAATGACTATATGCATGATCACTTTTATAAATTTTTAAAAGTGATCACATTTATATCATTAAGCACAGTTAGACTTACTATGCTATTTTTAATGTTGTTGCATTGAACTTCAGTTTATAAGGAAAATTAAACTTGTACACAAATACCCCTCTAGTTGCCTGTGTACACAAGCAATTCATTAAAAAATCAATAGTTGTTTGTGCACATAGAATGATTGTGTACAATTTTGTGTACAAATTTTGTGTGCAATAAGAATGACTGAGTGTATAATTGACAATAAACATCGGCAATTGAGAGGTAAACTATTCATATGCACTACCAAAATTATTTTATTTAATTAATTTTTTTTATTGATATATTTAATGACCGTAGGCATGTAACTTGGTTCATTACTAATTAAATGTAGAAATAGATAAAGTTGAAATATTTGTTTTTGAAAAAGAACAGACTTAAATATATATATAAGGATAAAAAGAATAATAATAATTGTAATGCTCAAAGTTACAAAGGGACAAGATATGAAATCAAACGATTCAAAGATCAAATATTCATCAACCCCGTAAAAATATACTCACATAGTAGTTTGATCATTCCCGTTTAGTCTTAGGGAGTGTTTGCGTTTGCTTGTGCTTTTGAAAAGTGTTTTTTTTAAGAGATTATTGGAAAAGTGATTTGTAGTAAAAGTAGATAGTGTTTGTAAATGGAAGTGATTTTAATTAAAAGGTAAAAGTTGAAGTGTTTGATAAAAAAGTTATTTTTGATGGAATATTTTGTTAAAGTACACAATTGCCCTTGCATCAACAAAATTGGAAGTCGTTCTCCCTATTATTTCCTCCGGAAGCGTCAATGCGTCATCAACTCACAAGAATCGTTTTTTGCCCTTTTGTGTGGATTTGAGATCCAAAGTCTGTCCAGCCGCCATGGGAGGCTGCAAGGTGCAGTTATTCTGTGAGAAATGCACGAAAAGTCAAGAAATCTAGAAGACCAGAACCCCAAGACCTTCAATATATAATCAAATTAAACCCTCTGTCGCATGTCTCTGTTTTGCCCACTTGAATTTGCAGATGGAAGAATGGTAATTGAGAGGGAAGAGTTTGGAATGGATTGAAGAAGAGGTGAGGTTTTTGGATGATGGAAGGACTAGTCTACTCTAGCTTATGAGCTTTGGAACGACGGAATGGTGGGTCTGTAGTTCTGTACGGTGCTTGTGGGGACGAAGGGTGTTTTTGAATTAATCCATATATTTAGAAATAAAAACATCCCAAAAGTTGATGTTATTTACGGAAATACCAAGAAGCAGAAAAAAGCATGCCCAGACCTGCTTTTAGCTTTTGGCTTAAAACTGATTAAATTAAGCTGAATTTTTCTTTTGCAAACACTTCGTTTAGCTTTTACTCCCCAAAAAAGCTGAAAGTGCTTTTTTTAAGCATTGACAAACACACCTTTAGCCGGTCCCAATATATCACCCCACTTGTTATTTTTTATTTTGAGTTAAAGACCGACGACGATCCCGGTTAGTGATTTTTGGAACTAGAATCAGGCAATCCGATCTTTTATTTTTGGTTTTCAAAAGTTTGTAAGCATCTCAAGAGAGGTATAAATTCATTTAAAAGTTAAAAAGGGCAGAGAAGGAATTGTGCCATTGTGAGGGTTTAAAAACATATAAAAAATAAAACCAATTAAAAAACTAGGATCGAGAATGACCGAGCGACCGAAACCGCTATACCCGTCGCCGGTCCCGGTTCTAGGGTAGCTAACATCCGAGACCGATAGGTCGATTCCAGTGCAATAGCCAATAAGTTATCGACAAGAGAAAATTAAGAGCATATCAACTTGACCATCCACCAAATGTTATCTTCATCCGGTCTAACCAACCACCATAAGTGAACCATCACAAAATTTGCAAAAATCATTTGATCTAACTAGCCATTTGTGACGATCTAATAGAACACTACCTTCCCTTTTTTATAGCACGATGGGGTTCATGAGGAGGGGACTGATCAAAGCAACAAAATCACCGTCAATCGGTGTTAATTTAAATTCTACATAAATCGGGCAGAACCAATTTTCTAATCCAACTATAAAACTCAACCACCCTATTGGTTTTTTGAAGAAAGGCTAATTGACGAATATGAGACAATCATATAAAGCTTGTTAATGGTAAAAACCGGCACATGAAGCATTTTCCAGTGCTCCATCAGTCATTGAATGACGAATTTAGTACAAAAAGATCTTTTCTCACAAGACTTTCTACTTTCTAGACGTGTTACTCTACGACCCATATGAGAGAAAGTTATTTTTACAAAATTATAAAAATATTTCACAAAGGATATTTGAAGAACCGATGTTAAATAACCTAACGGATCGGAGTATGTTACTAATTTTATACAGTACTCCACATCAATTGTAGATTTACCCGATGTAAAATCAAAAGCGGTGTAGTGTTTGGGATTAGAACTCCCCAGTTCCCAAATAGCTTTGCAAAAAAAAAAAAAAAACTTCCTAAAGTAGAAGTAGTGATTGAGCTCTATTTGGAAAATAAGATAACAAATAATAGTCCTGAATTTTGTCCTTCTTATGTGCTATTTATAGAATTTTGTCGATGATATTTTAAAGAGAACACTGTCAAATAGGTCCTCGAACTTTCATAAAAAAGTCAATTAAGTCCTTTTTTAAGATGCTCTGTCCGGCCGCCGCGATTTGGGGCGGTTCCCGTTGGAATTTTTTAATGAATTTTTTTGAGCATCTTATTAATCAAGTCTAGTTTAGTCATACCAAATTTGAGCTAAAACTTCAATCGGGAACGCATTCAAATTAATTCTTGAAGATAATTGTGCAGTTAAATGAGCAGTTATCTTTAAGAATTAATTTGAATGCGTTCCCAATTGAACTTTTAGCTCAAATTTGGTATGAGTAAACCAGACTTGATGAATAAGATGCTCAAAAAATTTCATCAAAAAATTCCACTGGAAACAGCCCCAAATCGCGACGGCAGGACAGAGCATCCTAAAAAAGGACTTAATTGACTTTTTTATAAAAGTTCGAGGACCTATTTGACAGTTTTCCCTATTTTAAATTATAAAACTAGATAATAAAAGGTAATTAAGAATTTTTATCACTTTTAAGTTTTAACCCACCAACTATTATGTCGAATATGTCCATGACGCTAGTGGTACTCGATTTTTAATTTTTTCACTTGTGATAATTGGATATTGTGTGAAGATACTTTTGGTACCCGTTTTTAAAATTTTCTATATTTAATCATTCGACTTTAATACAAGTCTTACTTTTAGTCCTTTAAGTATTATCCATTTTTAGTCCCCACTCATTGTACCAAAATCAAGTGGAAGGACCTAAAATGTCAATATGAAAATACTCAACACACTGGATATGCAGAATTTTAAAGTCGTGAACTAAAAGTTCTCTTACACAATAATCGAATGATTAAAAATAAAAATAAAAAATAAAAATAAAAATTGAGTTCCAAAAGTGTCAAACACAATGATCATGGACCAACGGTTGAAAAAGCTCAGTAATTAATGATAAGTTATACATTTATTACTGAGTGTTTGCAACTGCTTAAAAAACGCTTCAGGACTTTTGACTTAAAAATGCTAAAAAAAGTGTTTTCAAGAAGAAATTCTAATTCCATGTAATTCCACTAGATTCTATAGAATTCCATTCAATTCCATTAAAATCTCAATCATTTAAAATCCTTTAGAATGCTAAATGAGGACACCCCTTTAGGCTCACTGTTTTTGTGTTCCTGTTTTTTTGTTTCGTTTTGAAAGCTGGTTTTGAAGGATTGCAATTTTTAATCAAATTATTTTGTTTTTATGGTTGCTCTGGGTTTTTAATACTAATCATGTTATACTTCTGGCGGTGTAAAATTATGGTGATCACAATGTTTTGTATGCATCACAAGTTCACAACTGGCCTGGTTAAAATGTACTTTCTTCAAGGGCTGTTTATCTGCCACAAACTTATGGGAATGCTCCACAATTTCTGCATAGTTGGAGAAGGGAATTATTTGTACATAGAGATGTGTTTGATAAGAAAAACTTGATCCGGTACGTTGTGGTTTACTAAAGGGTTAAACGGCTCCTGAAAGCAGCCATATTTAGGGGCGGAGCCAGCGCACTAGACTAGATTGGGCCGGTATAAAGAATATTTTTAGAAAAAAATTACACGAAATTTTTTACCTTAAAAATTAAGCCGTTTTTAAAATTTGGGGTGGGCCATGGCCTAGCTTGGCCCACCCCTAGCTCCGCCCATGGCCATATTGTTCTATACATGCAATCACCCCTTGTATGAGTTATTAGGTGTGGATTGTACATATCTTAAGGCTACATTAACAGTCCAATACTCCAATAGATTCATATTGCGTATCACACAACTTTTTCTGCGTACAGCTAGCTCCCTTTGTATGCATCGCTTGAATCACCCGTCTCAGCTAGACCGGTTAGTGATTTACCGGAACCGAATCGGCTGGTCCAATCTTTTTTGCTTTTCAAAAGTTTATAATCATTTCAAAATTCGTATAAAGGGCCAATGAGACTTAAGGAGTGTTTGGGGTTGATTAAAAAAAGCGCTTTTCAGCTTGTGGCTTAAAAAAAGTTGAAAAGAGTGTTTTCAAATGATAGCTTCTGCTTAAATTAATCACTTAAAAGCTAAAAGCTGGAAGCAGACAGAAGGGTGCTTTAAACTGCTTCTCACTTTTTCTATTACACAAAAAGTACTTATTTTACCAAACACTATAAACTTTTACTTTTTCAGAATCACTTTTTTCTCAAACACTACCAACTTTTACTATTAATCACTTTTCCCAAAATCACTTTAAAAAATCACTTTCTTAAAGTTGAAGCAATCCCAATTGAAAAACCAGGACCGAGACTGGCTTGGGGACCGAAACTGGTGCAAAAAGGATAATTGCTAAATAGTCTGTTTTTTAGTAGTTATTGCGTGCATCCGATTTAACCAATCATCATAAGTGAACCATCACAAATTTTAAGATTGATTTAACCTAGGCCTGGGCTCGGGCCGGGTGGCCCGACCCGGAACCGGCACTGTTCCAGCCCTGCCCGGCCCGGTGGCCCGGTCAGTGACCGGTTCGGGTAGGTCCGACCCGCTGGGGTTCCGGTCCGGGCTCGGGCCCCTCAAAACGTGAACCGGCCCGGGCCATTTTTATTATTTTTTTCTTTTTTTTTTGAATTTTTTTTTAAGATTTTGGGTTGGGCTGTGTATTTTGGGTCATTTGAGATGGTTTGGGGGTGAGGGAGGGGTTGTTAGGGGTTAATTAGGAAAAGGCAAAAAAAAAAAAATTGAACCGAGGCCCGGCCCGAACCGGCCCGAGTCCAGGCCTAATTTAGCCCACTCGGATGAGGGTTGCAAAAATCATTTGATCTAACTAGCCATATGCAACGATCTAATAAAACACTACATACGAAAGTCGGAAAGTATGTTTTTACTTGAACTATTTTCAGTCTTATGTAAACCAGACTTAATAGATTAGACTAGAATTGACTTATGTAATTATATAATATATAGGGACGAGATGCTTAATATTTTAGTTAGACTATTTATAGTTCAACTAAAAACATCATAGTATCATACCTTCCCTTTTTTATAGCATAATGAGGCTCATGAGGAGGTGACTAATCAAGCCACAAAATCACCGTCAATCGAGGTTAATCAAATATCTAAATACATCGGGTAGAACAAACTTCATAAACCACAAACTACAAAGAACTGTCCATAAGGAACAACAAGACTTCTCTCTCCACGGTTTTATCGCTAGAGCGTTATTTGTCCGCTATCAACCTTTGTCGAGGAGTAGTACTGATTCCAACAATTCTATTCGTGGTTAGGGGCTTCGGCTGGAGGTGGGGATAGCGGAAGTCAACAAGGTAGCCACATCGTACGAATTGGTTGCGAGGTGGTCCAAGCAGATTCGATTTCGACGGCAAGATTTTCCGTCGATGAAGAAAGCGGAGTCCAATTCTTGCCGAGGGTGTTTCGTTCGTTGGTGGGTTAGGAAGCAGCAGGGACTGTATGGAGCGGATGGTTGACCAGTACAAGAAGATGATTATTGAAGAGGATGCCGATGTGTTGGACCTGGATGAAGCCGAGCTCGAAGATATCTCAGTTGTGATGAATCGACCGAGGCAAGGAGCGAAAGATGCTTCAGTACTGTTGGACCGCCCCCCTCCTGAACCGCACCCATGGAGTGCAAGAGAATTTAGAGTTTGGAAGCAATATTTTAATTTTATTGTTTACCTACTTTTTATTTTTCAAGACCAGACTGTTTATTTTTATGTTGGTTACTTTGATTGTTGTAAGACTCTTGCATGAGAATTGGATGATGGGAGGTCTGCTTTTAATCGTCGTTGGCTCATTTATGCCCGTTATAGGATCAATGAGTTATATTGCTTTTTTGGAGGTGATTGATTCTAAGTTTGATTCGAGGGCTGACGGTTGCCTGTGGTCCTTTTGTCGTTTTACCCCCTATCTGAATGATGTGATAGTAATTTAAGCTATCTGTTTTGACGATAAAAAAACCACCAACTACAAAACTCAACCACCCTATTAAAGCCACCTTATTGGGATGTTTTTACTTGGTCCGGAATTTTCTGGTCTGAATTGACCTGATCTGGTTTGATAAATGTCTGATTTCCGTGTATTTTATAACTATCTAAGTCTGCTCTGCTCAAATTTGGTTTGGTCTGAGGCTGAAAACAGTCCAAATAAAAACATTTTTGGAGCCAATAACAAAGATACACCAACTAATTTTAATTATCATGATGTAACAAACATACAAAATCCATCTTGATGTTTTATAGAAAGGCTTAATGACAAATATTGGATAACCATATAAAGCTGGTTAATTGTAAAAACCGGCATATGTAACTCTTCAGTTTTCAATGCTCGATAAGTTAATGAATGACAACATTAGTACAAAAAAATCTTTTCACATCACACTTTCTAGATATGCTATTCTACAATCCATGTGAGAGAGAGAGAGTTGTTTTTACCATTTTTGAAACACATTTCACATAGGATATTTAAAGAATTGATGTTAAGAAGAATAACAGAATATGCTTTTAATTTTATCAAGTACTCCACATTAGTTATGGATCTACCCAATGTAAAATCAAAACCGGTGTAGCTTTTGGGATAAGAACTTCCCAAAATAATAGTGAATATGCCCTATTTTGATCTTTCTTTAATTGCTATTTAGAGAATTTTGAATTATAAAATTATATAATAAAAGGTTATTAAGAACTTTTGTCACTTTTAATCCCGTGACTATTATGTCAATGACACTACTAGTTCTCGACTTTGATTTTTTTCATTTTTAATCATTCAATTATTGTGCAAAGGTACTTTTGGTACCCGTTTTGGTTTTTCGACTTTAATAAAAGTGTCACTTTTGACCTTTCAACTATTATTCATTTTTAGTCCCACACTCATTGTATCAAAATCACATTTGTTGGGTTAAAGGCCCAGCACATGGGCTGGCCCATTCACCTCGACCAGATGAACGTATTCCTTGGCGGCGCAGCCCACTCGGACGGACGTCCGTACAAAGACAAGCGGATCGAATCCACAGACAAACGCAACGGCGACGAACGTCGCCTCCGGAAGCCACTGTCACTTGGAGCCAATCCAAGCCAGGTGACAAATCATCTAAGGGCCAGGATACGAACGACCCATTACCCTTTGCAATATCACCAGGAGCAGGCCCCCTTATCCGGACTGGACGAACGTCTACACAATTAGGCGGGAAACCCAGATTCTGGCGGGAGGTGCATTTAATGCTGGAGATTTGGTGGTTGGGACATCAGCCACACACAAGCCTCCACGTCAGCATAGCCAGCTACCCATTGGTAGTATAAATAGCAGCATTTATTTCATTGTAAAGGGTTGACAACTTACTATATATTCTTAGCACTCTAGCTTATAGCATTCTTACTCGCAACTCTTCTACTGCCTTGTAAGACGAACGGCCGACGAGCCTTAGCGAAAGTATCGTATTGGGGAGTTATCAACTGATTAATAATACCTAATCTCACTCTTACTTGCTACTTACTGTTTCTTAATCCATCTCACTTGTTAGTTGGGCTAGTTTATTCACACACTCACTCCATTCGAAACTCTTAGGCTGACGTGTTGAACCTGAGGGTTGAAGGAATAAACCTCAACAACATTGAAAACATCAAAAGTATCAATTTGAAAATACTCAGTGAATTGGATATGCCACTACTAGTTCTCGACTTTGATTTTTTTCATTTTTAATCATTCAATTATTGTGCGAAGGTACTTTTGGTACCCGTTTTGGTTTTTTGACTTTAATAAAAGTGTCACTTTTGATCTTTCAACTATTATTCATTTTTAGTCCCACACTCATTGTATCAAAATCACATTGAAAACATCAAAAGTATCAATTTGAAAATACTCAGTGAATTGGATGTGCGGAATTTTGAAGTCGTAGATTAAAAGTGTTCTATCACACAATAATCAAAATGTTTAAGAATAAAAAAATAAAAAATGAGTACCAAACGTGTTAACACAATAATCGTGGACCAAAAGTGGAAAAAACTCGGTAATTAATGTTAAGTTATACATTTATACCAGGGGCGCGGGCGGCCCGATCTAGGTCAAGTTTTCGCTAAACTCGAAAAATTATTCGGAAGGTCTCAGGTTAAAAAAACAGGGACCATAATAAGGCCTACTATTTTAATGCCCGAGTTCGACTAGGGTTTGGTCCGAGTTCAATTAGGATCAGTTAAAGCCCGAAATAGAAATGGTTACCTTGTCCTTTTATATTTTAAAACCTATTTTCAAAAAAAAAAAAACATAAAAATGCAAATTAAAAATAGTAAGACAAGTATTAGTCTCCAAAATTACTAATAACTCAAATCCAAACAAAATATTTTATCTTTTTGCATTAAAGATATATGAAAAATTGATTAACATTACTAAGAATATATTTCATGCTCACTACGATACAAAATTGAACATGAATATGTCAATAAAATTTACATAGTCATGTCCAGCATGCTTATTCTAGTACTTCCTCTGTTCCATAGAATTCATCCCGGTTGATTTGGATCGGAGTTTTAAAAATGAGAATAAAGTGAAAATCCATGATAGTGTTAAAGTTCGAAAAATGTAAATGAATGTTAGTCAAACTAAACTTTCCAATAAGAGAAATTGGAAGAATTTTATTGGACATCCCAAAATGGTAAGTGAAAGGATTTTATGTGACGGAGGGAGTAATATATTACTGCGTAGAAATTATTATTAAATAATATTGATATATTATATTAATTTTATATTAAAGTTAATTGTCTCGAGTTTTTGATTTGTCCGGTTCGGCTTATTGAATTTAAAGAACGTAAATAAATCCGTTTTTCTGAATTAAGTCCGAATACTTTTGTTTCGGGCTGTCAAAAAATAAGCAAGCTCGAACCAATCACATTTTTCGGTTTGGGCTACGGTCGGATTCCGGGTTTCGTTTCAATTTATCCCACCCGTAATTTATATATAGAAATAAATGGAATACAATTTCCAACTTATACGTATAGAAGCCCAGCCCAGCCCAGCGTAGCCCATTGAAACCAGTCTACTAGGTTTTCCATCTTCCTTTATAATGGTCCCTCACTTCCGAATCACCTCTTCAGACGTTTTTGTATCGGCGGCTAAGAATCAAGTTTCTCTGTGAAAGCAAACAAAACACTCCAGCATGAGAGCCAAGGTATTTAATCAATTCTATTTGTATAGCTTTCGCTCTACTGATGATAATCGTCATGAATATCTCCTGTATTTTATTCCTGAACTTTTTGTTTGCTGCTTTTTTGTTGAATGAATTCTTCAGTGGAAGAAGAAGCGTATGAGGAGGCTCAAGAGGAAGCGCCGAAAGATGAGACAGAGATCCAAGTAGATTTACGTCTTTGACCTCGTATCATCTGCATCTTACGTTGATCTCTGTTGCTTCTCTGTTTTCCTTCACAATGTTACGCCTGTTTTGTAGGACTATTGACATTCCAATTTTCGACTATATAATGAAATTACACTTTGGTGTTTCATTCATATGTAGCGTGTTTGCTGACTATCCATTGTTATTCTAAATCCTCTTTCTTTATAGCATGGAAATTTATCTGTGGAATGCTATATCGATCAAATTGTTTTTGTTTTACATGTGTGATTGCGTAATTTGATTGATAGTATCAAAGTCCTTTGGTCCTTTGGTCCTTTGGTAGAGTTCGAATTCTTACTGATTCTAAGTTTTTACGTTTATTTTTACCAAGGTTTCCTTCCAAGGATAAGTGTCTTGGCCTCTCTGTTTTTGTGTTCCAGTTTTGGGTTTCGTTTGAAACAGGTTTGGGAAGGATTGAAACAGTTTTGAGTATTTTGTTTCATTTAGATTTTTTAATATGGGTAAGACAAGTAAACAACTTTTTTTTACCTTTGATTAGATGTGTTCATCGGTTTGGTTTTGTCAGTTTTGATTTTATCAGTTTCGGTTTTAGAAAAAGTGAAACTGAAAACGAACCACACCACATGTATTTGTTTTTGCTCGGTTGATTTTGTTTGGTTTTGTTGGTTTCACTTGGTTTTATCATGTTTTTGTTGGTTGGTTTTGGTTTGGTCGGTTTTTTAACTGATAAGGTGAAACCGTAAACCAAATTGTCAATGGTTAATCGGTTTTGGTCGGTTTCGGTTTGAGTTGGCTTTGGTTTTAGTTGGTTTGGATTTGGTCGGTTTGTTGGTCGGTTTTGGTTTTTCGGTTTTTGATATACTTCTGGGGTTAAGGTGATCAAAATCCATATCTCATTTGAAAACAACACCATACTACACTGCTTTGTATGCTCTAGTTCACCTTCTGGTCTGGTTAAAATGTAATATGATCAAGGTCTGTTTATCTACCATAAACTTGAGGGAGTGTTCCACAATTACTTTACAGTTGGAGAAGCGAATTAGTTGTAGTGTATGGTAAGAAAAAATGTCATCCAGAATGGTGTGGTCGACTGAGTGGTTTATTTCGGTCTTTTCCCTTTCACACTTATTGATGCGAGTGTCATGGCGTTCAACTTGCGGTGGTGGACTATATGCTTGGAGCGATTCCAACCGTGTGGTCTGTTGGTGTAAGTTTTGTTGCACTTGATGTTTGCGATGCAAGACGGTGCGTGAGTTGTCTCCGGCATTTGATATTATTATATTGTTCAGTTTACATGAGTTTTATTTTCTTCTGTTACCTTGAAGCAGCCACATTCTTCTATACATGCGATTACGCATGTATGAGTTATTAGGTGTGGATTGTATACTATCGTATATTTTAAAGTTGCATCAACAGTCCAGTCGATCCATATTGCATACTCCGTGTGACACAAATGTTTCTGGCTGTAGCTTCATTTGTATGTGTCACTTGAATTGCCTGTCTTATGAATCATTCCTTATTCAGTTGACATCATCCTTTGTATGGGCCGCAATATGGGCTTTGGACATTTAAACTTTTAAAGGAATACTTTCCGGTATATAGATGTAGTTTTGTTATGATTATTATTACTCCCTAAACGCCAAAAGTAGGCATGGCAATGGGTCGGGGCGGGGCGGGTACTGCAAGACCCAGACCCGCCCCGTGACTTGGTGGGGCGGGTCCGCCCCGCCTCGTGACCTGCACGGGTCCAAACTTGTTGACCCATGATTCGCCTTGCCGTAACCTAATTAGTTAGTATGTATTTTTATTTGTGGGAGTTTATATCTAAATATTAATTAAAAATTAATATATTAAATCAAATTCATGATACCCTAAAAATTTCAAAATTTAAGGAAAAATTACTCAGACTTGAATACTTAATCTATTTAATTATACTAATAATTGAACATATGTATTAAAATGTTATATATAAAGAAGACATTGATAATCTGTCATTCATCTCATTCTAATATATGTATTAATATATTACTCCCTCCGTCCCCGAAAGAAGTTCCCACTTTCCTTATTTGAATGTCTCTAATTTAAGTTCTCATTTCCTTAAATGGAAAGTTATCTACATCAAAACAGTGCAAAACAGTGTCAAACAGTGCCAAACAGTGTCGAAACAGTGTCAAAACAGTAAAATTTACCCTCTGGTAAGTTTACTTGCATAAAAGTGTGTAAAAGTCAAATGAGGAACTTCTTTCGGGGACGGAGGGAGTATAAGATCAAAGAATTTATGATTTACTGTATACACACATATGTATGTTGAAGTATATTTGTAGTATAATTTAAGAAAAAGAATGTATGCTTATGTATTGAGCGGGTTGGGGCGGGTCGGGGCGGCATGAGTCAATACTAATACCCGGACCCGCCCCATTGTATAGGCGGGGCGGGGCGGACCCGCCCCATTTGGAAGACGGGGTGGGCCGGACCCGCCCCAAATGTCTCGGGCCAGGGCGGGTCACTGCGGGTCGGGTTTTTTTTGACATCCCTTGCCAAAAGACAAAAGTGACTCTAAAACAAAATTCCAATAATGTGACTAGTAGTGTGGGCTGAAACCATTTCCTTCCTGATGAAGTCTACCAACTATTTTCATGCAACCAAATTGGGGGCTTTTATTCCATAGTCGATGCTTTAACTGAAAGGCAAAAATGAGGGGATTTTCAATTATTAAATATTGGTCTCCAGCTACGGAGGAATGAGGCCAGTTCTGGAATTTATTTTTTACGCATGAGAAAGAGTGAGCTATAGTTCTAGTGTAAGAATTCAGCTCTTTGGAGTAAGAATGGTCATTGGGTGACCGGACCATGAGCATTTCATTTTGTGTGGCAAGATTGCTCTTTGATCTAGTAGACACGACTGAGATTGAGTTTGGCATGATAAGAAGTGGTCTGGTGATATCACTGGTCGGATGAGTGTGAGATGATAACGTGGGAGTACAGTTAGGAAGTGTATTACAGGGATTTGTTCCCGGAGAAGATGAGTTTGAGGTAGTAGCCGTAGCTGATGAAGATCCAATTGCGGCAGTAGTAGTGGACTGGGGGGCACTCCATCAATTTCTTTCTTGGAATATAAGATTCACCAATACTACAACTAGGCATGGACTGGTTCCGGGCCGGTCCAAACCGGGCTTTTTGTGTGTGGGTACATGCCCGGAACCGGCCCAGGACTGGGCCGTGCTCGGGCCGATTTGTATTTTTTTATTATAGCTTATCTAATCAACCCGCTCCCCCCCCTCCAAACCCCCTCAAAACACCCAACCCAACCCAACCCGCCTACCACCGATTTTTTTTTTTGAAAAACAAAAAAATTATGGGTCTGGACCGGGCCCGGCCTATTCCAAAGAAGGTGCAGCCCGGAACTGTCCCCCACAAACACCCCGGGCCAGTCCTAGGCCCGGAACCGGTCCCGGTTCACCAGGCTGGTCCGGTTCCGCATAGTGGCGGTCTGGTCCGGTTAGACCGGAACCGGGCCGCCCATAACTGTTGGTCATATTATTCCAATTTTGGAATTTCGAATCTACTCCTATTTTGTAACAATTCTACATCAAAATCAGTCCTATGATTACACATGATTTAATTCATATATCAAGATATCAATAAACTCTAAATTTCATATATAGTTTAAGTCAACAAGATTACAATAAATAAAGTGAGATGCATAACACAAGATGGCTTCCTCCAAAAAAAAAAAAAGATGGCTGGTGACATTAAAGTAGTCGTGAGCACGACCTCGCTTGGTAGTAACTTTTTGCTTGCTCCTGGCCATGAATTTCGATCAGAGTTTGGGGGTGGCTCGTTTTTCTTTATACGCTTTGATAGTTCGGTTTTTTAATTTTGAAAGAGATGATTTCCCTGGCTAGATTTTTTTTTGAAGATCCAGTCTAAGCTCTTGGCCTCTTGTTTTGTATAAAATAGAAAAACAACTTCAAATTATATTGCCAATCATGACATGAGACTATTTTTTGAGTACTTATTTTTTCATTTAACCTATAACTAGTTGATCCAAGTTTTTGATGATTTAAGTGATATTCTATATGTCCAATAATTTTCACACCTGGCATTTCATAATTCATATTACCTATATATTAAGCAAAAATTTTCACAGATAATAAGTGATATTCTATACTACTTCCTTCATCCTTTATAGTTATGCCATATATTATTCTTTGGTTGTCCAAAACACTACACTATTTTTCTTTTTTGATAAAAGTTTGTGTTTTGCACAAACTTCAACGATGCAATTTTATTTTGTTATTTCCCGTACCACTCAGTCTTGGCATAGTTTTAAGGACAAAGGGAGTATGTTTTAGCAAAAAAAAGTGAAATAATAGAAAAGATGAGAAAAAACAAAAATTTCCATTTATATTTTTCATAGTAAGATTATCAAAAGCAATTGTTAATGCATGCGTCCATTATTAAGGGTTTTTATTTGATTTTGGTTCGTGTTAGTACTCCTTAGATATAATATAATTAAGTTTCCGTCCCTTGGTCAAGATGATCCTCTATTAGAGCAGAATAGTGTAGAAATTTACCATTGAAAGAATGAAATGACATTGTTTGATCACTACGAACCAAAATGCTCACACCCCTATGAAATAAAGTTTATTACATTAAGCCTTAGTCTGAACTAAAATGCCCACCCTATAAAAAGCCTAGAAAAGGGACAAGTATTTGGTCACTGAGGATTGGGAGGGCGGCTGTTAGCCGAAGCTACTCGGGAGCCCCATTCAAGAAGCTCTTTGCTGGTGTCATCCTTGTGAACTATTACTTCTATAAAACACAGACAATCTGCCATTTCCCCCATTGCTTTATCGATTGCGTCTATGAGGTCCTCTTCTGTATGCACCTGCACGTATAATTATACTTGCCATGATTATAACCAACCTGTGATTATAGTAATTAGCCATGATTCTGAGGGTACCTTTGTTGTCCAGCATTTGCCATTGCCATTGCAAATGGCATCAACGAGACCTGTATAGTTCCAGTTCTTGATCACGTTGTATGGCCCGTCATGGATTTCAACCTCAATTGTGTACCCACCATTGTTGATCAAGAATATGATTGACTTGTGCCCACATTGTATCATTGTTGACACATCTTGAGCTGTCACCTTTGATTCATAAATTTACCAACATCTTTGTTAATTACAGAATCACTATAACACTGAACTTTTGAGGGTTAAGTCTAGGGTGATGAAATTTCAGTCCTGCACTTTCCTACCTTGATCAACCATTGTTTAATGAAATGCCTTCTCATTTAAGTGGTTGTTTCCTTTTCTTAATAAATTATGTTTGTTGCCTTAAAGTGTGTTTTAGGATTTTAGGATGGTTTATTCAAAGATTTAGTGCTTTTTAAAAGAAGAAAAGTAATACTCCGTACATATATAAGTGCCTGGCATAAAAGTAATACATATAGAGAAGTACTACACTTGATTAACCTCTTAGTCTACTGAGGGTTTATCATATGTACCTGGAAACTGCCATCTCCTATACAGGCAATCACCCTTGTATTAGGTGTGGATTGTGCATATCCTAAGGTGGCACCAACAGACCATCCAATAGATCCATACTGCATCTGGAATTCGTACCCGCAACCAGTTGGCAACCGTAACTTTTGACAGTTGAACCATGAATCACCTGTCTCAGCAATCACGGCTGTTTCAGCTGATAACATCTTTTGGATGTGTTGGAACATGACATTGACCCGTAGAGGTTCATTGGGCTTTGACTTGAGAGGGACGCCTTCGGGTATATGGATCCTCCTATAGTTCTCATAAGCAGTTGTGTTTTTGTTCACCTTTTTCGCCAACTCCCTTAGGAAATCCTTCATTAGTACGCACCCGAAAGATGGCCCGTTTGCAATGACAACTCTGTCAGGCTGAACAACGATGGCCTTCTCCTTCTTGAGTAACAGGGAGTAGCCCACAGAGCTGTAGTCGTTGAAGATGGGACCCGCAAACAAGTATGCGTCTGCGGATTCGACGATTTCTCCGCAGAATGCAGTGCTCACTGCACCCCAATATGTGCCGATGAACCGAGGGTGTTGCTCTGGGACTAACCCTTTCGCAGAGGGCATGACTGCCATGGCATAGCCACTGGCATCAGCAAGCTCCACAAAAGAATCAGATGCCTTGGACACTCTCAGCTTCGGCCCTCCCACCATTACTGGCTTCACTGCTTTGTTTAGGAAGGCAGCTGCTGCCTCCACTGCAGCTTCTGTTCCCAACTTATTGCTCAGTCTGTAATTTCAGAAGCAAAGTAAATGATGGTTCTAACTTTCTTGTGAAGGAGTGGAACAACTAAGAAGCTGTTATATGTTCGTCTTATTCTTATTTTATTCAGATCAAAACAGAACAGAACAACTTCTAAAAGAAAGTGGAGGGAATAGTAGGTAGTTTTATACCTGGGTGAGAGGGAAAATGGGATGGGCTCTCTGGTCAAAGTGGGATGAGGGATGCCAGGAAGGTTGCAACTTATGCTGAGATAAACGGGTTTGCTTTCTTTCAAAGCTGTGGATATTGCTTTATCAATTTGTTCATGTGCATCATCCAAGTTATTTATCAACGCCTGATATAACAATAACCAAAAATCTATCTTTTTACATAAGCATAATCATCACACCTTGGAGAGTATTAAAAAACAAATCGTGTTCTCGTTTGTAGTGTTTTTCCCTATTATACCATAGTATTAAAATCTCACTTTTAATCCTTCAATTAGTCACTATATTGAAATGTCAGATCCGTGTTTCTGAGATTGTAAACGTCAGTCCCGAATTGACGGATGTGGACTAATCATTTACTCCGTATAATCCACCTCTAATTCTAGACTATCATTAATTCACCAGGGATGACAAGTACTTAAAACCTTGGATGGGGGAGTACCTGGTAGCAAGTAACAGTCTGGAAACACCTCAACTCTTGCGTAAAATCAGGCAATCCAATGGTGTGATGCAAAATCCTATTTGTTCCATAATCATTCGTATTCGGCCCACCAACAATACATATCACCGGCAGGTTCTCGCTGTACGCGCCGGCGATGGCATTCAGCACGCTCAGCCCGCCCACAGTGAACGTCACCACGCACGCGCCGACCCCACGCTGCCTCGCGTACCCGTCGGCCGCGTACCCGGCGTTCAGTTCATTACAGCACCCGACATTGTTGAGGGAAGGCTCGGCGATGAGGTGGTCGAGGAGAGTGAGGTTGAAGTCGCCCGGCACGGAGAAGACGTCTCTGATCCCGATCTCCACAAGCCGGTGGGCGAGGTGGCGGCCGAGGGTCGCGTCTGGTGGGGCGACGACGGACGGAGAGTGGGAGTCCTGGACGGTGGAAACGACGCTGTTTGCCGACGGGCAGACCACGTCCCCGTTGACGGGGTCGGATGCGTCGAAGTTTCCGACTGAAATGTCCATTTTGTGTGTTTGAGGTGGCCGGAGAAATGTTTGGATGGATCACTTTTAATTAAAATGACTTGGAAAGGGGAATAGTTGGTTGAAGGAGAGGAAGAATGTATAGTAGTGGTTTTCGTTGATCGTACATGCAACGGTTTTACCGGTCGTTGTTATGATTCGTAATTACAGGAGCTTGCTTGGTCTAATTTTTTCCTCATGCATTTTGCATTTGCATATACACACCCATAGCATAGCATTTTTAATATATAGGTCTCGGAAAAGGGTCATGGACCTTGGAAATTTTTTGAAATATTCAATGCTAGAATGTAACTAATGATTATGAATATACTTCGTATATTTTTCTTTATAAGTATTGTAAGTATTGACGTTAAAAATTCCAAAAAACCTAAGAAATTTGAATCGGGTTAATGGAATTAAATGTGGATCCATATCCGTAAAAAGTAAGGCCTCTGGATCTCGTTCAAGTCCAAACCATACACAAAGAAAGGCGTGCCAAATCAAGTTGAACATCCACTATGTACGTAGTATAAATGATAACGCCAATGTTGTTCTCATAAGATGGCTTTTCTGCCTTTTCAATTTTTCATCATAAAAACTACATAATACGGAGAGTATTACTCCGTATTTTTTTTGTTGGACCTCATTTGCAATTAATATTGGAACCCAGCGGAAAAGTACTCTCAAGCTTTTGGAGAAACTTCATGGCGTTGGGCGATTCTTATTTGCCTTTTGAGTAACAATTACTAATATGTTTGCTTGTACCTTGCTATAACCAGGTTTGAAATGAGCATTCTTAACTTATGTGAAATATTAAAGGACACTTTTTATTCTAACACTATAATGAAATGAGCATTTTATTTTTACTTATGATTTATGAAGTGCTTAAACCAATTATCACCTGGATGGATCTAAATTCTAAAGTACTTATTGGGGCCTTAAATAGGTCGGTCTCTCATCAAAGCTTGAGTAGCTAGAAGCCTAGAATTGACATCACGTTTGACTGGGGATCAAAGGTGCCAAGGAATTCTTAAGAATATTAGAATGCAGACAATTACACCACACTGTTAAATATATACAGGGTTGGTTGGGGGATTAAAATGCAGCGAATAATAACCTAAGGGTAAAGGAAGTAAGGAACAACATATTTGAAGCGAAAGAGTTGTATGAGCCATTGAGTTAAGCAACTCCAAAATAAATTCAAAAGTTGTGTTAAAATAGAAAACACACACATTAACATAGTCATAAGAGTAGGATGAAAATATTGATGTGAAAAGAAAACGTAATAATTAATGCCACATCAGCAATATTTTAACCACAGAATTGGTGTGTAGACTCTGTTGGTAATGGTGCAAAAACACATGCTCATTTTGTATGAATACAAAATTACAAACTACATACATCTTACCACAGGATACTATATTATTTCCTAGGAAAGATCCGTAGAGCAAACCAGATTGCCAAGGATACATCAAGTGATTTAAGTCTCCTTCCATCGATAAACAAAACAAATGCACAGCAGCACATGGACCAAGAAAGAAGCAGCTGCAGCTCATTTTTAACCATTAGCACTGTTCATAATTCATATGATACTACAGATGTAAAGGTCCATCCACAATTCCAAATATCCCACGGACAAACGGCAAAATAATATTCTTCTTTTGGAATAATAACAATAAAAATACCATACGGAACAAGAAAATGTCATCCGAAGCCATAGCCCACAGGGACCTTACACTGAACCAGCCAGCATACGAAGTACCTTAAAAGAGACTTTGAAGAAAAACTCAGAGGATGAATTGGAATTCACCCAAACTCGAAAAGCTACTTCTCGTAACACATAGGTTTAGCATATCACCATACCCCTCATCACATTACCCGACAAACCTCAGCAATAAACAAACACTGCCTTCTTGCCTAAGTTGATGCCTTGTCATCCCCATCTTTCTTCACTGGCTCCTCACTTCCCTCATTTTCTTTTGGCTTGTCTTCTACACTCAACTTTTCAAGCAGTCCAGCAGCAGTAGATGCATCCTTGTCTTCCTCTTTCTTACTCTGAGACTTTGCAACCTCTTGGAATGTCTCCTTGAATGTCTTGCAATCTAGAAAGTCACACAGTTATAAGCTATGGAGTATATGCTAAAAAAAACCCATAGAAATGCAAATAGGAATTCAATTGAAGGTACAAATAGATTGTAAACTTGGATTACGGCTAGGTAGCAAGTTTTGCAAAGTTGGCCATATACATGAAAGGTAAAAAATGTGAAATTTTGGAGGACTAGAAGGAAAATCAACACTATGAGCCTGTTTGGTGAGAGTAGATTTTGGTTGAAATGTCTGAACTTGATGAAACTGTGGCTAAATTTTCATAATCATTACTCTAAAAATTGAAGTTAGTTTTGAAACATGAGGAAAGAATTATGTGCTTAATATTCTTTCATCTCTTCTAAAAATAAATATGAACCCCAAATTCTATTTTCTTAATTAGCATGCAACTTTTAACAATGAAGTATCAAGTGGCAAAGATTTCTCCCATATAAATAGCTATTGGACTGAAACTACACCTTGGAGTTACAACACATCTCAAAATTCCCAGCTTTATTTTGATAATACCAGTAACTATTGGCATTGCAACACTGGGGAATCTTGGGATACTTTCCAATGAATGGCATTGGAAAATAAGATGCGCAGTTTAGTAGATCTCAGTGTCATTCAGTTTGGCATGTGCAACCGAAACCCCACATATAACTCCATATATACGCATCAAACCAAACCAAAAGTGCACTAATTCAACTAAATCGAATTGGGAAACATTAGGCAGAAGAGTTGGTCACTTCACTTAAGTACGAAGCACTTCGAGTAAACATAGAACACAATAGCACTCAACGTCATAATGATCATGATCACCACCACCTTAATCTCAACTAGCTCTGATTGGTGGTATGGAATATAAAGTGTGAATTCAACATAAAATTAGCACCAAATTCATGCAAAAGAAAACATAGTGCTGGCAATGGTGAGCATCAAATACTCAAATACCCCTCCAACCTTGTGAAGGAAGATTAATGATGAGGTTCTAGAAACATCATAAGCATAGGTTATTTCTACTAGTCAAACATTTAAGAAACACACAGTAGTTGTCACCCTCACATGTTCCTTGTCACTTGTCAAATTTAAATAGATGCACCGTTCATAGATTGATACCAATCTTGAGCAACACCAAGGGAGAATCAAGGTAACTATAAGTGAAGTGAACGAGGCACCAAGAACCTAATCAACATGATTTCAGGGATTACTATTAGCATCTTTAATTTTTGTGATTGACAGTAAAAAAGCAGTCTATGTACATTTTGTTAAGCAGTACAATCACAACTGCCGTTCATCTCTACTACTGGAAGAATCCTTACAAACAACTAGGGAGAAGAGGCATCAAAACTGGGATATCATTATTAGATTGGAGGTATCTCTGGAATAACTTGTATCGATTCTTCAACAATGCTTTATGAACATGGGCTAAGAAAAATTAGGAAAGAAACTGAGGCCAGTATTGAAAAGTATGGATAGTTGTTCAAGAACCACAATAACATTTCATGAAAGCCCAGATACACGCAAGTTCACACCCAGCAATTTCAGATACCATAACCATAAGCCCAATTATTAGAAAATAACAATATACTCCCTCCGTCCCATTTATATTGTCCCGTTTTACCTTTTCGGGAAGTCCCACTTAAATTGTCCCAATGTCCCATACCATATTTGGCAAAGTTTGTGTGGCTCTAAATCATTCTTACTTTATTCTTACTTTACCAATTAATATCAACCACACAAATCCACTTTTCTTAATAACTGTGCCACCCTCTTCCGTCCCAATATAAATGGGACGGAGGTAGTACATAATATATTAACACCTCCATCTCACTATCTTTGAGACATAAGAAAATGGCACACATATAAAGGAAAGTGGACATGTGTTTTACATTGGATTTGTAAATTATGAGTTAAATTGAACCACACAAACTTACCAAATATAGTTTGGAATAAACATAGTGTACAAACAAAAATAGAAGAATGGGACAAAGATAGTGGGACATATGGACTAAATACTACATTTGTCCTACTATATTTGGACATGAGGAAGGGGCACACATCATAAGAAACATGGACTTGTGTAATGGGATATTGACTTTGTAAAATATGAACGAATTTGAATCACACAATGCTACAATAGTATGTCACAAATTTAGTAGGATGGATGAAAAAGAAAGATGAGACAAAGATAGTGAGACAGAAAGAGTAGTAAATACAATGTGAAGCTCACTCTGACTCCAGAAATATGGGACTACAGTTTGTAGTTTAGTTTTTTTTAATTTAATCTAATTTTCCAAACCTTAAACTCAAATGGGACCCATCTAGTCAGGTAATTCAATCAAACGTTAAAGAGTAAATTTTAAAAAGTAAAAAAAATGATGTGCCTCCGAGAAGTCAGAATTATTTTGAGAATATTACAAAAATTAAAATGAGTAGGTTGGCATAATAGTAATTACAGACTCAAATATTGAATTTATTAATTTACATTTTGCAAATATAAAAAAGTAAAGTGAGAAAAAACAGATATAAATGGCCAAATGTTTATGAATATGGTAAAATCATAAGCAAAAATGATGTGGTGTGTGATGATTTTTTTTCTTTAGTTCAGTAGAATTCCACTTCAGAAGAATTTTCTAAGTCACTTCCAATTTTAGAGACTAGACATACCCTTCTATTAGTTGCATAACCTTCAAATATTTCAAGAAGGGTTAAATGCGAACAATATTTTAAGTGGGTTTAATGCAAATGACTTTTGGTACTTCCCTTTGCTCATATTTATATAAAAAAGTGTGAGGATGTATAGCCCTTCTTCAAGGATATTTAAGAATAATCGTTGCTAGGTGTAACTAGGTGCTTCATGAATTATGTAAGAAATAGACTCGCCATCTTCAGGGTAAATCTTAACACTGTCTAGTGTGGTTATCAAGTATCTGGATAAATTCATTACATTAGGAGTTCGATGTTTTAGTTCATCATCACCATTATGATTACCCTAGTGCCACAAAGGCTTCCACCTACGGTGGGGTTCGATGGTTTAGTTCATTGATAGAAAAAGATTTTGATTGCGACAAAAAATAATATAGCCAATCATGAGTTGAAGATTCTAAATGACTACACATACGTACACTAATTAAATCCATTAATGTCAGAAATCAACATTGCAAATCCAGCAAGCACTTTAAACAGTGTAGCCCAAGTCGTGAGGCGCACTAAATGCACAAAGGTCCCATATCCTCCACAAGCAGAAACCGCAAGAAAGTGCTTGCCTCACACATGGAAGGGGAACAAAAATGAAAACGTAATATTCTAATATTATCAAAACAAGATATATTCAATTTAAAAATAAGCCACATGCATGATGCATCAACAATGACATTAACATAACAATCCATGATAGTTAAGCAAATAAAATGACCAAAAAGAAACTTGAACTAATAATGTTACAAAATTTGGTTATAAAAAAGTCAGAGACGAAGCCAGCCAATGACAAGTATAGCCACTGTCCATAGCCTTTTGAAGATGTGATTGGCTGCACAAGATGTTGTGTGTTTTTCTGCAGGAGAAGTCGCAGGTCACAAGGACTGCGTCGTGGAGGCGGCAACATTCAGCAGGCTTGAGATGCAAAAGAGATAATACAATAACAGAAGGGATTATTTTGTTTTGTTTATTAATGGGGTGTGCTGATATCTTTAATGAAGAGAAAAAAGCTGAAAGACACAACCGTGGTCAGGCTTAATAAACGCTTGGTTGGTGCTACGGAAGAGAATACACGCTTCTCGCACATCACCTGCGACTGACACAAAGCAGTGCACCTGTATATGCTCAGCTCAAGATACTGACCCCATGAGGTTAAGCAGTCAGGTGCGCGCATTTGACAACCTCAACTTGAAAATGAAACTATATATTGGTCACAAGACAAAAGATTGAACTCCAGAAATGACACTCCATCAAGGACAGGGTTCATAGACACAAACAACTAAACCACATGACTAAGAAACATAAAGGAAAAATAAACTGCTGCAGAATCACTTACTTTCCAAGGAAGCAAATCGAATACAGAAGAGCTCATCCTTTAGCTCACCATCTGCAAAATCTGCCGCATGCCACACACATGACTTCTCATTGCCAGCATGCTCTTGAAGAGTCATTGATGGTACAACTGCAAATCACAAACAAAAAAGTCTTTCTTAGATCATCAGAACAAGTCTGAACTAAATGAATCTTCAACCAATAATTAACTTCAGATAAACGAAAGAAATACTAAAACATACTGAGATGATTAGCGCAAATCTTAAGTGTCTTAGCCTGGCGCATAACTAGGCGGACTTTTCCTGTCTCCCTATGCTTCAAGAGCTTGACTGTGCCGGCGCCTCTCTCTTTCCATTGATTTCCATCCTTATCAAATCGATAAAGTTTCGACTTCCTGTAAAGTTTTGGGAAATCAAAGATCAAGTTTGCAACCGCTGAACTAGAACAGATCGAAAGGCAATAGACGGATCAGATAATTGAAATATCGAATAGTACAATTCGACGATGGCGTCTTCATCTTCCTCGCCAGTTGTTACAGCCACCTCTTCAAGCTTAACGATAGGCGCAACCTGTGCTCCAGTGTCCTCATCATCTGCTCCGGCGACTTCCTCCTCCTCCCTGTGCTCGTGCTCAGACTCGGTAGTAGCCATGGTAGTATATTTATACGTATGTATGCCTTCTCTATATGGCGATTCCGAATCAGATGTTGCTGGAGGAAGTAAGAAAAAAGCGAAAGCGAAAGGAATTGCCAAAGGGGTGATTCATACAAGTATATGAGTTGGAAAAAAGCTCCCCGGACAGCTGGCGTGATATACACGCAGGATTGAGTTAAGTATATGGTACACCCGGCTATAGGTTCAGCACCCGGTACAGCCGGCCCAGCCCAAGGGAAAAATACCAAAATTAATTTGGTAGCATTTTTGTAATTCATGTGAAAATCGTGGTTTCTGCTAAATGAGTATTTTTTAGGGAGCTAAATGAGTACTAATGTATTGTTAATGAGCAATAGTCCAATTATAATGAATATTAAGCGTCTAATAATGATGAGCACCGTGTTATTACAAGAAAGCTGATTTCGCAACTAAAAAATGGTAGCATTTTAGTAATTTAAACGAAACTCGCGATTTTTGCTAAATGAGCAGTATTGCACTTTTAGTGAGCATTAGGCTTATTTTGTTGAGTATTATGTCCCTAACGATGAGTATCTTCACTTTCTTTTTCTTATTTTTTCTTTTATAAAAACTTATTAAATTATATCTATATTCAACTCTTATGCCCACATTTCAATATGCGAGTTCAACGTAATATGATATTTTTGACATATCACTAATACAACATTTTAAAAATGAGCATAACATCAATACTAAATGAGCATACGTAACTTAGAAAATGAGCGTTAAATATACGAATTTCAAATGAGCATACATACTCACGAAATGAGCATCGAAAAATTCAAAAAACTCATTTAAAATCTAATATGCACAAATATTAAATGATAATACATAATTTATAAAATGAATATCGTAAAATTTAAAATGAGCATTACACCAATATCAAATGAATATACATTACTTACGAAATGAGCATCGAAAAATTCAAAAAACTCATTTAAAATCTCTAGTAAGGTCAAATTTTCATTTATGCATCTCATTTGAATTCGCTATTATGCTCAAATTTTCATTTGTGTGTGTTCATTTCAATTTTCCAACATGCTCAACTATTCATTTTTGTATGTTTAATTTTTTAACCGTTATGCACATTTGTTATAAACAGTATACTCATTTTCAACATAACTTAAAATTATATTAGTAATAAACAAGCAGCAAATATTAGCGCATAATATTAATATTCAATATATTAAATTAAAATACATAAAATTCTCATCTGTTCAGTGACAATGAGTTAGGGCCTGTTTACTTTCGACTTAATGGGCTGAATAGAACTAGTGACTTAATCATTCAGTTATATAGTAGTGTTTACTTACAACTTAATTTTTAATGCGACTTATTCGCTCAGTCAAGTTGTCACTTATTCGCTCAGCTCTGTTTTAACACTCCTTCGCATTCAGACGTGTTTGCGTTAAACGATTGCCATCTTTAACCCTGCCTTCTCCTTCAAAAATTTCTTCTCAGTGGCTACAAACCAGTGAAAATCGCCGGCTCACAGCAACTTGCGAGATGCCACTGCTCCCAACAACTTGTATCAAGAAATCAACGAAGAGAAGTCTCGAACCTACCCTTTTCATCTAGGTATTTCATCTGATTTTATATTTTTATTCTCTCTTTCTCTCCTTATCTTCGATCTGGCGCTGGCTTTCTAAACAATCCATATATTTCTGGTAAAATCACTATATTGTAATTGTTTGGTAAAATTTCTGAAGTTCAACTTAATTTAGATATGCCATAATACTTCTTCCTCTTGTACTTTAAGACAGCACGAAGAAGAAAAGTGCAGACGAAAAAAGAAAGCTCAATGATTGAATTATGCCAAGGCAGAGGATATTTGTTCTTGGGATGTTGATACACCATCTATTTTCATGATTTCTTTTTATTATTGTTGGAATAGACGGTGAGTTCTTGTCTTCGAAACACTGTGTTAATTGTTGATTCATTGTTTATTATTTTTCCCAAGGCAGATTTCATTTGTAGTTAACGTAAGTAATAATTGCAATTTTTTGTGGCTAGTGTTATTATTATTTATAAACCTGTCATCATTTTATGATTTTATCTGTTTGCAATTCGTAGACTGGAGAAGAAATAGGTAGGTAGTAGAACGCAATGGGGAACAAACATCACAGAGTAAAAGACAAGACAAATTTATGAGATGATATTGCTAATGATCATCACTTGTAATAGACAGAAGGGTAAATTGGGAATTTAATATAATTTAGACTATACATTCAGCACACATAGTAAACAGCTTGTTATCTCAGTGTCACTTAATCCAGACAGACCTCTTAATACAGACAGACGTCTTAATCCAGACAGGACTTAACGAAAATAAAAGTAAACATCCCCTTGCTGGATTAGCTAGGCGGAGAAATTCTACAAGAAGAGATCTAAAATACAAGAGTTTGCATTTAGATTAGAAGGCCGGCGAACATCGATCTTCAGGACGGCAGCAAGCAGCAGGCATCGATCCAAGTATCCAACATCTCCTTCATCAACTCCCACGACCGGCGAACAACACCTTGACACCACCAAAACCATCTCAATCGAACGACTCAAGCACAACACGGAAGAACTGATTACATGATCTTTACCACTGGAGTTGTAATTAATTGCAAAAATATCCGGTTACCACTGGAGCACCGTACAACGGGGTGTACCATATAATTTACCTAGCTCAAATGGTCTAAAGCATGGCCAAATAGTTGTTTATAATATACTCCGTACTACGTACGTCTTTATAATATAAATTGAAATAATTACATATTTATGATTAAAATAAATTTATTTACAAAAATGTGACTTCTTAAGTTTAGTTATTGGCCTTGTTTGGTAAATGGCTGTTAGCTGTTGCCGTTAGCTGGTTGTGTCAGCTTTTTCTTAACAGCTGGTTGTGTTAGCTGATTTGACCGGCTGGTTTTGTTAGCTGATTATAAATAATTGTTTGGTAAAATTGACTGTTTTGAAATGGCTGATAGAGTGTAAAAAGACATATAAGGACATAATAATACTCATCATATTTTTTTTATTGCTAAGAATGAAAATTTTATAACTATTGTTACTTCAACGATATAAATCATTTTTATATCTGGAAATTTTAAAATTGTTGAATATATAAAATCTATTTTAATATCTACTTTGATATATCGAATGTTCATCATACTACAAAAATTTATAGTATCTAATTTTATAATCACTCAATCATCTAAATTAAACCAGAAACATCGAATTAATTCAAGATAGAGAGCATAACTAATAATATAAAATATTAGTTAAGCATATATTATTTGTCTAGATAGTACTACGTATTTGATTAAACAAGTTTTGTTTAAAATAATTAGAGTAATTATTAGTATATATTACTTAGGAAAAATTGATTGTAATAATCCCAACTATGGGCAGTCCGCTTATAATAATCCTAACTATCGATTATTTCAGAATAATCCCAACTTTAGGGACCTTCCGCGAATAATAGTCCTTGTAAATAAATTCATGTAGTTTCCAAAGTGGATGAGAAGAGATATATCAAGTAATCCCTATAAATAATCTTAACTTTTAATTTTTACGCTTAATTTCTATTTAAAATTCACTTTTATAAGAGTTAATATTTGGTCATGGACCATTATTGGCGGACAGTCCATATAGTTAGGATTATATAAAAAATAATTAATAGTTGGGATTATTGTTAGCGGACCGGCAATAGTTGGGATTATTATTTTCAATTTTTCCTATTACTTAAATGATTAATTTAAAAAATGCTAACTCAAAACAATGAAAGCAAAAGGAGTGAAAAGAAGAAAAACCGGTAAGCAAAATAATTGGGTTGACTAAGTTAAAAAAACGAGCAAAACCACAATGAGAATAAATTGGAGCTATATGCAGTCACTTTGGGAGCTTTGAGTTATACCCTTATAGGAATACATTGAACCGGCCGAATGAAGAAGCTGCTCCCCTTAGCTTCTTCAACAATTCATTTTTTCAGCTTTTCAAACTAAACAAATTAATTTTAAAAGTCATTTACCAATCATTATTATTAGCTTCTTTGACTAATCAAACAGCTGAAATGGGTCAAACAAGCTAAAAGCTGGCTGATAAGCCATTTGCTAAACATACCCATTATAGTCACAAGCATGGTGCTCACATTGGAGTCCTAATTCGTGATTGCCAAAAATTACCGGAAGACAGACGATTTATTCAAATCAAGCACATCTTTCGAGAAGGTAATAAATGTGCTAATAAACTTGCGATTGCAGCCCTGCACGAAGCTCTTAAGGGTCTTACAGTGTTACACTCAGCTCCAATTTGGGTCAAACAAATTCTTTGGGAGGATGCTAATGGCTAGAGTCAATTGGAGTTTAATTAACCTTGTTGGTGCTTTTCCTTTTCTTTTATTTTTGTTCCGATGTATCAAAAAATGTGGCACACTGGCACTGGTTAGAATTCGATACTTCGTTTCATGCACATAGCCGTTTGATAATAACTGTTGTGGAAGTTTTTTAAAATGTACCGGTAAAGTATGTCTGGTTTCCCTTTTTATATTAGTATAGATAACTTTAGTCATAACAACTTAAGTTCATTTTTTATACTTAAATATTCACGACACTATGATATAGTGATTTATTAATACTTTTTTGAGTTTTTTCCCGGAATAATGCTAAATAAATAAATAATTCCCAAAATACTGTTGAGTTAAAAATAATTCCCAAAATACTGCTGAGTTAACGCAGCAGTGGCTTTTCTCAAAGAATAACGCAACACACTTACGTAACATATATGCCAAAGTCTAACAATAAATGCAGTGGGACCCATCCAAAATTAAAAATCTCCTGTTTTATTTGAACTGCTGTAACTTTTTTATTTGTACTCTGATTGTTACAAAAAATATATCAATATTCATAATTTTTATTATCTTTCATATGACACCAATATTGAACATATAAAATAAAAAATAATTTAACACTTTAAAAATTACTATCTCCGATCCTAAATAAACTTCTCGTGCAGTTTACGATGCTTGACTGGCGATAGAGCAACCCGATCCATGTTCACACCCGATTTATTTTTAGTAAATAAAATTTACATATTCAGAAACTACATTAAAACCGCTATAAAGCCTGATCAAGAAAATTTAAATTTCATAAAAAATTGACATATAAAGTAAAAGATTAAGAGTGATTTAAGTTGACCAATGAATAGTAAGTGTGAAGTTTATTTGGAACCGGAGGGAGTATGTATTTTTTTTAAAGTGCTATATATTTTTTATTTTATTCCGACATACAAAGAATATATCAAACTTTTTATTTTTTATTATATTTTATAGGAAAGAAATGTTTAATATAGAAAAATAAAAATAAAATCTGTTAATTTGTGTAGTTTAGGATCATTTTTTTACCATGCACATAATTAATAAACTACATAAATTGATAGATTTTGTTTTTATTTTTCTATATGAAACTTTTTAGAGGTTTTAATTAATATACTTTCTAAATATGTAAATTTTATTTAGTAAAAATGAACCGAGTGTTAAAAAGGAATCGAGTTGCTTTATTATCAGTCAAGCATCGCAAACCATATCAGAAGTTTATTTGGAACCGGAGGTAGTAGTATTTTTTAAAGTGTTAATTTTTTTTTTTTTTATATATTCAATATTGATGTCATATGAAAGATAATAAAAAACTATGAATATTGATATATTTTTTGTAACAATCAGAATACAAATAAAAAAGTTACAGCAGTTCAAAGAAAACAGGAGATTTTTAATTTTAGCTGGGTCCCACTGCATTCATTGTTAGACTTCAGCATTGTTAGACTTCAACATATGTTACGTAGGTGTGTCGTGTTATAAAAGCCGCCACTTCAAGTGGCGGCTCTTGTACTGTGTAGAGAAAAGCCGCCACTTCAAGTGGCGGCTTTCATTAACCACGATTAACCCAACAGTATTTTGGGAATTATTTTTAACCTAGCAGTATTTTGGGAATTACTTATTTATTTAGCATTATTCCGGAAAAAATCTCTAATTTTATAAATAAATTTATTTGATTAATATTTGTGAAAATCTTGTATTATTTTCATTCCTAGTTTTTATTCAACATTGTATTATATGATTCCATTTTTCTTAATAATTAAGTCACTTATTCATCTTTATATCTTAATGGAAGAGATGTAATACTTCGTATATATCATAAGGAGTATTAAATAAAGAGAAAACTGCCAATTTGTTCATCGTACTATCGTGTAAAAGTCAATTAGGTCCTCATACTTTTGAAAAAACGTTCGATTGAGTTAATTAACAGGTTACTTGTCATCTGCTGACGTGATGTACACGCGACGGTCCACGTGTGTGCCACGTCATCGATAAATGGCTCATTGGGCTTTCAAATGTGTGCCACATCAGCAAAACCACACCCGACTAGGCTGTTACATTTGTGACACATCAGCAAATGACTTGATGTAGTGCCAGATAACCTGTTAATAGACTCAATTTAACGTTTCTACAAAGTTCAGACATTTGATTGATTTTTTCACAAATATGAGGACTCAATTGACATTTTTGCAGTAGTAAAGTGACCAAATTTGATAGTTTTCCCTTCAATAAAATTTTGTCTTTAAAATGCTCAGTGTTCAATATCAGATTGTTTGAAGTAACTCATTTCACTCGTGTCTCTATCTCTGTTTGAGGCTAGATTATTGCAACTAACAAATGATTTGATTTTGTATTCATGCTAATTTATGCACTAACCTAAATTAATTGTTACCTCGTGATGATAATGTCAAATGTTTATATCCTTTTTTTTAACTTCAAGCGAAATAATGCTAAAATACAATTTTTTTATCGTCAAACCAACAAATATATTAAATCAACAAAATGTTCATCACATGGATAAAAATACAATCAAAGAAAAATCAGGAAACAAAACGATAAAAAGTCTTATGTCCGCCGTCCGGTCTCGAACCATACTTAGAATCTATCACCTCTGTAGAAGCAATAACATTCGCGGATCCTGTAATGGGCTTAACTGAGCCAATGACAGGCAAACCAGACTTCTTATCACCTGACTTAAATTCTAGAATCTCTCTGCTAGGAAATAAGAACACATGCAAAACAACATCCAATTCGAAAGAAAAACACAAACAGAATAAAACGGAATTAAAACAGAATTCACTCATGTTCTTCCAAACCCCAGACTCGCTTGAACTCCATAGCAGCGGCTCGGAGGAGGAGGCGCTCGCCGCTTATCCGCCTCAATATCCATAATTTTGTGTTGATTGACAATATCCTCCATTGATATCCCTTGCTGTTGAATCGAACCCAAGCTCCGCCATAGCTTATCCGCCTTTTCTTTATCGACACTCGACCTTCGACCAGAAGCAATAGTAGAAGTCGAGCTCTGACTGCCAAAACACTGCATCCTTGGTCCCGAGCCTGCTTTCACGGCCGAAATCGACCGACGGTCGCTCTTCGTCAATGACGAAAGCGGAAGAATGAAACCCTAATTCGTAGGGAGATGACCGCTAATAGCAATTGTGCTATTGAATGATTGAATTACGCACAAAAACTAACCGTGACAATGATAGAAAAGCCTCCAATCTATTTTGCCGCTGCGAAAGAGACTCTCACTGTGGAAGAAACCATGCGGCGCAATTTAATTCTAAAATACAATATACTACCTCCGTTCTCTTTTAAATGCAACGTTGGACTTTTTGCACTATTCACATGTTCTACTTTGACTACGTTTTATTTATTAATGTAATAATATATATTTTTGAAAAAAATGTTATTAAATTTTTCTCATTATAAATTTTCAAAATCTATTTTTTAAACTTTTTTTACTAATCGGGAATTATATATATTAATGGTCAAAGTTGTGCCTCGGCAAATGTGAAATGTTGACTGTTGCATTTATTTAAGAACGGAGGAAGTATTGGCTACATGTGGAAAATGACAAATCAATAAATATTTGGATTTTCCTACTAAAAATATTGATCAATATTGTCAGCAAAAATTATTATTTGGTGATTAGCCTGTTGATTCAGTTGTTGGTTTCAAAAAACTTATAAATGAAACATAAGAGCAACATTTTTTTGGAAGAAAGCGGCTTATATTAAAATTACAAAACTTAAACAAGACGCAAAACAACAAAAAGCCTTATGTTTATCGTCCGCCCTCGAACCAGACTTATAAAGGGCTTAACTGAGTCAATGACACGCAAATCAGGCTTCTCGTCATATGTCTTAAATTCTAGAGTTTTTCTGCTAGGGAATAAAAAGACAACCAAAACATGCAATTCGAAACAAAAACACAAACAAAATAAAATGGAATTAAATCAAAGTCATTCGTCTTCTTCCAAACCATAGGCTCTCCTGCACTCCTTGGTGGCAGTTCAGGAGGGGGACAAGCCAACAATATTGTAGCTTCTTTCTCATCCTGCCTGTAATTCATCATGTTCTCTGCCAAGCTTCTACTTTCATCATCAAACTCAGATGACCTCGAATCCAGATCTGTTCCAGCCTTTATTCCCAAGTTCGCCCATGATCTTCCGATCTCAGCCATGAACACCGTTCTGGAAACTCTCCACCCGCTGTTAGGAGTGCACGACATTCGGCCACCGAAGACCAAGCACCCATCTTCCGCCCACGACCAACAGTAAACAAGATGTTTGTGGTATCCATAGCTATGGAGATCTTGTTCTCTTTCTACCAAACAAAAATCTAGAACCAAAAAACCAACGTCTCACCAACCCTTGGCTATGACCAACAACGGCGGAAAAGAAAAATCCCACTCGAGGAAAGTGAGATAGCAATTGCTTAACCTAACGTAGGAGCAATATTTAGCAATAGCGTTTCTGAATTATTCATTAAAAAACTTATTTAGTAATAATAAAAGTAATATAAAGTAAAGTAATAGAATAACCCAAAGCTAAACTGGGATGAGACACAAAATCGATTAGCCCCCAAGGAAACATCACTCAACTTGCTACTAAAACGAGAAGTAAGAAAACATAAATTATCTTTAAAAAGGCAACAAATTAATTCTAGCATCCTAGTTTTACCAACCACCGGTAAAGGAGAAGATATTTGGTTAGTCACCTCTCAATGTAATTAAACATCTCATTCACGGGTTCCGTCTACTATTCTGGACAGTGTTGTTCCAAAAGCATTGCTGTCGAGCCATTTTTTCAACTGTCCCCATCAATCTCCATGGACTCGAACTTCCACCAAACTCTAAAGATCCACAACCATTCTTTTTCTAGATTCTCCTTTCTCAAGAGCTCTAACCTAGGGGTGGACATGTGGTTTTCGGTTCGATTTTTATCAGTTGCGGTTCGGTTCAGAATGAGTTGGAAGAATCATTACCAAACAAATATCATACTATTTTTTGATTTGGTTTGGTTTATTTAGTTCAGTTTGGATTTGTTATTTTTAATAATATATGAACGTTTTATTGAATTTCTTTAGTTCGATTCGATTTTTATCAGTTTCGATTCGATTTATTATGGTTTGGAAGAAATACTACTAAACTCAAACCGAATTGCATATGACCCGATCTCGATTTGGTTTAGTTTGGTTTGACACAGTTCGATTCAATTCGGTTAAACCAAGCTGATATTTCCACCCCTACTCTGACCTGATATTACTCCTCCCCAACACACATCTTTTCTTTTCCTCTTGAGGTAGTCCCTCAATTAAGTAAAATTCAGTATCTTCTCCCCTCTCTTGCTTCTTCGTCAGCTGCTTATCATTATCACCTTCTCCCCTTTCACTCGTGAATCCTCTTCCCCCACGCGGTATGAGCCCATTTGTTTCATGGGTGGATCCCTCCACACCACATATATGTCTACTTGCATCCAAGGATCATAAGGTTTCTCCCAAATCCATGGCACTAAGCGGGTGTTAGATGATCAAAAGGGGTCAGTGTGTCCTAGGCATTGAATCATTGATCCAGACCCGGTTCAAACCCATTCCAGACCCGATCATATTCAATCTGGTATTCGTCGATTCGAGCCGGTCAGTCCAGGTCCATGAAAGGTGAAGCCCTAACCCGACATAATTCATTTTCTAGGCTCAAAAAAATTGGCCGGTTCTGGACCGAACCGGGATTGGAACCGCCAGATTCAGTCCCAAGGACCGGTAACCGCTTGTACCCGATCGAGTATCTGATCCGGTCCCGCACAATAGCGGGTCCGCGATCCAGGACCACTAACCGAGTCCACCCCTAGTATGTCCTAGTACCCCACACATGAAGCAAAAATTGAGAAATCTTTCATACTTGAAATCTATAAAAGAACCATTCTTAATGTTAATGGAAACGCGAATGTCCTAGTATGAAAGTATATGCAAGTATGATATATTCCAACTAAAAACGTGTGAATATGAAGAAAAAATCCTAGACTTATTTTGAAGATGAAGAAAAATGAAGTTATCAAAGTCCGAATTAAGACAAGATAGACAGCTAAATCATCATCTCCATGGAACTTAATTCGAAAAACTATGACAACGAGCAACACCAATTTTTTGATGAAGGAAAAAGAAGATAATTGAAGAAGAAAAAGACCGGGATTTTGAAGATGAAGACAAAAAATTATTGTTATTTTTTAATATTTTAAAGAATGAAAAGAAGGATAATTAACGAAGAAAAAGAAAAATTAAAGAAATCGAGAAAAAAGATAACGAAAGGAAATAGATGACCCGAGATTCCAAGAAGATCTATTAGCTATAGTTTTGTAATTAGAGAATGATGTCATATTGAGACTAGTATACTATCCACATGGACCACATGGTATAACACATGGTATAACAGTATCACTCTAATTTGCATAAGTTGATTTGCATCAAATGACAAGACATTGAACTAAATTTATTAAGAGCTATAACACCGCACAACTACAAGTGTTTAAAACATACGGAGTATGTTTTTTATTTTATTTCAAGTAATTGTAATTATAACATGGTTATTATAAAAAAATAACAAAAAATAGGACAAACCTAATCATATATTCATATCCTTGTGTCCTTTTATTAAATATTGATTTATAATTAGCTCACATAATCAAGTCAATTAAAACAGCTAACACAACAAGTTAAATTAATCACCTAAGATCTACTAGTTGGTTTGCAAACAAGGCCATTTACTAAACCACCATTATAAGGAGATGTTTTCCGTATTAATGATAATTAATTAATTAATTACGAAAATAGAGTTGGGTTAAAAGTATTTACCAAAATACTGTTGGGTTAACTATGGTCGGGGTAAGTCGCTTACCCCTTAAGTAAAAACGGGGCCGGTCCTGCTAGACAAAACACACCACCACCACCACCACCACCACCCCCCCCAAATTGAAAGCAACAGCAGCAAGCGACGAACCCCCCACCGCGAGCGACGACCGGCGAATCAACACTCCGGCGAGGTCTCCGACTCTCCTCCATCTTCCTAAGAATCCTTCATCTCCATCCTCTTCAATACTCTTTCTTCTTTCTTCTAGGTAAATCCAAATCCATTTCATCTCATTTTGAACTTAGGGTTTTGAATGTTAAAATTTTTGAATTTTTGAATTATGAATTGATTGTGAATTCAGTTGTTGTGAGATGTGGATATGTATGAAATGTTGAAATTTAATTTTAAATTGATTGTAAATTTTAATGTGTATTTTGACATTTGGGCAGACTTGAATGTAGCTAAGTTTGGGTATTGAAATGTGGACTTGAATGTACATATCAAAATTTGGGTAGTTTCATATTGAAATGTGAATTGTTTGTAAATTTTGACTTTTGAATATATTACAATTTTGGTAGCTTTTTCTATTGAAAATTTGAATGTGTATAAAGTGTGTGTATTGATGCCTACAGTTCCAGGTCCGGTTCCGGGCCAGGCCACCCGGTTTGTAATTTTTTTTTTTGGCTTCTCCTATTTAACCCCCAACCCACCCCCCCACCCCAAAACACCTCAAATGGTCCAAAATACCCAGCTCAACCCAAAAACTTAAAAAAAATTCAAAAAAAAAAAAATTAAATTCGGCCCGGACCAGGCCCGAACCGGACGGGCCGGTTCACCAAATGGAGGGCCCGAGCCCGGAACCGAAGCCCATCGGGCCGGGTGGCCCGAACCGGGCACTAACCAGTTCACCGGGCCGGTCTGAGCCCACACAGTAGCGGGCCGGTCCGGTTCCGGGCCGATTGGCCTGGCCCGAGTCCATCCCTACATGAAGGTGGTAGAACCAGCTTTGTCATGATTTCTCGTGGCGCTTGCATGCTCGAGATCCTTCAAAAAATACATGCAGCCACAATGATTCATCCTAACCGTTCTTTGCGGTTGAAAATGAAATTTCCCATGAACGGGAGAAAGTACATGCTTATGCAGTTATGCCCCTCATTGATGAGCTAACTATAACAAATATGTGGAGCATAACTCGGAGGATATGTCAACGCTTGAGATATACATTGAGAAATCCTGTGACGCTTATGGTACTCAATCAACATCAAATTTCTTTTTCTGATGACGCATTTGGGCGACTTATAAGTCGCCAAACCCGTTTTTACTTAAGGGGTAAGTCATCCAACCGTTGACAACTTACCCCGACCATGGTTAACCCAGCAGTATTTTGGTAAATACTTTTAACCCAACCATATTTTCGTAATTAATTAATTAATTAACATTAATACGGAAAAAAATCTCCATTATAAGATATCAACTTGGTGAACATTTTTTCTTTGAACAAGGTTATTTTTTCGTTTACTAAATATTTAAAGAAAAAAAAGTTCAAATTAAAAGTAGAGTTAACTAGTAGTGTAAAATAGTGCAAAAAGTAATCCAAATGCAATAGATGAAAATTGAAATGTCAGAAAAGGGATATGAAACGACCAAAAGGTAAGAACTGAGACATGAAAAGAGAACATACAAAAATAGCAAAACAAAAATGAAATTCTTGCATATAACAAAATGCCTTTAAAAAAAAGAGGGATAACTTATTTTCTGTATAAAAGTTTTTGTAACATACTATATTATTGTAGAAAGCACGATAAGAACAGAGCTTTGTAAAATAAAGAAATAAGACAAGCATAAAAACGGTAGATTTTTGTGTGGCTCTATACGCATAAATGAAAGAACAGAAAAAATGGATGTAACCAGGTGAGACAATCAGGTGGGACTATGAGAGTCTTCCTTCATTATCAAACTGTGATTTATGATCCCATTTTTTAAAATGGATGTAACCAGCCTAGTGAATGCCCGGATACTGAACCAGCTCATCTATCCCAATTCCCAAGTAAGGTGCCACCACCAGCCTATTTACTGGCAAGTGACGGTAGTTTTAGTCATGAATTCAGCACCAGAACCAATTCAAAACCATAACAGTTGTACCCGTTTACCATTCTTGTTTCACTTTTTCAATTGCCTAAGACCGACTGGTGCTAGACAAAACCAAAACCAGACAACATCCACCCCAACTGCATGTCAACACAGTGTTTGGACCAAAACTAAAACTGACGGTGATTTACATACAAATGACCCTAACGTTTAAGATCAAAAAACTGTTGCATTACAAAAAAAAAACTCTGGGAAAAAATTGATTTATTTTTCTAATATTGATGCTTTTGTAAAATATGCAAAAAAGGGCCACCTTTTCTTTTAAAAACGATTTCTAATAATCACTCAGTGATTCTAACAAGTTTATTTGAACTAAACACCACCTTAATACACTACAGGATTGCATTAGTATAAGTGCAAAGGTCTGTGTAACATTCATATCCAATCCTAGAACCATAGAATAAATTATTGGCTCAAAGTGATGTCTTCAAAACTTGTAAAGCATTGCATAGAACCAACAGACAAATAAAGCATTCCAAAGTTTAACTTGTGTTGGACGAAAACATGTGCAGTTGCTTTATATGACAAGGGTAAGAAGGAAGGGTGGATCATCTCAACATGTCACAGTATGAAGATCAAAGAACCAAAGCATCTTCCTGGAAGAGATCAGAACAAGGAAACTCGTAAGATTAAAGAACTCACTAAGAATCAGTTCCATTTGCATCTTCCTCAATAGGTTCAGTTTTGGACTCTTCTGCCTTCTCTCCTTTCTTAGCTGCACATGAGCAAAATAGATGGTATCAAGGTTGTTGAAATCATTGCAAATGTTAGGTTAAATCCTGATCCATTAGAGACTAATCAAAAGAAACACAACAAGGTCCTTGATTGTTATGTCTACACAAGTACAAACATGCATATTAAAGTAACTATTCCCTCCATATCATAATAAGTGCCCCATTGGCTTTTCGCATATGAAAGTAGTTATTCCCTCCATTACAAGTTTATTGTACACTTTCCAAAAAGCAAGAGGTTTTTGGTACTTTGTTGAATGCTATATTAAAGTGTACTGTAGCTGCTTTTAGGGTAGATTTCTTTCCGAAAAATGAAATGGGACAATTAATTTGAAACAGCCCGAAAAGGAAACTGGCATCCTGGGACAGTTATTATGATACAGGAGTAATATAAGTAGCTTTTTGTGATAAATCATTCCACTAAAACTGTTCAGAATATATGGTTATAAATTTGGAACCCATTTTTTCATTTTTTTTTATTTGCAGCACTTTTTAATATCCATTTGTTGACTTTTAGTTAATTCAGCAATCTAATAGTGCTAGAGGCAAGTACTTCAATTGTTAAATCTGTTTTGTATAGAGAATCACAAAACTGGCATATTTATTATGCGGGATATCAAATCACTCCTTCCATTAAGGGTGCAACCCACTTTCTGAAACTACGCAGTAAACAATGTAGACTATGTAGTCAAGTGCTTTTCTTGAGAAATCATTCTATTGCCAGTTGAATTACTTGAGAACTGCATATTCTAGGATTTTAAAAAATAGATGCTGAATTAACTACTACTACCTCCGTCCCATTTATATTGTCCCGGAAGAGGGTGGCACGGTTATTAAGAAAAGTGGGTTTGTGTGGTTGATATTAATTGATAAAGTAAAAATAAAGTAAGAATGATTTAGAGCCACACAAACTTTGCCAAATATGGTATGGGACAATTTAAGTGGGACTTCCTGAAAAGGTAAAACGGGACAATATAAATGGGACGGAGGGAGTAGTAATCAATTGGTGGACAAGAAGTGTGACTTCGTCAAAAGAACACTTTGTAAACGAATTGTGTGGGCAAGATTATGCCTTGTCTTTTGAGAAGATAAAGACAAGAGGAAATAAGGTACAAGTTACAACCGCACTACATATTGCATACCGCACTATCTCCAAACAAATACTCCTTCCATCCCGCTAAGATTGTCCCATTTTACCTTTTTGGTCAGTCCCACTAAGATTGTCCTAAAACAAATTTGGTAAAGTTTGTGTGGCTCTAAATCATTCTTATTTTGTTCTTACTTTATCAATTCAATATCAACCACACAAACCACTTTTATTGGTTTGCATGTCATTCCCTCTTGTCCCATTGTTAATGGGATGGAGGGAGTATTATGTATTGAGAAAAGCATTTCCTCCTATTAATTTCCAAGCAGTTTTTAATTTATAATTAAGTGTTACCTTTCTTTTTCTTCCCCCCGCCTTTCTTCTTGGACTTTGTAGGAAGGGCTAGCCATGCCTTGATCTCTGGTTCATTGTCAATTGTCTTTGTTGTGTTCAGATCCTGAAGTGGATGTGACGTTATCCTATCAGATCCATTCGGCATTAACAAAACTGTGAACTTTATATGTGCAACAAAATCACCTGCACCACCAAAGAACCAACCCTGTTGAGTCATTCTCTCATGTCCGCTAAAACTAGTATTAATGAAGGTTTTTTATGAATAGCCTATTATGCTTCATCATAGGAATCAAGATTTGATGTTAAGTACAGACCAGGCTTTTCATGTAGAACAGGATATGGCTGTAGAAGATCATGGTTAACACATTCAACCAGCCCAAGACGGGCTCTCTTCTCTTCCAAATCCCTGTGAAATACACAGTTTTCAGTTTAGTGCAACAATAATGCAAATGATATTATCAACTGTTAACGTGCGATGATAACCTTGCTGTGAAGGGCATGATTGGGAACTTCTGACTGATTTCACTGAATATGAATCTTGATGCTTTCATCTTCAAGCTATAGTTTTTGTCAACAGCCCTCTTATATATAGTTGTTTGTTTTTCGTCTAACAGTTTTGGCTGCAGTTGTTAATATCAAAAATATATATGAAACTCAAGTTTAAATTAGAACAAAAAAACATGTACGAAACAATGACATATAGGAAAAGTCAAAGCCAACCTTTCCTTCACCGGTGCTTGTCACGATATCAATGGAATACACCTCATTTTCTTCAAATTCTGCTTCATCAACTCTACTATCAGGGTTAGACACACTTAACACAACTTTGTTTCCATCAATAACAAACTGTTTCATTTGATGACTCAAAACTCCCTCAACAATTTTGCAATCATAAGCTGCAGCTACCTTCTGGATGGCTTCCGTTACATCAGAATTCTATAAATGACCAAAGAACTCCATAAATTGATATAGGGGCAATATGAAAATAATATCCTAAATAAAAATTTGCTATTTGGAACCTCAAATGATGCAGAAATGAAATACTTTCCCCATGGACCCATTTCATAATTATGTGCTCATCCTAATTACGCTTTCGTATAAGTTAAGAGTTTCCTTTTTATTGTGCAATGAGTTGTATGCTCGTTACATCCTAGAGGTTAGGTGTGGCCGTGTGGGCCACTAGCATCATGATAATTTTGAAATACTAACTCAAATAGTAACTTCACGTATAAGGCAGAATTCATGAAAATCTAAAAATAGAAAAGTAAACATAGTGAGACGGAAACAGAAATAGTACTGGTAATACTTTTGATAGCTCTATCATTCTGTAAGCTGTTTGTTTGGGATCAGACACAATATAAATATGAATTATCTAGACCTTTAATAACAATCCATGAGAAGAAAGGGTGTCGAGTTGTAGACATTGTTGTGTACTCAAGCATATCAAGAGTTCCAAGCCATCACATTTTACTTAATGATGAGCACAATCACTTTAAATTTAGGCCAAAAAGAAGCAGAACTGGAGATGAAATCATTTCATCAACAGTGTATGGAGAATGTGGATAACACTCTCTCCTTATTAAGAATTACCTTCCTTCCAGGCCTCACAAGTCTCAAAGCAACTTCAGCAGCGGTATTTGCTGCAGCAATTACATCAGCAGATCTGCCAGTAACTGGCCCATCTTGAAGCACATGTGTGTGTGCAACCACTGCTATAAAACCATCTATGTGACACCCCATATCACTGCAACAGACAAAAAACCTTATAATAAACATTACATATCATAGAATACACAACTAATAAGGTGTACAGCCTGGTATATTGAGTACATGAAAAACTAAACTATAATATGTGAACTGTAGTTTCGCAGAGAAAAGCTAAAATTGTGTTCCTTTTCATCTCAAATGCTCTACCAAAGACTCAAATTTTCCTTAATTAAAGCATTGAAGAAGGACTAAACAGATCTTTAGTACTTACATTTTCAACATATCACCATCTTCCAACACAGTCTCATCAGAAGACAAAGGAGAGTAGTGGCAAACAGTATTGTTAACCGAAATGCAGGTGGGAAAGGCAACACCCCTCTCAATCTTCTTCTTCACATTCTTATACATGTTTCCAGTTTGCCTACACCACAATCAATCACTCAGTACGGAATACAACATAGTAGGCAGGATAACAGGTCCCATACTTATAAAAAATTACTACGTAATAACGTAATATAGAAAACATACTCTCTAATGAATGTATCAGCCTTTTCACACAGATCAACAATCCTGGCTTTCGGCTTGCAATGGGACAAAACCAGTTGCACGGCCTCTACAAAAATAACATCAATTCTTTAAAAGAAATAAAACTTTCAGCGCGCAGATAACAATAATCAGCATTCACGCATATATGATGTATATCTGTGCTATCTAAGCATTACGCTGGTGATACCTCTGTATCAAATAATACGGGCAAAATACATCAACCAGTACTACATATGTACAAACACACACCCAGACGGAGTAAGATAGATACTTACTGTTTACGATTTCGGCTGCGCTCTTGTACTTGGTGACGACCTCGGGACTGGTGAGATCCAACTCCTTCTCCTCTCTCTCGTCGTCCGACATCGTTAGCGTTATTCACGCAACTGCAGGGAAACGGCGATGTGAAGCGTAAATGCACGGGAAAGAACAGACAACAGACTAAAATCGACGGCAAGGAGAAAGGAGAACTAGAAATGTGTTTGGAAGAATGTTTCGCGGAAGCTGGTGGAAGGAGAGGGTTTGAGCTAGGGTTTTTAGCCGCTCAGAAAATGAGAAATATAAAGCATAGGGGTGGAAATGTGAACATCCTATTAGACCTTCGCATGGCTTGAAAGCTGACCTATGGCAGTTACCTATGGACCCAACAGTTTACTTTCAAGGCTCAAGCCATATTTTTTTTTTGGGAAATCAAGCCATATTGTTTAAACAATAATACTTGTCCTTCACATTTTATAACATTTTGCACAATTTTTTATTATTTTTCATATATGACTGTGAAGTTAAATTACATAAAATGTATAAATAAAGAAAATTAAATATAAGAAACAAAAAATAAGCGTAGCTCCTTCGCGCACCCCAACAAATGCTGGGCGCACCCCATTTTTTCAAACTTGGACAAATTTGCCCTCTTATGTTTGTTAATCATACGGACTATTAATTAGTTTATTATTGCTAGTGCAACGTTATTATCCAACGCACACTACCAATTTCTCTATGCGGTATTTTTGTAGCAAACAATTACTCCTGACCAACTACTCCTACAATATTTACCAAAAAAAATATTACTCAAATTACAAATACGCTACGAGTATTATTTTTATAAAACATTATAATCTATTCATTTTGTTTGGATTTTTACAAAATTAAATATTATTTAATTTTTACAAAATTAAATATTATTTATAATCTTTCATATGGCACCAATATGATATGTTTAAGAGAATGATCACTCTGTTTAAGTTTGATTTAATGAGAAATTGCTAAATGTGTATTTTACCAAAGTGTTAATTTATAAGATGGCAACTTTGAAGTTTGAAATATACATATTAATATGACATAAATTCATATATTAGGAGACATTAGTTTATAATTATAATGCCATTAAGGATATTTGTAATTGTACTGGAATTTTCTAGTCCGGTCCAATCTAATCCAGTCTGTTTAAATTTGGTGTAATTTAGTATGGTCTAGATTAGTTTGGTTTGTAGGTGGTTGTTGTATATGTATTGTACAGTGATTGAAATCTTGTTTGATTTGATATAGGGAAAAGGTGCAAATAGGCCCATGTACTAACAAAAAAAGTTCAAATAAGCCCTTATTTAGGAAGTTCTGTCCGGCCGTCGTCATTTGGGGTGGTTCCTGGTGGAATTTTTTGATGAAATTTTTTGAGCATCTTATTCATCAAGTCTAGTTTGCTCATACCAAATTTCAGTCAAAACTTCAATTGGGAACGCATTCAAATGAATTCTTGAAAATAACTGCGCAGTTAGAAGCGCGGTTATTTTCAAGAATTCATTTGAATGCCTTCCCGATTGAAGTTTTAGCTAAAATTTGGTATGAGTAAACTAGACTTAAGGAAAAGGTAAAACGGGACAAACTTAAGAGGACGAAAAAGGTAAACGGGACAAACTTAATATGGTATGAGACAAACTTAATAAGACGGACGAAAAAGGTAAAACGGGACAAACTTAAGAGGACGGAGAGAGTATGTTTTTCTTTCCGAATAAGTTTTTGTAGTCATGACTGCCAAATAGTTGCAGTACTATGCATTCAACATGGGAGTAGTAACTCATATTTCGAAACAAAAAACATAATAGTCTTATTATGGAATTCCCTAGAAAAAACATAACAAGGGTTAGATTAAGACATTAAGTAGTAGTAGTGGTGTCTTACAAAAAAAAGCAAGAAGTAGTGGTGGGCCAAGTAACACCCTACTGCAAACTACATAGGAGTACATACGCAGTCGGCAGTACTCCGTATAACAAGCGCATGGATTATACTATTCCGTAAAACAAAAACTTAAACTAGGGACACTTTTGTCAAAATAGAGTGTGCATAGTAATTTTGTAGGTGCGCGAAGTAATGCCCAAAAATAAGTCACATATGAGAAACGCTCTTTAACATTGATTTGATGCACATAAATATAAATATAAATAAATAAGGAAACTGCTCGCACACAATTAATGTTTTTAAATACCAGAATCAATGTCTACAATAAAAGTTGCTACATTTGCAAGAATTGGTTATTTGTGTGTGGACGATTTCCTATATTTATATGTCTTGCCGATGAACTACTCATGCATATGATAGTAAGATAGTTGTGGGTGACCCAATTTGACTTGATACGTACACAATGCATACAAAAATCATTTTTCTTCAATAAAGTAGGATTCATTACTTGACGGTGTTCAAAATAAAACTAAAATATACTCCGTACTTTTAAAAAATTGAGCTAGTATATTTCGCTTATAGACAAAGAATATCATTAACTAAATAAATAAAATCATCAAATACATGGTCTCAAAAAAGTATGGCGAAGATCATGTTTAGATAAACATCGTACGTTTACATCATATGATTTTATCATATAATTTTAGATAATTTAGGCTGTTTGCAAACACAACTAAAAAAGCATTTTTCAGCTTTTGGCTTAAAAAAGCTAAAAAAGATGTTTTCAAACGACAACTTCTACTTAAATGAATTACTTAAAAGCTAAAAGCTAGAATCTGCTTTTTACTTTTTCTATTAAACAAAAAGCACTTGTTTTACCAAACACCACCAACTTTTACTTTTCAAAATCACTTTTTTCTCAAACACTACCAACTTTTAGTCTTTTATTATTAATCACTTTTTTACCAAATCATTTAAAAAAGTTAAAAGCACTTCCCAGTTGGGTTTTGCAGTTGGGTTTGCAAAAAGAGCCTTAGATATGTAGAGCCAAATAGCCAATACCCCTGTATGAAAGGTATGCAAATTTACCACGTATAACGTATTGAAGGCTTTGAAGCTTCATCATCCATCAAGTGCAAGTTAGACAGTTAGGGAGCAATAATAAAAACACTAATAGCGGTTATTTACTTTATATATAAATGAATAAAAGAATGTATAATAATGGTGAAATCACAGGCCAAAATACAGGCCCCTAATAAATGAATCTTCTAAACTAGTCTTGCTTTTATCATCTTTCAGTCAGAGAGATGTCATCACTGTTTCAAGAAATGGCAATATTTGTAGAACATAGCTCAGAAGTGTTACTCAGCCTTTATAGGTTTCGACGGTTATGTGTTGCTACAAAATTTTCCCAATGCAATTAGCATCACACTCACGTCATCCCAAGAACCTCTAGAAACCGAAAGATCGACCAGTTTGTTGCAGCATGACAACAGTTGGGGCTTATCGGAGCCAATGCAGAAAGGCCGGGCAACGTCTACTGCTTCTTGTGTGCTAACCTGATGAGCAAAGTTGGTAAATTAGTCACATAAGGTAAAACCAGAGCTGCAAAATTTACTAGGGCTAGATCGGGCAACTAGACCACCTAACAAGGCAAAATTGGAATCCTTAGCTCCTGTGAGATGAGAGCTTTCTATAGTTAGTAGGTAAATGCATTTCAAGTTCGTAACCATAGCGTTAGAAAAAAAATAGCACCGTTAAAATATGTTTTGCCAATTTAGACCGATTATTCTAAAATATAGAGAATTTAGCCCTACAGTCGGTCGGTGGGTTATCGCCTCATCGGGTATTGAAGAATTCAGCACAAAGAATTCAGCCCTAGAATCCAGCAAGTTAGTGCTAAGTGCTACAAGGCGATTTCATTATATTTTTGACAGAATGCTACTCCGTATTTCTTACAAATTCTAATTATATATTTTTCATTTTTTTCTTCAAAATGCAATTTTGGCATTATTATATTCATATAGACTTACCCGAAGTTAGAGTTAAATGGTTAAATTAGGAGCAATAAACATATTATAAGTTATAACTACATCACTGAAGACTGTTTAAAGAGGTGAAATCAATAGTTGGCATGAAAACTGCAAATTACCTTATCCCATAAGCCATCAGAAGCAAGGATCAAGAACTCCAGTTGAGAATGAAGGGTGATTACCCTCGTTTCTGGTTCTGCAATAACCCATTGCTTGAGTGACCGGTCCCCAATGCTTCTAGACACTGCTAGAGATCCCTGGATTCTGCACACACCACGACTATAGCCTACAAAGCCACCCTGCAATGAATCACAAATATGTCAGTATGTCAGGATATATGTGGCATTTTATGGCAATGAGATGAAGGTGGGTCAATGCTATTAAGCTTTGTGGATCTATCTTAAAAGGCCTTATATGGAGATTCTTGTTATTATATTGGTCAATGTGGATGGTTTAACATGTCACACAAGATAGTGACTAGCTAGAGCATATCAATCTTAAAACTCAATTGAGCTTAATAGGCTCTAATGAGACATTAAGACTTAAGGTTTTGTATTTCATGCTAAAAGTTTGAGTATCCCAAGACCTAATGTGATTCATTTGTACTTCTATTATTGACCAATGAGGAATCTTGCTTACCAAAGCCTCAATGCGTTCCTTTTCATCCGTTCTTGAAGGTCGATGATCAGAAGTAAGAGCTTCTCCAATGCCACCATTGCTCACAACAGCTCGACAATCCCCAGCATTGGAAACCACAAGATTGCTGTTACTAATAAATGCTGTAACACAGCAAGATCCACCTTGTAGATCTTGCTTCAAGAATTCAGTATCTGTTTTCAAGTAACCATTCTTCACTGCCTCCTTAATTTCGTCATCATTGTCACTGCTCTTTTCTATTTCATCCCAGATGTTCTTGACCAAGTTTTGTGATGCATACTCGGCCGCACTTGCTCCTCCATGCCCATCAAATACACCAAAAACAGCCTGAAAGTTACACATGAACAGATTAGACCTTCCTACGCATTCCCTCTTGTCCCAATGATTACGAGGTGCGAATGAAATTCTAATTGTAGTATAATTCAATTTTTTCTGAACAAATGCAAAATAATACCAAGGAAATTGCTCCAACCAGGAGAATAACATGAGAACTTTGCACGAATAGTGCTATCATGTCTATCCTAAAAATGAGGTCCATGTAGCCCTAATAAGGAATAAAACTAGTCAAAACTTCTTCTCTAGAAGTTAATGATAATGAGTCATGTTTTAAGAAAAATGATAGTTATGTTTGAAGAAATATATTACGGAATATGTTCTAGTCATATTTACTGAACTTAGTCGTAATTACTACATGCAAATTTATATTCTTCGTGTTTAAAAACAATACTAAAAGTTCAACTAGATGGTAGTAATGGAATTTGAATACGACAAAAGTCATAGAACATAAAAATAAGCAAAGAGATAAAATCTGAAAGAAATGGGTCTATAACATGAGTAGCTAAAAAATTAAACAGGCAAAAAGTGATAATCTTATGTGAGATATATGATCATGTTCTGAAAACAACACCATTATCATAATTATTGGTTCAAAGATCTCACTTTTATGAGGCAAGTGTTGGAGATTCTAGTCGATACTTAGTGTTATGTACAACATTCACATTATAAACTGCCTAATTAACTCAATAAAGTATACTGGATACTGCTACAACCCTAATATTGGAAAAGCACGAGCTATTAACTCCAAAATTATCTAAGGTGAGTGTACCTGATTACAATCTCCCCGGAGATTGACCATAGCCGAGTACCGATCTTCAATAGCCCTTCTTCTCTTCCCCCGTTTACAGCACACAGAGTACCCATCTCCTTCAAACTCCACCAGATCTTCTCCCATAGCAGTTCCTGCGTCCGGCCAGTCCCCAAAGGTCACCGGAACGTTGGGGATATCCAACCTCCCCGGCCGATTTCGCTTCCAAACAGTGGAGGAGGTCGAAGAAGAACAGTCAGAAGTAGAAGGTCGAATCAATCCACTCGGATGCGGCTTCGAGGCACGGAGAACCCGCAAAGGCGAAGACGGAGATGTGACGGATGAAGGAGAGAGTGAGCGGGTCAGAGCCTCCGGCGACGAGGAAGATGCGGCGCCGGCGGCTTTGCAGTGGACTGAAATTCTGGAAGGCGAGAAGACCGGTGAGCTAATCGCAACGGTACATGCCATGTATCCGTTCCTTCTGTTTTGAGTTTTGGGGGAAGCTATAATGAATTTTAACGTTCGGAATTCTTTAACGTTATTTGATTTGTTTCAGAAATGTTTCTGTGAATGGAGAAAAAACTCAAAAAGGGGTTTTATTTATACTTTTGGAGTTTGAGAAGAAGAGAGGGGAATTGAGTCAATTGAAAATTCAGTTAGGGTTGAGGTCAAAGTGGGGCCACCCCGTGTGTTCTCCATGTAATGGATATTTCCATGACCATGCATTTGACAACTGAACTATGGGCTGTTTGCAGATTGTATTTACCCAATTTGTTGTGTTGGGTATAATACAACTCATACGCGTAGATAATACGGAGAATTCTTTCTACTTATGTAGTTATGTTACCATCATCACGTTTATTAGTATGGCGACTTCATGGAAACGAGAGGAGACCTTCTTAGAGAATGGTTTGGGTTAGATGACACATCTTGCTGCTGATTTTGACATGTATTAATTATGTAAAAACATTCAGTGGAGAAGTTGTGATTTTTGTGATCTCATGATGACATGTGTGCTTATCTCATGTAAAAGAATGAAGGCCGGTTAAGTGTTAGGTCTGTTCTAAAAATCATTCTACAAGTCTGACTAGTCCCCGCTTAAACGCTAGGCGGTGGTCGGACGCCCCGATTTCCGCTCAGGCACTTTGACTAATTGGTTTGTCGTCTACGTGAATTAGTCGGCCCCCTATGACGTCTAGTTATCCGCCTACAGCGCCTAATCGGGCCACCTAGTTATCCCCGATTTACTATAATTTTATTTTTCTAAGTGATATAAATACTTTAATTTTAGCCCTGGATATACAGAAATGAAGTTGTAAATTACGATAAAGACTATATATGTTTATATATATATATATATATATAAATTTTATTATTATTTATATCTATAGATAATACATTTCAAAGGTACAAATATGGAAAGTTTTGCCGTGTGTTATCTTCTAAGTAAACATTCATTATAATATTTTAGATTCTCTTTCCAATTTAGTAAATTAATTATAATTATGCTTCGTTACATGCATTATTAGACTTTAATTAGGTTAGAATTCATCAAACGTTAAGTTAGATTAGGATTCATCAAACGTTAATTAGTGTTGGGTTAATGGCCCAAGTTGAGGTTCGACCCATTTACCCTTCCTTCCGAACGTACGTCGAGATAGAACACCAAGCTAGCCTAACCCACGTTCCCCCAGGGGAGACGAACGTGTACAGTTGGGGCAGATGGGCCAACGGTCCATCTCGACGAACGTCTATGCAGGGACAAGGAGCAGGACCACGGGTCACCGGAATGGCGACGAACGTCGTCATAGAGAGCCCCTAGCCATCGGAGGCAGTCCAGTCCGCATGGTGAGAATCCACAAAGGCCAGGGGACGAATGGCCAATACCCCTTGGAGGCCACCTGGGGCAATCCAGCTCGCTCCCGGGCGGACGAACGTCCCCACTAATTAGGCGGGAACCCTAGATTCTGGCGGGAAGTGCATTTAATGCTGGAGATTTGGTGGTTGAGACACCAGCGAACCACAGGCTTCCACGTCAGTATAGCCACCTGCCCATTGGTGGGTATAAATAGAAGCATTTATTTCATTGTAAAGGGTTGGCAACTTTCTATTCTTAGCACTCTAGCTATAGCATTCTTACCCGCAGCACTTCTACTGCCTTGTAAGACGAACGGCCGACGAGCCTTAGCGAAAAGTATTGTATTAGGGAGTTATTAAGAGATAATAATACCCAATCACTTACTTGCTGCTTACTGTTCTCCTTGATCCATATTACTTGCTAGTTGGGCTAGATATTCATACACACTCCACTCGAAATCCTTGGGCTTACGTGTTGGACCCGAGGGTTGAAGGAATAAACCTCAACACTGGCGCCGTCTGTGGGAAACTGAACTAAAAGTTTCCAAAACTCTCCCAAACAGCTACTAAATCTACCCACAGCAAGCATGATGACAAGGAATAATCGACAACGTGACCTCTCCGAGCAGCTGTCCCGCGGGCGAAGCAACCGCGGGCAAACCACGGAACGCTCCGAGACGTTGGGAACTACTGGGGGTGAGGGTGGCCTCACCAACCTCATCCCCCACGAGGCCAGACGCGACCCCCGACTCATGAGGGAGTTGGCGGAAAGGATGCGCCGGATGGCGGATGAACAGGAGGCGGATGAGGAGGTGTACTCAGCTAACACCATCTGGACGCCCATATCACCCATCCACCACATGCAGTCCCTGGATGAGACAGCGGAATCTGCCGGGCGTCGGACGCCCGTCCACGCGAGGTTGGGCCAAAATCCGTCCTCCCACGGGGCTGGGGGGCACACCAGCGTCAGTACCTCTCGCTATGGTTGGCAGGACGATCATCGGGGGCACACACCGGATGTTCCCTCAGAACATCAGGACACAGCCATCACCCCCGCTGCCAGTAATATTGGACGACATTTCCAAAGGCGCGGTGGCCATATTACCCGAAGGCAACCCGACGCGGTTGCCCCACGAAGGAACATTGCGCTCGAGGCCGCCCCTCCTGTGTCCCCCGGAAGGGCCGCACAGGAGGCCCGGCTAGAGGCAATGGAGCGGCGAATAGCCGAGATGGACAGACGGGAGGAGGCCACTCCAGCTACGCCTCGCTTCTCCCTCACCTCACCATTTACTCCGAGGGTCATGAATGCAGAGATCCCGCGGGACTGCAGACCACCCGGAGGAATAGTATACAATGGGACCGGAGATCCCAAAGCTCACTTGATCAGCTTCCAGGGGAACCTCTCCATGCTGGGAGCATCCGATGAGGCCATTTGCCGGCTCTTCTTCAGTACTTTGAGGGGACCGGCGCAGGAGTGGTTCGGGCAGCTGAGACCCGGATCCATAGACAATTACGAACAGTTGTCTCAGCAGTTCATGGTGCAATTCGCCGCCAGCACCACCCCCAAGAAGAGCTTCACATCGCTCACCAGTGTGAAGCAGGGGAAGGACGAGCCTCTGGCCAAATTCCTGGTCAGATGGAGAGACGAAGTACTCCAGGTAGATGACCTGGACGAGCGGCTGGGAGTGAACATGTTCACCAGCGCTTTGGCAACAGGGGACTTATACCGGGACCTCCGAAGAAACCCCAGCACCAGCTATACCGAGGTACTGGCTCGGGCACAGAAGTATGCCTCCATTGAGGAGGAAATCAGATTGAGGGACGGCGCACCGGCGGCCCCTTCCCGGAAATTATCAGACAGGCTCGGCCCCGGAGGCGGCCCCTCCCCCCAAAACAAAAGACAGAAGACGGACGGAGGCATGGTCCCGTGGAAGGCCCACCCTGAGGCAAGCACCGTGCGCCCAGGGGATTATCACGTCCCTTTGGCCTACCCCGTGGGCCAGATCTTCGACGCCATCAAGGACAAGGGCCTCCTGAGGGAGCCCCAAGACAAGAAGGCGCTTATGGGTCTTGATGAGACCGCATACTGCGAGTACCATCAGAGGGTCGGCCACCTTACCGACAACTGCAAACAGCTGAGGATGGCCATCGACGAACTGATCCAACAGGGCTATCTGGACGAGTTCACCCAGCTACTGAAGAAGAATAGCCCGAGGCAGCCGAATCCGAGATCACGGTCATGGCGTCGCGACGATCGGCGCGAGGCCGAACCAAAAGACGTAGATTATCGAAGTGCCGATAAACGTCCGGAGGAGTCCCTCGGCCCGAACGGCGGGAAGAAGAAGTTGGAGATCAAGGTGATCTTCGGGGGTGCTGAGACTGAGGACACACCTGCTGAGCGGAAGAAGTTTGAGAGATCCCTCTATGTGGGCTCCATATCGGCTCCCCCCACTAAAAGGAACAAGGTGGAGGCCATCACCTTTGGGCCGCCCGACCTACCAATGTCACCGGCCCCGCACAGGGATGAGTTGGTAATCAGCATGGATATCAACAATGCGATCGTCCGCCGCGTCCGGGTCGACACTGGGAGCAGCGTAAACGTCCTTTACTGGGAGGCGTTCGAGGGAATGAAGCTGAGAAAGGATCAGCTGCCCCCCCTGCGCACCCCTCTTTCTGGCTTCACAGGGGATTGCATCGACGCGGAGGGTACCATCGGCCTCCCCGTGGAGATCGGGGACGGACCTCACACCACCCGCATCCGGATGACTTTCGTCGTGGTCCGCCTGAAATGTGCTCACAACGCAATTTTGGGGAGGCCCGGCTTGGAGGATCTTGAGGCCATATGCTCCGTGCGGCACTCATGCATCAAATTCCCCACTGAAACTGACGTGGGGGTAGCCCGCACGGACCCACATATGGCCAGGGCCTGCTACACGAAGGCCATGGAAAGGTTCAGCGAGCGGGAAGCCCGGGTCAATAGCATTTCTGAAAAGGCCAGACAAGCCGATTTTGATGCTCGTCTGGAACCGGCTGCCGTGCTCGAAGAAGTGGAACTGGATGACCCTTCGGACAGGAAGGTGTCCATAGGCGCCGACCTTGAGCCTGAGGTCAAGGAGGGGGTCATAGCCATCCTCCGGAAGTTCAAGATCCTATTTGCTAGAGGGCCGGAGGACATGCCAGGCATTGATCCGAACCTCATATGCCACCGACTTGCCGTACGATCGGATGTCAAGCCCGTCCAACAGAAGAAGTGATACATGGCAGCCGAACGGCGGGATTTCATCAAGAAGGAGGCTACTACGCTCCTCAGCATCAGGCACATCCGGCCGGTCGTCCACGTGGAGTGGTTGGCCAATGTGGTATTAGCCCCAAAGGGCGACACATGGCGGATGTGAGTCGCTTACTCGGACCTCAACAAGGCCTGTCCGATGGATCCATATCTGGTGCCGAGGATCGACCTGCTCGTAGACGAAACGGCGGGCTGCGAGCTGCTCAGCTTCATGGATGCATTCAGAGGTTATCATCAGGTGTTCATGCACCCGGATGATGCAGAGAAAACGGCGTTCGTCACGGCGGACAGCGTGTACTGTTACGTGGTCATGCCGTTCGGACTAAGAAACGCCATGGCTACCTTCCAGAGGATGATCGGGATGTTGTTCAAAGACGTACTGGGCAAAACCATGGAAGCTTACGTGGACGACATCCTGATTAAGAGCAGGAAGAAGGAAGACCACGTCCGGGACATGAAGAGGATCTTCACCATCATGGAGGGGGCTAGCATGAGACTCAATCCGAAGAAATGTGCCTTTGCCGTCAAGGGTGGCAAGTTCCTCGGCTACATGATGAGCGAACGGGGGATCGAGCCTAACCCAGAGAAGGTAAAGGCAATAGTTGACATGGAGGCCCCAAAAAATCTGAAGGACGTAAAACGGCTCACCGGACGACTGGCAGCCCTGAGCCGATTCATGTCAAAACTAACAGACAAGGCGATCCCCTTCTTTCAGATCATGAAGAAGGCGAATCCCTTTCAGTGGACACCAGACTGCCAGGCTGCCTTTGAGGATTTCAAAGTATACCTCTCCTCTCCGCTCGTCCTCACCAAAGCAGACCCAGGGGAGCAATTATACATGTATCTGGCAGTAGCGGACCTGGCTGTGAGCGCTGTATTGCTAAAAGAGGCAGAGGGCGTTCAGCGACCAATCTATTTTGTGAGCAAGGCACTGAACGGCCCGAAGACTAGATACACACTGATGGAGAAGACGGTCCTCGCCTTGATAGCATCCATCAAACGCCTGGCACCGTACTTCCACGCACACCCGGTGACAGTATACACAACACAGCCTCTCGCCACAATCCTCAAGAACCCCATGGCCAGCGGGAGGATAACCAAATGGTCCCTGATGATCGGCCAGTACAATATAGAGTTCAAGTCGAGGCCGACGATCAAGGGGCAGGCGCTGGCAGATTTCATTGTCGAATGTACCGCGCGCACCGAGGACGATCCCCAAAGCGACAATGACTTCAACAACTGGTGGGAGATGTACACCGATGGGGCCTCGAGTGCGCGGGGTTGTGGCGGAGGAGCAGTGATCACTTCACCTGAGGGTTTCAAGGCCTATTACTCCATGAAGTTTGAGTTCAAAGTCACCAACAACGAGGCTGAGTACGAGGCACTGATCGCAGGACTGAAATGTGTAAAAGCACTCGGAGCAGCTCGTCTGAAGGTGAGGATGGACAGCCAGCTAGTGGTAACCCAGATGAACGGGACGGCCGAAACCAGGGAAGAGAGAATGAAGGTTTACAAGGAACTCGCGGAGGAACAAACCGCGCAGTTCGAACAGGTGATAATCGAGCAGGTATCGCGGGTGGAGAACGCCGAGGCTGACATATTATCCAAGCTAGGCAACCCCCCGACCGATGACCCCGCGACGAGCATCCCCCGGCACATTAGGGGCTTCGTCAGGCAAGAGACACTCTCGGCACCGGCGACGGACGTCATCCAGGTAGAGGCCATCTCAATCGCCGAGCCTAACTGGTCGAAGGACATCGCCGACTACCTCAGGGATGGGACGCTCCCCGGGCCGGAAGATGATGGCAGCTCCGGAAGAGCAGCTTGGATAAAGAGACGTGCCCCCAATTTCGAACTCATTGACGGGCAACTCTACAAAAAGACATTCGGCGGGCCATACTTGAGATGCCTCCCGCCAAGCTTGGCAGCGGCTGTTGTTGAAGAGATACATGAAGGCATTTGCTCCAGCCACCAGGGTCCCCGCACCTTGGCCCGGAAAATCATCCTGCAGGGATACTACTGGCCGACCATCCAGCAGGATTGCTTCAATCATACTCGGAAATGTGCAGTGTGCCAGCAATATGCTCCCGTCCCCGGCCGGTCGACAAGTTTCTACACTCCAATGACGGTTGCATTACCTTTTGCCAGATGGGGCATAGACCTGTTGGGCCCCCTTCCGACGACGACCGGCGGAAGAAAGTTTGTCATTGTGGCGATTGACTGCTTCACAAAGTGGGTAGAGGCCGAGCCGCTGGCCTCCATCACTGAATATCAATGCCAGAGGTTCCTCTGGCAGAATGTCATATGTCGCTTCGGGATTCCAGAGCAGATCGTCACCGACAACGGCCGGCAGTTCGTCGGCAGAGGATTCGAGGCATACTTGGCGAAGTGGGGCATCAGGCACTCCAAGGCCTCGGTGGCCTACCCGCAGGCCAACGGCCAGGTGGAGAACATGAACCGGACCATCATGGATGGAATCAAGAAGAAATTAGAAGATTACGCGTCCACCTGGCCGGAGCAGCTCAACTACGTACTCTGGACATACAGAACAACCCCAAGGACGGCAACCGGCAAAACACCTTTTGCCTTGGCATACGGGTTCCAGGCCAAGGTGCCAACAGAGGTGCTAGTGCCCACACATCGCACGAAGCATTTCCAACCGGAAGATAACGAGGCCAACCTACGAGCGGAGCTCCATTTCATCGAGGAACGGAGGGACCTAGCAGCTCGTCGCATGGAGGAATATCACCGAGCCACCCAAAGATACTTCAACAAGGCGGTGAAGATCCGTGAAATTGAAGTCGGGGACCTCGTGCTCAGAAAGAGAGAGAAGAGCAAACCGCTCGAAGGTGGCAAGATGGCCAAAAATTGGGAAGGGCTGTACAGGGTCATGAGAAGATACAACCAGGGGACGTTCCTCGTCCATACCTTGGAGGGGAACCACGCTGGGATCTGGAACGTCGAACACCTGAAGAAATTCTACCAGTAGCTAGAGATAGATCATTTTTGTCATATTTGGTCGAAGCACCATGTAACATTACCGATCAACTCCTTCTATGATAAAGAATTCCTTCGTGTCTTTCACTTCCTATAGAGATCGAAGCCGAAATGCTATTAAAAAGATTTCCTCCTCAAAAAAAAAAAAGATGAGGAGAAGGGGAGTCAAGCTCCTATGAGAGAGGGAGTCTTGGCGAGGTATGCCAGATCTTCCTTCGCCGCGTATGACGAACGTCTCCTGACACGGAGGCCAGTAGGAACGTGGGGGGTGGGGGGGGCTAGACGAACCAAAGGGAACCTCGGCAAGATAAACCAGTTCCTCCCATTTCCTGTGGATCGACGAACACCTTCTGCCAGAGCAGAAGGCTAATAGGGCCACGAGCATGGGACGACGAAGCAGGGAACCCGCGATAGGGTAAACCAGTGTCCTCCTTGCGATCGGTGAACACCGAACGTCTTCTTCGAAGCAAGAAGGTTAGTAGGGTCCCGACAAGGACGAACGAAGAAACGGGAACCCTGACAGGGTATACCAGTTCCTCCCCCCTGATGAACGGATGACGAACGTCTTCTGCGAAGCCAGAAGGCTAGTAATTCACGACTGGGGATGAACGGAGATAGGGAATCCCGACGCGGATAAACCTGTTTCTTCTCAGAGTGGGGATGACGAACGTCTCCTGCGAAACCAGGAGACCGGTAATCACGAAACATGGGAAGAACAAAGACCGATAAAAGACTCCAAAAAAAAGCAAGATATGCTAGACGAACATGGAGCATGAATGATTTTATTCTTCGGTGCTGATGACCGGAAAGATACAATGTGTAAGGTACAAAGTAAGCAAATGAAAAAATTGGTATAAGTACAAGACAATGGACGGAGAATAACTGCTGATCAACGTCCGGAGTTGGGGCCTTGAAGGGGATCTGCTTGGCTTTCTCTTTGGCTTCGGTCGCCTCCTGCTCCCCAGGCTCTTTCAGCAGCTCAAGTGCCCCCGCATGGGCGTCCACCATCAGCAGATCAAAGCCAGCAACCTCCGGATCGAAAAGAGCCCCGAAGTGACGCTCGAACGTCGGGAGATTCTCTGCCACTAGCCCAACCATGCCCTTACGATAGGTATCATCGGCGAGATCATCAAGGAAACGCCTTCCGGTGGGGGTGGCTTGGAGCAACTTAATCCCATCCAGATAGGGGTCCAGGCAGGTGGCCAAAAACTCACCGACGAGCCTCGGGAGGAACCTCATGGCCATGGTATGAATGGCGCCAGTATAAGATTTGGATTTCTGGAACTCAATGGAACCAGACTCCTTGATCTTGGCAACATCGGCCTCATAGATGGGAACATGATTATCCACGCCCGTACGGCGGATTTCCACCTTGGCCTGCTCTACGGCCCACATCCGGCTACGGAGGTCCACGAGCTCGGCCTCCTGTTTCCTAAGGAGCTCCCTCTGAGAAGCATTCTCCTGGACAAGCTTGTCATAGGCATCGGCCTTCTCTTGGAGAGTTCCAGCCCTGCCTTTGGCATTCCTCAGAAGGGCATCACATTCAGCCCGTACTCTGGCCATCTCCCTACCCTGGTGCTCGAAGGCCATCCGAGCCCTGTGAAAATAAAGCCCGGCCTTATCCAGAGTGCTCTGACCGCACTCCAAGAGATCTTCAGGGGCCTCTTGAGCGGCGAAGTCTTGCGGAACCTTGAGATTCAGCCCACACCAGATAGAGGACGCTGTCTGGCCAAAGAGCATCATCGACTCTTTACGAGGACCAACCCCGGAGAACTCAATCAGGCCAAGGGAGGACCCATTGGCTTCTGGGGGCGAAGAAGGACGAGCTTCGTCAGAACCCTTGACAGTCTGGACATCCTCATCTCGGAGGCGACGAACGTCAGAATTCCGCAGGGGAGAAAGATGGGGCTTATTCCGGGAAGTGGGCTTCCGCTTGAGGGGACTCCCGGGCTCACCATCAGAGTCATCGGCCACTATGATGGCCTTGGATGCAATACCCTCGACACGCAGCCTCTTGGAAGCACTGGCCCCCGAAGCGTCATGAGCCCGTGCTCTGGTCACCCGAGATTCAACCTTGGGGACGAGCGGCTTCTCGAGCTTGCTATGATCCTTGTGCTCGCGGCCAGCGGCAGTTGGAGCATTGTTGGTACGACCCATGGTGGACGTGGATGGGAAAACTCCTGCACAAAAAGAACCAAGACGTTCAGAGCCGTAACAACGAAGAGATGATGAAACAATACAAGTACAAACGGATGCACCTAACCCAGCCCGAGCTTTAAAAGGCTCGGCCACCAGCAACCGGAGGTTCTGGATGCCGAGTCCAACTATGCGCTTGGCATACCCAAGCTCCTCGTCCGTCATGGGTGGCAGAATCGTCTTCACCGGGTAGGCATTCCATCGGTCAGGGAATGGCATCGGTGAGCCTACTCCGGCAGGAAGAAGCGTTCTTCCCAGCCGTCCGGATTCCCGGCGTTGTTCGAGAACAGGACCATGGACGGACGGGCGATCAGGGTCAAGTACCCCGTACGTCCGAAGGGGGACCGCCGGAAGAAATGGTGCAGCAGATCCACGGTGGGGGTCACACCGACGCTATGGCATCTAATTATGAAGCCAGCGATTATCCGATAGGCGGTAGGGACGAACTGCGCAGGCACTATCTCAAGACTCCTGAAAAGCTCCAAGTGGAAGCTGTGCAAGGGGAAGTTCATCCCGGCTATCACCGAATCCAAATGGACCACCACATAGCCGGGCAGATGGCGCATGGGGTTGCGCAGGCGCCGATCATCGTAGATCCTTGGGGGATAAAACCATTGGCCGATCAGACGCTTATCAGCGTTCGTCAAGCGTTGGTTTTGGCGCCGGACGCACGAGAAGCTAAGGCTGTAACGGGGAGGCCGGGGCGGCATTCCCCGCTCATAATACTCTAAGTCATCACCAGAGGAGCAACCATCGTCGAAACGAGTTCCGGAAGACATGACAACGAACGGTACCTTGGGATTTCGAGGCTCAACACGGCTCATAGGAAATCTAGAGAGAGAAAGCAATTGCGCAGCGTAAGGAGATGTGTGAGTGAATCACATGGTTCTGGGTACTTATAGACTGCACCGTGGAATCACGCCAACCGAAGTGGGACACGTGGCACCCAGCTACCGGTACCTACCACGGTATTAAAGGTGCCTCGATTTTTGTCGCCGCATAATCACGACAAGGAAATCCGGATCGATGCCACGAACGTCCTACCGGGGAAACTTGTCAGCTCCAAAGGATCCAGTGATGCCCAGAGACCGCACCCATTCGGCTGTGCCTAATATCGGCGGCTAGTGGGAGTTGTACACATCAAAAGGGTACGTTCGTATTTCCATGCTTTGCGCCACAGAAACATTGAGGCTGGACGAACGTCTCTACCAAGTGCTGGTGCTTGGGAGTACGTTCGTATCCCCATACCTTGGTTTGCCACTGACCAAGGAGGTAGCCACCAACGAACGTCGTCTCACGGAATTGGAATTGACTACAGACAATGGTTAGTCATATGCTCGCACTTATAAGATGGACGTCGCTGTCAGGATATGGATGCCGGACGATACGTTCGTATCTTCATACTTGGGAAATCCACTCTTCGCCAGCAAGCAGGCATCGGCGTCGAGCGTCGCCACCATACAACAAGCTCTCGCAGTGCGTCCGCACATTCGGGTACGTACGGGAGCATGGCAAGGGGGCGCCCATTGTGCTAAACAAATGGAGGATTGGTATGAACGTCCTCACGGACTCTAACTTTATCTTAAAGATTCAATGTACAACAAAGCCCCGAAGGAGATTCCACACAACTGACGATGAAGCAAAGGGAAATAATGAAGTAAAAAACACACGAACGTAGAGACAATTATGGGCAAAAAGTGTGTATATTCTTCAGCTCTAACGGCTGGGCATTACAAGTTCAAAACAAGGGAATTACAAACTATATTACGCAAAAAAAGGGGGATTCAGGCCGGCTGTTGCCCGGGTTCAGCTCCTCCTCTTCAGCTTCGGGCTCGGACGTCGGGGGCTCTGGGGTCTCTCCTCTGGCTTTCGCTCCCTCCCGGCGCTGATCCCTCCCCAGTTTCCCTAAGGCTTGGGTCAGCAGGTCATCGTCAGTATTCGCAGCCAAGTCAAAATCGGGCCCCAGCAGCTTGGCGAATATGGGGAGAGTGGCCCTGACCCCCTCATTGTAGCCGGCGGCGAAGGTGCTATCGCCGACCTCATAAAGGAACTTATGGGACATGGGGGAGCTCTCTAGGATCCGGACGCCGCACGCCAGACGCTGCCGGGGCGGTATCTTCGCCAAAGTTGCAGAAAACACGTCACCAAAGGCCCCGGCGCAGTAGTCTTTGGCGGAATCCATAAACTCCCCAGTGTTCCGATAGCCGGAGGTATCAACCAGCCACTCCGGAGTTGCATCCTTCTTGACGGGGAGCACCGGAACAAGCTTGAAGTCGGCTTCCTCAAGGCCGGCCAGCTGATTATGAGATTCAGCCCGCAGAGCCGCGAGCTCCCTATCCTTGGTCGCGGACTCTGCCTCTGTGCGACGGGCAGCCTCCCGGGCTGTGGCAATGGCGGCATCAGCCTTCACCATGGCCTCCCTCAGGTCGTCCTTCCTGGCAGCCTCGGCTTGCAGCACCAGTAGCCCGGACTGGACGAAAGAAGGAGAAAGTAGAACATATGGTCAGAAGACGAACGTCAGGAAGAAGATGTACTCAGATCTAGTAATGAAGGAATACCTGAAGAGCAGCGGCCAGAGCAGCGCTGGTCGCCTCAGAAGACGAGCGGGGAGGCAGCTCAAGGCCGGCCTTGAGGGCCAGCTCCCTCTAGAGTTCTTCCGCCGGACGGCTCAAGGGCAGAGAGCCGGCGTCTTCAAGCAAGGGCCCGGTGGAGGCGGCCTCGCGGCCCCTCTTGTGCTTCTTCTGGGGGACCTTTTCCTCCCCCTTCTGGGAAACCGCCTTCGTAGGGACGACTGGCGGCGGGAGAACAGCAGAAGCAACGGGGGCCCCAGACCCTTGGGCCAGCACGGTGGCAATCAGGTGCTGCTCACCTTCAGCCGTGCGCCGAGCGGCATCAGAGGCCGAAGAAGTAGAGTCCGAGGCCGGGGCATTCTTGGCCTTCTCCAACGCAGCCTTGGCGGCAGCCGCCTTGGCCTTCCTGGTTTTCAAGCATTCGGCATGATTCATCTGGGCTTCGTCTGGTGGAGAACCTGCATGGAACAATAAAGGGTTAAGAGACGAACGGAAATGGGACAAGACACTCACCTCGAAGGACAGAACCGCCCGATGCCCCGAGACGAGCGTCGAAGGGTGGAAAAAGTCCAGGGACACGGGCGGTACCTATGCCTGCCCCGGAGAGTGCCTCGAGGGTTAGGTAGCCGGCAATAGGGCAGATGCCGCCCTGCAACACCTTCTCCACGTCCCCGCTCAGATCGTCAGTCAGCTCCGGTGACTCAATCTTTGGGGGATAGCCGTTCCACCGAACCGGGAGAGGAGGGCCGTCGTATCGAAGGAAGAAGAAGCGATTCTTCCAATCGTGGATAGACGAAGGATAGCTCTTGAACAGCCTCCTTCCTGGACGAGCGGCCACGCTCAGGTAACCATCGGAGTTCTGGGGAGTGATGCGGTAGAAATAGTGGAACAGGTCCAAAGTGGCAGTGGCTCCCGCAAGTTTGCAGCGCACCAGGAAGGCTGATATGAACCTATAGGAATTTGGCATGAACTGCGCCGGGGCCACCTGGAAGCAGTGGAAGAACTCCACATAGAATGAATGGAGTGGAAACCGAAGCCCGGCCTCAACGGAGTCCAAGTGGAGCATAATCATCCCCGGACGTCTCCTCATCACATGCTCTGCGCCTCTCACGCTCCAGACGAACGGCGGGGGGAAGAAAGTGCGGATTTTGTTGAGAGCCACACGGGAGAGGACTTGGTCATGATCAAGGGCGCTCCTGATCGGACAGATGTGGCGCTCCATATCCATAGGGATGCCTAGGTCATGCACCTCCATGTCAGAGCCGGATTCGGCCTCTTCCCCAGAATCATAGTCAGCAGGACGCTCATTCAGGGGGACTGCATCAATAATGTCTACTGCCCCGTCAACATTGCCAACTCCGGCGTTGCTCCCACTACCTTGGGAGGCATCATCTGGCTCACCATCGGCCCGGATGGTCCCCACTGTCGTGGCCGAACCAGAAGTCCCAGAAACACTAGCCTTCCCGGAAGAAACACTAGCTTGAATTCATAGGGTTCTTGAATTCTCCCTTGCACTAGCCTTCCTGGAAGAACGCGCACCGGAATCGGAGGAGGAGCCCGAAGAAGAACCCGATGAACCGGAATCAGAGCTTGACGAAATCTCCATCGAGGTCATCTTGGCGAGAATTCAAGACAGATAAAAGAAGCAGAGGAGGAAAATTACCTTACGAAGGAAACTAGCCGGAACTCGGAAGCGGGGGAGAAAACTCGAGGAGCAGCGGAGATTCTAGAGCAAGGGAGCAGAAATTGGGAACCCTAGTCCAGAGGGAAAACCCGACATTTATAGGAGAAGCACCGATGGGGGAACCAACGAGGGGTTGACACGTAGCAAGGAGCGTATTCCGGCTCACGCGCTGTGCGTGGGGTGGAAGCATAATGATGACATTTCCTCGGAAAATGCACCGTCGCAGTAGCAGCCGTCACCTTGGTTCCTGAGCCATCGACAGCTGTTAAGCACCATGACCACGAGCGTACGCCTTCACCGGGTGAAACAAACACAAGTACGAGATCACGAGCGTCTTATCCTCAAGGGAAATCATACTTCCTTATGTCCTGTGCATGCTCAGAACATCAGAAGTGGGGGACTTGTGTTGGGTTAATGGCCCAAGTTGAGGTTCGGCCCATTTACCCTTCCTTCCGAACGTACGTCGAGATAGAACACCAAGCTAGCCTGGCCCACGTTCCCCCAGGGGAGACGAACGTCTACAGTTGGGGCAGATGGGCCAACGGCCCATCTCGACGAACGTCTATGCAGGGACAAGGAGCAGGACCACGGGTCACCGGAATGGCGACGAACGATGTCATAGAGAGCCCCTAGCCATCGAAGGCAGTCCAGTCCGCATGGTGAGAATCCACAAAGGCCAAGGGACGAACGGCCAATACCCCTTGGAGGCCACCTGGGGCAATCCAGCTCGCTTCCCGGGCGGACGAACGTCCCCACTAATTAGGCGGGAACCCTAGATTCTGGCGGGAAATGCATTTAATGCTGGAGATTTGGTGGTTGAGACACCAGCGAACCACAGGCTTCCACGTCAGTATAGCCACCTGCCCATTGGTGGGTATAAATAGAAGCATTTATTTCATTGTAAAGGGTTGGCAACTTTCTATTCTTAGCACTCTAGCTATAGCATTCTTACCCGCATCACTTCTACTGCCTTTGTAAGACGAACGGCCGACGAGCCTTAGCGAAAAGTATTGTATTAGGGAGTTATTAAGAGATAATAATACCTAATCACTTACTTGCTGCTTACTGTTCTCCTTTATCCATATTACTTGCTAGTTGGGCTAGATATTCATACACACTCCACTCGAAATCCTTAGGCTTACGTGTTGGACCCGAGGGTTGAAGGAATAAACCTCAACAATTAGTTTACAATTCATAAGTATCTTCTACGTAATTCCTAAAACATAATTCAAAATACTATCTAACACATCCTAAAAAGTTCCTAAAGTTACAATGGATTAGAATTGATCAAACGTTAAGTTAGATTAGAAATCATCAGTTAATTTAAAATTCATCATCCTATCTTCTTCGTAATTCCAGAAACATAATTCAAAAAAACTTCCTAACACATCCTAAAAACTTCCTAGATTGGATTATATACTACGTAATTGAAAAAACTTTCTAAAACTTCCTACAAATTCTAGGTTACATTAAATTAAAATTTAAAAAAAAAACAATTATTAATTACGGAGATTTTATTGTGTTCGATTAGACACCATCAAAGTTCTATACATTAATTATGTAAAATTGTCTCAATGTCGATCTATAGACGATACATTTATTTATCATAATATAGGTTAGATCTTATCAAATCAGATCAAACCAGAAAATTCGAGTTCAGTTAAAAACATCTTTAAAGGAGTACTCTCTAAATTTAGACTCCATATCAGATTAGAATAAATCTCCCAAAACATTCTACACATTCTAATGTCCTAATATAATACTAATAAAGGTAATAAAGATCAATGTTTTTAATTTGATCGATTTTTTGCTTAAACATATCTGAATGCTTTTTAAAGTTATTTAGAACTATTTTTTATCGTTTGAAAAGTGAGAAATAATATTTTGAGCAGTATTGGTAATACACATATGGTGTGATATTATGAGTAATAAAAAGTATTTTGAATTAACTTAAAGTACATGTATTCCAAATGTAAAATAGATATTGCAGTTTTTAAAATCTTTATATTAATACGGAAATTTTTTATATTTCAAAATATAATAATAATAATTTTATCTTCAGAGTCAAAATGGTGTAAACAAAATTAAGTAAGATCACAATTTTTAAAATTTATTTGAAAAAAAAAACTTTTTTGGAAAGCACAAAAAAGCTTTGAAAAAGACCAACATTTAAAAAACATTAAGAAATTAAAAAATATGTACAACTTACACGGGTAAAATGCTAGAATGCGTTGAGAAGCATTTTAATAAAAGAAAATTGAAAAGGGTAAATTTGTGTCTTAGACGGGTTAGGTTTAGTAATTCTAGGAGGCACAGAAAGCAATTTTCTATTTAGATACATAGAGCCCATTGGTAACATTGAAATTGGTTGAATCAGATAAAATTGAAAATGGTATATTTGTGTCTTACACGGGTTAGGGTTAGTAATTATAGAGTCTAGACGACGCATAAAGCAATTTCTTATTTGGATACATAGAGCGCATTTGGTGACACTGAAATTGGCTAAATAGGATAAATCTGGTGAAATTATGGTTGAAGTGTTGCATTGGCTGAGTTATTGAAAAATTGTATTTAAAATATATTTTGTTAATTAAGTTAAGACAAAATTACATGAAAAATAGTTATAATAATGTTCTACAGTAAATTCAGCCAATTTAGCTAGAAAATTACTCTAACCAGATTTACTTTGATTATTTCCCACTTCAGCGAGCGAAGTCAAAATTAAACTACGCAATTGATTAACACATTTGACGATAAGATGAAAACAAAGGTTGTTAAACGGGCTCATAGATTAGGGCGATGCTTGGCATTTAGAAATGTACGTGGAAATTAATGTCTGAATTAAAGTCTATTGTCTGAACTCAAGACTATTGTCTATAAACATAATTTTGAACTTTTAGTTGGATGAGGTGAATCTGTTTGGCAAAAAGAGCTAAAAATTAACCAGATAATATGACATCAAACTAGAAATTTTCAAAAACAAGGAATCCGCCCTAGAACTCCATATTAGATTAGAATAAATCTTCCGAAGCACTTTGCACATTCTAATTTCCTGATATAATACTAATAACAGTAATAAAGATGTTTTTTGTTTGGACTAATTTTTTTAGCTTAAACATATATGGTGTGATATTATGAGTAATAAAAAACTATTATAAATTAACTTAAGGTGCATGTATTCCAAATGTAAAACAAGTATTGCAATTTTAAAATCTTATTTTTAATATTTTTTTAATTTTAAATATATTAATATATAACTTTATCTTGAAATTCAAAATGGTGTAAACTTAATTAAGCAAGTACACGTACAATACATTTAACAAAAAGAACTTTTAAAAACCCGGAATTTGAAGAACAGAAGTTAAAAAAATACTCCATATATGTATAACTTTCCATCTATACATTAGAGAATTTAAAAAATGTTTGAGATGGTTAGAATGTGATGAGAAGCAATTTTAGTAAAAGAAAATTAAAAAGGATAAAATTGTCTTACATGGGTTGGGTTTAGTAATTCTCGAAGCACATAAAGCAATTCCTTATTATTCGATACATACGGCCTGTTTGGTAAAATGCAAAAGGGGATTACAAATTAAAATCACACAATTAACCTCAAGAACTAATTCCTCAAATACGTTTTAATTAAGAAAACAATTCTTAAAAACATTTCAAAATAATGAATATGAATTTTATTCATGTATGAATTTATGCAATAAGGTCATTTAACTCTATAGGTCAATGTCTCAAAATAATAAAAGTAAGATGTGTTTGATAGCTTCAAGCCAACTTTTCAATGAGATTGTTGACGTGCACTTTGTCGTGATATGCACTCAAAATAATAATACAATACAACAACTATACGTAGTATAGCGTAGTAGAGTTCGTATCCACAGGGAAAGGAATAACTTTCTTTTTATGTAACTAGTAAATAAAAGGGGGGAGTTTTGATTGAGTGATTTAATTAAATTAAACACGAAGATGAACGAGTTATGTGGGATTAAAATCAAGAATAAAAGAGACTTGGCATTGCTACTTTCCACTTGTTGATATATTTTAGTCGATCATTGTTATATCTATAACTTATCTCCTCTCGAATACTCAATCGAGGAGTATATCCAATTCATCGAGGATAGTTATTAACAGCGACTGTTCATTAATAACCCTTACTATTAGTCAAATATAGAACAACGCCATATACCGACTTGATAGTAGCATTTAATCTTTTAACTCCTTGATGAAATCAATTGAGATTGATAACCTTAACACAACGGTTTCGGTTTAACCAACAAAATTAATCCCTCTTAAGTTTATTAACCACGACCGTGCATTAATAAACCGAAGTTACTTACTTGTGAAACTATCAACGATTAACCATCGGTTCGTTGATCGTTTCTAGTAATAATTAATATGTGAAACAAAACTAGTTGATCCTTTAAGTAATGTTCAAAATATTAATATGAAATATGAATAGGAATTAATTAATACTCAATGAAGAATATTAAAGAAAATGAATCCTACTAAAGTTAATATCAAGATGTTAACTAATTGTCATCTTAGTAACACTCCCCAATATTAACATAGAGGAAGGAATAGCTATTACTAAGACCAATGTCAAGATGTTAACTAATTGTCATCTTAGCAACACTCTCCAACATTGATTTAGAAATAGTATTTAAAGGAAGAATTAATATTCAAGGAAAGAAGTTAAGAAAATAACTCACAACTTTAATAATCAACAAGCTTCAAGAGCAATACCAAGAAATGGAAGTTTAGCTCCTCATTTGGAGACTAAACATGCTATAAAATATAAAAGAAATACTATTCTAAACTGAGCTTAAGAGTATGGAAGAAGGGATGATTAAAAGTGAAGGAAAATGGGACTATTTATAGGTGTTTTCAACACCCTGGGGCATTTACCCGACCGGGTAAATGGGCATACCCGACCGGGTAAATGTCAAAATCAGATATTCTCTACGTTCTGGTGCTCTTCGGCACGTCGTTTTGTCCCGGGTCATGTCTGACCCGACCGGGTCAAGTAGGGGACCCGACCGGGTCTGACAGTTTCCTTACTTCTTCGGTTGTTAAATCCTACCCGACCGGGTGAGGATTTCTACCCGGTCGGGTTTTGCTCTTGGGCAGTCAAATTTCTTGTTTTCTTCACTTCAAAGTCTCCCTTTCCAACACCATAATTCCTAATTCTACTTTACAATTTACAAAGGATGATTAAAATACAATTACAACTAAAATCACACAGATGTTTACAAACTAAATAAAACGATAAACAATACACACAAATCAAACACAAAAAACACACACTTATGCACTACTAATTAGTGCATATCAATTGTTGAGTTAAAATAGAACTGTCTAGCCTATTGTACTCATTTTCCCATTTTCTTACTACACACATACAACTTCAATAATACTACTACACTTGAAAACTCAAATTTCCATAAGTTATCATATGGATCATACTATAAGTTCGATATCACTTATTTTAGTTAATTAGATCATATTACCCTCAATAACTCACTCTAAAAAAATAAATCAGTCGCTAACAATCACAATATGCAACCTGTTGTCGCCGTCATTGTCTTCATTAAAATAGGAATGTCACGAAACTTTATATTATAGACACTTTTCATTAAGAAAGAGATTGAAAGACTGATTTGCAAAAATTTTAAAATCGTGAAGGGCATCTAAAAACAAATTGACTACACCCAATTTAGATATATAAATTAAAAAAATGTGTAGTTAGTTTTGAAAAAACAATAAATCAGGATGAAATTTAATGGAAAAAATAGGCATCTAGCATTTTCATTTTTTGTTTAGGTAAATATAGTTGAAAAGATTAATTTCATTTGGATGCAAATGAGAGTTACAAGAATGCTATTTTCATAGGAAATTTTCGACTGCAAATATGTTTAGATAATTGATTAGTTAAAAAACAAGTCATACTCAATAAATTAGAATATGCATTATAAACCAACGTTAAAATCGACTGAATAAGTGATTTTCTGTTTGTAAACTAAAAATCAAAATCATTTAAACCCGTGCGTCGCACGGGTAAAGATACTAGTTTATAACATAATGATGTTAAGTGATTAGTTATCATATATGTAGTACTACATACTCCCTCCGTCCCGTTAGAAGGTTCTCACTTTCCTTTTCTGGACGTCCAATTAGAAGGTTCTCATTTCCATTTTAGGAAATAATTAACAATCTTAAGTGACAAATTAGTCATTAAATATTAAAAATAATACATTTATAACATCACAGTTATCAATACTAACACATTATAATATATACCTATTAAAATTATTTCTCAAAATATACCCGGAGTACTTTATTTAATTATCACCTAAATAACTGCGCCATTTTGCTATGAGAACCTTCTAGAGGGACGGAGGTAGTATGATTAAGTGTGATAGTTCTGTAATTCATGTTTATTAATGTATATGTGTATATGTGTATTTTATACACACAATAATACAATATTGCTTATCATATTTATGCAAAAATATAGATAAAAATGCAATTTCTATGTCTACGATTAGTCCCAGACTAGGCGCCCGCAAAAATGCAAAAATCCACCAGAAAAGTGATATTAGAGAATTCATTTTTAAAAAATAATTCAAACAGATCTGAAAAATCCAAAGGCGAAGGTGGTTTGGAGGTCATCTTGACGAGGCACACCTTTCGATATTTTTTTTTTAATTTTCCGGGCACTTTTGAATTCGGAGATACTATTAACGGACTTTTTCATACGTATTTAACAGTGTGATCCTCTTGTGATAGCGGGATTCAAACACATGAACCACTTTGATAAAGAGTGAAACGAACACATGATCTGAAAATTGACCCAACCACAAGTACTTTTTCCGTAGTTTTCCCGTTTTTTTCCTTTTCTTTAATTTGTGTTTGATTTCTCTGTTGCGCAGCTGAGCTCCAACTTTAGAAACTTTCATTCGTTTTGTTTTCTTTTTTCTTCTTTTCAATAACTTTTGCTTTATTTGTTTATTATATTAAAAAAACATTGAAATAACGGAACAATGAAATTTGAAAAATTACAAACTATAAACAACACAAATAAGAGAAAAATAGATATGTCAAGTATCTTCTGGTCTGATGACATCATCGTGACACTTCCAAGGAAGAGTCGAATCTCATACTAGTTCAAGATTTTTGGCCTATCATATATTATACCATGTTAGAAAGATGTGCCCCGAGAAAAAGAGAAAAATATATATAACAAATTAATCCAAACACTTCATGCATTTCATGACAAATTTCCTAAAATGTAAAATGCAACACTAATTTTAAACATTTATAAATATGCAATAAAAACACAGAAAAGTGATTCAGTTTACCCCAAATTCATTTCTCCACTCTTAAGCGTTGCTTGCTCAGCAACAAAATAACTCACAACAAAACAACTCGCAAACGCATTTTCAAGGCAAACTATTTAAGGTACACAACTCAAAGGCTTGTCACTTAAATTCAACCATCAATATCATCTGCGGATAAGACCTGAAAGGAATAAAAATTTGAAAATTTTGAATTAGATCTGATTTATATTCAAAATATTGTTTAAATTTTGGGAGGTTTATTTTCAATTTTTTCGACGAGATCCTAAGTATTTTGATTGGCAACCACTCGCTGATGAGTTGTTTTTGTGTATCAGACAATCTTGCTTCGGTCGTAACTTTTGACTCGTTAATCCATTTCTGACCCATAATACTTTTAGGAAACGGGAAGACGAGCTATATCATGAGTTGAGTTCGACTTTCGAATCCTATACTCTCCGATCCGCACCGACTCATTGTCATTCCTAGTCATTATATACAAGATTAATACGCTGCTTAATAAAATATGGAGGATGGAATTATCTAAACAAACATTTAACTGTATTAATAAGGGTTAAATTAACGTGATCATCAGGGTTGTAAATAAGAATTCAAAATGTTAATCAAATATATTAAATTAGTAATGGTATTAATACTAATATGAATAGTAATGGTAATAATAGAAGTAATAATACTATAATAATACTATAATAACTTTTACAAGTTAGTTATATGTTCACAAAGTGTAGCTCATATATACATTTACGTATGCACATTCCAAGCCAATTTGTAACAAATCAGAAGTAACATAAGGAGTAAGAATTGTAAACGAAAAATATAATTTTAATTCGATTCGTGATTTGAGTTAATAAATTTTGATTTAAATAAGAAGATAAAAATGAATACAAATCTGATGTTGGTTCAAACATCTTTCAAACACAAATACAAATAATTATGCATTTCATTCGAAGAATAAACAAATATATATCCATCTATACATAAACAAAATGTCACGCCCCAGACCGCGATCCAAACGCGTGTACAACCGCCGTATAATCAAGTGACGTCACCCGCGAGTCAACCTCACTTAATTACACAAGGCATTCGAGAAAATAATCCATCCATACTCAGTAGTAAACATACATAACAACATCACATTTTAACCAATGAATAGCGGAAATATTCAACGGTAAGTCATAAGCCACAACCGGCCAACAACATGGGCATGCAAGCCCCAAAAATAGTTTATAGTGGAACAAATATCCATGAGCATGTGTTCGGTAGTTTGAAACAAAATAAGGAACCACGAACCACGTCTTCCTGAAGTAGATGTCACCCGTAAGAAGGTGCAGGTAGCAAGCCCTAGCTTCAACCTGAAAATGGTGGGGGGGCCCGAAGGGGTCAGTACAAGTACCGAGCGAGTAGTAGGCTAAATATAGAATAACTAGCGTTTCAAGTATAAGACCCAAACATAGGGTGATACTTATATAAATAGTTCTTACCCCCAAGTTATACAATACTCATTAGTGTGTGTGTGTATATATATATATATATATATATATATATATATATATATATATATATACTTGGAAAATATCCGATCTGTGGATCACCGTTTAGTTTGGGAAAATAGTAATAGTCAATATTCTTGACTAAAAACCCCAACCCACCCATATACCTATGAGTGTATAGGACTCCTCCTTGTCCCTATTTCAATATCATAATCTATGAGTGTTAAGGACTTTAAGTCCTAGGGTCCTCCACCAAAATATGAGTGTTAAGTACTTTTAAGTACTAGGGTCCTCCACCAAATTTTGAGTGTTAAGTACTTTTAAGTACTAGGGTCCTCCACCAAATTTTGAGTGTTAAGTACTTTTAAGTACTAGGGTCCTCCACCAAATTTTGAGTGTTAAGTACTTTTAAGTACTAGGGTCCTCCACCAAATTTTGAGTGTTAAGTACTTTTAAGTACTAGGGTCCTCCACCAAATTTTGAGTGTTAAGTATTTTTAAGTACTAGGGTCCTCCACCAAATTTTGAGTGTTAAAGTACTTTTAAGTACTAGGGTCCTCCACCAAATTTTGAGTGTTAAGTACTTTTAAGTACTAGGGTCCTCCACCAAAATATTTCCTTATGATCAACCTCCTATCAACCTAGATAGAGTCTATATCATACTTAGTCATTCATAACTAATTCAATACATAAATCTTATGTATCACAATCCATGCAACGACATGCAATTATATAAATGTATAATTAACTAATATCAACCGATATTAATTAATCAATTATCCATCGGTCAACGTTGTCGTTGACCGCCATTTCAAGTCTTACACTTATTAACTTAATCATCATATAATTAAGTTAATAATATTCATTTGTGCTTCTTTTACACTTCAAGCAAATATACCATTTATATAATTTCTCATGTCATATTCCATGTATAACAATTAATTCCTTTCATGCAACTTAACCCTATTGACTAATCACATGTTTAAATATCTTTTAAACATCATTATGAACACATATAACATTCATTTAGGTAATCTCATAATTAACCCAAAAGTTATAAGATATTAAGCCGTCCACTCACCTTGAACTAGCGTTATGAAGTTCTACTCTTCTTGGTTGAACTCCGGTGAAACTCCGGCGACTTTTGGTCAACTCCGGCGACAACTCCGGCGACTTTTCCAACTTTGTGAAATGACTTGAAATACTCTTTACAAGTGCCTAACAAGGTTTTATAATCATAAAACTCATATTAATACAAATAACCTCTAAAAGGTTATTTTCCGGTGAACCGGTAGTTTTGGTCTCTAAGTCCGTTCTTGGACATAGAACCATCTTCCTACCCATAAATCCATACTTATAACATGTGGAACCATACTAAGGGTCCTTCACATGATATATACCTCATATGGTAGAAGAAAAATAAAGGAGAAGTTATAATAAGGTCATTACCTTAATTATTCACACTTTTCCCAACTTTTTCCCTCTTTAATCTTTCTTCTTTGAGCACTTATGCTTGAGCTCGAATTTTGCAGCTATGGAGGATGGTTTGAGAGCTTCCTTCTACTTTCTTGATGGGGTTGGTCGAGATTAATGATAGGTGGGAGAGAGGACACTCACTTTTGTCTCAAATGACAAATAAGAGAGGGTGAGGGGTCCTCCTTGGTACTATAGATGCCAAATGATCTTCCTTCACATAATATTTTGTCATTCCAGCCCCCATAGGTCGTGTTGAGCACACAAAAACGTGGGGTGGCCCCCACTCATGTGGGAGGTCATCCCTTTGTGTCCCAAGATGTACATTCGGCCCTGAAAGTTGTATTTTTCGGACTGTTTTAAATATATTTTATTTTATCGGGTAAAATAAAATATATTATATGTTCTCAAACATGATGCCCTTTTGAAATAATATATATTCCAAAACTTTAATTTGGAAGTCTCCGAAATTCATTTCTGGGCTGCTATCTGTCAAATTGTCGGTACCGGTAATTGGGCTTCTTTTGACCAATCAGTCAACCCCAGGCCCTCCCATGGCCTAAATAAGATATCCATACAATAAAAATATTATCCCGACCCATAAGAATAATTTATGTGATCTCGAGAATATCGGGCGGCCCTCCCGCTCCCGGTGTGGGTCCCACGTGCAATTTACTACTCACGCGAAAGAAATAATAAAAATTTACAACTTCGTAAATTCATTAATCATTTAATAAGGTTCAATACATTATTTACATAAAAGTAAATATATTTGGGGACGGTGTTACACAAAATCAACGATCTAGTATGTGTATGTGCATCAACTACCCACTGTGTGTGTAATATAAACTATATATCTAATGGTTTTTTTAATCAACAGTGATAAATATTTAACATAAAATTAGAGTCGTTTAACTTTGATATATGCAATTATCAACCTATTTCACACATTATAGGTATAATCTCTAATACGAAGTATATGTGAGTTAGTGTTTATTTCAAAAACATTGAAATATATTTATGTATATTAATCATAGAATTGATTCACTTTAGTATATTATGCACAACCTAAAAATGCATTGATCTATTAAATTTCGAGTTGTGCTAGAGGTACCTCATTTGGTACCTCATTTGTACACCCTTCCTATATTTGTGGTTTACAAAAGCCCAACACATTAAATGAATTGCTCCATTTTAATGAATTGCTTTTGTAAACCACAAATATAGGGAGGGGGTACAAAATGGGGTACAAATTGAGGTGACAATAGCATTTGTGTTAAATTTCAAATAAAAATGAAATGTTACAAATTGAATTCTAAAAACGCATATTAAGCCATAACATACATTATAACATCATAGATATAGGAAAAATTGTTTTAAAGTGATATTTGATTGATATTTAACTTATGATCAAATCGATTTGATATTCGCATTGTCAATCAAATACGAATACAAATCAAAATTAATATTCATTTCATATTTGAATTCAAATACATATACAAATACAAAAGCACACTATTTCACCCGATTCAATTTGTTTACAAGTGAATCAATACGTATACAAATACAAAGTGATATTTGATTGATATTTAACTTATGATCAAATCGATCTGATCACTTCCAAAAGGGAAAAAAGGGTCAAATACACCCTTCTACTATTCTAAAAACATCATCTAGACCCCTATACTAAAAAACGATCATATGAATACATCTACCTGTACAAAACCATCAAATGAATCAAATGACCGGAGAACTACCGCCTCTTGCAAGTTAGTGACCGTGTACAGTATAAATGACTGTTCCCATGATGTCATCCACTTGTCTTTTTTACTTTCTTTCGCATTTTTTATTTTTTTCTCAAACGTGGCCTGTCTTATTGGCTGCATAACTGCATCCATTTGTTTTTCTTTTCTTCCTTCATCCTACTCCTTATTATGGACTTATTATTCTTAAAAGTTTTTTGTTTTTAGTTTTTCTTCTTCCTCTTCGTTTATTTCCTTTTTTAGTTGTCTTCCATCAAGATATGTGTTCAGATATTTCCTTCTAATTATTTCAATAAATTATCTATCATTTTTTATTTATAAATAATGTTCGTTCTTGGAAAAAGTAAACTAGCCAATTAATAAATCATTTTTAAAAAAGGCTAAAGGGTCAAATAGGTACATGAACTAACTTAAAGTGTTCAATTAGCCCCTTATATAGGAGGTTCTGCCCAGCCGTCGTCAATTTAGGCGGTTCCCGGTGGAATTTTTTGATGAAAGTTTTTGAGCATCTTCTTCATTAAGTCTAGTTTATCCATACCAAATTTCAGCTAAAAATTCAACTGGGAAGGCAGTCAAATGATTTTTTGAAGATAACTGCGCAGTTAAATAACGCAGTACATTTCAGAAAATCATTTGACTGCCTTCCCGATTTAACTTTTAGCTGAAATTTGATATGGGTAAACTAGACTTAATGAAGAAGATTCTCAAAAAATTTCATCAAAATATTCCACCAGAAACCGCCCCAATTGGCGACGGCCGGGCAGAACCTCCTATATAAGGGGCTAATTGAACACTTTAAGCTAGTTCATGTACTTATTTGACCCTTTAGCCTTTAAAAAATGTTCAGTCTTGGAAAAAGTAAATTAGCTAATTTTTATTTATTTGTGCCAAATATTATTTGTCTAACACAGACCTTTATTAGCCCGTACCAGACATTTATTGATCATATTGGAACGTAGTTCTTATCATTAAAACGGAATTAACATTATTGCATATTTGAAACAAAGTTTGGCATCCTAAAAAAATGTCGGAGAAGTCCACTTTTAAAGACAAAAAAAGCGTGTCAGAGCATCTCCAATGGGGATGTCTATTCTCTTACACACTCTTACAATTGGGTCCCATTTTTTATCTCACAAATTTTATGTGTAGGACCTACATATCTCCTTATTAATTTTCATTTTCATTTTTTTATATCACTTCTAACCCACTTTTCATCCACTTTTGCTCCTCGATTCCCGTGTAATGTCTATTTGTGGACATTGTCATAGACATTGTCTACAATTTACTCATATCTCTCTCTTCCTTTTCATTTTTCCATACACACCACTTTCTCCATATTAAATTAAAATAATCACTCTATCTCTATCTCTCTCCTATGCCACGTAGGATAGACTTTACTCCAATCCACTATTCCATTGGAGATGCTCTCATACTAAAAAATGTCCACATACAGTAAAAATTTGTACACTTTTTGTTCCACAAATTTATTGTTTGTAAAAGTGGATATCTCAGATTAGTATTTTTTTAAGTGTCCAAAATTAGAACACAAAAGTTATTGGTATGAAGGAGTTTCAAAGTGTGTACGCAAAATATAGTACCTTTGTCCCAAAATGATTTGTCATATTGACTTTTTTGTAACATTTTTGTATGTACGTGAAACTTATTTTCTGTAAAATTGGATTTCTTAAGATCGATATTCTCTGTGTGTGGTCTAACTTTGCAAAAATATTTAATTTGTTTGTACGAAGAATTTTGAGAATGTTTACAAAAGTTACACAATTTTTTCGGCATTGTATGAAACTTTTATTTATTTGTGTCTATCTATATTTCATAAAAAAATGCATACTCAATAGTTATATATTGCATGCTTGGACCTGTAGTTGTATGCAATTTCTAATTTAACTGAAATTAGAAATTTTTTAGTGTAGGCTTTGCCTAAGAAGGTATATAGTGATTTTTTTCCTATTAGCCATTATGTACAGTCTGTATTAGCTGCGTTGCAGTGTAGGCTTCGCCTAAGAAAGTATATAGTAATGAGAAGGTATATAGTAATGTTTTGCTAGCTTTAAGACACTTTGTATTTTGGGCATTGTGTCATATATCATAAAAACCTGAAATAACTCACAAACTATTAACCTTAAAAGCATTAAAAGAGTGTCTCGTATACATGATTACAAACAATTAGACATTTATTGTCTATAATTTTTTTTTCTTACTGACATTTTTTCTATTGCCTAAGTTTATAGAAAAAAGTGTCAGTGTAAAAATGTGGAAAATATATGCAAAAAAATATACTCCCTCCGTAACATAAAAATCTTCTCACTTTCCTTTTTCGTCCGTAACAAAAAAATCTTCCCATTTTTAAATCTTCCCATCATACCCTCAATAATTATCAAAATAATACACTATTACAACTACTTTTTTTGGATTTATACTACATTCCATCACAATATTTCACTATCTTCCCATCATACCCTCAATAATTCATATTTTCTTTCACTATTCTTAATCTATCTACTTTTGAAATGAGAAGGTTTTTAAGTTACGAGTAGGCTAGTAGCATCTTGAAGGAACGCATGTTGTAGGGGAAAGGGAAGCAAACACGTTTTAATTGGACTAAACATTTTTTGTACTATTTGTTTAATGTCTTGTCATTTTATGATTGAGTAACATACTCCATCTTTCCATTTTATAAGATAGTTTTACTATTCACTTGATCAACACAAACCATTCTTAATCTCTTACTTTATAAATTAAAATTTTATGAAATTTGAATTATTTTTTGCAGGTTTTGTAGCGGCTTTAATGTAATTTCTGAATATGTAACTTTTTTTTAAAAAAATAATTTGAGTGCAGACAGGGATCCGTTTGCTCTATTGTTGGTCAAACATTGTAAACCGAAAAATATCTTATAATTCGGGACGAAGGGAGTATTATTTATGTGTATTTTATTAATTGTAATTGTAATAAAGTCCGATCTGATGTGGTATATGATCTACTCCATATTACTCCCTTCGTTCAAAAAAGATTGACCAAATTGACTTTTCTTGGTCAATGGCGATCAAGTTTGACCAACGATATATTTTAATACAAAATTAATTAAAATATGAAAATAATATGAGCATATTCTTTATTAAATAATCTTTCATAAAAGTATTAAATTTATAAATTATACACAAATATAATACCTACAATTATTATCTAAACTTTAACATCATTGACCAAAAAAGTCAAATCGGTCAATCTTTTTAGGACAGAGGGAGTAATTGAGTCTGGTGTAATCTTTTTTTATAAAGCTTCTGGTGTAATCTAATTTGATACTAAAAAATGATTAAATAAAATTATTCCAAAAACCAAGGAAGAAGAAAAACATAAAGAACAAAAGGAGCTAAAAGGAAAGGAGAAAGAAAAAAGGACAGGGAAATAACGAACAAACATCAAAAGGAAAGAGAGAATGAAGTAACGTAAAAAAAGAAGAGAAATTAAAATGAGAACCCGAGGAAACAAGAAATGAACCTCTAGAACAGGTTGGGTAAAAAAAACAAAAGAAAAAACAAAATGGGAATGACCTGCTATTGTAGGTTGTTATTAAGTCACTTGATCTAATTGATGGATTTTTTATAGCAGATGTATTTGGATGATACTTTTTTTAGTAGAAGAGTTTAGATGATGTTTTTGAAACAGTAAATGAGTTTATTTGACCCTTTTCCTTCCAAAAGCGAAGGTAAGGTGCAGCTACCAGCGTTGCTTACGTTGCATCGGGCTGGCCACGGGTTACCCGGATGACCAACCCGCACGAAAAACCTGGAATCATCTAGACGCACAGCTAGAAGAGTCCAGCGTTCATACATATACATATACAGAGTCCTTCACCGCCTTCCTCCCTCTCTGTAAACCTGATCGGGCAATTGAAGAAGAAAAAGGAGGACGATGTTCTTCTTCTTCGCTGGAGGAGTAGAGAATCAAGTGAAGCAGGTTCTGAAGAGCGGGGTGGGGAGATGCATAGCCTGCGGATCCAGGGCGGATCTGGTCGACTACGAGAAGGTCTTCAAAGTCTTCTTCGTCCCCGTTTGGAGAAGGCCCGGCGACCGATCGTCCCTTTATTGCAACAAGTGCAAGCTTTTCTTCCCCCAGTCTCTATCCCCTTCCCAATTTCCGCCGCCGCGCTCCCCGGATGGTCTGAGCTGTGGCTTCTGCGGCCGGGAGGTTGAGGCTGATTTCCGGTTCTGCCCCTATTGCGGTGCCGCAATTTGAACCTACTCTCTGTTTATAGTAACGTCTTCCCGTTCTCGTTTGAAAGAAGCAAATGAAATAAATTTGCGACTTGTCAATGTATTGTACTGCTATATTGACATGGCCATAGTTGTACACTTTCACTGATGCAATCATTCAAACACTTAGCTGCTAAATACGAGATGTACAGAAAACAGGTTTTGATCTCTACATAGAAGAAGGGAGCATTAGAGCATCCATATCAACTAATTGTCTAATCAATACTTCCTTTGTCTCCATTTAAAGTTTCATATTAATTTATTAAGTTGAGTTTTTCTTTTATGATTTTATAAATTATTTAATGCTCCATATAATTTTTGAAAATGTAAATTTTATTTGCTATATAAAGTCTAATTACAGACAGAGACCAATTAACTATACGACCAAATTAATTAAACATGGTAAATCAAGTGAAAACTTTTATAAGTTATATAAAGTCTATAATTTTCCGATTAAAGCTTTAAAATCTAGCCTTATAAGTTATAAAGTCTATAATTTTTACTAATGGTCAATAGTGCATTGACAATAAAAAATTAAAAGTGTTGCAATTATATATATAAACCGAACCAAGACAATAATATTTACGGAGTATTTCAGAATTACAAGCCAAAGAATGATAACTGCACTCTCATAAATGTTAAAAATATTCAAATTATTTATTTAAAACTATAAATTTACATTTGTGAAAGAAAAATCATATTTTTATTGTGTGTTTGAATATTTATATTATATATACAAGTTTGAAGTATTTACATCACACCGCTTCAAAGTTTGAAGTATTTACACATCGTTAGTATGTCTAAATAAAATAATAAATGAATAAATAAATACATTGTTCTGCTAGTCCTACTACAGCCAACCATAGGCTGGGCAGGTACACCAAGTTGGCGATCATGGTACAGTGATAACATTCGGAGTATATACATATAAATGAAGCCACTTACATCTTGCAAAAAATTCCCCAAGGGCGGATATGTTAATGAGGATGGAGGAAGGGTTGTCCTCCCCATTTTCTTCTAAGACGCCAAATGACAGGTTCAAGAAGCAAATTATGCAACCTCATTAGCACCTAAGTATGGAATGGAGGTGAGGTTAGAAGGAAAGAGCATAGTTGAATAAGACATTCCAAGTGTCAGGTAAGCCAGGAAGGCACCAATGGCTGCAATCAGCAGTTTTTTGGTTGGCCATTTCAGCTGAGCTGCTACTTGCACTGTAAACAGACGGGTGTCCATCTTTTCTCATTTCCGAGAGTGCAGTTATGTTGAGCAAGAATGGTGGGTTCTTCATTCCTCCGATTACATTCGCCAACACCTCTTCGATTGGGTCGGGGTATGTCACTGGATATGTTGTACTAGGTCCTGTCTGTCCAGTACAGCTCTCTGACGTTGTAGTTGTCGGTCCTATATTCCATTGCCCGGAGCTATGCATAACAGAATCATGGTGTGATTGCACAATCTTTCATCATTATATCATACAGATACAAGACGAGACTACTTGGAGGAATTTCCTATATTGATCTTCCCAACTATGGTGATTCCGGTAAAGTCATTCTTTTTAAGTAAAAAAACTGGGTTTCATGCCTAGGACAATTACAAGAGACCTACTGGTTAGAAATTCGAGTCCCCTTCGATCATATCGCTATGTCACTATCTCTCTTGATTATCATATAAATTGAGCCGCAAAATCAAGTCTAAGTGATTGATAAAAAAATGTTCAATGCAACAACAACATTTACGCCATTGTCGCAAAGATTCACACCTACAATGAGGTAAGGGGATCAGATGTATACAACCTTACTGTGTACTAAAGCAAGAAATTGTTTCTGAATGATCCATGATAAAAATCACATTGGAAATTGCATGAACTAACTATTGTCTCATCATAACAAAGAAGCACATGCAGTTTAATGAACCATTTTGCTTTATTTCATCATATTCTCAATTCTAAAATACTTAGTCTTTGGTTTCATTGGAAATGGTGGAAATGATAAAAAATGGTTTATAAGTTAGATAAATCGAAAAAGGAGATATAAAAGAGCTTATTAGTTTTGTTTGTTTTCTAGCGGTCTGGCTGAAACGCCAACCCAATTTGCTCCATTTTGTAGCACTTCAAGGGTGTGTTTGACAAAACTAATTGAAAAAGATACTTTTATGAGTTTTATAGTAACTGTTACTCCCTCCGCCCCATTTGGACCTCTACACTTTTCTTTTTGGGACGTCCCATTTAAATCTTTACGTTTCCTTTTTAGGTAACTTCTTTCACATTAAATGTCTTAATTACCCTTCACTACCCACCCACTTTTTACATTTGAGTGGATAACATTAATTTCCCCCAATATTCAAAGGACATGCAAGACATTTGCTCTTCTATTAATTAGGCTCCTAAAACACCGTGCCAAAAGCAAACATCAACATTTAACCGGGACGAAGGGAGTAGTTTATAGTGACAGAAAAGACCTTAAAAGAAAAGGGATGGTAGTTGTTTTATAAAAAGCTCACTGTTTTATAAAAAGCTCACTGTTTGGGATTAATTAATGCTAAAAGCTACATACTTTTCTCAGATGCTACTCATTGTAGTATTTAAAAAAAAATCTTTTATTTTTAAAAAAGCTCTAAAAATTGGTATGTCAAACATTTAACTAGTAGCTTTTAGAGACTTCTTAAATAATACTCCGTATGGAGTACAAAAACTAAAAGATGTAGACTTGTGCCTACAAAACATGCACTTAATTCAATTGTTTTGGCGTTTTGGTTGAACTATTGAAGACTTGAAGCTGATATGCAAACATAGCAAGTCTTTTACCTCCCGTATGGTTGGGGGATTTTGGAAGGGAGGGGAGGGAAGGGGAGGATTAATTTTTTACTTTATTAATTTATCTGAATTTATTTGTTTTTTACTACAAATAAATATATAATTAGTTAAACCGTGTATTTTTATATACTATTGTGTCCTCATTTTATTTCAATTTTTCTAAATGTAAAAATTATTTTAAATTTAAATAAGACTCCTCCCCTTCCCTCCCCTCCAAAATCCGCAACTATTTTGACCCTTAAACTCGTTAAAAATTACCGAATCCGAAGAATAAAAATGGATTTATTTTTTCATTGCAATTTTTGTTTACTTTTACATTGAAAACGCGACCAAGCTAGAGGGAAAACGATGTTTGTTTAAGAACTATAACTTTTGAAAAACACATGGACAAAATATTTGCCTGGTGCAGAAATAGTAATGACAGCTAATCCTAGAAAAGAGAACCCAAAAAGTCATCTAACCCAAATCTTTTCTCCCACCCAACTCCAAAAGGGGAGATATTTTACACGCGCACAATAATACACTCCATTGACCAGCCTGTTAATCTTAACCATGAACCCCCAAAGTCAATTATCATAAAGAGAAAAAGAAGAAATTGTTGATGGAGTTTCACCTGCGAATGGTTAAAAGAGAAAGAAACGTACCCGTAGTGTGTAGGGGAGATATTTTGGAAAAACACTTTCGTTCTACTGAAATCAACATTATTATCAACCCATTGTGACCATGTTCTCAGCCCTCTTTCAAGAGCATCCAGTGGACTCTGAAAAGCTTGATGTTGCACCCCATCATACTCCACATAGTCCCAACTGCACCCGATTAACTTTTTGAGCAATCAATGGAATAAACCACAGATTTTACATTGAATACTACGGAGTATATAAAGATCCCAATTATTAACTTGTCATTTTGGCTTATAAACCTTATCATTCAACCTTTTTATCAAACACATAAATTTTAATTTCTTACCTTGAATTATGTACAGTATGTAATAAGAATCAAATTAAGTAAAGTTAGACTTCACTTTTTGGCTAAATTAGCCGAAGATCACTATTTTGGCTATTTTTCAAATAATATTTTTAATAAAATAAATTTTAGATATTTCCTTAATAAAATTTATCTTAAATACGAAGTGTATTTCTTCCACAATTCAATAGTTTCAGCCGCTTTAGCTAGAATTCCACCGATTTAAATAAATTCAACCAATTTTGTGTTACCACATGGGCCAAAATAGGAGTAAAAATGAAGTGACTTTCCCAAATAAGAGTACATATTTTTTTCTCTAAATATAAGCAATGTCATTTTGAAATCTGCCATACTATATTACTATGGCATATTGGCACTATCAAACATTACACTCTCTATCCCAAAATAGTTTGCCAGTTATCCTTATTTAGCCTTCTCAAAAAGTTGTCATTTCCTTTTAAAGTAAGAACTTGCAGTTCATGCTATTTATCCCAGCTTTACATACACTTCAATCACAACTTTAATTTTATTATTCTACATTTAGTCATTTATACGTGCAAGTCAAAATTGGCCAACCTTTATAAAAAGGGGATTATGACACAATTAATTCACGCTTAAAGAAAAAACACAGTTCTTCTGATCCGGAAAACAGGAGCAACTTCTTTCTTAGAAGGGAGAAGTGCATAGATAGATAAATACCCTTGGGTAGAGCCTGAATGAGACCACCAGTGACCCGTGTTAAAAGAAAGCACATCTGCATTCAACCAAGCATTCCCGTTCCCTCTTATGTCATCCAGTTTCAGATATCTCTTCCCCTGGTACATGTCTATATCCACAAGGAATACTGCTTTGTAGTACGATATTTTCACTCCATACTCCTGAATTTTTTAGCAGTTAATTTATCACTAATCAAACATCTGAATACTAAACACACATAATTTTTAGCATCCCTCTCAAATTGGTTTGCTAATTACAATTTACGAACTTCAACTTATGATAAAATTAAATTTTTATTCAATTACAAAATCAGAATCTGAATTACTAAAAGTTTGATATGGAGTTGGAGAATAAAAATCAATCAGGTTGACCACATGAATTGTAACATATCGAGCATGAAGACAACTCTTAAATCATTCCTAAAATTCTCATAAAACTTTTCTGCTGCTTCAACTATATTGTTCTAATCTTAGTATGATATCCAACAATTAATCATAATATGGCATCAAGCAATTTCATTTTGATAAAAAACAACAACAACGAGAACATGAAATTCAAAATTGGTATGCTCCAATAAGCCAAAATCTATATGTTAAGTTCTCTAATACGCTAGCTAAAACTAGCAAATGAGTTTTAATTTTGTCCAGAGTTAAAAAATATTTACTTACAAAAATGGAGCTAATCTAATAAGAAGAGCAATTGAAGTTACTGTGTGATGTTATATCTTTATAATGGGTGATATTAGGTCCCTGAGGTGACTATAAAATAGATTCACAATTAAGTAATTAAATATCATTTCAAATGCAAAAAAATAGTCCCAGATACTTACAGGGAAAGATACAGAGGATAACGGGTCGCCGCCGTTCATCTGGGTTTGGGGTTTTGGATCAGAAGGTGAAATCAAGGTTTGAATCATACAAATCAACGACTCAAACTGGTTGCGGCTCAGAGAATCGCCCACAAACATCACACTCTTCCCCCTCATTTGATTCAGAAATCGGATCCCGTTGAAACTAGGGAGTTCACAGGCGGCCGGCTGCCACCGATACTTGAGGTAATTGGTGTCCGGTCTCCGGCCGCAGTCAAACGTCGAGTCAATGAAGTTGCAGCTCGAGGGTGAGTAGAGAGGGTAGGATTCATCGTAGATCCAGCTGCCGTAGAACATATCGCAAGAGGGTTTGATTACCGGCATTCTGGCTTGTTGTAAGTGCTGCTGCTGGCTATGTCGGCCCTTCCAAACGTAATACGCCGTTGAACGGAGATAAAGCGAAAGTAAAAATAGAGCTGTAAAGGAATATGAAAAGACATTGCTGGGAGAAAGAAGAGCCATTGCCGATGGCTGCAGAAAGGTAAGAAGGTTTGTATAGCTGGTTATATATGGAATCCACTCCGTAAAAAGCAAGGGGTTGAATGATGAATCAAATAATGCCGTGTTGTAAAGGTGAGGTGAGGTTTCTTCTGCTGCCGTCCATTAAAGTTTGTACATAAAATATTAAAAATACGGAGTATTGTTTTGCTCTCGTTCAATCAAAATTAGATGAGAAAAAAATCAACCATTGTTGTACAAGGACCTATTTTTCATACCGATGAAAGAGATGTCTATGTCACAGATAAAAGAGATTGTCACTGCGAAAATGAATCTTCTCGCAAAACTAAAAAAATTATCGACAATTTAATCAGTGTAAAATGTTGTGTACAATTGGCTGTGTGCAAACATCATTTCTAAAAAAAGGAAAAAATACTACATATGACAATTTGTAATTGAGATTTTGAAGAGGAGGAAAAAATGAATAGAAAAACAAATGAGGTATTTTAGCTAGAAAGTGACAAAACTTTTGAGATAGACAAAAGAGAAAATCAACACAATCTAATAGGACTAAAGGGATATACTCCCTCCGTTTCTAAAAGAAAGTCACGGTTTGACTTCACGATTATTAAGGAAATAAATTGACTTTACTGTAGAAAACACTGTTTAGATACTGTTTGGCACTGTTTGGACACTGTTTGGCACTGTTTGGCACTGTTTGGCACTGTTTGGATGTAGATATCTTTGCCAAATAAGGAAATAAGGGAAGTGTGACTTTTATTTTGGCACATCCAAAAAAGGAAAGTGTGAGGTTCTTTTAGAAACGGAGGGAGTACAATACTGCAATGTTCACCTATTCAACGAAAGCAATCATAACTCAATAAATATGCCCGTTGTAACCGCAATCCAATAAATCAAATTTGAAATAAGTTTATAGTCCCTTTTTCTCTTAAAACTTTGTTAACTTTGATCGACACGAGAATTAATAAAGTAAAAATTATGTGATTGGAGTTTATGCAGATAAGAGAAAATTAACTGGCATCACCAATTCATTACATAAAGAGAAAGTGTCAAAGTTAATGGAACAAAAAAAGAAAGTTGACAAAGTTTTAATAGACGAATGGAGTACAAAAATTGGATATTCACTAATTAATCCAGCTTTCCCTATAATCCTGTATCATCAATATATTTACTTAACATATCTTTATCTTGATATATAAAGTAGTAGTGTTGCTACTACTATTGGAGGGACTATTCTTGCCAAATGAAAACACAATTGTGAATTGTTATGTGTGAAAATCAATCTCACCCAATTAATATAACATGTAGTTAATATATTCTTTCCCTTTTTACATTCAGTTAAATGTCTTATACCAGAAAAGTTTGAATCAACAAAGTGTTATATTAAGACAAGGGTTACTCCTCCTATCAGGTTGACCTTTTAGGATGGAACCCCGTGTCTTAACATGGTATCAGAGCCAAATCGATCCATGGTGTGAGGCCCCTTATGAAAAAATGACAATTACGGCCGGATGAAAAAAAACGGACCGATGAAAAGAAAATGAATGATGGTACTCCGTGAGGAGGGGTGTTAAATGTCTCACACCGGAAAAGTTTGAATCAACAAAGTGCTATATTATGACATGTGCTACTCCGTTGATCTTTTAGGATGGAATCTCATGTCTTAACTCATGTAGCTCCAAATTATTAATGTACTCCATATCAATTTGATTATGACGTAAGTAAATTTATTATCAAGTGGAGTAAAATTTTCACCAATACTTCTCACGTATTAACTATTACAGAGTAATACGGAGTATTTAGTAATTATGACACACGTTATATTATTAAGCTCAAATAAAACCCGTATAATTAAATTTTTTTGTCTTTATCTTTATATATTATGTTATTATATAATACTACCTTTGTCCTGTTCAAAGGTTCTCATTGCAAAATGCACGAAAAGGTTATTTGGACAATAATTAAATATGATAATTTGAGTACATATTGAGAAATAATATAACAAGATCGTTGATGATAACAGTAATGTTATAGATGCATTATTTTTAATACTTGATGATTCAATTGTCATTCAAAAGTACTAATTGTTTTCTAAAATAGAAATGAGAATCTTTAAATGGACATTCCAAATAAGAATGTGAGAACCTTTAAATGGGATAGAGGGGTATCGTAGCAAAGTTGTTACATGTTTTGTAGTGGAGAGCGATGCACAAAGTGGGGGACAAAGTGGGGGACAAAGTGGGGACTTGTGCATAGAATGGGAGGGAATCAAGATGGAGGTATTGGCTGTTGCTACAAACTACATAGATTGCTTGGTGCAATATGACAATGATGAACACAATGGGGATACACTGAATACTATATGTATTCAAAAGGATGATGTAGGCGTGGATCATTAGATTTGATAAAGCGATTGCCAAGATGCTCAAATCAACCTTGGTTAATTGTGGGGGATTTCAATAATATTCTATTTGAGAATGAATGGAGGGGTAGAATTTCTCAACCAACTTAGCTAATCAGGGTTTTTGTGACTCAGTTCGGAGTAACAGACTTTGCAACATTCCCTTTGAAGGTTATCAATGGACGTCGCAAAGAGGTAGAGACGTAGAGAAACGTCAAGATAGAAAGAAAAGAAGTCGAACCATATATTGGCTGAACTTGTGCGGGGGTGTGTGTGTGTGCAAGGCGGAGTCGTCTATCTCTAGAAGGCCAATCAAGTGGCCACCTTACGCTTTACTTCAAATTATTCAGGACAACAGATTTACAAGGAGAGAATTCAAGTTTGAAAAAATTTGGCTACGGGAGGACGAATGCAGAAAGCTTATTCTAAGATCATGGTCGAATTCACTAAATCTAACAGTGCGGCATAAATTATATAGGGTGTGGCCGTGTGCCCGTGTGGGGTGGAAATGGATGTAAGGAGCAAAAACTGAAAGGTCGGGTTCCAATCACAAATATATACTTGTAAAAATAGGTTGACATATTTACGTAGGGAGGGAAAAAATTGAACTTAGCCAAAATTTCAGAGTGAAGGGTGTTTTGTTGGAGTTACAAGATTTTTTAATAATGATGTGAAAATTATAAGACATCGAAATAAAATGAAATGGGATTGGGAGAGGGGATTGAGGGGGGGTCTTTTACCCCAGGGGGTCTGGGGGAGGGGACCGAAAGGAGGTTAGGATAAACGGGGCTGAAACTTTCGTCATGAAGTTTCGAACGCGAGACCTCCCGTATGAGATATATGTATGTGATAGTGACACCCTTTGCAATGTTAATTTTTTTATTTATCATAAATCATTTTTTTACATACTTTCTATTGCTACAACTGTTTCCAATATAAATGATGTAATACACAAGCAGTTCATTTGGTGTTAAAAATACCTACTATCTGTTGGTTCTTATAACAAACTATGTGGCACTTTATATGCTACGCTTAAAGAAGGTACAAGCTCAACATAATATTAAAAAAGTGTTTTTACTGAAAAATCACTAATTTTTTGTTTTTTAAGAAAATCAAGTATAGCATAAAGGTGTGTGTATATATATATATATATATATATATATTATATATATATATATATATATTTATATATATTTCTTATTTTTTATATTGTATATAGAGTACAATATATAACTAGAAAAACACTTTCAAAAAAAAACTACAAAGGCATATAAGCAGAATGGTTAAATAATTTCCATGTATGTTTAAAAGATATGTACTATATTAGCACATTAGAAACATCTTGTTGTTTAAAATTACAATGACAAAGTTTTAGTACAAAACTTGTTCATGTACTTGCTCATCATTTTGGATAACAAAGAAATCGTGTTCAACTTATTGCAAATGCTAACAATTTCTGCTGAAATATGTTGAAAAAGGACATTAGTACATGTATTGAGGTTTTTACTTTGGATATCTACAAATGCCCTCAGTACAACAAATGCATCAACACTTCAAAATGACTCCAGACCTATCACTCTTGTGTCCATGACTCCATGTATTTTCGAGCCCAATTTGTACCAACATAAGGAAATGTAACAACATAAAGACATGTACGGAGTTACATTTTTAGTTTCAATTCATCCTTTAATTTTAAATATAGATATTACGTAGATACTCTTTTTTTATGTCCATGACTCCATGTATTTTTGGGCCCATAACCCTCTCTTCTACTCTTCTCTATCAAAGCACAATGCAAGGTTTTAAAATTTCTCTTAGTTCAATACTTCAGTTGTTAAAGATTAGTTTAACTATTACTCTATTATGTTGCAATTGCTTTTTACTTGCAGGTTTTCAAAGTCACAAAATACGACAAGCACATTGACCTAAAGCTGAACAACCAACATGCTACTCTTTTACAAGCACGTTCATTCAAAATGAGGAAAAGAAACAACACCAAAAGTGTTATGTTAGGTTCTTGCTAAGGTGTCTTGTGTGGTCTTTATACTCCGTATAAAATATTACTACCTCCGTTCTTAAATAAAGGCAATACTTTGACTTTTACACTATTCACATGTTCTACTTTGACTACGTTTTATTTATTAATGTAATAATATTATTTTATGAAAAAAATATTGTTAAACTTGTTTCATTGTAAATTTTCATAATCTAATTTTTTTAATTTTTTTACTCATACAAAATCATTTATATTAATGGTCAAAGTTGTGTCTCGACAAGTGTGATTTGTTGACCGTTGCATTTATTTAAGAACGGAGGAAGTATTTGTGAATATGCAAGTGGTTTTAAATGTGATACTTAAGTATTGTTTAAACTATTTCAGTTGATAAAATAAAAACAGAACACATTTGTTATCATTATAAAACTATTTTAGTTGTATTTACTTCGTATTAAAGATTATTATTACTCTTTTAGTATCACTAGACTTTTCTAACTTTCTTTTTTTTGGTTATTTTTCTTTTTTTGTTTATTCCAAAGTTTGTTACTTTCTTTTTAAAATACTGAATTTTGATTCAACTTATTCGTTTCTCATGTACACAAAACTCGACCTTACCGTTTTCACTATTCTTATTCCACATCCAACATAAAGTTGGTAATGTCCAATTAGCAGAGGTCATGCATATTATCTCCTAAATAGCACATTCCACAAATGACATTCCACAAATACAGTTGCTCAACATGGATTATTGGGCATTTGTCACACGTCGTGCGTACGCCACTAGTATACTATATGAAAAAATATGATTTACTTATCTCACACTCCTTGAAAATTTGGGGTATTTGAATTATTTTTTCTTGCATTAATGTAGTACTCATTCAGCCATTTTTACCCATGATTAAAGGGAAATGCAAATAGATGTATCCTTTCTTTTAAGTGCTAGTTAATTTATAGCCATACGATTGAGAAAAGGGGAAGAAAAAAGATTGTACATGATCGATCAAAAATGTCTTTGTAAAAGTCTTTTGTTTTTTGAAAATTTGTAAAAGTCAGTTTCTTTAACATTTATCATTTATGTGTTGCCAATCATTTCTCATTTATGTGTTGCCAATCATTTTTAGAATATAATTAAGCACAACTATCCATATATTCATTTTATATTTCTATTTTTAACTCCGAGTAATAATAATAATAATAATAATAATAATAATAATAATAATAATAATAATAATAATAATAATAATAATAATAATAATAATAATAATAATAATAATAATAATAATAATAATAATAATAATAATAATACGAAGTAAGAAGTATTAAGAAAGGTGGATTTGGTTTGGTTACCTCCCTCGTTAGTGCCCTATTGGCTACGAAAAGAAAGATACAAAGTAAAACTACCTTTATGTCTTAAAGTTAAGCATCGAATTACTTCCCATGAAAAATGGCTTTCATAGTCGAGATCTTATCAGTTATCACTACTACGTAAAATTTATGTATAATGAACGGGCCAAAAGTCATTTTAAAGATCTCACTGCTTTTAGATGAAAAGTAAGCTTCTTTGATGGTCGGTAGGATTCACAGAAATTACAACTTATAGTTCACCCCTTCCTTTTCGTGCAAAGTGAACTCGACATTTTTTAAACTTGACATGATTATCTTATGATCTTCCATTAATCTATTGCGCTTTTCAAATGTCTACTTTTATTTTCTAATTCCCTTGTCGTAAGCTTTAGACAGGGACGACACTAATGGGGAGGTAATCAATTTCTGTCATCTTTGTATCTTAAAATTATACAGCTTTTGACGACATTATTTACATCTTGAGAATTTTGTCATGGCTAACATAAAAATAATGGTTTTTTACAAGAATATTACTAGAATAAAACTTAATTACATAAATATGACTATTCATTACTACAACGTAGTGTTGTGGTAACTTACGTTCAAAATTTGAACATGAATTACTATGATATCATTACTACTCTAGTAACTAGTCATATTTTTGTAAATCATCTTTATTTTGGTCATATTTATGTAATTTTTTCTAAAAATATACGGAGTAGTATTTTTTTAAATAGGACTTAATGTTTGATTTTCCCTAAATACCACTAATCATTCCATGTTTACCCTCACTTGAATTAATTAATTAATTAATCCCATTAATTACCATCGTTCTCTGGCACAACCAAGGTAGTCTGTTGATAACGGGGCAATCCGGCAATGGCGGTGAACGGCGGCGGACGGCGGCAGAAATCTCGTAGGTGTCAGAAAAAGGTTTTGGAAATTTTCCTAGTCCAAGGGCTATGAGGGCGTTTTGGTCCATTCAAAAATAAAAATTCCTATTTAAAAATGTTTAAATTAGATGCTCATATTTTGGGTTCAAAACATGTTTTAATCTTGGGATAAGGGTCAGATAGGGCCTCGAACTTGGAAAAAAATGTCAAATAAGGCCATATTTAGGATGCTATGTCCGGATGACACCATTTGGGATGGTTCCCGGTAGAATTTTTTGATGAATTTTTTTTAGAATCTTATTCATTAAGTCTAGTTTACTCATATCAAATTTGAACTAACAATTCAATCAGGAAGGCATTCAAATCAATTTTTGAAGATAACTGCGCTTTTAACTGCACAATTATCTTCAAAAATTCATTTGAATGTCTTCCCGATTAAAGTTTTAGTTCAAATTTGATATGAGTAAACTAGACTTAATGAATAAGATTCTCAAAAAATTTCATCAAAAAATATCACCGGGAACCGCCCCAAATGGCGTCGGCCGGACAGAGCATCCTAAATATGGCCTTATTTGACATTTTTTTTCAAGTTCGAGGCCTTATGTGACCCTTATCCCTTTAATCTTTTTAAGATAAACTAAGATCATGGGAGACATTATCTAGATGGGAGTGTGACAAAGAGTGGACCACCATTTTTGTTGCAGATCTTCCTCAAATGATTTGGTGTATGCACATGTCAGTACCATACTACCATGTGCCAAGATAAATTTGCACCGTAGGCGTAGGATGATAATCTCGCTCCGAAGAAGCCGTTTGACAACACTGTTTTTCGGCTTATCAGATTTATTGGTCAACTTTTTTTTATCAAACACGTAACTTTTGCTTTCGCACTATGTATTGCGTATTAAGCTGGAAAAGTAAGGTTGGAGTTACCTTCCGGGGTAAAAAAAAAGTAAGATTGGAGTTACTTTTCTGGCCGTATTGGCTGAAGTTACTGTAAATGACATTTTAACTATTTTTTTCTTTATTTTATTAATATAAATATATTTAAAAAATATTTTTTCCTTAAATCAACAGAATCAACTAATGCAACCACTTCAACCAAAGCTTCATAAATTTTAGCAGAATCAGTCAAATCACCCGATTTTCGTGCTATCAAACAGGCTCTGAATTTAGAACAATTTTGTTCGTTCAAAGAAAACACAATTTTGTTGTTTGTGCGATTTTGGCCTTGTGATTCGGTATGTGGATTGGACTATCACCCCAATTTCCGAGTATAAACTTTAAATCAGCCACTTCGTCACAATGTAAATTCATAGCCCTTTTTATTCCATATTACTAAAACGATTGAAAAAAGATAAAAAAAGTGACTTTTTTTAAAAATTTTCTAAAAATGTGACTAAAAATAATTTATTCCTTATATTTAATCATATATTTATTTATTTTAATATTCCTTTTGTACATTTGATTACTAGCAGCCACCACCACCTCCGGACCGTCGACCCCAGCAACACCTCTGCCGCTGCTGCCGCCGCCGTCGGCAGCAGTCACTATCTCAATGACTCCGGGCATAGTGACACCCAATTCCGACCACAGTGACCCAATTCCGGCAAGAGTGACACCCGATTTCGGCAACAGTGAAATCCCAATCCGGTCATATTGACACCCAATTCTGGCCACAGTGACTGCTCCCGCCCACAGTGGCACGTCATCTCCGACCACAGTGACACGTTGTCTCCGGTGCCACATCCCATCTCACAGCCCCCTCAGCCAAGCCCGCCCTAGGGCCGCCGCGGACCACCGCCACTGACCACCACCGTGGGTCGCCGCCGCCGACCACTGCCCTAGTCTTAGATTGACTCCCTAGCCCCAGTCACCTCCCCAACCCACTCCGGCACTCCCTAGCTCCCAGCCACCTCCCCAACCCCCTGTGATCCCACAACCACCTCAGCCCCCAGCCACCTCCCCATCCAGCAAGTCTCCTTCCCCCGCCAACATCCCGACCCCCAGGTCTTCCACCCCATCTCCCCTGCCCCTGACACTCAATCCACGAACCACCGCTGCCATACACTCCTCCGACAAGGCGCAACCGTAGATCTGTAGATCTCGAAAGCAGGAAGCACCCTACAGTACCAACACCGTACCTCTGCCAGCAGCGGCAGCCCAAATCGGGGTCGTCGTCCATCATTGACAGCAGATGCGGCACTGACGGCTCCGAATCGGACTCGTGGCCCATCAAGGAAGGCAGATCCTGAACTTGGGGCCCTGAAATCGGAGTCGTCATTCATGTGAGGGGCGGCCGACGAGGATAATGGAGAAGGTGGGTGATGATGCGCCGTCGATGAAGCACAGGGCGGAGGTATTACCATCGACGAAGCGGTGGTGGATGGAGCAATGGCGGAGGAGAGAGTGAGCCTGGCATTGGAGCTTTCTGTCTTTCGTTTATGGCAGCTCTGTAACACCGTCCCCAAATGTATTTGCTTTTAAGTGAATATTGTATTTTTAACCTTATTGAAATGGTGAACGAATTTACGATGTCCCGAATTTTTATTAATTCCTTTGCACAAATAGTAAATTCGCACGTGGGGCCCGCACCGGGAGCGGGGGCCGCCTGATATTCCCGGGACCACATGAACTATTCATTTTGGTCTAGATAATGTTTATATGGTGGTGGATAATTCATTTGAGCCATGGAATGGTCCAGAGTTGACCGATTGGTCAAAAGAGGCCCAAATACCGGTATTGGCAATTTAACCGATAAATGCCCGAAATTGAATTTCGGGGACTTATAAATTTAAGTTGGGGAATGAATATTCATTATAAGGGTCATGATGATGGAGAACACATAAAATATTTTATTTGAACCGATAAAATAAAATATATTTAAAACAGTCCGAAAAATACAACTTTCGGGACTGATTGTACACTTTTGAGCAAAAAGGGTTGACCTCCCACATGGGTGGGGGCCAACCCACGAATTTTGTCTTGAAAATGGAGTGGATGGCCGGCTGGTAGGATAGGAGTTGATGGGAGGGGATTTTTTAGATGAAAGCTTTGGCATCAAACAAAATGAGTTGGACCCCTCTCCACACTCATTTGTTCATTGAGACAAAACCACACCCCTCACTCATCTCTCCCCCCATTCCTGCGGCCAGCACCCATCAAGCAAGGACAAGGAGCTCATCATCCTCCTTTCTCCATTGTTGAAGAGAGCTCAACAAGGAAGGACCTCAAGGAAAGGAATTTAGGTGCTAAAAGTGTGGAGATTAAGGTAATAACCTTATCATATGAGATATATATCATATGGAGAACCTTTGGGATTATTCTACATGAAAAGAGTGTAGAATGATGGGTTGGAAAGTGGTTCTAAGTCCAAGAGCGGATTTAGAAGCCAAACCGACAAGTTCACCGGAAAATAACCTTTAGAGGTTATTTGTATTGATTAAGGTTTTATGGTGTTAAAACCTTGTTAGGAACTTGATTTAAGTATTTTTGAGCCTCGCCGGAGTTTCGCCGGAGTTGGTCAAAGTTCACCGGAGTTGGTCAAAGTTCGCCGGAATTAGTCAAAGTTCAACCGAGAAGCGTAGAACGCGCTCAAGCTCACTTAAGGTGAGGATGACCGACTATATTGCTTATAATCTTTGGGTTAATTTCATAAGATTTCCTAAATGAATATACAATGTGATTTGCATGGATTATTAATGGTTAATAATGCCTAAATGAAATTACTATTGATCATAAGTATAGTTGCATAATGTACAAATTTATTGAATAAATTGTGTATGTCTAAATGTTATGAATATGATGGCATGATAGTAGTATCAACCATAAATTCCATTTGTGATAAGTATACTTTTAATTCATGAGAAGAAGCCATGAAGGAATAAAAGTGATATTTTGATATTGAGGTCAAATTACATATTGAATGAAGAATTACATTGAAATGAGAAAATAACTAGTATTGAAATATTAGTTGGAATTGTAGTTGAATAATGGATGAATGGATCCTAAGAAATTGAATTGTAAAGAATCGGTGATTATTGAGCTGGGCTCTAGACCGATGTAGATAATGGTGATTATTGAGCTGGGCTCTAGACCGTAGTAGTTATCGGTGATTATTGAGCTGGGCTCTAGACCGATGTAGATAACGGTGATTATTGAGCTGGGCTCTAGACCGTAGTAATTATCGGTGATTATTGAGTTGGGCTCTAGACCGATGTAGATGACGGTGATTATTGAGCTGGGCTCTAGACCGTAGTAGGTAACGGTGAATATTGAGCTGGGCTCTAGACCGTGATAAGTAATGATGAATTGACACTAAACGAATAAAGTTAACCATGATACAATAACACCCTAGATTGAGGGTCTTGGAAATTGAAACTTTGATTATACTTAGTATAGTTGTCATTGTACTTGTCAAATGCTTCCAAGTACTGACCTCCCCTTCACGGGGGAGGCCACCTCACAGTTTCAGGTAGGACTTGAAGGTTGCTGCCATCGCCCGCTTGTTTCGGGAAGATCAAGGAGAGAAGACGTGGTTCGTGCTTCCTCCGTTCCCGTTTTAAAAACATTTAAATTAATGCTCATGGATATTATATTTTTGAATAATCATTTGGGGGCTTGTATGCCCATGTTTGCCAAAGTGTGGCACGAACACTTATATTAAATGTTTCCGCTGCTTTGAATGAATATTTTACATTATGTTTGTTTATGGATGTACTATGTGTGAATGATATCCCAGACGCCTTGTATAGTATGAATGTGTTGGACTGCGGTTGACTATTCGTACTGTACGGCGGATTGTTGACGTGTCCGGATAGGTCCGGGGCGTGACAATTTAATTGGTATCAGAGCCTTAGTCCGTAAACTTCATAATGAAGCTTCAAAATCTCTTTTCGAAAATGAATTTGAAAACCATGAGCATAAAAGTTTTGTACTTATAGAACTTTTGGTACTTGAGTTGCAAAGTCTCTAATTGTTAAGATGGTACCCTTAACAATTGGTATGACGGTGATTTGAGCCAAAGGATGTCTTTAAGTACCTATCCGTCACTTGACATTGATACGAGTCTAATGACTCATTCTACTTCCTTTCAGAAATGGAGCCAGTCGGAAGGATCACTAGGAGGAACCCGACGGGCCGTGTACCGGGTGGGTCCGAGCGCGGTAGCCGGGGGTCCTCTAGGGGATCAAGAGGAAGAGGCCGCGGAGGCCGACAACAACAAACCGTGAGCGATGGCCACGTCGATACGGAAAGCGAAACCTATTGGTCTTATGAGGATTCGACCTACCGGCCCGAAACTGAGCCGGTTGAGACCCCTTATGAAGGGGACGACGACGATGTGAGCGACGAGGAGGAAAGTGGCTCCTTGGCTCGGATCGAAGCGCTGCTCCAACAATATCATCGGGAGCGCGAGGAAAGGAGGGAACGCCGAAGGCGCCGTGCGGGGCAACCTTCGGGTGGGGCTCCAAGAGGAAGGAGCTATTGTGATTCAAGAACCCATGTGGAAGCGCATGGGAGTCGAGGTGATGGAGGTCCAACCATAAGGATCTCCAAATTCATCAAAGAGGCGAGGGACTTGGGGTGCAAACCGTTCGATGGGACGGGGGACATCTCGGTGGCCGCGCAATGGATCAAGAGGCTGAACGAGGCAGCCCTTGACATGCAACTCACCCCCGATTTCAAACTGAGAATCGCGGTGAGGTTACTTGAAGGGTTGGCATCCAAGTGGTGGGATGGAACCAAGGGCAAGTATGGAGGGAATGTTACTTGGGAGGACTTTCGGCAAGAATTCTTTGCCCAATACTACTCCGACTTTGAGGTAAACGTCAAAGTGAGGGAGTACACTCTTTTGACCCAAGGGGGTAACATGACGGTGAAAGAACTTGAGCATAAGTTCAGGGACCTTGCCGACCACATACCGGAGTATGCTTGTGATGAGAACCGAATGGTGAATCACTTTTGGGAGGCCTTGTACTTGGAGATACGTGATAGGGCGACTCAATTGCCCAACATGACTTTCAGCCAAGTGGTTGCCCAGGGGTTGAAGGGAGAAAAGCAATGGGAGGAAAGGAAGAAGAGGGACGCCGAGGAGGCAAAGAAGAGGAAATGGGAGAGCCATGGCCCCCAAGGTTCTAATAAGAAAGGGAACCATGGGGGAGGAGGATCATTCAGGGCACCGGCACCACCATCTAGGGGAGGCTCAGGCACGGGTGGACAAAACTCGGGCTCGCAAGCCCCAATGATGATTAGGTGTAGGAACTGTAACAGGAACCATGGGGGAAAGTGTCGCGACCCTCCTCGGTGTTACCAATGTGGGGACACGGGGCATATTAAACCAAATTGCCCTCAACTTGGTGGGAACCGAGGGGTGGGATCAAGCGGCGCTACCACGGTAAGTAGGAACCGAAGCGGAGCACCCCATGCTAGTATGAGGCAAGGGGGAGCGAGCACAAGCAACGCGCCGTCCGTGAACCAAGGAAGGACTCAAGCTAGAGTCTACGCAATGACCGAGGCCGATGCTCGAGCCAACCCCGACTCCGTTGCAGGTAATCCTTTGTAACGATTGATAAATTACATGTATTGAGTGCTAAGAATGATAGCGGGTTTGTACGGGCTTGCCGGGACCGATACCGGCCGGTTTCTTAGCAATAAGTTGCAAAAATAGGCTGCCCAGGGGTAAACCGGCGCCGGTCAAGGCTTAAACCGGCGCCGGTCCTAAGTAAAATTGCCTGTTTTGATGTCGCCGTAGGTAAACAGGCGCCGGTTTTGGCCCATAACCGGCGCCGGCCAAGGATCGGGGGCTTAAGGTGATTAAAAAATTTTAATTCTGGGGGGCGCCGTAGCAAAACTGGCGCCGGTTTTGGCCATAACCGGCGCCGGTCTAGGGAAATGGGGGTCGGGAAAATCACCGTGCTCGCAACCGGGGCCGGTTTTGAATTTTCCGATGTTGCCGAAGGTGAACCGGCGCCGGTTTTGGCCATAACCGGCGCCGGTCCAGTTTAATTTGTGAGTATCCGGCCACCCCGAAGGCAAACCGGCGTCGGTCTTGCCTAGAACCGGCGCCGGTCCAGTGTATTTTCACCCGAAATGTTTTTGTTAAGCCCCGTTTCGATCCGGTACGTTGGGTGGGGTGTCTTACATGACTTATATATGTAGGAACATTAAGGATCAATGGTAGAAATGCAAGAATTCTCATTGATACCGGGGGCACAACGTTCATTCGTGAGTGAAGCGTTTGCCGAAGGTTTAGACGTGCCGTTGATAGTAATGACACAACCCTTGTTGGTCTCTACACCGTTGGGAGACGATGTGGAGAGGAAACACTACTACCCTTCGTGTGAGGTAGAAGTGACGGGTCAACCTTTGACTTGTGACTTCGTGCCTCTAAGTATGTTAGAATTCGATGCAATTCTAGGGATGGATTGGCTCGAGAAACATCATGCTCGAGTGGATTGTTATGCCAAGGTTTTGGAACTCGAGGATGCCGAGGGAAACACCCTACGTTTCGAGGGAGATCGGGGGAGATCTCATGGTTGTATAATATCCGTGATGAGGGCACGGAAGATGATGAAGAAGGGATGCCATGCATACCTTGCTTATGTGGTGGATGAAGCAAAGAAGGAGGTTGACATCAACGATGTACGTGTCGTGTGCAAATATCCGGATGTCTTTCCCAAGGACTTGCCGGGGCTTCCACCCGACAGAGAGATCGAATTCGTGATTGAAGTGGAGCCGGGGACCAAACCCATTTCGATTCCTCCTTATCGAATGGCACCGGCCGAGCTTCAAGAGTTGAAGGTTCAACTCCAAGAGCTATTGGACAACGGGTTCATTAGACCCAGTCATTCACCGTGGGGAGCACCCGTACTCTTCGTAAAGAAGAAAGATGGTACACTAAGAATGTGTATAGACTACCGACAGTTGAACAAGGTCACGATCAAGAACAAGTACCCTTTACTGAGGATTGATGACTTGTTTGATCAACTTCGAGGGGCAACAGTATTCTCGAAGATTGATCTAAGGTCGGGGTATCATCAGTTGAAGATAAAGGAGAGTGACATACCTAAGAGTGCATTTCGCACGAGATATGGTCACTACGAGTTTTTGGTGATGTCATTTGGTCTAACCAACGCACCGGCGGCATTCATGGACATGATGAACCGTGTGTTCAGTGAGTACTTAGATCAATTTGTGATAGTATTCATTGACGACATTTTGATATACTCCAAGAGTGAAGAGGAGCATGAAGATCATTTGAGTCTTGTACTTGAACGGCTAAGGGAAAAACAACTCTTTGCCAAGTTCTCTAAATGCGAGTTTTGGCTCAAAGAGATTGGGTTTCTCGGGCATGTCGTGTCAAGTTCGGGCATTTCGGTGGATAAAGCCAAGATAGAAGCCATTATGAATTGGGAGAGACCCAAAAATGTGAAAGAGATACGTAGTTTCCTTGGCTTAGCGGGATACTATCGTAAATTTGTTGAAAAATTTTCCGTATTGGCGTCTCCATTAACAAAGCTCACGAAGAAAGGGGCCAAGTTCATATGGGACGACAATTGTGAGAAAGGCTTTCTTGAACTAAAGAAACGGCTTACAGAAGCACCGGTTCTCGCTCTACCCACACAAGGGATAGGGTATGTCATATACAGTGATGCCAGCATCCAAGGGCTTGGATGCGTACTAATGCAAAACGGTCGGGTGATTGCCTATGCGTCTAGGCAATTGAAGAAACACGAGGCGAACTACCCTACCCACGATCTAGAGTTGGGGGCGGTAGTGTTTGCACTGAAGATTTGGAGGCATTACCTCTATGGGGAGACATGTCACATTTTTACCGATCATAAGAGCTTGAAGTACGTATTCACTCAGAAAGAGTTGAATATGAGGCAAAGGAGGTGGATGGAATTGATCAAGGACTATGACTTGATCATCGACTATCATCCCGGAAAGGCCAATGTAGTGGCCGATGCACTGAGCAGGAAAAGTACGTCGGGGACATTACTCACATGTCTACGAACTTTGAGGGCACAAGTGGAGGTGTCCACAAGTGGGGTCCTCATTTCTAGATTCGAGGTTAGGCCTACATTGCTGAGTGAGATCAGTAGATGTCAGGCCACTGATGAAGAATGCCAGAAGATCCGCGAGAGGATCCTTGAAGGGCCCGTGGAGAACTTTCAGGTACGTGATGACGGTCTTTTACTGTTTAAAGACCGTGTATGCATACCAAAGAGTGAGGAGCTCCAAAAGTCCATACTAGAGGAGGCTCATTCTTCGGCATATGCTATGCATCCAGGAGGTACTAAAATGTACCGAGACTTGAAGGAAAGTTACTGGTGGTCGGGTATGAAGAGAGCCATCGCAGAGCACGTGAGTCGATGCCTTACTTGCCAACAAGTTAAGGCAGAGCATCAGCACCCGGCGGGGCTTTTGCAGCCACTGACCATTCCAGAATGGAAGTGGGAGCATGTGACCATGGACTTCGTGGTGGGGCTACCACGAACAGTGAACAACTATGACGCGGTATGGGTAGTGGTTGATAGGCTCACCAAGAGTGCACACTTTTTGCCTATCAACATTACTTATCCTCTTGAAAGATTGGCAAAGCTATACACGGAGGAGATTGTGAGACTACATGGAGTCCCGATATCCATTGTCTCGGATAGGGATCCACGATTCACATCTCGGTTTTGGCCCAAGTTTCAAGCATCTTTGGGTACTAAACTGAAGTTTAGCACAGCTTTTCATCTGCAGACGGGTGGACAATCTGAGAGAGTGATACAGATTCTGGAAGATATGCTTAGGGCATGTGCTTTGGAGTTCCAAGGAAGTTGGGACAAGCATTTGGCTCTAGTTGAGTTTGCCTATAACAACAGTTATCAGGCGAGTATTGGCATGCCTCCATACGAGGCATTGTATGGGAGGAAATGCAGAACACCGTTGTGTTGGGACGAGGTTGGCGAGGCCAAGCTCGAAGGGATAGAACTTGTTGAAATCACCAAGGCTAAGGTGAAGGTCATTCAGGATAGACTTAAGGCTGCCCAAGATCGGCAGAAGAGTTATGCCGACAAACGACGAAGGCCATTGGAGTTCGAGGTCGGAGATAAGGTCTTCCTAAGGATTTCTCCTTGGAAGGGTATCATCCGATTTATATCGAGGGGAAAGCTTAACCCCAGATACATTGGTCCATTTGAAATCCTTGAAAGGATAGGGGCTGTGGCATACCGTCTCAAGTTGACGCCGGAACTTGAGAAGATACACGACGTGTTTCATGTATCGATGCTCAAGAAATACGTGAGAGATCCATCTCATATTCTTGAGAAGCCACCGGTGGAGATACGTGAAGATCTACAATATGCGGTGGAACCGGTACAGATTGTGGGTCAACAGGTGAAGAAACTGAGGAACAAGGAGATTCCTATGGTAAAGGTTCTTTGGAGGAGTGATCGAGTCGAAGAAGAAACTTGGGAGACTGAGGTCTCAATGAGGGAGCAATACCCGTTTCTTTTCGATTAGACACATGGATTTCGGGGACGAAATCCCAAATAAGGGGGGGTGAACTTGTAACACCGTCCCCAAATGTATTTGCTTTTAAGTGAATATTGTATTTTTAACCTTATTGAAATGGTGAACGAATTTACGATGTCCCGAATTTTTATTAATTCCTTTGCACAAATAGTAAATTCGCACGTGGGGCCCGCACCGGGAGCGGGGGCCGCCTGATATTCCCGGGACCACATGAACTATTCATTTTGGTCTAGATAATGTTTATATGGTGGTGGATAATTCATTTGAGCCATGGAATGGTCCAGAGTTGACCGATTGGTCAAAAGAGGCCCAAATACCGGTATTGGCAATTTAACCGATAAATGCCCGAAATTGAATTTCGGGGACTTATAAATTTAAGTTGGGGAATGAATATTCATTATAAGGGTCATGATGATGGAGAACACATAAAATATTTTATTTGAACCGATAAAATAAAATATATTTAAAACAGTCCGAAAAATACAACTTTCGGGACTGATTGTACACTTTTGAGCAAAAAGGGTTGACCTCCCACATGGGTGGGGGCCAACCCACGAATTTTGTCTTGAAAATGGAGTGGATGGCCGGCTGGTAGGATAGGAGTTGATGGGAGGGGATTTTTTAGATGAAAGCTTTGGCATCAAACAAAATGAGTTGGACCCCTCTCCACACTCATTTGTTCATTGAGACAAAACCACACCCCTCACTCATCTCTCCCCCCATTCCTGTGGCCAGCACCCATCAAGCAAGGACAAGGAGCTCATCATCCTCCTTTCTCCATTGTTGAAGAGAGCTCAACAAGGAAGGACCTCAAGGAAAGGAATTTAGGTGCTAAAAGTGTGGAGATTAAGGTAATAACCTTATCATAACTTTTTCTTTATTTTTCCTTCAATCATATGAGATATATATCATATGGAGAACCTTTGGGATTATTCTACATGAAAAGAGTGTAGAATGATGGGTTGGAAAGTGGTTCTAAGTCCAAGAGCGGATTTAGAAGCCAAACCGACAAGTTCACCGGAAAATAACCTTTAGAGGTTATTTGTATTGATTAAGGTTTTATGGTGTTAAAACCTTGTTAGGAACTTGATTTAAGTATTTTTGAGCCTCGCCGGAGTTTCGCCGGAGTTGGTCAAAGTTCACCGGAGTTGGTCAAAGTTCGCCGGAATTAGTCAAAGTTCAACCGAGAAGCGTAGAACGCGCTCAAGCTCACTTAAGGTGAGGATGACCGACTATATTGCTTATAATCTTTGGGTTAATTTCATAAGATTTCCTAAATGAATATACAATGTGATTTGCGATTATTAATGGTTAATAATGCCTAAATGAAATTACTATTGATCATAAGTATAGTTGCATAATGTACAAATTTATTGAATAAATTGTGTATGTCTAAATGTTATGAATATGATGGCATGATAGTAGTATCAACCATAAATTCCATTTGTGATAAGTATACTTTTAATTCATGAGAAGAAGCCATGAAGGAATAAAAGTGATATTTTGATATTGAGGTCAAATTACATATTGAATGAAGAATTACATTGAAATGAGCAAATAACTAGTATTGAAATATTAGTTGGAATTGTAGTTGAATAATGGATGAATGGATCCTAAGAAATTGAATTGTAAAGAATCGGTGATTTTTGAGCTGGGCTCTAGACCGATGTAGATAATGGTGATTATTGAGCTGGGCTCTAGACCGTAGTAGTTATCGGTGATTATTGAGCTGGGCTCTAGACCGATGTAGATAACGGTGATTATTGAGCTGGGCTCTAGACCGTAGTAATTATCGGTGATTATTGAGCTGGGCTCTAGACCGATGTAGATGACGGTGATTATTGAGCTGGGCTCTAGACCGTAGTAGGTAACGGTGATTATTGAGCTGGGCTCTAGACCGTGATAAGTAATGATGAATTGACACTAAACGAATAAAGTTAACCATGATACAATAACACCCTAGATTGAGGGTCTTGGAAATTGAAACTTTGATTATACTTAGTATAGTTGTCATTGTACTTGTCAAATGCTTCCAAGTACTGACCTCCCCTTCACGGGGGAGGCCACCTCACAGTTTCAGGTAGGACTTGAAGGTTGCTGCCATCGCCCGCTTGTTTCGGGAAGATCAAGGAGAGAAGACGTGGTTCGTGCTTCCTCCGTTCCTGTTTTAAAAACATTTAAATTAATGCTCATGGATATTATATTTTTGAATAATCATTTGGGGGCTTGTATGCCCATGTTTGCCAAAGTGTGGCACGAACACTTATATTAAATGTTTCCGCTGCTTTGAATGAATATTTTACATTATGTTTGTTTATGGATGTACTATGTGTGAATGATATCCCAGACGCCTTGTATAGTATGAATGTGTTGGACTGCGGTTGACTATTCGTACTGTACGGCGGATTGTTGACGTGTCCGGATAGGTCCGGGGCGTGACAAGCTCTGGCGTTGAATGAAGACGGAAGGCAACGAGCGTAGAAGAAGAAAGGTCGGGTCAGGACACTTTTTTGGAAATTTTGAAACTACTCATATTTTTAGAATTCAAAAGCCCATAAGTTATACCCGGGTCATTTTTTTCAAATTCATAAATGTTTCCAATTTTGTTCCATTTCAGACGTGTATCTCGTTGGAAAGATCACAGAATCATATGAGTCATATGAATATCTCTTACGGTCCTACTTGTTGTATCAACTTTTGTATGCACACCAGCACACATGTCAGTAATGTCGGTGAATAGGTCATTCACAAACAAAAAATAGTTAGGAGTGAAACTTTGGAACCAGGAATCAAAGAACCGTTGAAACCGAGCTGTTAAATTCCATTTCGGTCCAGTTCTTAGTTCTTACACACGAGTTATAAATTGTTAACGGTTCGGTTCTTATTTCTGATTAACATTTTGATTCCTGGTTCCTACAAATAATATGTCTAAGAAACCGTTGAGGAATCGTTATTAATAAAATAAAAATGAAAGTATAACTAGTAGTAATAATAGGAGGCCTGATCCTGTCCAGCCGGAGGGACAGGACCCGCCGTCCGGCCGTCGCCATTTGGGGCCCTTCCCGGTGTATTTTTTCGATGAAATTTTTTGAGCATGTTCTTCATGAAGTCTAGTTTATCCATACCAAATTTCAGCTAAAAATTCAACCGGGAAGGCAGTCAAATGATTTTTGGAAGTTAACTGCGCAGTTTATATACATATAAAACGTAGTTATCTTCCAAAAATCATTTGAGTGTCTTCCCGGTTGAAGTTTTAGCTGAAATTTGGTATGGATAAACTAGACTTGATGAGGAACATGCTAAAAAAAATTCATCAAAAAATTCTACCGGGAAGAGCCTCTGATGGCCTTGGCCGGACGGTCCCTCCCGTCCCTCCGGAGGGACCTGATCTTTTCTAGTAATAATAGTAATAATAAAATTAACCATAACAATAATAACCGTAACAACACTAGTAATAATAACACTAATATATTTACACTTAAAAAAAATTAATTGAAGTGATGAAAAATAGAAGTTATAAATTATTGTATACGCGTACATTTCATTAAACTCATGTTTACAAATTAAATCATATTCCATTTGCGTAAATTTCATAATTAAAACAGTAGCTCAGAGTTTCCTATTTTATTTACAAACTTTCCTATTTTAAGAAAGTAGCTAAAAATCATTTAGTCAAGTGTTTACTAAATTAAGTTGGAACCTCATATTTGAAGTTATTAAAGCTTCAAAAAGTATTTATTCCTCGTGTTTTGAAATTTTAACATTTTTGTGTGGTAGAAAATAAATTGTGCTAATCTTTTATGGGAAAAAGTTACTTTTAGGAACCAATAAAAGCAAGAACGTAACCAAACAATTTAATATTGGTTCGATTTCATAACGGTTCTTGAATTCTTATATAAGAACCGAACCGATTTTATTAATTAAGTTTTTTATAACGGTTCCACTAATTTCATATAAGAATCAAACAGATCTCAATCCTAAAAATAGCTCATTTACCGGCATGCAGGGCCTCACAATCCTATAAATAGCTCATTTACCGGCAGGCAGGATCCCTAGACAAGTGACCAGGGCCTCCCATTTTTTTGGGGCCTCCAATTTCTAAAATAAATCCATTATTATGAAGATAGTACTAGTATTATACCCGAGTACAATAGTTGTATACGGAGTATTTTAATCTAAAAAATCTGTAGATGACGTTGAGTTACAGAACGACAACGCACTCACGCGCTGCGGTAATCACTTGATCCTTCCCCCCAGTGGCCTTAACTGGCGCAACAGGTCAACAAGCTTTAGGTCTTTTATTAGTTTTACTTATCGGGTAATTGATTTAGTTTATTACTTTATTTGAAGGATTTTCTCATTACTCCGTATTTGGTTATTTACATCTTTTGATTTTTTAAATTGTTAGTCGGTTAGGGCTGTAGGGCTTAGGGTATATAACGTATATTATAAGTATCTTAATATATAGAAATTGTAATTTGTGATTTTGATTGATTGAGATATTGAGATATGATAGCCTATTTCATGACACTGAAATTGTCTGAATCGACTGATTTAATTAAGGAAAAATTGATAGTAATAATCCCAACTATTGGTGGTCCGCTTATAATAATCCCAACTATCGATTATTTCATAATAATCCCAACTTTACGGACCTTCCGCCAATAATGGTCCGTATAAATAAATTCTTGTAGTTTCTGAAGTGGATGAGAAGAGATATAGCAAGTAATCCCTATAAATAATCTCAACTTTTAATTTTTACACTTAATTTCTATTTAAAATTCATTTTTTTAGGAGGTAATATCTGGTCATGGACCATTATTGGCGGACGGTCCATATAGTTGGGATTATACAAAAATAATCAATAGTTGGGATTATTATCAGCGGACCGGCAATAGTTGAGATTATTATTTTCAATTTTTCCTTTAACTAAAATCCATGACACTAATTTTGCTGAATTATGCAAAAGTTGTACTTCGTATTTAAAATATATTATATTAATAAAATAAATAAATTTATGTGAAAAATGGCTAAAATGGTTCTATAGAGTAACTTTACTTAATTGACCTAGAAAAGTAACTTCAACCTTACTTATTTTAATTATTACATAATTTAGCGCGGGAAATCAAAAGTTATGTGTTTGATGAAAAAGTTGATTAATAAGCTGAAAAGTAGGGTGACCAAAAGGGCTTTGAATATTTATAAGGTTTTATACAAGAATATAATTTGTGGATTAAATTTCTATTTATGAACCTTTAACTTATTTAGTATTATTTTCAATCAAATTATAGATTTTGTGATGACAGAAAAAACAAAAACATGATTCCGGATGTACAAAGGGAAAGAACAAACTAATAAAATCGTTTACCGGCTCTATGAATAAAAATATTCCCGTTAATAGGGTATAATGCATTTTGTATGTAACTTACTTAAATTTAATTGATATTCTATTTTTCATATTTTTATGTTGAAACCCGCATAATTAAACAAAGTGTCTATAAAAGTGTCTAGGGCCTCATAATTGCTCTAGACGACCCTGCCGGCATGTGTGATGGTGTGTAAAAAATGCATGAATAGTTTTTTTTCTTTCTTTAGCAGGTTATAGTGATAGTCGAATTTGAGACGTAGGGTATGTGTACACTTATCGATGTTGATAAAAATATACTGTCGTTCTTGATAGTCCAATTAAAATGACAGTAGTTATGAATACATTAATTTTTATGATTGGTGACAATTATGTTGTTATGAGTATATTAATTCATAAAACTGTCATTTAAAAGAGTTAAATATTTACTAAAGTAGAATAAAAACTTTGACATGGGACATTAAAAAATGATAATTGAGAATCTTGAAACAATAGGAAAGAAGTAGAGAAACTAACATCCCATAACAATAACCACCTAATTTGCCCCACCCATTGCCGTTTCTGGGCACAATTTAGCAAACACTCAAAAGTCAAAACCATTCTTTTGTGAGAGAAATAAGTTCATATATATAGTGATACTGGAGTAGAGCATACAATCGATGAGAGGTTTTAAGGCGGCATATATGACTCCTTTATGGAGTCATATGGTCTATGTGAGCATCACCTTGGCAGTATTAATTAGGGCAAATTTTTCCCCTTGGTTTTCATTCATACGTAAGGCAGTATATATACAGGTATAAGAAGCTAATACTAAGCCCTTGGCCCAACTAAGCTATTTACAAATGAACTAATTACAGTTGAGTGCAAGCTCAATCTAATACCCCCTCAAGTTGGAGCATGCGGATTGAAAATGCTCAACTTGGATAGAAGATGATGAAATTGTCGATGACCAAGAGCTTTTGTGAAGAGATCGGCTAATTGATCATTGGTAGAAATGTGTTGGGCAGCAATCAAACCAGCCTGGAGTGCATCACGGACGTAGTGACAATCAACTTCAATGTGTTAAGTGCGTTCATGAAAAACCGGATTATGTGCAATGTGAAGAGCAGAGCGACTGTCACAAAATAGAGACATAGGCCGAGAGTGAGCAACACCAAGTGCATGAAGAAGACCTTTTAGCCATTTTAATTCAGCGGTAATTGCTGCCATGGACCGATACTCGGCTTCAGTAGAGGAGCGAGAGACGGTGTGTTGCTTCTTAGTCTTCCAAGAGATAGGAGATCCTCCAAAGAAAACTATCTAGCCAGTAATAGATCACCGAGTGAGAGGGAAACTAGCCCAGTCTGAATCACACCAACTAGTGAGACAACTATCTGAGGAAGCGTGGAGAAGAATGCCCTGACCAGGTGATCCTTTTAGGTAACGAACAACGCGAAGAGCCGCGTGCCAATGCTCCTGTCGTGGTGTCTGCATAAATTGAGAGAGAATATGAACAACATATGCCAAGTCGGGGCGTGTAAAAGATAAATAGATGAGATGCCCAACTAGCCGGCGATAGGAATCCGGACAAGTCAATAAATCACCCTTGGCCAGAGCTAAAGAGTGATGTTGCTCCATAGGAAAAGAGGAGGGTTTCGCTCCAAGAAGTCCTGCCTCAGAAATTATATCCAGAGTATACTTGCGCTGGCAAAGAAAAATACCATCAGCACTACGGGCCACTTCAATGCCCAGAAAATATTTAAGAACGCTCAGATCCTTCATGTGGAAACACGTGTGCAAATAATGTTTAAACTGAGATAAAGCAGAAGAATTATTCCCAGCAATAATTAAATCATCAACATAAATTAGAACATGCAATCGAACGGTCCCGCGATGATAAGTAAACAAAGAATAATCAGAATAAGACTGAAGAAAGCCATAATTCTTCAAGGAGGTAGATAATTTTGCAAACCAACAACGAGGAGCTTGACGTAAACCATACAAGGACTTTTCGAGGCGGCAAACAAGTCTGGGACGAGAGGTAGAAAAACCAGGCGGGGGTTTCATATAAACCTCCTCAGCTAAGTCTTCATGAAGGAAGGCATTGTGAACGTCCATTTGGTGAAGCTCCCAATTTTTAGCTGCAGCAACAGCTAGAAAGAGACGGACAGTAACCATTTTTGCAACAGGAGCAAATGTCTCAGTATAATCAATACCTTCTTGTTGGTGATTCCCAAAGACAACTAACCGTGCCTTGAGGCGTTCAACACTTCCATCGGAGAGATATTTGATTTTGTAAACCCACTTGCACCCGAGCGCACGTTTTCCGGGAGGTAATATAGTCATGTCCCAGGTGTGATTACTCTCAAGTGCTCGAATCTCACTCTGCATGGCCTCTCGCCAACCTGGGTCCGTCATAGCCTCGCGAAAGGAACGAGGTTCATGTCCTGCAAGAATTGCTCCAAGAAACAGACGATGACGAGCAGAAAATTTGTCACAATTCACATAATGAGCTATAGGATAAGGCGTACCTGAGGAACTGACCGGGACTGGTTGCGGCGGAGATGGGCTTAATTTCCGGATATGATTTGTAACAAAATCTTGCAGTAACACAGACGGACGCTTCGGTCGCAAACCACGACCAAGAAGGGGCTGCTGTACAGAGGAGTTCTCGGCAGAAGATGTCAGCAGGGGTGAGGGTGCTTCTGTCTCGGCCGTAATATGGGTTACTAGGGGAAGTGGGTCCGGATCAAGCAAAACCGTCGGGGCAGTATCCATGGTCACGACAGCCTCAGTAGGAGCATCTGAGTTCGTGGAAAAAGGGAATACATCTTCGTGAAACTGAACATCACGAGAAACAAAAATATCACCAGTGGAGGAATCATAAAACTTCCAACCCTTTTTCCCCGCCGGATATCCAACAAACACACAACGCCGGCTACGCGAAGCAAACTTATCACCACGAGACTTTAAATTATACGCGTAGCTGAGACACCCAAAAACCCGCAAATGATTAAAATCAGGTGCCTTGCCGATAAGAAATTCATATGGAGTTTTCCCTCCCAAAATACCGGACGGCGTGCGGTTAATGAGATATACCACCGTTAAAACACACTCACCCCACAAAAAATAGGAATATTAGCCTGAAAGATTAAGGCACGGGCCACATTTAATATGTGACGGTGCTTCCGTTCAACTCTGTCGTTCTGCTGTGGAGTGTCAACCCAGGAGGTCTGAAAAATTATTTCGTGTTGTTCGAAATAAGGTAACATACATCACACATTTTACATTTTTAGTGGGAGTCTCCACTAAAAACATGTTTGGTGATGGTGATGGTGATGCAACATAAATCATACGACTTCATAGAATGTGTCATGTATGACTCTTTAACATCTTTGTACAATCGGCACTCCCATACTTAGAATGGCATCATTGTTTTGGTTAAAAAAATACTTCCAGTCCTACACGCTACAATGAATAAAAGTAGGGATAATGAACAAATATATTCTTAGAAATTTCTATGTGAGAGCAAGTATACTGTATACCTTCCCAATTTTAGTTTTGAATAATTGAACACATAAATTTTAAATTTGGAACAAATATTTCAAAGAAGTATAAATTAGAGAACATACACTCTGACAATATATCATATAACATATACTCCTTATCCCTTAACCATATGAACAAATTGGTATATTTATTATAATCTTACCATTTTCTATTTCGTGTTTATTCTCTATCGTATAGTTCAAGAACATATTTGTACATTCTACCATAAAAATATTTGGTATAAATAATGTTATATTTCGTGTAAATCTTACTATTATATAAATTGTCTAAGGAAGTTACATGGGCCTATTTCCGTTTGTACAGGTTTGACGGGAGCTTCGGACTGGCGCAAATGGGAGTAACGGTTAATTCTCCGTTTGGCATTCGTGGTTTAGTAATTATGTGTGGCCAGCAGTTTGCCGGTACTGTTCGGTACTGTTTGCAACTGTTTCAGTATGCGGATGAGCTTCTTCGGTTGAATAATATCTCCATCCGTTCCTGCGCCAGCCAGACCTAAAGCTTCATTCGTTTCTTGGTTTTCTCCTCCTCTGCGCCTGTTCTTCGTCGAAACTGTGAGTTCTCTCTCTGGATTTCCTTCTGACATCGGCCAGTCCGGATATACCTACATATGGTGGAGGCGAGTTGGCACGGCGAATTTTGATAGGAGGGAGCCAAGCTTCCCTGTGACGACAGACTCTCGAAGGCTGCGACCGATGGAAGGAGTCCTGGCCAACTGCGAAGGCTTCCCAGCATCGCTCGGACTTTAGGGTTGGAACTTGCGAGATGCTTCACCCAACTACCACCAAATCCCAGCGACGGCGAGTCTTCAACGAGCCTTCACCTAAACTGGTAAGACGTGAGGGGAGGGGAGGCCTCAATCGACCCAACAACAGACATCAGGCACCTGTAAACTTTGGGGGTACTCTTACGAGAGAAAGTTTCCCACCCCTGGGCAAACAGGTTTGGGTTTTCAATTGAAAGTAAATTCTTTCAATTCAATGTCAATTGCAATGCTCTCTGTATTTATATATATAATTTTAATTTATTCTGCTTGGGGTGATTTATTGTTTGATCAATTTTTTTTTGTGAAGACTGGCTTTGAAAAGAGAGAAGAATCACTGGCAGATTAGAACACATTTGGTCGTTTCATTTTATATGTTTTTTTTATTTTGATTTTGTCCACACATTTCTGAGTCATGTGAATGTTGAATGTTAGTAGCTCCTGCACAACTTCATATTACCTGATTTTGAAACCTTACCTACAAAATAATTTCGAATATGTTTGTTCTAGGATTTAATTGAAGTAGGTCTGCTCTGCCTTACTATCTAAAAATTTGAAACATTCTCGGTGTTTGTGATATGTCTCATTGAGTTGTTTGTATGGTCAATTATTTTTTCTTATATTTTCTCCCAGCTTGTATTTTCTTTAGAGTTCTACTGATTTTGACGTTAAAGATCTTAATCTGTCGCACATGAACAATTATAGCAACACAACTCTGCCTTTCCAACACCAGGGCGTATGTGGAAAATGTGTTGAAGCTCGTACACCAACACAGTCTGTCTTTCCAATCGGCAGAATATGTGGTGAACCCCAAAATCTGTTATACTTTTTATCATTTTTTTTAAATTGTTATGGAGTATATTGTTGTTTCCTTAAAATCACTTCAATCACAACTTCAATTCTTCTCTGGCAGAGTACCTCATCTCTGGTGGGGTATGAGATTTAATTTAATTTCAGTTATTGTCTGTTCAAATGAATCTTACTATATGTAAAAGTTTTAAGAAGGTTAGTTGGCCTATTTCCGTGTGTGCAGAAACTTCCGATAGGCAGAAACTTCCGTGTGGCCTTTAAAAGTTTTATGAATCTTACTGTAAAAGTTTCTGATAGGCAGAAACTTCAATTCAGCGCCAGTGAAGCTATCCGAGATGCTTGCTCCTGTTTGTTACCATTTGCTCCTATTCCAACATATGAATGAGCTTCCATATTTGTTTGGGACGCCAAACATAATCCTTCCTTCTGTTTCTGCTCTCTTCGGACTTCGGATTCATAGTCTAGGGTTCGAAAAAATCCCTCTGCCAAGCCGCCCAACGTCTACGAGTATCATTGATGCCCTGGTAATCATCGCCTCTTAGCTAAGATTTCTTGTCCTATTTTGCTTCTTTTTTGTTTCTATTTCATTTCATTTCTAGGTGGGGTTCTCATATGCTACGATGTACTCTGCGGCCATCATCAATCGATATCAAACATGGTCTTGTTTCACATTTTTTAAAGTTTTATTTTTTCACACCAGACCCCTTAATTGATTTGGAATGAATCTAACAATTACTACTTTTAATTTCTGACCCCTCAAATTAACACATTTAAATGCTTCTGTGTGAAAGCATCGTGGTAGTCTGGTAGATTTTAGTTTCACTGGATGCATTACTTCTTTGCATATTGAAAGTTTAATTTTATTGAAAAGTCTTTTATGTGGATTAAGGGTTATCTAAGCAATCAAGATTAAACTTTTCTCTCTGATTCAGGCACTATTGGAGACTGTGGCTAGGGTTAAGACCAAGAAAAATGACACAAATAAGGAATAACAGTATGTAATTCCACTATACGCCCTCGGTATTTGGTTTCATTCTCGACCATATGCTTATCTTTTTTTTTTTTTTTTGTCTTTTTTATTGTCTTTTTTTTTTTATTCCATGGAATGGGTGTTCAGGTCTTTAAACTTGATAACGATCATGGAGCAGAAGTGTGGATGAAATCCACAGTTCTATTTTTTTGAGAAGGTAAATCAAAACTAAGTTTGATTTTATAGGTTGGTTTTGTATTGGTTTAATCCGTAATATGAAACACATTGTTCTCCGCATGAGTGTGTTTTATTCACTCTTGAGCCTAAGTTAGTTTTTCCCTAGGCTATGCTTTTTTGTGGGCTTGTATGTCCTGTATTTATGAGGTTTTGGCAGCATAAAAGGGAAAGGGAAGAGTTGACCTTTATGTGTGCGATTTTTTTTGCTCTTCTGACTTTTCCTTTGCTATTTTTCTTGCTTTAATCTGTTTCCAGATAGTGGTTTCAATCTTCTGGATCTTTTTTTTGTGTAAACTGTTTGTGTGAATTTTGGTAAGTTCACCAAAAGGTGACAAAGATGTTTGTGGGTTACTCCATTCTCTCTAATTGTTTTTATTGTGATCCTAACAACTACTACAATGTTTTTTCAGACCAAGCCATTCTTTTCACATCAAGAAGTCAAAACATGGGCTGCCAGATATGCATGTGCAAGAGCAACATTAGAATTAGACATAAACTCAAACTTAAAAGCCTACGGTGCGAAAAGGGTCAAACATTTTGTACCAGCAAGCTCTAATCTTATGCATCATATAGCACAAAATCTGCTCTTCTTCTGTTAGTCTGCAGGTTTTCACTCTTTTTCACACAGTTTGGTTACCACCTTGTTGTATAGCTTAAAGTAGTGATCGTAAACTGTAGGTTATGTTTGTTTGGATGCCCACCTGTTCAGCCCTTTTGAGTCGGAAAGAAGCACTGAGGTAAGTTGAATTGGAAAAGAAAAAATTGAAGAAAGAAGCTACTGATAGAAACATTGATTGTTTCAACCTGTTCTTTGGTTGTTGTATCTCATCTAATCACTCAATTTCTCGTTTTCTATTCATGCAGTAGAAAATGCTTCTGCTACTAAACATAGTTACACCACACTAGCAAGTCTTGATTGCCTTCAATTAGCTATAGAAATTTGCATTATGTGTGGGTTGTGGCTCCCTCCTAATTGGATTCAACAATAATGGCAAAACCCCAAAATGAAATTCAAATAAAACTTAATTAGTTCAAATTATAAGGCAAGTAGTTGTTCACGTTGTAAGTTTTAGTTCTACTTTTTTATTTTTATACACTTTAATATCCTATGAACAATCATTTATTGTTTTTGGTTTAATTGATCCTTTAGTGTTGAGCCTATCTTAATAAAAGTTTGTTTTAATAATGATGATGCCATGATGGTAATGTTTGTTAATTTGCAGAAAACGATGCCTATCTTAAATTGGGAAGTCTTGCATGGATAATAGTTTTAGCAGGCTGGTAAGGATATCCACTATTCCAGTTGCATTTCTCCTAACTGAGGAACAGGAAAGCCTATTATCCATGCAAGACTTCCCAATTTGGTTTTCTTGAAGATAGACAGATTCTTCACTAGAAGAACACATTTCACTTTTCGAGCCTTGTTTCACTTTCGCCTGTCCATTTGCTTCAGTCTCCCATCTACTAATAGTAGCCTGAATAGTAGGATCCAGGGCCATACTGATTTTACCCAACTGATATTCACAAATATCAGCAACATACTCCCCCATCCATTTCCAAAAAACAATTGAGCTCAACACATTGTCCTCTTTCCAGTTGATACCTCTTTTCATGAGTATTTTGTGTCTGATCAATGCTTGCCATATGATACCTGTAATCAAAACCTACACGTCTATCTTGAACAGTTATAGTTATACCATCTACTGGTAGTCCCATAACCTCTTCACATCCTATAATGGCCTCAGGGAAACGACCAGGATTAAGATCTTTAACAAACATCAGATACATGACAACTCCAACACCAGAAACATATCCTGATATCCCTCATACTCTGTAACATTCCCAGAAAATTCTCCTTCCAACCCATTTTGATTATCTATCATAGAAGTAACACCCTCACATCTGAAACTATCAGACTTGTGCAATGACTTCACCCCTTCCAAAGCAATGTTTAATATATCACATTCCATCATTACAAGTTTTAAAACATTAAGCCAGTTCCTCTCTTGAATCAATATACAAATTGATGGTATTTTCCTTGCATGTTCACCACTTATCAAAGCCAATTGGAAAATAGCAGGGTTGATCTCATGATTAGACATCAGGAATCTGTTAGTGTCAATCTTCCAATTTTCAGTAAATCCTATTTCCGAACTATCTTGAATGTTTTTAATATGGTTAACACCATCAATTAGGAAACCATCAATCTGGTTCAGCCCTTTCATGGGAACACCCAATCCAAGTTCAGGAACGAAATCAATTAAGGGTTTCAATTTGAGTATGTTAACATAGCTCATATCATCAGTAAATATATCTCGTTTAAGTATTTTTGAACCTTCCATATGATCTGATGAAATTTCCGAAGGTTGATTAACCTCCTCTTCAGGGTCTGTTTCCTTAACTGAAGGTATAAGCGATGATGAGATGTGAGATCCAGCGAATGAAGAAACCTTCGTAGTAAGAACCTCTGCTCACGTGGAAGCCAGAAAACCAGAAGAAGTAGGCGACGACCCTTTTCTTTTCGAATTTCTGCAACGACGCACAGTCCTCGATCGTCCTCGCCTGTGACGTTTCTGCAGCTTGGTGCTTACCTCGTCCAGTCCTGTCCTCGTTTCCTTATTCTTCGCACGCTTCTCCTTCTCCAGTTTTGAGTGTTTTTCCTTTTTTAGGGTTGACCCCTTCTCTTTCTCCCTTTTTCCTCGTTTCTCTTTTTCCGCGAGCTTCCCCACTTTTTTGCGCGACTTCTTTCGCGAGTGCGAAACAGTTCGCGGCTCTTTCCACGACTCCTGCGACTTTCGCGGCTCAGTCTCTTTCGGCGATTCCTTCTGCGACTTGGTCTTCGACTTTCCTCGCGAGTGCCGATTGTTTCTTTGCAAGCTTAATTTGCGTATCTCTTCGCAAAAACGCCTGGTATCTTCGCTCATCTTTTCGCAAAACCTCCTGTTTTCTTCACGCCTCTTTTCCCAAAACAGTCCCCAATCTTCCATCGTTCCAGTACAGGATTACAGGTAACAAGATCGTTTGCTCTGATACCAATGATAGAGATCTCCAGAATTCACAACAATTTCAGTAAGGAATAACAAGAAACTATGGAAAAGCTTTATTGATGAAGATGGCGATTACAGAAGAAGAACATTACAAGCCGAAGCCTCCCAAAGAGAAGAGACGTAACTCTCTAATCTTCCCAGTCCCAGACCACAGTCCAAAAGACCTCCTCTACTACTCCCCCTCCCCATCTATTTATAATAGAGACCCTTATTACTATTATTATTATTATTATTACTCCTATAATTAATATAACACTAATGGGTAGGTCCCTAACATACGTTCAATATTGTTGCTGTGACCATGTTCGGGATAAAGAGAGGAGGTAAGCTCTGTTAAGTCCTCGATCCTTGTGTGAACAAGAGTTCGGATGGCCGGATGGGAAGGAAGAATTTGATTTAGATTATATCTACATTGTTGTTTCCATTAGAGCCCGTATGAACACATTCAATGTTCTTGGTGTACTAGAACATAGTAGCCTACCTACTTCTTGAAGGTAAAATCAACTAATCAAGCACTTTTTTCATAAAAAAACAGTTTTTGAGTATCAACATGGCTTAAAAGATAAAATGATACTACATGTATATGCAGGAAGTGGAAGATGCTAAAAGAATCAGAGGAACTGTTATTGAGAGTTTTGAGACCACATATTGAATATGTAATTTTATTTGAAATAACAACATATATGTCTGTTTCCCATTTGTGTGCTCTCTTATTTTACTCATGTCCTCCAAAAACTGTTTTACATTAGGTTTGACAAAAGAATCACACCTTCTTTTGCTGAAGAGAAGTTTACGATAGATGGAATTGATGTCAAGTCTATATCAATGGTTGTGCAGGTTTCTGATAAGGGAATCACTACTAAAGATGCAAAACCTGGGGAGATTGCCTCTACACCTTATGGAACGGCTGTTTGGTCTACTGGCGTTGGAATTTGAGAGTTTGAATTATTATTTTGCCATAAATTTGCCGATGTGCTAAAATATTTTGATATTTATTGTGTATTTCAGGTTAGACAATCTGATGATGCCCAGCACATGATCACTCCATGGTGATTAATACAGTTGGCACCTATCAGAAATGCTCCCAGCCACAAATAAGTTTTCCGTATTGTTCCCTAGCCTATTTGTTGTTACAAAATGTTCTTTATTGCATTGTGCTAAGTAACACTTATTTTCCGTGAACGACGAAATGTGAGAAGCAACAAAATGTTCATATACTCAATGAGTACATTTTTATGCAAGAATCATGTGATACACACTATTTGGCTTTTAGTTTTCTTCATCTTTAGGTAATTAACTTTGCGCTACTTTTGTTCCCGATTTATTTCTCCCCCATTGGGCATTGACCGTCGCGCAACGCGCGTGCCCAAGCTAGTACTTTTATATATGGTGTAATTGTGTATACACACATATGAAAGCACCAGGGCCGGTCCTGGTATAGGGGCAGCCTGGGCTGCTGCCCAGGGCCCACCAGGAATAGGCCCCCCCAAATTATGTAGTACTAGTATTATCTATTATATATATTAAATATTAAATATTAACACGAGAAGCCGAGAACTTCACATTTAATATTAATTGTGAATTCCCAATTATGGAATCACTTCCCAAGCGTCAGATCCTTCCACTTTCTTGGTAGAATTTAGATTTATCTCTTCGGTCTTCTCTGTTGGATGTTGCAATACATGCTTCGATTCAGCCTTAGTTCATTTAGTAGTTCTCAAATCTCAATTCTCAGAATCTAAAATCACTAGACACTGGTTTTTGGTCTTTTGCCTTTTCTTCTCTGGACGACTGAACCTGTGATCCTCTCAAAGGATTCAACGAGCAGTCGAGCAGAGTAGCAGCCGGTCAGGTGGTCTGTCCCACATGTACTTACTAATTATATGATTTGATTGGTTTATTTTTTAATTATTTAATATTATATACCTGTGTATAATAAGAAGCGTATTTAGTTAGATTCATTGAATTGACTCTTCAAATAAGGGAGTTCTGCAAAACACTTTCCATTATTTCATATAAGGGGGTGCGAATTGCAATTGGCAGATTCCTCTTTTGCATTTGTGCTAGGGCCTAGGAGGTGTCTATTAATTATTATCACTTAGAGCTTGGGTTCTACCGCAATTTTCAGGTTGTATCTTTCTTTCTCTTATAATATTATATTACATAGAATGCCTCCAAAGAAATATTTATCCGGCAGTGAGAAAAGAAAAAAAAGGAAATTAACTCAGAATGCCAATGTCATAAGAAAGGTTGGACAGCTTAACGATTTTATGTATTGAGAAGGACATGTTAGATAAGGTTAATCTTGATAGCATTATTATTGATGATTTTGTGTCTAAGAATGCGCGAAGAAATTATTTTGTATGGCTTATCAGACGTAGTTCTATTGATAAAAACATTTACTTGTGTAATGAATGTTATTTTTGACAATGAAATTTTTATATTACATTCTTACACTATTAATTAGGGGCCTACTTTTTGTATTTTGCCCCGGGCCATAAATTGTCAGGACCGCCCCTGGAAAGCACACAATCATACTATTGTGTGGGGGGTGTTTCCCTGGTAGTTGATAATCCATTCTTTGCCTGTCTTGACCATCATATGGCTTTTGACTAATCCATCAGCTACTAGTGTGTTTGGTTAAATAGCCTTTTCACTTAGTTGGAAAAAAGGTCAAATAGACTCTCCAACTTACATAAAAAGGTCAAATAAGCTCTTATATAGGAGGCTCTGTCCGGCCGTCGCCATTTGGGGCAGTTCCCGATGGAATTTTTTGATGAATTTTTTTGAGCATCTTATTCATTAAGTCTAGTTTACTCATACCAAATTTCAGCTAACAGTTCAATCGGAAAGGCATTCAAATGAATTCTTGAAGATAACAGCGCAGTTAAAAGAGCAGTTATCTTCAAGAATTCATTTGAATGTCTTCCCGATTGAAGTTTTAGATGAAATTTGATATGAGTAAACTAGACTTAATGAATAAACAAAAACAGTTAGACATATAAAAGAGATAAGGAATTTATTATAGAAAAAAGTGTATGAATATGAAATATATTTTACAATATACTTCTTTTTATGTGGGTTAACATAATTTTGTAATAAATTAGTAAAGAAAGAAGTTAATTCAGTTGTAATTTACTTAGTTAAAGACAAAGATGAGTAAAAAATAACAAATAATTCATGTTTATTACGGAGTATCAAATATAATTCAAGAAATCATGTATAAAATAATTATAAATGCACATATGAAATATGTAAATCCGACACATGAAAATGTAATCACTTATTTTATCAAATGTTAATGGAAAGTTGGAAACAAACAAATTCAATATCTTTTTTTTTTAAATTAACAAATTCAATATCTTAAAAACACTAAAAACATATAAAAGAGAACAAAAATATATTATAGAAAAATGTAATTGTGATCACATTTTTCATATTTTAATTAATAAAGGAGATTAATACAACTGAAGGATAATAGAAAAGAAAAGGAAGAAAGAAAACCGGGAAGAATGGCAACAGAAATCAATCGAAGGGAAAGCAGGGAAAGTTAATTAGAGGAAGCTTTTTAGTAATGATTCCAACATACGAATCATGATTTCAAATTCTTTGTAATAAAAAATACATTGTAATTAATAAGCTAGATGAGATATGCAACAATTGGCCGGGGGAGGAAGCAGTGCGGCGTAGAAACAATGGCGAAGAAAAAAATGTTGTGATGGAGAAGAATAACAGCCGGCTAATTAAAGAAGAGAAGAATATTTGAGTTTTTTTTTTTTGCGAGGAAAAGGAATTTATTGATAGAATAACTCAGAATTACAATCCTGTTTCAGCAGATCGTTAATCTCGTGCGGTGACTCAAGTCGTAGAGCTGCCGTATTGGGATCGATGTATCATGCGCACGATATAACGGTCCCAGGTATAATTTTTGAATGCGAAGTATTACCTTTTGGTCTAAAAAATTAATTTAGAAATTATACATATATGTAAGGAATCCTTAACAACCAATCCAGGTATATCACATATGATATACGAAGTACCATATATGAGAACAAACTCCCACCTGCTATATAAAAAGTTTATACAACGAACTAAAAATCAAAATAATGTAAATATGCAACTTTGTGACCTTTTTAGAAGTATTCTCTATGAAATACAAAGTAAAAATGTAAACTAAAACACACCTTTTATAGCAAAATTCATTCTACTTACCTGACTTAATTTCTTTCACCTTTAGCCCACGAAGCATAAAGTCTAAAATCACAATTTAGATCCAAATCACAATTTGGATCAAATCACAATTAAGAAAAAGAACCTATTTTTTTCTTTATCTAATAAAATTTTAAAGACTACATAAAGAGTAATAATGGAGATGATAGTGATGGTATAAAATACATACTCCAGATTGTGTAAATACGTTGTACTTCATATACAATAAGAAAGTTAGAAGTGTTTTTAATACTCTCTTATTCCAATTTTACCTGTCTTATTTCTTTTCTGAGTTATCTTAAAATCAGTGTCACATTTTCATTTTTGAAAAAAATATGTTATCTACAACATTTTACATTACTATACTCAAATGTCAACCATAACTTTTACTTTTTCAACCATTTTATTAATAATTATGTCAAACCAAAGTAGGACAAATAAAACAAGACAGATGTGGTATTACTTTTTGTAATTGATTTAGATCCTGTTTGATGACCCTATTTTAAGTTTATCAAACTTAGCAACTACTCCTGAATTGAGTAATTGAGTAACTTTTTCATCAAATACACAACTTTTAAAAAAACTTATGATGAAAAAAGAGGTAAGGGTCAGATTGGTACTTGAAGTTGCATAAAAAGGGTCAAATAAGTCCTTATATATGCGGTTCTGTCCGGCCGTCGCCATTTGGGGCGGTTCCCGGTGGAATTTTTTGACGAAATATTTTGAGCATCTTATTCATTAAGTCTAGTTTACTCATACCAAATTTCAACTAAAAATTGAACCGGGAAGGCATTCAAATGAATTCTTGAAGATAACTGCGCAGTTAAAAACGCAGTTATCTTCAAGAATTCATTTGAATGTCATTCCCGATTGAAATTTTAGCTGAAATTTGGTATGAGTTAATTAGACTTGATGAATAAGATGCTCAAAAAATTTCATCTAAAAATTCCACCGGAAACCACTCCAAATAATGACGGCCGGACAGAGCCTCCTAAATAAGGGTTTATTTGACTTTTTTGGTTAGTACATGAGCATATTTGCACCTTTTCCCTTCTTATATGTAGCCATTGCTATTCTAACGTAAGCATCCAATACTTTCAAATATGAATTACGTATATATTTGTATAAGACCTCTTTTTTTACTAGTATCGTGTTTGGTCTAGTAGAATACAAAGAACAATTTTGGTTGTGTACAAACATCATTTTTCTACAAAGAATATGGATCAAAAGAATACTCTAAGACTCTTACCCTTTTTAAAATATGACAAAAATAAAAATATTGGGTAAAAATGTAACACAGTAACTTTAATGACCATTGATTATATTCAAATTTTATAGTGACTGTAAAAGTACACATAAACAATTTAGTCATATTTTTGTCCCCCGACATGGTGGGTATAAGATGAGTATAAAAGTGTATACAACAAGAAGTCCACACACTCACACACAAGAATGATCAGGTCCGAACGTTCGGACAGGAGCCTCCGTCCGAACATCCTCGTTTAGGGCCCTTCCCGGTGGAAATTTTTGATGAAATTTTTTGAGCATGTTCCTCATCAAGTCTAGTTTGTCCATACCAAATTTCAGCTCAAAATTCGATCGGGAAGACATTCAAATCAGTTTTTGAAGACACTCAAATTTCAAGTCTTTATATTTTGACGCAGTCAACTTCAAAAAATGATTTGAATGTCTCCCCGGTCGAATTTTGAGCTGAAATTTGATATGGACAAACTAGACTTGATGAGGAACATGCTCAAAAAAATCCATCAAAAAATTCTACCGGAAAGTGTCCCAAACGTCTATGTTTGGACGGTGCTCGGACGGGGAATGTTCAGACCTGAACATTCCTCTATATAAATATAATCATACCGGCAACCTGGGCCCACTGCGGGCCTCGGTCCAGTCGAGTTATAGGAATCTGCAAAAATTTGATTCATGTGTGCACCCTCCCGGAAACTGTTTTTTTTACTCCAAAAGATTATAGGCTGAAGGAATATACCACAACTACCTAAACTGTACACAAAACATAGACTTTGGTCTTGGAGAGGCAGCCATAGAACTCTTATTGTTCCTCTCATAAACTACACCATTTACAATTTAAAAGCTAGCAGAAAAATATCAGACTCGGAATTTTCATTATTGGATGGCCCCTTCTCAATAAATAACCAGCTGCTTAACCATCAGTTACCTCTCCATGAACAAGCACTTGGGCTTCAACAGATAATAGTCTCTTCCTCCGCTTGTAGCATTTAAGAAAACCAACCTCTGTGCTACCGTCCTTTCGATCGGGAGCATCAGCAGTTTGTTTGAACTGAGCATCATGAACAATATATTAAAATGAAACACCCCGAGCATTAATAGTGTATTTGTGAACGATGGGAACCGGGAAATGAAAAATGTGACACTAAAACTAGTGTATTTGTGAACTAAGTCCCTACTTTTTTTTAATTAAAATGTAATTGTGCAAAAAAATCTTTAGAATTTTAATATATTACTTTATCATGAGCACCATAATAATGCAATTAAAAAAGTAGCAATTTATGCATAGATATTGATTCAAATAACCTACAAATGAGAAATATATTCTGAAATACTCAAAGTTGTTTTTAACTAATAGAATTTATTGGGGAATAACCTGCAGAACGTAGTTTAAAACTTTTCTTTGCTTATAGCAATTCGATTAAAATACTTCATCATTTACAAAAAACTATCCAAACACTTGTGTGCATCATCATAACATTAAGAGAACGCGTTTTCCTGAAAAGGCAGACATTTGTGTGTGTCATCATAACATTAAGAGAACATGCTTTCATGAAAAGGCATAGTACCGTAAGAAGTAGGGGAGCTTGGTTGATTTTGCTGCTGGTAAGGGTTCCTCCCGGCGTACTAATAAAAGGCATAAAAGATAGTTAGCTGCTATTGGGTATGGTGATACAAACAAATGCAATATAAACTCACAAACCTGTCCCAAACCTGATCGTTTCTACTTAAACCTGTCCCAACCCTGATCAATTTCTACTTAAACGCGTAGAGGATAATCATAAATGGAATAAATAAGTAGAAATAAGTTGATATCTTAATTGACATTTTCTTCTTTCAAGTAGATGATAGAAAGCTAAGAAAGATACTGAGGCAGATTGATGAATACTCATCATTATCTCCTGACCGAGTTTTTACCACTTTCGATCCATCGACTATTGTGTCAATGAAACTTTTGATACTCGACTTTAGATTTTTTCATTTTAGTCCTCGACTATTGTGCAAAAGACAGTTTTAGTCCTCGACTTTAACATTTCCCACATTTAGTCCCCTGAGTATTATCAAATTGACACTTTTAGTCCTCCCACTATTATTTTGGCACAAAAGTGGAGGACTAAAAATGTCACTATTATAATAGTTGAATGGCCAAAAGTGTCACTATTATGAAACTCGAATGACTAAATATGAAAAATTTCAAAGACAGGTACCAAAAGTGTCTCCAACATAATAGTCGAGGATTAACAATGAAAAAAATCAAAGTCAAGTACCAAAAGTGTCAATGCCATAATAGTCGGAGGACTAAAAGTGGCAAAAACTCTCTCCTGACCCATAATGGTTTTCACTTGCGGATGGAATTTGTTCACTGAGCATGTTGCAACTAGTCAGAAATTTGAAGAACATAAAGCTAACAAGTGGTCCAGCTGAGTATGGGTTCAGGCGGGTTGGTTACCCGTAAATCCACAATAACCCGCCTTGCTGATGATGACGAAAGGAGGTATTTTGTGTTGTAAATTAGCAAAAGAATAAAACATACTCGACTGGTCCTTGGTCCATGATGACACTCCTGTGATTTTGGTCGGCTTGAACGACCTCAGAAACAGGGCTTGTCCCATCCACCTCAGAACTGTACTTATTGACTGTGCTGAAAATGTGTTGGGTGGAACCTACATATATATGTCAAAATATCAAACTGGGAATGCATTTATTTACAGCACCTCTGTTTTGAACAGGTGAGATGTTAAATAACCTGTAAAGACAGTCAACTCCATGTATTTTCTTGCCAAGAGTTTCTGGCACATGACTGTTCCATGAAAATTAAGTATACTGAAATCCAAGAAGTCCAACCTCTCTGACTCTTGAATTACGGAGAATCCAAATGAGCTTGTCCATGTGTCTAATACACTTTTAGCAGCTGGCAAAACTAGCCTCTCTACTCCTAATTCATTTAGTTTCTGGAAGCAAGTAGCAGTGTAGCACAAAGTTTTAGCACATTATGAAATACTACTACGATAAATAACGTATAACTAAATTTATTGTGGTAGCATTGTTCACTGTAGAAATACATATACCAATTGTTATCAATTATATAACAATTTGACAGGATAAAACCAATTTGTATGGAAAGCTACTTTCCACCTGGCCAAAATGGAAAAACACTAGGGGTCTGCTTGGGTGGAGTTTTTTGGAAGGGTCAAGAGTAGAAGGATTAGGATGGGTGATGGATTAGTCTGAATCTTGAGTTGTGTTTGAGAGTTGTTTTTAAATTGAAATTGAAAAATAAGCATAATGTGTGATCATATAAAATTTTAATCACCTTTCATTATTTTAGAGACACTCAGTTTATTAAGATAAAAAGCTCTCATATCTATGAAAATCCTTCCATGGGGCCAATTATCTTTGCCCACAATGTGTACAAACAGAAACCTCTGAGTCAAGATTTTCCAAACAAATAAAAAGGAAAGCAGGCAGGGCAGGGTGGGAAGTACCTTCTCTAGTACATTCATCAAAATTTTACACATCCCAAGCCGGCGATATTGAAAACGGGTGGCGATAAATGGAACCTCAGCTACCTTTTCTCCATGAACCCTTACCACAAGAAAAGCATTTCAGATTAGTCAATGACAAGTGTTAAATTCATGCCTCGATATGAATCGCCTGCTAAGCACAAAACTGAGCATATGAAAATCTATATTCGAATGTTCAACGTTCAGAAGTAACAAAAGATTTAGTTATTGTCAACATGGTAACGAAAAAAAGTAAGGAAAGAAGTAATCATCAGTTAGAATGTTCAACTTAACTCTACAACCCTAATAATGAATTACCTTAGAGTAGCCACTGTAATGAGCTCATCATTTCTCTCCAAAAGGACAGTATAGAATCCTTGAAAATTCAAACGACTAAGTTCAGACCTGAAAGAGATGCTTACCATTAGCATGGAGTTCAAATCTATTTTATTGAATGAAAGTGAGAAATGAAGAGCTTAAATCAAGTTCCTTAGATCTACAACTACACATATACAATTTAATCAGCCAGAAATCATCATCAACTCTATTTAATGATAAGCTTGTCATTCAGTTATCAAATGGAATTTATCACATAAAGATATCATAATTTATGAATAAGCTTTTACATTAAAGGAAAAACTAAATTCTAGTTTAGGAAATATATTAATTATGCATGCAGCCATGCATGTCGCAATAGATGAATCTCACCATCTATTAAAAACAATATCTTCCATGAGATCTCTCCCAGTTCGAGATTCTTTAATAGGCTCAAAACATTCATGCATCACACCAAGGGCAACATTGAGCTTGCTATAATTCTCTATTGAAACCTCATCTTCTGGAGCATCAAGAGAAGATTTTTCTGTTTCTTTGTACTTCAACAATGTCCAGGACAGGTCATTAGTCCCCAAATGAATTGGTTTTCCCAAAAGTTTATGAAGACCCAAAAATATCTGCAAAGGATTACAACCAAATTTAGTGTAAAGCAACTTAAATATGATTCAGTGTCTTCACTCAGTATTAACAAAGTAATATTACTTATTATGAAATCAAACAAACATATTCTTCTTGAATCCACACCAACTCAAAATGTACTGTTCCATTTCACAGCAGATTTCAAAGTGTTCAAGTTCGCACAATTTAAATTTTACTCTGTGCTATTTGCCAATGTTTGCATACCTGTTGGCATCTTGTATTGCAAAACCAATATCCTTCGGGGTAGCTATCATTCTTTGGAACACCATTATTTCTTACACATCCAACGTGATCTGTAAAGATTTATCTCAAGGTCATACGTGTAAAAAGGAAACATAAAATAATGCATGTGTGTGTACATACATGTAACCGGTAAAACATACACTGTACTGTTAAATTCAAATATTACTAAAGTGAAAATGAGACAAGTGTGTTTACATTGATGCTCGCATTGAGAACAGTTGATAGCATTATTATCTGCAAGTAAATCTTTGCTCTGACCACAGATTCCACAGCAGCAAAATGGGCAAAACCAATCACCTTCTGGAAGTTCCTGCTTAAGCAAATCAAGCTTCACTGAAAATGGAGATCATTTCACTCTACCCCTTCCATTTTCGGGTCAACTTAAGCCCTGTTTGGATGGGCGGGAGTATTTTAGTGGGCTTAATCTATATCTTGATACACATAGTTGAGATTACATATAATTGAAAGATTAATGTAATATGTGATCATAAAACATTTTAATTTCCTTTTATTCACTTTTAGCAACGTTCTACTTATCAACATAATGACTAAGCCCTCCTCTCCAGAACCCTCCATCCAAACAGACCCTTACGCATGAGATCATCGGATAAGACAAAGAAAAGCAGCAGTAAAGCACTGAAGAGAAGTAATCAAGAGAAACACCTCAATTCCCAGGCAGCCAGGATGAAAAGATGATGGACACATGTCACATAGGATTAGTTGACCGCCATCATGACAGATGGAGCATATATAGTCATTAATTTTGTTGTGCTGACCCCCTTTCTTTATCTTTGGTTCTTTCTTCTTTGCATAAAGTTTATGTTTCATCTCGACTTGGCAATCTAGAAGCGACCTTCCATCATCCAAAAAGATATTCCTTGAAGGGCAATGATCACTGCTTCCCGCATGAGCTCCAAATTTACTGAGTCCATAAATCTCCTGGCAGCAATGGCATTTGATTCCAGAGTCACTAATTAGCCCCTCCCTCTTCGGAGGGCTATCTTCCCTTTCACGATATTGTACTCTTGTGCTAGACGGAACCACATTATTCTCTACCAACCAAGACAAAACACTACGAGGCGTTTGGTGAGAGGAAGAGGGACCCACCTGCCTAGCTCTTTTATACGATCTTAGCACACGACTTGCGGAATGAGAACCTTTGGCGACATCTTCTCCCCTAATTAATTCCCTCAACTTCCTCTTCCTTTGCACTTCACTATGACCTGGCTGAACATGGTCCACATCAACATGTGTAGACTCGCTTTGCCCCCTGGGGCAAGATGCATCACTGGCAGAACATGTGTTCTCCTTGAGATAGTGTTTGCAAGCAGTTACAAGTGAGTAGAATATTCTTCCGTCAGGAGACATATATCGAACTTCCTTCTTATCAATGCCTTTACAAATTGCATAGATTTTCCAATTGCTGAAAACTAAATGCTTTTTAGCTTTATCTGCAATCTCATTGATTGTTTTCTTACACTTTTTGGATAGTGGGTCTGGAGACATAATGAGTACATAGTCATTGACTGCCTGAGGACAGAACTCAGGGGCAATAATAATGTCTTCATCCATAGAAGGGCGAGATTGTTCTTCTTTGCCATCTTCACTTCTTTGGTCATGCAGGGAGACCACAGAGAGAGCCTCTTGATGATCCTTAAAAATATTTAAAAGTGTGTATACTGAAGTCCCGGAAGGTGAAACATACCGTATCTTAGACTTAAATAAACCAACTGCGTGCTCGATTTTCCATCCTAGACCCAGAAGGTGTCTCCTTAATTTAGGATAAAGATCTTTCCGATGTCGGACATTCGACAGAGAAAGCCTTTTGAATTCTGCCACTTCTTCAGGGAAAAGCTTGGGTTGAAGGAGAATGGGAGACCACTTTGTTTGGGCTCTTCTGTATTCTGAAAGAGTGTCATGTGACTCTATGTCCATCTCCTTACAAATTTGTGCAAGTGACATAAATGAAGGTCCGGAAGGTGGAATGTAGCGGAACCTAGTACTCTTCTTGTCAATTGCAAACTCAACCGTCCAGCCTATATATAAAAGATGTTTTCTTACATTCTCATTTACTTCATCTGGAGCTTTACTACCCGACATATATAAGTTTTTAAATTCTGCCACTGCTTCAGGCAAATACTGGGCTTCAAGGTCAATAGGAGTCCACTTCAATTTGGTTCTCCTTTTAGAATGTTTGATTTTATCAACAGACACTTCCGAACTTTTACAATGAACTTTTCTACCATTATCTATGGTTGGAGCAAAATCCTTAGGAGCATTTTCCTTGGCAAGAGTTTCTTGAACATTGGAAGCACTGATGTTATGAGGAAATGTCCAGGGAAGGCAGAGGGAAAGAGAGTCATCAGTAAAATCTACGGAATCCAATACATCATTAAGAAGCTGTTGAGAAAAGTCAAATGATTGTCCTTCCTGAAGAAACCCTTGTGAATAGTCCAATACACTAAAAAAGTGAGTGATGGTAGGCTTAAAATTATCCAATAGGACTAAGGAAACCAATCCCCTCCAATAACTCCTATCAGAAAAAGTCCAGTCCTTAAACTCACTCTTCTCCCTTACTTCATACCAGATTTGCTTCAAAGAGACTAGAAGGGGAATCTTTTTTGCCACTTCCTCAACCAATTCAAGGAAGATCCAACTCCCACGAAGCTTCCATTCCTCGGAAACCTCATTCCAGTCCTGAGTGATCCGAAGCTTGTTTACACAGGCTGTCATTTCATCACCCATATCTGGAAAGAATACCTGCCGGTTCTCAGAACCATCTTCATGATCGAAAATCACACCTTCCCACCATGCATCCTGATAAAAGAAATCGACACATTCTCCATAGTGAAGAGTCCTGTTTACAACGTGAAGTGGCGGCGGAAAAGGCCTTATCATACCGCGGTAGGGGTCTGGGTTCCAATCAGCAGGTTTGACCCCATCAATCAAGGGACTAACTTTCACACGTTCAACCAAATTGGTGGATCTTTTTTCACATAAGATGTGATCATATTTCACCCGACGAGTTAAGCTTCCTAGTGAAACCACTGTTCCAGGGTGCCATGAGCCTAGGAACCCATCTTCATTACTCCTTACCTGCAATAGTTGCATTATCATCCTAGCTTAAGTGAAGTCAGATTTTCCTAAAAATAAAGAAGAGCAAAAATGGCATAAAATTGATGGAGCCCAGAAAAGAAACTACTCATTAAGTTGAACGGAGAGTTTCTTAAATAGAAGGGCAAACAAAAGGTATTCAAGGCGTCAATAAATCTATTTCCCAAATTGAGACCCGATTTAAAATTTGCATGTACAGCGAACCATAACCCAGAAAATGAACTTGGACTGAAACAGAACGACAGCTTCAATCCCTAAAATTCATTTCCTATAACTGAATAAGAACACAAGAAAACCCACATGCAACCTGCAGACCCAGACATCAATCCCCTTTATAGATAGAAGTCCGAACCACAGCATAAACACCAAATGCAGGAAAAATTTAGCAGCAAAAAGATAGTTGGGAAACAAAAAAAGACGAAATCAAGATGAATTCACGCCCAGCCCGGATAAGAAGAAGTGTACATACTACATAGACATAGACAGATTAAAATTTTCCAATCACCTTCACCTCGCATTCCTTCTAAGAACCAAAAAAAAGAGTAAAGAACTACAGCAACCATTACCTCAACTTTCTGACCTTTACAGAGTTTTCGATTAGTCGGAACACTCAATTTTCTGACCCTCGTAATGGTTTGCTGTCCAGAGTCAGCCGCCATTGGAGAGGGCTCAGCAAAACGGAAGAGAAGGGTTTAAGGTGATTCTAATAACAATGTGAAAGCTTGCGCATTTTTGGAAGGTTTTTACTCCTGAGAGAAAAATCCGGAGTTATTATACTAGTCCCTATATTTATCCATTCGCTCCAATCTTGATCTCCAAGTTTGCTCTGGACTATGAACAAGAGCATGATAAAGCGCCAGAAGTATAAATATTCAAGTAATTATTCATATTCTCCGTAATACGGAGTATATACGTATAGAAACTTCCGTTACAAAAACAAAATACGGTGCCGTGGTTGTACACTTTTCTACAGTTCTACTACTGCAGAAGTGTCCCATTCCATATTTCCATGATTTCCATCCGTTCTCTTCGGTTCGACCGGTCACCTTTTGAACCCGGTTTAGGTGTAAAAGTCCAAAATAGCCGAGCCTCCTGTCTGATGACTTTTCCGTTACATGTAAAAGTCCAAAAATAGCCGAACCCGGTTTAGGTGTAAAAGTCCAAAATACCCTACGGGTCTGTTTGCAACAGCTTCTGCTTTTAAAAAAGTGCTTTTTTTAATGAAATGGAGAGAAGTGATTAAATAAAAGTTGATAGTGTTTGAGAAAAAAGTGCTTTTGAAAAGTAAAAGTGGGTAGTGTTTGGTAAAATAAGTGTTTTTTGTGTAATAGAAAAAGTAAAAGCACTTTTGACGCGGAAGCCGAGAAAAATAAAAGTTGTAGTGTTTGGGAAAATAAGTGGTTTTTTAAAGCCAAAAGCTGAGAAGTGCTTTTTTAAAAGGAGTTGCAAACCAACCCGTATTTTTGTGGGTTAAAGCACTTGTCTTGACTTAGGGGCATTCCGGGAAATCATGGTAAAAAGAAGTCCCTCGAGACTTTTACGCCAGCTGATGTACTCAAGCTCGAACAATATGAAAAAAAATGTGAAAAAAACTAGACTCATCAACGACCTTATGTGAGAGTGTGAGTCCCAATGAAAGCGTTATGGTTCTCGCCCCATCATCTACAGTAATTTCAATCATTTCGGTCAAAAAAGAATTTCAAATTATTTATTCTAATTTTACATAATCCAGCGTGTGCAAAATAAAAAGTTATGTATTTGGCACGACTAATAAGAGGATGTTTGGATCTACTTCTTAAAATTGATTCTCCTCCTTCAAGGAGCACAAACAGATATTGTAATGTTTGGTCGAAAGTTCAGAAGTTCTTGTGGTGCTCCAAATGGATCCTAGAAACAATTTTTAATAAGAAATAATTACATAAATATGACCAAAATAAATATGGTTTACAAAACTATGACTAGTTACTAGAGTAGTAATGAAATCATAGTAATTCATGTTCACATTTTGTACTTAAGTTGCCACAACACTATCTTGTAATAATGAATAGTCATATTTATGTAAATAAGTTTTATTTGAATAATATTCTTGTAAAAAACCCAGCAATTTCAAATACACCTAAAATTGATAATCTTGGCAAATAGAGGTTGGAACCAGGGGCGGACCGTAGTACAAACCCGGGGGCGGTCGCCCCCCAACAACAAAATTTTTAGCATATATATAATAAAAAATAATTTTCGTCCTCCCAAAAAATATTTTGTTTAAGTTACCACCATCCCAAGACAAACTTCTGGGTCCGCCCCTGGTTGGAACTCTAACTATAAATCAAAATAGATAGTGCAACTGTGCAACAAAGATCCATTATTCATATGTTGCATCATGGAAATGAGAACAATTTTGTTCACCCTCTTTTGAGAGGGTGATGTTCACCCCACCCCTATTTGCATGACATGTGGCAAGACAATACTTTACAATGGCATGACAACCATAGATATAGAGGGGGTTATGTTCACCCTCCTTAATGGTGGTGTACAAAATTGCACTCCATGGAAATGGATATAGAATGATAGGACAGCGAGAAGCGTGATATTTGAATAGTGCATAAATGTAAATTTGGTTGAAATATCCAAAAAGATTAAGTTCGTGTTTCGTCTACATTAAAGACTACTGTTTCAGATTTGTTTTATTGAGAGGACTATGGTCTAAAATGTTACTTGTATTTTGGGGGAGTAGATTTGATAATTGATATATATCCTTAAGCTTCGAGAATTTACTCAATGAAGTATATCTATTTGATGCAAGACTCTAATGGTAAATATTCTTAACCAATAAATAAGTACATTTTGAGACATACGTAGTAAGATTCTATGCCTAGTTGATTTTCTAAATAAATCCCATTAGTAAACATTTTAGTAACAAGAACTGATCACAAAAGAATGAAGGGTAATAAATACACTATCGTATATGCTTTAACGAAAAGGTAATAAAGACTATTTTGTTTTGGACTGTTTTCACTTTTCAGTACTAGACCAGACCAGACCAGATCAGACCAGACCAGACCAGACTAGACTTCCGTAGTTATAAAATACACAGGGACCAAACGTTTATCAGACCAGACCAGATTAAACCAAACCAACAAATTTCGGTCCAAAAGAAAACATCTAGAGTAACACAAAAAATGAGCCTATACTTCTACACCAAAGAGTTACTATTCCGTACTAAAAACTTATTTGGCTCCGATCTTGACCAGGATTGCTTCACAAGAATTCCGAATCTAGAGGTTTTGACTCGGACTTGGCTCAGATATTGGCTCAGATTTAGATATCCGACTCAATATCATATCGGGTTTTGTCTGCGCTCGTATGATCCACTAAATGTGTCATTTGGGTACGTACATTTGGCCCGGAGTCTAGTCATGCCAAAGTTGGCTTGGATTTTTCTGAGCCAAAACTTTTTTAGGCTGCCAGGCTGGAAACATTCGCGATTCAGGGCTTGTTTGCAATCAATTAAAAAAAGTGATTTTGGCTTTTTTTTAAGAAAAAAGCACTTATTTTACCAAACACTATCAACTTTTACTTCATCGGTTTTCGTGTAGAATCTACTTCTAACTTTTTCTATTACACAAAAAGCACTTATTTTACCAAACACTACCAACTTTTACTACTAATCACTTTTTCCCAAAAAGTGCTTTTATTTAAGTACAAGTAGTTGCAAACAGAGCCTCAAGGTGGTTGGGATTGTTTACGCGATTCAAGGTGGTTGGGATTGTGTCCGTGCCAAATGACGTATATTAATTAAAAAATGTATACCATATAAACATACAATATACATATTTTTATAGTATAAAACACAAATTTAATAAGACCACTTAATCACAAATTTTAAAACCACATGTTTAATCTAACAGAACAGATACAGCAAGAAAACACACTTTTAACATTAATAAATGTAAATAAATAGCTAGTCATTCTAATAAGAGAAAATGGTCAAATGGACACATCTTTTAAACCCATGTACTAAAATAAGCATCATATAATCATCTTTTACTCCAAAAAATAATCATATAAAACAATTTATAGGAAGATGACCGGTTTTAAAGGGTTGTTTGCTTGTTTGTGACATTTTTTTCTTTTTTCTTTTCTTCTTTGTCTTCGTCTTTCTCGTTTTCTTTTTCTTTAACTTTCTCCATTTTCCTTCGAGAATATTACCCGAAATAAGACTAAAAAGGTTTGAAAATTCCAAAATAGAATTGTCATGTTTTTATTCCCAAAATAGGACTAATTATTGCCATGTTTTGGCAGTACTAGACTTCAAACATAACAGTATTTTCCAAACTTGGCAGTACTTACTCCTATTTTGGGAATAAAAACATGACAATCCTATTTTGTAATTTTCAAACTGTTTTAATCTTATTTCGGGAACTTTCCTTTTTCCTTCTCTCCTGTTATTCCTGCTCCTAGTCCCCTGCATCTTCCATGCCTTCTTCTATGTTCTTATCGTGTTCTTATTTTTCTTTTGTTCTTTCTTCTTTGCCTTTTTTTCTTTTCTCCTGACCTCTTCTTTTTCTATCTTCCTCGACTTGTTCTCCGGCTCCTATGCAGCCACACCCCCTCTAATTTTCTATCTTCTTCCTTTTTCATTCTTAATTTTAGAGATAATTACCCTATGTATGACTAAAATTTCTTCACTTTCCCAGTCTATGACCTAATTAGTTTTTTTACCAAAATAATACTAAAATTCGTATTATTTAATCAATATCCGTCATTAATAATTAATAATTAATTTAAGTGGACAAATATACCCTTTAGTTTACACGGAACTGTGTTTTAGAATATTTAAAATCAAGACACTATTGTCAACTTGAGTTATTGAACTCAAATGTTTTTGCTATTGCAATTCCAAAGTACGTAGTTAGTTAAGAGTGATTGTTTGTTTTTTTTGGCAAAGCTTTCTAACATATTATATTATATGTTTTATGTTAAGGTCAACATCCTTGAACTGGAATGAGATTCGAACTTGTGATCTCCTCATTGGGAGTGTCATAGTGATGTTATCAGACCACAAGGTACTTTGTTTAAGAGCGTGATTGTTATAAACCAATAAATCATTATAAAAGGAAAAATTATCTAAATATGAGTAAAATAATTTTGAAATTCCAAAATAGAACTGTCATGTTTTTATTCACTAAATAGAAGTAATTTGACTAATTTCCGCCAAATTTGACATCATCAGCTTTAAACATGGCAATTTATTACTTGTATAAAGTAGGGATACAGTTATGTTAATAATGCGCTGGATCCAATTATCTTTACAAAGTACAGTTAGAAGAAAGATTTAGCCATTTTATAAGCCACTTAATAATTTCTTTGAACCAAAAAGATCCGATTAAGATGATCCTCACAGGACATTCTTAAATTTCTCGTTCCGGTCCACATCTCCTGACCTGGTCCTTTATATCTCCGTGAGTCGTAAATGCATCATTGGTGTTACATATAAATCATTCCAATACTTGAAATGCGACTCATCTTCCCGGCATTTGTCCCACTAATTTCATTTGTCCCGCTAATTTTGGTGGTTTGCATCGCGGGTTAAAACAAAAACTTAAAATGCGAGTCAAACTCGTACATACATTCTTAACTAGGAATGTTGATTTTTGAAAGAAAAAATAACTTTAAAGGTTTTCACTTTAGACACACCTTTGGTCATGAAAAATGCAATTCTTAGTTCAGAAATTTCCCATATGCCTATGCGTCCAGCTAATACGCCAAAGAACAAGAATTCAACCTCCATCTAGTTTGACAACACAAGAAGTATTTCATTTATTTGACATAATATGTAGTATGTGTTGGGTTTCTTTCTTTATTTTTGACCCATGAGGAAAGCCCAACTTTGAACCCATTAAAGTCTTCTTTGACTTTCTTTTTTTGGGAGCTAATAATAATTAGGGGTCAGCCACACTATCTGAGATTACGAGGACAGAAAGAGAGCAGCAGATAAGAGAGAACAAGTCACAAAACATGAGCTGAAATGCTCATCACGTTTTTCTAGCAGGCAGTAGCGGAACAGTTCTGTTTCCTAGAGATTGAACCGTTGGATCGCCGTGATTTTTGGACAGCAGCTTCACAGCATCTGGGCCAACATTCTGGACGGTGGAGATCGGGTTTTGAGGTCTGGAGGTTGGGTTTCGTTGGTCTGGACAGTAGCTATTTTTCTGGTGATATTGTTTCTTATCTTGGCTCTATTTGATTCCATACACCTTGATGTGCTTACTTCCAAGGATATGATGATTTTGTATGCCTCTAGTAATATCTAGAGAAGACTTTGTATTGCTCCTTTGATGATGATAGTAGATTTAAGTGGCCAAAATGGTCCCATGGTTTTTCCCTAGTTAACGGGTTTTCCACGCTAAAATTCCGGTGTTTTTGTGTGGTGTGTGCTTACTGCTTTAGTTGATTATATTGGGGTGGCAGCAATATTGTGTGTGTTCTAATTGCATTAAGAACACCCTATTTGTTTGCATCCTCAAAGGTTCATTCAAGTTGGGAAAGTTTAGCCAAACGGAGATTAATTCCGCATTTTATTAGTTACCGTTTGTGGCTGTTTTTCCCATCGAATTGGTATCAGAGCCAGGTTCTTCTGTATTGGGTTAGACTTGTTTGAATTATGCAAGCAAACACAAGTAGGATGATCAATTTGAATGGTTCTAATTATCATGTTTGGAAAGGCAAAATGGAAGACCTACTTTATGTGAAGGATTATTATTTGCTTGTGTTTACTACTGATAAAACTGAGAGTAAAACAGATGCAGAGTGGAATATTTTGCATAGACAGGTTTGTGGTATATTCGCCAATGGGTTGATGATAATGTTTTGAACCATATTAGCGGGGACACTAATGCTCGCAGTTTGTGGAACAAGCTTGAACTGTTGTATGCTCGAAAGACCGGGAACAATAAACTGTTCTTAATAAAACAGATGATGAGCTTGAAATACCATGATGGAACTCCTGTCACTGATCATTTGAATTCTTTTCAGGGAATCATAAATCAACTTGCAGGAATGGGTATCAAGTTTGAAGATGAGATACAAGGCTTGTGGCTCCTTGGCACTTTAACATACTCATGGGAGACTTTTAGGACATCATTGTCCAACTCTGCACCAGATGGTATTATCACCATGGAATTAGCTAAAGGCAGTGTTTTAAATGAAGAGATGAGAAGAAAGTCACAAGGTTCCTCTTCACATTCTGATGTCTTAATTACAGAAAGCAGGGGGAGAAGTCAGAGTAGAGGTCCAGGTAACAAAGGGAAGCATCGAAGTAAATCCAAAGGAAAGTTTGCTGATTTTGAGTGCTATCATTGTGGTAGAAAAGGGCACACAATATGGTTCTGCAGACACTTGAAAAAGGAGAAGAAGAGCGATTATAACAATCAAAAGAACCATCAGAAAGATGAGGGTGGTAATGACAATGCTGAAGTTAACACTACTACCGATGAGTTCCTTATTTGTTCTGATCTTGATATGGTCAACATTGCACATGATGATTCCAGTTGGGTTGTTGATAGTGGTGCTACGTGTCATGTAACATCACAGAGGGATTTTTATTCATCTTACACTCCAGGTAACTTTGGTAATGTTAGGATGGGTAATAATGGACTATCAAAGATTGCAGGCATCAGAGATATTTGTTTGAAGTTTGACACTGAGATAGAGTTGGTTTTACATAATGTAAAACATGTTCCAGATATGAGACTTAATTTGATCTCCGCAGGTTTACTTAATGATGATGGTTACAGCAACAACTTTGGTAATGGAGTATGGAAACTCACTCGTGGTTCTTTGATCGTGGCTAGAGGTAAAAGATGCTCAAAGTTGTACATGACACATCCGAAGATCTTCAAGGATAGGGTCAATGTTGTGGTGAATACTGACATGACTGATTTATGGCATAAGAGACTTGGTCACATAAGTGAAAAGGGAAGGTCTCTTTTGTTGAAGAGAAATGTGTTACCGGGTGTGCATGATATTCATCTAAAGAAGTGTTCTCACTGTTTGGCAGGTAAACAGAACAGGGTTTCCTTTAAGAGCCATCCTCCTTCCAGGAAGGAGAGTATACTAGATCTGGTGCATTCTGATGTTTGTGGTCCTATGAAGACTAGGACACTTGGTGGTTGCTCCTACTTTGTCACATTCATTGATGATCACTCCAGAAAGGTATGGGTTTATACCTTGAAATCTAAAGATCAAGTATTTGAGGTGTTTAAGCAATTTCATGTCTCGGTTGAGAGACAGACTGGAAAGAAGCTCAAGTGTATTCGGACAGATAATGGAGGGGAATACATTGGCCCCTTTGATGCTTATTGTAGAGACCATGGTATTCGACATCAAAAGAGTCCTCCCAAGACACCGCAGTTGAACGGATTAGCAGAGCGGATGAACAGAACTTTGATGGAGCGTGTCAGATGTTTGTTGTCACATGCAGGGCTGCCAAATTCATTCTGGGGAGAAGCTTTGAATACAACGGTACATGTTATTAATCTAACTCCTTGTGTTCATTTGTCTTTTGATGTACCTGACAGGGTTTGGAGTGGCAAAGATGTTTCTTACCGTCACTTGAGGGTCTTTGGATGCAAAGCTTTTGTGCACATTCCTAAAGATGAAAGATCAAAGCTTGATGTGAAGTCCAAACCATGTGTTTTCTTGGGTTATGTCCAAGATGAGTTTGGTTACAGATTATATGATCCAGTCCACAAGAAACTTATTCGAAGCCGAGATGTTGTGTTTGTGGAAGATCAGACCTTGAAAGATACTGAGAAGAAAGATACAGTTCCTCAACATAATGATGATGTTACTGATTTGGATCCAGTGCCTCATCAGCATGTAGAACCACCTCTTGATGATGATGTTCAGAATGACGAACAACATGATATTGATGCTCCAGAACAGTCAGAGGTGAATGAAGAATTTCATGCAGAGATACCAGTACCAGACGTGCCACCATTTGTCCCACTTAGGCGGTCTACAAGAGATCGTCATCCTTCCACCCGATTTTCAGCTAATGAGTATGTCTTACTCACTGATGGGGGAGAGCCTGAGTGTTATGCAGAGGCCATGGAAGATAAGCACAAAAGGGAGTGGTTTGAAGCCATGCAAGATGAGATGAATTCCTTACATGAGAATAATACATTTGAGTTGGTGAAGTTGTCTAAAGGCAAGAGAGCTTTGAAGAACAAATGCGTCTACAAAGTGAAGACTGAAGAGCACACCTCACAACCTAGGTATAAATCTAGATTGGTGGTCAAAGGGTTCAGTCAGAGAAAGGGTATTGATTTTGATGAGATTTTCTCTCCGGTCGTGAAGATGGGATCTATTCGTGTTGTTCTGGGTTTGGCAGCCAGCCTTGATCTCGAGGTTGAACAGATGGATGTCAAAACAGCTTTTCTTAATGGTGACTTGGATAAAGAATTCTACATGGAGCAACCTGAAGGGTTTCAGGTTAAGGGAAAAGAAGGCTATGTGTGTAGACTTCAAAAGAGTCTTTATGGGTTGAAGCAAGCATCAAGACAGTGGTACAAGAAGTTTGAGTCATTTATGGGGAAGCAAAATTACCGAAAGACTACTTCAGACCATTGTTTTTTCTTCCAGAGGTTTGGTGATGATGATTTCATCATTTTTGTCACTCCCAGACCGCAATCTAAGTGCGTGTACAACCGCCGTATAATCAAGTGACGTCACCCGCGGGTCAACCTCACTTAATCATACAAGGCGTTCGAGAATACAATCCATCCATACTCAGTAGTAAACATACAAAACAACATCACAATTAAACCATTGAATAGCGGAAATATTCAACGGTGATTCATAAGCCACATCCGGCCAATAACATGGGCATGCAAACCCAAAAGTACTTTATAACAGATAAAAATATCCATGAGCAATGTTTAGTATTTTGAAAGAAAATGAGGAAGCACGAACCACGTCTTCCTTGAATTTGATGTCACTCCGAAGGGATCAGTACAAGTACCGAGCGAGTAGCAGGCTAAATATAGAATAACTAGCGTTTCAAGTATAAGACCCAAACATAGGGTGATACTTATATAAATAGTCTTTTCTCCTAAGTTAAGAAATACTTATTAGTATGTATACACTTGGAAAATATCTGATCCGTAGATCACCGTTTTATTTGGGAAAATAGTAATAGTCAATATTCTTGAGTAAAAACCTCAACCCACCCATATACCTATGAGTGTATAGGACTCCTCCTTGTCCATATTTCAATATCATAATCTATGAGTTTTGAGGATAACATAATCATTGGGTACTCCACCAATTTATAATCCGAGTGTTAAGGACTTTAAGTCCTAGGGTCTTCCACCAATTTATAATTCGAGTGTTAAGGACTTCAAGTCCTAGGGTCCTCCACCAATTTATAATTCGAGTGTTAAGGACTTCAAGTCCTAGGGTCCTCCACCAATTTATAATCCGAGTGTTAAGGACTCTTAGTCCTAGGGTCCTGACGTGCACTTTGTCGTGAGTGCACTCAAAATAAATTCAATACTAGCACTTATACGTAGTGTAGGTGAAGTAGAGTTCGTATCCACAGGGAAAGGAATAACGTTCTTTTTATAAAAATAGTAAGTAAAGGGGGGGTTTTGATTTTTGAGTGATTTAATTAAATTAAACACGAAGATGAACGAGTTATATGGGATTTAATTCAAAGATAAAAGTGACTTGGCATTGCTACTTTCCACTTGTTGATATATTTTAGTCGATCATTGTTATATCTATAACTTATCTCCTCTCGAATACTCAATCGAGGAGTATATCCAATTCATCGAGGATAGTTATTAACAACAACCGTTCATTAATAACCCTTACTATTAGTCAAGTATAGAACAACGCCATATACCGACTTGATAGTAGCATTTAATCTTTTAACTCCTTGATGAAATCAATTGAGATTGATAACCTCAACACAACGGTTTCGGTTTAACCAACAAAATTAATCCCTCTTAAGTTTATTAACCACGACCGTGCATTAATAACCCGAAGTTACTTACTTGTGAAACTATCAACGATTAACCATCGGTTCGTTGATTGTTTCTAGTAATAATTAATATGTGAAACAAAACTAGTTGATCCTTTAAGTAATGTTCAAAATATTAATATGAAATATGAATAGGGATTAATTAATATTCAAGGAAGAATATTAAAGAAGATGAATCCTACTATGATTAATATCAAGATGTTAACTCATTGTCATCTTAGTAACACTCCCCGATATTAACATAGAGGAAGGAATAGCTATTACTAAGACCAATGTCAAGATGTTAACTAATTGTCATCTTAGTAACACTCCCCAACATTGATATAGAAATAGTATTTAAAGGAAGAATTAATATTCAAGGAAAAGAAGTTAAGAAAATAACTCACAACTTTAATAATCAACAAGCTTCAAGAGCAATACCAAGAAATGGAAGTTTAGCTCCTCATTTGGAGACTAAACATGTTAAAAGAAATATAAAGAAATGCTATTCTAAACTGAGCTTAGGAGTATATAGGAATTGATTCTAAAAGTGAAGGAAAGGAGGTGTATTTATAGGCTTTTTGAGGTGCAGGTCGAGTACTCGATCGAGTATGTACATATACTCGATCGAGTATGTGTAGAACTTCGAATTCGATCCATACTCGATCGATATTCAGGTATAATTTATAGCTATACCCGATCGAGTATGTCGGTGTACTCGATCGGGTATGACAATAGAACGTGGCCAAATCTTTCCTTGCATGTTCATTTGTTCCCGGATCGGATCTTTGAAAATCAGTATTGGTACTCGATCGAGTATAAGGTATACTCGATCGAGTATAGGTCAAAATCAGGAACTTTCCTTCTTTTTGTCTTGTACTCTTGCACCTTCCTTCACCATTGATCATTTGATTGATCTTGGACCTGTTTAAACTCAGAATAAACCTAATCTAAACAATTTACAGGATTTTAACAAACTAAACTATTACACCGAAAGTGTGTAATTTCCGAAATATTAAATAACCAAAACTAACTAAAAACATAAATAAACACACGGAAATTACAAACGTATCAACTCCCCCACACTTAGTTCTTTACTCGTCCTCGAGTAAAGTCAAATGTTTCAAACAGTTTAAGACTATGTAGCACCGATACCGGTACGCGGAAACGCGGAAACGCGGAAACGGGTACGGGGATACGTCAAAACCAAAAAAGGTAGGATACGGATACGGGGCCATATTTATAAATATTAAAAGTTATGGGGGTGTATTTACAAATACTAAAAGTTATAGGGGTCTATTTATAAATATTAAAAATAGATTTTTTTTAATATATATATATATATATATATATATATATATATATATATATATATATATATATACACACACACACACACACACACATATAATATCCTATGATGTCTACCTATTCATTGCTTTGAAGCATTTTCCTTTTTCAAGATACTTAGTAATAAATTCATAATATTTCTCATATACACTAGTCATCTCGAAATATAAATATAGTCAATAAGTCATTAATTTAAAATGAGAAATAAGTCAAAAAACTACAATCTTGAAATTAAAAGTGCAAGTATCCAATTCGGAGTATGAGTTAATGACTTAATTCGGATATAGCCATATAGGCCCATTATTTGATTACCAAGTAAAATGTAGTTTTAGATTTTCATTTTTTTAGAATTTTATTAAGTAAAATTTGGGTTTTTTTTAAAAGTTGATACGGGTATCCGTCAGGATACGAGTATCGGAAACTTTCAAAAAATTACAAAAAAATGGAAACTTTTAAAAATTGCAGATATGGCCCGGGAACGTACGGTACGGGTATCCTAGAGTATCGGATACGGGAACGTATCAGATACGCCGATACGCTACCCTAGCGAAGTATCCGTGCTTCATAGGTTTAAGATCATTCCATGAGTTCAAGAAAGAAAGGAACTAAGATCACCAAGAAATAAAAAATGATTTTACAAACAACATTTTTTCTTGGGTTTTATGATCTTCTATGCTCCATCTTCTTGCCTCTTTTTCTCTGCCTTCTCCTCTTTCTCCTCAAGAGATCAAATGAGTTCCTGCACACAACAAATATTTCTCTCATATCTCTCATTTTGCCTAGGAGCCTTTTCAGGTTTTCATCCTAGCATCTCTTTTTGTTTTTCCATCCTTACTAACTCACTCTTTTTTTTTAATAAGCCATTTTTGCTTAGATTGCCCATTCTTGGGTTTTCAACCTAACTAGCATTTCAATTCTTTTATTTATCCATTTTTTTTTCTTTTTTTTGTTTACAAAGAGTAAAAGAAATTCATGCATAGTAAAGGGTAGAAAATGAAATTACATACCATGAGGAGTCTCCCCCCTTCTCAGTCCAAGCACTGTCCCTAGTGCCCGCCTTCTCCGCCGTAGAAGCCGCCTCCAAATCCGCCTCCAAAGTTCCCGTCTCCCATGTGAGTATCCCCGCCGTCATCCCCGCCATCAAAACCTCCACCCCCAGAGCTAGATCCTCCGAAATTTCCCCATTGAGTGGGGTCATACTAAGAGGGGGGTGGGGGTGGGTGAGCCATGGTATAAAATTGGCCTTGATGAGCCATGTAAGAGTACATAGGTCCATAGAACCTACGTTGATCCTCTTCATACCGTCGGTTGTCTTCGGCCCGTTGTTCTTCGAGTCTTTGAAATCCCGCCCTTTGTTCCTCCCGATATTTGCCAACTTCATTGGTAACTTTGTTGAACCCTTCAAGCAGTTGTTGGAAATAATCGGGATGTGGGAGCGCTTGGTTTGGTTCAGGCATGTGGTGAAGTGCATCCTCGGGTTCTTGTGGTGCGGGTTGGTGTTCTTGGTGGGGTTGGTCTTCGGGAAGATCTTGAGCTTGAGGTTCTTGGAGATGTGGTGGGAGGGCATGTGGGAATAGGAAATGGGGCATGTCGAACTCTGGTCTGTAGATGATTTTGGGGGTGTCAGGGTTCGGCAAAAGGAAGTATTGGACCGGTTGGACGTGTATGATCCAGTTGTACATGTGTTTCGGTCGGTCTCCAATATACACCGTATGAGAAAAGGAGGTGCATCCCGAGCGGCCTAACCAACCTATGTCCATCAAACAATAGTCGGGTATAGGAGAGTTATCCGTATACCCGAACTTACCGGCCAAGTGCATAATCACCCCTCCCAAAACAATGGCTCCTTTGGCTACGCTTTCTTTTTTCAGATGTGCCCACATGAGATTGCACAGATTAAAGTCTACGTGACGACGGAATAAAGCCACAGACATCAAACACACGTCCCCAATCCTCGTGTGGTGGTTGTTGGGGCGTCCAAGCAAACAATTTGCTAAAAATTTCAAGAATAACCGGAGGACGGGGTGTTGGACATGACTAATATACATTTGGGAGGAGTTAAAGTTCACTTCCCCGGTCATCTTTGTCCATAGGGAGTGCCCAAAAATGGTGGTATCCGAGATGGCTCTCTCGTAGGGCACGGGGATGCCAAAATGTTCAGCAAACTCGAGTTTCGTTATTGAATAGTTTCGGTTAAACAGACGAAACTCGAGTCTATCATCCCTAAAATCCGCCTCATCACTTTCAAACTTTACCGAACTCATGAATTCGTAGATAATTCGTTCATTAGAATTGTATTTCATATTGAAAATACGGTCCATGTCTAACGAATGAAAGAATTTTCTACAACTCTTATAGACTCCTAATTCACGTAGAGCATCATGGCATAGAAAACAGGAAGGTTTTACTTGCCTTTTTGTTGTTGATAGGAGTCTAGTTCGGTGTTCGGCGTCGGCGGGAATGATGTCTTCAAAGCCCGGAATAGGTGCCATGGTGTTTGAACTCTCTCCCCTATTCTTCCTTGGAGTCATTTGTGAAGCTTTTGAGCTCAAAAAGTCAAAAATTCGAATGGGGGTAGGGTTTTTTGGATTTGGTGGAAGTTTGGGGAAAGCGGGATTTTTGGGTATAGATATGGAGAGGAGAGTGAGGGGAGTATTTTGGTGGTGGAATGGGTTGATTTGGTGGAGAATTGAGAGAGATAATGTAGAGAGAAGGGTTAAAAATGGAGTTTGGGGGAGAGGGGGTTCGAAATTTTGGAGAGTGTTGGGGAAGATGAAGTGTTTTGGGGTGTATTTGGGGTTATATCCGCAGGGGTACCCGATCGAGTATCCCTGTATACCCGATCGGGTACCGGAGACAGGGGTTGGGAAAGTGGCTTTTCTGAGTATACTCGACCGAGTATGAACCTGTACTCGATCGAGTACTGGAGGCAGGGATGAAATAAAGTACTTTTTCCCGTTATACTCGACCGAGTATGAACATGTACTCAATCGAGTACTGGAGACAGGTTTTTTTTCTTCTTATTTCAGCTCATACTCGACCGGGTAAAGAAATATACCCGATCGAGTATGCCTCCATTTTTGGAATATATGGCTACTTCGATCGAGTAGTGCCTTGGTTCCTCTTTTTAAACGGTACCCCGACCGAGTATGAGATGGTACTCGATCGAGTATGTCTCCAGACACTTCAAAACCTGCATTTTCTTCTTCTCAAAAAAAATGTGATTAGTTCCCTCTCTCTCTTTTCTCTCAAATTCACACAAAAAGGAAATAAAATCTAACTACCTGACTTGGGTTGCCTCCCAAGAAGCGCCTTATTTAACGTCGTGGCACGACGTTTTATTTATTTTTTATTTTTATTTTATGTGGGATCGTGAGCATCCCTTCCTTCATTTCTTTTCTTTAGCCTTTTCCAATAAGGCCGACCTTTCTTCTTTGTTCCCAACTCAATTAAAACATTTGGTGTTGGTGGTTCAAAAACATTTAAAGAACAAAGAGATTGATCTTTAATTTGTTTTTTCGTAGAGTCAAAGATATTGAACTCTACTTTTTGGTCATTGAACTCTAAAGTTAATGAACCACTAGACACGTCAATTTTCGTTTTTGCGGTCTTTAAGAAGGGTCTTCCCAAAAGGATGGGCGCTGTTTGGTCATCATTCCCCATTTCGAGGACATAGAAGTCGACGGGAAAAACCATATTCTCTACTTCTACTAGCACATCTGCTACTACACCCTTCGGGTAGGTACTAGAACGATCTGCTAGTTGAATCACCACACCGGTTTGATGTAGTGGGCCAAGTTGTAGGGCTTTATAAACGGAATAAGGAATGACGTTTATAGATGCCCCTAAATCTAATAAGGCCTTAGGAAATGTGGTGTTTCCTATCGTGCAAGGAATAGTGAACATGCCTGGGTCGCTACATTTTTTTGGAAGTTTTTCCTGAAAGATGGCCGAGACATGCTCACTAACTTCAACCTTTGGTTTCCCCTTTAATTTATCTTTTCTTTTCATTATACATAGTTCTTTTAAAAACTTTGCATAACGGGGGACACTTTGGATTAGTTTAAAGAGTGGAGTATTTACCTCACAATCGGCGAATGTCTCATACATGTCCCGATCATTCTCCATTTTTCTTGTGTTCTTAAGCGCCTCAGGGAATGGAGGGAGTGGCTCATATGATGACAGCGGAGGGAATTTTGTCTTCGTTGGCTCCTCCTCCTTGTGGTCAACCTCATTTTTGTCAACCTTTTCTTTCTCAACTTCCCTTGCTTGTAATTCAGGGCTACTCCGTAGCATGATGGCGTTGACTTGTTGCCTTGGGTTTTGCTCAGTTTGGGAAGGGAGCCTACCCGAATCTCTTGCTTCAAGTCGATTTACAGCATTCGAAATTTGGCTGACTTGAGTTTCCAAATTTTGAATGCTTGACTTTGTTTCTTGTTGAAATTGCACCACATTTTGTTGTAAGGTGCCCATGGTAGTAGCAAGAGTTCGAATCATGTCTTCTGTAGACATACTCGATTGAGAAGGTGGGTTGGCTTGTTGAGGGTTTCCATACCTCAAGTTTGGATGATCCCTCAACCCGGGATGGTAGGAGTTTGGAAATGGGTCGTACCTCCTTTGTTGATGACCTTGGAAACCCAAGGCGTTGACTTGTTCTGTGTCTTCTTGAAGAGTTGAGCATGAGTCCGTGGGATGCCCTTGTTGTGTACAAATACCGCAGACCTTGACTTCTTGGGTCTTGGATTTTAAAAGGAAATCCTTAACCAAAGAATTCAAGCCGGTCACTTGACTTGTCAAGCCGGTCACTTGACTTGTCAAGCCGTTCACTTGACTTTCCAATGAGTTGTTGGATTCTGCCGCCATGACTCTACGGGTTGAGGAACCCCCGTTATAGTGTCTAGAGTTCTCGGCCAACTCCGAGATGAGATCTCTCGCTTGTGAAGGAGTTTTGTTGACAATGCCTCCTCCACACGCCGCATTCACCATGCGGCGATCTTGATCCACAAGACCAGTATAAAAGTAGAGAATGAGGTCTTGTTCGGTGTATCCGTGATAGGGGCAACTCGCACATAGCTTCTTGAATCTCTCCCAATATTCATATAGGGATTCATTATCTTTTTGTTCAATGTTGCTTATTTGCTTCTTGAGTGATGATGAAATAGAAGCAGGGTAGTACCTGTCAAGAAAAGCCTTCTTCATTTGTGGCCATGTAGTGATACTTCCCGAAGGGAGATAGAAAAGACAATCCTTCGCAGTGTCCTTCAAGGAGAATGGGAAAGCTCTCAGTTTGATCTGCTCCTCGGAGACACCATTGGGGCACATGCTTGTGCACACAATGTGGAACTCCGACAGGTGTTTGTTTGGATCCTCCGCTCGTAAGCCATGGAATGATGGAAGGAGATGAATGAGCCCAGATTTTAGCTCAAATGTGACCCCCGTATCGAGAGTTGGAAAAGTGATACATAGGGGTTGTTGATTAAGATTCGGAGCTGTGAGCTCCCTCAAAGTCCTTGTCTCAAGAGCCATAGTGATTGGCTCTTCGGTCTCGCTAGATTGAGAACTAGCACTTGATGATTCCTCCGAAGAAGTATTCGGAAATAAATTCCTAAACCTTTCAAAGGCTTGTTCCGTTTGGGGGATTGTTTGGTAGATGATTTCGTTTATAGATCGGGTTCTTACCATATACTCAAACAAAGCTCAGAAGAAATAGAAATCATTATACTTCAACTATTTTTTTTCTTTTTCTTTAAAATGAAATAAAAAGAAAAATAAATTGCCTTTCCCCGGCAACGGCGCCAAATTTGATGTGCACTTTGTCGTGAGTGCACTCAAAATAAATTCAATACTAGCACTTATACGTAGTGTAGGTGAAGTAGAGTTCGTATCCACAGGGAAAGGAATAACGTTCTTTTTATATAAATAGTAAGTAAAGGGGGGGTTTTGATTTTTGAGTGATTTAATTAAATTAAACACGAAGATGAACAAGTTATATGGGATTTAATTCAAAGATAAAAGTGACTTGGCATTGCTACTTTCCACTTGTTGATATATTTTAGTCGATCATTGTTATATCTATAACTTATCTCCTCTCGAATACTCAATCGAGGAGTATATCCAATTCATCGAGGATAGTTATTAACAACAACCGTTCATTAATAACCCTTACTATTAGTCAAGTATAGAACAACGCCATATACCGACTTGATAGTAGCATTTAATCTTTTAACTCCTTGATGAAATCAATTGAGATTGATAACCTCAACACAACGGTTTCGGTTTAACCAACAAAATTAATCCCTCTTAAGTTTATTAACCACGACCGTGCATTAATAACCCGAAGTTACTTACTTGTGAAACTATCAACGATTAACCATCGGTTCGTTGATCGTTTCTAGTAATAATTAATATGTGAAACAAAACTAGTTGATCCTTTAAGTAATGTTCAAAATATTAATATGAAATATGAATAGGGATTAATTAATATTCAAGGAAGAATATTAAAGAAGATGAATCCTACTATGGTTAATATCAAGATGTTAACTCATTGTCATCTTAGTAACACTCCCCGATATTAACATAGAGGAAGGAATAGCTATTACTAAGACCAATGTCAAGATGTTAACTAATTGTCATCTTAGTAACACTCCCCAACATTGATATAGAAATAGTATTTAAAGGAAGAATTAATATTCAAGGAAAAGAAGTTAAGAAAATAACTCACAACTTTAATAATCAACAAGCTTCAAGAGCAATACCAAGAAATGGAAGTTTAGCTCCTCATTTGGAGACTAAACATGCTAAAAGAAATATAAAGAAATGCTATTCTAAACTGAACTTAGGAGTATATAGGAATTGATTCTAAAAGTGAAGGAAAGGAGGTGTATTTATAGGCTTTTTGAGGTGCAGGTCGAGTACTCGATCGAGTATGTACATATACTCGATCGAGTATGTGTAGAACTTCGAATTCGATCCATACTCGATCGATATTCGGGTATAATTTATAGCTATACCCGATCGAGTATGTCGGTGTACTCGATCGGGTATGACAATAGAACGTGGCCAAATCTTTCCTTGCATGTTCATTTGTTCCCGGATCGGATCTTTGAAAATCAGTATTGGTACTCGATCGAGTATAAGGTATACTCGATCGAGTATAGGTCAAAATCAGGAACTTTCCTTCTTTTTGTCTTGTACTCTTGCACCTTCCTTCACCATTGATCATTTGATTGATCTTGGACCTGTTTAAACTCAGAATAAACCTAATCTAAACAATTTACAGGATTTTAACAAACTAAACTATTACACCGAAAGTGTGTAATTTCCGAAATATTAAACAACCAAAACTAACTAAAAACGTAAATAAACACACGGAAATTACAAACGCATCAGGTCCTCCACCAAGTTTAAAATATGAGTGACGTGTTAAGGACTTTTAGTCCTAAGGTCCTCCACCAAGTTTATAATCCTATGATCAACCTCCTATCAACCTAGATAGAGCCTATATCATATTTATTCATTCATAGCTAAATCAATCCGTAAAGCTTATGTATCTCAATCCATACAAAGCCATGCATTTATATAAATCTATAATTAACTAATACCAACCGGTATTAATTAATCCATTATCCATCGGTCAACGTTTTCGTTGACCGCCATTTCAAGCCTTGTACGTATCAACTTAATCATCATATAATTAAGTTAAAAATATTCATTTGTGCTTCTCTTACACTTCAAGCAAATATGCATTTTATATAATTCTTCATATCATTTTTCATGCATAAACAATTAATTCCTTTCATACAAACTTAACCATGTTGACTAATCACATGTTTAAATATCTTTTAAACATCATTATGAACACATATAACATTTATTTAGGAAATCTCATAATTAACCCAAAAGTTATAAGATATTAAGCCGTCCACTCACCTCGAATTAGCGCTATGAAGTTCTACCTCTCTCGGTTGAACTCCGGCGAAACTCCGACGACTTTTGACGAACTCCGGCGACTCTTTCAACTTAGTCAAAGTTCTTGAAATGCCTTTTACAAGTGCCTAACAAGGTTTTATAGTCATAAAACTCATATTAATACAAATAACCTCTAAAAGGCGATTTTCCGGCGAACCGGTCGTTTTGGCTTCTAAGTCTGTTCTTGGACGTAGAACCACCTTCCAACCCATAAATCCATACTTATAACATGTGGAACCATACTAAGGGTCCTTCATATGATATATACTTCATATGGTAGAAGAAAAATAAAGGAAAAGTTATAATAAGGTCATTACCTTAATTGTTCACACTTTTCCCAACTTTTTCCCTCTTTAATCTTCTTCCTTTGAGCACTAAAGCTTGAGCTCTAATTTGCAGCAATGGAGGTGAGTTTGAAGCTCCTTCTCTTTCCCTTGGATTGTCTGGCCGAGCTAATGGAGTGAGGGGGGTTGGAGTTGGCTCTTTTGTCTTGCTTGGACAATGAGTGAGGGAGAATGGGGTCCATGGGTGTACCTTTGATGCTCATCACCTCACCCTCTTCCCTTACAAGTCAACCAGCCCATTTCCTTGCCTATCCCAGCTCACAAAAACGTGGGGTGGCCCCCACTCATGTAAGAGGTCATCCCTTTGTGTCCCAAAATGTACATTGGGCCCCGAAAGTTGTATTTTTCGGACTGTTTTAAATATATTTTATTTTATCGGGCCAAATGAAATATATTATGTACTCTCCATCATAACGGTCTTTTGAAATAATACATATTCCAAAACTTTAATTTAGAAGTCTCCGAAATTCATTTTTCGGGCTGTTATCTCATAAATTGTCAGTACCGGCAATTGGCCTCTTTTGACCAATCGGTCAACCTTTGACCTTCCCATGGCCCGAATAAAATATCCACCACTATATAAATATTATTTAGACCAATATGAATAAAATATGTGGTCTCGGGAATATCGGGTGGCCCCCGCTCCCGGTGTGGGCCCCACTACTATTCACGCACAAAGAATTAATAAAAACTTACAAGTTCGTAAATTCATTGACCATTCCATAAGGTTCAATACATTATTTACTTAAAAGTAAATATAATTTTGGGACAATGTTACAATTTTATTGTTATATGTTGATGACATGTTAATTGTTGGCAAGAATGCAGAAAGAATTACTCAGTTGAAGATGCAATTGAGCAAGTCTTTTGCTATGAAAGACTTGGGGCCAGCAAAACAGATTCTTGGCATTCGAATCACTCGAGATAGAGCTTTGAAGAATCTACACATGTCACAGAAGCAATACATTGAGAAGGTGTTTCGCAGATTCAACATGGACAAAGCTAAAGAGGTTAGTTCACCTCTTACTACCAACTTCAGGGTGACAGATAAAGATTGTCCATCTTCTGAGAAGAAGATTGAAGAGATGGATAGAGTTCATTATGCTTCAGCTGTAGGGAGCTTGATGTATGTTATGGTGTGTACATGACCTGATATTGCCCATGCAGTAGGTGTTGTTAGTCGTTTTCAGTCAAATCCAGGTAAGAAGCATTGGGAAGCAGTGAAGTGGATTCTCAGATATCTACGTGGTACTTCCAAATTGGGCATAACAATTGGAAATGGGAAGCCAATACTTGTTGGTGGTATGGCAGGAAATAAGGACAACATGAAATCCACTTCAGGATATTTGATGACTTTTGCAGGGGGAGCTGTGTCATGGCAATCGAGACTGCAAAAGTGTGTGGTTTTATCCACCACCGAGGCTGAGTATGTGGCTGCAACAGAAGCGTGTAAGGAGCTATTATGGCTCAAAAGATTTATGCAAGAGATTGGCTTTATGCAACAGCGCTACGTGGTTCTTTGTGATAATCAAAGTACCATTCACCTTGCTAAAAATTCTATGTTTCACAAACGAACCAAACATATTGATGTGAGGTATCATTGGATTAGAGATGCACTCGAAGACAAACTGTTTGAACTTTATAAAGTGCATACCGATGATAATGGTGCCGATATGTTGACGAAGGTTCTTGCGAGGGAAAAGGTTAAGGTATGTTGCTCCATCGCCGGTATAGAGAACTCTTCCTCAAGTCAAAAAGGGGGAGATTTGTTGGGTTTCTTTCTTTATTTTTGACCCATGAGGAAAGCCCAACTTTGAGCCCATTAAAAGTCTTCTTTGACTTTCTTTTTTTGGGAGCTAATAATAATAAGGGGTCAGCCACTATCTGAGATTACGAGGACAGAAAGAGAGCAGCAGATAAGAGAGAACAAGTCACAAAACATGAGCGGAAATGCTCATCTCATTTTCCAGCAGGTAGTAGCGCAAAAGATCCGTTTCCCGAAGATTGAACCGTTGGATCGTCGTGATTTTTGGACAGCAGCTTCACAGCATCTAGGCCAACATTCTGGACGGTGGAGATCGGGTTTTGAGGTCCGGAGGTCGGGTTTCGTTGGTCTGGACAGTAGCTATTTTTCTGGTGATATTTTTTCTTATCTTGGCTCTATTTGATTCCATACACCTTGATGTGCTTACTTCCAAGGATATGATGATTTTGTATGCCTCTAGTAATATCTAGAGAAGACTTTGTATTGCTCCTTTGATGATGATAGTGGATTTAAGCGGCCAAAATGGTCCCGTGGTTTTTCCCTAGTTAACGGGTTTTCCACGCTAAAATTCCGGTGTTTTTGTGTGGTGTGTGCTTACTGCTTTAGTTGATTATATTGGTGTGTGGCAGCAATATTGTGTGTGTTCTAATTGCATTAAGAACACCCGATTTGTTTGCATCCTCAAAGGTTCATTCAAGTTGGGAAAGTTTAGCCAAACAGTGATTAATTCCGCATTTTATTAGTTACCGTTTGTGGCTGTTTTTCCCATCAGTATGTACCACAAAAAGCTTAATTCTTTGATAGGGAATGCCAACTCTAGACTTGTACGGAGTAATTTTCATGAATGCAAAACATTCATTAGCACACACTGCTCATCTTTAACTTTATGCCCATGTTGAGCAGGTCTAGTAACTCTGGTTCACCACTATAATGGAATTATTTGTGTAAAAAATGTGATGTTGCATTGGGATAACATCTTAGATGCATGCCAACAATTAACATTTATTTGAAGTCTACATTGGAATACCAAAGGTCAAATGATTGTATTAGTTAAAGCTAAGATTTAATAGATTAGTAAATTTGGCAGGTGAGTATCCTAGACTATTTAGAAAAGCACCTTATTAATGCTACAATATGTTTATTATTTTTTCTAAATTTAATCCAGGCATTATAGCATTAATTAACATGCTGTTTTCCATAACACTATTCAGCTTCCGGTCAAAATCTATTAGAACCGGCCATAGCATATTTTGAAAAACGTAACCTCAAACCGCTTTTTCCTTGAAGTCGGTTAACCATACCATGATTTAAATAAAACCAGTCCAATTAACCGAAAAAAGTAACGGTTTCCAGTTTTTTCGGTATGGTTAAACAATTACGATTTTTTGCACCCACCCCAATTAAAATATTACTAAATAATTCATAACACCTTTTACTCCATACTATTTCCTCCGTTCTTTTTTAGTTGCAACGGTCAACATTTCATATTTGCCAACACACGTCTTTGACCGTAATTATATCTTAATCTCTATTTAGTAAAAATAAAATAAAAATCGAATAATGAAACTTTGTAATGAGATGAATTGAACAATATCTTTTTAAAAAATAATTTTCATAAAATAATAGCGTAAAATGTAGTCAAAGTAGAGCATGTGAATAGTGCAAAATTAAACATGTTGCGATTAAAAAGAAACCGAGGATAGTATTTACTATTTTAATTCATATGAAAGTAATGGTATTGACATCCCGGGTGTTACTCTAGTAATAAACAAAATGGAAAATTTTCTCAAGTAGGAGTAAAAATGTTTGAGAATTCCAACACAGGACTACCATCTTTATATTGTTAAAATAGAGTGTTGGGATATATTATCCCGGCCTATTACTGTTCAGGAGCCCAAGACATTATCCAGTACGGAGCCCGAGCAGCTAGGCCCATTTCGGCCCATTAGGCCCAATATTGGCCCGTTTGGCCCATTAGGGTGGAGAGCACCCTTTCCCCTTTGTCTATAAATAGGGAGCTTAGCCTCCATGTAAAGGATCTTTTCCTTCTTCCTTCTTCCTCTAGAATAGCTTACAAGACTCCATTAATGGGAGCTCAAAATGTACTATGTAATGGTGAGGAGAGTCCTAATGAGAAAGAGAGGGCTTGGACATTAGCCTAAAAAGTCCCGTGGTTTTCTCCCTTTCGGGTTTCCACGTAAAAACTGAGTGTTCATACATATATTTACTATATCGTGTTGGATTAAACTCAACATAGAGTAATTACTGTCAAGTTTGGATAATATTGTTATGTTTAGAGGCCGTTTGACAACACTATTTTTTGACTTATCAGGCTTATCAGCCAACTTTTTCATCAAACACTTAATTTTTGCTTGCGCGCTGAATTGTGTAATAAGCAAAAAAAATAAGGTTGAAGTTACTTTTCTGGTTGTATTGACTGAAGTTACTGTAGACAGTGGCGGATCTATCATTTAAACTTTGGGTGTTCATTTTTTTTCTAAAACTAAAATTTAAAAAGACAATAACTAATTAAACTAAAATTATACATATATACTAACACTTTTTGCAAAAAAAAACTAGGTGTTCAAGTGAACACTTTTGCACTAAAGTGGCTCCGCCACTGACTGTAGATGACTATTTTAGCTATTTTTACATATAATTTTTTCTTTATTTTATTAATAAAATATATTTTAAAAATATTTTTTTCTTAAATCATCCGAATCAGCCAATGCAGCCACTTCAGCTAGAATTTCATAAATTTCAGCAGAATCAGTCAAAACAGCCAATTTTGGTGCTACCAAACGGGCTCTTAAAGTCTAATATTGCCAAAACATGACAATAATTACTCATATCTTTGGAATATATATACTCCCTCTGTCCCTTAAAGGTTTGCCAAGTTTGACCTACACGTAGAACAATAAAGTAAAAACTGTATGATAGAGAAATAACAAGAGCCACAAATTGATTGATTAAAATGGAAAGTGACAAAGTTTTTGAGACAACCCAAAAAGGAAAGTTAGCAAAATTATAAGAGACGGATAAACGTTTTTAGTCCAAAATCCGTTAGGGTAATTTCGAAACAAAATCCGGATTGAAGCGGGCCTAGGTTCATTAATCCCAGTATAGTTTCTTTCAAGCCCATATTCATGAGTCGTGCTGAAGCAGGATTATACTGTGTTGGCTCTACTCCGTAGTCCGTATCAGGCAAATCTTACGCAGTAGTTTGCATCAAATCATCAGAACTCGCCCAGATTTTTCAGGTAAATTGCTGCTTTTGTACTCTATGCTAGTACATATGTTGCTTTCGTGAAGTATAAATCCTTTTACGCCGATTTCATCGACTGTCGTTGAACATGCGCCGATGAAGAACTACAGGGCCTGGTTTAGGGGTTTTCTTCCTTCTGCGTAGATTATCTCACACCTTATCATTACTGTTGTTATGGAGCTAATGAAGGCATATGAATCGGACTTATGTTCGATGAGCTTTTTCCTTTGTCAATTTCCGTTCTTTCTACCATTTGGTAAAGTTCGTTTTTTTTCCCGGTTCGGAAACCATTGTTGCATTAGGGTTGACTTTAGGTTCGAGGAATTGGATTAGTATTACTCAAATAACATATGGGGTGATATTTTTTTCACCATATTGCTTTGCATTCCATTGAAGAAACAAGTTTTATGTGTTCAGATTTCATTTCATTATTTTTTATGAAAAGTTCGGACTCCAAACCTAATAGCCCCATTTTCCCTTCTACCTATAACATTGGCGGAGTAAGACTTTACTCATCAGGCATATTGTAGTGTTAACCACTTTTAACTATGCAATTGTATCCAAGACAGGTTTAGTTACGCTGCTGAGCACACACCACAAATGGAAGCCGTCCTTACTCTTGTAGAGGCCGTTTGGTAACACTGTTTTTCGGCTTATCAGGCTTTTCAGCCAACTTTTTCACCAAACACGTAATTTTTACTTTCACGCGCTGAATTGTGTAACAATCAGAAAAAGTAAGGTTGGAGTTACTTTTCTGGCTGTATTGGCTGAAGTTACTGTAGATGAACATTTTAGTTATTTTTACATGTAATTTTTTCTTTGTTTTATTAATAAAATATATTTTTAAAATGATTTTTTCTTAAATCAGTAGAATCACCCAATGCAGCCACTTCAGCCAGAACTTCATAAATTTCAGCAGAATCAGCCAAAACAGTCGATTTTCGTGCTATCAAACGGGCTCGTAGTGTTAACCAGTTTTAGACATTTAATTTAATTGATATTATAAATTCTTTCCACCTACTTCAACATGGTTCATTAGTATGCATCAAGTTAACATTGATTCGCTCGATATTCATTTTAGGCCACTAATTGGCATTTTAAACAAGATAAGTTTATTTTCAAAGGGTCTGTCAGGTTCACTTTTTTTGAGTTAGTGTTGAATGAACCATCTCTCTCATTCGGTTCACATAGTTATGAGTTAGTAATTTAGTATCCCCTAGTGTTGTGGTTCACCCCATTTGTCTTTTTTGAGCCATGCTTGGTGTACACGTTTTTTGTGTACACCTTTGTCACACTTGTATTTGTACGCAGACAGAGTTGTCCGTAGACAGACAAGTGTGCCAAAGGTGTACACCAAAAACGTGTACACCAAGCATTTTTTGTCTTTTTTAAGGAAAACTTGTATTTTAACTTAAAGCATCCCTTCCACCCATCCACTTATTCTTTCCAACAAAACCAATCAAGATTACATTTGAGCATTATCTTAAAAAGGATGCACCTTATCCTCGAAAGACTTGAGAATCAGCTGAATAATTTATTGGAAAGGTTTAATTGAACTATAATCACAATATTATGGTTGGTAGAATACTAGAATCTGATTTCTGCACATGGTATTTACAAATATCCATTGCAGTGCATGGTTGCCCCAAGAATTGAACCCTGGTACCTTTGCATATTAACCTGTTCAGCTACGTACACTGGCAACATGTCAGTTATCTTTTTCTCCCATTCCATTCTTTCCCCTCTCCATAATCCAAACAATCCCCAATCCTTTAAAGACCCACCCCCCTGAAAACTGTGTCTTCTTTTCTTCTCTAGTAGGTAACTAGGTAATGTTTTTTAGCACATTATATGAGTTGTTGTGTTTTCTGCAGATTGCCCATCCATCACATATATTCTAATTGGCATAACAGTAGAGTTTGGTTGGATAATCAAGTATGGCCAAGCACCATCCTGATTTGATTATGTGCAGGAAGCAACCGGGAATAGCCATTGGACGTCTTTGTGAGAAATGTGATGGCAAGTGTGTGATTTGTGATTCTTATGTGCGTCCTTGCACGCTTGTCCGGGTTTGCGATGAATGCAACTATGGATCTTTCCAGGGCAGATGTGTCATTTGTGGGGGGCTTGGAATTTCTGATGCATACTACTGCAAGGAATGCACACAGCAGGAGAAGGATCGTGATGGTTGCCCTAAAATAGTCAATCTTGGGAGTGCCAAGACTGATCTATTCTATGAGCGTAAAAAGTATGGTTTTAAGAAAAGATGAGTGGTAGAGAAATTGCCAAAGTGTGTGTTTTGTCTTTTTTCTGTGTGTCATCAAAGTGTTACTTTTCAGTTTGGATGAATGTAGCCTGCTGTCTAGCACTTGTGTAACAACCCTCCCTTTGTGTCACAACACTTGCAAGTATTTAGTGCGTGTAGTTTTTAGTGTTTGGAGGAGGCAGTAGAGAAACAAGGTTTGGGTGAATCTATGTCAAATAAGTCAATGAAATATGTACTGTGACCCCCTCCCCCCCCCCAAAAAAAAACTAAATCATTGACTTTTAAAAGACGTTCAATTCAAGGATGTTTTTACTTGTATTATAATCTGTCCCAGACCGAAATAGACCAGATTAGATTTGGATAATTATAAAATACAAAAAAACTAGACATTATCAGACCAATTTAGATTGCAAATTATAATCCCGTTTAGTTGCACGTGTGGTGGCCCAAGTGACAATTGTTTCCTTTTTCATTTTCTTTCTCCTCGTTACCTTTCTTCTTCCCTGATTGCTTTTCCTTCATTGGTTCTTCTTACTTTCTCTCTTTCACTGGTTCCTCTTTCTTTATCTCCATCCCCTTCTATCTTTCTGCGTGTTTCCTTCTTCTTTGGTTCCATGCTGTCAATTTCTTTTATTCTTTTCTTCTCCCTCCCCGTTTGCATTATTCTTCTACGGTTTTCTATTCGCCAGCTCATTGTTCTCCGGTGAGTTCATCTGCCATCTTCCCCACATGACTTCAAACTTCGATCTGCAAGGACCCATTTCTCCACACATTGTGAATTTAACCTCCCTTCAATCCCAAACTTTAGAATCTCTATTCGAATTATTGAAATTGTTGTGAGGTTTCCTCTCTTGCTCGCTATCATCACCATAATTTTGAAATTGTTAATTTATCTATTGCAATAGTCAAAAGAGGGTTAAAAAATTTCTTGTTTGACTTGCGTTGGGGAAGATATGGGTGATGGTCGATGCTCGATAATTGATGAAGCAGGGTAGCAACCGCGGTTGGTGAAGACGGCGGATGAACTCGGTGGAGAACAGGGAGCGGGCAAGTAGAGAACCAGGGGAAGAAAAAGTGAACGGAAAGAAAGAGAGAAACAAAGATAAAAAAATACGAAGTAGTTGTCACGTGGACTGTCATGTGATTACCATGACACTACCGTAAATTATATGGTACACACCCGGTTGTACCGTCCTCACGGTACAGCCGGGCTTTTTTTGTTAAGATTCGAACCTACCACCTTGCTATCTTCCCGTCTTTTGGTTATGTGAGTAGCGATTTCCCCTGCAGATTCATCTTTTCTTTTGGAGGCCTGTAGTTCAGGAATTCTGCTAACCTCAACTCCCGGATTTTTTCTCCACTATCCCATCATATATCAATTCGAGTCTGAGCTTTTCTCATTTGAAATCAATTTCATCACAATCTTAATTACATACACCACAACTCAATTTAGTCACCCTATAGCCACTGACGACCTCCAGACTCTAGCCACAGTCCACAAGCTTCAATTCGGAGATGATGGTGATTTCCGTGGAGTCTACGCCCCTGGACAGAGATTTCATTGTAGATATATATACTTCGTATATAGTTTTATTGATTTGAGCCTACTAGAGATTTTTTTCTCTTCTAAAAAAATGAGTTTTTTGAATTTTTCGATACTTATTTTGTAAGTATGTATGCTCATTTTATCTTGGTGTAATACTCGTGTTGTAAGTTACTTATGCTCATTTGATATTGGTATAATACTCATTTTAAAATGAGCATATTCATGCATATTGGTATAATATTCATTTTAGTTTTTTCGATTATCATTTCATAGGTTATGCATTCTCATTTACTATTTGAGCATACTAGAGATTTTAAATGAGTTTTTTTTTGAATTTTTACGATATTCATTTTGTAAGTATATATGCTCATTTTATCTTGGTGTAATACTCATGTTGTAAGTTACCTATATGCTCATTTGATACTGATCTTATGCTCATTTTCTAAATGTCATATCAATGCATTTTTTTAAAGTGTTATTTTATGATAGACTCCTAATACTCAACATAATAGGTTGGATGCTCATTAAACGTTCATTATTGCTCATTCACAAGAAACTATGATTTTCATCTCAATAGTAGATGTTTGATGCTCAATTAAAATGTCGTGATGTTCAACTAACAAATCTTATGATAAAAAAATAATAAAAAGAAGGTGAATTAAAAGTTGTGAAGCAGAGATCACGATTCTGAATATTAGATTCCTAATACTCAACAGAATAGGTCTGTTGCTCATTAAAGGTTCACTATTACTTATTCTCCAGAAGTCTTGATTTTCATCTCAATAGTAGCGGTTTGATGCTCAATTAAAATGTCATGATATTCAACTAACAAACCTTACAATTTTCATATCAATGTGCACTTTGTAAGTTATGTATGCTCATTTCATACTGATGTTATGCTCATTTTTAAAATGTCATATCAATGCATATTTCAAAAGTATAATATTACATTAGCCTCGCATATTGAAATTCATAGGAGTGAATTTTAGATATAATTTAATACGTTTTTCTAGCAGAAAAAAGAATTAGAAGATATGAAGCAGAGATCGTGATACTCATTATTAGCCTCATAATACTCGATACAATATGTGAGATGCTCAACAAAACTACATTATTGCTCATTTAGCGGGAGCCATGATTTTTTGCTTAAATTACAAAACTGCCACCGAAAAAAATAGGCTGTTTTAATTAAATGGACTGTCTTTCTTAATTGGGCCTTTTTTGTGGGCCTTCCATTGGATTCATTTAATCCTATTCAAATTGGGTTATTAAAATTGGACTGAAACTTAAAAAAATTAAAAGAAAAACCCGGATGTACGGTTCTCACCCGTACATCCGGGTGTACCATATACGTACTCCACTACTACAGTTAACTAAGAAATCGGTTGATTACATGTTAAATTGTTCAATTAAGCCTCTTTTAAAATCTTGAGGTTTTATTGAATGTTTGAAAATACAAGGATCTAATTGATTTTTTGATTGGGGGCCTTTTTGACAATACCTGCATTTTTATAACATTAGGTTAGCTTATTTGTAATATTTAATTAATTTCGTAATTAATAATTAAACAACTAATTTTTATGGACTAATATACCCTTTAGGTTATTCCTAAAAAACCCTAACCTCCTACTCATTTTCTTCAACCCTAGCCTCTAGCCTCCCAATGCCTGCCACTGCCATCACGCCGCATATTCGCCTCCTTCATCTGTCACGCCGCATATTCGCCTCCTTGTCCAGCTCGTGCTAGCCGCTACCCTTTCCCAGCCTGCACTCATTATCGCTGCCCCATCGCACGATCGCCTCCTCGTTGCCTCCGTCGACCCTCGCGTCTACTCGCTTTCCGCTTGAGATTATGGTTTGTGGGGTTCTATTTAATGAAACTAGGGTTAGTAATTAATGTTCTCAAAGAATGGCACTGGGCCGCTGCTTCAACAACTCAGATTGTCCAGTCAAGGTAGTCGAGGTTGAAGGCGAACCAAAGGTTGAAGATGAACCCTAGCTTGAACAGGATTGAAGACAGTATGCAGTAAATAATTTGTATTTAATGCCGTGCATATATCAAGAAGCGTAGTGATTATTTGTAACACCCCCATTTTCCCTCTCAAAATAATACTTGAAATAATATATTTATTCATAATAAACTTGATTTATTCATCCAAAAACAGATAAAAAGTTTTGCAGCGGAATTAACCTTAATTGGGAAATGGGTGTTACCGCCACATCCGGTCATCTCTTAACCGAATGCACAGGCAATAACAAAACAAAGTAAAACAAGTGTTCAACATAACTAAAGTGTTTATTCTTGACTAGGTTTGACTAAGGCATATCTCAACCGCTCTCAAGACCATGCAAATCATCAATCCAAATAAGCATCATTACCTGCACAAATAAAGTGCAGAAAACAAAACAGGGAAAAGGAAACAAAAATTAGCTTTAGAGCTAAGTAAGTACTACCCAACCCCGTAAAATAATCAGGTTTGGCAAAAAAATAGTTTTTCATATAATACTATATAAAAATGACACACTCCACCAAAATTCTTTTCTCTTTGATATTCCTCAAAATCACTTCTTTAATTAAGTCCTCAAATTTTCTTTGAAAATACTATAGTAACTCTTCTCTTAGAATTTCTCAAAATTCACTTCTTCTCTATCTTCCTAGTAATTTAGAAGGGCGGTGCTCAACACTCTAGTTGAGCCCGGTGGTTACGTTATTATGTACGGCCACCCCGGGAATTTTGCCGGTACCACAACTGCTAATGGAAACGAAACGACTAACTTAAGTGTGCACACCCCCTAAAAGCGATTCTAAGCCCTCCGAGTAGTAAGCCGTCACGAGTAATCGGGACTCAGTCTACAAACTACCCCACCTTTAAAATTCTTGAATGATTAGACACTCGAATACCCAAAAGTACTTAGTTTGCACTTCTCAAATACCATAGATCTAATATCTCCTCAAAATCACATACACATAATTCAAAATTCACACTTAATCACATAATAACATATAGTACGAGGAAATCATTTTGGATCGGCAGAGAAAGTTACCTCAAATTTGATGCTTCTAATTCTCCTCCTCTATTCTGGTCTTTAAGTAATCACCTTTTTAATTAAGATGATATAATTAGTCACTTACTCTATTTTTAATAATTTACCCGATTTTCCCTTTCACTTTGTTATTCGATTTTATTTTATCTCTTAATCACTTCTTATTAATGAAATCACTTTATTACTTCGGCCATGATTTCTTTTATTGGAATACTATAATTATATTATAATAACCGAAATGCATTTAATTAATCAACTTTTTAATTTATTCATCACCATTAATTTATTCTACCTCTAAAACATCCAATTAATTTACTATATTTTAATATTGTTAACATATACGGATTATGAACATATTCAAATTACTTCAATTATACCTTATTACAAATATGTTTGTACTTAACAATTATCTCATATGATAGTATTATTTAAGCTATTTAAACTAATTCGATAATTAATACAATAATCCTTTATTAATTTTAATCAAGTCTGATAAAAGTTATTAAATAATTAATTAACTAATCTCAGTTCGTGACAATCTCTTTAATATCAACACCTATATTAATAATTTATTTTTTTTTTTATAAATCAATTAGTCCAATTATAATTTTCAGGTTATAACAACTTAATCTATTTTATTTATCATTATTATTATTATTATATTATAAATATTGTTATTAGCCGTGTCCAGTTACCAAATAATAACCAGTCCAACTAATTATTATTCTGACTAGCCCAATTATTATTATTAACACATACGGAATAGAACGCAGACTTACATACATGCCAACGTCTCCAGAAACTCGACGCAGTAGATAACGGCAACCGGCAGTGACGGTTCTCTCCACGGCGGTTTCCTCAACGTCTTTGTCCTCAGCGGCCGTTTTCTTCTGGAGTAGATACACTGCAGCAGAGGTTTGGTCCGGCAGCAACGTCCCCGGCTTCTCCCTTTTCTCCAGCGTGAACCAGTCCGGCGGCCTGGCTATGGCGCTCCGACGTTGGTTACTTGGTCATGGTCTTTCCGACGTCAACATGTAAGTAGTTCAGCGTCTATAATGTAGCACTCACTCCGCGTTCTCGTACGACGATGGTGACTTCGTTACTCTTCTTCTCCGGCGAAATAAGTGCAGCGGACCTCCTTCCGTACTCCGGCGACGTTTTTCTCCTCTCCATAAATAGTTTCGATGTAAGCGTACGTAATACGTAGTACTACGTATTTATATACTGCGTATTGACGTCGATCTGGTTGGCCTTGCATGTGTCCCGGTACAGTTGTTTTGGTGTGAATTATCATTCGTATGTATGATGAGAAAAGCCATATGAGGGACATGTATATGTGGTTTCTGAACATACATAGTGTATGTCATGTGAACTACTTGGTACCCATGTGTATGTGAGATGCATTTGTCTCCTCATTATTACTCTTATGTCGTATGTATGTATGGATACATGGTATCATATCATCCTAGCATATATTATTATTACAATATATTGTATTATTAAGTATGGTACTTCGTATGAAAGTCAACTCCTTTTACATTGTTTTTGTGTGACATTTAGGGTATGATTAGACACGTTATACGTTATCTGATTAAAATTGTTAAAATGTCATTTTTATTATTGCAACATTTTTATCTTATTAACAATGTCAATGCTGTTAAAATTTATCTAATTCACTTAATTATTAAAATGTCACTTTCGTAACATTTTATCTGACTGATATAAATTATATATTTTTATTTTATTTTCGGGGTGTCACATTATGACAAGAAGCGCAATTATATACCATAAATAAAGTGATTATGACAAGAAGTGCAACAATGTAGAGCGTTAACATTGACCAGTGTTCTAAAAGGCGCTAGTTGGGCGGTGAGTGGCTGCCTAGCGCCTAGCCCGCGTAGGCGCTGACTAGGGAACCTAGGCATTTTCCTTTTATTTCTTTATTTTCTTTTTTATTTCCTTTGAATTTTAATTATATTACTAATAAATTTGAAAAATTTTGACAATAGAAATAACTCATATAATCATTAAATGTTATGTTTGTTTATAGTAAAATCATCAATAATAAAATAATTAATAAATAAATTAAGATATTTGTGTTTTTTAAAATCTCAAAATACATTCTAAAAAGTTTATTTTTATATTCAAAATTTATTTTTTATTGTGGGAATATGAAAATAAATCATACTCCCTCTGTAACTTAAAAACCTTCCCACTTTCCTTTTTCGTCCGTAACACAAAAATCTTCCCATTTTTAAATCTTCCCATCATACTCTCAATAATTCTTGAAATAATGCACTATTACAACTATTTTTTTTGGATTTATCCTACATTCCACCACATTATTCCACTATTTTCCCATCATATCCTCAATAATTCATATCATCTTTCACTATTCTTAATCTACCTACTTTTGAAATGGGAAAATTTTAAAGTTACGGAGGGAGTATATGAATATAATACTTCTTGATCACACGATGATTTAAGATAAATAAAGAAAAAAAGTTGGTTCGGGAAAATTGTTAGTCCAGGCCGCTTAGCCTGCCTAGGCACCCAGCTATCCCGCCTAGGCCCCAAAATAACTTTTTCCACCAATTAGAATGAAATCGGGGCGCCTGGCCACCACCTAACGACTAGGCGGCGTCTAGACGGGCGCTTAGGCCTGTTTCTAGAACCATGACATTGACATAAAATGCAGTAATCAAATCTAAAAAGAAAAAAAGAATTAAAAAATCCTAACATTTTTGTAATGTCGTGCAATAACTCTCCCATGAAGAGCATTATATTTAATTAAACATAAAAGCTAAAGTTATCAAAACTAAAAATCGATAAACAGAATTGTCATAACTTAAGTGCATTATATGTCGTTCAGTGAACGCCGGCATAAAGTGTAGTAAATGTTGTGCAATAACGTTGTCATAAAGTGCAATATTTTTACTTGGACGAAAGTAATACAAAATGCATCTTTTTTAAAATAAGCGTAATTCCATCCTTCTACATATTAATATAATGATATTTTTTTCGATTTTTAATCATATTTTAGAATACAAATAAAGGCAGTCATATTTCGGGAAACTCAATATCTTATAGTCATATTGGGGAATTTCCCTTCCTTCTGCCTATTTCAAATTTTTTGTTATACATTTATACATATGCGGCTATGCGTGGTTTTTATACAAAGTTGTGTGTTTGGGGGTGCATGATAATAATGATTAGCTAATGTTTATGATAAATAGTTGGTTTTTCTTGAATTTGAAAAATTAATTTAATTGTTGAGTTTAATCCAACACGATATAGTAAATATATGTATAAATGTGTATGAATACTCGGTTTTTACGTGGAAACTCAAAAGAGAGAAAATCACGTGACTTTTTAGGCTAATGTCCAAGCCCTCTCATTCTCATTAGGACTCTTCTCCCATTACAAGGTACAAATGTTGAACTCCATTAATGGAGGATAAAGCTAATCTAGAGAAAGGAGGAAGAAGAAAGGGATCCACCAAAAATCAGCCCTTTACATGGAGGCGAAACCTCCTATTTATAGGGAAGAAGGAAAGGGGAATAAATCTACCCTATGGGCCAAGTGGGCCGAAAGGGGCCCAAAGGCTGAAACAGGCCTAATAAGCTAAAACGGGCCTCACTGATCGGGCTCCGTACTGCGTACAGTTTTGGGCCCCTGAATAGTAACGGATCGGGATAATATATCTCAACAATGATTATATGTATTGTTAAACTATATTTGACATTTTACCTTGTAAAAGCCAACATTTTGAAGCACCCAAACCTAGATAATTATTTTATTGTCAACCCACTTATAATAAATAAAACCAAACGAGAATTGACTCTCTAATATGATAGATAGGTTATACTATGTATAACCTAATTCTTGTTTGTTAAAATTTGAAACTTATTTTGCAAAATTGGAACAGTCAAATGTGGTTGTAATGTTGTATACTTGCATTTAGCCGTCAGTTTAGGTCTTTAGGAGTTTAGGACATGTTTAGTTATTTGTTTCTTTTTTTGGTAAATGTGTTTAGTTAGTTTTTTTTTTTTTTTTTGAAGGAAACCGGCTTATATAAATAAACAATAAAAGTTCAGAATATGAGTCAACTGACAAAACGAAAATTGATAAGCGTCATCCCTCGAACCAGACTCGGAATTAATCGCTGTAGCAATATAATTCACTGATCCATAACCGGGAAACAATAAGTCTAACTCGGTTACCAAGTTTCTCTCATCTCCCACATTCAAAACCAATGTCTTACAAAAAGAACATTAAACCAAAAACAAAACCAACAACAAACTATAAATTTAACTAAACAGAAAACAAAACAGAATAAGAAGCATCCTTCATGCTGCCAGACGACGAGAACCAGGCCACCAGCATTCGGCCTCACACCTTCAATCAGTGCATCCGGCGGGCTTAAGGAGCTAAGCCCACCTTCTCCCCGTTTTTTGTCCCATCAGTGGCCATATTGTCTTCTTCTGGATCTTCCTCTGTCTGGACCTCCCATATCTTCCTTCTTTTGGAGGCCTCTTCTTTTGGGGCCGACTCCCGATTTGCCAGAGCTCGATGAGCCCTCCAGGAATCCAGCTTGCTCTCCTGTTGGGCTGGTCTTCACCCCGCTCCCTGCTCTAAGATGAGATCCAAATCTTTTTTCCAAAACCAAACCTTCTTCATAATTCAGAGGACAGAAATTATCTGAGTGACCTACCATCCCACAGATCAAGCAAAAGGTGGGCAGTCTTTCATATTTAAAGTCCACCCAAAAACTTTTGTCCTCTTTTTTCAAGGTTGTCCCTTTCTTTAGAGATTTATACATCTTCATAAGAACCCTAACTCACATGTATGGCTCAATTTTTTCTTTTTTCTGATAATCATCATATTTGACAAACTCTCCTAAAAAATTCCCCACACGTCTTGCAGTGCCTAGGTTGACCAAACTATACGGAACATTATGATTTTGTTGATAACTTCTTTTAACATACCTTCATTTTAAATAATTTAAGTACGAAGTATATTATTTGAGATGAATTGTTATCTATTTCCGTGTTTATTAATTTAAGTACACTAAAAAGCAAAAAAAGAACAAAAATAATGTGATGTTTTGGTACGATAGTATTACGTACTAGTACTACTATATTACATTATTACTCTGTATTTGAGATGAATTGTTCTCTGTTTCCTTGTAATAGACTAATAGAGAGAGGTTCACATTTTGTAGCATCAATAGACTTAGGCCATCTCCACCAGTTTACATCATTGTTTACACTAAAATGGTGTAAACATCGTATCATACAGTATTTTATCTCCAACAGTTTACACCATTTTCATCACCAAAAAGGAATATTCCCTTTTTATTCTTTGGAAAAATTGATAGTAATAATCCCAACTATTGGCGATCCGCCCATAATAATCCCAAGTATTGATTATTTCAGAATAATCCCAACTTTAGGGACCTTCCGCCAATAATAGTCCCTATAAATAAATTCTTGTAGTTTTTAAAGTGGACGAGAAGAGATATAGCAAGTAATCATTATAAATAATCCTAACTTTTAATTTTTATGCTTAATTTCTATTTAAAAATCACTTGTTGTAAGAGGTAATATCTGGTCATGGACCATTATTGGCGGACGGTCCATATAGTTGGGATTATACAAAAATAATCAATAGTTAGGATTATTGTCGGCGGACCGGCAATAGTTGGGATTATTATTTTCAATTTTTCCTTTATTCTTTTTACTAACTTTTTACCATTCTATTTAAGTATCTAATTATCATATATTTATACATTAGCTCCTCATTTAATATTTTGACATTTCACACATTATTTCACACATACAAACTAAAATACATCATTTTAATATGTATTTTCACGCATTTCACCAACTAAAATACAATAATCAATATTTCACAAATACAAGCTAACATCACATAAAATTAAATATTACAATAATATTATAATAATTTGTACGTCATTAATAAAGTAATACTTAAACTTAAATCAATAGATTAAAACTTGGGTAGTTATAAAAAAATACAAAGAAATCAGACCTAACCACATCAGTTCATACCAGACCAGACCAGACCAAATCATACCAGACCAGAGCAGACCAACAAATTTCAGTCCAGGTAAAAACATCCTAGTTTGTTTTAAAAATGGGTCAAAACTATAGCAATCAAAACTTTGGGTCACTTTTGAAATAACAACAAATTAAAAAAAAAAAGAGGATGGTGTGGGATTTGGTGTACACCATATATGGCGTAAAGTCTAGCCCGCTCCCCCAAAATGGTGTAATGGTGTAAGATATGGTGTGGCTGTTGAAGCATTTTTTTAGGCAAATCCACCATTTTGGTGTGATAGTTGGTGCTTGTTGGAGTTGGTCTTAGAACCAACTTATTAACCTTAACAACCAACTATTTACTTTCAAGTGTTGAATTGAGAAATAATCAAAATAAGTAAGACTGAAATTATTTTTCCAACTAAATTGATTAAAATCATTGTAGAACATCATTTTAACTATTTTTTCATGTAATTTTTCTTAGTTTTATTGACAAACAATATTTTAAATATGTAGTATAATTTTTACGTAATTCAACAACTTCGGCACATTTAGCCAATTCAACTAATTCTGTTACCAAATGGGCAAAATAGTCAAATAAATAGATTTCTACTAGCTTATTTACTTTCAGAAACGTCATACATATCCAATCATTTTAGCTAAACAGACCGTCAAAATTTGCTAGCAAAAGAGGATATTTAACATTCATTATTTGAAGGAATTGAAGAGACAAAAGTTTGGATGATATTCAACTTTTGTTCTTCCTAATACACATTCCAGTTTTCATTCCTGCACACTTTATTATTACAAGTTGTACACAAACGAACACTCAATATAATCAATCCATGGACAAGGCTTGGAATATACCGATTACCGTGGAAGAACTCATCACAGACACACACTTACATATATCTACAAAAACAAACCGAAGTGAAGTACAAGCTTAAACAAAGTGGAAGCCCATTAGAAGCCTTACAGAATTGTAGCCATCACCTCTACGGTCAAATAGGCGAACCGCACGAATGCCTGATCTCAACTCTGAGATAGGAATGCATGTTTGTCCAGCAAAATCATCCTTCTCAGACATGTCATGTTCTAGCACCTCAATTCGTAGCAAAGCCAGCTCTGGTACAGTCAATGGGAAAGTAAATTCTTCTTCCCAAACAGGCGTCCAGTTATCCTCCTTTTTCTTTGTACTCTTCATCACTGTGTCAGCTGGCACTCCAGCAATCCCAACCTGTCATACCAGCACACATGCTATGTTGTCATTTTTATATGCATCAACATACTAATGTGAAGATATTAGATCATTTAGGGCATGTACATACTATTGTGAAGATATTAGATCATTTAGGGCATGTTTGGATCAGGAGAAATGCTAGGGAGAGGAGGTGTTAATAAGTATTATGTAGAATGTGCTTATGTCTGGTTTTACTTCAACATCACGAAATAAACAACTAATAGTTATATATAACCAGTTCTGTTGACGAATATGTTTCGCATCAGCTAAATATAAAATAAAAAACCAATTTATAAGATCATGTTTGGATTATTCTTATGAGGTTGACTTATGTAGGAAAGAACCCCAAGTTTGATGGGGTTCTCTTATAAGCCACAAAAACTTAACCTATATTTCATAATTCCTAATCTTTATTGTAAGACATATATGTATCAGCAAATATGTAAAAATAATTTTATGGGTTTTAATTTTACCCTTCTTTTGTTTCCCTCGCATTTCATTCATTCATATTTTCTTAATAAGTTTTTGAAGCTGAAATGAATGTACAAGAAGGTTTCTGCCATAGCATTTTATTTGTTGCCAGATGACTACATGAGTATTGCGCATAACTGCACAAATGTTAAGAGGAATATGCAGATCTCCCATACACAAACTGTCAGCTTACCCTCGTGTAGAAGTCTGGTGGAGAATATAAATCAAAGTGAGTTTGTTTGAAGTCCAAGTGCCATCCATCTCCCATATATACTTTTACCTTTAGTAACATTATTACAGAGTCAGTCAATAGAGAGATTTAGTTCTTTTTACACAAAAAAAGTAAATAAATTTCAGTTTATGCGATGGTTCACTTACTTTTAAAGTTTTCTTCACAGCTAATTTTTCTTTGGGATCAAAAATCTGCTTCACTAAGAAATCCGGCTTCTTGACATAACCACACCCTCCATTTGATCTGAACATCCCTTGCATTAACCAAAGCGACCTCCCATATCCCTGCCAGTGATTGCACATGTAAATATGTAATACACTACGCCTTTTCAAATAATAACAAGATTTTAACATAAGAAAACATTACAAGCTTTCTGGAAGTTAGACACCAAAAGTCACTCGTGGCTAACAATTTTACCTCGCTTCTACCAAAGAAAGAGTCATCGTTCAAAGAGAGAGAGTTTGTCCCAAGAAGAGAAAAGGGTCCATTTTGTTCAGAAGGATTTAATTTTGAGATATACTCGAAATAGGACTAAAAAGGTTTGAAAATTCCAAAATAGGACTGACATGTTTTTATTCCCAAAATAGGAGCAATTACTGTCATGTTTTGGCAGTATCAGACTTCAAACATGGCAGTATTTTCCAAACTTGACAGTAATTGCTCCTATTTTGGGAATAAAAAACATGTCAATCCTATTTTGGAATTATCAAACTGCTTTAGTCCTATTTCGGGAACTTTCCCTTTAATTTTTTATGAAATTTGCTACAAATTGCCAAAAGGAGTCACAAACAAGTGACATATGATAATATATTGAGTTAAACTAACCAGCCAGCCAATACATTTAAAAACACCCCTTCATTCCAAATATTCTTCACAAGTTCTCTTTTATTCAGTCAAAAATTATCATTCACTCCCTTCTAAAGAAAGCCATACATGATGCATATTTTTCTCCTAAACAAACCTCAACCACATTGTTTTCATATTCTTAAACATTGTGTTAGTCAATGAGGGATATCATATAAGGATGCAAGTAGTATATAAGTATGCTACTTGTTTTATGAGAGTTGAGCCTTGCCAAAATTTGAAATTTGTACATTGGTCAAGCACGGCTATTTTCAAAGGACGGAGGTACTATGTCAGAAATATCAGATGTACATAACTAGAAGTTGCATCGATGCTGTATTTGACAGGTGTGATTTAATCTCTGGAACTCTAATTACCGGAATCACATTATCCAAAAGATCCTTCAATTTTTTTTGAAAGAACCATCCATTGCATAGCCAATATTTTGTAATTACCCAAAAACAAAACTGTTTGGATTAATATGGGTGCAGGAATTGAATAACTAGGATTCAAGTAACCAATGCCAGATGAGTTATGACAACATATAGTTATATTTAAAGGCTGCAAAGAGCACATACAAATTTATAAATAATTAAAGGATTGAAGAGAAATATCATCAGTCTAAATCAATAGGCTACCTGCATGTTAAATGCAACCATTTGAGCACCATGCATCCAACCAATTAGAGGTTTATAATTGGAGGAAGTAAACCTAGTACCTTTAGGATACACCCTAAGAATATTTCTCTGAGTAAACCTGACAAGAGATGAGCATCCCATTAGAGAGGAAAGTCGAAAAGACTGATGCGTCAATGTATTATGAAACCTAAAAACACTTCTACCCATGTATGTTAATTAATAATACTCCGTAACATTAATGATCGAAGTATTCTTGAATTGAACTTAGTGAAATATACCTGACAATGTCTGTCCCATGAGATTCAGCAGCCTTTTCAAGGGCTTGCTCACTTAGACTGAGGCGCCTCACTTTATCAGGTTCAACTTTCAGTGCCTCGTTTAATCCTCCTTTGGGCTTCCCAGCATGTATAGCAATCAAGTTCTTGTATGAATTTGTTTTCTGATCAAAGTCATCATCTTCCTCATCATCTTCACATTCTTGATCCTGCTTGCATGAATTAAATTCACCCTGCTAAGGTCATCGACACTTCATTGCTATCAATAACTTTTGGTTTGTTTGGCATAACTTATGGCATACGTGCCTTCTGATTTGATTACTTAAAATTCTTTTCTTTAAATAAAAACAGTTTGCTGCTTTCTTAAAAGAGCATAAGAGTGTATTTTTTACTGTCAAAATCACTTTTTCCCTTTTCCTACCAAAAAAATTCCTTTTCCTGCCAAACACTACTTTTTGAAGCGAAGTAGATTTTCCCCTCTAATTAATGGAATAAACTGATCAAGATAAAGGGCTCACCTTGTCAGCATCTTGATCGGCTGTTAAGGTTGCAGGATCAACACCCCAAGGATCATCAGAATCGTGCCTGCTAAGCGAGTCATCTGTCTTTTCTTTGTTAGACGACTTGGACTCAAGGTATTCCTTTGGAGGTTTCGTTGAAATGATAATACGATGTTTAAGTTCTTCAGGAGAAGGGAGCTCCTTTAAAGATTCTGATTTGGTTGTGTATAGCATATCTCCAAATGTTTGTGTAAGCATCTACAGACCACAAATAGAGCCACCAATGGTCATGATGCTATTTCTTCATATGCCTCATCAATGTAAATTTATTATTTTCTGATTGTAAAAGTTACCACATGATTAATGTTTTCTTTGTAAACCTATACAAGTGTGAATTTAATCATGTCTATGTTATATATATAGAGAGAGAATCTTTCATGTCCAGCCGGCCTGACGGGAACCGCCGGCCGTCCGAAGGCATTTCGGGCACTTCCCGGTGGAAGTTTTTGATGAAATTTTTTGAGCATGTTCTTCATCAAGTCTAGTTTATCCATACCAAATTTCAGCTAAAAATCAATCGGGAAGGCAGTCAAATAATTTTTGGAAGATAACTGCGCAGTTTATACATATTTAACTGTGCAGTTTTCTTAAATAATTTATTTAACTACCTTCCCGATTGAAGTTTTAGCTGAAATTTGGTATGAATACATTAGACTTGATGAAGAACATGCTCAAAACAATTCATAAAAAAATTCCACCGGGAAGGGCCGGAAACAGCCTCGTCCGGACGGGGGTTCCCCGTCAGGCCGGCTGGACAGGAATTGGACTCTACATGTATGTATGTATACAATTTTATCATTATGTATATATGTGTGTGCACACATGTAAATTGTGATATGCAGTGGCGGATTTACGAAAAGTATTTTGGGTGTTCATTTTATTTATATAATGAAACTTCAAAGAACAATAAATAATTAAACAAGATTTATACATATATAATAACAAGTTTTTCAAAATTTTAGGTGTTCATAAGAACACCTTTGAACAAAGTGGCTCCGCCACTGGTGATATGTAATAGGAAAAATAAATAAAAATAAATGAAAAATAAATATGTAATTTACATACACCTCTAGATAGGTATGGTTGTATGGACAGGATGGTGTTATACATTTGCGTAAATGGAATATATACCCAAACTAACTGATCGGAAAGGGTAAAACCTTTCTCTATCCCCATTACACTCTAGGCATAAAAGGGGGCAGAATAAAATGCTACTCATTTATTAAAGCATAATAAAAGCTACTACATTATCTTCTCCTATTTATCTATACTACACAGCTATCTAACCAATCACAAAAAGAGCTATCAATGGTCATGATGCTAGTATTTCTTCTTCGTTATGCCTCATCAATGTTTTCTCTGTAAATCTATTCTTTGCTGATTGTAAAAGTTTCCACATTTTCAATGTTTTCTTTGCAAATGCATCACTTGATTCACTTTGTATATTAATATAAAAAATGACATCCAAAAGTTTACATTTATTATTGTGATTTAACCCAATCAAAATGAGTGACGTCGGTGGGATAGAGAAGTGAGGATGTGGGATTGAAGATTTCAATTTAACAATTTATAGATCTATTACTTTAACCCATAATCCAAAAAATAAATCTTCCATGAGTTCCAATGTTCCATCACCTCAGGGCTTAGCAGTGCCGAATCAAAAAAGAACTCATATCAATAAAACATTCAGAAACCAGAGATACTGTGAGCAACTCACATCAGCTACTTTAGCTTGAAGAGAAGGGGTAAGGTGATCTTCCAGGGTTATTACAACCGGGTAGGGAGATGCAATAAAGGCATTTTCCTTTATTGACTTGAGGCATCTTATAAGTTCCACAGGGGTTGTCACTGTCCTGCATTGAGAAGTATGCAAACTTAATATTTGAATCTAGGTAAATGCTAGGGTAAGAAATGATATTGCAAAGAAATGTTATTTTTAATTTTTATTTCAGGTTTACCTCGGAGAGTGCAAAGGATAAATAGATTTGATCAATTTTTTAAAATTTTAAATGAGCTAGGACTTTCTAGCAAACATGTAATAGAAATAAATAAATTAATTAATTAATTAATTAATTAATAAATAAACAAAAAAGTCTTTTGTACACACTTGTACACAGTCTTTTGCACACTGGTTACATACTTGTACACACCGTCTGTGAAGGCTTTTTTTTGTCTGTCACATACGGTGTGTACAAGTATGTAACCAGTAAAGTGTGTACAACAAGAATGGTTGATAAAAATATATGTGAAAAATATAAAAATAAATTTATTGAGTTTGTGTCAATACTTTACTTTCTTCAACATTTTATTTCCTTCTAAATTCTTCCTATACTTTCCTCCCTATTTTCTTTCCCTAACATTTTCTGAGTTCCAAAAAGATCCTATGATGCTATAAAAAATACGGAGAAATGTGATATATGAGAAAAACATGTTAAAATGCCACCAAGTCAAGCATCAAACATTACATTCAGGGTGTAATACAGTTTCAGTAATTTTGGGACCTAATGAATGATCTCTGTACACCGTAATCTCCCAATCAAAATCATACTATTTCTGCATCATTAGTTATAAAGTACTCCCTTCATCCCTTAAAGTTTTGCCATGTTTGACCGGCATGGAGAATAATAAAGTAAAAAAGTGTGGTTGAGGTTTGTGCAGCGTAGAGAGAAATAACAAGAACCACAAATTAATTGATTAAAATGAAAAGTGACAATGTTTTTGGAACAATAAAAAAAAGGAAAGATAGCAAAGTTTTAAGCGACAGAGGGGATATCTAAAAGTCTAGCATCTATAGTTTCATTTATGAAATCGCATCCTTTCACGTGAAAAGGCATATGAAGTGTCAATTGGGAGTGGACTAGAAAAACCACTAGGCGAACATCTGACATCATGGCATAAACAAACAATATCATGTCAAAGACCAACAACAACAGAATTAAATTGTTAACCTTCCATGAAGAACGTTGACATCATCCTTTGCTGAGTTTGGCCATATATCAAGTTCGATGACCCTTACACCTCTTTTTAGTGCCTTAATTATTGGAACATCACTGCAATCACTCGTCAGTTGATTTCCAGTCAAGTAAGAATTATGCCCAGTGAATATATAATAATGGGATAAAGGAGCGCTCATATCTTGATGAACCTGAAATGGAAACATAATGTAAGAGGTATCATTCAGAAAGAGAAGCACCGGCCCAGAAAAGCAAGCACACACAATACTTTTATGTCAACTCTTGCTGGAATGACATCCATGTTTGGTAAAATCAACACTGTTTGTTAATACCATGTAGCACTCTCTAAATGCTATTAAGTTTACATGGCTCCTTAGTCCAGCTTTAAGCAGAGAGTCACATTAATGATGTACCAAAAGAATCAAAAGTACTAGGAAAGGAAATGTCTCGAAGTTAAAACACTACAAATTTAGGTAATTTAGAAAAATTGATTTCACTTAGATACTATCCAAATCAGGAAATATGGGTTAAGCATAAATTATCCTATGTCATTACCATTTCCAGATCATTGATAGCCTTATTTTTTTAAGAGGCAAATGTAAATACTTCGCATTTTAAATCCAGGGATGAAAAATATGAACTTATAAAGTACTAGTAATTGAGAGCTGTAGGAATTTTTTTTAGAAATCAAACAGACTTTGAATTCTAGAAGAAGTCAACGAAAGAGAAATAACATTATACCTTAGAAATGATAGGGGGGTTGAGTTCAGCGTTGAAGAGGAAATGGTGAAAATCATCCAGAGTGAGAGTGCGGCGAGTTAACTTGGAGATTAGGTGGTGTTTTTGGAGGATTTTATGCACGATTTCTTCGGCGTCGGCGGTTGTGGCATCCGCTTGTCCTTGCTCCTCCGCCAGGAACCGCCGCAGCTGCTCCGCGCTCATGTGGGTCCCTTCCTCCGCATACTTGTTGAACGCCTCCTTGACGTCCGCCGGCGGCTGCGCCTCCTTCACCCGGAACTTCCTCGTGAAACAAATGCACACTCTGTAACTCCCCATTCCAAAATTCCACTCTCGATCTCTCTCGGGAAACGACAAAGGGAGAGAGTAACTGTGAGTGAGACCCTTCAAATCAGGATTTCATATCCACACGCTGTTTAGTACAACCTCTGCTGCAAGAAAGCATAAATACTGGCCCTCCGGGTAGCTCAACCGGTCCAGTTTGGTGGATTTTTTGGTACTGCGTATATTGTTTGAGTTTCTTTTGTTGTACTCCATAGATATTCTTTTTTTAAAAAAATTGGATGCCAGCAAATAATATTGTCATCTAACTTCTTTGGCAGTTTGTACTCCAAAGAAAGTTTGGTTTGCTTGGCTTAAGCACTCTAAATCTTAATGTAGATCCCCTTAATCTGTAATTAGTGATTGTTTGTTCTATGACTTTGATTGTTAATTTATTATTACCTTTGGTTTGCAGTTTGCTTGGCTTAAGCACTGTTAATGTAGATCCCCTTAATATGTAATTAGTGATTGTTTATCCTATGACTTTGATTGTTAATTTATTATTACCTTTATATTTATTTTCATTTTCATCATTTTAATAAGTTTTTATTAAATTTTAATTATCAATCTTAATGTATATTTTTGAGAAAAACTTAAATTCGTTATCTTTAAATTTAACACAAATTAATGGGCTGATTGGAAGGACAATTGTGCCAATTGCATTTGCATTTGCATTAATGGTTGCGGGAGGGGATGTAATTATAGTTAGCAATTAGCATCGGATTTAAGAGGTGGGGTCCAGGTTTCATCTTATTCATATGACCATATCCCTTTATCCACTTCGATTAAGAAATGCCATACTTAGGGCTTGTTTGGGTAATGGAGTTTTACTAAAAACACGCAGAACCTTTTACACTTTGGGAGTGTAACAAGAAATTGGTTTTCAAGTGACTACGGAAATGCAATTGTACATCCAAAATAGGCCTAAGAAAACATGATCCCAGGCCTGCTTAAATTAATCCTTTAAAAATTAAAAACTGGAAGCAGGTTGAGATGTGCTTTAAACTGCTTTTCACTTTTTCTATTACACAAAAAACACTTAGAGGCTGTTTGGCAACACTGTTTTTCGACTTATCAGGCTTGTCAGCCAATTTTTTCACCAAACACGTAACTTTTGCTTTCGCGCGCTGAATTGTGTAATAAGCAGAAAAAGTAAGATTGAAGTTACTGTAGGTGACAATTTTAGCTATTTTTACATATAATTTTTTTTTATTAATAAAATATATTTTAAAAATATTTTTTCTTAAGTCAACATAATCAGCCAATGCAGCCACTTCAGCCAGAACTTCATAAATTTCAGCAGAATCAGCCAAATCAGCCAATTTTCGTGCTACCAAACAGGCTCTTATTTTATCAAACATTACCAACTTTTACTTTTTCAGAATCATTTTTTCTCAAACACTACCAACTGTTACTACTCCCTCCGTCCCAGGTTGACTTTCACACATACTAAGGAAATAAAGTTACTGAGGGGTAAATTTTACTGTTTGGCACTGTTTCGACACTGTTTGGCACTGTTTCGACACTGTTTGACACTGTTTCGACACTGTTTGGCACTGTTTTGATGTAGGATAACTTTCCATTTAGGGAAATGAGAACTTTTTGTTGGGACTACCAAAAAAGGAAAGTGGGAACTTGTCTCCGGGATGGAGGTAGTATTAAACACTTCTTCCAACATTCAACCGGGAAGGCAATCAAATGATTTTTTGAAGATAACTTCGTAGTTAAACAGCACAGTACATTTCGGAAAATCATTTGACTGCCTTCCCGGTTTAATTTTTAGCTGAAATTTGATATGAGTAAACTAGACTTAATGAAGAAGATGCTAAAAAAATTTCATCAAAAAATTCCACCGGGAACCGCCCCAATTGGCGACGGCCGGGCAGAACCTCCTATATAAGGGGCTAATTGAACACTTTAAGTTAGTTCATGTACCTATTTGACCCTTTAGCCTTAAAAAAATGAACAGTAAAGTACTCTCTCCGTCCTTTAAAACTTTGTCATCTTTAATTTTTGGTCAATCATTATTAACTTTGACTAACTATATAGTTTTATGAGAATTTTATAATATAAAAACTTTCTTAAAACACTTCCATAAAATATAAAACTTATAATAACTTTCATAATATTGCAGTAAACAAAATCGCGCATAGTCCATGTTTTATCACCATTGACTTGGAATATTAATTTAAAATAATACTCCGTATTTCAAGTCAAACTTTTATGGGACGGAGATAGTGGTTAATAGAAATATTAATTCAAAATAAAATACAATTACTTAGTTTTTGAAATAAATAACACTTTCAGAGTTAATTAAACTTATTTCTTGTATTATTACATGCATGAAATATGAATACTAATTCGACTTCCTGAATTTTTTGAAGGAAAACACCCATAATAATATATAGCGTACTGCTCATTTTCTTTCTTGTGTTATACTTCAAACCCCAAAGTACGGTTTAAAAACTCTGCGCTAAAAAATCTTTATATGACGAAACTACTATGGCAAACATATTTTCGGAAGCCTTGCGGCAAACTTGTAAGCCATACAACAAAGTTTAAAGTCATGCGTTTATTGAGCAATTCTAGTTCTAATAATGGTTGCAAACAGAAAAAACAATTAGTAAAACGTGCAAAAATAATAAATTCAGATGCATTTATTCAGCAATTCTAGTCTTGTTAGTTCATTATTGCAGTCTAATGGTTGCACAGAAAAACCAATTAGTAAAACGCGCAAAGATAATAAACTTAGGTGATGATTCTTGCACAACACTCCTCAAGAATGCTCATGTTGTAATTTATTCATCTTCAAGGCAATCTTTGTTTGCCTATGAGGTTTTTTAATAAATACTCTCTCCGATTCTAAAAGAAGTTCCGATTTTGACTTCACACATATTAAGAAAATAAATTTGACTTTACTGTTTTGCACTGTTTGGACACTGTCTGAACACTGTTTGGCATTGTTTGGATATAGATAATTTGCCAAATAAGGAAAAGTTTGAAAGTGAAACTTAATTTTGGTTTTGCCCGAAAAGGAAAGGTGGAACTTGTTTTAGAATCGGAGGGAGTATATATGGTGCTTATGTACTTGTAGCAGATTCTGAGGCCGTTTGGCAACACTATTTTTCGGCTTATCAGCCAACTTTTTCACCAAACACGTAACTCTTGCTTTCGCGCGTTGAATTGTATAATAAGCAGAAAAAGTAAGGTACGTTAGAGTTACTTTTCTGGCTGTATTGGCTGAAGTTACAGTAGATGACCATTTTAGCTATTTTTATATATAATTTTTTTTATTTTATTAATAAAATAAATTTTAAAAATAATTTTTTCTTAAATCAGCAGAATCAGCCAATGCAGCCACTTCAGCCAGAAATTCATAAATTTCAGCAGAATCAACCAAAACAACCGCTTTTGGTGCTACCCAACGGGCTCTCTAACCTAAAATGTGTGCGCTTATTCAAACCTAAAAACATGTTGATAGCACAACAATAAGTAATATTTGACAACTTTTGCCTAAGTTTGCAATTCAAGTTTAGCATTGGGAGAATCTTGTTTAACCACTACTCTCATGGCCCAAGATACACGAGAAATTGATTCATCTCAACCAATTAGGTCGTCATACACATGTAACTTTTCTTATACTTGCAAAATAAGAGTATAGCACTCGCAATTGCAAAGATTTTGACACAAGAACTAACTTTTATCAATAACAAGTTCTATTTGAATGTCTAAACAAAATGGTATCTACTCTGGAGGGCATCATTCGATCAATTGAAAGCTTAAGGGAGACACCTTAATTAACACATGAGTCCATGGAAAACACCACCACAAATCCTACGGCTCACCGCTAAGCAACACAACAAACCACATAAATATCATCTTGGGATCAAGTAAAAGAGTAGAAAGGAAACTGTTTTCTAAAAAACACGAGAAAAATGTTTGTGACATTGTATTTGACAACAATTTGTTCACCAACATGTTACTACATTAACTCACTAGTCAATGAAAAGATGACTTGAACATTAATGGGAACCAGTTTACTATACATAGGATAACATGGAACTTTATATGTTTATTTAACAGCACCCTATATATTATCTCATTATCCAATTTTGCATCATTTGGTAGTGTTTATCGAGGATGTTCAAGTCAAAACAAAGTATGCTCTTATCCAATGAGAAAGTGGTTATGTGAACATATATAATTTTAAAAACCCAATCATCACTAGATGATAGGAATAAAATATTTATTGTTATTAATATTTGAATCTTTGTATTTTCAATCACATATATCAAAATATATTGTCGTACTGGTGTATCCTATGTTTCAGTTTAGATAAATTGGTCAAAATAATTATGAATTATTGCAATGGAAGTAGGAATTTATTTCTAAATTTGATTCCTAATAGAATGATCGGTCAAGATGTAAGTCTCTAACTCCTTTTATTACAGTTACTACATTTTAGAAGTATGCATTCCCATTTTTTAAGAATATTAGTTTGAATCAAATCATGTTATTCTTCAGTACAATTTTTTTTGTTATCATTATAATTAGATTGAACAATGAATATATAAACAATGAATATATAAAGTATAAATCGGGAACCATACAATATGCAATGAAATTAGGCAAGGAAACAAAAAACTTGTGCAAATGTTTAAAGAAAATGGTCATATTATGTAGAAAGATAGTTTAATATAGGCTATCTGATCACTTAAAGAGTCCTATATGAGTCATTTTTCTCTATCATAGAACAGTTTGAATTCAAATGAACTCTATGTGATATAGAGCACATTTGAACAATCTAAATTGGTCAAAGTGTTTTCAGACTTATATAATTATATTTTAAAATTTACATAAATTAATTTATGATAATGTTGTTTAAACACTAATTACAGTGTACAGTAAAGCATTCTTTATTTTTAATTTTTTTGCTTTATCCTTATCATAGAACATTCTTTATAAAACAATAAGAGCAACTGTAAAAAATTAATGATCAATCTCCTCACTAAAGGTTATTATTATTAACTTATGTGTTTGTATGCTCACCCTGAATGAAAGGTCGACTTCCAAGCACACAAGACATTTGTTTTTGCCACTACATTTTCGGTAAATATATTAATAAAACTTACGAATGTTTATTGTTCAACACTTACTAAAGAGTTACGTATGAATTCATTGTTGTTATTTTTACAACAATCGATTTTGTCTTGGAATGTTTCCATACAAAAAAAAAAATAAACATTATAAAGTAGATTCATGGGCAAGGTCAATATGTTGCGCAAGATGCACAAGTTTTTAAATAAAAATCTTCCATATTATCACATTTATTTACTATGAAAAGAGAATCACATAGTTTTAAGAAGTTAATAACTTATTTTACTTTAGGTATTTTTTCTGATCAATGATGAAAACTTTCACTAGTACTTGCTTGTGATTAACTTTGAGAAGCAGCAATTGGTATATCTTGATTCATATCCTGATTCGTCACGAATGAACTTAAGGAGTAAAAACATCAAAGAAGTAGTAAATGAAGATCAAAGTGCTATGTATTTTTAAGTATGAACCGCGACGCTTAAAGGTTATTTTTTCTATAAACCCAACAACATAAGGTTTAGTATATCATTGAATTTGACTTTAGATAAACTCAATAATTTACATGAGGCACTATTGAAGAGATCTCTCAATGACATGCTAGATTTTAATATTGATGAAACCAATACAAACATACATTAAATTATTAGAGCTACATAGTTATTTTGAACTTGATTAGTTACAATTTCTTGATACTCTACGATATTTTAGACTTTATTAGTTACAATTTTGTGAATGCTCTATGATTGACGGTTTGACATATATTTCTATTCTTTGATTTTAACTAATCTTATATTTCATTTTTCTAATTTTGTGTTTCTAGCTTTGTATTTTGAATCCACATCAACCTTGAACTATAACCTATTTCGTGATTGTGATTGCTGTTTAGCAAATTTTCAATTTTTAACTAGAAAAATGTTATAAGTCAATATTGATGTGGATTCAAAACACAAAACCAAAAACACATAATTATAAAAATAAAATATAACAATAGTTAAATTGAAGAATAGAAAAAAAATATTAAAACGTCAATAATAAAGCATTCACGAAATTACAATTAATCAAGTCCAAAACATCGATACAGCAATCACGAAAAAGTAACTATCAAGTTCAAAATAACTATGAAAATTAACTCTTATAGTCTAATTTATGTGTATATTGGGTTAATCAATATTAAAATCTAGCATGAGATCAAGAGATCCCTTCTAGAATGTACCATGTAAATTATTGAGTCTATCCAAAGCCAAATTCAATGACATCCATAATCTTTCATTGTTGGGTTTAGAAAAAATAATCTTACAATAGGACTTTTATAAATGATGCCTAAAAACAAATAATTAAATAACAATATAGCATCATGGTGCATGCTTAAAAATATGAAAATATTTTCTTTATTTACCACTTTTTCTGATATTCCACTTCTTAGGTTCATTCGTGACAAATCAGGGTACGAATCAAGCTATACCAGTTGCTGCTTCGCATAGTCAATCACAAATGAGTGGCAGTTAAAGTTTCTGTTAGGTCCCTGTTTTCTAGTCTATAAAATGTATGTATGGAAGATAGATCTGGGAATGAAGCTTTCCATTGAATGATGAAGAAGTTTACAGAATGATGAACAATTTAGCGTAAAACTTCTATCACGGGAATAGGCACTGCGGCACAGAGAATGTTGAAAAGCTTAACCTAGCCTTTCCCTTAAGGCATATATATAGCCTGACGGGAAAGGTAGGTTTTACAATCATTTGGGCTCCTTTTTCTAGGAGGCCCATACCAAAAAAGGCATGTAAGCCTTTATTACAATTTGCCTTAAAAGGCCTATTCATTATTCTAGCTAGTCTATTTAATTAAGATGCTAAATATAAATAGCTAAGAAACATTGATCACAATATAATGAAAATATCTCTAACAATCTCCCCCTTTGTGATCAGATGTTCTTGCTTCTTCTGTTCTTCACTTCTGAGCTTTAAAATAATACTTTCTAAGATTGAGTGCATGCTCGTAGTTTCTGAGAGACCTTCTTCTGTCTAGTTGTTTCTCGATGGCTTTCAAGATTTTATTGACTCTTTCCAATTCTTTGATTTCTTCCTTCGAGGCTTCATTCTGTCTTTTATCTAGCTCTTCTTTCCTTGGCTGGAGCTGTTCTCGGATGATTTGCAGGGTCCCATCACAGTATTTTTGAATGTCTTCAACAATCATCAGACGCTTCTCTTCTTTGTGATTCAGATAGATGACTGAGATGGGCTTGTCAAATGTATAATATGCTGTAAAGGTTTCAAGCCCAGGTCTATCCAAGTCCGGTCGTGTAAGATTCGCCTTTGAATAATTGTGCTCTAGAGTCATCTGGAGATCATGGGAGGCGTAGAACCGAACTTGTCTTGTCATGAATCTCTTAATGACCTCAAAACCTTCTCTAGCAAGTCTGTCTTTGTGCACTGGGAGTTCCCTGCATCTCATGAACATTTGATAAATATCATCCATATGCAGTAGGAAGAAGTCATTCTCTTGACAGGTGAACTCCGAGCCATCGGTACGTCGTAGACGAAAGATCAGGAACTTAATCGTCTCCAAGTAGTCTTCTGTGATATCCAGAATTTTTGATATGGGACATCCACTTGTTGCAAGATTATGATTTAGAACTTGTCTTCGTTCCCCTGTGGATCTGTGTCCTAGCATATATAGGTTACCTCCTCGGTATTTTCCTTTCAAGTGATTGATTCCTCGCATCTTTAATTCACTGAACTTCTTGATTTTTTCAGGTTGTCTCCAGATTTTCTCTCGGATTTCTTCTAGGAAGGGGGCTTTGATTCTAACAATTTCCCATTTTTCTTTGACTGGTTCTGGTGCCTTGGGATTTTCTTTATGATTCTCCCCTTCCTTGAGTTCATCTTCATCGAGTCCAATCATTTGTGCATGATATTTGTTGAGAAATTCTCTGAGTTGCCAGCTTCGACACATTTCGTACTGCTCCGCTTCCACTCTAAGATCATCCCACTCTGTCCACTCGCGAGGCCACTGATCATGAACTAGAAGGTCTTCCAGTTCATCTTGTATTTGATTACCAGAGGGCTTAGAGTGAGCTTGTTGTTGTGTCGAAGGCGACCTGTCATGTGAAACACCGGGATCCTCAGGATTGCCCGTTATCATCAGATTAGAACTAGGTTCTTTCTGATGGCCTGAATAGAAAGGTGTACTCGAAGTAGCAACCTCAGGACTTCCACTCCATCCTTGGTCTACATCTATGAAAGATGAGCCTAGGAGTGTTGTTTCTAGCTCGACCGGGCTAGATGTGGGTGGATTGGCTGTTTGGCTTTTGTGATGAGTGGATGGTGGGGGCTGATTGTTCGAGGATTCAGGTTGGTTGGATTGCGTAGAGGGTTGGCTTGTTGACGCATCACGCTCAAGTATCCTTTGCCTCTTGTTCTCCCCCTCATGAGGATCCGAGTCATCGGGGTCCTCATGCGAACGTTTGTGACCAAGGAGACTATCACGGCATGAGCTATCAGGCTTAAGGATCCGAAGAAGGTCTTTTTGTTTCTGGGTTAGGTTGCCTTCTTCGGTGGCTAGTAGTTGATCTAGCATAAGGTTCTCGAGTACCTCGAACGGTAAAGTTTTAGGGTCAGGAAAAGGTGTGGTCGAAGTAGGGGAGGACACTAGTTCTGTATCCTGGGTTCCCCTTGAAGCAGTAGGTGAGTGAGGTAGGGTTGTGGATGGTTCAGAGGTTTGTTGGGTAGGTATGAGAGGAAGTGGTCGGGTTTGTTGGGTATGTGAGGATGATGGTTGGGGTTGGGTGATGTCATTTAGCAACGCCGGGGTGTTCCTGAATTCCTGTGCCCGAGCGGTTATTGCTTCGTGCACCCATGGTTTAATGGTGGAATCCAAGAAACGCTGCAGAATGACTGAAAGGTCAGTAGGGTCAGGGTTACCGGTTACAGGGGTAGTAACCGTTGTCACAGCATCAGTAAAGATTACCGAAGTGTGGCCTGCAGATAATGATGGAGATTTCTGTTGAGCAGCAGGACTTCCGATCATCATCGACGTATCTCCGATCGTTGAGGACAAGTAAAGTGCACCTGTCGTGTGCGGTGGTGTGAGCAGTGTATGTGTCCTAGAAAATGTTGAAAATGTTGGGATGGTGGAAACTAGACTCAATGTGTTAGAAGGAGGGGTAGTGGTCTGGGGCGGAAGACCACAAAGTAAATCCTCAGCTGCTTCGTAAGGAGACAGCGAGGTGGGTATAATATCCCCTATATGTGAAACTACTACCTGTTGGGAGGCAGCAGAGTGGCTAGGTGAGGCTTGTGCATGCGCAGTTGGGCTAGATGCTGCGTCTTCTACTCGGAGACTGAAAATATCAGCCTCTGCACCTATGGGGTTAGCCCGGTTTATTGTGTCTAGGTCAGAGCAGCTGTCATACAAAGCTAACTCTTCTGCCAGGTTGCTCACGGTTTGCACTCTTTGCACAGGAGTAGATGATGAGACATGGTCATGGCGTACCTTGGAGCGAGTCTCACTGATGATATTTCCTCGAGTGTCCTTGATTTGGTGAGACTGCTCTTGTGTTGTAGCCCGAGAAAGCCTGATAACGAGTCGTCCTTTCTTAGCGCGGGCTTTCTCGACTTTCTTGCCCTTTGCCTTGGCATTGTTGTCATCCTCATCATCATCATCATTGTCGTCCTCAGCCTTGCTCCCAGAGCCCTCATCGTCAGCGTCTTGTGTTGTGGCTACGCTTGGCGAATCACGGGTAGTCTCTTCAGCACGGGTGTGGCCCTCAGCAGACATAGTCTGATCATCATGGGGCCGGCTTGCCACTGGTCTCTGTGGCCGGGTTGAACTCTCAGGACCCTCACTTTCTCTCGGCTGACTCCCAGGGGTAGGCTCAGGGGGGTTTATCTGAGCCATAGGGAGTATGATACCATTCTCCTCGCTGTAGCGTATAACATGTGGATCATTGCGACCGGCTAGCAGGAGGAGAGGGACAGGAATATGTAATGGTACCAGTGAGCGTACCTCTGGCATTCTCTTCAGATATTGTAGGGCTGGAGTGCTGACATTCTCAGATGTTTTGCGTCTTTGAATAGTTGGAATTGTTCTGCAGAAGTGTCGCACCAGCAATGAAAACCATCTCATGTATGGTAGATGTTTGATCAGATCAGTGTCAAACTTCCTTCTTCGCATTTCCAGAATGTCACCCCAGATTAGTGAGGCGAAGTCATAGTTCTTCATGAAAGCGATGCCGTGAAAGATGTAGACGAGGTAACCACTGCACTTGTCGAAGCCGCTGTGCTTAGATGTGCAGCACTTGTTCAGCGTGGCCATAAGAGTCCTCCATGGTCGTGGAAATCTTGCTGTCTTGATTGCAGACATCAACCGGAGGGGCTCAGCGTGACCTAGAGTGATCATGTCTTCAAATAATTGCGCTTCTGAGACCAACGCATCATAATGTTCCTCCTCCGGGATCTGTAGCACTTGTTGGACTAGCGCCTTTGTGATTGTGACTCTTGTATTGCAGATTGTGGCAGCTAGGACGTCATCGATTTGCCTGCCATTAGCATCCACGTCCTTATCAAGTGTACCCCAGAATTGTTGGAGATACACCTGAGGGACTTCAGCGTTCTCGCTCAGTGCTTTCCACAGCTTGTGGCCTTTCAGAATGGAGACGACGACGTCATCTTGACAAGAGAAGACTTTGGGGTCCAACTGTGAGTTGTTTTCCTTGATCGGGATCCAGTGTTCCCTAGCATAGATCATATTGATGGGGGTGTTGGCAGCCATTTCAATCTGAAAAATGATAAACAGATTAGAGCATATGATCAAAAATGGCTAAGTCCACACTTTATTCCTCACTTGGGCCCTTTATTGGGTTTTTTTATTATTATTTAATGGGGCCCAATTTGAAAAGTTATAGCACTTGGTCTGATTTGGGCCTGGACTGAATTATGTTTTGGCCCAAAAGAAAGATTTCCGCTAAGGGTCAGCGTTGGGTTCACTTAAGTGCTTAGCCCAAAAGATCGGGCAAAGTGTAATCGGGCAATAGCATTAGATCGCGCACCCCTTAAGATCGCGCAACCTGTAGAATAGCGCAAGAGCAGATGGATCGCGCGGCTCCCCAAGATCGCGCAAGGGGAACATCGCGCAAGGGTCAGATATCGCACAAGTATGAAGATTGGCTAAGGAGGGAAACGCGCAAGTCCAAAACGCGCAGCTCAAATCGCGCAGGCCAAATCGCGCGGCCTATCAGATCTCGCAAGGGTTGAAATCGCGCTAAGGTAAAAAACGCTCAGGTCTAGTTCGCGCAAGAGAGGAATTGCGCAGGGTAGGTGAGATTGCGCAGGGTCGAGTTCGCGCAAGAGCGGGGATTGTGTAGGCAGTGTGGATCGCGCAGGACCTCTAATCGCGCAACCCATCACAGATCTCGCATGACTTTATCGAGCAACCCTGTTTTTCGCAACTCCCTTAGCGATTTCGCACTACATTCAGATCGCACAAGGGTTCTGCGCAAAGACCAGAATCGCGCAACCTTCGGAAAGAGAAAAGAGGAAAAAAAAACGCAAGTCCTGTTCTTTGCTTCTTCGAACCTGTGTACCTGTTAAACATAATGAACGATTGAAAGAGAGAGTGTAAACCTTTTGGAATGAGTCGAGGAGGAAGATGAAGATTTTGAGCTCTGGGGAAGTTTGAAGGTTTCGCGTAGCAAGAGTGAAAAGGGAAGAGGAGTTGCGCGATTTTAGTGATTAAATAGGCCCGGGGTTTTTCAAAAATTAAACGGGCCCAAATCAGTCTGATTTCAAAATTTAAAATTGCTCCCCCTCAACACTTGCTTCCCTTTTAGAATGAAAATTTTATCAAACTCCCCCTCAAGTTATACACAATTTTGAAAAGCTCCCCCTCAATTTGTAAACAGTTTAGAAAGGCTCCCCCTCAATTTACGCATTAAAAAAATGATGCAAACAGAATAATAAAAATATGAGATGCATGCATGAAAATAAAAATGCAAATTTTGAAAAATGTTTTAGAATGAAAATTATGAAGTCACACGCACACACACAGTTCTGAGTTACTCATTCGTTCAGGTTCAGCATTCCCAGCTTAGAGATCAGAAAATTGAATCTCTTTTCATCCAGGGCCTTTGTGAATATATCAGCCAGTTGCAATTCCGTAGACACAAAGTACATGTCCACGGTGCCTTTCTCAACGTGATCCTTTATGAAATGATATCTGAGATCAATATGCTTCGTCCGGGAATGATGGACCGGATTGCACGTGATGGCTATTGCACTTTGAGAGTCACTGTAGATCGGGATGTGTGAGAATGTGAACCCGTAGTCTTTCAGTTGGGTCCTCATCCATAATATCTGTGAGCAACAGCTAGCAGCCGCGACATATTCTGCCTCAGCTGTAGAAGTGGACACACAATTCTGCTTTTTGGAGGACCAACACACCAACTTATCGCCAAGAAATTGAGCGCCGCCAGATGTACTCTTTCTGTCCAGTTTGCAACCCGCGAAATCAGCATCTGAGTATCCAACAAGGTCAAAGTCTGATTCCTTAGGATACCAAAGACCCAGATTGACTGTTCCTTTGAGATATCTCAGTATTCTTCTAACAGCATTCAGATGTGATTCCTTCGGATTCGCTTGAAAGCGGGCGCATAGGCAAGTTGCAAAGACAATGTCTGGTCGGCTAGATGTAAGGTACAGCAAGGAACCGATGATAGCCCGATAATTGGTAGCATCGACTGATTTCCCGGAAGGGTCAGAGTCGAGCTTCTGTGAGGGAGACATGGGGGTTTTCATCGTCGACTTGCTGTCCATTTTGAAGCGTTTGAGCATATCGTGGATGTACTTGGACTGATTTATGAATATTCCGTCTGGCATTTGCTTGATCTGAAGCCCTAGAAAGAAGTTCAACTCTCCCATCATACTCATCTCGAACTTGGTGCGCATCAGATTGCTGAACTTTCTACAGAAATTTGGATTCGACGAGGCAAAGATGATGTCGTCCACATAAATTTGTATCAGCATGATGTCACCCTTGTGTCTTTTGATGAAGAGAGTTGGATCTATCTTTCCCTTCGAGAAGCCTGATTCCACAAGAAAATCTGATAGTGCTTCGTACCAGGCTCTCGGTGCTTGTTTCAGACCATACAAGGCCTTTCTCAGCTTATATACATGGTTGGGGCGTTCAGGATCAATAAAGCCGTCAGGTTGTGCAACGTAGACTTCTTCTTTCAAATCTCCATTCAGAAATGCCGTCTTTACATCCATTTGATACACCGTGAAACTCTTGTGTGCAGCATATGCTAGAAATAGTCTGATGGCCTCAATCCTTGCCACTGGTGCAAAGGTTTCATCGTAGTCGATTCCTTCTTGTTGATTGTAACCTTTTGCAACCAGGCGGGCCTTGTTTCTCACGATCACACCATCCTCATCCTTCTTATTTTTGAATACCCATTTGGTGCCGATAATGGTTTTCTTGTACGGCCTTGGCACCAGGGTCCACACTTTCAATCTTTCAAACTGGTTCATTTCTTCTTGCATCGCAATCACCCAGTCCGGATCAGCCAATGCGTCAGTCATCTTTGTTGGTTCTTTCTGACTCAGAAAACATGAGTATAAGCATTCATTGACTGATGCCGTTCTGGTTCTGACTCCTTGAGATGGATCTCCAATTATCAGCTCTGGCGGATGTGCTCTAGTCCACTTTCTCTCGTGCTGTAGAGGTTGTGGAGTTATGATTGGATGATCAGGGTCAGAATATTCTTGCTCTGGTTGTGCTTCTGGGGTTTCTTGCGTTGCAGCTTCTTCAGGTTGATCATTAACGGAAGTGTTTGGTTCAAGTTCAGCTTCATTATCTGTATGCTCATCATCATTCTGAGTAGGAGTGTTGGTTTCTTCAGTGGTTGGAGCAGGTAACAGGGGGTTCTGAGTGGTTGTAGCATTTATAGTGGGTGCTGCACGTGGTTGGCTGTAGAAGTGCTCAAAAAGAGAATCCAGAACCACATGCTCATCCGATCTTGTCTCACCTCCCTGCCCTCCTACTCCTGAAGATGATGGAGTTTCATTGTTTGCAGAGGTTGATGGTTCAGACTGAAAATGTTCAGAAGCCAAGTCCGCCATTTCATAGAAGCTCACATTGATGCTCTCCATGACGGTTCTTCTGTCTTTCAAGTATACTCTGTACGCCTTGGAATTGGTAGAATACCCAATGAATATCCCTTCATTTGCTTTTGGATCAAGCTTCCCCCTAGCATCCCTGTCGTTCATAATGTAGCATTTACAGCCGAAGACGCGGAAGAAGGCAATGTTAGGGAGTCGCTTGAACACAATCTCATAGGGCGTCTTGTCAAATCTTTTGTGGATCACTGTCCTGTTCTGTGTGAAGCAAGCCGTGTTGATAGCTTCCGCCCACATGAAGTGAGGAAGCTTTGACTATATCAGCATGGTTCTGGCTGCTTCCACCAAGGTTCTGTTCCGTCGTTCTACAACACCGTTCTGCTGTGGTGTTTTAGCTGCAGAGAATTGTTGAGTGATTCCCTGAGCTTCGTAGAATTCGGTCAGTTCATTGTTCTTGAACTCCGTCCCGTTGTCAGTTCTGATGATCTTCACATTCTGCTGTAGATAGTTCTGTATGGTCCTGATGAACGTCATGATTAAGTTTGCAGTTTCGTCCTTGGAGCGCAAAAACTTGGTCCATGTGTAGCGTGAGTAGTCATCCACAATTACCAAGGTATATTTGCGTCCACTGATGCTATGCACGCGCATCGGACCACACAGATCCATATGTAGTAGCTCCAGGGGACGAGATGAGGAGGGAAATTGTTTTGACTTGTGTGATGCTCTCCTCATCTTTCCCAAATGACATGCAGAACAATGATGGTTGGGGGAGTTCTTCAGAACAGGCAGTCCTTTCACCAACTTCTTCGAGGAGAGGGAACTGATGGCTGGCAGATTCAAGTGTGAGAGACGCCTGTGCCATAGATTACTTTGTTCTTCAGATGCTTTGGACAGGAGACAGATGGATATGGGGGATCGTACCGATTTCAGATCAATGGTGTAGAGATTGGTTTTCCTCTGACACCTTAATAATGGTGTACCACCCATATCCATCACACAACATTGCCTAGCATGGAATTTCACTTCCATTCCATTATCACAAAATTGTCCGATGCTAAGCAAGTTGTGCTTCAGTCCCTGCACATACGACACATTTCTGATTGTGACGCTCTCACAGATGACATCTCCTATCCCGAGTATGGGCGATGAAGCATTGTTCCCAAACCTCACATTTCCTCCAAACCTTTCAGAATAGTTGCTCAGTAGTTCAATCTGTCCAGTCATGTGTGACGAGCAACCCGAATCAAGATGCCACACATGACTGACCTGCAAAACACATTAGTTTCGCTTAGGTACCCATCGCCAGATGGGTCCTTCCTTATCAACAGTGGGCAATTGTTTCAACTTCTTTTTGATTTGGGATCCTAGGCTGGCTGATTGAGAAGAGTTTTTCATTTTTAATTGTTCCGCTTCAGCCTTGGGAACCCATTTTTGTTTGATTTGATTGATTTTTGGAGTGAGGGAACTTTCATTTGTCCTAAGTGATTGTTCAGACAAATGGTCTTTCAAGATTGGTTCGCGTGATAGCCTTCTCAGATGTTTGACTGAGTGAATCTTGAGAGGATACCTTAAAAATGGCAATTTCACCTCACTCTCAACATTCACCCTATCAATCTTGGGCTTATTTGCAACATTCTTAACAATCACAGGATCATTTGGTTTGCGAGAAGAAACAGACTCAAAACAACAACATTTCATTGATTTAATGCAATTCAGAGAAACACATTTAGTACAACGATTCGAGACAGGAATCTTAGAACTAGAAGACTTAGGAGCCACTTTCTTAGTATAACTAGTAGATTGCTCACTAATGCTAGAACTAGACTTATTCTTAACATAAAATATGGCGCTCGACCGCTGACACTTATTTCTTAATCTCAACTCTTCTTCTCTCTTCTTCCTTCTTATTTTGTCTTCAATCCACTCTCCTTTCTTCTCGACTCTCTTCTTCACATCTTTCCCTGTCGGAGAATGAGACTTGGGGTGAGAAGGAGAAGTCTTAAAACTATCGCTTGAATTTTCAGAAGTGTTTTCAGAACAAGAAGGGGAAGAGGGTTGAGAAGCTGTGTTAGACTGAGAGGCGGTTTTCAAAGAGGTTATTTCTTTTAAAAGTTCATCCTTTTCTTTTTCTAAAACCTGCTTTTCCTTTTCAAAAGATTCTTTTAACTCAGCAAACTTTCTCACCAATGGTGGAATGTAAGCTGGTTTCTCAATTGGTTCAGATGTGGAAGCCTCCTCTCCGTCTTTCACAGCTTCCTTTTCAGGAGGATAGGTCAAGATTTCTTCAGCTGGGGTCAAAGGGAGTGCTTTGGTTTTGTAGCTCTTGTTTAGCTCTGTGTAGTCAAAAGGAACCTCAACACCAGCCTTTGTCTTTCTCTTTTCATCCTCAAGGGCATTCGTTTCTTCAGCACCAGTGAAGGCCATGAGTTTGGTCAATCCTATTTTCATGTATCTAACATCATAGAGTTGTCTACAGTTTACCTTTTTCAGGTTCTGAGGATTGGTCAAACCCAAGCCTTCTTTGGCGTTATAGAAACGAGTGTCCTTAGGCTGGTTAAGGAAAATAGTCTGATCTGTTTGGTCCCTTTTGGCTAACAGATCCTCAAGTTCTTTGATCTTAGTATAAAGGGTACCCCTTCTTTCCATCAGCAAGTTATTGACACCAAAAAGTCTAATTCTTTCTTTTTCAGTTGTTCTAAGCTTCTCTGTCAACTCTTTCTCACTAGCACTAAGTCGCTTATTCTCAGTTGTGAGCTTAGTGATTGTTTTCTCTGAATTGATTATCTTAATGTTTGAGCATGTCTGTTTTTCACGCAGTTGATTATATACCTCATACAACCTTTTGTAATTCACCTCTAGCTCCTTAAATTTATCATGCATATCAGTTCTAGAGCAAGTATGGACAGATGAATTAGAGGTACTTACTTCATTGTCAGTGTTCCTGTTCTCAGCAGACAGGGCAGTCATTTCATCAGCATTGGTTGCAGTAGGCAGGTTCTTCTTCACCTCAGCTTTGTCTTTCTCCTTCTTTTCCTCAGCAGCAGGGGTTGACTTCATCTTTCTTTCCTTCTCAGCATCCTTCTCTTTCTCTTCTTCTTCAACAATTGCCATCAAGGCCAGATTCTCTTCCTCATCAGAATCATCCATCCAGTGGTCTTTTTCAGCCATGAGAGCACTCTTTTCCTTGTTTTCTTCCATAGCCAGCAACATCTTCTTCTTGTTCAGGTACATCTTCTGCTTGTAGTACTCAGCATCCTTCTTCCTCTTCGGCATCCTGCAGTCCTTCATTAGATGTCCAGTCTTCCCACAATTGAAGCACTTTGGAGCATCCTCAGCAACAATATTCTCAGAAGAATCAAAAGATCGCTCTTTTCTCTTGTTGTTGCTGGAAGAGGACTTGCGGAGTCTGTTGTTAGAGGGGTTCTTCTTCTTCTGCATTTGGTTGTTGAACCTTGAAGTAAGAAGGGCTATCTGCTTCTGAAAATCACGCAGCTCATCATCATCAGAATCATCCCAAAATCCGATGTCACTATCAGCACTTTCACTTTCATCAGCTATCATCTTATCTTTCTTGGAACCAGACTTTGAGGGCTTGTCAAGCATCAGGGCAAGGGTGTCAGCTAGCTTGTCCACAGCTCCCTTCCCTTTGTCAGCTGTCACAGTAGCTACCACAAAGTCTTCAAAATCTTCTGTGTATTGGCTCAGCGTGTTGTACACAGCATGAATATCCATCTCATCCAGATCCTTTGTGTGCCTGATCTGCGAAGTCAGCTTTCTCCAGTCAGCTCCAAGTGCAGAAAGGAATCTCACATTCAACTCCATGTTCGACTTATGCACATTAATCTTCCTCATCTCATTTATCAATTGCAGGAATCTCAGGTACGTGTCTTCAAGTGACTCTCCAAGCTTGGCTTTGAATGAGTCATAAGCAGTGAATGTGCTAGCTTTCTTCGCCTTTACTCCGATCTCAGTGCCTTGCATGATCTTAAAGATCTCATCCCACATCTCTTTTGCAGTTGACATGCTGTCAATCTGCATATAGATGTCGTTCGGGATGGCCTGCAACAGATAGGTCTTGGCAATGAGATCTGCACGGAGTCTTGCTCTGTCCTCGTCATCATATTCATCAACAGTCTTGGGTCTCCACTCAATCTCAACAGGTGGGTTGTTTCCGTTATCTCTCTCAACTGCTATCATCAATTGTGCAGGTCCATTTGTGATAGAGTCAAGAAGACCAGAAGATTGGTCCTTGCTCTCAAGAAAGTTCAAGAATCTGTTCTTCCATACATTGTACTCACCCCTTCGCAGGATTGGGGGTCTTGTATCATTTCCGATTGATAGAGCATCCATCTCAAAATTTGATCGGGCTGATCAGTTGATTGATTTGATTCTGTTCAGTTGTTAGGTAATTCCGGCAGAAGGTTCTTGTTCAGAAAAGTTGTAAGTGTGAGATCGCACAAGTGTTGGAAGATCGCTCAACTTCACGAAAGATTGCTCAACTTTAGAAAGGATCGCTCAACTTTATAAAAAGATCGCTCAAGTCTTAGCAAACAATCTCTCAACCTTTAAAAAGGATCGCTCAACACTTAAAAGGATCTCTCAGCTTTACAAACAATCTCTCCACAATACAAAAAAGATCTCTCAACTCTTTAAAAGGATCACTCAACTTCAAGGATCGCTCAACTTACAAAGAAAAATCGCTCAACAGTAAAAAATCCTAAGTCCAAATCTCTCAGGTCCAAAATGGCGCAAGAGAGGATCGCGCAGGTGTGATTGCGCTAACGCTCAAATCGCGCAGGAGGATTGCTCAGTCCAGAATCACGCAAGATGTGTTGCGCAATGCTTGAGATCGCGCAGGAAGCAGATCGCGCGAAGCTCGAGATAGCGCAGAGGGGAGTTGCGCGATTCTGTTCTTCTTCCTAGACGAGTTGCGCGAACCTGTAAGATCGCTCAAATCGAGCTTAACCTGTACGCCAAATTTCCCAGCGAGATTTTTCTCAGAATCGATCCCAGCAATCCTAAAAACACTTTCCTTCAGCCATTTTTCTGCAAAAACAACAATAAAAATAGAACCAGAAATCGCTCAAGTGCGAAACTTCAACGATGAAGAATCGCGCAGAAGCTTTTTCAGCCTTCAATCGATCGATCAACCTGGCTCTGATACCAGATGTTAGGTCCCTGTTTTCTAGTCTATAAAATGTATGTATGGAAGATAGATCTGGGAATGAAGCTTTCCATTGAATGATGAAGAAGTTTACAGAATGATGAACAATTTAGCGTAAAACTTCTATCACGGGAATAGGCACTGCGGCACAGAGAATGTTGAAAAGCTTAACCTAGCCTTTCCCTTAAGGCATATATATAGCCTGACGGGAAAGGTAGGTTTTACAATCATTTGGGCTCCTTTTTCTAGGAGGCCCATACCAAAAAAGGCATGTAAGCCTTTATTACAATTTGCCTTAAAAGGCCTATTCATTATTCTAGCTAGTCTATTTAATTAAGATGCTAAATATAAATAGCTAAGAAACATTGATCACAATATAATGAAAATATCTCTAACAGTTTCTATCTTTGACCAGAACAAATACCAAAGGTTAAAATAAATTAATAACATCTAAACAATTATGTAGTTCCCTTTTCATTGTAAATTCGAGAATGTGGAAGATTTTTATATAACAACATGTATACCTTGCACAACATATATATCGACCTTGCCCATAAAACAATTTTGATAGTGTGAGAATTTTTTGCACCGAAGCATTTCAAAACAAAACCAATCGTTGTAAAAATGACAACAATGAATGCATACATAACTCCTTATTAAGTGTTAAACAATAAACATTCGTAAGTTGTATTAATATCTTTACCGAAAATGTAGTGGAGAAAAACAAATATCATATGTGCTTGGAAGTCGATATTTCATTCAAGGTGAGCACACATACACATAAATTAATAACATGTAGTGACAAGAATAATTGTTAGCCTTTTGTAGTTATTCTTATTATTCATAAAGAATGTTCTCCTATAAACTATAATTAACGTGTAATTGACGATATCATAAATTAACTCAAGGAATAATTTTAGATTGTTCAAATAATTTTAGATTGTTCAAATATACTCTATGTTACATAGACTTCATTTAAAATCAAATTTAAACGGTTCTATAAGTTCATTCTGATTTATTCTTAAAAATTGGGAGTGCATACTTCTAAGATATGGTAGTTGTAATAAAAAGGGGATACACTTACATCCCGATTAATAATTCTATTAAGAATCAAATTGAGAAATAAATTTTTTACTTCCATCACAACAAGGCATATCCATTTTGACCAATTTTTCTAAGCTGAAATTAGGAATATTCCAATATTACAATATATTTGCTATGTGTGGTGGAAAATATAAAGAGATATATTAATACAAATAAATATTTTATTACCCATTATCTAGTGATAATTCCGTTTTTAAAAATATATATGGTGCTACCACCACTTATCAAGTGATGCAAAATTAGATAATGAAATGGTATAAAGAGAGTTGTAAAATAAAGCTACAAAGTTTCATGTTATTATACATACATGCGGTATTTTGGTTTGTGTCAACGTTGGAGTCATTCTTTTCATTGACTAATGAGTTATGTAATAATCTATTGATGAAGTGATTGTTGTTAAATACAATGACACGAACATTTTTCCCGGGCTTTTTTAGAAAACAATTTTCATCCCACTCTTTTACTTAACTAGATTTTTCACCCGTGCTTCGCACGGGATGATGTTAGTAAACGATAATTATTTACAAATATATAGAAATGTTGTGATAATGATAGAACAACTTATTTATTGTTTTTTAACAAAAGGAAATGGAGATAAAAAATTAAAAATTATTATATAGTTCCTTCTAAATAGTATTTTGTCTTCTTAGCTGGTTTTCCGTCATTATCACATATAATAAATTTCAATCTAGACGGTAGATGTTACTCTTGATACCACGGCATAAATTTGTCTATGAGTGAAAATTGAACGACTTAAGGAAACACCAATCTTTCCAAAGATTGTCTCTGACTCTTAAAAATGGTCATCACGTAACGAAGCCTCAAACGGGTGCCTACGCTGAAATGTGAGCGACAACTTTAGGTCAGATGGAGTCGAGCTAAACTTCGTAGTAAGAAACTTATGTCCTTCATTTGTTCCAACATTGATCAACAAAATTTCAATATATTATTTTCTTAATTTGAGTACCAATTTATAATGATTTTTTTTTCATTTTTTTCATTTTAAAAGAACTTTGTCATTATAATGAAAGAAAGAAACACGACTTAAAACCATTATGGGTATGCTGGACTATAAGATATCGTGAGCAGAACATCCTTAATAATTAGATATTACTTGATAATCTTGATTTTATAACTTTATACTCGATAAAAATTTATAAAATACGAAACATAATAAACCATAAATTGTTCTTGATTTTTTGGAAAAATAGAAATGAGACAAAATTCAAGAAAGGCAACATGGTCCACCAGTAAAAATAATTGGAGTCAGCCTCAAATAACTATAAATCTATAAGACTCAAAAATGTGTGTTTGTATATAATACGGAGTAATATAATCCCAATGTCTTCACAAAACCTTTTCATAAATACATCATTACCTCAATACTATAAAGACTCCCATCAATGGTGCGGTAAAGGAGTCGGATATACACAACATTACCCATGTACTAAAGCACAAAAGTACTTTTTTTTAGGAGATTTTATTGAAATAAAATAAGAGTACAATGCGAGAAAGGAAAAACATAAAACAAAATTACATGAAAGAAAAAAAAAAACCAAGTGCTAATCCCATGGGAAATCTCTGGATTGGGACCTAATTCTCATGCTGTGCCGCCTTTTGTTTTTTTGAGATTTTCTGTAGATTTTTAGCTGCGTGTTCAAGTTCTCAGTCAACAGACAATTTTCTGAGGTTATGAAATTAGCTTTGTGGCAAATCGCGGAATTGAATGTTGATTTCCTTATTTCTTCGGGGTATGAAATAGGAGGACGGCAATCTCAGTTGCGTGTCCCAAGAAGTCATCTGTAAAGAGTGAGTCATCTGAATGATCAAAATCGTCAGATGCATCTGAGTAAGCCTGGACCAATGGCAGCTAGGGTTGTTTCCCAGCAGAGAAGACGTGGTCATTTGCAGTATTTGCCGCTTGAATCTGATATTTAAAAATCAATTTAGATAGGGATGTGGGGTGCTCTGTAACAAATTCACTCCCGTGTTGAAGAAATATTGAGTCGTCCTGCACTGACTTTGAGATCCCTACAAAATTAGAAAACATATTAAGGAATTTAAATAGGCTAGAGTTATTGGGTCCCATGGGTATCCGGATGAAACTCCCCTCGTATTCTCCATTTTTACAAAGCAGACCGTTCTATTAATTTCCTCAGAAATTGTGATATCCCCAAATCCTTTTACTAAAGCACAAAAATACTATTTTCAAATTACTTGTGATGAAAATCACACCAAATATTGCAGATTAACTGCTATTTCGTAACAAAGAAGCATAACGTAGACAGTTTAGTAAGTTATTTTGCTTTATTCTATCATAAAACCTTTTCATAAATGAGGAATAAAAATGTTATTGAATTAAAATACAAAAAAAATAAACAAAAAATACTTCACAATGTAAAAGATAGGATTCAAAAACAAAATGAATCAAATCACAAAAAAGAAGGAATCAGTTACTGTAATTTTAAGATGCTTCATAACTGAACAAAGAAGACATGTACTATATCTAACACAAATTTGATAAGACAAATGGACTACAGAGTATGAGATGTATTAATCACTACTAAGGTAGTGAAGTTGGTCTAATCATCTTTTGATAAGGTAATTGATTAGCACTGCCATCAAGAACGCCATATCAATTTGGCATTTCAATATAGCCTGAAAAATGAGCAATGCCATTTTATTACTTAATTAGTTATCGAGAACTCTAAGCATCTTATCACCGTTGTCAGTTTTAGGCTATGACTCAGATGTAAACCATCTAAGGAACATGGGCGTGTCTTTCATTCATCCGTTTGTGAGCCTGAAAAACAAAAAAAAATAACTACTTAATACTCGATTAACAAAATAACATATATAATATAAATGGAATCTGGACAGTATGGAATTATCAATGTCTTCATTAAGTCCATGTCATTTTTTAAGCTATAAATTGAACCCTTTGAGTCTTTTCATAAGATATCACTACATAATAGAAAAGTCAAAATGTATGCTAAACATTACATATTTCGAATAGGTATTCTCATCATAGAACCTTGCATCAGACGATCAACCCAAGGATAGAGTATGTATATAGCTTTATATAAGTGAATAAGGTTTCCGCAAATGGAAATGAAACTTACAAAAACTCTACTTAGTAAAGTTTTTAAAATATATAATTGATTTCTGCAATGGAAATGAAACTTACCTAAACTCCACTTGAAAAAGAAGTCATTGAGCTTATCAAAAGCTTCCCCGTGGTGATCTGTCTTTTGCTATTTGAACAGGCCAGTGACAGTTCAAACTCATATTTAGTGAGTAGTTTATTCCTGATTAATGGTGTTACTTCTTGCATCTGTAGTCTGTACAACACTCGGCTATATTTCAGTGAATCTGTAATTGTGTGCGCTAAATTGTCACCATGATTCTTCCATATATTTTTACTCATTTTGTAGCCTCTTGTGGCCTACTTCCCGTAAAAAAAAATGAATGAGAGATTAGTAAAAAACTTACATATAACTTCTGAATTTGGGGAAATCAGATATGAGAAATTTTTGAGGAATAAAGTTCATCCAACAAAACTCAAGTTCCATTCACTTCCCTCCAAAAGCTGCCAGTCAATCAAAAGCTAATAAGAAGGTGCTTTTATGATGTAAAGTAGGTACTTTCTTGGGGAGTAATCGGTGGGAACGCTATTAACATTTGACATCTTATAATTAGTCAAATGGGATATTATAGTCATGCAGAAAAAATTCTTTTTTATAATAACATATATAGAAATACACCCAAAGGAAGAAAAATGACTATGAAAGAAATTTTAATTTCAAGTCAATTATGCTGTTTGGCCAAGACAAAATAGCAAAGAAAATGTAAAAAATGTACACCTTTACAGGATGATTACTTCTATGTCAAAATGAGCGATACTTTTTATATTTTAATTTACCTTCTATTTGTTTTGCTAATGGTTTATGTTTGAAATATAGATGAACGCAAATGATCTCCATCAAAGCCTTCCAAATAATGCAAACGCTTTCTACTCACAAAAGAAATGAAGAAATATCTAATAATCTTTAAGGGGTTCTGAGGAAGCGGTCCAGCTCACCTAGTCGCCGACTCACTCTCCCATACAGGAGGTATCGGGTTTGAAACTCCATAGGGGAGTTTCAGCCCTATTTACCTGGGGTAAAAAAAACATCTTTAAGGGGTTCTTAATTGTTTATGTTCAAAAATATAGATGAGTGCAAGTGATCTCCATCAAAACCTTATGAGTGCAAAGGTTTTCTACTCACAAAAGAAATGAAGATAAAACTAATATCTCACTCTAAAAAATGATAAGCATGACCCATAAAAGCTAAATGTGTTAAAAATAAACTTCCATTTAACATAAAGCCAATTTAGCTTGCCTGTAATTTAGCCATTCACAAATTGGTGTTTTTAATCAAATTAAAAAAATGAGTAAGTTCATGAAAAAGTCTAATTAACTTAAATGTGGCAAAAGATGCATAGTAGAAACCGCTTTCATGTAATGCCAATCTGACTATTTCGATAAGATGATTACAGATAGATCTTTCCAATAACATGAAACAGATTAAGAATATTATTAGTTGAGTCATAATCAACAACCACAAGTCATTGTAAGGAAACAAACTGATTAAGAGTGGCAATAAAGTAGAACTTTCCCTAAAAACCAAGCAGCAACATTATACTTGACACGGTAAAAACACATTTAAGTCATTGTAAAACTTAAACTGAAGCTGGAATTATAACTGAAACTGTCATAAAGATAATATGTTTAGAAATTACGTACTATTTTTCTTCTACCACCTGGGAGCTCATCTATTGGTAAAGTTTAAAATGGTTTATTTTGTTAAGTAGTAGACAAAATGTTTTCTTAGCTGTTTAGTGAGCTACATACTTGGTTTTTCTACTCTCATCTATTTTAAACTCAAAAAGTGTCTAGGACTGTGTTCTTAAGTGGACAAAATGATATTATAATGTCAAACATGCCATATGAAAAATTAAGACACAACTGAAAGTGCAAATAGGACTGTTATGTAGTGTTATGGTTCTTAAAAAGATACAAAGGATCGTTAATAATAAACTTACTTTAGAAATGAAACTGGCTGGATCAATTTTCTATGCTTGAGAATTCATTCATGTCATGCCTTAAGTTCAAACTCATATAACCATTGACAATTGCACTGTACCATAGCTTCTTTAATAACACTATCTGCAAAATTAGATCTTATTCATTAAACCAATTCAGTTGGTGCAAAATGAGTAAGCATGCTAATCAGAAATTGGTGGATATTATTCTGATTCAAGATGCACAGTTTATTGAAGATTAAGACCACACCTGAAATGAATCTATACTAAAGTATGTGGTTGGTGGTTAACTTTCTTACTTAGTTAATTATTTATAATAATCTGAGCTTTAAAAGTCTTATGTTGTTAAAGAGAAAAGTGATGGTTTCAGGGAGCTATAAATTTTCATGGAAGGCATAAATTTATGACCTTAAGCCACCAAATATTAGCCATTTATGACCTTAAGCCATCATTTAGAAATAATTCTAAGCAATATTGTCAAGTGAATAATTCAGTTTTTTCAAAGAATATTAATATATTGAGAAAACCATTCAAATATTGCGAAATGAAGAATTCAAACTTTTAAATGAATAATAATATTTTGGCTAAAAAAAAAATAGTTTAATACTACCTCTGTCCCGCTAAGATTGAGACAATTCGGTTTACAATGTTTGACCGATGATAAAGCAAACATATCTCTGTCCGCATTCAAATTATTTTTAGAAAAAAATAACATATTCAAAAATTACATTAAAAGTTTTACAAAGTTGCAAAAAACAGAATCAAATTTGACAAAAAATTGATATATAAAGTAAGAGATTAAGAATGATTTGTGTCGACCTAGTGAATAGGATCCGGGACAATCTTAGCGAGACGGAAGGAGTAATATTTATCTTCTAAAAAGGAAAACAAAGAAACAAAAAACAACAGAATAGAATTGAGTAAAACGCAGGTTAATTATCACTTTACTGACCATTTTAAGTGCAATCTAAAAACTTCTAAAATCTCTAGAAGCAAATAGAAAGAGAGTTTTGCTTATGCTTGGAACACAGTGATGTTGCTTTTAATATCAGAACTCAGAAGCCTTTGATGTGTAAAATTCAAATAAATTTTGACTTCACTACTTTACTGATCAAAATGAATAAGAAACCGATCAAACACATACTTAATACACAAAAACTGAAATGTGGTCATTTATTGTGGTCTAAAACCATGTCGTGACATTTCTAGGCATTCTTTTTTTCACATGTACTTCTTTATCCTTAGTGTTAGGTATATCCTCTTCTATCATAAAAGCCACAACCATTTAGAAAGGAATATAAAGACATAGAAGTCACAACTATTGCAGAAGATTAGACGTCCAAATAATATTAAGAAATGACATAAATGCTTGTCCTGAACTATAGACAGTTCATTGTAAATATAATGCATAAGGCAAATAGATATATTTCACCCGTCTAAACCTAAGATGCATAAGGTAAATAGAGACAGAAAGCCACAATATTTTGACATTCTTAATGACTCATCTAAACTGAAAATAACTCACCTCTACACAAATGAACTGAAAACTATCACTCTTCTCTACATAAACTTGTGGATAATGGTTATAAGCAAATACAAATATGGGTTCATTAGGGGAGATATGAATTTGCTTAGGTTTTTCCATCTTTTTCAGAATATATACATATGAGTTTAGCTATGTGCAATTAACAACGTGGGCCATTGATTGGGAGACATAACTAATTTCCTTGGAGTGATTCTTTTACTAACTTATTCTATATAGTTCTTGTGTGCTAAAGACATCTGTCATATTACACAGATTTAACTTGTTTATTTCAAGTTAATACTGTTGTGGATAATCAGAATATACTATTGAAAATGTACACTTCAAAATTGAGAGCTGCTCCATCTGCAAGGCTCCTCCTTTTGCCGGATGAGTTCAGTGAGGTTTGTGGGTATAATAATAACACTCTGAAAAACAGAATTGACTGCAAATAAACTAAATATACTCACACTGTGCAGTCAATTTTGGTAACATTCTTGAAACAAATTATGTTTTTCTATCCCATGTGCATACTGCATAATATAAATGAGGTGGTTTTTATAAAACATAGTTACATAGTACCTGGAAGAATATATATAAACCTACAACCTAAATATGATTGGTGCCTGTTGCACCTAACAATGGTAAATAAATTTTTGAGAAAGATTTCAAGTTTATTATATTCAATAGGCTAATATTTAAAAAATATTGCAACTTGCATTCAAGAAGCTTAAATATGTTCTATCAAGAAGTAAAGACTTTGAAAACATTATTATTGCATTTTGGAAATAATTCATGTTAACTATCATGCTAACGATATTTCATTCTTCTGAAAGACACTCCCTCCTTATCAATTGGGAATAGATTGTCAGACTCGTTTACCCTAGAGGCTTAGACAATCTTCACCAATGAACTGATTGAAATGTTGAATCATAGAATAATGAACTTGAGCATATAGAATTGATAAAATAAATTAATACCACCAATAAAAATCATCCTACAATGAAGTACGTGCAGTACCTCATCGCTGAGTGACGAAGATGGTAAGGAAAAGCGGCACCGAGGCTGAATGTTGGGGCGTCGCCGCTTCTTCTGCAACCAAGGCTTTGTCTTGCTCTACGAATTCTCCCAATTCATCTGCAATTAAGGCCTTGGCTCTTCATCAATGGATTTGTTTATGTGAGGGGAGATGTGAGAACCTAAGGAGCTATTTGGTTTGTGTGAGGGGGAGAGAGATGAGAAGCTAAACTGAGGAGCGACGTAGATCCAATTGAGGGAGAGATATGAAAAGCAGATGAGTGAATGTCGTTGATCCCATTTAAGCGATCGTACGGTGGAAACAGACCATATGCTTGAGCGGGAAAATGCTTCCTCCATAAAGTATTGCAATTATGTAGAAATGATTCCAAGGATATTATGTAGTGTGTGGTGTTGTTCTTTAGTAGTGAGCGGTATGTTTGTGGTGGTGTTTAAAATGGACTTAGGGAGTGTTTGGGGTTGATTAAAAAAAGCGCTTTTCAGCTTTTGACTTAAAAAAAATTGAAAAGAGTGTTTTCAAATGATAGCTTCTGCTTAAATTAATCACTTAAAAGCTAAAAGCTGGAAGTAGGTAGAAGGGTGCTTTAAACTGCTTCTCACTTTTTCTATTACACAAAAAGTACTTATTTTACTAAACACTACCAACTTTTACTTTTTCAGAATCACTTTTTTCTCAAACACTACCATCTTTTACTATTAATCACTTTTCCCAAAATCACTTTAAAAAATCACTTTTTTAAAGTTGAAGCAATCGCAAACACTCCTTTAGAGTGGGTTATGAGAAGTCTACTTTAAGCTTTAAATTAAGCATGGACTCTCTCGGTCTGGCCGATCCCAGCCTGGGCCGGTCTGGGAAAGTATTAATGAGGACTGCACCCAACCGAGTATTTAGAGTTCAAGTTTGGTACCCCGGTTTTGGGCTCGATTCCTTGATTTTTGATAAGTAGTTATCAAAAAGAAAACAAAAAATTGGTCGTTGGGACAGAAAATGGGACAGGGACCGCCAAGTTTGGTCCCAAATTTAGAAACACGGATCCGGATACACAAAAAATCCGGCTCGGTGTCGCTTACCTGGACCCTTAAAAGGACCCATCCAATTTAGAAGAGAACAGGGCCTGATTCCGGACCAGGTAGGACCATCAACCAGGTCCATGCCTACTTTCAGTTTATCAAAAGATGCCCTCCAAGGCTCCAAAGTATATTCCATTTTATTTAACACTTCAATTAGAACCTGTTGTTTTTTAAAGTTAGTTTTTGTGTCAAACTCATTGAAATTGCTTCTGCTATACTCTTATTCAGCAAGTATAAGAAACATAATATGTATGTTTAATTTACGATCATAATGTGAGACTCGAACTTAGACATGTTTTGTCTTTTCCAAGTGATTCCTTTACTGAGTTTCAATATATTACACAGCTGTATATAATAAGCTCTACAAGAAAAAATTACATACATATGACCTAATTGGTTGGGAATGGGTCAATCTCACATGTAACTTAGGCCAGCAACCATGCCAACTTAGGTAAAAGTTATCGAATATTACCTCATGATTGCGCTTTCGGCTTTTCAAATGCTTTTGGGCTTGAATAAGTGCGCATGTTTCCACTTAAACTGAAAAACAAAAATTAAAAAATCACTCAATAATCTATTACAAATAGATAAGCATCATATATATTTCTTAAAAAACGCATATAAGCAAAAAAAAATTATTACCTTGAAGATATTTGAATCACAACGGTAGCATTCATGATTTTTTGAGAGGTGACTTGCAAGAATCCTCATCTAAGTTTATTTTCCTTGCACGTTATGTTAATTGGCTTTTTCTGTTTGCATCCATTAGACTGGTGGTGTAATGTAATAGGCTAATATAATTAGGAATCTACCTAATAGATATTTAGGAATCTGCCAAATATCTATTTAGGAATACTTTGTATTTTGGCAAATCTTCTATTATAAATATATCTGTCAGGACTCCTATTGGAGTACCTCTTTTCCATTATTTCACATGGTATCAAGAGCTTAGGTTTTTAGATACAGTTTTTTCTTCTTTTTTTTCGGTTCCCATGAACCTTATTATAGCCGCCGCCTCGGGGTCGACTGCCGCCACATTTACGGTAGTCTCCGATCCTTTGAAGATGAGCGCGGCTAATATGGCGCAGATCACCTCCTTCGCGTCGCTGAACACGGTGCTTGCTTCCACCGTGCCGTTGAGTTCGCCGCCTGCTGCTGCCTATGTCCGCGCAGCAGCCCACCTTCTCTGCGTCGCTGACCACGGTGCTTGCTTCAAGCGCGCTGTTGAGTTCGCCGCTGGCTGCTGCAGACATATATTCTCATGGAGATCTTATTGTCAAAGATGTGCCTTCTAATCTTCCGCTCACGGATATATTTACTAAGAGTTTTTTTTTTAGTTTGCAATTTTATTTTTTTAAAAGACAACCTGCGCGTTGTATCTCCCGCACAGTTTGAGGGGGTGTAATAGGCTAATATAATTAGGAATCTACCTAATAGATATTTAGGAATCTGCCAAATATCTATTTAGGAATACTTTGTATTTTGGCAAATCTTCTATTATAAATATATCTGTCAGGACTCCTATTGGAGTACCTCTTTTCCATTATTTCACATAATGAACCAACAAGTCACTAGAATTGTTGAATAATTGTCGGGCTTTAAAATTTGTAGTAGAGCTTCAAATTTGACCGCATGGCTTCTGCAATATGTTTGCCTCATTAGACAATAGTTTCATTATATAAAGATGTTTGGCGAATTGGCGCTGGGTTTTTAAACAATGCTCTGGGGCTTCAAGTTATTTAAACAAAGTATAATAAAATAAGTAGTATCCTATTCTGGATACGTGTTTCCCTCCAAAAAATTCAGGGAGTCAAAATATTATTCATATTTCATGTATGTAATAATACAAGAAAAAGAAAATAACTTTGCATAAGTGCAACTTATCTCAAAAACTCAGAAATAATTTTGTTTTATTTTAAATTAATAGTTCTATTAACTACTATATTGTCAACTTTTAAAAATGAGCTTTTTCTTGAAGTCTTATTCATATAAATTAATGAATAAAAATATGATTAATGCTACCTTGAGTATATCACCATGGCCAATATGGTGTAGATTTAAACGTACTCATGATAAGTAAAATTACTATAATAGCCACTAAAATATATAAAATTTGCATTTTCATCTAGTACCTATAGTAACATTTGGTCATTATTTCTTTTAAAATTAACATTTACTTTTTGACTCATCACAACACATCACATTTGTGATGTTTTTTTTTTAAAATTATATGGGGGTTTCACAAAATTCTAAGGGTCGCACATTTACAGATCTAACAAGTCGAATAACTTCAATCGGTTTTTATTTGTTGTTTTTTGACGATTTGTGTTTCTTATATTTGAAATGCACAATATACTTTAAATTCAACACATTAATAGAATTATGAAGGATTTTTTATTTATTCATTTGTAATTGTGGATTAGAGTATTTATTTCGATAAATTGCAAATAAAAAAAATCAAGAAATACAAATGGTAGAGTAAAACACATTTATTAGTACTACCTCCGTCACACTAAGATTGTGACATGAAAAGGTGGCACGGTTATTAAGAAAAGTGAGTTTGTGTGGTTGATATTAAATTGATAAAGTAAGAATAAAGTAGAAATAATTTAGAGCCACACAAATTTTACCAAATTTGGTATGTGACAATCTTAGTGGAACTTTACGAAAAGGTAAAATGGGACAATCTTAGCGGGACGGAAGAAGTATTAGTTTTGGGTAATATTTTTAAAAAAACTCATAAAGTAATTCTTAATGGATGTATTTAAATTTAGATTAGTCTTATTTTACAATTTCTTTAAAAGTTCACATAAATAATTTTACGAGAAAAAGAATTTATACTTTGAAAAGGTAAATTAAATCTTCTGATTGATTAATAGATGATCTTGAATTGTTTCACTTCAATAATTTAAATTAATTTTTAAATTTAAATCTTAACATTTAAAAATGACATGAGATAAAAACTATACTAATAAATATTATCCAATATAATATTATATTATCATTATACATACTAATAAATACTCCGTATTGATTAACTTTTTAAAGGTACGTGAATAAACAAAACGAGTACCAAATGCTCATAATCATGGTAAATATGTAAATTTAGACTTAAAATATGAAATAAAATATTCATAATAAACCTTTAAAGTTGAATAACTCAACCTCAATATATCTTCTTTTAAGAGTTTACATTTACATTTATATGGTATATATGGTTCAAATAAAAAGTGATTCCTAAATGAAAAATAAGAACTAAACTTTGACATTGATGTGATAAAATGAATGAAAAAGATCAAATTTTAAGTTGGAAACACGGTAACATTGTGGTAATTATGATGAACTTTTAATGAAAATATTGTAACAAATGTGTACCGATGCATGCAAAAAATGAGCATGTAGAGCACAAAAATTCATTACATTACATAATAAGATGTGCACAAGTTAACAAAAAATGACAATCTATTTTAATACTTATGAGTGCACTTTTATTCATTATTCATCCACTTTATACTATGAACATTTGCACATTTCTTGACATTAAAGTTGATCTAATCCATCCATTTGCAAGTGATTAAAGATCAAGATGTATTCCCACTTTTCATGTTTTAGATCAACCCTATTGGTTTAGGAATATTGTTGATAGCAACCAGAATACTGCTAATGGTATACAGAAAGAAGACAAAGCTAATACTTCCTCCGTTCTCTTTTTATTGCAACAGTCAACATTTCACGTTTGCCAACGCACAAGTTTGACCATTAATATCTTTCATTTCTTATTAGATAAAAAATTAAAAAATTCATATTTTGAAAATTTAGAATAAGAAGAATTTAATAATATTTTTTAAAAATTTAATTTATAATACATTATTTAATAAAATATAGTCAAAGTAGAATATGTGAATAGTGGAAAAAGTCCAATGTTGCAATTAAAAGAGAACGGAGGTAGTATTAGAGAGAGAAAGATATCAGATGTACGAGTATTTAATAAGATTCGAACCGTTACATCTATCCACAATGGAGGTATTTATACTAGTTACAAATGTCAAGTGTATTAAATATATGTACACGTGTAAACCTAAAAGTGCTCTCATTTCCAAGTTAGAGGTGTTCGAAGAAGTAATTGCTCAAGGCAGTGACTCGCTTCGAGGAGGTGTGCATGTATTCTAAGTGATGAAGCACCATGGACCTAAAAGAATTTCATACCTGGCCTTTTCACAAAGTTGAAATTAAAGATGATGAGGAATATGAGATATGGTGGCGCATGTATCTAGTCATAAGAGTCAATTCATATCAGATGCTTCCATCACATTTTATCAATGAAATCTTCAAATTAAAATAGACATTAGAAAGAATAAATATAACTAGACTATTATGTGATCATCGAGACTAATTAAGGGAAGCAAACCAAAGTAGAAACAAACTCAAAAGCGTTTCAATCTAGCAATCCAGGAACTCAAAAATTATCTTATTGCTCTTTATTACCACCTAGACCTTATTATACGACACAACCGCAATATTGAAAGATTACACAAAGCGAGAAGCACATTATTCTATCTTTTTGCGAATTAAGCCTTTTCAATTTTCTAATATTTGCTTCAACAGCTCCTCCATGTTAAGACTAAAGCAATAACTCGTTTTTCTTTATTTGTTTAACTATTTTGCTCTCAATATAATTTCAGAGCCTATTTGGCTTATCTCTATTTACACTGGACACTTCAATTTGATCCTATCTTTTTAATTAATTCTCATATACTCCGTATATATAATCCTTGCTCTCTGGAAAAAAACTCACTCTTAAATTTGGCATTACTTTGTGGTAATTAATCAATAAATCCTATACAAATTGTAGCATAAGGTAGTGTAACTCTAATACGGAGTATTCAAAAATCTTCATTAATCTATAGATTGCACGAGAAAACAGAGTTCCACAACTGCCTTTAATTTTTTCAAATATTCTGATCAAATAGAACAACTAAATTTAGAGCCCGTTTGGTAGCACGAAAATCGGCTGTTTTGGCTGATTCTGCTGAAATTTATGAAATTCTGGCTGAATTGGCTGTTTTGGCTGATTCTGCTGATTCAAGAAAAAAATATTTTAAAAATATATTTTATTAATAAATTATAGAAAAAATTACATGTAAAAATAGCTAAAATAGTCCTCTACAGTAACTTCAGCCAATACAGCCAGAAAAGTAACTCCAACCTTACTTTTTCTGCTTATTACACAATTCAGCACACAAAAGTAAAAGTTACGTGTTTGGTGAAAAAACTGGCTGATAAGCCTGATAAGCCGAAAAAAGAGGTCTCCAAACAGGCTCTTAAACAGTCACACTATGGAGCTCGATTCGTGATTCACAATAGTCAATACTATCAAATTATATGCCTAATTATCAAAATACCACTGTATATATTCAGGAAGCAGCTCAGGAAACCCCTAATCATCAAATCCATTTAAGTACTCCAGCATCTATCAATGCACTATTCATACGACACACATAGTTAATTTATTCAACAAAAACATTCACTCTGGAACGTACAATAAATCTGAAATTAAAAGAAGAGCCCTAACACAATCATTAAATCCTTCCTCATCTTTGTTATTGCTCCAGGTAAGGAAGTAGATACGATTGAGGTTGTCATATGGTTAGGCTTACCTTTCTGATCGATTAGATTAGTCTTTCGTTGCATAGTTCCATTCTCAACTTCTCTCTGATGCGAAGAGAAGACCTCTTGTCTTTGAAACATAGTTCACGAGAACAGAGGACGCGTCTGTACAGGCTAATCCTTTGCACCGAAGAGAGAATTAAAGTTAGCATAGGTAAGCGTTTGGCGAGGAGAGATTAGGGTGAGGAGTATATGCAGAGACGTCCACATAAATACTACTACGTCCGTGGAGGGAGAATTACCAATTTCCTTTTTTTGGCAGTCCCAAAAAAAAAGTTCCCATTTCAAATGGAAAGTTATCTTACATAAAAACAGTGCAAAACAGTGCAAACAGTGCCAAACAGTGTCGAAACAGTGCCAAACAGTAAAATTTACCCTCAGTAACTTTATTTCCTTAATATGTGTGAAAGTCAAACCATAAACTTCTCACTAGGACGGAGGGAGTACTACGTAGTAGTTGATTTTATGTATAACTTGTTTACAAGTAGTAGTAGTTGTTTCCTTTCATGTCGTGGCTTAGGGTCTGTTTGCAACAGATTCTGCTTTTAAAAAAGTGATTTTTTAATGAAATGGGGAGAAGTGATTAAATAAAAGTTGATAGTGTTTGAGAAAAAAATGATTTTGAAAAGTAAAAGAGGGTAGTGTTTGATAAAATAAGTGCTTTTTGTGTAATAGAAAAGGTAAAAGCACTTTTGACGCGGAAGTCGAGAAAAATAAAAGTTGTAGTGTTTGGAAAAATAAGTGATTTTTAAAGCCAAAAGCTGAGAAGTGCTTTTTTAAAAGCAGTTGCAAATCAACCCTTACAAGATTAGGGTTGGGTTTTGATAGAACTCTATGCAGAGAAGTCCACATAAAATCGGTTTTCCAGAGGCTTATCATTCTCAACTTTCTTTTTTTAAGTTTAACTCATCCTAATAGAACGAACGTTACAATCTGACAATAAAAGAGTGTTTGCATGAGTTTAAAAAAGCATTTTTTTGCTTTTAACTTAAAAAAAGCAGAAAAGGGTGTTTGCAGATACCACCTTTTAATTAAAAAAAAACACTTTAAACCTAAAAGCTAGAAGCTTGGATACCAACTTCTAACTGCTTTTAGGTATTTTTATAATTAAAAAGAACTCGAAGGATGATTATAATGGCAAACATTTTAGGCCAAACCAAAACACCCCTGGCCTGTTGCAATCTGTTTCGCCCATAGGTCACAACCAGGGGCGGAACCAGGGGGGAGCGAGCCGGTGCCGCCGCCACCCCTTCGCCGGAGTTTTTTGGGTACTAGTATTAGGTATACAATTGGCGCGCCCCTTCATCTTCTTCGTCGGGAATCAGCTCCATGCCCATGGCCGATGCAGCGAACCAGGGATTGAGATGCTGGTTTTTAATAAATTAAATGACCCGAACGACGTCGTTTTGGATAAGTACACAGGAAACCAAAAACGACGACGTTTTGATCTGACCTAAGTTATACGCGTTGACCACGTTCCTTCATCCGCAGAAACGCAGGTTCGTCCGTTCCAGTCCAGACTTGGTCCGAGCAAAGCCCCATCCGTTTGCCGTTCATCCCTCGCGCCCTCGCCAGTCGCCGAATTCACGCCGCCGGACTGTCCGTTTCAGCCTCTCTTCTTCGGCAGTCGGTTCCCTCGCAGGCTACTTCACGAACTCCAGCCTCAGAAGGGCTTAGGGCCGAAGGCAGTTTTCTAGTTTGGGTAAGTTTGGTAATTAATTTTAAAATTGATTTTTTTTAATTACTTGAATTGCATATTTGATTTAAATCTTTAATTAATTACTTACTTTGATATTGAATTGATTAATTTCTTTTAGGTTTACATTATTTTGCAAGTTTATTGATTAATTACTATAATTGCTTTAAAGTTTATCCAATTAATTGATTGAATTGGTATAAATTTGGAATTGCTTGTGCAAATTTTTTAATTACTTACTCTCATTGTTATAATTGCTATAAATTCTAATTGATTGATTAGCTTGACTCTTTAAGAATTTAAAGTTGAAAACTTTGTTAACTTGACAGGTTACTCATGTGATCATGTGTCTATTTTACAATTTGTAACACGAGGCGTTGGATTTTCTAGACGAGATAACGAAGAAAGTTTTATACTACCTCCGTCCCGCTAAGATCTTCTTAGTTTGACATACACATATTTAGGAAATAAAATTACCAGAGGGTGAAACTTATTGTTTTGACACTATTTGGACACTGTTTAGCACTGTTTGACACTGTTTTGCACTATTTGACACTGTTTTGATGTAGAATAATTTTCCATTTATGGAAATGATAACTTCATTTTGGGACTGCTAAAAACGGAAAGCGGGATGATCTTAGTGGGACGGAAGTGGTAATAATTTAAGCCACCCCTTTATTTTTGTTCTGGTTCCGCCACTGGTCACAACACTCTACCTCACGTAGCTTCACCCACAGGCCACAACAGTCTACCTCCTGGCATCTCAAGCATGATTTCCATATCCAAATATTTCAATAGCTTCACAGTATACATCTCTGCAACCGCAAGCAAAATTCTCATCTCCAAAACTTGACACCTCAAGAGTCAAGCATGGCCGGTCTTAGGGGGAGGGCAGCAAAGGCGACCGTCCTAGGCCCAAAAAAAGTATAAATAAAATTAGGCCCAAGTTTTTTTCTTTATAAATAATTTGAGTAGAGTTCTTTTTCTATTTATAATTTCAATTAATTAATTAGGCCTAATGTGTAATTTTTGTTGACAATTTGAGAATTTAAAACATTACTAAAAAGCCTTGAACGGAGCTAGACAAATTTTAAAAAAGAATATAAGTTTAGTTTTGATTTTTAGATAGATTTGGCGGTAAGTCAACACATTTGTTGTTGAATCAATAAAAACATGTCTCTTCACATCTTTTTAGCCTTTAAGACTTTTTACTCTTCTAATTACAAAATTACCAATTTATATTATTGTCTTTGGGCTGCGGGTGCCTCCCAATTCTCAAACATCATCCCAATTAAACACTGTCATGTTCGTAAAAAACTAAAAATACTATCATGTGTAAAATATGATACTGTCAAAATATGACAGTAATTACTTCTATTTAGCGAATAAAAACATGATAATCTTAGTTTGACATATACAAACGTTTTTAGAGTAATTTATCATAGTTTTATTACTCCTTTTAATTTTCACTTTAAGTAAGCACTTCATATAATTTATTGTTTATCTCTGAAATAAGGCCAAATTAAAATAGTATATCGCCCATAGGCCCAAAATTGGGCAGGAACGGCCATGAGTCAAGCCATAATTTAATGATACGTATTTGAATTTCTATATACAATTTCTAGGCAAAAGAAAAACATGAAGAATCAAATTGGGTTTTCACGAAGAAAAAATAGAGAGAAATGAAGATTTGACAAAATAGGGAGGCGGGATGCCTCTCCTCGCCAAGAGCTCCATGGTGATGACGGGTAATAATACAGGTTAGCAAAAGAGGGAGGTGGGATGGCCCAATTCATTTAATTTAAAAAACGATAGATCATAGATTTGTACTTTAATAAAATATTACATAATAAATCACTTTTTTATTGAACACTCCAACTTTTACATTTTAATTAAAATCACTTCTATTCCTAAAAACTACCAACTTTTACTGCAAATCATTTTTCCAATAATCTCTTAAAAACATCACTTTTTAAAAAGAACAAGCAATCGCAAACACTCTCTAAGTCTTCTGTCTACTGTCCGTCCTATGATCAGACTTTGAATTAATCACCTCCGTAGAAGTAATATACTTTGCTGATCCCGGTTTGGGCTTACCTGAGACAATGACTTGCAAACTAGACTCCTCGTCTCGTGACATAAGTTCTAGAGTTTTTTTGCTGGAAAAACACAACACAATCAAAACAAAGTACGAATCCAAAACGTGAAAAATAAAAGACAAAAGTGCAAGCAAAATAAAAGTATCTCTCAGCTAACATAGTCATCATCAACCTCACTAACTTTGGCGGGTCTGGGGCCTAGCACCCGCCCCTATCCCGTTTTTGGGGGAATCAAGAGGCATAGCTTCCTTTGCTTCGTCACCATGAGCTAGTTCCTCTCAAGTACGTCTTCTCTTTAACTCTCTCGGTCCTCCTTCCGCCTAAGCCTCTCCTGGATTAATAGGAGTCACCATCCTATTATGAGTACTCTCCCCTACATCTTATGGGTCCTACTCCCGAGTTGACATATCCATGTGAGCCTTATTGTTGCCACTTGCTGAGGAGCTCCCTTCCGAAACCAGCCATTTAGTACCCATAGAAGGTCTATTCTTCCTTCCATCTGTCCGTAGCCACGGGCCAAATGACTTAGTCAATCTTTGTCCTCCTTTTTCATACAATAGTAAACAAAACTTCTCTGCATGTCCAATTACTTCAAAAACAAAGCAAAAACTTGAGAGCTTTTTCATATTTAAAATCTACCCAATACCCTTCTCTTTTGCTTTTCCTAATAGTAATTCCAATTTTCAAGGGATTACCAACATTCATACGAACTCTAACCCTCATATAACCTTCCCATATTTCATCAAACTGATTATCATCCCATCTGACAAATTCTCCCAGATAATTCCCAATCCTCCTAGCAGTTCCAAGATTTGCATAACTATACGACACATTATGTACCTGTTCCCAGAGCTCAACCGAATTTAACGGGACCTTAAGCGGGATATCTCTCGGTTTAATGGCCCTAAAAACTAGCAAATTCTGATCAAACAACCAAGGACCATTGTCCAGGACACGATTCATATCAACAGAGTGAAAGAATTTAAAGAGATACCTCTTTTCTCCGATCTCCTTAATCGATACCCCTTTGCCCGGACGCCAGAAAGCTGCCATGAGATCCTTAAAGATCTTAAAACGAACCACTTTGTCCATAAGGATCGTCCCTACCACCGGAAACTCCGCAGATCTCTCTGCATCGACAGCCGCTGATCCATCCTCCTCGTCTTTGAGCACCAATTCATCTGTTGCGTCGCCGATTCCCAGCCCCACTACTTCTCGGTCAGACTATCCACCGGTCCCTCCTCCTATCTGGCCTACTCTCGCTCATCCCTCCGCGGCTCCTGCAACTCGCCTTTCATGGCTTTCACCACGCCAAGATGCCGAACAACCTTGCTCCTTCTAGTTTGCTGCGATTCACACTGCTGCACCTTAGGTCGGCATAATAACTTTGAACCCTAAGTTAAGGGAGAAGACTGCACCTTCTGTCATTCTCAACTTTTAAAGATTGTTTCTATAAACATTTTGGAGCACACAAAAATACTTTTACACTTTCATCCAAACACTACAATATTTGCTTCTATTCCTTAAATAAACAGAAACAATATAATTATTTCTTACTTTTTGCATTACTCTATGTGAAATACGTACAAATTTATATTGGAGTATACACTTGGAACAATTTCAAAGATAATTGTTGGTTGGTATATTCTATGTAATTTATTTGTGAGTTAAATACCTTAAAAGGAACAAAATATCAAATAAGTTCCTAAAAGGAGTTTAATGTTTGATAGCAATAAAAAGTATACGACTTGATCAAATAATCAAATATGAAATATTGGGTATATGCTTATATTTATAAAAAAAAAAAGGTGACAACTCCGGTACCTTTCTAAAAACAGGGGTACCGTACCTAGCATTCATTTGATTGGACCACATTACTTTATCAATTTTAATTTAGATTTAAATAATTCAATTGCTACCATTTCATTGGTCCATGTGGACAAAGGTATAGTACCTTATGAGTACTGATGGAGTATATGGCCCAGGGACCCCCGGCCCATAGACTCCTACTTCTCCTACACAAGTCCATTGAGCCCAGGAAACAACTCAGGCCCAAATACAACGGCTCAAGCCCCAAAGTAGCCCGGGATACACACTGGGGTGCCTTCGGCCTCCTTGGCCGAAGGCTCCAAAACTCACAGGATAGCCTTCTCTGGCATAAGAAGCTACCGGAAGAAAACGGACAAAAAGATGAGCCTTCGGCATTCTCATGCCCTCGGCACCAGGGGAAGCCCTCGGCTACACAAGGAGCCCTCGGCTACACAAGAAGCCTTCGGCTACACAAGAAGCCTTCGGCTACACAAGGAGCCCTCGGCAACACAAGGTGCCTTCGGCTGAACAAGCTCAATCATCGGAGATTCCTTTTAGAGACAGCCAACCACCGCATTTAATGCCACGTCACATCCGCCAACCGCATTCAATGCGGTTGACGTACCACTGCCGGTGCCACTAGGCTGATGTGACCCTTCGGCCGTTGGATTACTGACACGTGTCCTCTCATCGCATTTATTGCTGCTATAAATAGCAGCCCTTATTCTCCTTATAAACCACGCTGAGTTCATTTAATAAAGTCAACTCTCTCTCCTCCTATTTGCTCTGACTTCTCTCTAGTTATTTCCGCAATAACCCCCCGGATAAGATACCCCCCGGGTAGACTATCCATCATTTGGTGCTCTCGTTGAGAGGTCTGAACTATCAAGTAAGAAACCCTCCCCCTCTACCAAATACAAAACGCTTACCAAAAATGGGAAGAACCACTCGTGCCCAATCCAAAAACCTAGAGGAAAGCCACGTAGCCCCCGGCGAAACGAACGGGGCTGAGGCCTCCAACAGGCTCTTAGTGCCCGAGGGTGGTATCATCCTCGAATTGGAGCAGGCTACTGCGGACCTCCGTCAACAGCTACAGAAGAACGCCCCTGACGCCCGCATTGGCCTTGATAATCGAAGGAGGGATCGGAGTGAGAACCAAGTTCCCCCTCCAGCCCCGGCCATCGATCTTCAGGCAGCCTTTGCGGCCTTTGTTCAGAACATGGCTCTCAATTCCGGGGCCCTCGTCTCTCAGGCTCCCCTTCAGCCTTACGCTGGAGAAAATGTTATTCAACTGCCACCACTCCCCCCTCTGTTCAACAATCCTCCCCCGGGGATTGGCAACGCCGAGGGGGTCATAGCGCAGGAGACCGCCTCCCAAGAGGCCCAATCCAGGGACAAGCGCCCCATGATGAAAGAGAAACCCCGAACCTCTGCCCTTGAGAGGCTTGGGGGAGCTCCCGGTCACCGAGGGGTCCAAGACCGCCTCGGGAAACAAGCATTCAGCAGGCCCCAGGAGAGTGGAGCCTCTGCTTCGGGCGCCGAGGGCATGCCTCCCCCACGAAGCAAAGGCAAAGCCCTCCTCCATGCCGATGACGCCAGGCACCAGATCAATCAGGCGCAATCCTTCCGGGCCAACTCCCAAGGGGTTGCCCCGAAGGACCCCAAGGACGAGATCATTGAAGCCCTCCTCCGTCAACTCGAGGAGAATCGTCAGGCACCCCCGACGGCTTCCACGGCGAGGCCGGATCCAGAGTACGCTGACCTCCGGGCGCAAGTGGAAGAAATGAAGCGTAAGCTCGCCGAAGGCTCAGGCGAGCCCCTCGTTTAACTCCGCACTAGAACACCCTTCACCCCAAGGGTGTTGGCGGCCAAAATCCCCCACAAATATCGGGGGCAACCCATCAAGCCATATGAGGGGAAGACGGATCCCCAAGAGCACTATAGCCGTTACCAAAACAGCATGATGATGATGGGGGCATCGGATGAATACTTATGCCGTTGGTTCCTTTCCACCTTGGAGGGACCGGCGTATGAGTGGTTCAACCGGTTGCCCGAAGGCAGCATTAATTCTTGGCAAGAGCTTGCCCATCGCTTCCTTACGCAATTTGCAGGGAGGCACCGCTCAAAGAAGCACTTCTCCCACCTCCTAAACGTGAGGCAACAGAAGGAGGAAACCCTTCGGAGTTTCCTAGAACGCTGGAGGCAGGCCTCCCTCGAGGTCGAGGGTGCTGATGACAGAACCTTGATGGCCCTCTTCCACACCGTCCTCCGCAACGGTAACTTCTCCCGGAGCCTTATCACTGATCCCCCCCGCGATTATACGAAGGCCCTTCAGCGGGGGGACCGATATGCCGAAGCGGAGGAGATCGAGAAGGACCGCCGCAACACGGATCCTTCTCAGAAGAATGAAGGCAGGAAACCGGCCCGGAGGGCCTCCCCCTCCGGTCCACCGGGAGGCACAGTACAACGATCGCTCCCGGGGTGGCCAAGCCCGACCCGGGGGTGGTTACAAGAACAATCCGAAGGCTTGGGCGCAACCCGTCCTCCTGGAGCACCCACGCACTCCCCTGACGCACCCCGTCAGCGTCATTCTTGATCATGCGGAAGAGCGGGGGCTCGTTGAGCGAGACTCCCGCACACCCCTCGAGATTTATGCCATCAGTCCTGATGAGCCCTACTGCCGCTTCCACCGCCACCATGGACACAAAACCGACGACTGCCATCAACTGAAGAACGCCATCGAGAGGCTGATACAGGCGGGCCACTTGTCCCAATTTATCAGGGGGCCCTCCTCCCCAGGGTCCCCTTCACCATCAAGGACCACCGCCGAAGGCCAACAAATGGGTGAACCCCAACACCATCCCCTTGGGGAACCCACAGGGGAAGAAACGTGAAATTGGTGGCCTCGATGACGAGGGAGAGGGCTCCCAGCAGCAATACAAGCGCCACATTCACATGATCAACGGCGGCAACACCGGTGGAGACTCCGCCAGCCAGCGGAAGAAGTGGGCTCAGTCCCTTTACGTTGGGGAAGTCAATCACATGCCCCCAACTAAAAGGCCGAGGGCGGAACCCATCTTCTTCACGGATGCGGACCTCCCCTCGGGTTCTCTGCCGCACAGGGATGCCCTCGTCATCCGCACTGAGATCAACGACGCCATCATCCTCCGGACTTACGTCGACACGGGGAGTTCTGTCAACGTCATGTATCTCAGCACTTTCCAAGAGTTGGGACTTGACAGGGGGTCCCTCCGACATATCAACACCCCCCTCTCCGGATTTACGGGGGACAGCATAGACGCCGAGGGCGTCATCACCCTCATGGTTGAATTCGGCGACGGATCCCATAGAGCCAAGCTCGAAGTGGAGTTCGTCGTCGTCAACCTCGACTGCGCACATAACATCATCCTCGGCCGGCCTGCCCTCGAAGACTTGGAAGCCGTCATCTCCATGAGGCACCTCTGCCTCAAGTTTCCTACACCCACCGGCATCGGCTATTCGAGGGGGAATCAGAAGCTCTCCAGGGCCTGCTACCTTCAACTCACCAAGAAGGTTAGTAAAACCGAATTTCGGATTGACACCATCACCGCCAAGGCCCTGGAGGAAGAGGAAGGTAGGCCGAGGGCTGAGCCTGCCGAGGAGACCGAAGACTTGATACTCGATCCGGCCAAGCCGGAGAGAGTCCTGAAGATCGGAGCCAAGCTCCCCGAAGGCTTGAAGGCTGGCATCACCAAAGCCCTCCACGCCTACTCCATTGTTTTTGCATGGGGGCCGGAGGATATGCCGGGAATTGACCGAAGGGTTATCACCCACCGCCTAGCGGTAGACCCTTCGGCCAAACCAGTGCAACAGCGGAGAAGACCCCTCTCGGCCGAGAGAAGGGAGTTCGTGAAGAATGAGGTGTCTATGCTCCTCTCCATCAAACACATTAAGGAGGTGAAATACCCTTCTTGGTTGGCGAACGTAGTCCTCGCACAGAAGCCGCCTACCTTCCGCATGTGCGTGGACTACACTGATCTGAATAAGGCGTGCCCTATGGACCCCTTCCCTCTGCCAAACATTGATCAACTGGTGGATGAGACCGCGGGATGCGAAATCATGTCCTTCCTCGACGCATTCCGCGGGTATCATCAAATCTACATGCATGAGGAAGACGCTGAAAAAACTGCCTTCATGACACCCGAAGGCATCTTCTGCTATCTTGTGATGGCCTTCGGCCTCAAAAATTCAGGCGCCACCTACACACGCATGGTGGCTAGGGTCTTTCGAGCTGTCCTGGGACGCACCATGGAGGCTTACGTTGACGATATGATCGTCAAAAGTAAGAAGGCAAGCACTCACGCCGACGACCTCCGGGAGATTTTTGCCATCATGCAAAAATTTAACCTCCGGCTAAATCCGAAGAAATGCACCTTCGGCGTCCAAGGAGGGAAGTTCTTAGGCTACATGGTCAGCCGAAGGGGTATTGAGGCCAACCCCGAAAAGATCCAGGCCATCGTCGACATGGAGCCTCCACGCAACGTCAAAGAAGTTCAGCGGCTGACGGGTCGCCTGGCGGCCCTCAACCGATTCCTCTCTAAGTCAGCCGAGAGGGCCCTCCCCTTCTTCCAAATCATGAGGAAGACGGCGGGTTTCCAATGGACATCTGAGTGTCAGGAGGCCTTCGACGAACTCAAGAAATACCTCTCTTCTCCCCCAGTGCTCTCCAAACCGAAGGTGGGGGAGACTTTATACTTATACCTCGGTGTTAGCCCTGCGGCTATCAGCTCAGTACTGATCCGAGAGGAAGACGGCATCCAACATGCCATCTTCTACGTCAGCAAAACCCTCCGGGAGGCCGAACTCAGGTATTCTCCCGTCGAGAAGACAGTGCTAGCGATCGTTTGGACCGTCAAGAAGCTTGGCCACTACTTTCAAGCTCATCCAGTCCAGGTGCTCACTCATCAACCCCTCGGCGCCCTCATGAGGAGTCCCACTAGCTCCTCTCGGATGGTGAAATGGGCCATATTCCTCAGCCAATACAATATAGACATTCGTCCGAGGCCTGCCATTAAGGGCCAAGCCTTGGCAGACTTCGTGACGGAATGCACCGCAAGGTCAGCGACTGACGAGGAGCCCTCGGCACCCCTCGATGAATGGTGGACCCTCTATACCGACGGCTCCTCGGCCACCAAAGCATGCGGAGGGGGAGTAGTCCTAATCACACCCGAAGGCTTCCGCGCCTATTATGCCATCCGCTTCTCCTTCAAAGTCTCCAACAACGAAGCCGAGTACGAAGCCCTCCTCTGTGGCCTTCGGCTGGCAGCAAATCTGAAGGCTAAGATGATCCACGTCAAGTGTGACTCCAAACTTGTTGTGGGTCAAATTTCCGGGGAGTACGAAGCCAAAGAAGGGAGGATGAAACAATACAAAGAAGCGGCTAAAGAGTTGCTCAAGGTGTTTGAGGCGCATTCTCTCACCCAAATACCGAGGGCTCAAAACTCCGAGGCCGACATTCTATCCAAGCTCTCGGATGAATCCCCCGAGCACCTCTCGAAGATTGCAAGAATTGAGGAGCTCAGCCTCTCAAGTATCCACGCAAGCCCCGTCATGAGCATTAACCTAAGGCCAGAAGATTGGATCTCCGACATCGTCGCCTTCATCACCACAGGGCAACTACCCCAAGACGAAGCCCGCGCAAAACTAACAAAGCTGAGGGCTCCCAGCTACACCCTCGACAATGGGAGGCTCTACAAAAGATCTTACAACGGCACCCTCCTTCGGTGCCTTCATCAGGACGAGGCCGAAGTCGCCATGGAAGAAGTGCACAGTGGCACTTGCTCAGCTCACCAGGGACCCTTCTCCATGTCCCGAAGGCTCATAGTTCAGGGCTACTTCTGGCCCACGATGGCTAGAGATTGTGCTGATCTAGCCCGAAGATGCACCGCTTGCCAACACTTTCAGAAGGCCCCCGGCAGGCCAGCGGTCAACTATGCCCCCATCAGCACCGCTATACCCTTCTCCAGATGGGGGATCGACTTAGTAGGCCCTCTGCCGAGGGGTACCTCCAACAACAGGTACATCATTGTGGCCATTGACTACTTCACCAAATGGGTAGAGGCCGAACCCCTCGCCAGCATCACGGAGGCCCGGTGCCGTCACTTCGTCCTCAAGAACATTCTCACAAGGTTTGGCGTCCCCCAACAAATCATCTCCGACAACGGGACTCAATTCGAGGCGGCCCCCTTCTGTGCCCTCCTTGAGGCTTGGGGCATCAAGCACACATTCTCTTCCGTTGCCTACCCTCAGGGCAACGGGCAAGTGGAGAACGCCAACCGAACCCTACTTGAAGGATTGAAGAAGAAGCTGGAAGCCGAAGGGGGAGGCTGGGTAGAAGAGCTCCACAACATCTTATGGGCCTACCGCACCACCCCTCGGCGTGCAACAGGCGAAACCCCCTTCTCCCTATGCTATGGCTTTGAGGCTAAGGCTCCCACAGAAGTAACTCTTCCCACCCGAAGGGTTGAGCAATATGAGCCCGAGGCAAACGAAGCCAACATGGCCCTCGACCTTCATCTCATCTCAGAACGCAGAGAGCAAGCTTTCCTCAAAGCCGAAAACTATAGGAGACAAGTCAAAGGATACATCGACGCCAAGGTCCGCTCCCGGGAGTTCCAGGTGGGAGACTACGTCCTCCGGCGAAGGGAGGCCAGTCTACCCACCGAAGGAGGAAAGATGGCACCCAAGTTTGAGGGCCCCTACATCATCTCAGCCATCATCAAACCGGGGACATACAAGTTAAAACGTCCTAATGGGACAGAGATTCCTAGACATTGGAATGTGCACCACCTAGTGAAATTTTATCAATGAGTGGCCAAGCCCTCATCCTCAACAAGTGTAAATGTTCAATGGCCCAAGGCCCCGTCTGTTCTTGAAGAATAATCAAAAGGCCAAGCCTTCATCACCTACATATTGTACAAGCGGCCCAAGGCCCCCTTCTCTCCTACAAATGAGTGGCCAAGCCCTCATCGCTTCACCAAAATAGGCCCAAGGCCTCTCCCTCTCAGGAGGGGGAACAACAATTTAGGTACCAAGTACCAAGTGTATGGGTCACCCCCATCACTCTTTGAAAACACCAAGTGTTTTCTCAAACTTTTACATACTCTCCTTTAAAAAAAAAAAAAAAAAAAAAAAAAAAAAAAAAAAAAAAAAAAAAAAAAACGAGGGGTGCAATACCCCTCGGCTCCGGCTGGTACCAAGTGCCCCCGGCTATTTGTGTTCTACACACAAATAAAACCCTTCCCAGGAACGCTTTCCGCGCCATCCCCCAAGGGGAGGCAGGCAACGGACCATGTCCCGGGCCCAGGATTCGACTTCCACAAACGAAACGCTCCCCGCGCTATCCCCCAAGGGGAAGCAGGCAACAGACCATGTCTCGGGCTGAGGGGACGACTTTCAAAACCGAGGCGCTTTCCGTGCTATCTCCCAAGGGGAAGCAGGCAACAGACGATGTCTCGGGCCGAGGAAACGACCCTCAAACCCTTCGGGATATCGGAAGGTCATTCCCGAAGGGGGAGCCAACGGTTTATTCCGTTGCCTCCCATATAGGCCAAGCCTTCCCTAGAAACCAAGTTTCTAGACGCCTCTCCTACACCATCTAAAAAAAAAAAAAAAAAAAAAAAAAAAAAAAAAAAAAAAAAAAAGATGTGTAGGGGGGAAGGAACTCCCCGGTTACTATTCTCCCCGGAGGCTCAACACTTCGGATATGCGTTCCCGAAGGATCCTACAAAGACGAAATTAGATCCCTCAACAACAAGTCATCTGGCTGCATAGCCGAAGGCTTCACTGCATGAAGCCTTGGAGTACAAGAATTCCACCGGAAGTCCAAGGAGAGGGCTCACTAAGCAAAACTACACCTAAATTCGGCTAATGACGAATTCGGCTGGATCAAAGTCAACTATGTGACATGCCGAAGGCTTCACAAAAGTTCTAAGGCAAGCTAAATCTATACCTGCACAAACCGGAGGGTTCATGCCGAGGGAAGAAGGATGACCGAGCTCATTTAAACGATCTCAACAAATCTCAGAATTTCACTAAGTCCATAATCCTGGACCCCTCGGCAACTGTACACACCGGGGGCCCAAGCGATTCTCACATTCGAGGGATCGCTACAACACCTGCTGGAAGTTTGTGGAAAGATGTCTAAGTCCACAATTGGGAACCCCTCGGCAGACAACCGTAGGCCCCACTACTACCAACAGGTTTACAACCGAAGAAGACCTCAAAATACTCGAGGAGGCCCTAAAGCTACACTAATGCTACGCTGATCGGAGGCTTGACACCGCTGAGGGGCTAGGGTAATATTAGCTTGGAAAGTAACTTAAGTCCGAGTCATTCTAGCCCTCGATCCTCTACAGACCGGGGGCAATTCCGATGGCTAACCACCAAGGACATGCACTGGGATCTTAGAAAATTTTCTAAGTCCACAACAACAAGCCCCCGGCAATTCCACACTACAACAGGAGGCTCGCTGCCAGGTTTTACTTAGAAATTTTCCTAAGTCCATAAATATACATTCATTCGAGTAAAAGGCAAACACAAATCAGACACAGGAGGCATCCATTCAGAAAAAGCCCGAAGGCGATCATACATTTCATCCAAAAAGATATTCAAAGTACGAGAGTGTATTTCGTTACAAGACATGGCTAGAGCCGGGGCCTACTGACATATTACATAATTACACTTATGAGAAATATCTAAATGTGGGACTCCCCGACGGGATCTTCCTTCGTTTTCGAGGACGCATCATCCTCAGCCTCCTCGCCATCTGAATCGCATCGGGCCAGCTCCGAGTCCTCGAGCAGCTCCCTTTCTTCACCTTCAGGCAAGGGGATCCTCACATCCGGCAGGAGCGGGGGGAGACCATAGGCTTCGGGCTGGAACTCCTTCGGGTCCACACCGTGGTGCCGGGCCAACTTACGGTAGATCAGGGCTTGGGTAAAGTACTGAGCTCCCTCATAAAAACTCTTGCCTTTCAGCGCCAACCACATGGCCCCGGGGCCCTTCGCCCAGGTATCTGCCGACGCCTCCACCACCGAGGCCACCCATGGCTGATGCTCCTCGGACTTCCAACTTCCGGCCTTGAAGGCGTCAAGGGCATCTTTCTCAGCCTTGGCAACCGCCTCCTTCTTGGCGGCTTCGGCTTTCTCAGACGCAAGATTAGCGGCCTCAGCGGCGGCTTTCTCGGCATCGGCCTTGCCCTCGGCCCGGGCCTCCTCCTTGGCCACTCTCAGCTTCTCCTCGGACTGCCGGAGGGCCTCCTCCAATCTCGCCAGCTGCCGGATGGCCTCAGTATTATTGACCACTAGTTTCCTCGTCACCTCCTCGGACTTGGCCCTCTCGAGACGGTGCTGTTCCGCCCTACGGACAAGCTCCCCGAAGGCCAGACTGGCCTGCAAGCAACGAAAGGGAGAATTAGGACCACGTTATGCAAAGACAAAGAACAATGAAAGCAGAATCGAAAGGGACGGAAGCACTTACAGTAACCGAGGCCTGGAGAGCCTTCAGTTCGAGGGATTCGTCCTCGAGCCTGCTCAGGATGGACCGATCTACCGAGGGAGTAGCGCCCCTCAAGAACTCCCTCGGGTCAAGAGTGCCCTGCATGACGGCTGTCCCCTTCTTGATAGGGAAATGCACGGTCTCCAGGGGCCAATCCCCCTCGACGGAGTCCTCCAAGGGGGTGAAGACCGACGGCTGGTTGGTTGGGGGATCAACAATGACCACCACGGGAATATCCTTTTGCCCGGCTTCCCCCTTCGGTTTCTTCCTCTCCGGAAGCTTGACGCCTTTTCCAGCGTTCTTTCTTTTAAGCTCCACCGCCTCGGAGCCCCCGGCAACAGCACCGGCCTCAGCGTTTTTCAGGGGCCTTTCATCCTCCTGTTTCTTTGGGGCCGCCGGGTTCGTGGCCGTCGGGTTCTTCTTCTTATCCTTGCCCAGCTGCTTGCTGAGCTTCGCGAATGCCTTCGGATCCATTATGTCACCTACAGAAAGCAAAAGAGAATTAGAATCAAAACGAGACAGATGCAAAAATTTCCTAAGTACCTGAATCAATAACCCTCGGCAACAACCTCCGGCATTCTGGTAGCCCCGGACGATTGGGGGGTACCTCTCATCTTTCTCCCCGGGCAGACGGTATCGCAAAAATTCCAGCTTTAGCAACTCCTCCGGGAGCGTGGCAGCTTTGATTGAAAGTAACTTCTCCGAACCCGGCAGCTTCGCCGTCAATTTTCTTCCGTTGGCCTCGAGGGCAGCATTACCGACCTTCAGATGTCTTCGGAAGTGATTGCGGAGAGGCCTCGGAAAGGTAGCTCCCAATACCCTAAGGTAGCAGAACCGGTCCCTCCACCCCTTGTGGGACGAGGGCACCTCCGAGAACAACCTCCATGCCGGCAACTGTTGGAGGTTGGCGAAGCCTTCGCTGTTAGCAGCCCCCCCACGGCAGAGATTGAAGGAAAGAAAGAACTGGTCAAGGGAAGGCTCCACCCCCCGGGAATCACACAGTGAGAGGAAACCCGCCAAATATGAGTGACTGTTGGGGGTTAATTGGCAGGGAGCAAGGCCTACGAACCTAAGGTACTGCACTACGAAGGGATGCAGGGGGAAACGGAGGCCGAGATCCACAGACAAAATGTGGACGGAGAAACACCCTTCAGGTGGATGAGATAACAGGTCTTCCGGTCCGGGTTCCACCACCTGCGCCGAAGGGCCTACAAGAAGTTGAGTGGAATGATAGTCCGAGCTCGTCGCCACCGTCTTCAGCTCAAGCGCATCAGTATTGAGGTAAGAATGCCCCTCGGGTATTCCAACGGGCTGCCCGGCATCCACAGCAGCCTGCTTCTTCTTCGGGGGACCCGTCGCTTTCTTCTTCTTACCCGGAGCAACCCTCAGAGGTTCCGGATTGAGAGGCCGGGAGCTTCCCGCTTCGTTGTCATTGCGGGGAGGTAGCACGGCAACAGTCACTCGTAGCCTCTCTTTCTCCTCCTCCTCCTCGGCTACTTGGAGGGCAAGAGCCATCTCTTCATCTTCGGCGACTTGCTCGAATTCCTCCGCCTCTAATTCCATCCGGAGGCTGCCCTGAATCCTTTCGGCTACGGCTGCATCATCCCTAACCGACGACTGCTCGCTCGAAGAGTCTACCTCCGAAATACTCTCCTGGTACGCGGAGGGTTCCCTCGACAGGTTTTGTGAGTCGCTCCCGGAAGACATAATAACAGAAGATAGTCGAAGGGTTCGGGAGAGGGATGCTAGAAACTCTAAACACAAGATCTAAGGCCACAAAGCGAAATATATGAAGAAGCTGAAGAACAGGTTTAGAACTGACCTCGGAGGTAAGGGATTCGATCAGAAGCAGGTGTTTCTCTCTCTAGAAATATTTGGGCAGAGCTTCGCTTAAGAACTATCGCACAAACCAAATAAGTTCGGAGTTGGGGTATATATAGGCTTTCAGCCTCGAGAACTGGGCCTCGACTTGAAAAGGCCATCATTACGGGCCGCCGGTTCAACCAATGGATGGCACCCGCCCACCTTCAACCAACGGGAGCATGCCACGTGTGCCCCTCTTCCAACGGCTATATTACAACGACTGTATTTCGGCGACACTGGGGTGCCCTCGAATGATAGCCTCCGGCTATCACTCACCACAGCCTTCAGCCAATGAATTCCAACACAACGCTTTCGATCCGGCAGCAACAAGAGGCTTCGCTTGTCAATATTGCCACTCCTCGACGCGTATACTGGATGGTAGCCTCCGGCTCCACCACCCGCGAGAGGCTTCGAGCAAATAATAGTATAAGCCTTCGGCTAACCCCTCGGAGAACCCGACAACACACTATAACTCCTTCAGCCCGAACTCGCCTTCGGCCTAAAGGAGTGGGGGACTGGGATACACCCCTCGGGAATCTTACAGAACAAGAATCTCTTCATACAAAAATTCACAGATAACACATGTAGCCCTCGGGTGCGTACACCATTACACCCTTCGGCAAAGCAAAATGTCAGAAATTTTCCACAAGTCACTTGCGGAAATGAAGCAGCCCTCATCACAACACATGCAGGAAATACATCCATGCTTTCCTCAGAAAACCCTCGACATGTGAGGGACTGAGGGAAGCCTTCGGCAATCATACAGGTATTATACTTCCCTCAGAAAACCCCCGACATGTGAGGGACTGAGGAGAGGCTCCGGCATTCATACAAGTGTTATACTTCCTTCAGAAAGCCCTCGGCATGTGAGGGACTGAGGGAAGCCTTCGGCAATCAGCAGAAAACAAGTTCCCCAGCAAAGGCACCCAGCGAGATGATGAAGCCTCCAGAAGAATCAACACATCTACTCCTTTTCCCTCAAGTACCTTTCGGCAAAAGGAGTGAGGGACTCCTGATGGAGTATATGGCCCAGGGACCCCCGGCCCATAGACTCCTACTTCTCCTACACAAGTCCATTGAGCCCAGGAAACAACTCAGGCCCAAATACAACGGCTCAAGCCCCAAAGTAGCCCGGGATACACACTGGGGTGCCTTCGGCCTCCTTGGCCGAAGGCTCCAAAACTCACAGGATAGCCTTCTCTGGCATAAGAAGCTACCAGAAGAAAACGGACAAAAAGATGAGCCTTCGGCATTCTCATGCCCTCGGCACCAGGGGAAGCCCTCGGCTACACAAGGAGCCCTCGGCTACACAAGAAGCCTTCGGCTACACAAGAAGCCTTCGGCTACACAAGGAGCCCTCGGCAACACAAGGTGCCTTCGGCTGAACAAGCTCAATCATCGGAGATTCCTTTTAGAGACAGCCAACCACCGCATTTAATGCCACGTCACATCCGCCAACCGCATTCAATGCGGTTGACGTACCACTGCCGGTGCCACTAGGCTGATGTGACCCTTCGGCCGTTGGATTACTGACACGTGTCCTCTCATCGCATTTATTGCTGCTATAAATAGCAGCCCTTATTCTCCTTATAAACCACGCTGAGTTCATTTAATAAAGTCAACTCTCTCTCCTCCTATTTGCTCTGACTTCTCTCTAGTTATTTCCGCAATAACCCCCCGGATAAGATACCCCCCGGGTAGACTATCCATCAAGTACCATAGAAACTACCTAAAAAAAATAGAAAAGCAAATTTAAAAATATTTTAAATGTAATCCTAGAGTTACGGCTGCATCCACCAAAGATTAGGGCTGGGACTTTGGAACCAAGAACCGGAGAACCGAACCGGACCGAACCGTTATGACCCGGTTCGGTTCGGTTCCAACATTTATTAGTTATTTTTTAACGGTTCGGTTCCTATTTTTTATTAATGGTTCGGTTCTCGGTTCCTGAAAAAAATATGTACTAGGAACCGTTAAGGAACCGTTATATATAATAATTAAAATTATATATATTTCTTATGAGTATATATATATATATATATATATATATATATATTTATGTATATTTACTTACTTATTTTTATATTACATTCATTATTTTAGTTTAGTTATTCAACTATTTAAAACTATTATTCACTTCAACCGGTTCTCTTAGGCTTCTTAGGCCTCTCATTAGGTCAGAACTTCAGCGGGTCGGCACTTTGAAGGTCCAAAGTATTTAAAATTATTATTCTATTTAACTGTTTAAGCATATTTGTATCGTAATTTCAAACGTAAAATGTCTTTTTGGCAAAAATTTAGTCATGATTTGTAAGAATTTTTTCGAAGACTAGGAACCGTTAAATGACAAGAACCGAACCGTTAAGAACGGTTCGGTTCCTTATCGGTTCTATAAAATAATTTATAAGAACCGAACCGTTAGTAAAATTTCATATTTTCAAACGGTTCCACATATTTGGCCTAGGAACCGAACCGGTCCCAGGCCTACCAAAGATGCTTCCACCTTCTACTGCCGCCGTCCTTCCACACCGTCGCAGCCGCCCTTCAGCGTCTCAGTCACCGCCGCCGCAACACTGTCATCTCTGCCGCCACCATTGTCAGATTCCAGCGTTTGCGCCACCGTCATTGTGGCACTTTGTCGCCATCGCCGATGATCTCTGATGATGCATCCCTTTCTCGGTCTCCTACGATGACGACCTCCTACGCAGACTTCCTCCGCCAGCGTCTTCCTCCATTGATCTACTCCGACAACAAACTACCCTGTCGATCCCCTCCAACCTCTGGCCTGGACAAATTAGTAGAATAACAAGTTCCTTCTGAAAATATAAAAATATTGTCATGTTTGTTACCTTAGTGCCATAAAATGACAATATTTGTCGATATGCCATTTTCACAATAAAAAAACATGGCAAAAGTTGTTGTATTTTTTAGAAATATTGATAAAAGAACAAGTGTATCAAAAATTAAAACACATTCCAAAAAGAAAGCATTGCAAACTTTTCATTATAGAGTATAAAAAGTACACAAAATCTACTCATGCTAAAAATATCCTTCCGGGTACAACTGCAATATCAAAGGGGCTGCAACCCTTTAATTACAATTTCTCAGCTAAGCTTTACATGCTGAAACTACCCTGAAAATTGTACATTGCCATCAAGTTTTCTTTTCATTTTCATATTCTTCTTGATTAGATTCATGTCTGGAGGAGGGAGAGTGCATGGTGGGGTTGGTGAAGGGAAGGCAATCGTCCTTTGCAGGAATTCCCTCTGTTTTTCATCAGCAAAGCAAAGCACAGAATCCACACACATCTCTTGAGCGGATGATGGCGGAACCGGCACGAAATCCTGCAGCTTTGCGTACTCACTAATGAGGTGATACATGTAGTCATATACCCGATCCATACTCAAAGATTCCATGAATTCTTGTGCTGCTTTTCCTATTTCTGCGGCCTATAATACAATTATGTTTATGTAAGCATTACTCCAATTTAGACGAGATCACACAAAAAAATGACATCACAACATCACATTTGTCATGTACTCATGTGAAAATAAGTCCCAAATTGATGATGGTCTTAAACTTATTATAATGGATGAATGAACGAATCATGCCGTCTCGTAAGGTGAGCGAAGAATGCAATTGCAATGAAAGCCTAACTCCATTCGTCTCACAAAACTTTATTGCAATTGCAATAAATGTGTAATACAATTGTTTATCTCACATCCACATAGTTTTTATTCTCTTATTCCGCGTGTAAGTTGCCTTTAACCAAGTCTTACGAGACAGAGCCACAAAAGGAGTAATTTAGAAAACCTTTAACTTAAAAAATGTATACTATATAGCATGTAAAAAACTTTAAAAACCAATTTTGTGTTTTATCGGGAAGAAGTATAACATTATAAGAAGTACTACGTATTACGTAATACGAAGTATGTAGTATTAGATTAACTTTTTTAGTTGTACTCAATGTTCTAAAAGGTGCTAGGCGCTAGTCGGGCGTATGCCTAATGCCTAGCGCCTAGGCGGGGACTAGTCGGAGACATAGCAATTGCATTTTTATCTATATTTTTGCATAAATATGATAAATAATATTGTATTTTTATGTGTATAAAATACATATATACATATAAATTAACAAACATTAATGATAGAATTATCACATTTAATCGTACGTAGTATATGATAACTAATCACTTAACTTAATTATGTTATAAATATAAATAATGATAAAATTTAGGTATATATACAAACTTATATAGTTTTATCTTAATTTACAATTTCATTTCTGTCTATCCATGACTAAAGTTAAAGTACGTATATCGCTTATAAAATAAAAATTAATAAGTGGAGTAATGTTCGTTGAATCTAGACGGCATAGGCGGCCGATTAGGCGCTCTAGGTGGACAACTAGGTGCCATAGGCGGCCGACTAATTCACCTAGATGGCAAATCAATTAGTCGGAACGCATAGACAAAAATCGGGGCGCCCGACCACCGCCTAGCGCCTAGGCGAGGACTAGTCGGGCGCCTAGAACGATTTTTAGAACAGAGGTTGTACTAAATAAGGCCTGATTATTTATGTCAGCACAACTGCACAAAACCTCTTCAACTCTTAAAACGGCCTTGGTATGTACACAATGGTCGGAGCCTTCATATTACCCGTTGATGTGAGATAGATAAAGATGAATGATGAAATCATACCTCCACAGGATGTTCATTACCCCATTCGACAGCCAATTTTATAGAGGGGCATAGATCAAAAGGAGGGATAGGCCAATAGTTCTTCTTTGGAATGAGACCGCGGCTAAAGAAATCTTCATATTGTGGTGTTATTATAAGCGGAACACAACCACATGCAAGAATATATTTCAAGCTTACAGACCAAGCATATCCCTCAGCATATATCTTATACCTGGATTACCATACAAACAATACAAACAAAAGAATAAGTAACACAGTCTAATCTCCTTATCCATAATAATTGGGGTCATTGACATGAAATTTTTAGTATCGATTGATTATCTAAGTTATCATGCTAAAAAAGCATGATAGATTTTGGCCAGAGTGCCCTTTCAACATTTATAAGAACAAAAAAGTTGCAAATATTGTTATTTGCATCTCAAATTCATTTTAACGGATCTACTGTTTTATTTTCGATCTTTAAATTCACTCCTCAAGCAGTCAAGTGTGAATGTGTGAATGTGTGCTTTAAAGTCAAGTATTTATTTAGGTAAATATGGAAGATAGTCTAACCAAATAATTGCTATTTGCACGTAATGTTTTTACCTTAAAGTTTTTCTTTAAGCTCCAACCGTGATACAAATTAAAGTCAAAGGAAATAAAACATTCAAAGTCAAGATTTCAACAAAGATTTTTCTGCTTTTTACCACTGGTATGTTCTCATTATTTGAGCCACTCACCTATGCTGGCACTGGTTAGACAATTTGGACTGCTCAAATCCAGACTTCGCTTCTTCAAGCCAATCCTGTAATAATAAATTGAAAATGAGGGGATATACAAACCCACACAACAACAATTTCATCAACAGTCATAAAACTAATTTCAAAATGCATAGCAGGAAAATAAGTCTAATTTTAATACTACTAATTCAAGTCATTAACCTGACGGAAAATCTGTGCTCTCCACATCCGAGTGTCATTGCACTGCAACAACTCTGTGCGAACAGGGGAAAAAACATCTGGGTTACCTTTCCAGTAAGCAACTGGCCACTTTCTTGCCCAACTTCGAGTTTTTGAACCTTGTTTAATGCTATTGAACTCCTCATCCCATGGCGCAATATTAATCTCTGACCTGTATGTGAAGATCCAAGTCTATACATAATTAAAGTAAAATTTTACTATAGGTATGATACTTATTGACAAAAAACAAACTAAATGTTCATTTCATTCACCATCTGTCAAATGTCGTACATCTACTACCATTTAGGATGTCCCATTTTGTTAATAACTTTTTACTTTAGCAATTTTTTGTCACTATTTCTGAAACATAATGATATTCCATGTGATACTCCCTTCGTTCCTACTCCGTATTTAAAAGGTGTCTCGTTTGATTTACACACAATTTAAGAAAGTGACATTGTTTTGCATTGTTTTGGATATTGTTTTTAACTGTTTTATTTACCAAATAAATAAAATGGACATTTTTAAGGGAAGAATAAAAAAGGAAAGTGAGATATTTATTTAGGGACATAGGTCACGGAGGAAGTAATTATTAGGAAAAATAAACATGAAATGATCTCAACTATTATTGATTTGTTTGAAATAATCCAAAAGTATTAATTTTTCTTTAAATAATCCCAAGTATTGATACAGATTCTCCAAATACTCCAATGTCTTATAATGCGCAAATGACTTACTCCAAATTTGTTTTTCAATAATTTGAATTATTTTGAAACAATTGATATTTTGGATTATATTCAAGAATAATTGGAATTATTCTTCTCAAATTTTTTCTAATTATAAATATAAACTTATAATGGTAACCTACCTCCTCGATCAAAACGTATAATAATCAATTTCTTAAATTCAAAGTAGTTTACCATCCCCAGAAGGACCAATCTGGAAAGGGAATATCGAAATGTTGGGATGTGGTGCAGTAGCGGAACAACGGCAAAGGCATCGCGGAGTTCTCCGTCCGGTTAACCGTCGGCTTATCCATACAATCAAACATCAAATCGACATCGGGAACCTTGCCAGGGTACCTCCTGAGCAGCTGAAGGAATCCCCAAATGGTAAACATGGCCCGACTCTGCACACAAGCAAAGTAAAAGTCCACATACAGTTTCCCCCGCGAGATCACCACCCTAAACGCCGCAAGCTTCTGTGCTTCAGCAACATGAGCACGGGAAATCCCCGTGTTCTTCCACGGATCCAGATCGTAATGAATGTACCTGTAGAATTCCGGACAGGACTCCGATTCACGCGCAGTCGGCGGCTTGTATTTGCCACCGTCGTCTCCCAGGAACTCCGTCGCGTTGACGGCCCGGCTGCAAGTGAGGTAAGAGCATTGGATAATTTTGGATGCTCTGGAATAGCTGGACTCGTCCTCAAACTCCTTCGCCGGAAAAATATGCCACGGCGTCGGCTCTAAATTGTGGCCTACGATGGTCTTCGTCTTCGAAACCAGGCTGTCCACCTGTTCGACGAAACACGGCAGGAATCAGTACGTTCATGGAATCAAGTATTAAATAAGTAGATCGATGATTAATTACCTCGAAGAAGAGGAGGAGGGCGAGGAAGAGGAAGGCGGCGAGAATGAGGTAGCGAGGGACGAAGGAGGAGGGGTGGTGGCGATGGTTGTGCCTGGAGAAGAACGCCATTGAGGAGGAGAAAGGAGGAGCGGCGGGGGTGGGAGTGAAGGCGCATTTTGATATTCCGGTGGGAGATTTGGAGGTTGGGGAGAGAGGAGTTTTCTCTCTGGCACGCACAAAAAGCTTCAATGGCTGGCGTTGGCTGAGCATGGTGTGGCGCCACGTGGAAAGCGAGCCAGGAAGTTCGTAGCTCACGCTTCCCGCCCCCCTCCCAACAGAATCATCGTTTCTCTTTCCCTTCTCAGATCATTCTGTTTTTGCCCTTAACTGAATGCGTACAGAGCACAGACCCCGTCACTTTCGGGCGCCGACAATGCCGTGTTGCAGAGCATTAAAGAATGTTTCTTCTCTTACTAAGAAAAAAATGGTCATCAAGTGAGGATGGGATCATAACCAAGTTTTAATGAAATGCACGTTCGATTTTGTTAAGAGATTCATCCAAATAGAACTAAAACAAGGTAGAATTGCAAAAATAGGACTAATATGTTTTATTTGACAAAAATATGACTAAAAAGAGGTAATCTGACAAAACTACCCTCTGCAATCGATCGCTGCAATTTATCTTCCTTTACCATGACCGCAATTCATTTTCGTGATTCTTTGCTTTGCCATGGCCGTGCTCCGCATCGATCGTAGCCTCACAGCGCCGTAGCTCTACGACCCTTGGTGTAATAGTCAAGAAAGGTTATGTACTCTTCTTCTCCTCCTTCTTCCTCCTCCTCCTCCTCCTCTTCTTCTTCTTAGTTCTCTGCTTTTGTTTTTTAATTTTTTATCAATCAAATTTTAAATAAAATTTTGAATTTTGAAAGTTTCAAATGAGGATATATCTGAACTTGAATTTCTTGTTATCAATTTTGATTACTTTGAATCTCAAAATGCTCTGTCTAATGATTCCAGAAAATGTCCCCTTTTTAATAAGAGAATGTCATAATTATTGGGTATTTTTACAAAATGTCACTTTTATGTCATTACAATATTTGAAAATGCCATATGGAGAATGTCTGTTTCTATACGAAATTGTCATTATTGTCATGTTAATTGTTAAGTGGCATTCTTAAAACATATCATTTGCATATGGAAAAACATGTCAGTTGCAAGCTATCCTTAAATGTCATATAAAAAATACACATGTAAATTTTTAAAAAATGACATCTTGTGTACTGTGATGTTAAAATAATGTTGGCAATTTGGAATAGAAAGATGACCTTTACAATTATTAAAACATGTCATTTATTTTTAAATGATGGAATTTTCGAATTAAAATGTCTAAAATAATCTGAAATTGAAATGAAGCACAAAACAGCGAAGAAAACAGAGGGGAGGAAGAAGAAGAACAAGAAGGAGAAGGAGGAGAAGAAGAACAAGAAGAAGAGGAAGAATACCTGATTTTGCTGGAGAAATCGTTTAAGAGGTGGCGGCCAGCGTTGAGCAGACGACTGCGATGGTGGCGGTTGAGTTGCGATCGAAATAGGTCAAGTTGCGTCCATGGCACCTCAGTCCGAAGAGGAGGGCTGAATCGCAGGTGTAGGATCGATGGCAGAGAGATTGGGGAAACGTGATTTTGGGATTAGGGGTAAGAATGTAGTCTGGAGTCCTGTTTAAGCAATTTAAAACTTAAAGTCCTATTTTGGAGTTTTAATATGAGTATGTTAACTACTTTTTTTTATATACAACACGATCCGTACCAAATTGAGTACATAATTTTGCCACTTTTGAAATTTTTCATAAAACAATAAGTTTGACTTTCTCATATTCAAAAGTGGCATTTTCTGATAATAAGTAGTTAGGGTATTATCAAATTCAAATATAAAAAATTGGAAAATATTTACAAATTCAAATATTTCTGACCACTTAATCCTTCAATTCGTGCAAATCTAGCTCTTTAGCTAAAATTTTCAAATTCACCTTGTATTCAAAATATGAAAACTTAAAATATACTACCTCCGTCCCGGAAACAAGTTCCACCTTTCCTTTTCGGGCAGTACCAAAATTAAGTTCCACTTTCAAACATTTCCTTATTTGGCAAATTATCTACATCAAAACAAAGTCAAACAGTGTCAAACGGTGTCCGAACAGTGCCAAACGGTGCACTCCACAGTAAAGTCAAATTTATTTTCATAATATGTGTGAAGTCAAAACCGGAACTTGTTTTAGAACCGGAGGGAGTACGATTATTGAAAATAAAAAATAGAAAGCAGAGGATCACGAAGGAGAAGCAAAAGGAGGAGGAAAAGAAGAAGATTAACTGGCTTCGCTAGAAAAATCACAAAAACTGGGGTGCAGTTGCGATTGATGGCGGAAGGGATGCGGTCGGTGGCGGAGCGAAAATCAAGTGGAGAGACTAGCTAGCCAGGTTGTAGCAACCGAGGTCTATGACGATCAATGAGGTAAGAGCAACTTCAATGGGTGGGTGGATTAGGATGCCAACTCACCAAATGCACTCTCTATATCAATATGTAGTTTCCAATGGTAATATAAATGGACTCCCAAGAGCTGACATGGCAAAGCACACGTCCAACAAAGTTTCTACACTGAGACCCTGGGTGCCACCTTCTGACACACAATTCAAGCAAATATAGAGCATCTCTTCATTAGCTCAAATTAGCTCTAGACCTTTTCCATTTATTAGCCACATAAGCTCCAAAGCACCCACCCATTGGAGTTGCTCTAAGGAATATGCTTGCGATTGTCGATTGATGCCTAATGAAGGAGATCAGCTTGTTGGGTTTAATGATAAGAAGGGACAAACATGTAATATGGAGTCACATTGTAGTGAATAATAAACTTAAAGTCCTACTAAGGAATTTTGTTAATACTTTAGTCCTATTCAATTCAATTTGTTTATATTTTAGAAATAAGACCGCATAACTTGTTGAAATGCATTTTTATCTATGCACATCATTCACGTGGGGTAATTCTTGTTGTAAACAAAATTTGTACACAAATTTTACATTGCTTATGTACATAGGCATTTTGTCAGACAATTTTGCTCTTTTCGAAATGAATTGTGTGTCTATACAGACAATTAGAGGGGTGTGTGCAATTTGTGTACTAATTTTGTGTATAAATGTAATTTTACACAATAATAGCATATTATTGAGTTAGACTATACTTAAAAATTGAAAATATAATTTTCAACACATACTCATACAGTCATAGTTGAAAATGCAAAATTATCCTTTTAACTATCGTATATGAATAATACTCGATGTAAAAAAAAATGTGATAAAAGGAATAGGTACCACTAAAAGAGTAATAAATACAATGGGTGAATGGGTGTTCATTCCAGAAAATCTTTTCACACAATTTTAGTTTTAAGGAAGATGTACTCATGTATTTCATTCATCCGATAAAATTATCTTATTTTTCCTTTTAAATCATTTTTATTTTATTTATACTTCAATTCAATACCAATCATATTAAAAATTGCACCACCTTACACCTTTTTTTTTTTTTTGGATGAGCACCACCTTACACCTATGTACCAAATTTAGATGAATGGGAGACATGGAGATGGTATATGTACATAAATTGATACTCCCTCCGTCCCGCTATGATTGTCTCATTTTACCATTTCGGTCCGTCCCACTAAGATTGTCTCATTCCTTATTTGGTAAAGTTTGTGTGGTTCTAAATCATTCCTACTTTATTCTTACTTTATCAATTCAATATCAACCACATAACCACACTTTTATTAATAATCGTGCCACCTTCTCTTGTCCCAAACTTAGGGGACGGAGGTAGTAAATGAGAGTGGACACATGTTCTCGCTCCCAACCATCTTATCATTTCCAAATAAAGGAGATTGATTAGAGCACATTAGCTGTCCCCCTTGAGAGTAGCACATCCCAGCATCCCACCCCGACCGACTACAAATCTACAATCCATCCTCACCGCGTAACATCTTTTGCCCATTAAAGTCAATGGTGGTGCTAATAACCATACAGCTGCTTATGTAAAACCCCTACACAAGGAATACTCCGCATTAAAAAGACTCACCATATGATAAATATCATACGAGTATCAGATTTGATGCGTCAATATATATATACTACCTCCGTCCCGTTGGAATGTTCCCACTTTCCTTTTTTGGATGTCCCAATGGAAAGTTCTCATTTCTCTAAATGGAAAGTTATCCTACATCAAAACAGTGTCAAACAGTGCAAAACAGTGTCAAACAGTGTCAAACAGTGTCCAAACAGTGTCCAAACAGTAAAATTTACCCCCTTGTAAGTTTATTTCCTTAATATGTGTGTAGGTCAAACCGGGAACATTCCAACGGGACGGAGGGAGTACATTTTATGAATTCTCTTTCAAATTTAAATAAACGTATAGGTATGTATCAAACTCCCACGAGTTATAATTAATTCATGTCATTACCCCTTGACCCCTTCGAAAAGCAAACTTATTTTTCCAAATAAAAAAGTGATTAGTAATTTTGTACGGAGTATAATTTAAAGAACTTATACACCGGAGACCGGAGTTGCTACCTTGCTTTAGAGCAAGGTAGGACATCTGACGTTTGGAAACTCTTCAATAAAAAATTTAACGGCCGTCAGCCGGCAATCGTGAGATCCGTGTCTCGAGAGTGCTGTTCTTCTCATCCCTGTCCATTGTCGCAAGGCACTTTTACTACACGGCAATGGATCGGAATCCGACACATTTGCGTGCATGTATACATACGAGTATAATCATAAGTCATAACATTAGGACAAGTCATTTTACGATTTCTAGCTAAATTGATTATTTGAAGGTGTGAGCGTCACACGACCGATTTGTATCTAGTTACACATCTAGTTAATCATACAATTTGACAGCCTAAATTTCTCATATTTCCCAAATATCATGTGTAATTAATTAACAAATCATCCAAGTTGATGAAATCATTGAAATGCAATGCTGTCCTTTTATAGTGACTCGACCAGCTAAATCCAATGTAGTCCTTTTATAGTGACTCGACCAGCTAAATGTTTAATTTTCAATTTAATGGATTAGACTAGGTCGGCCCACTTTATGTATAGATCGATGTAGATTGCGCATAATGTTGTAGGAAAGCATGTGGAATCCAAGCTGGCAAGTCGACTTGTTTTGAGAAAAGTCAAATTGTTACCATCCCATTAGTTATGGTTGATCTACTTCGTTCAAGGGAGGAGGTACCAAACTTATAAGTAGTTTATAATACCACTCAAATTGAAGAAATTGAAGGTGCACCGGTAGAAAAAGAATGAAAGTCAAGCCGCAAGTAATCTTATTATTACTTAGCTTGATCTCACTTAGTTACATGCTTTACAGTTTTCAATATAATACCGAGTATAAACGGAAATTTTCTGATCTGACCAGGTCTTAACTAATCTAATCTAATAAATATCTAGTCTTTGTGTATTTTAAAATTGTCCAAATCTGGTCTCATCCTTAAAGCAACAAAATGAAATACTCCCTCCGTCCCATATTTATCTCCTTATTTGACTGGGCACATGTTTTAAGATAGTAGAAATGTGTGGTGGAGAATTGTGCAGAGGAGAGAGAAATGTGTAAGAATATGTAAGAATGGTTGTAAACCACAAATTCTTTGCCAAAAAGGGAAAGCGGAATAAATTTGGGATGGATCGAAAAAGAAAGTAGAAGATAATATTGAGACGGAGTATTACTTTTTCATTAGGTGAACTAGACATATTCTATCTATAAATAATAAATAAAAACTTATAAATGTGAATGAGGGTTAAGCCCTTTTGGGAATATAAAATTTGTTGGTGTAACATGAAAGCTTTATCAAGATGTACTTCGTGGTTAATATGTTGTACCAAATCTATCCTATTCTCCGTTTCCTAACGTCTATCCCGACTCCGTTAGTAAAACCTCAACGGTGTCGCCGTCTTCCTTTACGTTCTGGAGTATCCAGTCCCTTAGAAGATCGGTTAGGGCTAGCCGCGAGCTTAGATGAACACTGGCCTGAACATTCCTCACTTTCCTTCTTTCTTTTGGTCTTCTAATGTAAGTTACTTGTCTTCTGCACTGTTATTTTCGCAGTTCGTCCCGAGCATATATCTCAATCCAACCATTTTGAATCGGGGAATGCTTGGGTCATCTTCTCTGTGCATTTTGTTTAATGCTTCATCTTCTTCTATGAATCCCAACATCTAAATCACACCCCGTTTCTCTTCAAATGGTCAGGTGATCCGAACAATACCAAATAGTGCAGTTCAATTGTTTGCTTATGAAACTTACAAGGTATGATACCTTTTAACAACTATTGTATTGTAAGACTTGTTATAGATTCGCACCACTTCACCTAAAATTTGGTTAGAAAATATTTAGGGGAAAGAACAAGAAGCTCACTATGATTGGAAGATTTTCAGCATGTGCATGTGCAGGAATGACTTCAACATTTGTAAGTTTTGATTCGGAACTGTCAGATTTCATCCAACATTTTGAATTTAAATGTCGATTGCCAATTGGGAATCATTTACTCGAGAATGTGGCTTTAGGAGTTATATACTGCAGAAAATAAAGGAAACTGAACAAATGTAGTCATCATTCATCTTGGCAAACTAATCTTGTATTGATTAGACAAGCACATGGATTATAACAAATGATCCTCTATCTTATAAGATCCCATTTCCACAAATCTAAGGAAGTATTTAGTCAAATCCTTCATTGACACACATACAGAGGCATATGTATACAAGTACCCATGTGCTTAAGATTTCCATGGAGAACCAATACAGATGGAATATAACTAATACAGTCATGTTTAGCAATGAAGCCAATGATAACTCACAGAATGGGAGTCTCAATTAGGGAAGAGTCATTCAGTGAGCCACATCTTTGGTGGGTACTGCTATGAAATAAGCCCCTCCAATGCGTACTGTCTTTTGGGCATTTTCTTTTACTAATTGTCACGCTGGCATATACTTTGCTTGGGTGAATTAAGTAGCTAATAGTCAGAAAAAAATCTCATTGTACTATCCTCTTAACCTGGATTTAGATATGTTTAGATTTCATAATCTCAATATGACCACCCTCTTTCCAGTTTTGGTCTAACTATGAAGAAAAGTAAGTCATGTAATCATATAAAAAACATTTTATCAAGTAAATAGAAATCATTTCTTTAATTAATCACACTTAAGGCTAAGTATTATAGGTCTAGGATCATTAGGATCACATCAGGGGATGATGTGAGGTCCCCATTGGGGGGATATGAACTGAAAGAATTATTAAAGGTATGCACAACATTATTAATGTTTATTGTATTAATATCTTTCAGGTTGCTCATAACATGTTGAGAGAGAATGGAAGGAATTGGGTCCTTTTATAATAGAATAGGACCTCCTCTTATGGGAATATCACCATATGTAGCTCTTAACCGTATGAGTGTGTCCCAGGTGTTGCTATTATAGAGTTGTTGTGATGGAGTGTCGAGGTTGCTGGGACAACAAGAGGAAGTGGAGTGATATTTTGAAATCTCAGTATTTTAAGGGTTCCACAAATTCAATACACGACAGTCAGTCCGCAAGAACTGCATATGAAAAACAACCATATTCAAGTAAGAGGTTAAAGAGACGTAAGTTCACTATCTTTTGCTTTATCTTCTAATTGTTTGTGCCATGTGGCTTGAATTCTATCTTTAGATATTGTATTTCCTGTTTAGCTCCTTATCGTATTGACCCCTACTTACTTAAAAGGTATTGAGCTACGCATGTCAATATATGATATAGAAATACATGTGCGTAGTGGTTCGAAGTGTCATATTTATTTGACCGTGAAAATGTTGTACGAAGAAAGCTTCTTTCACTTGGTGCTCAAGCACTTTTTGATTCGTAATGATAGTTTACACTTTACAACATGGCAATAGTAAGACTTTTACAAGATTCCTCTTCAACTGGCTGAAGCGGGAGGTGATGTTCGTCTACCCAGTAATAGGGATGTGGCAACGTCAGAGGTTGTTGTGGAAAGGGCGATCTCATGGTTTGACATCACCCTTTTGAAAGAAGACATGCGTATAAAAAGACACTGCTAGAGGTAGAGATAAGATTTGTCTTCTTTCACATGAGATTTACGGGGCTTTTTTTGGTATGGTTCATTATATTTAAATTTTACAAGTACAATTATAAATAATCCGTTTTTAATATTAAACTGAATAAATTAGTAGTGTTCAGTAGAAAGGTATGTTTGTGCATTATTTGCTGAAATATTTCAAAAATTGAAACTTAGTTGTAAGCCGCACTTTTCTCTATAGCTTTTATCTTCAGTGTGTTTAAATTTAAGCAAATTCTGGCGAAATATTACATTCGTGCTTTTATTTTTAGCTTCAAAGTGCTTAAAATTTAAAGTTTGACAAGTCCCCAAAGCTTTGTCAAGTTAGCCATTGTCAAAGTTAACAAGTCACTCTAACTAGAAAATAAGCGATGCATTGTGTCAAATTGTGTCAATGCGTGACCCTTCTTAATTTGGGTTTTTTTAGAAACAAAAAAAAAACAAAAAAATATTAGGCAACATATTTGTAGTTAATGTTTTAAATGTTCTCTTCCAAGCTCATGAAAGGTTAGATAACATTTGTATGCCTTTTATCTTGCTACTCTAGTATTTCAGTTGTTAGGTTCTATTTTGCTAAGTGTTCTAAAACCGTTCTTTATGTAGCATTCATTCTTAGATTATTCTCATTTTTAGTTTTCTTTACTACTTTTGCTTAGGATTCTTGACCTCGACCCTTTGTAGATACTAAAAAGTAAAAACTTTCCTTACCATGTATCCAGTCTAAGTTTAAAAAACACACTTGCACATATGCCTGGTTTGACCAAAGTAGTTTTCAAAGATCTCTTTTATAAATCCCCAACTGCTGAACATTTAAATTTTAGATTTATATTTACGATAAAAATTTGTACACATATTGGGGGGCAAAATTATATGTTTAACTATCTGTTTCTCCTCCTCCATGGTTCCATCAATCCCTTCCATCTATTAGTGTTGCTAAATAAGTGAGGCTTGTTATGAGATTACATTGCTTTAAGTTACCTTGTGTTTTAATCAATTATGAAACACCATGTAATATGGCCTGTTAATTGTTTTAAGTTTCTCTTTTACTACATGTTTACATCTCATGTTGACTAAGTTAGTTGAGCTGGCTACATCCTCCCCAGGGTACCCTATACATTTGTAATTTGGGAATACCTGTGCAAATGCTGGCCTATTTTTTTTAACCGCTGAAATAATCCATTGGAGTGGAATTACAATAGCACTGAGATTAGCCAATAAGATGGATGTGGGGGAGAGAAAAATGTAAGCCGAGTATTGTACGTCCCTTTGTTAAGTAATTTGAGGAGCTAACATCACTCATCTCAATACAAAGTGTAATTATTCCATGCTCTCCATTACCTATTGTATTTTAGCTGTTAAATATACGGGCATGAAGTTATACAAAAGAAGTCTGAAAGTGTTGGTTGGTTGTGTGAAGAAATTGCTACAAAGTGTATAGAGATGGGGGCCAGTGAAATCTCTTTTTGTCAAATTTACTTTTTCATGCTATTTTAGACTCACGTGGTTCTCTTCAATAACGAAATCTTGTTAGGACTCTCAAACGAGATAATTGGAACATGAAAAGGCAAGCATTTGGCTGAGCAGTGAATCTACATATGTACAACGTGTCTTCCTCTTGAAATGGTCCAAGATTAGAGTGATTTCTGCTTATTTGGACCCCACAAATCCCACTTTGAAGGAAAGAATGACAACAGGTAGAATAGAAAAAGTTAGGTTTAATACACTTTCCATGTTATTTAATCATTTTAACTACTATCATATTTATTTTTTATTCATAGGGGAATGCATTTGATATATTGACTTTTCACGATTAGAGCTATTTGATTTAATAAATAGTTTTTGACTTAAAAAAAATTCTAAAATTGTAAATGTGCTCCTTAATTAGCTGATGTTTGCAGATATCGACTCGCTCTTTTGAGAGCTCTTTTCCTAGGGTGCGCCGCTAGGTTTTCCTTCCGATTTCGATCTCACCGATCTTCGATCGGTTCCTATGTTTGTTTCGATTTTACACACAGACTACCGTCTACCGGCGGCCGGCGAGAGTCATGCGGTTTGGTTGTGCCGACGATTACCGTAAAACAAATATAGTAAGCAGTTTTGGATCGTGATCTTGCTCGGGTTATGGACTCATCGCTTGTGCCACTGGTTTCGATTGGGAAGGTAAGCATGGATTACGGGTTCATTCGGGCTATTATCATAGGGATTAAGAAGATGCCAGTGGAAATTGTGGTGGTGGGTTTGCAAGGAATGTTTCAAGATGAATGGTTAATGATCTGCCCCCCTCCCGAGCCACCGTCGAGGATGATGTATGAAGCATGGATTCGGTTGCTCTTTCAGTTTATTTTATTAACTTTCGTTTTAATCCACGGTCAGTCTATTATGTTTTGTTTTTACTCCTTTTCCTACTGTAAAACTCTTGCATTAGGTTTGGGGTTGAGAGGTTTACCGTAATCGTCGTTAGCTTTAATTTTCCCAAGTTAGGTCTAGCGAGTTATATTGCTTTGTCAAAGGTGATTAACTCAGAGTCTCGACCAAGGGCTGATGATTACATGTGGTCCTTTCACGTTCTTGTACCCCTGCTGAATACTATTTTAATGATATAAGCACCTTACGATTAAAAAAATTAATTTTTGACTTGGTTGTATGACTGATATAGATTGTACCAATACTTTATCCTTTTAGAAAAATTGGCAAATTTAGCTACTTACGTCAAATAACCATTATTGAATGGAGACTGATTTTAGTCAAACTAACCATTGCTAAATGGAGCCTAAATCAGGACACTGGACTGTTCTCATTCTTTATGTTGGTATCATTACATTTTTGAAGACTAGAGGTAATGAATTGGTGTATTGAGTGGGTGGAGTCACCTGCAAAACTGCGTAAATAGAATATGAATGACCAAGTAGTTAAAAAAAATTATACAACATACTTGCACTTGATACATTTTTAAGGGGTTCCAGTACTCAATTGCATCATCCAACCCTTGCACTTGTATTGTAACCTTTCTCCTACTCTGTTGTCCACTTTCAGAGGTCACTTTCTTCTGTCAGCTTTGTTCATCATTGCTGTTGTGTGGGATTCCTTCCTGTTGATGGTGTAGGTGGCAGCATTGTTCATCATTTAGATTACACGACTTTGCTGAATTAGTTAAGTTAAATTGGAGCAACCCAATTGTGAAGAAAGATTGCTATGTAGGCCAATGTGTGCATTTACTTACCCGAGAAATTGTTTAGCAGTTATCTCTTGTTCTCTAAGGTCGTCAACCAATTTTTAAACTAAATATATGATCATTTGAGCTCACCTATGTATGTGTGGTGGGTGTGTCAGGGTGTGTAAGTCTATTTCTCATCTTTATGGATAATTTGTTTGAACTTGAAGATATGGAGTGCACAAATTGGAGAGACTAAAAAAAGAATCAAATTATTTTAAAGTGATACAACATCTGTTCTGTAGGTGTTAGGATGTTTTTCACTAATTTTTTGTCACTAATTTTTCACTAATTTTTTCCTATATATTGAATTTTAAAGTTAGGCATATATAGGCGTATTCCACATACAATATTGGGCATTTTCCTCATCGCGCAACGCGCGTGTAAAAACTAGTGTTATTAATACGTAGTACGGTAGTACGTAGTACATATCTGCTTCAGAAACGAAATACGGAGTATCACTTTTTTACTACTTATTATCTACTCACAAATATTCAGGTCCGGCCAGGCCGGACCACTCTCCTGTCCGGCCACCTCAATTTGAGGTGGTTCTCGGTGTTATTTTTGGCTCAAATATTTTGTGTATGTTCCTCATCAAGTTTAGTTCATTCATACCAAATTTGAGCAAAATATTCAATCGGGAAGACCGTCAAATGATGTTTGCAAGATAACTGTGTTTTATATGTATATTCCGGACCAGTTTTCTTGCAAAAATCATTTGACGACCTTCTCGATTGAATTTTTTGCTCAAATTTGGTATTGATGAACTAGACTTGATGATGAATATACCCAAAAAATTTGAGCCAAAAATACCACCGGGAACCACCTCAAATTGAGGTGGCCGGACCAGGGTCCTGAACTACTAATCTACTAATCTACTTCATATCTCTTCATTTCATTACAGAAAGCAAAATGCAAATAAACTTGAACTGAAGTCTTCTTTATATAGCTTTTCCCCGCCTAAAAGAACCTACAAAATGCGGAACATTCATCTACAACCTAAAATTCATTGAGGCTAGAAATTGTGACAAGTCTACCCTACATTGGGTATGTTTGGCAAATGGCTTATAAGCCAACTTTTAACTTGTTTGACCCATTTTAGCTGTTTGATTAGTCAAACAAGCTAATAATAATGTTTGGTAAATGACTTATAAAATTAGCTTGTTGAGTTTGAAAAGCTGAAAAAATGGATGGTTGAAAAAGCTAAGGGGAGCAGCTTCTTCATTCAGCTGGTTCAATTTACACTCTATCAGCCATTTCGAAACAGCCAATTTTACCAAACAATTATTTATAATCAGCTAACATAAGCAGCCGGTCAAAACAGCTAACACAACCAGCTGTTAGGAAACAACTGACACAACCAGCTAACAGCAACAGCTAACAACCATTTACCAAACAAGGCCATTGTCCGTCAGCTAATCCACATTGCCACATTGGATCATAAACGTCCAACCCTTCCATCCCTTACCAAGTTACCATCCAACCTAAGAATTCCATCAATGCCACACATTGCCCCTGTTGCCGTGTTGCCCCTCTAGCCGACCACTGACGTCTCAGAGTACCACTGAAGAATTCCCCCTCAAAACCCCTCAGAAAACCTAGCCTCATAAGAGATGCAGATCGCTTCGCATTTCGTTAATCACACAATTTGAAAAGCTAAATTTCACATATTTCCAAAAGATTGTGTGTAATTAAGAAATGACATGAGTTGATGAAATGCAACGTTGTCCTCTTATAGTGACTCCACTGGTTACATATACTCCATATTGTTTTAGACAATGGACATGCATGTGGAACCCAAAATGCCAATTCAAATAGTTTTCACCAAAGTGTCAAATGCTAACATTAGTTATGGTTGATCTACTCCATTCAAGAGGTACCCAAATTCATAAATAGTTCATATTATCTACCCCCATAAAGCCCTAACAATAGAAAACGAATGAAAGCAGAAAGTAATAGCTGTGAGTTGCATGTATCCATTAATATGATCTCTTATCTAGCTGAGTCTGCTTATCAATATAATAAGTAGCTTGAGCTCATTTATAGCTCAAAATTTGGCTCAAATGGATGTTACTAATACTATGCCAGCAAATGCTGAAATGGAAGTTGCAAAATTTTTCCTTAGAAAATTCATCAGATTCAGCCATAAAGTAACCCTTACCAAACAGATTCTTAAATTCATTCAAGCTGTGACCTCTCTCAGTTTAACTGTTTAAGGTGACCGTAAATATAGGCAATTTCACAAACAGAATGAAGTACCACTGTTTCATTAGGTGAAGTACACCTATTCTAGGTGACTAATACACATTCTTATACCAGTTGTAACTTCAGATTCAATATCAATACATTAATATCAAAGTAAAGAAAGTCTACAGAGACCAAATGACTCAGAAGTTCCAAACAAACAGCACCGTGCAAAGGGCCGGCTTGGCACACCAAGGAGCAGTGGCAACTGGCAAGGACATATTTGCATTTCTTATACCATTAGCATGGTTTATCTGAAAATTAAATAGCAAAGAGCAACTCAGCATTTTAAATCCTACGATAAGAGCATCTCCAATGCTAATACATTAACGGTGCATATGTGGCATGAGGGATAGCCAATCAAAAAACAATAAATAAAATATCTCTCTCCTTATTTGAGAGATCTTATATCATTTTGGTAAGTATTTCTTCACAATGTCAAGCACAATGTCTAGATGTAGACATTGTGGTTGACACTGCAGAGCAAAACTTACCAAAAACACAGAAGACCGTGGAAAGACGGAGAGTGAAATGTCATAAAATCAATCTTCTTTATCTATCTCTCTCATGCCACATGTGCACCGTGCACATTGTAGCATTGGAGATGCTCTAAGTGTTAATTATGGAGTGATGGAGATACATTACAATGCCACAGTTTATGTAAGATAAGACACTCTTACACAGTTATACATGAAGAAGTTCCACAGCATTAGGAAATAGAAACACAACCAACCACATTAGAACACATTTATGTGAAGTACTGAGCATGAAACGTATTTTATCGTGTTGGAACCACCCATGACCAATCAGCACCAATTGCCCTAAATACTCTAATGATGTACTTTCTTTGACTAGTTAAAAATGAAAACATGTCTAAAATTCTAAATTATACTCTCCTTCCCATATTGTGTTGCAATTTGTGATGTTTAAGGTTGATTGACACTAAAGTTAATTCTCTCTCAATATTATTTAAATTAGTATTCGTAATTAATTAAAACTTAGATGCCACGCTTAAAGTTTTATTTATGAAAAAATGATAATAAAATCAGAGTATTAAACGCAATTGCATAAACAATTACAACAACAATAACATCCAAGCCTTATTCCCAAAAAATGCAATTGCATAGACGAATGAATATTAAAAATTACTCCCTCCGTCCCATTTAAAGGTTCCCGTCCACTATTCTCCGGTCAACGTGCATTGTTCTTAATATTTTACTGTATATATCTAACTTTTATCAAATTTAATTTTTCTTGAATAGATATTATAGAACTTTTAATGTAGTTTCTGAATATGGGGTAAATTTTATTTAATAAAAATAGTCTTATTAATGACAGGAATCCGTTAACTTTATGGTCAGTCAAACATCGTAAACCGCGTGGGAACTTTGAAGTTGGACGAAGCGAGTACAACCCAATTTGGGACAGAGGGAGTATGGTTTGTCTAGTGGGAGGACCAACCAGGGTCAAGATCTCTCAAGGTTTAAATCTCTCACAAGATAGTGGTAAGAAATAATATCTCAAAACAGGGAGTGGTACACCACATAAACAACAACTCTTTGAATAATCATATTCAAAACCAAAAATGGTGAAAATTGACCAACATAAATGCCTTCTTCACTTCTCAGTTACGCAGCAACCTAGCTCCTCTGGGCATTCTGTATAAGTTATGAAGTTATAAGAGATTTTTGAAGTTATAAGAGAAAAGAGATTATATTCAACAGTCTTGTGCTATCCTTTTCAGAAAGAATGTTAGATTGTACAACTCAAAATCTCTCTAATCCATTTGTAACTTGAAAGTTGGTTAGGATCATGTACAATGTCATAGCCCATTTGAATTGAATCAAATGTACGGGTTCTTCATCCAAGAAGATAGGGAACATAGTTCACTATTGGCAACCAATTTTGAACAAAAAAGATATAAAAACCCTGGCTAACAAAAGGAAAAGGAATATCATATCTTAGCCAAGTTTGGTGAATAAATTTTCGAATAAGAAACCTACATGGCTACAGAAGATCAAAATCGGATTCAGAGAGGAAAATTAATTATTTGAATTACCTTGTTAAACTACCGCCTGCTGTCGTAATCGACGACCTCAGAGTCGGTCACAGATTTAGAGTGCTGAACTACAGAGCGTCCAATGGAATTGATCCACTCCTCCTTCTCTTTCTCGGTATCGGCGAGGAGATACATCGGCTCTTCATTGCCGATTGAGAGCTCGAAGGCCAAGGGCTTCTGGAGGACGTCCTCCGCGCCTTTGACGGTGAGACACTTCGCCACAGGGACCACGCCGCGAGGGATGCCGTCGTGCCTGGAGGCAGAAAGGTAGTCTTCGAACCAGAGAAGCTTTCCCTGCTTAAGAACAAACCAACGGCGGCGCCAGGTCTTGATGTGCTGGCCTTGCTTGGTGAGCCACCCTGCTCGTTCCGGGTTGGACCAGAATTCGATCCCAGCGTATTCGGATGGGTCCGGATCCAAACCCGTTACTGATCGGCAGAATCTCTTTAGAGCAAGCATCTCACCGCGTTTCTTAGGGATATGCCCGGCGGTGATGAACTGACTGATGTCGGGTGAAATTCCAGCACCAGTAGTTCTCGTTCTACTCCTGCTTTACCCGCTCTCCGGTCAAGACGCCGGACTTCGGACAGTGACAGCTGTTTCCTTTTTATGGAAACAATGAAAATGGCTACGACAGGACTGGTCGGAATTTCGGAGCTTGAGCATACACTTGTACCGAAAACGAAAATGATTGCATCTGAATCAATAATAGGGTTACTCAATATTTTTGGGGTAATAAACAGGGTTACGTTATACGGAGTACAAATTAAATACTCCGTACAAATGTTTTTTATTTGTATTTAATACACCAAATCTTTGGTGATATAAAAAATAAAAAATGCATCACATTAGTTGATTTAAAAAATGTCACATTCCTTATACATTAGGGCTGGACTCGGGCCGGGCGGCCCGACCCGGGACCGAACCGGCCCGGTCACTGTTTGGCCCGGCCCGGCCCGTGGCCCGGTGGGTCCACCGGTTCGGTTTGGCCCGGCCCGGGTGCTGGGCGGTCCGGGCTCGGGCCCAGGTTTTGGTGAACCGGCCCGGCCGGTTCGGGCCCGGTCCAGGCCGGCTTTTAATTTTTTTTTTTTTTGAAATTTTTTTAAGTTTTAGGTTGGATTAGGTATTTTGGGCCATTTGAGGTGGTTTGGGATGGTTTGGGGTTGAGGGGGAGGGGTAGGGGATTAAATAGGGGAACAAAAAAAAAATTAATTGGGCCGGTTCGGCCCGGCCCGGCCCGGTTTGGCCCGGAACCGGAACCGGCCACCGGCGGTTCGGGCTCGGGCCTCCCCTTTCCTGGCCCGAGGCCCGGCCGGGCCCAGGCCCGAACCGGCCCGAGTCCAGCCCTACTTATACTACAAGTATTCATACAGAATCCTTTCCATGAAAAAATTTAATTGTCATGAAAGAGAAAAATAATTAATATTTTTTGGACGAAGTATAATTTAAGTAGGCATGGACTCGGGCCGGGTGGCCTGACCCGGAACCGGCCCGGCACTGTTTGGGCCCGGCCCGAACCGGTGGCCCGGCCAGTTACCGGTCTGGGTAGGCCCGACCCGGGGGGGTTTACGGTGCGGGCTCGGCCACCCAAAAAAAGAACCGGTCCAGCCGGTCCGGGCCCGGTTCCGGGCTTTTTTTTTCAATTTTTTCTTTTATTCTTGGTTGGGGTGGCCGGCTGGGTGTTTTTGGATGTTTTGGGGGGTGGGGGTGAGGGGGGGGAGGGGGTTAAGTAGAAAAGGCAAAAAAAAAAAAAAACTAACAAGCCCGAGGCCCGGTCCGGACCCGGTGGGGACCACGGCTGGTTCCGGGCCTCCCCCCAAACCTCAAAAGCCCGACCGGGCCCGACCCGGCCCGGATCCATGCATAATTTAGAGATTTTGATAAAATTTATAGAATAAAAGTAAAAATGTTTGAGAATTTCGAAATAGGACTATCATGTTTTTATTTCTTAAATACTATCATGTTTAAACTCTGGTACTGCCAAAACATGACAATAATTACTTATATTTAGGGAACAAAAACATAATAGTCCTATTTTCGGAATATACAAGCATTTTTAGTCGTATTTAGGTTAATTTTTCCTTAAATTTGATCATAAAAAACTTATGTGCATGAATAATTATAACAGAAAGTAATTTGACGCATTATTTAAATAACAAAGCGTTCATGCACTAAATTTCTACTACGTATATCACGAGTGGTTTTGATGCATTAACAAAACGGTCACTGCCTTATTCCCGGAGACTACTAACTTTAGGTCAATGTCATGTACGAGTGTGACCTACAAGATCATTACTAAGATCATTACCTCTAGAATAGCCCCTTGCTTTCCTCACATCAGTGACCCGGCACAAAGTGCCTTCATCAATGGGAGGGTCGTGTTAGATGATATATTTTTGGCACGAGAACTAGTTTGTGGATACAAACGAAAGAAGATATCCCTGAAGTGTATACTTAAGGTAGACCTTAAAAAGTCGATGACATTGTTCATGATATTTTCTGGAGGGTGTGTTACATATTATTAGTTTGCCCCCGCTTTTTGTGGTATGGATTATGGAGGGTGTGTTTCAACTGCTTCATTCTCTATTTTCACTAAACGATGTACTCTTAAGGTTTTTTTCATCAGACTATTTTTTGTATTGTGACTTGGTTATCTTAGGAGGCTCCTTAAAATCTCAGGAATACTAACTCAAACTTCAATTACCATCCCCTTTGCACTTTGCTAAGTATCACTCACCTGGACTGCGTCGACGACTTTATGCTTTTTTCCCAAGGCATATATGATCTATTAAGATTCTTGTGGAGTGTCTTAAAGCAGTTTGGGGATGCCTAGGGTTTGAGAGTGAATCGGGAAAAATCTAACATCTTTTTGGGTGGTATTTGAGGATATGAGTTGTCTAACACACATGACTTTGTTGATCTTTGGCATGGGTGTTCCCAATTGAATACATGGGTATCCCTCTTGCCCCCCTTATGATCTCGGTGGCCCAAAATGCTCCTTTACTTCACATAGTCACGAAGTTCATTAATGTTTGGAACTTCAAGACACTTTCATATGCTAGTGGGATTTTAAACAATATGCTCTATTATTCATGGAATGCAATCGTTTGGATCTAGACCTTCCATATCACCTAGATGGTACTAGATAGGATCGTCCCCCGTCGTGTTTTCCTTAGGAGGAATATGCCAAGATGGGGTGGGTCGATATTTGTCCTCCCCGGGTGAGGGGCCTTAACACTCGAGATATAAAGGTGTGGAACGCGACCCTCCTTGCTTGCACCCTTTGTGATGTCCACGCTAAGGTCAGTATTTGCGGGTGCACTTTGTCTACCTTCGAGGTAGAGATGTGTGGAGTTACACTCCACACTCCCGTGACTCACAATTGATGAATCATCTTTCCCTTACCAGAAACCACATTTTCCTTCATTATTGTAGTACCTCGGATGTTGTTAGTTCTCTACACAATATGTGTGTGAGAGGCAAACTTTCATCAGGTTTATGATTTGTTCTGAATTAAAGGTACTAAGAGGATATGAATGACTTCCATCTGGGAGGTCTAGATTTCTCCCACGTACTCGTTCACCATTTGGCTTGCTTTTAGAAATAAAACTTACCACTTAATTTTTTTAGTCACTTAAAATTGATTAGCAATTGTGTTTTATGTAAGGGTGACTCGAAAGTCGTGCCACACCTATTGTTTCTTTGTCCTTTTACATGAAGGATATGGAGAGCTATCATGAAATGGTTGGGCATCCATCGAGAGATACTACTCCTACGAATGGATGAGGAAGACGTATATGAGAGTACTGGTCAGATCCAAGGTAGTAAACATTGCTTTTTTTGTTTACACCATGTATTGAATATGGAGGACGCATAATGCGATGAGATTTGACGCTCTATGACTCAAGGGGACATTATTACTAGGGGTGGACTATTTGGGACCAGCCCTCCCACCCTTGGACTTCATTACCCAGTCTCAAGTTCAAATTTTCGGGATTGGGGCTGGCTTAGTCCCAATCCGACCTCAATCCTAGACCGACCCAACCCGGTCTAGGACTGCTATCTAACAGGCCGGTCCCGAGCCTCCCTACTCTTTGGCAAGGACCGGCCGGTCTTAGGCCGGTCCTAGGTCCAGTACCGAGATCGAACCGGGACCAAGCCTAGTTATTACTAAAATCAAGCCTGCAGGGTACAATATTTTGTACTTAGTACTTCGTATATAACATTTATACCATGAGAATATGAGATGGTCTCATGGCCCTATTTTGTGGTTGGAGCCTATTCGAGGATTTCGAGGTATTAGAAGATTAACGTAATTGTTACTTTTCACTTTTTCAGTGTTAAAATATACAATACTTCGTATATAATCGTATTTACATTTCATCCAAGAAAAAATACAAAGTACTTCAGAAAACTCAAAGGTGAGCAACTGAATGGTGATAAACTGATAATGGTGCACCTTAAAAATGGTGCATAGTGGTGGACCGGTTCCGGGCCGACAGGCCCGTGGCCCGACCCGACACTGTTTGGAACCAGCCCGGCCCGATGGCCCGGCCAGAGACCGGTCTGGGTAGGCCCAACCTCAAGGTTATACGGGTCGGTCTCAGGTCACCCAAAATAGGAACCGGCCGGGCCCGATTTGGGTCTATTTTTTTTTTTTTTCAATTTTTTTTTTGTTTTTCCCGGGTTGGGCTGGGTGTTTTGTGGGGGGGGGGGGGGGTTAATTAGAAAAGCAAAAAAAATGAAGAAGCCCGGGGACCAGCCCAGGCCGATTCCGGGCCCGAAGCCAAACCCAAAAAGCCCGCCCAAGACCGGCCCGGCCCAGCTTGGAACCGGTCCATGCCTAATGGTGCAAAAGAACTAAAGAAAGCAACCTTTTACAACAGACCTTGACATTGTAGTATGTCTGTCACTCTGTCCTACCTAAAATTTAGAGGTGAAAAATCGGCACAGTTATAAAAGTAAAATCATGTATTCGGTAATGAATTTGTGAAATATGACTAAAGGACCTAAACAATCATGTATTCGGTAATGAATTTGTGGAATATGACTAAAGGACCTAAACAACACATTACACATATACTCTGTATATTACAAATATAATGAGGCGAAATTTATAAGAAAAAAAGACATGAGACAAAAATAGTGGAATAGAGGGATGTATATTACGCACTTGGCAAGCAGTCCTAGCCTCCTAGATAAGCAGACTGCAGATACCATCCTCCCTAGTCTCTGAGCATTTAATATTCGTTTAGCTATATATAAACTCCGTATAAAATAAAGACATCAAACAAGAGCCACCAACCCAGAAGTATTTAATTTAAGGGGTGAAAAACCTACGGAATCAGGCCATCTTTCCGAGCATCTCTCCAAAAAGATTTACTATTTCTCAACAAATGATGACTCAGCTAGATCAATGGCTCTTGCAAGAGCTGCAGCTTTGTTTTCACACTCTCTCTGTTCCTCGCCAGGATCACTATCAGCAACAATACCGGCCCCGGCTTGGATATGAGCTACCCAATCTCGTCTCATATTCACATTCTTGTAGGAGTACATGGTGTCATGGCGCGTTCCCGTGGGGAAAACTATGGTCCTCAAGGCCAATGCAATGTCCATGTCACCCGAGAAGGATATCCCCCCAAATCCACCGCTGTATGGCCCACGCCTTGTTACTTCTAGCTCATCGATCAATTCCATGGCCTTTACCTGTATTACAGCCACAACAGAAAGAAGCTCAGTAGTAGTCTTCTTCACTCTGAGATCCATGATTACCGCCCAATTACCACGACTGAAACCAGACCCTACTACAATACCTCCCCCAAGCACCGCCAGAACCCAAGTATTACCCATGGACCTGAACCTGACCCAAAAGCCACTTATAAATCCAAAAAAATAATATAAATGCATTTATATGAATACTAAAATTATTATGAAAATATACTAGTACATCTTTGGGAGTAATATTTAACAAATAACAGAGTTCACATGGTTTTTTTCTCTTTCGATATGAGGCAGCCCCAAACCCGATTACTATCTACCGAAATCTGCCCTTTTAGGGTTTGGGTGGATCATGTACCCAGACCACCATTGTCCCTAATCCATCATAATGGATTCTCTTTCAGTAGGACTGTAGGAGTGGTTAACTCGGCTAAAACGCATAAAATTTCAAAGTTGAATGAGGGGATGAAGTTTTTCATACAACCACTTAAATAAAGATCACTACGCATAGGAAATAAGATAAAAGATTGTTAGGAACCTTTGGTGCCCCACTAACAGTTCCAACAGGGAGTGCAGCCCTCAGAACATCCCAGCTACTTAAATCTTCATGTAGATCTCCAGTAACCTGGAAAGTTTGGCACATATGGCGTCTTTATAAGCAGGGAAACACCTAACCATGCCCTATTCTACACACCTCAGTGAAATAAACAATAGAAGGGGTGGCATGAAATGAACTATTACAGTTTGAAGAGTTCCATTTCAAAAGTATTCTTTAAGCATATCAACTACACTTGGATTCTACTTATAAGATGGATATGGAGATGAGGAAAAACTAACCGTGGAGCTGATGTGCATTACATGGGAATACCGCTCAATGTTCATCAGTTTCTCAACCTTCACTGAACCGCATTTTGAAACCTGAATTGAAAGCGTACATTAGTAAGTGGGCATTTGGTAGACATATTTATATTTTTTGGCAGGACAGACATTTTTTACAATACCATAATTTATTCAACTGCAAATAAAATATTGCAATAATGAATAAAACTAAAAAGTAGGGCACCAAGTACTTTTTGGTTAAAGTTGCTGAGCATGACACTTTAGACTTTTTCGTAATTTTTATTAATTTATTTTAATCAATAAAAGATATTTTAAATATACAGTTTTCGTGATTCAGCAACTTCATCAATATCCCGCACGCCTTGATGTTTATTAGAATTAGTGAACCTAAGTAACATGAAACATCAAGAAATCTCTACACTGCGTTCATGATACCAATAAGTCAACTTGGAGAATGATAGCATGGATCATGACATTTACCCAAAACATGCACTTCAAACAAGTCAGAGGAATTCAATGCTATTAACAGGCAATTTGATTCTAAAAACCTAGAAAATCTTTCACATTCATGGAGTGAATGAGCTCAAAGACTACTATGAGAATGTGTTTTCATCATTTATACAATAGTACATATTTAGAATCATAGATTAAATATGCATTTGGAGGTATGAATTATGAAGAAATTGGGATAAACGATCTTGATGTTAATGTTTTATTACGAAATGAGTGTAGCTTGATGTTTCTCAAAGCATATTGAATAATAAAGACATGTTTAAAAATCATAGAACCTTTCCCACGTCGTTCCTTCCCAAGTCAACCAACATTATGTGCTCTGCACATTGCTTTTGATCACTCCGAAGATTCATTTCCAGCATTGCGTCTTCTTTAGTAGTCTTCCCTCTCCTGACAGTGCCTGCTAGTGGACGGTTAGTGATTTTCCCCTACAATAACGATAAGAAAATTAGGCGATTGAACTGAGCTCAAGCTGACCTAAAGAAGAAGTAAAGAAGAGATGCTATATAAAACTGAAAACAAATTTAAAGAAGCAAGGCATGAGGTTAGATCTGATGTTAAGCGAATTAAGTACTACGGGGTATATTCTATTTCTGCAATAAAATGATTACCTTCTTAACTCTAGTAAGAATCTCAGGACTCGAAGCAACTAAAATACACCCCCTAGCCTGACAAATAAAATATGATTAGAATAACCAAGAAAAAATATTTTCAACATGCACATTAATATATACGGAGTATGACTTATGAGTCATACTAGACATCTTTTAAGGGATAAGAAAAATTACAAACCTGTAAGTATGTCATATATGGGCTAGGATTTACAACTCTCAATGCCCTGTATACCTCAAATGGATCTGCAAATGTTCTTCGTTCAAACCTTTGACTGAGAACTATTTGGAAAATGTCCCCAGCAAGTATGTGCTCCTTGGCTTTTAAAACAGCCTCTTGATATTCCTTGCTCGTCATGGTTGAGTTCTTCAATTGTGATCCAAATAGGCTCGTACGTAAGTTGATTGAGCCAGCAGACAGCCTAGGACTGGAATTAATATGGCAAATATGCTTAATCACATGAGAAAAACTACATGACATGTTGAAAATAAAAACAAAACTTACGGTACTATGTCATGCACCCTAGACATAAGAGCTTCTAATCGATTCATTCCATTGTTAAATGCTTCCTCAACTGAGGAAAAACGATCCATCTGCACCCAATGAATGACATGTGCTGTCTGAAATTTTAAAAAGTAAAGCAAATTAAAACTATTACGAACTAATAGCTTTAATAACAATCAATCTAGCAATGATAGTGTTTCTTAAACAAAACCAAAACTCTAACACTGCATATAAATGGGGGAATACTACAGGGAAAAATTACAAATCTTCATTATTTATTAAAGTGTCCATCTTAAAAAGAAACCCTAAAGAAAAATGAAAGATACATTGTGGCTCCACAAGACTCTTGTTAATTTTACAAGATGTAATAATCTGTTAAACAAACCTTCTCCACACTGTCAAACACAATTATATCATCATATAGTCCAATATGAAGGTCAGGGAGGTTTCGATCATCAAAAGGAGCTTTTGAAAATGGCAGTTTTTTCTTCTCAACATAACGCAATGTATCATAAGAGAAGAAGCCGACCCAACCACCTGATTGAAAAAAATGTCAGATAGCTATAAATCATCACAAATAAGAAACGAGCAAGCCATTAGAACACTTGACAAACAAAACATCTCTTTTAAGAAGTTCATCTAGTTGAAAGTCGTCCGCCATTTTCGAATTCACATTGATATCAAAACTATGAGCTTCTTTTTCACAATATTAACTCAAACGCTTGCAAAAGAAACAGAATAAACAAATGACACACACACAGTGTGTCAATTTACCACAAAATGACTCAGGGAGCTCATCAAGGCGTTGAGGCTTCCATTTCTCCATAATCCTGCGAGGAATATCTATTGGATCATCTGCATATTCTTCTGTCCTTTTCCCTTCATGGTGGTCCATAATAGTTACCATATTCTCTTTGGCAACAATCTCCATGGTGGGCTGAGCTCCAATAACACTATACCTCCCCTAACATGAATTACAAAGATCATCTTTTTCTTCGAGTTTTTCTCATGATACATGTTGAGATAAAATTTTTCAATGAATGAATTGAGACTGAGTATCTTAAAAACTTGTCCTTGTTGACTATTATTGGTCTGGATTTAGTAAAATCTAAAACTTACAACAGCAGAAACATTAAGACCGCCAGGCTCAACAGACTCGAACAAGAAGCTGGTGGCGTCCCTGTCATCTTCCTTCACCAAACAGCGGTAAGCAAGCACTGGAGTCAAGTGATCCGAGAAAACTGACCTAAAGAGAGGAATCAAATTCCCATGGTTTGCAGCTTCCTTGAATTCCTCCCATTGACAGACTGTAGAGCCCGCGAGTCCGCAAGACAGGGCAACAAAATGAATAAATCATCATATTGGAGCAAACACTATTAAAAAAATGAAAATGAACAGTACCCATTGACGGCGGGGAAGAGACAGCGGCGCATTTGATTATCCGGAAGCCGTCGGCCGAGGAGCAGGAGAAGAGAGCGACAGAGGATTTGGAAGTGGTGGCGCGGTGGCGGGAGGCAATGCCAAAGCGGCGGCGGGCGGAGGTGAGCGGGGGGTGGGACAGAGTTAGGGTTTCCATTGTCAAAGTCAGAGCATTTGTGAACTCAAATGGAATGGAATTTATAACAATGAGCGAAGGAAATGGATGGAGTCTGGTTTTTTGCTTCAAAGTTCAGTAGAGAGTGACCTTAGCAATTGAGGAAGCGTTAGAAGGTAAACGCTGGTCGTCGTATTTATGGCGTCCCTCCCAAATGGGCTTTATTACACTCTTTGTTTTCAAGCAGATTCTGATTGTCGTGACTGGGACCCGTAGGGACTGAGACAGTAGGTAAAAATGTAAAATATCGAAACTATGAATACCTTCTGAAAATACGACCTATCTTCAAATGGTTAGAGAAGAACCTTCTATAAATTGTTTGTCTACTCTACATAAATGCTTATCTTCATTACTTCATAGTCCAGACAAAAAAACCTTCCAATTTCATTTTGATAGAAGAGAAACAATATCTATCACATAAATTATATAGAAAATTCTCGGAATATGGATAATCATATTTTAGAATATACAAATGTTTTTAGTCGTATTTAGATTTTTTTTCTAAATTATAATGTCAAGAAAATAATATAGTTGATGGATAATATGGTATCCAAACACATTATTTGGAGAGATTATGAGCAAAAGAAGAGGAAGATGATGAATAGTGTAAAAGGTGTAGGAATTTAGAATTGGGTTTACAAGATCTTCCATAGGTGATATATATAGAGAAATAACAGGTCGAGTCACTAATATGAGTCTGATAGGCCCAACTACGTAAAATGACTAATCTAGTAGATACAAATGAATATGTGAGTTGTACACTAATATAAAAGATATCTGTAAAGCGTGTGTGGGCGCTCTCCAGATCTAATAGTCGAAGATCGGGGGTCCGAGTCTACATACTCTATCAGGAGTCCCCCACTCTGTGAGGCAAGAGTACTTGAGATGAAATGGAGTAGTGTTGTGTGCTGATTTGTCGTGCTTTGGTGGAGTACACAACTCTCATTGCTAAGGCACCTCACCCAAATTCCCAAGCTGATTAGTATTTATTGAGTACTCCACCCAGAAATCATTATTAACATAATATGTGTGATATTTATTGCTTAAATAGTATGTTGATCGTGTGAGGTGAAAAATGAAATGAAATGTATGAAATGGGAAATAGAAGTTAATACTCCTATTAGGGTCCGTTTGGTAGTTTACACATTAAAACTTTGCATGCAAAATGATTGAATTGCATGTAAAGTTTAGGGTCGCAAAATGGTTTGCATGTAAAATAGAATACACTGTTTGGTCATGTGTGTAATCTATTTTTATACATGCAAACTCTTTACCTTGGAAGTAACAATAGAGCTCATTGCCGGTTGACCAAACTAAACGGTGCCAGAGGGTTTATAAGAGAAAATGGATTGCAACCCTTAATTTTGAGAAGTAAATATTGTAAAACTTTTTAAAATACAAATGATGTGTTTCTAGCTATATATGTATTCTGAGAAGAGAGCATTTGTAAGCATTATACATGCCACGAGTCAAAATTGGCATTGGCTTAGCTGTACATAACAATATACCCTAAAACTGCAAAAGTAAAACAATAACCAGATTAAACTTCTTCTGATTCAATGAAGTGTTTTAAGGATTGCCCATCTGTACACACATTGCAAGTACTTAAAATGATAACTACTCGACTACCAGCAACCAGTATATAATACATGCCGCCAAGCTCAATTTTTCCTTTGCCACCATACAATTACTGCACTCTTCTAAAGCCTACATTTAGGTAGTAAATTCATATTTTACGCTCCTTATTCACGGATGTGAAATAGTTTACCCCCTCCCCCCATGTAAAATATTTTACATGGTACGGTGTAAAATGTTTTAGAAAAAGTACCCTACAATTTACATTATACATTTAAACCACAATGTTTGCATTCCTACACTTTACACGCAAAGTGTTTACTTTGCATCAAACCAAACGGGCCCTTAGAGTGCGCAATTGTGCGAGGAACATTTGTGCATTATTGAACATTAATATGTGCAAAAAATATGTAGAAAATTTATGACTATTTATAGTTTGCACAATATAATGAGGAACATTTGTGCATTATTGAACATTAATACATGCACGTTCTACAATATTAATGTGTGCAAAATATTACCATAATATTGTGTATACAATGATATTTATGGGGACAAAAATAAGGGGTGATTATGAGTAAATCAATCTGCACTAATAACAATGACTTGACTACGTGTTGTGCATTGTCGAACATAAAAATGCACAAAAAACGTACAAATTTAATGAGTAACAATAACGAATGTTGAGTGGGTGTTGCGCGTATTTGAACTTTAAAATGGGCAAAATATTAGATGATTTGGTTTTGGATTGAATAAATTTGATTAGTGGCAGTGTTGATTGATGATGCATTGACTTGTTATGGTTTAAACAAATTGTGATGAGTTGCAATTGTGCTAGAAATAGTTGTGCAGTATGAAGTTCAAAAGTGTGCTCGGAAAACTATATAATTGAATCCAAAACATTAATGTATCAAGAAAAATGACACTAACATAAATATATGGAGCCAAATTGGCGACTTTGCTACCTAGGGAGTAATATTGTATAATGTGCAGTATAATATAACAAAATTTAATTATATATATCTGAGCACGCATGCACGTAATATGATACTAATATATTCAAATAAATGTTCAAATTAGCGTCTCATTTATTTTCCCAAAAATGTTTCTAACATAAATGTACTATGTTTTCCTAAAAATGTTTCTAACATAAATGTACTCTAAGAGTATCTTATACTTTGAAATCAACCAATGATCAATAACAAACTATAACATAGCTAGTATTACTAGATTTTAAAAGGGATAAAACTGTAAAATGTCTTATATCTATTAGCAAACTAAGCATGCGCGCACAGACATAATCATGCAATAAAATTTAAATATATTCTTATCCGGTGCTCAGTAAGGATAAAAATACCAAATAAATACATCATAAAACTATAAAAATTTATTCCATAAGGGAAAATGATAAATATAAAAACTGTGAATACCTATTCGAAATAAAAACGTTTAAAATAATAGCACATACTTATTCTACAATATAATTGATTTTTAAAAATTTCAAAATGTGACTTATAAGACTTCTATACTTCATCTTTCTCATTGACAGTCACCTGGACATATAGAGATGACCCCGGTCAATGACTACCCGCGAGAGACCACCGACAATGATCACTATCAGTGAAACCTAATGTCCAACTTTAGTCGTGTAATACTCCCAAATTTTGAGTTGGAATTAAAATAACTACGTACTATTTTATCTTTTGGAGGGCGTTTAAAGAGCATAATTAAGTTTGGTGAAGTGCTTAATTGGGATCAAGACCTGGTCTGTTTGGGGAAGAATCAATGTGAAAAATTGAGTTTCAAAGAATCTGAGAGTCGTGCACGTCGTGCATACAAGGGGATGTGATAGTAGGGTTGCAGCTCTGATGGCATAGTTGGTTCACAAGGCATGCATACCACAATGCCCAAAATTTCAGTCACAGATATTCACTCGTATTTTCGGCCTAGTTTGGCCCAAATTCGATGTGTCAACATCCAACAGAAATGTTCCACTATCATGCTCTTTCAGAATTCCAGGCGATGTTTCTCTCATAGCACCGCTGCCTTGCCTTTTTTTATCCCTTACCAGCAACCTCCATATTGACTTCGACTTCCACCACGTATGGAGATTCATCACCCTTTTCTTCCTTGATTCTCCTTCCACCAAAACTCTGGCATGATCTTGCTCTTCTGAGGCACCCGATTCAAACACCAGATCACTACACTCTTCCACCTCAATTGGCATTCTCTCCATTAATGGTCAAAACAAAATAAATGCTAAATTCGAGACAGAGAAAAGAGGAGCAGCGAAACACACGACCAAAGCACACATTCACACTTGGAACGAACCAAACCCACGGCCAGAGAAAACACATCCGGACAAACATAGTGAGAAGGAATCTGATATGTGGACGGTTACGAAGAACCTGGGCAAAGGTGCTTCAAAGTTGCATAATGCTGACAGAGAAGATAAGGCACCCCTGTAGATCTAGCCGTATGGTCACTTGCTCTTTAGATTTGGTTAATCGAAAGAGAAGAAACATCCACTTGATGCCGCCGTATGGATACTAGGGCTTACATCCTTGAAAATCAAAGTTGTACGAAAAAAGCATGTGATTGGCTTATTTTAAGATTATGCTCACACAACTAAGTTTCAGCTCCATCAAAATTATACTGAAGAGATTGTCAATAAGAGTCGGGGACGATCTTTAGAATAGGTGGTAAGGAGGTAGTGTTTTTATGTCATTTTATTTTTTATCCTTGAAAAATGAGTGTTTAAAGTTTTTCTAAAATTATAGGGGCAGTCAATTGTGAGTGAATTTGTCAATAAGAGTTAAAAAGAATTCAATTGAATATAAATACAACTTTCAAAGTTAGTCGAAATCCATATGGCATGGTGGGTTAGAGTTGTCATTTTTTTAACCAATAAACTCACGAGTTTGGTGGTTTCGTGGATTAACATGCAGGTTGTGATTTGCCCAAGTACAAACATCTACTTTTGACTTTCATTGTCTTCAATACTAATCATTTGAAAAATAAATTATTTGCTGTTATATACTTATGAATTTAATTACAACCTTTGTTAGACTATTATTTCTATAATAACTATTCAAATAAATCAAATTACTCTAGCATATTTTTATGTTATACATAGTAATTGAAAATATTTTATTAATAAATAGTAGACTTTAATTACAAATATTTTCTCAAAAGATCTAATTGTATCTTTATATTTTTACAATGCTAGATACCATTTAATAGTTATCAAATTGTAGTATAACAGTGATTTAATTATATTTTTAATTAAAGTTATCAAGTGTTGTGTGCTTAGTATTTTGATTTCTTATATTTCATTTTATTACTATTTACCTATATACGAAGTATATAATATTGGAATACAAAAGAATGGAGTTTTGAAGGTGAATAATTTTTCCTTCATGTTAGTGTTGACACATGTCATTTTCCTACAAAGGATGTTGCCACATGTCAATAACATCTCCAAAGAGGTCTCTACTGGTTTGCTTTATTATATTATATTATATTTAGATGTGAATTTGATGACAATTAATATATCTACAAAGTTGTTCACAAATAAGCTCACATTTTTTTATTATTATTTAATAAACGCATCTTCCACAAACATTTTGGCCAACATACACATGTTTAAGCCATATTTTCACCCGTACAATCCACGGGTGAAAATTTTAGTACACTTTCATAATGTAGTTGCGAGTAAAATTAATTTTTGGGAGTGACATTTGAGAAGGTCTAAATTAAAGTTATCTCTCATGGGAGATTTAAAAAATTGTCAAGTTCTAAACAAAAAGCACTCTTTCACTTTAATTGTCTTTTCACTTTTTTTTTTTGAAAAGTCAGAAAAAATTCTCTCATTTCATGTCAAGGAGCGTGTTTTTTCAGGGAAAAACTTAAGTTTCAGTAATCAAATCATTGTCAAGAACAAATAAAATAATGGGCGGATGAACATAAAACCAAGAATGCAAATTGGACAAAAAAGAAACAACTTTAGCAATAATGTGAGTTGTGTTGTTCACCTGTTAGAAAATGAGATGCTAGAAAATTCTCCGGGAATGATTTGTTATTTGTGTGATTAACAAAGTCTTTCACTTTATCGCAGTGGCGGAGCCAGGAATGTCAAGTTACAGGGGCCGTGTCTTAAGGAATTTATATAGCCGGGGCCAATACTTAAATTTTCACTATATTTTTTACTACTTATGAATATTTATACATATGTATATACATCACAAATTTTTTCTTGCAGGGGCCACGGCCACCGCCAGCCACCCCCTGTCTCCACCCCTGCTTTATCGTATAATATACCAATCACACATTTTCTTCAAACTAAGAAGAATTTTTTACACCAAGTACCTGGTGATTTGATGACATTAATGTCACACTTTCAAAGAGAATGTCACATGTTTGAATCTCATTTAAGTTCAAGGATGTAGGGCTTAATAAAACATATAGTATAATAGATTAAAAGAATTTGACAAAAAAAATATTTTTTTACAAGGAATCTAATAATTATCAAGTCAAATAATTTTGGGAAAATGTAAACTAATAATCCAACCTTTTAGCGGTCTTCTTACAATAGTCCCACCTTTTCGTTATTCATGAATAATCCAACCTTTGCACATCATCTTCATTCACTGGTCCCTGATCGGTTGATGACCTCCTATTCCAAGTTATTTTATTATCTTTGCAAATCATTATACCATAAATCTCACCTTTTACAAAGATAATATTTTGCAAAGATAAGAAAATAACTTGGAATAGCAAGTCATTAATCGATCAGGGACCAGCGAATGAAGATGGGGTGCAAAGGTTGGATTATTCTTGAATAACGAAAAGGTGAGACTATTATAAGAAGATCGCTAAAAGGTTGGATTATTAGTTTCCATTTTCCCAATAATTTTTTAATACATGTCAATTGTCGCATGAAATTGACATTATGCACCCTAAAAATGACTTTGTGGATACTACATTGGGAGCCGTTGGATTGTGACATTTGGAAAGACAAAATAAATACAAAAAAATACAATTTGTACATGTCGAGTGCCGACTTACATGCCAATTTACACGCCCGTTTATACACTAAATATATTTTGTATGTGCATAGACAATTGAATTTTTATCATAATAAAGAAAATTGTTTGTGACTCCGAACTATCTACAAAGAGACATAATGTAAAATTCTTTAGCCTTTGAGCGACAAAATAGCTCTTCCAAATGCCAAGCTCTCCGCCACTTTATGCGGCTTAGGGTTTAGGCAGACAACTCCGCCATGGAGATAAAGACCGCGGCGATCGATATTTCCCCGGTCGAAGAGGAGAAGGAGGACTGCATCGCCCTGGATTCGCATCCTGTCTAGGGTTTCACCGCTAGAGTTTTATTTGTCCGCTATCGTCTTTTGGCGAGGAGCGGTGCCGTCTTCTGGCAATTCGTTCGTGGATAGGGAGATTCGGCTGGAGGCGACTCAAGGGTCGATCAAGGCGATGAAGGAAGAAGATGAAGTGAACGTGATCCGACCCCCTCCTGAACCGCCGTCGGTGGTTCTTGGAAGGCTGAGTGATGAAATTTATTTTTTGCTTTTATTTATTTTAATGTTATGAATTTGTCTGTGTTTGTTTTTTGTTTTATCTCTTTCGATTGTAAGACTGTGGTTTTAGATTTGGGTGTGGGAGTCTGGGAGATGGAATGACCTCATTAACCGTCTTTGGCTCATTTGTCCCCATTAATGAATCGGCGAGTTATATTGATGAGGCGATAAACTCTGAGTCTGCACTGGTTCGAGGGACGGCGGTTGTCAGGAGTTGTTTTGTCGGATTACCTACTAGCTAAATGATGCACCTCTTTCGATTGTAAGCCAAATTGGCAAACGATTTACTTGATTAATGGAGTTGTTGATTTCGATGATTAAAAAAACTATCTACGAACAGACAATTTACTTTTTCGGGATCACAAACAATTTCTTTTACTAAAACGAGAATTAATTATCCTGTGTATTAGGTGTATAGATAAAATACACTTGACGTGATACAAGCAGCATTTTTAAAATGAATAAAAGTGGAATAAGTAAATCAAAGTGGATAATAAATAAAACAAAAATCCTTTCCAAAAAAAAATGAACGTGATGCATTTTCAAAATGAAGGTGTTGTCGTTGAGGGGTTTGTGCAGTAAATACCGTTCAAGTCGTTTGTCATCTTGTGTTGCTGCAATACGTGCTCTACACGTATAACTCTACCACTTCTCGATTTCCTCCCTACTGCAAAACCACCCCCATCCCTCTACAATTAGGGCTAGCTAATCCTCATCCAGCTTATATAGTTATCACTCACAATCCGTCTTTCGCCTACATTTTGTTCTCTGATCGAATCTCCTGTTACAAGCGAAGCAGCCAGTTCTCTCACTCGATCGGAAGCTATGGTGGTGAAGGTGAATAAGGCTGAGAAGAAGATAGCTTATGACTCCAAGATCTGCAAGCTTCTGGATACGTACTCCCAGATTCTCGTCGTCTCCGTCGACAATGTCGGCTCCAAGCAGATCCAGGACATACGCGCCGGCCTCCGTGGCGATTCGGTCATTCTCATGGGTAAGAACACCCTGATGAAGCGCTCCATCCGCGTTCACGCCGAGAAGACCGGCAACTCTGCCATTCTCGCCCTCGTTCCTCATCTCGTCGTCAGTCCTCTCTCTCTCTAAATTTCTCTCACTACCTTCAAGTGTAAACTGCTACAACTTCAATTTCATCTCATTTTCATCGTTTTTTGAAATGTTTTACAATAAATCTGACAATGATTAGCATGTTTATAAAACAGAACAATGTGGGGTTGATCTTCACTAAAGGAGATCTGAAAGAAGTAAGCGATGAAGTTTCCAAATACAAGGTAAGTATGACGACTTAAACTCCCTACGTTCGATCTCAGATAATTATCATTTCTATTATTACCATTATTGGAATATTATTGTTATTAGGTACTACTTGGATTAAATTACTAATTATGTTAAACCCTGGATGATTATACAATATGAACCTCTGCTGCCGCATAACGATCCGGCCAGATCGCTTTTTCTTTTGTCAAATTGACTGGATGTGTGATGCATATATGACGGCGAGTCGGCGACGATAATTTGGTTTAATTTGTACTGCAGGTTGGGGCACCGGCAAGGGTTGGTCTGGTTGCTCCGTGTGATGTGGTGGTTCAACCGGGAAGCACCGGACTTGATCCTTCCAATACCAGTTTCTTTCAGGTCAATAATGTTTATTTGTATCTTTAATTTCCATGCAGATGATATTACAATCTGATTCTTAAATGAAGTAAAGAGTAGCATTTATTCCCGTCTTCCCAAAATAATTTGGCATGCATATAAGTAAGTGAGAATAAAGTAGATATGTATTGTCGTAGTTGTGTAAGAAAAAAATAATTAAATGTGTGCCACACAAAATTTCCAAAAATGATAAATGAGAAAAAAATTGGCACAATCCAAAATGAAAAGTTGGAAGAATTTTATGAGACGGAGGGAGTAATATACTCGTCCCTCCGTCCCGAAAAGGTTAATCAAATTTACTTTTCTTAATCAATGATAATCAACTTTGACCAATGATAGATAGTACTTTTTAATACAAAACTATTTTGAATATGAAAATTATATCAAAATGTTCCTTTTTCAAAGTATTTTTATAAAAGTATAAAATTTATAAGTTATATACAAATATAATAATTAAAATCATTGTTCAAAGTTTGCGATCACCTTCTCTATTTTGCAAAATATAAGTACATAGTTTGCAAAATTATTCATATTTTCAAAATTTATTAATATTACGCTATTCACCTGCTCTATTTTGATTACATTGTACTCCATTTGTCCCTCAAAACTTTGTCAAGTTCAACTGACATGGAAAATAATAAAGTACAAATTGTGTGGTTAAGATTTGTGTAGCTGTAAGAAATAAAACGAAACCACAAATTCATTCATTAAAAGGGAAAATGACAAAGTTTTTTGGATAACCAAAAAAGGAAAGATGATAAATTTTTAAAGGACGGATGGATTTACTTGTTTTTTAAGAAAAGAGGAATTTTATAGATAAAAGAAGAAAAATACAATGCGAAAAGGGAAAGAAAAAAAGGAAAAACAATAAAGGAGAAAAAAGGTGAAAGCTAAAAATAGAGCTAGTCTCAAGGAAAGTTTCTGGATTGAGATCTTGTTTTCATGTCGTGGCGCTTTTTGACTTATTATTGTGTGAAAATTATTACTACCTCTGTCCCAAAAAGGTACGCCAAATTGATTTTTTTAAATGATAATCAACTTTGACCTGATATTTTATACTAATATAAAATTCGATCTTATGAATATGAAAATTAAAAATTATATCAAAATGTTGCCTTTTCTCATAAATATATTAACAAAATTGAACCGAATACATTTCAGGTTTTGCCATGCACGAGTAAGACAATAAGATAAAGTGTGTTTTAACTTTTAAGAAATTGATTAATAATTAAGAGTAATTTATTAGGATTTCGGAACTAAGCAACCATTAACTATTCAGTTTTTAAATTCAGCCCGTAATAAGCAAAAGTGGATGAAGAATATACGGATTACAACGGGAAAAATTCCTAAATATGTGTAAATATGTTGAAAATTTAAAAAATATGATTGTTGTATTATTATCTAAACATGCGTAATTACTATCAAATTTGAAAAGTAGTGTTGTTTATAAAGTTAGTATAACCAAAACGTGATAGTGATTATTCATATTTAAAAAATAAAAACATAAAAATTCTATTTTGAAAAACACAAATGGAAATTTAATTGCACAAATAGGACTAAAAACCAAATTATTCACAAATAGGACTAAACATTAATAGCTCGTTTGGTGACTCTGTTTTTCGGCTTATCAGCCAACTTTTTAACCAAACACGTAACTTTCCATTCCCCACGCTGAATTGTATAATAAGAAGAAAAAGTAAGGTATGCATTATTTTTCTGGCGGTTTTGGCTGAGGTTAGTGTAGATGACAATTTTGACAATTTTTTCAGATAATTTTTCTATATTTTATTAATAAAATATTTTTAAAATATAATTTATTCATAAATCAGCAGAATAAACCAATACAGTCACTTTAGTCAGAATTTCAGAAATTTCAATAGAATCAGCCGATTATGCCGATTTCGATGTTACCAAACGGGCTCGATTTTTCTACCTTTATTACCCATGCGGGTATTAATTTATAATAAAATGGTAACAAAGTAATAAAATTTCAAACAAAATAATAAAAAATTAATATAATATTTAAAAAAATAAAAATTTAATAAAATCCGTCAGACCAAAATAAAAATTTAAAAAAAATGGCTAGTGGATTCTTATAATTCCAACTAATTAAAAACAATGGCATTTGGAAATGTGGGTCTTAATTAGTGGGTGCATGTTTTGTTTTGTTTCTTTGGTTGCTTTTTAGCCATTATATTTCGATATCAGGCTTCCAACCATTAAAGTTATTGCTTTAAAAAAAAAATATCAGTTCCTCCATTCGGAAGATGCAATTCCGAATCCCAGTTTTCATACAGCCTCACTTCATTCGGAAAGCCACCTTCCGAATCCCGTGTTTTCATACCCTAATGGGAACTCCCGTGTTTTGGCATGGCTTGTTGGAAACTCCCGTGGTTTCGTCATTTCCTCGGTATATGTATATGTATGTAATGTAAATTAAAATGGCGGGCAATGCAGGTGTTGAACATCGCAACAAAGATCAACAAAGGTACGGTGGAAATCATAACCCCAGTGGATCTAATCAAGAAGGGGGATAAGGTGGGATCATCCGAGTCAGCTCTTCTCGCAAAGCTGGGCATCAAGCCGTTCTCTTACGGACTGGTGGTGGAGCATGTGTATGAGAATGGGTCTGTGTTCAGCCCGGCGGTTCTTGAGCTGACCGAAGATGATCTGGTCCAGCGGTTTGCTGCCGGGTTGACCAATGTCATCTCCGTCTCTCTTGCTCTTTCCTACCCAACGCTTGCCGCTCTCCCTCACGTTCTCATCAATGCCTACAAGAACATCCTCTCCGTTGCAATTGCCACGGACTACTCTTTCCCAGAAGCTGACAAGATCAAAGAGTACCTAAAGGTTAGCCGATACTTTTGGCTCACTCATCCATCTTTACTTCTACTAGTTTTTTCACCCGTGCGTTGGACGGAGTGAATTTTGATGATTAACAAATTCTCTCATCTCCTAAATAATTATTTTTGGCTAAAGAGTTGAATAGGTCCTTGTAACGATCGTGTTTGCTTATTTCGGTCCCTGAACTAAAAAAGATCCAATTTTCACCCTGAACCGACAAAAAATAGTTCAAATTTCCGGTTTTTATGGATGAACACCTGATCACCTGGCATGTCACCAGTAAACCAATGATGTGGATATGTAAAGTTCAAATAAGTACTTGAACCCATCAAAGTTGTTCAAATCACCTCACCCCTAATATGAATATGGTAACTGAAAATTTAACAAAAAGAGTAAATGATATGAAAGCATATCCATTATGTTCCGCAACCTTGCATTCTGAATAAAAGACAATTTAGATGCATTAATATTAGCATATCAGTTCAAAGATATGGAAATAATATGCTTTAGAATAAGTGTAAGATTATAATCTTTAGATATAAGAGATTAAAATTATAATTGAAATTTTGTAGGAATAACGATACAGTTCTGAATGAGACCAACCCTAACAATCCAAGGTTGTCTAAGTGACTCGCTGTAAATATAAATAGTTCATTTCAGGAAATATGATATGTGATGGATAGTCTACCCGGGGGGTATCTTATCCGAGGGGTTATTGCAGGAATAACTAGAGAGAAGTCAGAGCAAAATAGGAGGAGAGAGAGTTGATTTATTAAATGAACTCAGCGTGGAGTTGAGATGTAGATTGTGTCGATTACAAGGAGAAATGGGCTGCTATTTATAGCAGCAATAAATGCGATGGGAGGACACGTGTCAGTAATCCAACGGCCGAAGGGTCACATCAGCCTAGTGGCACCGGCAGGGGTACGTCAACCGCATTGAATGCGGTTGGCGGATGTGACGTGGCATTAAATGCGGTGGTTGGCTGTCTCTAAAAGGAATCTTCGATGATTGAGCTTGTTCAGCCGAAGGCTCCCGGTGTAGCCGAGGGCTCCCTGTGTAGCCGAGGGCTCATTGCGTAGCCGAGGGCCCCTTGTGTGGCCGAGGGCTTGGTTCAGCCGAAGGCTTCCCCTGGTGCCGAGGGCATGGGAATGCCGAAGGCTCATGTCTTCGCCCGTTTTCTCCCAGCAGCTTCTTATGCCAGAAAAGGCTATCCTGTGAGTTTCGGAGCCTTCGGCCAAGGGGGCCGAAGGCACCCCAGTGTGTATTCTGGGCTACTTTGAAGCTTGGGCCGTTGTATTTGGGCCTGAGATGTCCCCTGGGCTCAATGGATTCGTGTAGGAGAAGTAGGAGTCTATGGGCCGGGGGTTCCTGGGCCATATACTCCATCAATATGATTAATGATTATTTATGTAATGCTCCATCAATCAAATGGGAATACATAATCATATATATGAGTTCAGATAAACCTTTTGAGTTCAATTTCAATTTCCACCTTATCAATTGCTAATCTTTTTAGTCTTGGGAATGTTAGTCTCATAGGAATACACAATATCCGATATAAATCAGGTATAAAACAAAACAAATGAAAGAGAAACTGAAGAGTAATATCCAAGAATGTATGATGGGGTTATTTGGACAAATACATGATAAAATCAATGAATATAATTTTTACATAAATCTCAATGAATGCCATTGCGGCATATTTACACAAACCAAAAACTCAAAGTGATGGAGACTTACCTGAAATTCAAAGAAGTTAAAGGTATAGATATGTTGGCAGAGATGATTTCGGCCAAGAAGAAGTGAAGAACAAACTAAAAGCTAGCAGTCAAATCTGTAATCGACTGGATTTCGGCCAAGGAAAACAAATGGAAAGGTAGGGAATCTGAAACCGGCTTGATATTTCGGGTGTTAACTGATTGGTAGTAGGTTCAAGCCAAAGGTGAACGAATCTGAAGTTGTTGATGATGTCTCAACATTTGCTGAGGCTAGTCTAATTTGAGAAGAAGAATTCATCGATCTAGCGAGGATGCGAATAAAGGGAATTTGAGGAGGAGCGATTTTAGACGTACAGGAGTCGAAAGAGAAATAAAGCTGAAGGCGGAAGCCGTAGATTGACCGTAGTAAAATCGAACGGATAATAGAAGGTGTTGGGATGAGCGGGAACTTTAAGAAGAGGATTGTAGTGCTATTAAGGAGAGGATTAGTTGGTCTACTCTCAAGCGAGGGCTTTTACGTTTTTTTCCGAGTAAATTTATACTCGTACGTGGTATGAGTGAAAGTTAAGAATTTTACTCGCGCGTCAAATCTCAAATTAGTATATACGTACTCCGTAGCACTCCTATGTGATACTACTTCCGTCCCAAAAAATTCACCATATTTGACTTTCCTTGGTTAATGATGACTAAATTTGGACAATGATTTTAATTATTATATTTGTATATAATGTATAAATTTTATACTTTTATAAAAATATTTTGAATAAAGAACATTTTGATATAATTTCATATTTAAAATGACTTCGTATTAAAAATACCATTGATCAAAGTTAATTGCCTTTGACCAAGAAAAGTAATTTGACAAACCTTTTCGGAACGGATGAAGTACTTTTTTCATAGAAATTGAGAAAGTGAAACAAGCTCTCGTATTTACCCTCTTAAGAAACTTAGGGGGGTGTATTCAATATGGATTGTTGTGGACTTTTTTTAATCCATGGACTTTTAAAAAAGTCAATAGAGTTTTAAATCCATAGACTTTTTTATGAATGAATTCTATGGACTTTTAAATCCATGGATAAGTTTATTGACTTTCAAAAAGTCCATAGACTTTTAAATGCGGACCAATATTGTCGTCAAAATTTTTACCTAGATTGTCGCTACCAATATGCCTGTGACCTGTCCGCATCCATCACCGGAGTTCCCCGCTGTCGTCATCGGAATGACGTGTCACCAACAAAATGACTTTGGTTGTGAAAGGGAATTAGGGACAATTAATTATATTAATTAATTAATTAAATTAGGGGTGAATATGTAATATTTATTCCCATTTAAGAAAAACCAAACATTTAATCATACTTTAAGAATAATGCTATGTTTTAGTCCTACCGTGAGTGATTTCCTCTATATAATACGGAGTACGATAAGGTGTGGCTTGGCTAAAGAAGAGTAGAGTTGGGGGGGGGGGGGGGGGGAGTAGGCTTGGCCTGAGGCCGGTCTGACTGGCCAGGGACCCGGCCCGGCCCGCCACTGTGCGGGTCCGACCCGGCCCGGCCCGCCACTGTGCGGGTCCGACCCGGCCCGTTGGATCGGTATCGATACCGCCCAACCCGGGGGATTAATTGGGGCGGTTCCGGAACTGCATATTTGAGGACCAGCCCGGCCGGTTCGGGCCCGGTCCGGGCCTTATTTGTTTTCTTTTTATTTTTTATTTTTTAGGGGGTGGGTGGGCCTATGGTAGGTAGGTTGGGTGTTTTGGAGGGGTTTGGGGGGTGAGAGTTGGAATATATTAGAAAACCGAAAAAAATGAACCAGCCCGGCCCAACCCGGAACTGACCCGACCCGATACCAGTAGACTCTCGGCCTGGTCCCGGGCCTTACCTAAAAAATTCCATGCCCGGCCGGGCCCGACTCGGAACAGAAACCGGGTCTGGCCCGGTCCATCCCTAGGAGGGAGGGGAGGAATGGGGTGGGACAGGATGAAGAACCAATATAAGAAAAGTCCACGGAAATCTTTGGTGAGGAGAAGAGACAATTGCATAGAATTTTTGCACTAAAAATGAGTTAAAAGTCCACGAGAATCCATGATTTTAGAAGTCAATAAGAATGAACGGAAATTTGAATACGCCTAGACTTTTATAGACTTTTAAAAGTCCGCATTGAATACACCTAGACTTTTGTGGACTTTTAAAAGTCCACATTGAATACACCTAAACTTTTAAAATCCATGGACTTTTAAAATTTTGCCACTAAATCCTAATACAATACACCCCCCTTAATCTGTTAAAGCCTTCCAATTCTAATTAATTAAACCAAAGAGTAAGGTTGAAACTGACATTTCACATAAGAACTTTGTCAAAGTAGGTAATTGTACTATCAATTGGAGAAGTTCAAAAGGGAAATTGGTATGTGCTCCGGATCAAATATCAATTGAGTTAGGGGTGGTCCATCGGTTCGGTGGTATCAGTTCAGTTTGAGTTGGTTTTTGTTTTTAGTCGGTTGGTTTTAGTGACTTTCAGAATAGGTGAAATTGAGAATCGGACAAGAAAAATTGAGTCGGTTTCTGTTGGTTTGTATCGGATTTGGTCAATTTTACATGCTTTGGTCAGGTTTTGTGGCCGGTTTTGGTTTGGGAGGGGTTTTAACCCAAATGTATAAACCCTAAACCGAATCGCCAACAAATTAGTCAATTTCAATCGATTTTGGTCAGTTTCAATTTCATTCGTTTTGATTTCGGTCAGTTTTGATTTTCACTTTTTTGTTCATGCCTTAATTGAGTCATAAATAATACTAGTACTATGTACGTTTTTGTGATTAAATACGGATCTGTTTATTAAGTACTAAAATACTACTACCGCTATTTTCTTCTAGGTGCCCCAAATATATACGTAGTAATTTTTTGTATAAGCATTTTAGATCTTGTTCAATTCCATTTTAGTTTAACAATTACTCCGTATTACCCTATATTTTCCATTTTCTTACAATTCTTTTTTAATTTTTATCATTAGCTTGCTTTATTCAATTTTCTATAGAATTCTTATATCTCCCATTATTTTGTCTTTAACTATGTAAAAAATCTACCATAGACGTGCAACTAAAAACATTAATGACTATGTTTCTATAAGACTTTTTGGATGAAAATATGGAATGTTGAGAGAGGATTTGGTTTCTATTTGACACACATGTGTTTTCTGTTGTAAAGGTTGATTTGTTTGAATGGAATATCTGCAGGGAAAACATTTGTTTCTATTTGATAAAATCAAAACGATCCCATCCCTCAATTTTCCCTCTTTTTTAAATTTCTTCTCAATTTGATTTGACACATTATTAGAATATAGAATTGTGTGATTCAAGTTTATTACGTAGTACGTAGTACTTGGTATAAAAGAAAGAAACCATATCAAAATTGTAATTCTCACTTTACAAAAAACGTAATTCTTACCCTAAGTTCACAAGGCGCCAATTTCAGAAAAACTCAAAAAAATGAGAAGAGAAATGTTGAAGAACTAAGAGTCTAAGAATCTAAGTCCTTTTAAACATATATCACAATACGTAGCACTCCAAAACCTCTACAAAACACGCTCTTAAGCTTAAGGTTGTTTCTAATTTGCAGGATCCGAGCAAATTTGCTGCTGCAGCCCCAGTAAAAGCTGCTGCTGCTGGCGGTGAATTTTCAACTGCTACGGCCGAAGAGGAGAAGAAAGAAGAATTTGAGGAATCCGAAGAGGAAGGTGGCCTTAGTGGATTGTTTGACTGATGATGAGATCCCAATGAGAAACATTTTGTCATTTTGTTTGCTATTAGGATTGCATACAAGGATCCTCTATGATGTTGGTTTAGTTCCAAATTAAAACAAGTCGTTATCTACCTAGGACGAGCAAAAAAAAATATTGAACTCACTTCCTTTTCCTGATCCTAGATGATTTTTAACATACATTACTATTCCTCGAATAGTATTTGTATTCTGATTATGTTAAGGAGAGTATGGTTCTCAATCCAACTGTTGACACTTGTTTGCTAGCTAGCTACAAGGAATTCAGGATCAATGAACACGTTTTTCGGGTTAGGTTCAATACAATTATGTGGTTAACCAGCTTTAGGATGAGCCCAAAAAAACTCAATTCCCTTTGTGGTTTACCGAGGGTTGTTATTATAATATAAAATAACTTGCTGCAATTGATCTAGTAACTTGCATAATCTGATAAACAAAAGTAACTTTTCAGTTTTTAAATTGAATGGATAAATTACGAACACTTTTGTTGTAATACTATCATCGTTATTATGCCAAGGGCATGGAATACTATGCTTCCTTGACCATTTGAGGACTTTCTATAATAGTATTGCAACAACATATACGGAGTAATAAATAGATTTAGTCAAATCCTCTATACTTGATCTATGCACCTAACCTATATTCCTTCGTTAGCAACTCATTCGTTAGCAGAAGTATAAGATCCCGCCCAAATTTCATCTTGGCAATTCCGTGGTCATTGAAGACAGTTACGAAAAAAGCGAACTCCCTGTTCAAGCAAAAACTGTTCAGCAAGCCGAGCCTCCAAACATATACAAAACCACAAAAAAATGCTTACCTGCAATGCAAAAGTGATGTCTGCTTCATCAACCATCAAAGTCACTCTTCTCAATTTAGAGTCTCGAGATTGTCCTATCTTTAGGAGCCCCTGCAAATAAGTTTACCCCTAAGTTTCTAGTTCCTTCCTATTTTTTCGTCAATCTGAGAAAATTAAGACACTTTTGTCTTTTAAAGACTCTTTTAAAGACTTTACCTGGTCAGCAAGCACTCTGCACATACTTGAAAGTTCCATAATACCAATAGCTGGAATTGAAGTTGATTTACAGACATCCATGTAGTGCTTGCTCAACTGCAACGTACACACCATATGCATGAGAATTTATTACATCCCAGATAAAAATAATGCTTGAATTAATATTAATGAACTATTTTTACCTCGCCTATTGTTGAATCCTTCTTTCCCCAACGAAACAGCTTTACAGCAGAACAAAGGATGATCTGTCACAAAAGGCCAGTTAAGTGATACATACCCAAATGCTAATAAGAATGCCAGAGTGTAAAGTAAAATACCTGTTGATGTTGGGGAAGAGACTGAATGGTGTCTACTGCGGGGGATTTGTATGCATTTGATAACGCCCTAGCAACATGCTCAACCCTCACCTAAACAAGTTGATGCAATAGTAAGATCAAAAGCCCAAATTGGAATCAAATTTGCAATAATGAACCTCAAGTGACTTACGATATTGTTATCTGGCATCCTCAGAGAAACAGAAGGGGGATTACAAACTTCTGTCTCAATCATAGACAAACTTGGGCTGTTGGTGGAGTTTCTAATCTCAGCTTCTAACACCTCAATTGCACTCCTAGAAATCCAGTAGAAACAAGAAAAATATTTATGGTTAGTTAAAATACACTTGAAAAAATCAGAGCTGATGTTTAATATGATTAAGCACGGGGTATAGAAATAATAGAATATGTTATTTTCACTTGAGTAGCAATAAAGTTGCAGATACGAAAATTGAAAAACATGTCACAAACCTGCAAATTGAAAGCGCTTTCCTCATATCTCCAGATGCAGTTGCAATTTTCTGTTATTCATTATGATGGAATGCATTTTGTCAAATCAAAGTTGCAATGCAAATCAAATTCCAGATTAAGAAATTGGGAAAGAATTGTGTGTGCACTATGAGAACATATGCTACTAATCCTACCTTTGCACATAGCTCCAGTGCTTGATGCTGGAAGATTGTGTACGGAAGTGCCTGTGGAAGGAAACATGCAAATGTATAAATAGCTCAGAAAATATCACCAATATGGCGCCTTATATACTAAAATTGAATTGGGACAAGGAAAAGAAGTATGTGGTAGTTACTGCTAATCTTTGTTGAAGAATCATGATGATCTGGTGCTTGGAGTATGCACGAAATGTTATAACTATCGGCTTGCCTGGGAAAAATGGCAGGACATATATTAGCACTTCACAGTGACTTTTGTTTATATATTTTTATGGAATGTATATTATTATATATCGTGATTTAATAAAATATTGAAGCTTAAAGTAATAAATATCACTCAAAAGTATTTACTTACAGTTCAAAGCCTGAAGTTTGGGAAGGAATCTATCAGCAAGGTCAATAGCATTAGCGATTCCTGATAAGGAGAGGCCAAATAGTGGTCAGTCTTGGAAAACTCCACTCAATATTATCAGCATCAAAACTAGAAATAAGCACATGTTCAAAAGAAAGACAAAAGGAACATTTCATACCTAATATAATACAACGAGAGAAAGGAAATGTTGTTAGCATAAAGAGATCGTGAAGTACAGCTCGGTCTTTGGTGATTAAATAATCCAACTCATCAGCAACTATTAACCTATTAGCAAATCACAATTACTCCATTATTATTAAAGAGGAAATACTACACGGAGTAAAATTTTCACAAGTTGCAAGAAAACCAAATAGAAAACACTAGAGTACGAGAATACATGAATTCGCCTTACATCATGGCGGTACCAGCTTGCTGCTTCACTGAGAACAATTTCTGGAGAAGCTGCAGTGGTGTAGTCAAACCACTAGGCTTCTTCTTAGGGTGAACCCTTTCAAGTATCTGTATAAGATAAGCAAAATGTAAGAAAAATTGTGCTTGCTCCAGCCTGCAACCAATTGTTTTCTATTAACAAACCTTGTTGAAAATTTCTGAAGTCTTTGTCAAAGAAGTACAGTTGATGGACAATACATCTGGTTGTTGAACATCCCCCTGAAGGTAATCAATATGTTTTCCATGGTTTAGATTTGAATGGTAGTCTGAGCAAAGTACTAATAAATCAATGATAATTTGCATCAAATGCTGTTTTAACCATTTCAATGTAATTTTATATGATGATTTATTGATCCTGAAGCAAATTACCTGCATACGCTAATAAATTACCCAAAGAAGTTCCCAGACAAACCATAATGTATCTGTTCGGACTCTAACAGTGAGTGTTTAAGATAGCTGCTAGCAAAAAATTAAAAATGCCAACAGCATTTAATGCATCAGTAACTCCATGTTACTGCATTACCTTCTTAGCCCATTCAATTAATTCTTCTTTGACCTTTTCCATTGAGAGTGACTTTCCAGTTCCTGGACATCCACAGACATACAAACTGCCAGCCTTTTCCTGCTGAACACATTGCTTGCAAAACTCCAGAACCTTATTTTGTTCAACATCTCGGCAAACTATGTTTGATGGAGCAGTAGATACGTGCAATGCCTTCTTCACAGCATTCAATTGCTCCATGTCTATTTTTAACAGATAAAAGCAGCGAATCAAATCAAAATTATAAAATTGAGTACCTTTGTAAATTAAATAAATATGAATATAGCAGCGTAGATCTATAAATTAAGTTCAATATGCTACGTATTGATAAAGACTGAAAATCTAATTGATTTATCTGATACAATTAAATTGAAGTACTTAACTGATTAGATAATGCCAAGTGATTTAAACTTACCTCTCGGGTTCCAGATCGGTTTGTCAGCGGAACTGTCAAACAACCTCTTTTTGACAGGAGATTTACTCAGTTTGATTGTTTTATCACAACAATCTTCCCTGACCCCCTATAATCGAGAGGAAAACCAGTCAATTAGAATCGTATAGAGGTTTCAAATCAAGGAGAGAAAACGTCCAGGTCAAATAAAGTAAATGATCATTATTACCATTGCGGGACTGCTCGGGCTATCAGCAAGGCATCGCCTAGGCGACTTCCACTTTGCTAGAGACATATCCACCGACGGGGGAGATGAACATATATAAGATTCTGTATCGAACATGCGCTTCTGAGGAGTAGAGACACGCATCTCGACATTGACAGTCACCGGATCCGCAGCTTTGATCCCGCCGGCGAGTCTGGGCGAGCGACGTGCGGCTAAAGCTGGCATCTTTGAAGATCTGGAAGGAAGTTGAGAAAATGAAGCTTTATGAGAAGAGTTGCGTTTGGAAGCATATACTCTGTAATCCATATAAGTGTTTGATGGCGTCGAGGGATGTGCGCGCGAAAGAGACGATCGTAACAGGTTTTGGCGCCATTTTCCAGTGTTATTTTCAAAACCACGTTTCCCTACGCACTTGCGGATTTTGCACTATTAATTCGAATCCGAACCGATAGAGAGGCCCAATAGGTGCAGCCCAGCCCAACTAATATGAGCCCTATAAGAAAAGGGAAATCTGTCTAAATAAGACCAAAATAATACTACGTATCATTTTCTCGAAATACGATAGTACAACTTAGGGATGGACCCGGGCCGGGCCGGTTCCGGTTCCGGGCCGGGCCCGGGCGGGCTTTTTTTCGGGTTACATGGGCCCGGAACCGGCCCGGGTTGATACCGGGTCCGGGCCTAACCGGGCCGGGCCGGGCCGGGCCCGGTTCAATGTTTTTTTTTTTTTTTTTTTTTTTATGACTTTCTTGTTATCTCCCTACCCCCCCCCCTCACCCCCACGCCCCAAACCTCCCTAAAACACCCAGCCCTACCCTAGGAAAAGAAAAAAAATTGAAAAAACCAAAAAAAAAAAAAAAAATGAACCGGGCCCGGCCCGAACCGCCCGGGCCGGTTCAACAAAAACAGGGCCCGGAACCGGCCCGCCCGACCCGCCAAAACGGGCTAAAAGCCCGGAACCGGCCAACCGGGCCCGGTCCGGTCCGGGCCCGCACAGTAGCGGGCCGGTCCGGTTCCGGGCCGGTTCGGCCCGGCCCAGTCCATCCCTAGTACAACTTAATGTGTAAAACTTCATTTTTTATATGAGGTTGGAAAAAAATATGTGCCCCGAATTATTGAACCGTCACTCAACTATCTAACGTTAGTGGTCAGAATTTCTTCCAAGGGTCGCTGTTGTTAATTTGCTTGAATCTCATTGTCATCGTCACTTTTACAGTATGACCACCACCAAAAGATTGATCTTGATTAGGTAAGATTATTAGAGGACAATTAATTAGGTTAATTAATTAATAGATTGCTTTATTTCAATGGATTGACGGTTGTGTTTGTAAGATCTTCACTAGATTTCCACCCCTGCATTTATCACAAAACGTCAAAGATGACCGCTAGTTTTGGGCCAACGGCCCTCCGATGGTTAAGTCAATAAAAGGCAACTAATCAATCTTTAGGAAAGGATCAAATCAGAAAGTGAGATAAAACTTGCAAAAAACATACAGATTGATATTGTCACCTTCCAACATGACGTCTTGAGATGGTTCAACGTTTTCGATACGTTGTCAGTAATTAAATGAACTTGTAAAGAAGTGACAAATATTAAAGTGACTTACAGATGGTACTTCTTTTTAAGTCGACGTCTCGCTTGCTTTCTAGTACTCAAAACGTCATTAGGATCGGTCGTTGGCCTCAAGCCAACAACCCTCCGATGATTAAGTTAGTGATCGTTTTTAGGTAAAGGAAAGTAATGAATTAAGCATTTGTATATTAATTTAAACAAATACCTTTCATTAGAACATGTCTACCGTCGGACAATATGCCCCCATCTGACGATTTCAATTGTCTTGTCGCCGAAGTGACTCATCAAGAAAGTGATTCGTCGCGCACTACAAGAAAAGTGCACATATACCGCACATAGACCAATATTTTTTTTGCGATGGCCGCATAACTGTCGTTAAAAATACTATTAACCACACATTTTTTATTTACCACATACAAAACATTGGCCAATGTTTTTACCACGGTTGTTGTGGCGACACACGTAAAACTGACGCAAAATTGTCGTAAATGTTCCTCCTTATGTTTTTAACCGTGGCCAATGTTTTTACAACAGCTTTTGTGGCCAATATTTTGATCAAATTTTTTGCGCATGTTTTTCATGAAATCTAGTTTACTCATATCAAATTTCAGCTCACAATTCCACCGGGAAGGCAGTCAAATGATTTTCTGAAAATACTGCGTTGTTTATATATATTAACTGCACACTTATCTTAAAAAATTCATTTGACTGCCTTCTCGATTGAATTTTTAGCTGAAATTTGGTATGAGTAAACTACACTTAATGAAGAACATGCTAAAAAAAATCATCAAAAAAATTCCATGGGGGACCGCCCCAAATAGCGAGCGCCGGACGGATCCTCCTGTCCATCCGGATGGACAAGATCTACCTTTTTCACACTCCCACACACCCACACACGCACGCACACACACATGCGTACGTGTGAGGGTGTTATTTTTGCGCGCGCACACACACACACATTTTAGCCATTTCAACCAGAACTTCATAAATTTCAACAGAACCAACCAATTCTGTCGATTTTGGTATTACCAAACAGGCTCTTAGTCTTTTAGGATGCAATTACTTTTAGTATTTAATAATTGTATTTTAACAATACAAAAACTTGGGGTCACAGGAGGAGCTTTTTTCCTTTTAAACTATTGTTGTTTTTTTATTACCTCAGGGGGCGTCGGGGGGAGGGGGTTTGGGGGACCTGGGGTAAATTGGGATCAATCCCACTCTATTGAGAATTGAACCCGAGACCTCTCATAAGGGAGAGTGAGTCGGCGACCAGCTGGACTGGCCCCCTTCCTCAAACTATTGTTGATCTTCTATGCATTTAATGCGTTCATTCAATTGATCAATTCAAGTTTTTATTTTTTATAAAATACGGGATGCTAGCATAAGTCGTCTTTCAATTAATTTTAGTATTTAATAATCGTATTGTAACAATATAAAAAGTTAAAAACACGGGGTCACAGAGAAGAGCTTTTCTTTTTGCTTTTAAACTATTGTTGATCTCATATGCATTCAATCCATTCATTAGATTGATCAATTCATGTTTCTATTTTTTGTAATATACGGGAAAAAATACGTTTTATAAGGGAAGTAAAAGTTTGTTTCTTTTTTAAACTGGACGACATTATTTTTCGTTTTAAGCATGTTTATTTGTTCAAAGAAACGATATGTGTTCAACACGCGTTTAAAATGGGAAAAAGCTAACTAGGATATTCAATATGCAGCTGATGTCCAGCACTTATATATCTTCATTTGAACTTATTTAAGTCACAAAATAGATCAAACTTGATCGGACTTAGATCAGATCAAACCATATAAGAATTAGATCAAACCATATAAGAATTAAATGGTAATAAAAGATACGAAGTTCATAAGACTAATCCTTACAACAAGCTGAGCAGTTCACACCAACTAGACTTCAAGAAATTAATATCGATCACTGATCATAGCTGGAAATTTAGGTGAAAACATCCTCTATTCAGCATTGATCCAACGCTTAACCAATGTTGAATCGATAACACAATCCATATAACACCATTACAACAACATGAACATCGTTCAGTAAACAGAATGCACTTAAGACTTTAATATTACTATTCAATTCAATACTAACATTAAAATACTAGATTCATTAAAATGATATAAAACACAATAAGAACTACAGAAAATTAATTTGATACCGCTAAACCTCAAGTCATATTATCTACATAAGTTCATTCACTCATCCACTGCCCCTAAATTTGATGGGGTACTTACGATCTACATATTTGATCATCTTCGCCAAGTGCTTGTGATGCTCATCTATCCAAATAAATTCATACGGTGAAGCAAAACTTTCGGCATACAAACACATAGCAACAACATTTTTGCATTTTTCGCCATTCAATATAATCTCTCCTTTTGTCGACATCTTAAGAACAGCTATCCATTCGTCCCAATGCCGGGTCGAGGCTCTGTGTTTATAGGAATAGAATGCTAATAGTCCATAATCATTGGCCAGAAGTTCAGATACCGGGATATCGAACATAGTAACCCATGATTCAGCTACACCATATTCCTTCATAGAAAGTATTTCAATGGACTTATGAGACCGATAGATAGCCACAGAAAGACAGTTATCTATCACTCCCAAATCTACTATTATTTCGCCTCGTCTCTCCTCTGCTATACCGGTAGGCAAAAGTTCAAACTTTTCACTCTGCGGATCAAAATAAACGATCTTATCCACCATTGAATAGCGGTGTCCCCTTCTCCATTGAGCATCAGTTACTACCAAATGAAGCGTATTCCGAAAGTGAAGGGAAGCTTTATCATCGAGTAAGAAATAAGGTAAAGTCACTTCTCTCCACTCTTTGTGTTTGAGGCTAGAAACAAGAACAATTTGGGGAAATAATATGATGATGGCCTTATAATCTCCAGAATGAGAATCGTAACAAAACCCCGAAGCCCGGATGCCTTCAGATGAATCAGCCAAGCATTCGAGCTCAAGCACTTTTACACAATTTCGGGTGGATGGATTCCATAGAAAAATATGGATATCAACAGAAACTAGCAAAAGTCCATTGCAATAACCCCAAACACGACACCCTCTGTAGGGTTTTCCTTTAAGAAAGCATAAATGCTCTGTGAACTCGTAAGGCTTTTCAAGGAGAAGGTCGTGGCTTACGGAATCAACGATAATTCTGTGCGGCTCGGAATACTCCGCCGTCTCTGATACAACGAGGAGTCGTTCTTCGCCGCGATAAGAGCGCTTGAAGTAAGAATCTTGTATCAAGCAGCGCCACTCTTTACATACGGACTGAAACCTAAGGAGAGATTTCACCGGCGATTTCGAGAGAATTGATCGAATGATGTCTGTCGGTAAATCTGACCGCATCGGCCTCGAAAACTTTTTCCGAGGAGAGGATTCGCTGAGCATGTTTTGCGCAGGGTTTACTTGTTGATCCGGATTTGTTCGTTAACTCCCTATGACTGAAGTCCTTCGCGCAATCCGGTTCCTTCAATGATTTAAATTCCCCGCCAATTGATTCGCACAATCCCGTAATTATGTCAATTCTACTTTACTCCAATCCTGCGCTTTCAATATATTATATCATCAAGTTTTTCTTTAATTAAAATCTTCCTTTTATTATTATAAATTATTTTTTTGTTAATCTTTTTGTGAATAATTTTGCTATTAAAAGACGAACATTTTGATCTAAAAATAAATAAAATTTGGAGTTTAAATTTTTTATTGTTAATTTATACCATTTTTTTTAAATGAAAGATTGTAAAGAAAAAATCACGAGACCTTAATTTTGGAACTTGGATCTATTATCTTTTTGTAACATTCTTCTAAACTCATTGTATTATTATCTACTCTTATTAGTGTCAATAATCTTGATTGAGATGATACTCGAACTTGCAACCTCCTCTTTGGGAGATCAGCAGAGATGCCGTCAGATCACAAAGTACTTGACCACTTGGATGGATCTACATTTACTTAAAAAAACATAAAAATGTACAGCCGATGAAATTTCATACTTTTATGTTTTAAACTTTATATACTCCCTCCGTATCACTTTTATTGTCACAATTTTCCTTTTTTGGGTATATCAAAATGATTGTCCCACTTCTATTTTTGCAAATAAATCCACTCCAAAAGTAGCTACAGCACTGTCACAGTGCTGCTACAGTACTGCTACAGTGTTGCTGCAGTACCAAAAAATTCATACTTTTTCAAAAAGTGTACAATAAACCTATAAATTTTATTAAACCACTACAAAACCCTACTGGGACAACAAAACTGATACGGAGGGAGTATATGATATTAGTGTCATATGAAAGGTCATAAAATATTACTCCCTCCGTCTCGCAATTAAGCTCACACTTTGACTTCACACAGATTAAGAAAATAAATTTGACTTTACTATGTAGTGTATTGTTTTGCACTGTTTAAATACTTTTTGACACTATTTTGATGTAGATAATTTGCCAAATAAGGAAAGTTTTGAAGTGTGAAGTTAATTTTGGGACTGCTCGAAAAGGAAAGTGAGAAGTTGTTTACGGGACGGAGGGAGTATGAATTTTGATATACTTTTTATAAAATTTAGGATTTAGAATATAAGCCACTTCAAATTTTGCCTCAAAAGTAAGAGGGTGGCTCCTGGGACATGCTCTCACTTTGGAAAAGAGCAAATTCAATGAAGAAATGGTCATTCCAAGCTTTACCAAGTATGTTAACCAATGCAGTGAGCAAGTAACACTTAGGCCCCATTCACTTGAGACTTAATGGGCTGAATGGCTCTGGTGACTTAATCGGTCAGTTATAACTTTGTTTACATATGACTTACTCCCTCCGTTCCTTATAACTTTGTTAACTTTGTTTTTTTGGATGTCTCATTAACTTTTTCACTTTCCTCTTTAAGTAAAGAATATATGGTTCCAATTAATTCTCTCTCATCTGCACAAACCTCAATCATACCGTTTTTACTTTATTAATCCCCGTGCTAATCAAACTTGGCAAAGTTATTAAGGACGGAGGGAGTATTTTTTAAGTTGACTTATTCGGTACGTTTTTTGACTTAACCGTTCAGCAGAATTTTAATACTCTTTGCCGTTCAGATCTTCTGCGTAAGAGCTATCTTCGTTTTATCCCTGAGTCTCGGTATACTTCGCTTCTCTAACATCACCGTTAATGCTTAATACCCAAGCTCGTGACCTTGCCTGTACCTGCGAGCGGCCTATGAAAGAAGCTTCTCTGCCTTCTTCATCTAGGTATTAGCTCTCCTGCTTTCTTTATCTAGGTATTTGCTATTTTTGTATATCTATTTAAGGTTTTGATTTCTTTTTAAGATTGCACAGTTTTCCTTATTCTCAATCTAATTGTTCTCTTGTTACACAATCTATGTTTCCAATTTGCTGGTAATTTGATTCTATTATATATTTTCATTTTCTTTGTAGACGTTTGAGTTCTTTTTCCTTCTCTTCCACTTTGGCCCTTAACAGGCTCACCTCATCAAATTCTTTCGGGGCTATCATCTAAAACCACACTTGCAGGGCTGTTTTCTTTTCCATTGCCAGGGAAGTTCTCCTGCACCAGTTTCTTTGCAATCTTTGTTGAGGTGAATTGCTCCTTAAGACATTTTAGTTCCTTCTGAGCAAGCCCAAGTTGGTTTTCTAAGTCAGAAATGGATACTTTACAAAAAAAAAAGTCAGAAATGGATGATCACCAAGTAATTTGGGGCTCTGTTCAGTCAATGGCTGATCCCAATGAAAAGGATGATTATACCTTCACTATTTATATGTCATTGAAGTACATAGTAGTAAACCAATGAGCTTACCATGTTGTTGTCTTATAAAAATTACTCCGTATAAAATTGTAAATGGTATTAAAATGTATAGGTGTAAAAATAATTGTATATGGCAACTTCTTTTACCGTATGGTCCGTATCACTATATCTGGGACATCATTTGTCTGATTGACATCTTTGGGTAAATAAGCTTTAATTTGGGAGTTGCCTTGAACTAATAAATTAGCTTTGATAGTTTCGTTGACATATGTTAGGTTGATATGGTGGTGCAAAAAATGATATTTTCTCTTATAAACTTGTTCAATACTTGATACTATAGTATCAAAAAAAGGATTGACAACAACACGTCATCATTTTTATATACATTAAAGTATCATAATCTCATAGATTTTTGTAACATTAGCATATCACTTATTTATATGGTATCAAAGTGTCGTTAAGTACACCAATGCAATTGTATCACTATATTCTATGATATTAAGGTGTCACAATTTATTGATACTTTTACAGTAAAACTAATTTTAGTGTCACAATTTCAAGTTCCAATCATTCGTTGACACTTCGAAGTGTCACAATTTTATGATAATTTAGTGTCACTATAGACCATTACTTTATTATATAAATGATCCTAGTTTAAAAATTAATAATTAAATTAATTAGATAAATATATCTGATGGACAATCTACCCGGGGGTATCTTATCCGAGGGGTTATTATGGGAATAACTAGAGAGAAGTCAGAGCAAATAGGAGGAGAGAGAGTCGATTTTATTAAATGAACTCGAGATGTGGAGTTGGGATGTAGATGATGTCTTACAAGGAGAAATGGGCTGCTATTTATAGCAGCAATAAATGCGATGAGGGGACACGTGTCAATAATCCAACGGCCGAAGGGTCACATCAACCGGTTGGCACCGGCAGTGGTACGTTTACCGCATTGAATGCGGCAGGCGGATGTGACGTGGCATTAAATGCGGTGGTTGGCTGTCTCCAAAAGGAATCTTCGATGATTTGAGCGTGGCTGGCCGAAGGCTCCTGGTGTAGCCGAGGGCTCCATGCGACCAGGACCCCTGTGCAGCCGAAGGCCTCTAGTAGCCGAAGGCCTTATGTGACCGAAGGCTATGATGCCGAGGGTTTGGCAATGCCGAAGGCTCATGTTTTTCGCCGTTTTCTCCCAGTAGCTTCTTATGCCAGAGAAGGCTATTCTGTGAGTTTTGGAGCCCTCGGCCAAGGAGGCCGAAGGCATCCCAGTGTGCATTCTGAGCTACTTTGAGGCTTGGGCCGCTGCATTTTGGGCCTGAGTTGTTCCCTGGGCCCAATGAACTTGTGTAGGAGAAGTAGGAGTCTATGGGCCGGGGGTTCCTGGGCCATATACTCCATCAGGAGTCCCTCACTCCTTTGCCGAAAAGGTACTTGAGGGAAAAGGAGTAGATGTGTTGATTCTTCTGGAGGCTCCATCATTTAGTTGGGCGCCTTTGCTTGAGAACTTGCTTTCTGCCGATTGCCGAAGGCTCCCCTCAGTCCCTCACATGTCGAGGGTTTTCTGAGGGAAGGTATTAATAACCTTCGTGTGTTCGCCGGGGGCTCCCCTCAGTCCCTCACATGTCGAGGGCTTTCTGAGGGCAGTATAACACCTGTATGACTGCAGAAGGCTTTCCTCAGTCCCTCACATGCCGAGGGTTTTCTGAAGGAAGTATAACACTTGTATGAATGCCGGAGCCTCTCCTCAGTCCCTCACATGTCGGGGGTTTCCTGAGGGAGGCGTAAATAATATCCGTATGTGTTGTGATGAGGGCTGCTTCATTTCCGCAAGTGGCTCGTGGAAAAATTGTGATACTCCGCCACTGCCGAAGGGTATGTTGAAGCATGTACCCGAGGGGTTGTACTGTGATGTTTGCCCGGAGGCCGTATGCGTCAATTGTAAATTGTTGCATGAAGAAATTTTTGTTGTGTGTGATCCCCGAGGGGTGTATCCCAGTCCCCCACTCCTTTAGGCCGAAGGCGAGTTCGGGCTGAAGGAGTCATGATGTGTTGATAAGTTCCCGAGGGGTGATGACATTGATAAGCCGGAGGCTAATGCCGCCGCGGTCTTGAAGACGTTTGGTGGAGTTCATTGTCTGAAGGCTGCGGAAGCGGTAGCCGGAGGCTACCATCCGAGGGCACGCCAGTGTTGCCGATATGTAGCCGTTGAAATAGAGCCGTTGCAAGAGGGTTCGACGTGGCCGGCTGTAAGGAATAATTGTATTTAGATTTTGATGATGCTAAACAGATTAGAACATTAGAGTTCCCCCTTTAGCTATGATGTATTAGAATTTTCTCCTTGTAAGTACATTTTAGAATAGTCAACTGGCAGAAGACCTGAAGATCCTCTGTTGATAGACTGCCTAACAGATCCTCTGTTAGAATTTTGCTTGACAGAAGACCCTCAACTCCTCTGTTAACCTTTTGCTCCTCAGATGTACCTATGGTATTCTGTTGGACTTTCTCTAGTCAGAAGAGCTCGAGACCCTCTGTAAACCAGCAGAAGATCAGACACTTAGAAGTTTTTGACAAATACTTCAACGGAAGATTCCCTCAACGGCTAGCTCATACTCAACGGAAATACTACAAGACTGCATTTAATGCTCATTTAATGAGCCCCATGCTCCGAAGAGTAAAAGCTGATGATTGACCGAGATTCCTGGAAAGCCTATCCCAAAATAGCAAGCCGCCAAACTTGCGGGCCCAGCCGGTCAACTCAAACTGTACGTGCATTTAAAGTAGTTGTCTCCTCCTCCAACGGGAAGACAGCCTCAGTATAAAAGATACTATTCGAAGAACAACTTGGTAACTTTTGCCACAACTTGTGCTCTATTTACAAAAAGCCTTCTTGAAATTCAACACTCCAACTCCATCAACAAGAAAGGCCTACGTTGGGAAGATCATAAGTTCACATACTCTTCATCACCAACAAGGGCAAAGTTCCTACTGTTCTTCAACTCTTCAAGCACCTCATTACAAATCTTTTGTGACGAAGCAAGTTGGAGAAAACTCTGTTCTCAACAGAACATCTTCTACAAAGAAGGACGTCTGAAAGTAGCTCGAGTAGTGAAGTGGAGATACTTCAAGGAGACTCAGTGAAACAAGACCAGTCTTAAAGGAAGCAAGGAAGTGCATCCCAGGAGACATCTAGACTTGAAGAAGACGTGGAGAGCTTCTTAAGTTCTAGGGACTAAGGCGTTGTAACCGTTGCTTTACAAGCTTAGTGGAACAGTGGATTAGAGGAACGAGTTGTTCCTTGAACCACTATAAAAATCCCTGGTGTTATTTACTTACAGCTTTTATTTCTTGCAAACTGATTAACTCCTAAGAAGTGGTATCTGTGTTCAGCAGAACACCTCTAGTGAGTTACCAGAAGGCCAAGTGCCTTTACTCTTCTGTGAGGCTATCCCGACAGAACACTTACCAGAAGATCTCCGCTGCCAGTCTGTTCTCAACAGAACAGACTATTCTGTTTACCTTGGTACTTGACTGGAAAAAGTTAAAAACCATAACAGTCTATTCACCCCCCCCCCCCTCTAGACTGTTACCAGATTAACCGGGACCAACAAGTGGTATCAGAGCCTCCTTGTTCTTGTAATCTATTAGGTTACTCCTTGAACAAAGATCCACTTGTTCTTAGCCTCCTTTAAAACCTATTATGGATAACTCTCTTGCAAAGCATCTCATGTTTTCAGATCAAAAGTATGATGACTGGAAGATTCGGATGAAAGCCCATCTCTGTGCCCTCCATGATGAAATGTGGGAAGTCCTTGAAGAAGGACCCTTCACCAAATTCATGAAGATAAACACTGCATATGCTGCTGATAAAACACAGCCTGAGATGATTGAAAAGGCCAGGTCTGAATGGACCAAGGAAGAGAGGAGACAGTATAACTTGGACAACATAGCCAAGGATATTCTCTACAAGGCTATAGACAACAGATACTTCAACAGAATAAAGAAGTGTAAAACTGCCAAGGAGATATGGGACAAACTTGATCTCATTGGTGCTGGAGATGAGCAGGAGAGAGACAACAAACTGACCATAGCCATGAAGAAGTTTGATGACTTCAAACTTCTGCCTGATGAATGCATAGCTGAGATGCATGCCAGACTGCTGATCCTTACAAGTGAAATCTCTGAGCTTGGAAAGGAACTCACTATTAAAGAAGTAAATCTGAAGATTCTCAGAGGACTGCCCCCAGTCTGGAAGATGAAGGTTATTGCTGTCCAAGAGAGCAAGGACATCAAAACCTACCCAACAGAAAAGCTGATTTCTGATCTCAAAGCTTATGAGTTTGAGATGCATGATGAGAAGGAAGAAGTTCATGATGAGAGGACCACCACTGCCCTCACAGCCAGCACATCCAAGGTAAAGGACTTTGACCCTTCTACCCTTTTATCTGATGAATATATGGCTGCCTTTGCTAGGAAGTTCAAGAAGTTCATGAAGAAGGATGGAAGAAGCCCATCCTCAAGCAGAAGATCATTTCAGAAGACTAAGCCCTCTGAAAGCAGTGGAGAGCTACTCTGTTACAATTGCAGACAGCCTGGACACTTCAAGGCCAACTGCCCCCATCCAAGAGTGTCCAAGAAGCAAGGACAAGATGAAGAAAGAAAGTATGAAGATCAAAACCGAAGAAGGAAAGCCTTCATCTCAGAACAAGTCGAGAAAGATCCCCTCTCTGAGACAGAATCCAGCTCAGATTCAGACTCAGATGAAGCCTTCTGTTGCCTTGATACAGACACAGAAGATCTATGCCTCATGGCTCAATCTGATGATGAGGTATATTCTACTGCTGACTCTAATTCCTCTTCGGTAGGCACAGCCTTAAATGATGATCCAATGTCATCATTTTGGGAAGAGTTCAAAACTATCCAAGACACTTATTCTTTGATTAAAGAGGAGAACAGTAAACTAAAGTTAGAAATCTCAGACTTAAGAAAAGAGACTGAGTGCAAACTTGATCTCTTAATTAAGGAAAGAGACAAACTGAAAGTTGAAAATGAGTCTCTTCTAAAAAGAATAAGAGAAATTGAGAACCTCGAAATCAGATATGATAGTCTTTTGAAGATGCAATCTTCAATAAAGAGTATTGATGATACTCATAATCTCACCTTTGGTCTTGGATATGTTGAACACAAGTCTGGTGAGCCTTCTGTAAAGTCTAGCATTCAAGTTGCTATGACTGATAAGGTCATAGTGCCACAGACTTCTAAACCCATCTGTCATGCTAGTACTTCTGGTACTAAAGTTACTCATGAGAAAGTCCCACCAGAGAACCAAATACTAAAGACCAAACCCAAACAAATTTTAAAAACTGATGAATCTGGCAGAAGATCTAACAACCTAAATGGGTTTCAGAAAAGTATTAATCAAAGGCAAATAACTAACAGACCTTCTCATGATAATCGTAACAGAAACCACTATCAAAAAGGCAGATATCAAGAGACAGTTAACTTTAAGCAAAAGAGGTCTTCTGGTCAACCTCAGAAGCCCAAGGTTAAGCGTTCCTCTGCTCTTGATAATATATGGGATTTCTTCCCAACTAAGAAGGCTATGCAGAAGTATGCAAACAGAAAGCATGATCCTCACAAGCATCTGCCCAAAGTGAATCATACATCTGTTTACTACGACTACCAGGTGGACAATGGGTACCATCCACCAAGGTTTCAGTTGATGAGACCAAAATGGTACCAACTACCAAGACTCCATTACCCCCCAGGACCCAACACTGCTTGGGTACCTAAATCTTCTTTTTAATTTTGCAGGAACTGTGTGCTGGAGCTATCTCAGAACAACAATGGTTTATTGATAGCGGATGCTCCAGGCACATGACAGGTGACAAGAGTTGCCTAACAGGGCTCCAGAAATACAATGGACCCCGAGTCACTTTTGGAGGAAATGACAAGGAAGGTCAAACAAAAGGAAGAGGGAAGCTGATCAAGAACCAGATAATCATTGACGATGTCTCTTATGTTAAAGGTCTGAAGTTCAACCTGCTGAGTGCTAGCCAATTCTGTGACAAAGGCTACACAGTTGAATTCACAAAGGCCTTCTGTTATGTAAAGCATGAGACAACAAAGGAAGTGGTTCTTACAGCGAAAAGGAAAAAGAACATCTATGTTGTTGATTGGCAAACTGCAAAAGATGGAGTATGCCTGATAGCCAAAGGAAATTCAAGGCTAAGCTGGGATTGGCACAAGAAGCTTAGCCACCTGAATTTCAAAACCATCAACAAACTGGCAAGGGAACACATTGTAGAAGGTCTGCCAGACATTGTGTACAAGAAGGAGATCCTCTGCAGTGCTTGTCAGAAAGGCAAACAAGTGAAGACTTCATTCAAACCAATTGCTGGTGATCTCTCTACTAGCCCTTTAAATCTGATTCATATGGATTTATTTGGACCAGTTGAAACTCCCAGTGTTGGTGGAAAAAGATATACCCTTGTTATGGTTGATGATTACTCAAGATATACTTGGACTGTGTTCCTAACAAAGAAAAATGAAACTCTTCAGAAATTGCCATCTTTGTTAAAGCAACTTCAGACTGAGAAGAACATGAAGGTTAGGACAATCAGATCTGACAGAGGAACTGAATTTGTCAACAAAGTGATCAAGGACTTCTGTGATCACAATGGAACCCGTCATCAACTCTCTGCTGCCAGAACACCTCAACAGAATGGTGTTGCAGAAAGAAGGAACAGAACACTAAAAGAAGCTGCAAGGACCATGATTGCTGAATCTGGATTGCCAACTAGATACTGGGCTGAAGCAATCAACACTGCATGCTACACCCAGAACAGAAGCATGATTCACAAGAATCATCAAAAGACCCCCTATGAACTGTGGAAAGGAAGAAAACCCAACATCAGTTATTTTCATGTCTTTGGATGCAAGTGTTACATCCTTAACAATGGGAAGGAGCATCTAAAGGTATTTCAAGAAAAAGCCGATGAAGGTGTGTTTTTAGGCTACTCAAGCACAAGCAAAGCCTATAGAGTACTCAACAGAAAAACACTACAAGTTGAAGAATCCATTCATGTCAAATTTGATGACAACACTTCTGTTGAAGAAATATCAGAAACCCTGAGGGAAACCAATCTTGAAGACAAAACCTCTGAAGCCACAGAAGAGGTAAACCCAGTGTTTCCAACCCCTTCTGGTAACCCCCTTCTGTTGGACAAGGATGAAGAAGAAGACTCAGAAGATGAACAACCAGAAAAACCCAAACATCAATTAACAGAGCCTGATCTAACCTGGTTAAGAGATCACCCCCCTAATCAAGTGATCGGTCAAATCACCAGTGGAATTCAAACCAGATCATCATCCAGAAGAGAAGCCTTGTACACCTGTTGCATTTCTCAAATGGAACCAATGAGTGTAGATGAAGCTCTAGAAGATTCAGATTGGATCAATGCTATGCAAGAAGAGCTCACACAGTTTGAAAGGAATCAAGTATGGGAACTTATTCCTAGACCAAAGCATCAGAATGTCATTGGAACCAAATGGGTGTTCAAGAATAAAGCAGATGAAGAAGGCAACATTGTAAGGAATAAAGCAAGGCTAGTAGCAAAGGGATATTGCCAAGAGGAAGGCATAGATTTTGATGAGACCTTTGCACCAGTTGCAAGACTAGAAGCAATCAGGATCTTTCTTGCCTACGCTGCCTACAACAACATCAAGGTCTACCAGATGGATGTCAAGAGTGCATTTCTGAATGGAGAACTTGAAGAGGAAGTCTATGTTGAACAACCTCCAGGTTTTGTCATTCCTACTCAATCCTCTTGTGTCTACAAGCTAAGAAAGGCCCTTTATGGTCTTAAGCAAGCTCCCAGAGCCTGGTATGACACATTGTCCCTATTCCTAGTAAACCATGGGTTCACTAAAGGAAAGGTTGACAAGACCTTGTTTAAAATTTCTGTTGCTAATCATATTCTGTTAGTACAAATATATGTTGATGACATTATATTTGGAAGTACTAACCTAGAATTATGCAAGAAATTTTCTCAAGTTATGCAGAAGCAATTTGAGATGAGCATGATGGGAGAACTAAGCTACTTCCTGGGATTGCAAGTCAAACAAGTTCCAGAAGGGATCTTCATCAACCAAGGAAAATATACTAGAGAATTGATCAAGAAATTTGGACTAGATGGGAAGTCTTCTGTCAAAGTTCCTATGAATGCTTCACAAGGCATTGGACCTGATGATGAAGGAAAGGATGTTGATGCAACACAGTATAGAGGAATCATTGGATCTCTTCTCTATCTGACTGCAAGCAGACCGGATATTTCATTTGCTGTTGGAATCTGTGCCAGATACCAATCTAAGCCCAAGGAAAGCCACCTAGTTGCTGCTAAGAAGATCATCAGATATATCAAAGGAAATCCAAATGCAGGACTATGGTATCCCAAGGGAGGTAACCTTGAACTAATTGGTTACTCTGACTCAGATTTTGCAGGTTGCAGGATGGACAGAAAGAGCACTTCTGGTCACTGCCAATTGCTAGGAGGGAGACTTGTCTCCTGGTTCAGCAAGAAGCAGAACTCCATCTCAACAAGTACAGCTGAAGCTGAGTATATTGCTGCTGGAAGCTGTTGTGCTCAACTACTCTGGATGAAGCAACAACTTAAAGACTATGACATTCTGGCAAAGGAGATCAAGCTCCTCTGTGATAACACAAGTGCCATTGCCATCACTCAGAACCCTGTGCTACATTCCAGGACAAAGCATATTGAAGTCAGACACCACTTCATCAGAGATCATGTGGAGAAAAAGCATATTTCCATGGAGCATGTTCCCACAGAAGATCAGTTGGCAGATATTCTAACCAAGCCTCTCTCTGAGGCAAGGTTCAACAAGCTGAGAGAAGAACTTGGAATGATGGATGACATACCCAGAGAGCATTAAAGGGAAGATATTCTGTTGATAGACTCTCTGTTGCAGAACCTCTCTGTAACAGAACATCTGCGGGAAAGGACTTCTGTTACACGGCCCCTCTGTGACAGAAGCTATCTTATCGGTTCACAGAAGGTTGTGGACTTAAAAAATTTTGAGAAATCCGAGTTTTGACCTAAATTACCTTTTGAAGGTCAATTACTCCAATACCCCAGTCGTTTAAATAATTACTGCGCCCCGTCGTATTTAATAGCACGTCCTATTTATGGCCACGTTCTGATAAACAAAACCTCGGGAACTGCCAAAATTATCTCAAACGTCCACTTAATCCAAATCATATATATACCCTTCGTCCCCAATCTAATATCCTTACTGCTTCCATTACTCTGAAACTCTCAAACGGCAAGAATCCTAAAGCTCTCTAAACCTCTTTTCACTTTCCGACATGGCTGTTATCAGCTTCAACTCTCTAACCAAATCTCAGAAGGAGAGCCTAACCAAAAATGTCCTCACTGGGATGAAGTGCGACCTCTATGCACTACCAAAACTTGCCGAAGACAAGGACTTGGTGGACAACATCATCACTGGACTTGAGATGTCCCAACTAATCAAAATCATAAGCTTCAATTACTCTCAGTACAGCACTCAAGATGTGGTTGAATTCTATCTCAATGCTGACCACAAAGGGGAGGTCATCACCTCCACTGTCAATGGTGCAAAGGTAACTATCACTGCTGACATCATCAACAACCATTTCAAGATACAGACTGTGAATGCTGACATTGGATTGCTTGACCTTGACACCATCTCTCTCTCCGTCGACGAGTTTGCCTTGAACTATGGAAGATCAACGGAGAACGTCACAAAGCTCTCTGGGAAGAAATACTTTCTCAAGAGGGATATAGAGATGTTGGTGAACATTCTTCACAAATGTGTCTGGTGCAGATACTCCTCCACAGACGAGTTCACAATCTCTCAGGCCAAAGCAATCTACGCTATTCTACATGGTGGCAACATAAATTGGGGTCAGGTGATTGTCAGGTCTCTGATAGAGTTCGTCAAAATAGCCAAAAAGAAGAATGCTGAGACAGGCCTCTACTCGGGCAAGGTAGGTCATGGGCTGCTCATTTCTGAACTTCTATTGAAAGGAGGTGGCATCAGAAATCCAAACAATGTTGACCACACCAAACTAATCTTCATGTTCACAACCAGCGACAGAGATGCTGCTATTAAGGCTGAAATCAAGAGAATGGCAAAGCTAGAAATCAACAGACAGAAGATGCAACAGAAGATCTCCCAGAAAGTCTCTGATTCTGAATCTGAGGATAATATTCCTCTAATTCAGAAGGTGGCCAAGAAACCTGCTGTTAAGAAGGCCTCTTTAAAAAGGAAGGTGACCAAGAAGCAGGTCACTAAAAGGAGAAGACCTTCCCCTAGTTCAGAAGAGTCCACCCCCTCTGCCGCTCCTGAACCGAAGAAGAAAAAAATATCTACCCCTGCTGTTCCCATCTCTGAGGAAGCAGCTGATGCTCAGGGGGAACTAGAGGATTCTGTTCAAACAGACCAGCCCAAGAAGATCACCTGGCATGGAACAAGGATTGTTTTTGATTCCTCCAGCAAGTCAGAAGAAGTAGTTGGAAAAGAGGATGCTGATGGTCAGGGGGAACCTGAGATTCCCTCTTCCCTTGATCATCAGGATGTAGATCATGTGATTCTCCCCTCTCTAGAACCTCTCTCCACTAACAACAGAACACCTGAAGAAGAGGAACCTCAAGGTGACCTTCTCAGAGCACTAAACAAACAGTTTGCTAGAGTATTGGAATGGAGAAAGTGGAGACTAGGCCCTCTGTCCAATATTCTGAGATACTTTGGGTACTACTCCATTGAAGAAAGGGAAGTCTTCAACTGGGCAGGCACAGAAGATGTCATGAAGTGCACTGATCTGTTGTTCTTAGAATCTGTTCTAGCAGACAAAAAGAGGCAATTCAAAGGAAAGACAGTATGGACATCCACTGCTGCTGAACACTCTGCCACAGAGATTCCTCCTCTGACTCCCCAAGAGGTCCCATTATTTGAAGCCTGGCTAGTTGAGAAAGCCCAGAAGGAATCTCTTGATCCTAGACATCAGACCAAGGATCAAGCTGGAGGCCCTTCTGATGCTGAGGCAGTCTTTGCAAATCTCATTGCAGACTGGAGAAGGTCTCAAATGCATGAACTTGAGGTAATTGTTCCATCTCCTATTCCCTCTCCCCAACATCACATTCCTACTCCCCCTCCTTCCCCCGTTCCCTCACCCTCTAAAGCCTCTACACCCATTCCCTCACCAATCCATGAATCCAAATCACCCTCACCACAGCAGAAGACCTCATCCAAACCACCCACACCCTATGCTTCTGCTAATGAATCTCTGCACAAACAAAGCACCCAATCTACTCACCCAATTCCTCAGAAAACTCCATCCAATCAACCTTCACCACAGAAAACTCCAACTCAACAGAAACCTCCCCCTCAGAACCCCTCTCCCTGCAAACAGCTAACCCCACAACGATCCAGATCACATTCTCCACCACCCCCTTCTCCTCAACATCAGCAACACCAGGGCAGCAACAGCTCTTGTGATCCCAAAACAATTTCTGTCACTCCTGCCCCTCAAGGTTACTCCAGACATTCTACTGCCTCCAACCCTTCTCCAACTAGAAAACAGCAGATCAACAGGGATAAACTCCCCTTCTACTCCTCCTACGAAGGCTCTTCCACTGATGAAGAACTTCTAGGTCAGACAGGGTTCCTCTACAGCAACCCTGATGTCGCCATCTCAAAAAGGGAGAAGACCCCTCCAAGATACCAACAGAAGTCTAGCTCCTCTGCCCAAGAGCATGTACCAAGCCGACCTCCTGTCCGCAGACTCAAGATGCTGGGATATACAGAGGAGATACCAAATGAGGAGTTCAAGGAGTTCCTGCAAGCAGCTGGTGGCTTTGCAACTAAGGTCACCTCGGACCTAAACTCTCTGAAGGACTCTCTGCTTGAGAAGTCCACTACTCTAGCCTCTTCTGTTGATGGGATACAGAAGACTCTGATGTCATTTCAAGCTGCCCTTGGTACTCAAGAAAAAGCAATCTCTTCTTTAACCTCTTCTGTTGAGCAGCTCCAAAGGTCTGATAGGGAAAGGACTGTCCAACTCAACCGGATTGAGACCCTTTGTTCAAACAATAAGCAGCAGTTTGAGGCTCTTGCTTGTACTGACAAAGAAAGGTACAATAAGCTCATCCAACTGGAAAGCCATACTCAAACCATAGCTAATGACGTTGAGAAACAGAAGAAGCTCCTTGACTCCCTGGCTGAAGTTACCTCTGTTATCCCCACTGCTATTGAAGACTTGGGTAAAGCTCATGCCTCTGAATTTGAGAAAATCAGTCTCCTTCTCCAAGATCTCACTGATGCCAAAAAGGGGGAAGAGAACCCACAGCCGGCTCAACAGATGCAGCTTGTCAGGACATCTACACCTGATCCTACACCATATTTTGAGCAGCTGAGACTCAAGAAGAAAGCTGCTGCTGGCTCCTCTGCACAGCCATCTATTCCAGCCCCTCTGAAGAAAAGTACTAAGAAGAAGGCCCTGACCTTCTTAGATTGGAGAAAGGAAGGCTCACTGAAGATAACCAAAGCCCAGTATGAAGAAATCAAGAAGAAAATGACTCCAACTCAACAAGAGAACATCTTTCTTGATTCTGATGGGTCTCTGAGAGTTAAGCATGGTGGCTCTTTTGAAGAAGCAGAGAACTGGTTTGCCAGGAATGTTCTGCCAGGCAACTCTGTTGAAGAAGCCATTCTTCACTATCTCAACTGCAAACTCTCTCCAGTCTGGGCATCTTTTCAAGAGTCTGGACATCTGTCAGTGATAAGAGCCAAGGTAAATGCAGAACTGAAGTCATTCGATAAAAGAGAAGCAATTGCACTAAGAACAGCTTTGGGAGAAAATCTGTAAATGTAACCTTTCTACCCCTCTGCTCAATAAAATCTTCTGTTTGCTCTTCTATTTTCTCTCAATTTCTTTGTTTTATGCTTTTATTTATTTGATTATATGTGTGATTGATTGTATTGTACTCTTGCTGTTTTCCTATGCCAAGTGTCCACCAAGATTTTAAATAAAAGTTTTTCTTACTTATTTTCCTTCATGGTGAAAGGCACTTCTCTGGAAACAGTTTAAGGGTTTTGGCATCATCAAAAAGGGGGAAATTGTAAGGAATAATTGTATTTAGATTTTGATGATGCTAAACAGATTAGAACATTAGAGTTCCCCCTTTAGCTATGATGTATTAGAATTTTCTCCTTGTAAGTACATTTTAGAATAGTCAACTGGCAGAAGACCTGAAGATCCTCTGTTGATAGACTGCCTAACAGATCCTCTGTTAGAATTTTGCTTGACAGAAGACCCTCAACTCCTCTGTTAACCTTTTGCTCCTCAGATGTACCTATGGTATTCTGTTGGACTTTCTCTAGTCAGAAGAGCTCGAGACCCTCTGTAAACCAGCAGAAGATCAGACACTTAGAAGTTTTTGACAAATACTTCAACGGAAGATTCCCTCAACGGCTAGCTCATACTCAACGGAAATACTACAAGACTGCATTTAATGCTCATTTAATGAGCCCCATGCTCCGAAGAGTAAAAGCTGATGATTGACCGAGATTCCTGGAAAGCCTATCCCAAAATAGCAAGCCGCCAAACTTGCGGGCCCAGCCGGTCAACTCAAACTGTACGTGCATTTAAAGTAGTTGTCTCCTCCTCCAACGGGAAGACAGCCTCAGTATAAAAGATACTATTCGAAGAACAACTTGGTAACTTTTGCCACAACTTGTGCTCTATTTACAAAAAGCCTTCTTGAAATTCAACACTCCAACTCCATCAACAAGAAAGGCCTACGTTGGGAAGATCATAAGTTCACATACTCTTCATCACCAACAAGGGCAAAGTTCCTACTGTTCTTCAACTCTTCAAGCACCTCATTACAAATCTTTTGTGACGAAGCAAGTTGGAGAAAACTCTGTTCTCAACAGAACATCTTCTACAAAGAAGGACGTCTGAAAGTAGCTCGAGTAGTGAAGTGGAGATACTTCAAGGAGACTCAGTGAAACAAGACCAGTCTTAAAGGAAGCAAGGAAGTGCATCCCAGGAGACATCTAGACTTGAAGAAGACGTGGAGAGCTTCTTAAGTTCTAGGGACTAAGGCGTTGTAACCGTTGCTTTACAAGCTTAGTGGAACAGTGGATTAGAGGAACGAGTTGTTCCTTGAACCACTATAAAAATCCCTGGTGTTATTTACTTACAGCTTTTATTTCTTGCAAACTGATTAACTCCTAAGAAGTGGTATCTGTGTTCAGCAGAACACCTCTAGTGAGTTACCAGAAGGCCAAGTGCCTTTACTCTTCTGTGAGGCTATCCCGACAGAACACTTACCAGAAGATCTCCGCTGCCAGTCTGTTCTCAACAGAACAGACTATTCTGTTTACCTTGGTACTTGACTGGAAAAAGTTAAAAACCATAACAGTCTATTCACCCCCCCCCCCCCCTCTAGACTGTTACCAGATTAACCGGGACCAACACCGGCTGCCGTTGGCTGAAGGTGGGCGGTATCCACCTATTGGCTGAACCGGCGGCCCGTAATGATGGGCTTTCGAATCGAGGCCCAGTTCTCGAGGCCCAGTTGCCTATAAATACCCTAGAGCCGAGTTCATTTCTTCTTGTGCGTTCAAAAACTCTAGCGAAGCTCTGCTGAATTTTCTAGAGAGAGAAAGTGTTGTCGTCGATCAAACCCAAGCTTTTCCTTCGCCTCAAGGTCAGTTCCTCTTCTGTTCTTCGTTCCCTTAGCACATTTTGCTTCCCCGTCTTCAGTCTTAGTGTTTAGAGAACTTTAGAACCCTCGGTTAGGAACCCTCCCCTTATTCACAACTATGTCCTCCGCGAGCGATTCCCAAAATATCTCGGAGGAGGCTCCGGCAAAATCCGAGAGCTATTCGGATGTGGAGCCGTCGAGCGGGCAAGCCTCCTCCAACAATGATTCGGAGGTGGCGAGGGAGGTGCAGAGCAACCTTCGTACTGAGGCCGAAGCTGAAGACTTCGAGCAGGTGGCGGAGGATGAGGAGATGGCCCTCGCTCTCCAGGTAGCAGAAGAAGAAGAGGAGAAGGAACGCCTTCGGGTGACGGTTGCTGTTCTACCCTTGCGCGGTGCTGGCGAGGCAAGCACCTCCCGACCATTGGACCCTGATCCGCTAAGCGTGGCCCCGGGAAAAAGGAAGAAGAAGTTGAAGGTTGCTCCCAAGAAGAAGCGAGCGGCCATAGATGCTGGTCGCCCCGTCGGGATCCCCGAGGGGCACTCGTATTTGGACACTACTGCCCTCGAGGTGAAAACCACGGCCTCGGGTGCTGATTATCAAGCCCTCCAAGTCCTCGTGGGGCCCTCGGCGCAGGTCGTGGAGCCGGGGACTGAAGATCTGCTCTCTCACCCCCCGGAGGGGTGTTTCTCTGTTCACATGCTGTCGGTGGAGTTGGGTCTCAGGTTCCCACTCCACCCTTTCGTCTTGGAGTACCTGAGGTTTGTGAAGCTAGCCCCCTGCCAGCTAACTCCAAACAGCCACTATTACTTGGCGGGGTTCTTATCTCTCTGCCAGAGCCGGAAGGTGGAGGTTACGTTAGATCAATTTTTCCTTTCCTTTAATCTGTGCCGCGGTGGACATTCCCACGCCGGGGGATATGCTAATCTGCAACAGGTGCCGGCTTGGAAGCTATTCTCCGAGACCCCCTCATCGCACAAGGAATGGAAGGAAAAATTTTGTTATATCCGGATGGCTGATAACCCATTCCCGGGGGCCCTGCGCAATCACTTCCGTAGGCATCCGAAGGTGGGCAGCGCGGCACTGCAGAAGGCTGGTAAGAAACTCACCGAGAAGCCCGAGGGCTCTGATAAGGTGATCGCTATCAAGGCGGCGACGCTCCCAGAGGATCTTTACCTGCTGGGCTTCAGGCGGTATCGCCTCCCGGGGGATGAAGATGAGAAATATCCTAAGATCGACCGGGGGTATCAAAACGCCGGAGGTTGTAGCTGAGGGCTCCTGTGTTTTTTTTTGTACTTAGAATATTTCTCCTTGATTAGCCCTGATTCTAACCCTTCTTTGTCTTTTGCAGGTGATATTATGGATGTGCAAGCCTTCGCGCGACTATCAAAAAAGCTGTCGAAGGTCCCGAAGAAGAAGAAGGAGGAAGGGCCCTCGGCGAATCAACCCCTCGTCGATGAAGTCTTGAAGAAGGCTGGGGCTTCTAAGACTCCGGAAGATAAGGAGTCCACTAAGGAGGTTCCTTCTGCTGATGCCGGTGCTGGTGCCGGGGGTTCCCAAGTTGGGGAGCTTAAGAGAAAGAACACCGGGAAGGGCTCCAAGCCTCCGGTAACTAAGAAGTTGAGGGGGGCCGATGAAGTTAAGGGTGCCCCCCTGGTGATCCTTGAAGAGCCCTCCTCCTCTCATCTAGTGGACCTTGATGAGGGGGCTTGGCCGCAGGAGACGGTGCAGTTCTCCTTTAAGAAGGGGACGGCTATCGTCCATGGAACCCTCGACCCAAGGGAATATCTGGAGGGCGCCACTCCCCCCTTAGACCGCTCGACCCTCGGCAAGTTTGAGGATGAAGCCCTCGAACGGAAAGCACTTGAGGCTTCAGTCACGGTAAGTTCCTCCCCTTCGCTAAACACATGCTTTACTTTCACATATTTCCTGCTTGCAGGTTCTGACTTTTAGTGTCCCTCCTCTGCTTGCAGGCTAGCCTGGCCTTCGGAGAATATGTCCGGAGAATGGAACAGCTTCGCCTCCGGAAGGCGGAAGACGATGAGGCCCTCAAGAGGCTTGTCGCCAAGAACACCGAGGCCATCAGGAAGATGGCTGAGCTGGAGGAGGCCCTGAGGCAGGCGGGCGACAAGCTGGAGGCCGCGAGGGTGGAGGCTCGCGCCGAGGGGAAGGCTGAAGCGGAGAAAGCCGCTGCCGAAGCCACAAAGCAAGCGGCCGAGGAAGCTGAGAAGGCCAAGGCTGAGGCCGCGGCCAAGGCCAGGGAAGACGGCATCGCTTCCTTCCTCGCCGAGGGGTGGAAAACCGAGGAGCACAAAGAATGGGTGGCCTCGGTCATAAAGCAGGGTGTTGATGCTTGGGTGAAAGGCCCCGGGTCTGAATGGATGGCCCTGAAGGGCAAAGATTACTTTGACGGGGGCGAGTTCTTCACTCAGCGTCTCATCTACCGGAAGCTGGCGGAGCACTTAAAAATTCCCAAGGACAAATTTGACCCCTCGGCCTATGGTCTCCCCCTTCGGCAGCCTGATGTGAGGGTCCCCCTTCCGGAGGGTGAGGAGAGGGTCCAACTCGCGGACTCTGAGCTGATGAGGGAGTACAACTTGGCTGATGATGAAGGGGAGATTGAGGATGATGCTACTTCAAAGGCCAAGGAAGACGCAGCTGGGAGCGCCCAAGCTTGATGCTGCTTTGAAATTTTTGACTTGTAATAGCTCATAGGCTTCGGCAAATTGTAAACAAGCATCCTTGTTAATACTCTGTTTCGTTTTTTCAATGAATGTGATATGCCTCCGGGTTTCTTTAATGAGTGGTTGCCATCGTTTGATAGTATTAGCCTTCGCCTTTGAATGTATGCTCTCGCTTCTTTTTGTATTTGCATATGAATGATTTTTCCTTTCTTGAATGAATGTTTGCTTTCCCGGAGGCCACAAATTTGTGGACTTAGAAATTCTTTATAAGTGTAACTCCTTGCTAGCCCCCGGTTGTAGAGTAGGATCGCCGGGGGGTCGTTGTTGTGGACTTAGAAATCTTTCTAAGTGTAAACCCAATCATGAGCCCTCGGCCGTAGCGTAGGACCATCGGGGGGCTTGAAGCTGTGGACTTAGAAAATTTCCTGAGTAAGAACTTAGATCATGTCCTCGGTGACCAGGCCCTCGGTAGTGGCGAGCCTCCGACCGTAGTGTAGCATTAGGTTATTGCCAAGTAGATTAGGGGGCCATCGGCTGCACGAAGGTTGGTGAAGATAGTATCCCGGTTTGCCCCCGAAGGGCTCCCCCATCGTGGACTTAGGCAAATTTCCATAAAGCTTCAATAGGTGCCGTAGTGGACCTTCGGGCGTGAGAGTTGCTTGGGCCCCCGGTGTGTACAGTTGCCGAGGGGTCCAAGATTATGGACTTAGTGAAATTCTGAGATTTGTTGAGATCGTTTGAATGAGCTTGGTGATCCTTCTTCCCTTGGCATGAACCCTCCGGTTTGTGTAGGTATAGATTTAGCTTGCCTTAGAACTGTGTGTAGCCTTCGGCGTGGCACATAGTTGATTTTGATCCAGGCAAATTTCGGCCTTAGCCAAATTTAGGTGAAGTTTTGCTTAGTGAGCCCTCTTCTTGGGCCTCCGGTGGAATTCTTGTACTCCAAGGCTTCATGCAGTGAAGCCTTCGGCTATGTAGCCAGATGACTTGTTGTTGAGGGATTTTATTTCGTCTTTGTAGGATCCTTCGGGAATGCATATCCGAAGTGTTGAGCCTCCGGGGAGAATAGTATCCGGGGAGTTCCTTCCCCCCTACACATCTTTTTTTTTTTTCTTTTTTTTTTTTTTTAGATGGTGTAGGAGAGGCATCTAGAAACTTGGTTTCTAGGGAAGGCTTGGCCTATACGGGAGGCAACGGAACAAACCGTTGGCTCCCCCTTCGGGAATGACCTTCCGATATCCCGAAGGGTTTGAGGGTCGTTTCCTTGGCCCGAGACATCGTCTGTTGCCTGCTTCCCCTTCGGAGATAGCACGGAAAGCGCCTCGGTTTTGAAAGTCGTCCCCTCAGCCCGAGACATGGTCTGTTGCCTGCTTCCCCTTGAGGGATAGCGCGGGGAGCGTTTCGTTTGTGGAAGTCGAATCCTGGGCCCGGGACATGGTCCGTTGCCTGCCTCCCCTTGGGGGATGGCGCGGAAAGCGTTCCTGGGAAGGGTTTTATTTGCGTGTGGAACACAAATAGCCGGGGGCACTTGGTACCAGCCGGAGCCGAGGGGTGTTGCACCCCCGGTTTTTTTTTTTTTTTTTTTTTTGGAGGATAGAATATGTATAAGTATGCATAATGTATGCATGATTGCGTCCTCGTGGGGTACGGCTTAGTGAGAAAACACTTGGTGTTTTCAAAGAGTGATGGGGGTGACCCATACGTTTGGTACTTGGTACCTAAATTGTTGTTCCCCCTCATCAGAGGGAGAGGCCTTGGGCCTATTTTGGTGGAGAGATGAGGGCTTGGCCACCCATGTGTAGGAGAGAAGGGGGGCCTTGGGCCGTTTGTACAATATGTAGGTGATGAAGGCTTGGCCTCGTGATTATTCTTCAAAAACAGATGGGGCCTTGGGCCATTGATATTTACACTTGCTGAGGATGAGGGCTTGGCCGCTCATGCCTTATTGATAGAATTTGACAAGGTGGTGCACATTCCAATGTCTAGGGACCTCCGTCCCATTAGGGCGTTTCAGTTTGTATGTCCCCGGTCTGATGATGGCTGAGATGATGTAGGGGCCTTCAAACTTGGGCGCCATCTTTCCTCCTTCGGTGGGTAGACTGGCCTCCCTTCGTCGGAGGACGTAGTCTCCCACCTGGAATTCCCGGGAGCGGACCTTGGCGTCGATGTATCCTTTGACTTGTCTCCTATAGTTCTCGGCCCTGAGAAAAGCTTGCTCTCGGCGTTCTGAGATGAGATGAAGGTCGAGGGCCATGTTGGTGTCGTTGACTTCGGGTTCATATTGTTCCACCCTTCGGGTCGGAAGGGTAACCTCTGTTGGAGCCTTAGCCTCAAAGCCATAGCATAGGGAGAAGGGCGTTTCACCTGTTGCACGCCGAGGGGTGGTGCGGTAGGCCCATAGGATGTTATGAAGCTCTTCTACCCAGCCTCCCCCTTCGGCTTCCAGCTTTTTCTTCAACCCCTCGAGGAGGGTGCGGTTGGCATTTTCTACTTGCCCGTTGCCCTGAGGGTAGGCAACGGATGAAAAAGTGTGCTTGATGCCCCATGCCTCCAGGAGGGCACAGAAGGGGGCTGCCTCGAATTGAGTCCCGTTGTCGGAGATGATTTGTTGGGGGACGCCAAACCTTGTGAGGATATTTTTGAGAACAAAGTGGCGGCACCGGGCCTCAGTGATGCTGGCGAGGGGCTCCGCCTCCACCCATTTGGTGAAGTAGTCAATGGCCACAATGATATACCTATTGTTGGAGGTACCCCTCGGCAGAGGGCCTACTAAATCAATCCCCCATCTGGAGAAGGGTATAGCGGTGCTGATGGGAGCATAGTTGACCGCTGGTCTGCCGGGGGCCTTCTGAAAGTGTTGGCAAGCGGTGCACCTCCGGGCTAGATCCGCACAATCTCTAGCCATCGTGGGCCAGAAGTAGCCTTGAACTATGAGCCTTCGGGACATGGAGAAGGGTCCCTGGTGGGCTGAGCAAGTGCCACTGTGCACTTCCTCCATAGCAACTTCGGCTTCATCTTGATGAAGGCACCGAAGGAGGGTGCCGTTGTAAGATCTTTTGTAAAGCCTCCCATTCTCGAGGGTGTAGCTGGGAGCCCTCAGCTTTGCTAACTTGGCGCGGGCTTCGTCCTGGGGCAGTTGCCCTGTGTTGATGAAGGCGATGATGTCGGAGATCCAATCCTCCGGCCTTAGGTTAATGCTCATGACGGGGCTTGCGTGGATGCTTGAGAGGCTGAGTTCCTCAATTCTTGCAATTTTTGAGAGGTGCTCGGGGGATTCATCCGAGAGCTTGGATAGAATGTCGGCCTCAGAGTTTTGAGCCCTCGGTATTTGGGTGAGGGAATGTGCCTCAAATACCTTAAGCAACTCTTTGGCGGCCTCCTTGTATTGTTTCATCCTCCCTTCCTTGGCTTCGTATTCCCCGGAAAGTTGACCCACGACAAGTTTGGAGTCACACCGGACGTGGATCATCTTAGCCTTCAGATTTGCCGCCAGCCGAAGGCCGCAGAGCAGGGCTTCGTATTCGGCCTCGTTGTTGGAGACTTTGAAGGAGAAGCGAATGGCATAGTAGGCGCGGAAGCCTTCGGGTGTGATTAGAACTACTCCCCCTCCGCATGCTTTGGTGGCCGAGGAGCCATCGGTATAGAGGGTCCACCACTCATCGAGGGGTGCCGAAGGCTCCTCGTCTGTTGTTGATCTTGCGGTGCATTCCGTTACGAAGTCTGCCAGGGCTTGGCCCTTAATGGCCGGCCTCGGACGGATATCTATGTTGTATTGGCTGAGGAAGATGGCCCATTTCACCATGCGGGAGGAACTTGTGGGGCTCCTCATGAGGGCGCCGAGGGGTTGATGTGTGAGCACTTGGACCGGATGAGCTTGAAAGTAGTGGCCAAGCTTCTTGACGGTCCAAACGATGGCTAGCACCGTCTTCTCGACGGGAGAATACCTGAGTTCGGCTTCCCGGAGGGTCTTACTGACGTAGAAGATGGCGTGTTGGACGCCGTCTTCCTCCCGGATTAGCACTGAGCTGATGGCCGAAGGGCTAACACCAAGATATAAGTATAAAGTCTCCCCCACCTTCGGCTTGGAGAGCACTGGGGGAGAAGAGAGGTACTTCTTAAGTTCGTCGAAGGCCTCTTGACATTCAGATGTCCATTGGAAGTCCGCTGTCTTTCTCATGGTTTGGAAGAAGGGGAGGGCCCTCTCGGCTGACTTGGAGAGGAAACGGTTGAGGGCTGCCAGGCGACCCGTCAACCGTTGAACTTCTTTGACGTTGCGCGGAGGCTCCATATTGATGATGGCCTGAATTTTCTCGGGGTTGGCCTCGATACCCCTTCGGCTTACCATATAGCCCAAGAATTTTCCACCTTGTACGCCGAAGGTGCATTTTTTTGGATTCAACTGGAGGTTGAATTTTTGCATGATGGCGAAGATTTCCTGGAGGTCCTCGACGTGAGTGCCGGCCTTCTTGCTCTTGACAATCATATCGTCAACATAGGCCTCCATAGTGCGCCCCAAGACAGCTTGAAAGACCCTGGCCACCATTCGGGTGTAGGTGGCGCCTGAATTCTTGAGGTCGAAGGCCATCACAAGGTAGCAGAAGATACCTTCGGGTGTCATGAAGGCGGTTTTTTCAGCGTCTTCCTCATGCATGTAGATTTGATGATATCCGCGGAACGCGTCGAGGAATGACATGATCTCGCATCCCGCGGTCTCATCCACCAGTTGGTCAATGTTTGGCAGAGGGAAGGGGTCCATAGGGCACGCCTTATTCAGATCTGTGTAGTCCACGCACATGCGGAAGGTAGGAGGCTTCTGTGCGAGGACTACGTTTGCCAACCAAGAAGGGTATTCCACCTCCTTAATGTGTTTGATGGAGAGGAGCATGGATACCTCCTTCTTCACGAACTCCCTTCTCTCGGCCGAGAGGGGTCTTCTTCGTTGCTGCACTGGTTTGGCCGAAGGGTCCACCGCTAGGCGGTGGGTGATAACCCTTCGGTCAATTCCTGGTATGTCCTCCGGCCCCCATGCAAAAACAATGGAGTAGGCGCGGAGTGCTTCGGTGATGCCAGTCTTCAGGTCTTCGGGGAGCTTGGCTCCAATCTTCAGGACCCTCTCCGGCTTGGCCGGATCGAGTATCAAGTCTTCGGTCTCCTCGGTAGGCTCAACCCTCGGCCTACCTTCTTCTTCCTCCAGGGCCTTGGCGGTGATGGTGTCAATCCGAAATTCGGTCTTACTAACCTTCTTGGTGAGTTGAAGGTAGCAGGCCCTGGAGAGCTTCTGATTCCCCCTCGAGTAACCGATGCCGGTAAGTGTGGGGAACTTGAGACAGAGGTGCCTCATGGAGATGACGGCCTCCAAATCTTCGAGGGCAGGTCGGCCGAGGATGATGTTATGTGCGCAGCCGAGGTTGACGACGACGAACTCCACTTCGAGCTTGGCTCTATGGGATCCGTCGCCGAATTCGACCATGAGTGTGATGACGCCCTCGGCGTCGATGCTGTCCCCCGTGAATCCGGAGAGGGGGGTGTTGATGTGCCGAAGGGACCCCCTGTCGAGTCCCAACTCTTGAAAAGTGCTGAGATACATGACGTTGACAGAACTCCCCGTGTCGACGTAAGTCCGGTGGATGATGGCGTCATTGATCTCAGTGCGGATGACGAGGGCATCCCTATGCGGCAGAGAACCCGAGGGGAGGTCCGCATCTGTGAAGTAGATTGGATCCGCCCTCAGCCTTTTAGTTGGGGGCATGTGATTGACTTCCCCAATGTAAAGGGACTGTGCCCACTTCTTCCTTTGGCTTGTTGAATCGCCTCCGGTGTTGCCGCCGTTGATCATATGGATATGGCGCTTGTATTGTTGATGGGAGCCCTCTCCTTCGTCATCGAGGCCCCCAATTTCACGCTTCTTCCCCTGTGGGTTTCCCAAGGGGATGGTGTTGGGGTTCACCCACTTGTTTGCCTTCGGCGGAGGGCCTTGATTGTGAAGGGGGCCCTGGGGAGGAGGGCCCCTGATAAATTGAGACAAGTGCCCCGCCTGTATTAGCCTCTCGATGGCGTTCTTCAGCTGATGGCAGTCGTCGGTTTTGTGTCCATGGTGGCGGTGGAAGCGGCAGTAGGGCTCATCAGGACCGATGGCATAAATCTCGAGGGGTGTACGGGAGTCTCGCTCCACTAGCCCTCGCTCTTCTGCATGGTCCAAGATGACGCTGACGGGGTGCGTCAGGGGAGTGCGTGGGTGCTCCAGGAGGACGGGTTGCGCCCAAGCCTTCGGATTGTTCTTGTAACCGCCCCCGGGTCTGGCTTGGCCACCCCGGGAGCGATCGTTGTACAGCGCTTCTCGGTTGACCGGAGGGGGAGGCCCTCCGGGCCGATTCCTGCCTTCATTCTTCTGAGAAGGATCCGTGTTGCGGCGGTCCTTCTCGATTTCCTCCGCTTCAGCATATCGGTCCCCCCGCTGAAGGGCCTTCGTATAATCGCGGGGGGGGATCAGTGATAAGGCTCCGGGAGAAGTTACCGTTGCGGAGGACGGTGTGGAAGAGGGCCATTAGTGTCCTGTCATCAGCGCCTTCGACCTCGAGGGAGGCCTGCCTCCAGCGTTCTAAGAAACTCCGAAGGGTTTCTTCCTTCTGTTGCCTCACGTTCAGGAGGTGGGAGAAGTGTTTCTTTGAGCGATGCCTCCCGGCAAACTGTGTAAGAAAGCGGTGGGCAAGTTCTTGCCAAGAATCAATGTTGCCTTCGGGTAACCGGTTGAACCACTCATACGCGGGTCCTTCCAAGGTGGAAAGGAACCAACGGCATAAGTATTCATCCGACGCCCCCATCATCATCATGCTGTTTTGATAACGGCTATAGTGCTCTTGGGGATCCGTCTTCCCCTCATACGGCTTGATAGGTTGCCCCCGGTATTTTTGGGGAATCTTGGCCGCCAGCACCCTTGGGGTGAAGGGTGTTCTGGTGCGGAGTTGGATGAGGGGCTCGCCTGAGCCTTCGGCAAGCTTACGCTTCATTTCCTCCACTTGTGCCCGGAGGTCAGCGTATTCCGGATCTGGCCTCGCTGTGGAAACCGTCGGGGGTGCCTGACGGTTCTCCTCGAGTTGACGGAGGAGGGCTTCAATGATTTCGTCCTTGGGATCCTTCGGGGCAACCCCTTGGGAGTTGGCCCGGAAGGATTGCGCCTGTGTGATTTGGTGCCTGGCGTCATCGGCATGGAGGAGAGCTTTGCCTTTGCTTCGGGGGGGAGGCACGCCCTCGGCACCCAAAGCGGAGGCTCCGCTTTCCTGTGGTCTGCTAAGCGCTTGTCTCCCGAGTCGGTCTTGGACCCCTCGGTGTCCGGGAGCTCCCCTTAGCCTCTCAAGTGCAGAGGTCCGGGGTTTCTCCTTCATCATGGGGCGCTTGTCCCTGGATTGAGCCTCCTGGGAGGTGGTATCCTGCACTATGACCCCCTCGCGGTTGCCAACCCCCGGGGGAGGGTTGTTGAACAAAGGAGGGAGCGGTGGTAATTGAATAACGTTTCCTCCGGCGTAAGGCTGAAGGGGTGCCTGAGAGGCGAGGGCTCCGGAATTGAGAGCCATGTTTTGAACAAAGGCCGCAAAGGCAGCCTGAACATCGATGGCCGAGGCCGGAGGGGGAACTTGGTTCTCACTCCGATCCCTCCTTCGATTATCAAGGCCAATGCGGGCATCAGGGGTGTTCTTCTGCAGCTGCTGACGTAGGTCAGCGGTGGCTTGCTCTAATTCGAGGATGATACCACCCTCGGGTACTAAGAGCCTGTTGGAGGCCTCAGCCCCGTTAGTTTCGCCGGGGGCTACGTGGTTCTCCTCAAGGGTTTTGGACTGGGCACGGGTGGTTCTTCCCATTTTTGGTGAGTGTTTTGTATTTGGTAGAGGGGGAGGGTTTCTTACTTGATAGTTCAGACCTCTCAATGAAAGCACCAAATGATGGACAATCTACCCGGGGGGTATCTTATCCGAGGGGTTATTATGGGAATAACTAGAGAGAAGTCAGAGCAAATAGGAGGAGAGAGAGTCGATTTTATTAAATGAACTCGAGATGTGGAGTTGGGATGTAGATGATGTCTTACAAGGAGAAATGGGCTGCTATTTATAGCAACAATAAATGCGATGAGGGGACACATGTCAATAATCCAACGGCCGAAGGGTCACATCAACCGGTTGGCACCGGCAGTGGTACGTTTACCGCATTGAATGGGCCATATACTCCATCAATATCCAACAAAGATCACAGCCGTCCATTAAATAGAGAGTCTGACGTTTCCTTCTCAGAGGGCTTTGGTGGATGACTACCGGAGATTCCTTCAAGTGTCGGATTCACGATGGTGTAGGGGGGGATTGGTGGACGACTGTGCTCTTTGTTGTTTTTCCGGCTGGTTCTTTTCTTCTCTCTTACCATCGGCCACCAGGATTGTCTAGACGTCACCAGATTCATTTGGGGTGGTTCAGATAGGGGGAATATGATGGTTAGGTCTTGGTGGTTCGTACCTGTGATAGGTTGTTTGGAGGATCAGAATTGACCGCTGGAAACGATGTCGAAGGACCGTCGATCGTCGACGACAACTGATGGCACGAAAGCTGAGCGGACGACCTGTCTTGTTGAGTCTTTATATCCTACATCCGGGTGAATGTACATCCATCTCAACTAATGAAGACAACCAATTAACTAAGAGCCATTTTTTAATGGTGGCATTTTTGTAATTTAAGGGGAAAATCACGGCTTGCGCAAACTGAGCATTAGTATACTTTCAGTGAGCATCTGAGCTATTCTATTGAGTATTATGAGCCTAATAATGAACACCACGATCTCTGCTACATATCTTCTAATTCGATTTCGTTTTCTTATTTTTTTTCTTTTATAAAAATTTATTAAATTATATCTATAATCCACTCCTATGAACTTCAATATGTGAATATAACGCAATACAATAATTTTGAAATATGCATTGATATGACATTTTTAAAATGAGCATAACATCAGTACCAGATGAGTATACATAACATACAAAATACGCATTGATACAAAAATCGTAAGATTTGTTAGTTGAATATTACGACATTTTCATTGAGCATCAAACCTCCGCTATTGAAATGAAAATCACGTTTTTTGTTGAATGAGGATTAATGAACTTTTGATGAGCATCAGACATATTTTGTTGAATATTTGGAGTCTAATATTGAGAATCGTGATATCTACTTCATAACTTCTAATTCACTTTCTTTTTGTTATTTTTTCTTTTATAAAAACTTATTAAATTACATCTATAATCAACACTTATGAATTTCAATATATGAATCTAATGTAATAAGTATGACATTTTAAAATGCACATATAACCAGTATTGAATGAGTATACACAATTTACAAAATGAGCATAAAAAAAAATTCAAAAGCTCATTTCAAGTATTCGATGTGCTCAAATATTCATTGATGCTACGTCAATGCTGCTCAAATATTCATTAATGCCCGACCCGGCCCGGATCCATCACTAGGAGCAACAGACTATATAATTTTTGCCATTAGAGTTGTAATATATTACAAAAGTAGCGAGTGTACACATAGACCAGAGTGTACCGTATAAATTGTGTGTATTGTATGTGTCCCCCCACGTGTCTGAGGTTGTTGACTGCTGGCGCAGCGCATTGTATGCTAGGGTGTGTTGCGATGTTCAGGTCGGGGAATTGGACTGGGCTGTTTTCCCAGGTTTCGAATCACTGGATCAACGAGGCTACTTGGCTGTCTCTTGGCCCACCCGTTGTTGGACACAGAAAGGGGATGGACTTTCATTAGGCCAGCACCCTGGAAGCTCTGAATTGGGATTGAAGTATTTTGCTGGGCTTGGGGACTTTAATTGGTTCGATGCCCATCAGGCTATTTGGATATTTGAACTTTGCTTTCTTTAGATAGTGTGAGTAAAATAGATAATGTCATGTGAACATTGTCATATTTTTTCCTTTTTAGCTTTCTATTTTTTCACCCAATGGTATTATTTTTAAAACTATGTTATCATTTCATTGTCAAATAATGACATATTGTATATTACCTTGTCGTATGACATTATAATTCATTCAATAATTTATTTTTCTATAAAAATGTCATTTTTATATCATTGATATTGTTTTTACAATGCCATTGGCATTAACATTCACATTGTAGGACAGTACGTCATTGGCACTACCATTGACATTGCGATTATTAGAATGTCATTTTATGTCACTGATATTGATAGTCATAATTATTTTTTGATATTACGACATTTTTTATATTGTGACATTATATGACAATGTAATATAATGTCATTGTTTAAAAATCAACGTCATTATATGAAAATGTAATATAATGTCATTTTTTAAATATTCATGTCATTATTTAAAATTCAATGTCATTGTTTAAAATTTCTCAAAGCTTTGAGCTGAATTTGCTTGGAGCAAGCCCACACTATCCTTAGCTCAGGCACTCGAACCACCATCATCTAACTCTTCTTCTAAAGTAACTGTTATAGATGTCAAGACGTCAGAATATGCAAGATCATATGGTCTCCTTTCCTGCTCCCTTCACAGTTTGTGCATCATCTCCTGCACAGATTGTGCGCTCCCTTACCTCTTCATCTCTCTCAGTTCTAGTGTGAACCTATGTCACTATGTGTATGCGGCTATATGTCTATGTCAAGATATTTAATAGCTTTAACGAAATGGAAGAAAAGAAGAATGATCAGATGACAGTATTAGTAGTAATAGTAGTGAATTCAGATTTACATATTTTTGAAGGGAACCAATAAGAAACATTGTGCTTTTACAAGGGAGCTTGAATGGAAAACACACCAATACGTTCTCATAAGGGAAGATCAAGGCCTTTCCCGACATCCACCCCAATAGCCTGAAGTATTCCCTTATTCAATATCTGAAATAAAAGATAATGCAACAGATGTCTTAAAATCAATGACCAAAATTTACATTGATCTTTGGGAGTCTGCTTGAGTTCTTTTTCGGTTGTGTGACCTTTTATCCTTTAATTGAACCCCGGATGCTTTTGCAAATTAATTGTAATATTTCTAGTTTCTCACCCACAAAGAGTATTTATAAAATTAATTATACAAGAAAGAATAGTTCCGAGTAAAAATTATGGAATAAATATGGGAATTAATCCTTAAATATTATTAGTAGTAATCAATTCAAAGAAAGTATATTTCTGAAAATGATGAACTTTGAGTCTTTTTAATCAAAAATAAAGAATATGATAGATTTGTTAAATTAACCATATTTGGGGATGTTATAAGCTAATAATTGATTTGAATCAATGTTTTACTTTCCTCGACATTTTTTATTGCATTATATAAATATGAGGAAAATCTTTCAATTTATGAGATTAATACTATGCATTGTTTCAATTGTTCTAAACAGCGAACAATAAGAAAACAATTTTTCTTGGCATTTTGTTTCCCTTATCAACAACTTTCTCAGATTTAAACATTGCGTAAAGAATCAGTAACTGACCAGTTCTAAAACGAAAGTTCCAATCAGGCCAATCATACAAGCTCTGGAGTTGTATATTTCAGCAGTTCTGGTGAAACCCAGAAATGGGGGCTTAAGCTTTGGCTGTTCCTTTGGGTATTCCACCTGAAGAATTGTGTGCACATCAGACATCCTTTTGTATCATGAATTCAATGTTTGGGGGAAAAGAGGAGAAACGTGAGAGAGATACCCCGGCAGGAAGCTTTGCAGCTTGAACTCTGAAGGAGATGTGTTTCCTGGAAACTGTAGAGCTGCGAATGAGATGACTTACAAGGAAAGCTTGTTGACCGGGCACCGAAAGCCTTGGGGGGACGGAATACGACGGAAATGGTGTTAAAATTGCTGCCATTACTGTCAAGTGCTTCTTCACAGTCCTCGTTGCGTGTGTGAGGGATGGCCTTGAAATAATTATATGGCGTTCAATTTTTATGGCGTTCAATTTTGAGGATTGGGATCAGGACAGGCCGTGATAAATATGAGGCCCTGTTCAAAAATAAAATAAAAGACCCTGATAAATAGGAGGCCCTGTTGGTAATTAAAATAAGGGGCTGTTTACTTTTTTTTTTCATTAAGTCCTGTCTGGATTAAGACGTCTGTCTGTATTAAGACGTCTGTCTGGAATAAGTGACACTAGTATAACAAGTTGTTTACATTGTGTGCTGAATGTATCGTCTGAATGATATTCAATTACCAATTTATCCTTGTGCCTGTAACAAGTGTTGATTCTGCTGAATATATATCGTCTGTTTACTTTTACTATTCCACTTTTACTATTCCAGATGATATTGCATAAAATTTACGATAATATTAAATTAATGAGCAAACAAGTTCACAAAGCCAAACAAAACAAATTCAAGAATATTTTGACAACATATTTATTTATGCAATTCCTACTAATCTATTAGCCACTTCATCCCGTAAATTCGTCATATATTGTATGGTTTCGATGCCCCATTGCGTTCCATCTGTTTCTTCTCCGCTTTCTTGAATTTCACCTCATCCTCCTGGTTCATTGTTAAATATTGCCTCATTATCCATACCTAAACAATGACAGTATACCAAAATAATTCAAAATAAACAAGTTAAAAGGCCTGACTTTTGTTTCCAGTAGCACTACACATACAATAAAATAAAGAAAACTAATAGGACTGTATTATACAGATGTCCTGCACTCTTAAGAGAGAGGGGTCTAATGAGGTGGCCAACTTGAAGGTGGTTTTTGCTTGACGGGATTCTTGGTAATATTTTTGTTGCTAGTTTTGATTGAACTACTTTCAAAATGAAAGTAACTCCACACACACATCTACTCCGTATATAATTCGAAACTATAAATCCAGTTAAAGTATTTTTACGAATTGTTTTTATGAAGAAAATTGTCCCTCAGATTTCAATTGAATGTCAAGGAGTACTCCTTTATTATACTAAAAATCGTAGTATATGAAGCATACTTTCCAGAAAATTGAAATTGATGAAATTGAGCATATAAACAAACTCTTCAATTTAAAAAATTAGAAGAAAAATATAAATGTAGAGAGAATACCTAGATGAAGAAGACAGGGGATATAGTTGGCCTTTGGTTGCTGCTTTCGTTATACGTTGTTGGAGATGGAATGGGTTTAGAGAGAATACGTTGAAGAAGAAGAAGAAGGTGAGCCATTTGCCACTGAAAAGAAGTGAAGAAGCCAGTGGCGATGAAGGCAGATTTCAACGTTTACGCTAAGGAGAACTCAGGGTAAAAGGGAGAGTCTAATAAATTGAGTGCTGAGGGAAACGTCTATATGGTAAGGACAACTAAAAGAGTGCTGAGCGAATAAGTCAGGAAATGTCTGACCGAATAAGTCACAATTTTTATTAAGTCCTAAATAAACGAAACCATATAGCTGAATGGATAAGTTACCATATCAATTAAGCTCATTAAGTTCAAAGTAAACAGGCCCTAAAAGGCCCTAACATATAGTACAAAATAAAATACAAATAATAAATGAAAAAAGTAATTTCACATTTTGTAAAATACTTGGAACATTCTACTCATCGACGTGATATACCAAGGTTATTATAATCAATCTTTAATCTGTATTCATATTTTCAAAATGTGGATATCTTTATTATATACTTGTATAAAAGTATCAAAGTGGTAATCACTTTCACTGTCCAATATGCTGCTCCCTCCGTCCCTTATAACCAACTTTCATTTTTTGTATGTCCCACTAGCTTTGTCACTTTCCCTTTTAAGTAAAGAATTGGTGGTTTCAGTTAATTTTCTCTCCTATGCACAAATCCCAACCACACAGTTTTTACTTTATTAATCCCCGTGGTAGTCAAACTTGACAAAATTATTAGGGACGAGGGAGTACCAAATAAGGGGCAAAATTGGAAATTAATCTGCCATAGAGTTAGACTTCCCGCCCATGTATTTTCTTAAGAGAAAATGAGTAGACAGTATTTTAGCTTTAAAGTGTCAGCTGAGAAAAATTAATTGGAATTAAATCTTAACATAAATACAATCTGTTACACTAAGTAATAATAATAATAATAATTTAGTACTCTGTATGTCAAGTTTAATTTAGAATATATTCGTAATTAAATAATTATTTAATTCGAATTTGATTTACTAAATACATCTCCATAATAGAATAATTTCGGATTTATTTCAACCTAATGATTAAATGATTTTTCTAATTTTCTTTAAAAAAGATTTCTCTAAATCAGAAGATAATTTCAGTGTGTTTCAAAATTTAGCTTCGTAATTGAATAATTTATGTAATTATGTAATTATATACTTTGTGTAAATTAAACAAATAGGTCAAGTATAATTCAAAATATAGTTGTGATTAAACAAACTCGAATTTAATTATTAAATTTATCTCAACACTTTTAAGTACTGCCATTCTTTGTGTTATTCCAACTTATTTGTCTTGCTAAAGATCTTAAATTCTTTGATATTCGATTTTCTCAGGGGTGAATGTTGAGGCTGTTACTCCAACCAGCAAATCAACTGGGAAGAGGTCTGTTGAGACTGTGAAAAGTGAAAAGGGAACACATGAAGTGAAAAGGGAACACATGAAGTGAAAAGGGAACACATTGAATAGATCCTGTTTTGTTAAATTGGCTTTGTGATTAACTTTATTTATTTTAAAAGACTTGGTGAATATTCTAAGTTATGTTATGCGCTTATGCATGCTTCTTTTCTGATTGTTTGGGAATTTAAATGCAGAAATTGCCAATTGGCAGATATTATTATTCATGACCCCCTTTTAAACTAGGAAAAATTGATAGTAATAATCCCAACTATTGGCGGTCCGCTTATAATAATCCCAACTATTGATTATTTTAGAATAATCCCAACTTTAGGGACCATCCACCAATAATGGTCCATGATCAGATTTAACTCCTATAAAAAGTGAATTTTAAATAGAAATTAAGTGTAAAAATTAAAAGGTGGGATTATTTATAGGCATTACTTGCTATATATCTTCACTAGTACAAAAAAGGCTTTTCACATCGGTCAAAAAAGGCTTTTCACATCGGTCGAACAACCGATGTGGTTCCAGCCCATGTGAAAAGTAGAGACTTTTCACATCGGTTCTATAACTGATGTGAAAAGTCTTTCTACATCGGTCGTGCAGTACCCGATCTAGAAGATTGACCAAAACGGCATTTTAAAAGGTATTCCACATCGGTTATAACCGATGTGGAAGAATTTACATCGGGTCTAAAATGACCCATGTAGAATAGCTTAATTTTTTCCTGGAACATAGGGTTTTTCACATCGATTATAACCCATGTAGAAAAGCTTTTACATCGGTTATTTTATCAACTGATGTAGAAATTTCCGGGAAAATTGCTATATGACCCCAATTTTTACTATAATCACATCATTAACAATATCATCAACTACTATAGCACGATTTTGCACCTGTTCACTTGATTAATCTAAAACAATAACACACTATTTTTCAATTCTTCCAAAAATGCTAAACAACTTTAAGTAACAATTTAGTACATAATAATAAGCTAAAATAAAACAAGCCTTGCACAAGTACTTTGAACAATTTATAGGCTTGGCAATAAAAATATGAATACATATTTTTAGACAAATGTTTCGACAATATCCTTTACAGGTTCAGAAGAATTCTCAAAGCTTTAGCAAAATATTCTTTACTTTCGTTGTCCATTTCCTTTGCAATCATGCTCAAATCGCTTTTTGATTTCTTGGACAGATTCTGCAATTTTTGTAGCTTGTTCTCTGGTATAATATAAGGTCCTTTCCCAGACATCTTGAATTTTTTCTTCATTACTTTTTATATTGCTCTTCTCTACTTCAATACTAATTTCCATAGGCTCCTGAATAAAACAACATGACATTTTAATAAATGACAATAACCCATATTCTTTAAGCATCATGAGAAAAGATCAAACAATAAAATACATACTACAAAGCAATGCAAGCGTTAGAAAAGTACCCCATTAAATAAATCCACTTATGGTGTATGGTTTCAAATCTTGTCAGCTACATTAACAAACCTAACAAGTACTTCTAAAAAATATGTTACTACATAAATATGAATGTACGAAGTATAAAGTCAATTTAGTCATCACTTATTACTCATTAATCAATCATATTAAAAGATTCAACTTTTCTATTAACAAGTACTCTAAGTTAAACAATAAAACAAATAAAGAACTAAATAAAGATTGGAGTTAAAAAAAATGGCAGGCTGCACCACTTCAGGTCAAGCAAATAAAAGGAATTTACAAAACACTACATAACTAAACAAGTAAACCTGCTGCTGCCTGCTTTCCGAAAATCTGAAAAATTAAAAGAATAAACTTACCTGGCAGAGGCGAGCAACTTAGCAGAAGGCCGCAGAAGCCAGATTGCCGAAAGCTGAAAAGCACAGAGTTTGTTCAGCCGCATACTTTGTTGGCTTACCGCCAATTCAATTCAGTACAGTGACTACGGTCCCCAACTCGCAGCACGCCTCACATCCTTGACTACTTGTTCACCTCCGGTGAACCTTGCTTGCAGCTCACTTGCCCATCGCAGCTTCCAGCCCGCCAAATCGCAACTTGCATTGGAAATACCCAAATGCATCTGGTGGCACCAAATAATTTAAATTAGCCCAAATGAGTGAAATTATATTTGCTACTCACCTGTTGAATGCATTTTTCTATTTTATCATTTCAAAAAAACGGCGCTGGAAAGAAAGATTATTAAACTCATACTAGCTCTTTAGAGTTCAGCCCATCTTCACAGCACATCAGTCTACAAAAGGGATCTTTATGACCTCAAAGTTCTTCTCATGCACCACCCATTATCACAATGCATCTGCTAAAACGCCTGTGAGTAACAAGGGGCGAATACATTTTGTATACATTTATACATATATACATCAAAATGCATAATAGAGATAGTAAAATTTTATCTATCGAATAATATAATCCACTGAAAATAAATGAATATTATCAATACATAAAAAGTTAAAGATAAATATTACCATAAAAATATAAGAGCTGGGGCAGTGACCGACGGAGCAGTCAGACCAAAGAAGGTGGACTAGCACGGTGATATCATCATACCACGTGCTTACCAACCACATTTGGCACTGGCAATCGACTGACATGTATCAATAAATAAAATTAGCTCCTACGATGCACAAGAATGGGTAAATATTTATAATGCTAAAAAAGCTAATTGAGAAGCACATATAATTCTCTATTAATAGTTCTAAATCCTCAATGAAGAGCATTGATTCAATGTCCAAGGTTTAAGGAGAGGAAGAAAGTTCTGATAATTCCTTCAGACCCTAAAAAAATTCAGCCCCTAAGAGGCAAAAGAATGGATAAATCCTTTATTAATTCCTTCATTAATTGTTTAATTCATATAGATTGTATGAATAAGATATACCAATAATCATTGATCTAAAAATCGGGCTAGGCGCCCGCCTAGGCGCCGCCTAGTCGCTAGGCGGTGGCCAGGCGCCCCGAATTTGGTGTAATCGGTCGAAAAAATCGGCCGGGCGCCTATGCGGGCTAGGCGGCCGACTAGGCGGCTAGGCGGGCGCCTGGGTGGGCTAGGCGGTGGCTAGGCGGTCTGAATTAAATTTTTTCCCGAGCCAACTTTTCCCCCCCGTTTTGACTTAAAACAACGTTTGATCAATAAGTATTCTATTCCTATATGATTTAGTTTCATATTACTATGATAATAAAATAATTTTGAAATATTTAAAAAAAATAGAATATATATGTGCATTTTTAGAGACTAAAAATATAAATCTCTACATTCATCTATTAATTATTTTATTATTTATAATTTTTCTACAAAAACCATAATGTATAATGATTATATGAGCTATTCCTATTGTCAAAATATTATAAAATTTTTGGTAATATATTTAAAATTCAATGAAAATAAAAATAAAACAAAGAAATACAAGGAAAACACCTAGGCGCCCTAGTCGGTGCCTAGGCGCCCGTCTAGGCGGGCTAGGCGCTAGGCGGCCAGTCACCGCCCGACTAGCGCCTAGCGCCTTTTAGAACACTGCCAATAATTAAGTATACTCTCAATAACTAACCTTACTCTTTTGGTAAAAAAAACCTTACTCTCAAACATCTATGCAAATTAAGGTGATAAATAGAGTAAAGAAACTAGGTTACCTACTTACCTACGGATCGAACTATCGAAGGTCTATAGATACTGGAATTACCTGCTCACCACTTGCTCCACTGGAAGCCGCTAACCTCGAAGGTCACGGGAGGTTGCAGATTCATTGGCTTGACCTCAATGATTAAGATTACTTAGAGAAACATTGGTATATTCATGTGACATAAAGAAACTCAATATAAATCTCAGGTTAATTCATCAAATAGATAGATTTATAATTCATATTACAAGGTATACAAAACTGAAAGCAATAAGATCACTTAAAGAAACATTGGCTGATTTATGTGACTTAGAGAAACTGAAATAAATCTCAAACTAATTCATCAAATAGATAGATTAATAAATCACATTACATGGAATACAAAACTGAAATCGATGATATGATTTAAAGAACTAAATATAAACATAAAGATGACTTGAAGAAACTTAAAGAAACTCACATTAACTGGAGGACTCTACCCGTGTTGATGTTTGGTGACTGAAAAATCTGAAATAGCTGCCTGAGACAACTCCATTAAGCTCTCTCGCACGGCGTCCTACTGCTCAGCTCATTCACAAACGTCGGTCTACTGCACCTGCTCGCAAACGCCGTCCAATGAAGGTACGAAGTCGTGGCCTGCACTGGACGCCGGAATGTCAGCAGTCCGGTGCCGCAAGTGAGTGTCGCAATCGGGTGTGGCAGATCGATTCCACAGGCGAGTGTCACAGTCCTGTGCCGCAGGCGGGTGTCGCAGTTCGGTGTCCTAGTCTGGGCAGCTGAATTTATGCTAGGTTAACTTAGGGATCGATTACAACCAGCCTATAGCATCATTCATACCTCGTATAATTAACCGATCTGGAATTAGGAACGAATATTTTTATTGTACCCTTTCTACATCGGTGTTAACAGATGTAAAATATAATTTTATTAATTATAAAATTTACCCCGTTTTTCTATTAACATCGGTTGCACTAAAACTCGATGTAGAATATTTAGAAAAATTTAAAAATATACCCCGTTTCACAATTTAACATCGGTTAAATACACAACTGATGTGAAAAAGTTTATAAAAATTATAAAAAAGACCCCATGTCAGTATTCTACATGGGTTTTGGGCTAACACATGTAGATAATATATGTAAAAAGCCTTTTTTGCACTAGTGCTTTTCTCATGCACTTTAGAAACTACAAGAATTTATTCTTAGGGACCATTATTGGCGGAAGGTCCCTAAAGTTGGGATTATTCTGAAATAATCAATAGTTGGGATTATTATAAGCGGACCGCCAATAGTTGGGATTATTACTATCAATTTTTCCTTTAAACTATTTTATTACACGGACGAGTATGTTTGGACTATTTCTATATAATTATTTTAGTATGTTTAGACAGTATGTTTCTATTATTTGATAAAATTGTGATAGGATACAGGTAATCGATACTCAGAACAGTATAGAGATCAGTAGGAATTGAATAAAAACAGATCGTAAAACTTTATTCTCAAAGATGAATTATCGGGAAGGTGTACAGTGCTACAGACAATTTGAGATGCCCAGTCTCCTATCCATGCCCAGTCCAAATGAATAATTGCCTGCCTTCATATCCCCCTCCCTATTATTTATACTTACTTATTATGGGTCAGCCCAATATTAACTAATACCTAGCCCAGGACCCTTTCCTACAATGCCACAATTATTTATTATATATACTTCTATTATTATTAGTATTATTATACTAATGGGTTCCTATCATATCTCCCCCCTTGAAAAACCACCTTGTCCTCAAGGTGGGTGATAGGAACCGGCCTGGACTTTCAGCTTAATCTTCATCCTTGCGCCCCTTCCTTCCCAATACCTCCTTGATTTTGGATCTAGGAGCTTCATTTCTTTCACCTTCATCGTCTCTTCCTCCTTCATATGTATTAGCTGCTGATGATCAGCTTTGTATTAGCATTGTGGCATGAATAGAGACTAAAGAAGATATGGAAAAGTCTATGAACTTAAAAATCTATAACTTGTTAAAATGTCCATGAATTATTAAAAAATCCACCAAATACATATTCAATACACCTTATCCCCAAGTTGAGCATATCTATCGGGAGGGCAACCAGGCTGCCGACTTCTTGGCTGGTCTCAGGGGCGGATCTAATAAGGAAGGTATGGAGGCAGCTGCCCCCAACAAAATCCTAGTAAACCCATATAATTATTTAGTAAATATTAAAGGTTTATGTATTTGCCCCCAATAAAAAATACCGATTGCCCCCAACTAGTCGTCTGGCTGTGTTCACTGCTCAAAGCTGAAGATCTGAAATTCAGATTCCTTAATCACCCAAACCCACTTGACTATTAACTAAGCTTAAATTTGAGGATTTATGGCTAAGTAGCTTAAATTCAGATTTCGGAATCAGCCAAACTCAAATTTGACAATTAGAGAAGTAAGTTTTTTGAATCTAGCCGTGAACGGGGATACAAGGAAAGGGAAGAGGACCAAGATATCAACCACATTTTATCACTTGATTTTTGAATCTTCAGTCAATTAATCAGTTTGATGTTGGAGTGTTGCACTCGAGGCATTTTTAGGTTGATCGTTGGGTTGATCCTCTATATGGTGGTTGTGTTGTTTATTTGTTTAAACTCTAAAGCCATGTATTACTTTATATTATAATGAAATATAAATGATAGATAATGTTATTAAACTTATTGGACTACTCTTAATTATTTAAGTTTATGGATGTAAATTCATTAGACTTATTTTAGTTGATGACTTAGGATGTTTTGATTAAATTAACTAAAACTTTCTAGTCAAGTCTGATTTCATCTGGTCTGAACGGGTCTGGTCTAGTAAATATATGGTCTCTATGTATTTTATAATTGTCCAAATCTGATCTAATCTATACTAGTCTCATCTTGTGTGACTTGATATGAACTGGTCTGATATGGTTTAGAATTGAAAACAGTCCAGATACATATACCTTTAACTGAAATAGTTGTATATCTAGTAGACACTAGTTTTTTTTAAATAACTCTGTATGTTATTGTAGACAAATAAATAAATATTAATGTACTAAAAATATAATGGATCTCTTCCAAACGATTAAAATTCCGTGTGATTAACTGTGATATATTTTGTTCAAAATTTTAATATCGTAACAATAAAAAATTTTGTGATGTATCTTTTACTTACTCCGCCCCCAATAAGTGTTTTTCCTGGATCCGCAACTGGCTGGTCTAGGCCATAATTTACTTTTTGGTGTTCACTCTACATGTATTGATGATCCTACTTTATGGTTACACATTTTGTATGATTTATTAGGGATTTCTAAGGTTAGATTCATTGCGAATGAAATGCACAATATGAGCGCTGATGAGCATATCGTTTTACAAAAAATACACCTTATCTCGGTGGTGCGCGGAGCAGAGCAACCTTGGTGGCGCGCGGAAATTTCTAGATAATTTCCGGCATACCCGTTAACCCCCCACATAACTGATTGCCACCTTGATGGCAAGCGGCAACATCATCCTACCACTTCTTTCTTCTATCCGAAACAAAGTCTCTCCGTCCACTACTACAGCTTTCGACAATTGTGGGATAAAAAAGCACACCCTCATAGATCGGATATCGTAAAAGCATCTTTAGTGGCCGATCGGTAAGGCTCTGTGCTTAAATAAATGCATGTTTAATATGGTTTACTGTTTTTAGATCCTGTCTTGGTATGTTTTCTCTATATGTGCATCATATGTTCGATGAAGGTCATACATCAGGCTATACATCTATGTTTTCTGTTACTGTTAGTATCAGTCTTTTGTTAGCTCCGAATCTGGCAAGAACAACTTTGAAAACAACTATTAGCGTTGGATCTATAAGTTAATTTTCCAGGCTTGGCTTTGCTAAAGTTTAAAAGTTTTGAATGTTGATTCAAAGTTGAAAATTTTAATGTTAATATGGAATTGAAAGATTTTTTTTTCATTGAGCATATCGTTTCTGTTTATTCCTCAACTGGTTCAAAAAAACTGGATATCAGTTGTAATGTCCACACTGTAGTTCAATTTAATACCCAATTGTCAGAATATGCAATCACATAGAATTTTTTTGAAATAATTGTTGTATGTAATCAGAATTAATTACCGTTAGTAAATTAAATGAAATGTTATTTTATTTTCCAGTCAAAACATATTGCTAACAATTGATCTATCATCTATCTCTTGTCCGATAAAGAGCAACTCATATCAATGGACTCGTTAATATTTGAACACTTCATTAGTCTTTGAATAAGACCCTTCGATTCTATCTATTCTAAAAAATATTACTTCAAGTTTTCTGTCAACAACTTTTAGTCTTTTACATGTGTTTATCAGTTTTTATAATGTTTGGTGGATAAATGAACTCCTTTATAACCATTGCATCCCTTTTACTCCGTATACTCCGTATCTATTAATTTTAAATGAGTAAAACATTCACCTAATCATACACAAAATGATTTCAAATATATATATATATATATATATAGTGTTTTGCCAATCCATTAAGCATATTCTACTAATTACAGTACAACACATTATTTTAAATAATTTTTATCCACGCTCTAATGGCCTACCTTGGTTTTTAATTGTATTTTCTTTCATACATAGGATCGAAGCAAGACTAATAAAACTAAATAAAAAGAGTAGTATATAAATAATATAAATGTGTTTTTGACCGATATTAGAAGATGCTAAAGACTTTCTCTTAAAACAGAATGACTTGGACTTCTAAGTTTACTTATTGTATTAATCAAGAATATATTTGCCCTTATCTAGGAGTAGCTACAAATAATTTATGATGAGAACCAATACTATTTTATAACAACCCGAGGTACCAAAAAAACATCATTCGCAAATATAATGATATAGACATTTGAGCTACTCACACTATTAAACACGGCTGTTAAATAAATAATTATGCCGAGTTTCTGTAATACCACAATCTCATCTATTATGGACATTAGCGATGTTAACCTTTTCAAATATTAATAACATATTGGAATATATAGAGTATATGATTTTTCTAAAGGGAAGTATTTTCATGTGTTGAGGGTGAGAAAGTAGTGTGCTCTCCTCATCTATTTATAGGAACATAATGCCTCTATGCCTGTTTCACACAGAATTACTTTTAATTGTTTTTATTTATACTCCCTCCGTCCCTTGATTAAGTTTACAGTCAACATTTCACGGTTTCCAATATTAATGTTTGACCATTGATGTGTAAAAATAAACACTTATCCGGAGTAACAATCTAACATTTCAATAATATATATCAAAATGAAGCATTCAAATTTACTTTGGAATTATAAAATAATCGGAGTACAGTTTTTGACTGATTAAAAGTTAGCAAAGTTTGACTCAAAAAGTCAAATTGTAAACTTAAATGGGAGACCGAGAAAGTATTTGATGTGTGGTTCACTATTGGGTGAACAGTGACCTCTGTACTTGATAGATAAATTTTAAAGCTAAAGCCTCCTTTATCTGATCTAGTTGACTTGTATTTGTACACGAACTATTTCACCTTGAATATTACAGCACACTTGTGATAGGATTACTGGGCATATAATTCAAAGATCTGAGCATTTTTATACTGCATACTTCATTATTTGTTGCTCACCGTGAGATTCACTTTTATAGTTTCTTGTATAAGAGTGATTATTATTAACAGAAACAATCCTTGTAACTCTTTCCTTTGGGTTAATTATTTACAATGTTTTCTTTTCTCTTCCCAAGTATGGGAAGTAATAATTATATTGAGTTATACTGATGAGATATAGACCCAATTTTCCATTCAATTTGACATGCACGAACTGAAACAGTGTCTTTGAGCAGTTTTTTTCCGTTTTATGTAGACTTATTTGGGCGGGAGTACTGTTGAGAAAATCTTTTGCTTTTATATAGTGATTACTTACTGCAAGTCCTCGCAAAAAATACTAGTATTACTTACTGTGAGTGCACATGCTTATGCGTGAAGATAGGGAGAAAGAGGCTTGTGTTAAGACTTTGATGTTTGTTAGGTGTTTGAAAAAATTTAATTCCCGTTTTTCTTGAAATTTGTTTCTGGAATTGTTGCATCTTGTACTGTGTGGCCACAGGTGATTCCTCTTGTTGGATTTGTCCTTCGTGAGTTGTTGGAGTTTCGTTTTACGGTTTAGCTTACAATTGAGGCGGGGAGATTCAATGATCGCGATCTTAGCGAGAAAGTAGAGGACCTTAAATGGGCTTTTGGTAAGAGGGGAGTGAATTGCAGGGTTTTGGTTGAAGAAATCTTCTGGGTTGACTGTAACTGAAGAATTCTTTTAGTGTAGAAGTGAATATTGAGTGCATTTTGAAGCTTTTATATAATCTTCAAACTTTCAGTTTGAGGGAGCAATATTCAGGGTGTTGTCAAATTTAATGGATGAAGCTTCAAATGCTTTTCCTCCTTTCCTTGCGAAGACATATGAAATGGTGGATAACTCCTCAACCGACCCTATCGTCTCTTGGAGTCAGAGCAACCGAAGTTTCATTGTTTGGAACCCGCCAGAATTTTCGAGAGATCTCTTGCCCAGATACTTCAAGCATAACAACTTCTCCAGCTTTATCAGACAGCTGAATACTTATGTCAGTAGTTTTTCCCCTTCAATTTCTGGTTTTGGGTTTTTATTAACCAAGTTAATTGATACTATATTACTGACCCCTAGTAGTAATGGTGATGATGACGATTAACCACACATACCTATTTTCTGTTGTGTAGGGATTCAGGAAAGTTGATCCTGAGCAATGGGAGTTTGCAAATGATGACTTTGTTAGAGATCAACCGCAACTTATGAAGAACATCCAGAGACGAAAACCGGTTCATAGTCACTCTACACATAATCTTCAGGCCTCATCTCCATTGGATGAATCAGAAAGACAAGGGTACAAGGATGATATCACAAAGCTGAATCACGAAAAAGAGACGATTCAGTTGGAACTTCAAAGACATAAGCAGGAAAACCAGGGACTCGAGTTGCAAATGCACGGGTTGACTGAACAGTTACAGCATGTGGAACAGGGACAAAGGAGTATGCTATCCTCCTTAGCTGAACTGCTGGATAAACCAGAGCTGGCGCTAAGTCTGTTTCCCCAAATGGCATTGCCTTATAGAAAGAGACGGCTTACAAGAAGCAGTTACCTCTATGCTGAGAGTGTCATCAACAGTAATCGACCAATGGAAGACATCATCCAAAATACTCTTCCTACCTTCAACAAGGAGTTGTTAGATCAATTAGAGTCGTCTTTGATATTCTGGGAGAATGTGTTTCAAGATGTTGGTCAAATGGTTCAGGTCCATGAGAGTTCAAGAACTGAGTTGGATGAATCTACAAGTTGCTGTGCAGATAGCCCCGCCACATCATACACACAGCTTGATGACGATGGCGGACCCAAGACTTCAGGAATTGACATGAATGCTGAGCCAAATAGGAACCTGGTTTTGGAGGTGGGCCCACACCAAGATCCTGAAACGGTACAACGGGTTGCTCCTAAGACACCCACAAGAGTAAATGACTTGTTCTGGGAACAATTCCTGACGGAGAATCCCGGCTCAACTGATGCTCCAGAGGTACAGTCAGAAAGGAAAGATCTTGATGGCAGAAAAGGTGAAAACAAAGCAGCCGGGCAAGGGAAGTTCTGGTGGAAACACTAGTGCAAAAAAGGCCTCTTGCATCTCCTTATCTACATATGTTATCTCAAAACACATGTGAAAAACTGACATGGCGTCTTTTTACCATTTTTATCAAATCTTCTACATTGATTGTCTGTGGAGCCGATGTTAAAAAAGAAATGGGGTAAATGTTTAAAACAATGAAAGTTTAGTTTACATCGGTTAAAACTCATGTAGAAAAAAGGGGAAGAAAAAAATTACGTGCGTAATTCCAGATCAATTATAACCTGGATGGATTTGAAGTTATACGAAGTTATACGTAAACCTAGCCAAGCTTCAGGAAGAGGGAGCATCGACCTGTTATTCAATCCTAGCGGCGTACTCTTGCTGCAATTTATGCGACAGTAAGGTAAACTTGCTCCGGCTTCGGCGTCGATTGCTGGCCCCCACTTCATGCCTTCATTGTCGGACGGCATCGAGCGAGCAGAGGAGTAGGCTGGCGTTCCAGGAGCATAGCGGTAGGACGCCGTTCGAGAGAGCAGAACAGTAGGACGTCGTTTGAGAGAGCACAGCGGATCAGACGGCGTCAGTGGAGTTGTCCAGTGGTGTCTGTCCAGAGCAGCGAGTTTTCGCCTGGCCACGGTTCGAATCAGAACCCTGAACCGAGGTTAGATTTGTTTCTTTCATAATAGTTTGATTTTTTTAGGGCCACAGGTAGAAGAATATTTATGCTCTATTGATAAACTGTGTATTACTTTTTGCCTCTTCTGTTTTGTTGCCCTTCTTTTTGTTGTTTTGGCTGTAGTGGTTAGTGTTTTATGCATTTAGAGAGAAATTGTGTTACATATATTCAGTTGTTCTTTGAATAATAACAATCACAATTTGCTCTTGTTCATTGAATTATGCAGCATGAAGGTGTAACTGAGTAGTGTGGAAGTACTGCAAATGGCCCTTTCGTTATGAACGCTTTTGAAATAATTGCTTTGTCTCAATGATTGATCCTGTCGCCATTGTTTGACAGGTGCCAGGTACATTGACAACTCAAGTTCATGTCTTCTCATCCTCTTTACTATGTTTTTTCGTTGGGTAGTTTCCTCTGATTGTTTTATGCCAATTGAATCTTGGCATTGACATTTTGTCACAGAAGGTAGTTTAGCTGTAATAGTTGATTAATATGCATTAGAGTTGTTCTACCAACATTAACTTTTAATTTGCATTTATTTTCTACCTCCTTGAAGTAAAACCAGCCTTTGTTGTATCTGGAAGAAGCTTACATACTGCTATTTCTTTTCTTTTCTTAACGATTTTGTCAAGCGGCAAACCCGCTTTATATAACGTGAGCAGGGGCGGAGCCAGGACACTGGGCCGGACTGGGCCGATACAAAGAATATTTTTAGGAAAAAAATTACACGGATTTTTTTACAATAAAAATTTAGACATTTTTAAAATTTGGGCTGGGCCAGGGTTGGCCCTCCCCTAGCTCCGCCCCTGAACGTGAGCCTGCGAAAGTTATCATTTCTGCAATCGAAGCAGCGGCAAGATCCATGGGACTAAAGGTCCATTCATCTAACTATAGGGTAAAGAACTAATTAGCATTTATATTTGCATCTAGATAATGATCGTTAACATGCTCTAAGTGTTAAATTACCCATATGATTCACCATCTTAAACACTAAAATAGAAGGGCAGGTGATACAAAAATACCAAACCTGATGTCAATCAGTTAAATTGACGGTTTGCTTTTGTCAACCGATCTTCACAAATTCGGATAAAATGTTTATGATATTTTCTTTCCAGAATTGTATTTCTTGAATAATGTTGTAGCTTATTTTTACTATAAATACTTTGACAGACTCGGATCGAAGGTGTATCTGCGAACAAGGGTAAGTTTGCTATTGCATTAGAAGTGTGATTTCTGACCTTCATTATGAACTTCGTATTGTATGTGTGGTGACTCCTTTATTTTTAAAATTTTAATTTATTTACTATTTTTGTTATTTTGTTATTATTATTATAATAATAATTATTATTATTATTATTATTATTATTATTACTATTACTATTACTATCCACTATCCACTATCCACAGGCGTTCCAAGTCGCCCCATTTCTGCATATGGTGGATGTCCGTAAGGCAGCTGGGGACACACTTGAATATCATAGGGTTAGCTTGCTTTACTTTTTGATCTTCAACCATTGACTTTGGAATTACTTTTAATGGAGAAATTTGTCTTCTTAGACTTGAAAGTTTATTTATTTATTTTTGAAGGAAGAACATGCCTATGTTAACTGTTGAGTTTGCTTTCCAGTTCTACATGAACTTCTGTGATAAAATTGACCATGTTCTACACACTACAAGAAATGTTACATTTCTTGACACACACTTTTGTTGACACATGTAAAAGTGTCATAATAACTAATATATATTGACACATATATGTGACAAGATAACTATTTAATTTTTGTTGATGTGTAAATAATATTATCCGAACATAAACAAAGTATTCCACTCCGTATTTATTAAGCTAGACTAGACCTTTGTTGACATTCTTTTTTAAATTGACGGTTACATAAATTAAAGTATTTATGCTGACATACACTTTATCAAATAAATGGTCACAAATTATCAAACAATAAAAAACTTTCAAATTAAAAAAGTAGAAGATAGTGGCGTGTTATACACTTATACCAAATAAGGTTTGACCTAAGCTATTCCATTAGCACTTCTGAAAAAGAATCGCAGCTTCATTCCCTCAGAGAAACTCGCCGACCTGCGGATTTGATAATTTGGTAATCGCAGCTCGTTATCAATATCACTTTGTATTCCTCTTTGCCTATTTGCTAATCTGCGGTTCTCGATCTTCCTCGTCTGCAGATTTCCGCCATGACGGATCATCCACTGAATTCGCTCCTCAATCGAGTTTCCAATTGCCATCGTATTTCAGTTTGTTAGTATCGCTAGCTAAAGAGGTATTGTCTCTACTTTTAAATGATTACTTAATTTTCTGTTTTAGTGACCTCATTTAATTTCTTAATTCGAACCTCTAAATCGATCCAACTTCCATTAGAGTATTTATGGCTCTTAAAATTTGTTGCCAGAATGATGTTTTCTATAGATTTCCATTCTTATGTTTTTTTTTATAGATTTTTATCTTATTCTTAATAATTTCATATATATATATGAATTGGCATATTTTGTCTATCTAGTCCCTCCAGAATTCTAGGTAGGTGATCACCCTTCTCTGGATTCAAATGGATATCTAATTAGGATAGATTGTTTTAATACAATGATAACTTTTTTAAATGTACTATAAATAGTACATGAAATATTTAGCAGGAACGAACCATATAGAAACAATTGATTTCCATATTGCTTTACTTGTTTTATGTTAAATGCCATCTTATTAGTGAAAGTTGCAGTCCTCTGAACTTTATATTACATAAAATCATCCTCTTCTCCTCTTATTCTCCTCTTATTGAGGTTACAAAAATGCTGTCAATCGATATAGTGAATAAAAAGATACACAATCTATTATATATTTGTGCTTTGTGATATGTCATTAGAAATTCTACTTACACACACATATATATTATTAGATTTACTTATTTCTTTTAATCAAATTTCATCAATGTATAATTTATGGTTCATCCCCTTTTAGTTTCAGCCTATTAGCAGAATCATGACTGATAGATCTTGGATGTATTTTACTCCGAGGTCTAGCGAACAGTTTGTAAATGGAGTAGAGAGCTTTATAAAATTTGCTTTTGAGAGATCAAGTCATGATGGAAAAGTTTTATGCCCATGTAAAAGGTGTTATAATATGTTTCCCCCGTTCACACACGGGGGGAACTATTTGATCACTTAATATGTAATGGATTTCGAAACGAATACACTGAATGGGTAGATCATGGAGAACACAGAATATCATCATCTTCATGTTCAATGCCAACTGTTGAAGAAGGGGTGATTGGGCATGACATGAGAGAATTATTGAATGACTTGTTTCAACCTGTCCATGTAGAAGAAAGTGCTTCTAACATGGAGGAGCACGAATGGAGCACCGGGTTGGGTGATTCTAGTGATCCTCCAAACTTTAAGTCTAGAAGAGACAAGTTCAATGACCTATTAAAGGATTCTGAAAAAGCAGTGTATCCAAACTCAAAGTATAGCAAACTTTCCTGTTTAGTGCATTTGTTTCATTTGAAGTGTCTGAATGGTTGGAGCAACAAGTCTTTCTCAATGCTGCTGGAGTTTTTAAAAGATTTACTCCCAGAACAGAACTTGCTGCCAAAAACGACTTATCAAGTGAAAAAATTGCTTGGAGATCTAGGTTTAGGATATGAAAAGATCCATGCATGCCCAAATGATTGTATGTTGTTTTGGGGTGATAAGGATAAAGAAGAAGTGTGCTCGATTTGTGGAGAATCAAGATGGAAAGTTTCTACAGATAATATAAGTGACATAAGTGACATGGTAAACACCCAAAGTAAAAAAGCAGCTAAGATTTTGCGGTGGTTTCCTTTGAAACCAAGGCTCCAAAGATTATTTATGTCCTCAAAAACATCTGACCTTACGAAATGGCATCATAGAGAGCGCACAGATGATGGAAAGCTGCGACATCCAGGCTCCAGCTGATGGTGCAGCATGGAAGGACTTCGACAAAAAGTTCCCCGAGTTTTCTAGTGACCCAAGAAACATTCGTTTAGCCCTTTCAAGTGATGGTTTTAACCCTTTCAAGACAATGAATCTCAGTTATAGTATTTGGCCCGTTATTTTAATTCCATGTAATTTACCTCCATGGTTGGTTATGAAACAACCCAACTTCATTCTATCGTTAATTGTCCCTGGACCCAATGGTCCAGGCAATAAGATAGATGTCTATATGCAACCTCTCTTAAAAGAATTGAAAGAGTTGTGGGAGGTTGGAGTTGAGACTTTTGATGCGAGTTGCAAAGATAATTTTCAAATGAAAGCAACTTTACTTTATACGATTTCTGACTTTCCTGGATATGCAAATCTCTCTGGATGGAGCACTAAAGGAGAGTTTGCTTGTCCTTTATGTGGCTTTGATACCGCTTCAATGATAGACACGAGCAGCTGCCAGCTCATTATTTTGACAGAGTATACACAAGAAGAAATAGGAAGTTGGGTAGTTAATAGTCTGTTAAGTCAGTTCTATTATCCCTGCGTGGATAAATGACTATAAATAGAAGGAGTTAGCTATTTTTAGACAGGCTGTTAGACTTGTTGACTGGCTTGTAGGAGATTGGGCATCTCGAACTGTCCCACCCATTTCTTTGTACTCGTTTCTTGTTCTCAGATCAATAAACCCTAATTCTCTCAATTCTTACTACTTGAGATTGATATACTGTTTGAAATTGTTCTGATTTATCCAGTGTTCTATCATTGGTATCAGAGCATCTTTTCTGGTGACCTAATCCTTCGTTGAATTACCAGAAATTTTTTCCCGTTCTTGCTGTGAATGGTTCGAACCAGAGCAAAAATGGAACAGAAGATGGAGGCGATGGAGCGTAACCAAAATACGACGCAAGAAACCTTGATTCAGATGCAAGCTGCGATCGCGAAACTAACGGAGAAGTTGGATACGATGAACGATGAAAGGCGCGGAAGAAGGAGATCGCGATCGCCACAAACTCATCGATCGAGAAACTCAAGTAGTCCGAGTCATTCCAGAGGTAATTCTACTCACTCTCATGTTCAAAATCACAGACGAAGAAATGAGGATTATAGAAACCCTATACAGTCTGGTAGGAAGATTGACTTACCCCTGTTTAATGGAACTGGTGCATATAATTGGGTCATACGCATGGAAAGATATTTCAGACTGAATAATATTGATGAGGAAGAAAGGGTTGAAGCATCTATGGTGGCAATGGAGGACAGGGCTTTAAACTGGTTTCATGTGTGGGAAAGTCAAACTGAAGTAACTGATTGGGAGACCCTAAAGAACTCTGTCATACGTAGGTTTCAACCAGAATTAATTCAGAATCCATATGATCATTTGTTAAGTCTGAAACAAACAGGATCTGTACAGGATTATAAAGATGAATTTGAAATGGTGACATCTCATCAGAAAAACAAAGACAGAGAGCTGCTGAGGGGTGTTTTCATTAAGGGTTTGAAGAATGAAATCAAAGCAGAACTGAAATTATATGTCTCAAAATCCTTGACTGAAATTATGGAGAAGGCTACTTTGATAGAACAAAAAAATGATGCAATACAGTTGAAAAGAATGGAGGAAGACAGATATGGGAGAAAAGAAAAGGGTGCTTATGTTAACAAATCTCATTCTGAAGGAGATAATTACAAAGCCCGGGCTAATAACTCTTGGTACAGTTCTATGGGAAAAGGTGCAGGGCAGTACAAAGGAGAGTCTTCTGGGGTAAAATCCATGGGGAAGAATATCACAGAGATCCAACCTTCTGCATTCAAGAAGGTGGGCCCACAGTTATCTCAAGAAGAATATCAGAATAGAAGCAGAAAAGGACTTTGCTTTAAATGTGGAGACAAATGGAATCACCAACATATTTGTAAACTAAAACACTACAAGTTGATCATGGTAGAAGATTCAGCAGAAGAGGATGATTCAGATAATTCAGAAGATAATAGTTCAGAGGAGGAAGAGATCTTGATGGAATCCAAATCCATGCAACTATCCTTGATGAGCAAAGAAGGTATTCCTTCTTTAAGAGCATTCAAAATCAGAGGTATTATCAAAGGAGCATGGGGAGAAATAAATGTGGAAGTATTGATTGATAGTGGAGCTTCTCACAATTTCATTGCTCAGAAGATGGTGGATAAACTGCAGATTCCTTACACTACCATCAATGGTTATAAAGTGCAGATAGGAAATGGGGACAAGATATGCAATAATGCGAGATGTGAGGCATTCAATGTATGTTTGCAAGACACAACAATACAACAGGATTTTTATATCTTAGAGTTGGGAGGCACTGATATGGTATTGGGAATGGCTTGGCTTACTACTTTGGGAGATGTTGAGATTAACTTCCAAAAGCAATCAATAAAGTGGGAAGAAAATGGGGAAGAAAAGCTGATTCAAGGGGATAAACAATTCAATTCAATGGAGGTGTCTTTCAAGACAACTACTCAGATATTACAGGATGCTGGAGAAGGGTAGAAGGGTATTTCATATACTGTGAAGGCAATGTCAAAAGTGAACAAGAAGAAAATGAAGAGGAGGAGACTTGGAAAAAGATACTGGCTGAATTTCCTACTATTTCTCAACCTTTGAAGAAACTGCCACCCAAGAGAGATTGTGACCATGCTATAAAGATACAAGAAGGAGCTAGAATCCCAAACCTGAGGCCATATAGATACCCTCAGTACCAGAAGACAGAAATAGAAAGAATTATACAAGAGATGCTAAATGAAGGGATCATTCAACCAAGTAACAGCCCCTATAGCAGCCCCATTCTTCTAGCAAGAAAAAAAGATGGGGGCTGGAGGTTCTGTGGGGATTACAGGGCCTTAAACAAAATCACAATACCTGATAAATTCCCTATACCCATCATAGAAGAACTGCTTGATGAACTGGGTGGAGCTAAGATTTTTTCCAAACTGGATCTGAAATCTGGTTATCACCAGATCAGAATGAGAGAAGAAGACAGACAGAAGACAGCATTCAGGACCCATGAAGGCCATTACGAATACCTAGTAATGCCCTTTGGTCTCACTAATGCACCCTCAACTTTTCAAGCCCTCATGAACCAGGTTCTTAGACCTTATTTGAGGAAGTTTTCATTAGTTTTCTTTGATGACATCCTCATATACAGTAAATCAAGGACAGATCATAAGGAACATTTGAGGAAAGTATTACAAGCCTTGAATGCTAATCAGTTGGTTATAAATTCAAAGAAGTGTTCTTTTGGCAGATCTCAGTTAGTCTATTTGGGTCATATCATTTCTGGTCAGGGTGTAGCTGCAGACCCTACCAAGATTGAGGCTATGGTTCAGTGGCCAATACCCAAAGATTTAAAAGGATTGAGAGGTTTCCTTGGACTGACTGGGTATTATAGAAGATTTGTCAAAGGGTATAGTCACATTGCTTTACCTCTAACTCAGCTTTTGAAGAAAGATAAATTTCAATGGGGACCATCAGCAACTTTGGCATTTGAGGAATTAAAGAGAAGAATGACTACTCTACCAGTTCTTGCTACACCTGATTTTGATAAAGTATTCATTCTAGAGACTGATGCATCAGGAACAGGTCTGGGGGCAGTTTTGATGCAAGAAGGAAGACCAATTGCATATATGAGTAAGGAATTATCAAAAAGGAATCAGCAGAAATCTGTTTATGAAAGAGAGTTAATGGCAGTGGTGTTGGCAGTTCAAAAGTGGAGGCCATATCTTCTGGGAAGACCTTTTGAGATACATACAGATCAAAAGAGTTTGAAGTTTCTAACAGAGCAAAGATTGATGGGGGATGAGCAACAAAGATGGACATCAAAGTTATTAGGGTATAACTTCACTATCAGATACAAGCCAGGAAAAGAAAATAAAGCAGCTGATTCATTATCCAGGATACCTTATCTGAAAGCCTTATCCATTGTTACTTGCCAGGAGTGGGAAGGTTTAGAAGAAGAATTGAAAGCAGATCTTAAGTGTCAAGGACTGATTCAGAAGATTATATCTCAGCCAGATCAGTACAAGGATTATAAGATCTCCAAGGGGTTATTATATTACAGGGGCAGACTAGTATTACCTAGTTCATCGACCAGAATTCCTAAGATTTTGATGGAATATCATGCCACAGCCATGGGGGGACACTCAGGGTACTTCAGAACTATGAAAAGGATATCAAACTTGTTTTATTGGCAAGGGATGAAGAAAGAGATACAGAAATATGTGGAAGGATGTGCAGTATGTCAGACAAACAAGTATCAGGCCTTGAAACCTTCTGGATTACTACAACCACTGCCAATTCCTAACAGTATTTGGACAGATATTACTATGGATTTTATAGGTGGATTACCTAAATCTGAGGGGAAAGACACTATTCTAGTAGTGGTTGACAGACTGACTAAATATGCTCACATCATAGCACTTTCACATCCTTTCAATGCTAAAGAAGTGGCAGAAGTTTTTACCAAGGAGGTGGTCAAAACTCATGGGTTTCCTAAAACCATAGTCAGTGATAGAGACAGCATCTTCATGAGCTCATTTTGGTCTGAAATATTTAAGTTGGCAGGCACTCAACTTAAATATAGTACAGCATATCATCCTCAGACTGATGGCCAGTCAGAGGTGGTCAACAGATGCTTAGAAACGTACTTAAGGTGCTTGACTGGTAGCAAACCAAGACAGTGGAGCAAATGGTTGCATTGGGCTGAGTTTTGGTACAACACAAATTTTCATGCTTCTTTAAAACAAACACCTTATCAGGCCTTATTTGGACAAGAACCTCCTGCAGTAATTAGAGGTGATGTCAATCTAACTACTGTAGAAGAGGTATCCAGACTGACTGCACAGAGAAATTGTATGCTAGATGAGCTAAAAGAGAATCTTGCTAAAGCACAGAATCAAATGAGACAACAAGCCAATCAAATTCAGCCTTATAAGCTAAGGAGTTTGGCTAAAAGGCTTAATCAGAAATTGAGCCCCAGATTTTATGGCCCTTTTGAAGTAATGGAGAAGATAGGTGAAGTGGCATTCAGATTGAGACTTCCTGAGGAAAGCAGAATACATCCTGTTTTCCATGTTTCCTTATTAAAGAAGGTGATATCCCCTACCACTTTCTTTCAACCCTTACCCAAATGCCTGAAGGAGGATTTGGAATTACAAGTAACATTGAGAAGGCGTTGGAGGCTAGAATAAACAAAGAAGGGCAAACTGAAATCCTGATTAAGTGGAAGGAACTGCCAGACTTTGAGAATTCTTGGGAGAATGTGCAGGAGATGAAGAACTACTTCCCAGAGTTTCACCTTGAGGACAAGGTGATATTTCAGGGGGGGAGTATTGATAGACACGAGCAGCTGCCAGCTCATTATTTTGACAGAGTATACACAAGAAGAAATAGGAAGTTGGGTAGTTAATAGTCTGTTAAGTCAGTTCTATTATCCCTGCGTGGATAAATGACTATAAATAGAAGGAGTTAGTTATTTTTAGACAGGCTGTTAGACTTGTTGACTGGCTTGTAGGAGATTGGGCATCTCGAACTGTCCCACCCATTTCTTTGTACTCGTTTCTTGTTCTCAGATCAATAAACCCTAATTCTCTCAATTCTTACTACTTGAGATTGATATACTGTTTGAAATTGTTCTGATTTATCCAGTGTTCTATCATTCAAAATGGCTTAAATATGGCGGAAAATTTTGCTATATGTGTCACAGGAGATGGCTTCCATCTAATCATAGGTGGCGATATGAGGCCCAATGTTTTGATGGAAAGCAAGAGCTACGAGTTGCTCCTACTCCTGTATCGGGACATTCTGCTTTGCAACAAGTAGACTGTCTTGAATTCCTAAGTGATAATACTGATCATGGTCCATGGAAAAAGAAAAGCATTTTTTTTTATGTTGCCATATTGGAAACATTTGTTGTTACGTCATAATCTCGATGTCATGCATATAGAAAAAAATGTGTGGGAGAATATATTTGGGACTTTGTTGGGACAAGGCAGAAAGTCAAAAGATAATTATAAAGCAAGGCTGGACCTGCAAAATATGGGTATAAAAAAACAACTGCATCCGAAAAAGCGTCTGGTGACCAATACTACATACTTGCCTCGAGCATGTTATCAAATGACTCGACCCGAGAAGGATGCTTTCTTGAAAACCCTCAAGCTTATCAAACCTCCAGATGAATTTTCTTCCAACATATCTCGTTGTGTGCAATTGAAAGAAAAAAAACTTATAGGGCTGAAAACTTATGATTGTCACATGCTGATGCAAGAATATATGCCAATTGCATTAAGAGGGACATTGCCAGATAACGTGGCCTTGGTTATCATTGAGTTATGTGATTTTTTTAAGGGAATTTGTTGTAAAGACTTATCTGAACCGGATCTTCAGTTTCTTGAAATGAGGGTTACAACAACTTTTTGCAAACTAGAGAAAATTTCCCCCCCTTCTTTCTTTACTATAATGGTGCACTTGGTGATCCATCTAATTGAAGAAATAAGACTTGGAGGACCGCTAACTTTTAGGTGGATGTATTCCATTGAAAGGTATCTTATTTTAAAACTAATTTCATTTTTCTTATGTACAACTATATGTGTTTTGAAACTCACAGCTCTTGATTTGTAATTTTTTTTCCAGGGAACTTCTAACTCTGAAGTCCTACGTGCATAATAGGGCTTGTCCAGAGGGCTCGATTGCTGAAGGATATTTAGCTATGGAAAGCTTAACTTTTGTCTCCCGTTATCTCTCTGGAGTTGAGACAGTTTTTACTCGGCCCATAAGAAATTATGATGAGGGTGAACAAAATGAAATTGAAGAAATAAATTTACTTTGTCCTGGGCGTCCATTACAACAAAAAAATCAATCTAATGTGTCCTTTCAGAAGCGAAAAAGAGTTAACCATCAGGTTCTTGATGAGAAGTTAATGATACAAGGGCATCGCTATGTGTTGTTTAATGTTGAGTCAATCATACCATTTAGAGAGTGAGTTTAACATTTGTTTATTCATTTGACTTTAATATTTATTTGTCTATTCATTTGGTTCATTCTTTCTTGTGGGGTGCCTTCCTTTCTGATTTATTTATAATACTTTTTCATTTGAAGGGAACATAAGTCAATTGTCAAGAGTAGACATCGTTCACGAAGGCCATCTGAATATGAACTTGAGAAACTTCATTGCCAGCAATTTAGTGAATGGTTCCAAAAACGGGTAATTTGTGATTAGAAAACCTGTGTTTGCAAATTATATTAAAGCATATTCTAACTCATAACATATCTACATTTATACAGGTATCACGTTTAGTAGAAGAAGGAGATGCAAGAGTAAGTGAGGAAATAAAATGGCTTGCCCTTGGTCCTCACACTTCAGTGAAGAAGTATTCTGGATATTTTGTTAAGGGGTATCGCTTTCACACAAAGGAACATGAGAGATTCTTGAAAACGCAAAACAGTGGCGTGGTTGTGACAGTAAAGGGTGAATGTTTTGCAAGTCCCCGTGATAAAAGACCAATTTTTGGAGTGATAAATTATTATGGATCACTCAATGACATCATTGAGTTGAACTATTCTGGTAAACTGCGAGTTGTTTTATTCAAGTGTGACTGGGTTGATGTGAATAGAGGTGTGAAGAAAGATGATATGGGAGCAACACTAGTTAACTTTTCATATTTGACACACACGGGAGCGAATTTGCTTGATGATCCATTTGTTCTAGCTTCCCAAGTTCACAAAGTCTTCTACGCTAAAGATTCCAAGTCAAAAGATTGGTTGGTTGTGAGACATGTCAAAGTGAGGGACATGTTTGAACTAGGAGATAATGCAGATCAAAGAAATACATCAAATGATGTTATATTTGACGTTCCAAACTTGCATAGAGTTGGAGACGATGAAGATGATGAACTTGATGTCACTCTACCAATGGAAGAGGAAGCTAGTGATGAAGAAGACGAATAAACTAACAAAACTGCTACTTAAATACTCAAATTGTTATCACTGAAAGACTCATGTTATGTTTTATATTTGGAGTCTATCACCAAATGTTTACTACTGAAACTTCTTTTACTAGTTTTTCCTTTATTATGTATAAATACTTTATGCTTCAGTAACATTATTGTAGCATTTTGTTTAACCAGTTGTTTTCTGTTTGCATGTGTATGTTATTGAATATGTAAATAGTATAAAATGTTCACTTAAATGTTGTAATACCAACTTTTATTGTACTGCTTTGACTAGGGATGGCAAAACGTAAGAGGTTGAACATCGTCTCAATCAATAAAACCCCAATTGTGCAACAATCTATTAGAGATGAAGAGTTGGAGTCAAGTGAAAATCAAAGACAGAACCAAAGCTTTGGGAAGCAATTCGATTCTGGAAATGCTTCAACAAATGAGGGAGAATCTTCTGAACCTTCTGTTTCAGCTAATGCACACAGTTCTCAAGCATCAGGTCTTTAATAATTTTTAGACTTTTCAACACTAATAGTGCTACTTATTTTATAAGCATACACTTTAGCATTTCTATCTTATTTTAAAGGTGTTGCTAAGAAGGTTCGAGGACCAACACAAAAACTTGGAATTTGGGAGCTAAAAGGAGACTCAAGAATAGCTGTTAAATTTAATGACATGGCACAGCCTATAGGAGAAGAAGGAAACGAACTAACTCAGTTCCTCGGCACTCTTGTGAAAATGTCAAGTCATGTTGGAATAAACTTTGATGAATGGAGAGATGTCTCTTATACAACAAAGGAAACTTTATGGAGCATTGTGAAGGTAATTATAACATCTTCTGGATATTAAAATAAGCCATCTTCCCAATTTATTATTTGCAAGAATGTGATCCTACAATGTCCATTTCATGTGTAATAACTATTTATTTGTTTTTTAATCATATATTTTGTTAAGAGCCGACTACATGTGCAATTGTTGCTTTAAAGATAATTTTATCATGGACTATTTAACTATTTAGTCCTTTAGAGAAAAGACTATCATGGACTTTTAGATACTATTTAGTTGCTCAATTTTTACTCCTGTCAATAAGAATCACTTTATTTGATTCTGAACTTTTTTATTAAGTTATTGAACATGCTTTATAAAAAATGTGGATTCTGATTTTATAATTTATTCATTGTTTTAAAGAGTTGTAGGTTTGTGATGATGGGTAAAAGAAAATATGATTAGATATATATAAACTGAAAAAATAAATTAAAAAGAAACTTGATTACAAATGCATTAGTATGTCCACCAAAATCATACATGCTACGACTTTACTGATTATGTTAGTTCATCTTTCATTTTGATACAAATTCTTGTATCCAAATTCCACTTATTTATCACTGACAATCACACTTTCAAAGGATTCTTAGCTACCTTGCAAAAAAAATTATGCAGGAGAAATTCAAATTCCTACCGGCTGAAACTAGAGACGTTAAGAAATGGATAATTGCAAATATGGGATCGAAGTGGAAGTCGTGGAAAAACACTTTGAAAGAACGGAATTATGATCCAGCCCTAACTGTTGATGAAATGGTAACAAATGAGACTGATAAGAGGGTTAACAAGTCTCAGTTTAAAGAGCTTGTTAAGACTTGGGTTGATCCAGAGTTCCAGGTTATTTGATGCTAGCTAATAAGATAGTTTTTCATCATTAGAAGAATACAAAGTTGATAAATTATTTCCACTGACTCTTTTGATGATTGTTTCGTTCATTTCTTTCTGACTTGATAATATTAGGCAATGTGTGAAGTAAAAAAAAGGAGTCGGTCGAAGAATAAAGAGCCACACATCACTGGATCAAAATCTTTTGCTAGACTTGCGGAAGAAGAGGTGATTGCAATAATTTAATGGGTTTTCATCATTTGTATTTCCCACAGTACATGAACTACATTTGGTAACAAAATTAAAATAACTATATGTTATATTTATTTCCACAGGCTACAAAGAATAACGGCGTTCTACCAACACGTGGGAAGTTATTCATTAGAACTCGAACTCGAAAAAATGGCACTATTATCAATTCTGCAGCAACTGCAGTTGTGGTACTATGTTTTGAGCTTGCAATTTTTTTATCCTGTTTAGAAGTTTGCAAATCAGTATTATGAGACATGCTTATATGGAGTATTACACTTGCTCTCCACAAATATGTCTATTAACATGGATTTGACTTTAAACCTCATCTAAAAATTGAATGTGTGGGCTCTCATAAGATCAAAAGTTTGTGAAGTAGTTGATTTCAAACGTCGATTTTTTTCCGCATATCTAACCAGTTTTCTTAATAATTGTAGTACTTTCGCGTGTCTCAAATTTTTTGAAGCAGATGTAGTATTTTGTAGTTGATCTGGTCTAAGTAGTCTGTTGCATGGTCTGATGTTGTTTCTTTAACTTTTATCTATTACATACTCACCTATTTGATATGAAGTGTCTTTTATTGGTATAAAAAAAGTAAGTTGGGTTCTGCATGACGAGAAACCAAACTTTTCTGATCAGGCCGTTCTTTACTATTATATTAATCCATGCTTACATATTAGTAGACTTTTAATGAGATTAGTGTCATGTTTAAGAACTGAACTAAACTTGTAATGTTATTCTCTTTATTTAGGAAGCTCTTCACAATGTGATGAATGAGGAAAATGATATTCAAGATTCTGAAGGCCCGGTTGATTACAGAAATGATGATTTAGCCAAAGTGAAAGGTCCAGAAAAAAGAGGGCGCATTCGTTGCGTAGGATTTACAGTCATGAAGGATAAATGTGCTTCATCCTCTCAACAACCACAAGTGCCCATACAAGACCCACAAGTTCCTATTCTTCAAGCTCAAGTTTCTACACTTTCAAGAAAGTTTGATATGCTATTAGGTGCTTTCAAAAAGAATCTGCCTCATGAACAATTATGTGCAATTCTCAATGATTTGAATAATGAGGTAATTGTGCTTGGCTGTAAATTATTGCTAGTTTACATGCATATATGGAAATTAATGATGTAAAGCTAGTGAGATATATCATATGAACATATGATATAAAGCCTTATCTCATATGAAAGTATGAGTTTCATAATGTCAAAGTTAAATGTTAGTAATGATTTGGTAGTCTTATTAATTGTGTTAGGTGTATATCTATGTACATTAATTATGTGAATAATTTGATTTTATAATAATCAAACCATTTTTTTAAGATCACACTGTATTCTTGTTGATTATTAAATTTCACTTCAAGCTGTTCTGATTATGTTGTTTTGTTTTTGTTGCTTTTTCATCCCGAATCACCTAATCAGTGCTCTGATCTTGCAGTTTCTTTATCTTTTGTATTTTGACTGATTGATCGCATGATTTTTCTGCTTCAGTGAAGTGAGTCAACTTATGTTATAAGAAGTAAAAAATTGTCTGAACTTAGTAGGCATCAATCTGTCAAAAATACATCTTTTAGTCTTTTTTCGGGATCCGTGGTTTTGTGTCATTTTACAAGTTTACATGTGGCTGAATGGATTGTTATTCTCTTGAAGTCTTGATCAGCTGTACAGTTGTACTATATGGAAATCCAGTGTGTCCATATATCTATTTTTATTTATTCGAGTATGTAAATATAGAACTCCGTCATGGTTTTGTAGTGTGTTGGTTGAACTATATTTTCATTTAAGAAGTATTCAGGATATTTGGATCATTCTTGTTTTAAGATTCGAATCTGTTCTGTGTGATGGAATATTCTCAAAATGATCTCTATTTTCCCAGGAAGTGTGCCAGAGTAGTAACTGGTTGTTGGTGATTTTAGTGTCACCGGCCATTTTGTGTAATTGGAAATGACATGAGTGCCAATGGGAATTAGAACTATGATCTAATACAAGTTAGTAGGTGTGGAGTGCACACTTGTATATAAGAACTAGTTTAGTTCCAAAGTGTCTACGTTAGTGGAACTGGAGGTAGAACTCGAGGTATAACTTTCAGTAGACCAGCTCTGTGGTTCTAGACCGAGTTCTAGAACGGTTAGGCAGTTTCCAGCAGTTTCCCAAAAACTGCTGCGGTTATTCTTAATCGTGTTACTACTGCCTAGGACGATGAATATGGATAGATACCACCATATTTCGTACAGAGGAGAAGGAGGAATCATATCCAACATATCTTCATCACTTTGGCACTCAAATTAAAGATAGCAATCCATATACTCACTAGTTTGGCTCTAGTTCTTGTGCCTAAGTTCTAGAGTGTCCTTAAGGATTATCCTAGATTGAATTTCTTGTAACCCAGGCATAGGGGAGAAATATCAATTCGGAAAGTGAACTTACACGATCCTTAAGATATCCAAGTACTCGAATTATCACCCCCTACGTGATTTACCCCAACAATCGAATTGATATCCCTTTGTGATAATCATGAGTACCGTGGAAGAGATGACATCCAAGTTCAACAAATTGGACAAGTTTCAAGGCAACGATTTCCGTAGATGGCAGAAAAAGATGCATTTTCTTCTCACCACGTTGAAGGTTGTGTACGTGTTGAGCACTCCAATGCCGGAGGTGATGGAAGATGAAACCTTGGAACAAACTAGGAGGCGCAACAAGTGGGAGAACGATGACTACATATGTAGAGGCCACATCCTTAACGGTATGTCTGATGCGTTATTTGATATTTACCAAAACGTTGAGAGTGCTAAGGAATTGTGGAATTCTCTTGAGTCAAAATACATCGCCGAGGATGCTTCTAGTAAGAAGTTCTTGGTGAGTGATTTTAATAATTATAAAATGGTTGACTCAAGGCCGGTTATGGAACAATACAATGAACTCCTTCGTGTTCTTGGTCAATTTAAACTCCACAAGATAGGTGTTGATGAGTCCTATGCCGTGTCGAGTATAATTGACAAACTTCCACCCTCTTGGAAGGATTTTAAACGTTCTTTAAAACATCAAGATGAGGAACTGTCCTTGGTTCAACTTGGGAGTCACTTGCGCATTGAGGAGAATCTTCGTGTGCAAGAGAATGACCAAATTATGGGTGAAGTTGAATCTAGAATGGCTCATGTTCACTTGGTTGAGGATAATAAATCTAACCCGAAAGATAAGGGGAAAGGCAAAAAGCGCAAGTATGAAGACCATGACAAACCCAACAAGAAACCGAAAGGTTTGGTTTGTTGGAGGTGTCAAAAGGTTGGACATGTCAAGCGCGATTGCCGTGTGAAACTGAACAAGAATGGCGCTGGAACGAGTGGCAGTGGACAGGAACGGTCTAAGGACCTGGTTCCACGGAAAGGAGGTCAGTTCCTGACTAACTTTGATAATTCTGTCCAGAATTATGTATCACTCATTCCAGAATCTTTTTATGTACAGGATGATGTCTGTGCATGGTGGATTGACTCGGGGGCTACGAGCCATGTGTGTAAGGATAAAGGATGGTTTGAAGACCTAGAACCAGTGGAGGTCGGTTCCTTATTACGCATGGGAGACGAGTCAATGGTGCCTATCTTGGGAAAGGGTGTAGTTGTTTTAGAATTTACTTCTGGGAAAACAATTACGTTGTTTGATGTTTTGTATGTACCGAAGGTTCGAAAGAATCTTGTTTCGGGAAGTATGTTGAATAATTTAGGGTTCAAACAAGTGACTGAATCCGATAAATATATTCTGTCCAAGGGTGGTGTGTTTGTTGGTTTTGGATATTTATCAAATCGCATGTTTCGTTTAAATGTTGTGAATAAATTAATTCCTAGTGATAATTCTGTTTTTGTGGCATCTTCCATGAATGATTGTATGATTTGGCATGCTAGACTAGCTCACATTAATGTTAGAAAAATGCATGAAATGTCTAAAGATGGTTTAATTCCTGCTTTTGGTATTAATGATGATAAGTGTAGGACTTGCATGCTTACTAAGATCACAAAACAACCGTTTCCTAATGTTGAAAGGAATTCAGCTATTTTGGATCTTGTACATAGTGATTTATGTGACTTTCACTCAACTCCTTCCCTTGGCAATAAAAAGTATGTTGTTACTTTTATTGATGATTCGACTCGGTTTTGCTATGTGTATTTATTACACACCAAAGATGAAGCTTTAGAGAAATTTAAAGTGTATAAAACCGAGGTTGAATTGCAATTGGGTAATCCAATTAAATGTCTTAGGACTGATCGGGGAGGAGAATATATGGATCCCCATTATTTTCAATCTGTTGGAATCATTCATGAGACCACGGCTCCGTATACACCACAACAAAATGGTGTGGCCGAACGGAAAAATCGAGTGTTAAAGGAAATGGTTAATTCCATGCTTTCCTACTCGGGTTTGAGTGAAGGGTTTTGGGGAGAGGCCATGCTCACGGCCTGCTATGTTCTAAATAGGGTTCCAAATAAAAGGAACAAGACAACCCCATATGAGCTTTGGTACAAGAAAGCGCCGAATTTGAAATATTTTCGGGTTTGGGGTTGTAGGGCGGTTGTAAAATTGCCCGAGCCCAAAAGGAAAACTTTGGGGGAAAGGGGAATTGATTGCATATTCATAGGGTATGCTGAACATTCCAAGGCTTATAGGTTTTATGTAATAGAACCTAATGATGCGGTAGCGGTTAACACCGTGATTGAGTCTCGGGATGTGATCTTTGATGAGATGAGATTTTCATCAATTCAAAGACCAAAGGACCTAGTTCCAGGCACTAGTGAGGTGCAAGTTCCAGAATGTTTGGATGGTGTTTTGAATTCCGAAGCACCACAAATAAGGAAAAGCAAATGAGGCCGCATCGTGAAAGACTTTGGTCCCGATTTTCACTTGTATTTAGTGGAAGGTTCAAGGGATGAAACGGGGGTACAATATTCATATTGTTACCAAGTTGAGGATGATCCAAAGACCTTTAAAGAGGCAATGGAATCCCGAGATGTTGCCTTTTGGAAGGAGGCAATTGATGATGAAATGTCATCAATTATGGAGAACAACACTTGGGTGTTGTCGGATTTGCCACCGGGTTCTAAACCCTTAGGTTGCAAATGGATCTTCAAAAAGAAGATGAAAGTGGATGGAACTGTTGACAGGTTCAAGGCTCGGTTGGTCATTCAAGGTTTTAGACAAAAACCCGGAATTGACTATTTTGACACGTATGCGCCGGTTGCTCGAATTACAACCATTAGGTTGTTAATTGCTTTGGCGGCTATACACAATTTGATTATACATCAGATGGATGTCAAGACGGCATTTTTAAATGGCGATCTTGATGAGGAAGTTTACATGAAACAACCGGAAGGTTTTGTTATGCCGGGAAATGAGCATAAGGTTTGTAAACTTGTTAAATCATTGTATGGGCTGAAACAAGCACCCAAACAATGGCATCAAAAGTTTGATGAAGTTATTTTATCCAATGGTTTTAGTTTAAACCAATCGGACAAGTGTGTCTATAGCCGTTTTGATGCTTTAGGGGCGGGTGTTATCATATGTCTCTATGTTGATGACATGCTGATTTTTGGAACGGACCAAAATCAGGTTGATGAAACCAAAAGGTTGTTATCATCAAGGTTTTCCATGAAGGACATGGGGGAGGCGGATGTGATCCTTGGTATAAGGATTAAACGGGTAAACAAAGGGATTGCTTTGACACAAGCTCACTATGTTGAGAATATTCTCAAAAGGTTTAATTATAGTGATTGTTCACCCGTTGGTACTCCCATGGATCCTAGTGTGAAGTTGATGCCTAATAAAGGAAAGGCGGTATCACAACTTGAGTACTCTCAAGCTATTGGTAGTTTAATGTATGCCATGACAAGCACTCGGCCGGATATTGCTTATGCCGTGGGTAGGTTGAGCCGGTTTACTAGTAATCCTAGTACTCAACATTGGCAAGCAATGAAGAGAGTGTTCAAGTATTTAAAGGGAACCATGGATTATGGTTTGTGTTACTTTGAGTATCCTTCGGTATTAGAAGGATATTCGGATGCAAGTTGGATATCCAATGTAGAGGATCACTCTTCTACAAGTGGTTGGGTATTTTTGCTTGGGGGAGGTGCCATTTCTTGGGCATCCAAGAAGCAAACTTGTATCACAAGTTCAACAATGGAATCTGAGTTTGTTGCGTTGGCTACCGCCGGTAAAGAGGCGGAGTGGTTAAGAAATTTAATTTTTGAGATTCCATTGTGGGGGAAGCCGATTGCACCTATTTCTATCCATTGTGATAGTGCTACCACTTTGGCTAAGGCGTATAGTCATGTTTATAATGGCAAGTCTAGACACTTAGGTGTTAGACATAGTATGATTAGAGAACTAATCATGAATGGTGTAATTTCGGTGGAATTTGTAAGATCGCAACATAACTTGGCGGACCACTTGACCAAAAGTTTGGCCCGGGACTTAGTGCACAAGTCTGTTATAGGGATGGGTTTAAAGTCCATTTAATCCTTAATGGTGAGACACCCAATTCCCCTCTAATACAACGTTAGAGGCTGAATTCAATGCGGAAAGCTCACACTTAATGGATTGGAACACACAATGAAAATCATCCCAAGGTGTGTGTTCGGACCTGTAGTAGGGAGGCTGAATTTATTTCTTAATAATTCCTTTGATAAAGTGTAAGCAGGTACACGAGTAAAGGAATTACCTATATGATCGTGAAGTGTAGCCGCACTTCAAAAGGCTTGGGACTTGGCTTTTATACGGTCATGAATGGGATTAGGACACACGGCTCTATAATTGTGTCAAGTTTGTATTCTAGTTGAGTATTGAAACTTGTATGTATTTTATCTTGAGGTATTCAAATGGGTTGAAGGGTTCAATCCGTAGGACACCCCGATTCTCGAATATTTTGAATGTGTAAAATACTAAGATGGAAATTCAATCGTATCGACATTTCCATTTATGTGCAAGTTTTGGTTTGTAAGCTTTGTTATGTCATTTCATGAGTTACACTAAAATGGGGGAGGATTGTTGGTGATTTTAGTGTCACCGGCCATTTTGTGTAATTGGAAATGACATGAGTGCCAATGGGAATTAGAACTATGATCTAATACAAGTTAGTAGGTGTGGAGTGCACACTTGTATATAAGAACTAGTTTAGTTCCAAAGTGTCTACGTTAGTGGAACTGGAGGTAGAACTCGAGGTATAACTTTCAGTAGACCAGCTCTGTGGTTCTAGACCGAGTTCTAGAACGGTTAGGCAGTTTCCAGCAGTTTCCCAAAAACTGCTGCGGTTATTCTTAATCGTGTTACTACTGCCTAGGACGATGAATATGGATAGATACCACCATATTTCGTACAGAGGAGAAGGAGGAATCATATCCAACATATCTTCATCACTTTGGCACTCAAATTAAAGATAGCAATCCATATACTCACTAGTTTGGCTCTAGTTCTTGTGCCTAAGTTCTAGAGTGTCCTTAAGGATTATCCTAGATTGAATTTCTTGTAACCCAGGCATAGGGGAGAAATATCAATTCGGAAAGTGAACTTACACGATCCTTAAGATATCCAAGTACTCGAATTATCACCCCCTACGTGATTTACCCCAACACTGGTAAGAGTTTGCTGATGGAATTAATCATGCGTGATTGCGTGTTACATATCAAACCCATCAAACCATAAATTTAAAAAATGGAAGGCTAATTTCAAGTTTTCTTTTAGAGCAGGGGTGTAAGGTGGGTTGATGAGTTGAGTCTACCACATCTAAGACTTCGATTGTGTTCTTGCCTCTTTATGTTTATCTTTTTTTGAAAGAAGAGCCTAATTAAGTATTGTGGAATTACTTTCATTTGCCCATATAGGCCGGGTAGCTCTTGTAATTGTTGGGAATAACATACAAAGCTACTTCACATCACCTTTGTTGGGTGATGTGTTTTCAAACAATCTGATTGAGAAAATGAAGAGTGGTGTGTATTCTAACTCCTTACCTTACATGATGTAGTCAACAGTCTTATGTTATTTTTGTGGTGATATTTTCAGGCCGGTCGGTGGTGAACATTCTCCAACACGCGATAGGTCATCAACCGGAAGCTATCAACCCGAAGGAATTAGTTAGAGTTAGAGTTAGTATTAATTTGTTTTGATTGAACAAATTATTTCAATTTGTATGCTTCAAATTAAACTATGAACTAGTTCTTATGTACTTGGTTCTTATTTGTTTTTGAATAAATTTGAATGAGATACTACATACTTATTTGAATTTGAAAGTTTTAATATGGAAATAGTTTATAATATCCTACATTGATATTACGAAAAGGTCAACAATAGGAATTATTATAATTAGCGTATTATGCAGGACGATTATTCAATGTGGGATTTCTTGACACTTTACTGTCACCTTAAAGCTTCCTTGACACACAAAAATTGTGTAAGGTTTGGATCAATTATGTGTCACTAAAGGCATAAAGAGATTTACCAACACTTGTATACGAGTGTTAGCATTGACTTTTCCTAACACCTTTCCTCTTGACACTTTTCAAGTGTGTTGGCAATTCCCTTGAGGTGTCTATCTTGACACTTTATCTATTTTTCCTGAAACTTTTTGTGTGTCAGGAAATGTTACTTTGCTTGTAGTGACAGCGGAGCAAATGCTGCTCCGCTGCTATGAAATTATCTGTTCTGATTCCAAGGCATGAACTGAATCACTTGACTATGAGATAACTGCTAAACATAAACTTTGACCTGATTACATGGTATTTATCTACACCTGTACTGAGTTAGAAAATTATAGGGTGATATTGGACTTTGCACCCCATTTTAAAAAACATTTGACTTTGCACCCTATCATCTAAAATTTGTGAAGGAAAATTTCAAAACGGGGTGCAAAGTCAAAGGATTTTGAAGTGAAATGGGGTGCAAAATCAAAGTTTTTTTAAAATGTGGTGCAAAGTCCAATTTCATCCCAAATGTGGGGTGCAAAGTCAAATTCCCCCAAAATTATATTGTCCCTATAGTTCCAATTTCTTCAATACTGGCAGCATGTAAGCAGCTGCAAAGCTATTATGCTGTTTTACAATTGACTGGCCAATTCTTCATTTTGGTGTACGGCAGATTTAGTTCAAGTTTTTACAATACATGTGGATTCTATTATTTGTACTTTAGTGTGAAAGCAGAATCAAGAAATTCTGTAATGAAGACAGTGTGATGCAAAGGATTAGAAGCCGTAGAAGAGCCCAAAATAATTGGGGCAAGGCGAGTTATTTGATACTCCCTCCGTTTTAATTCATTGATGTTTTAGCATTTTGGTTCTGCATGTTTTATATAAGAAAGTGATCATTTTTCTTGTATTATTAGTTGTAATCTCAACCTAATAAATTAGGAAGAGGTATGCTCTGTTGGGTGTGTTTCGGAAAATAAAGAAAAATTAATTAAAATAAATTAATTAAATAAAATGACGAAAGAAAACAAGAAAAGAGATGGAGCAGAATTTGTCAAAGCTCGTGCTACGCACGATGTCCTTAAAACGTATTTGTTGCCTCCCACGGTGCTAGGAGCGTTGCAACAATAGTTTCCCAGGATACGATGACAACGAACTAGTGTTTGAGCACTCAAACAAAAGTTCCAGCGAACGAGAACAAAGACTGAACACAGAAGGAATTTTCAGAGTGCTAGCAGTGTGTTTTTAGAGCTAAAACGTGTATGGATTCGTGTAAAATCGTGTAAGAACTTGTGTTGTTGCAAACCACCTGCCAGCCATTATATAGGAGGATTTGTTGTGTGAAAATAGTGAATTAATGGACCTGAACGTTGGACATCAATGACCAGTCCGTTGGGCATTGAATCGTCCATGAACTGTCCATTTAACGCTGCATTAAAAGATATAAACGTTGGGCATTAATTGTTGTAACGTTTCAGAAGCGCGACAGAAGACCTCCATCAGAACTCCCCGGGAGGGGTTCTGATCGGAGGCCAATCAGAAGACCCCAACTCTGATCCGCGGCCATCAGAATACCCCATGAGGGGTTCTGCCATCAGAACACCAACGAGGTGTTCTGATCCGTAGCCTTCTGTCCGAGCACTTCTGCCGCTGGGAAAAAATTAAACGTTTCGGGAAGAAAACAAAAATTAATCGTATCTCTTGAGAGATAGATTTTTGGACGACATTCGTGTCCGCAGGTCGCCCGCGCACGCAAGTCGCGGTTTTTCTTCTCCGAATTCGGGATTTGATTTGCACCCCCCCCCCCCCCCCCCCGCGCGCGTGGAGAGAGCCTCTACCCTAAGGAATCTTAACTCCTTAAGGGGGGAGTCCCTTTATAAAGGGTTGCAAATCCCTTGGGTTTTCCGGTGTGGGAAATTAACACACTAGAAACCCATCCTTTTTCCCAGTTTTTCCATTCTAACGGGTCAACTTCGAAAAGCGATTTCTCATTCACCCGTTATCCGTTTTGAGCGTACCATATATCGAATTGTAGCCCTTAACAAGGACAATCCGAAACCACTTTGACCCGACCCAAATCGGAAGTGGACCCCACTCAAAAAATTGCCCCAAAGTAGCCATTTAATGCAATTTTTCACACATTTTTCCAACAATCCCCCACATGAATGAAAATTGATTTTCGAGACTTACAAAAAGACACGAAGATAGGAGGACACGTTGTGTTCACCGGATGATCCTTGTATACGGAGAGGTAGGTTTAATCCTTTGAACCTTCCGCTGTAAAGACTCGTTTATTTACTGGCTGTCTAGTAGACTCGATGTCTTTGAACTATACTGCCGTCGTGTAAACATTGACTTATCTTTACACAAGAACCTTCCAACTTTGTTCCGTTCTCATGGGTGTGCCCGTTTTGGCCATGGGTCACCGTCCTGGTTCTGCGAGAGTTTCTAAAGAACTGAGCCTTTACAGTTCTCCTTTGAAGCGGCCCTCTTCTCTCTCACATAGGTGATTCTTTCACGAGTATCCCGCATACTCTTCCAATGTTATCGAGTAGATCAACATTTTAGAACCATTAAAGCAAACGTTTTTGCTAACCTCGTGCGGGAGTCACTGTTTCAACGAGGAGTGGGTAGGAGTCCGGGACCCCCACAGTGACCATCCTTCGCTCTATAATTTAGTTGTCCCATTTGAACCTAGGACCAACTAGGTTGGGTATCCACTATAGAACTTTTCAATTCACGGGCTTCAATCCCATTCCTCGTGTCAACTTCTCCAACAATTCTCTATCCAATGCCTTGGTTAGCGGATCCGCTATGTTATCCTTTGACTTCACGTAGTCAACAGTGATAACACCCGTTGTGAGAAGTTGTTTAATGGTATTATGTCTACGACGGACGTGTCTAGACTTACCATTATAGAGATTGCTCTGTGCCCTTCCAATTGCCGCTTGACAATCGCAATGTATGCATATTGGAGGGACAGGCTTCTCCCAACTTGGAATATCCTCGAGAAAATGGCGTAGCCATTCAGCCTCTTCAGTGCACTTATCCAAGGCTATTAGCTCAGATTCCATCGTGGATCTAGCTATTAACGTTTGTTTCGAGGATTTCCACGACACGGCTGCACCTCCCAAAGTGAAAACATATCCACTCGTGGACTTTGAGTCCTTAATGTCAGATATCCAACTAGCGTCGCTATACCCTTCAAGTACAGCTGGATATCTTCTGTAGTGCAGTCCAAGGTTTTGGGTTTTCCGTAAATACCTCAAAACCCTTACTATTGCCTTCCAGTGTTCATCACCGGGGTCGCTAGTATATCTACTAAGCTTACTAACCACAAAGGCAATATCAGGCCTGGTACAACTCATTAGATACATTAAACTGCCAATAATCCTAGCGTATTCTACTTGAGAAATACACTCTCCACGATTTTTGGTCAGATGTACGTTTTTATCTAATGGCGTCCTTGCCTCTTGATAATCATCCTTATTAAATTTAGTAAGGATTTTATCAACGTAATGAGATTGGCTTAGCGTCAGACCCTCAGGTCCTCTAATTATTTTAATCCCAAGGATTAAATCGGCCAGCCCCATATCCTTCATGTCAAATTTAGAATTTAACATGTTTTTGGTAGAATTAATCATTAGATTATTGCTACCCACGATGAGTATATCATCCACGTATAAACATAAAATGACATAGCCGTCTACCGTGCTTTTCACATAGACGCATTTGTCACTTTCGTTTATTTTAAACCCATTAATTAACATTGCATGATCGAACTTTTCGTGCCACTGTTTAGGGGCTTGTTTCAATCCGTACAATGATTTAATTAATTTACAAACCTTCTTTTCTTGGCCAGGAACACGAAAACCCTCGGGTTGTTCCATATAGGGTATGTTTGGCAAATGGCTTATCAGCCGGCTTTTAGCTTGTTTGACCCATTTCAGCTGTTTGATTGGTCAAAGAAGCTAATAATGATGTTTGGTAAATGGCTTTTAAAATTAGCTTGTTGAGTTTGAAAAGCTGAAAAAATGGATTGTTGAAGAAGCTAAGGGGAGCAGCTTCTTCATTCGGCTGGTTCAATTTACACTCTATCAGCCATTTCGAAACAACTAATTTTACCAAACAGTTATCTATAATCAGCTAACATAACCAACCGGTCAAAACAGCTAACACAACCAGCTGTTAGGAAACAGCTGACACAACCAGCTAACAACAACAGCTAACAGCCATTTGCCAAACATACCCATAGATTTCTTCGTCTATATCGCCATTTAGAAAAGCGGTTTTTACGTCCATTTGATGAACTTCCAAATTCCGCAAAGCGGCAATTGCGAGTATCATCCTAATGGAATTTATTCTCGTCACGGGAGAATACGTGTCAAAGTATTCACCCGACCCAAATCGGAAGTGGACCCCACTCAAAAAATTGCCCCAAAGTAGCCATTTAATGCAATTTTTCACACATTTTTCCAACATGCTCATATTAAGGAATTGCCTTTATAGAGAGGAGCAACTCTATATAAATATAACCATGTATAAAGGCATTCAATGAGATTTGCTCCAAGTAATATTATATACCAACTTTTTAAATTAATTTGTAGAGATTCGTGAATATGGATCCATTCTCGTATGAAAAGATTGATGAAGTACCAACTCGTTAGGCATCGTATTTTATTTACCAGCAATGGCGTATTCCTTAAAACACAGATGATGAGCGAATTTGTTGAAGTTCTTTAGATATTCTGAGACTTGTAATTTATTTTTTATGCCATGTATTGATTCATTTATTTCCAATACTATTATAATTTATTGTTCGGGACAATTGTTAAATTCTTATTGAACTTTGTTCAACATTTTGTGCAAGAAATGAAAAACTATTTGTGATATTGTGTTAGATTGGTTAAGTGAAACATGTGCAAGATTGTACGGAGTATTATAATTGTAGGTATGATACTATTGATGGTGTGATTATAGAAGAACTAGGAGGTGTATCCATAATTTTCTTTGAACATTTGACATCGGTTTTTAATATAACCAATGTGGAATCTATTTCACATTAGTTATAAACGATGTTGAATTCCCCATTATGCGGCCAAATGTTATGTTTGTCTACATCGCTTATTTTAGAACCGATGTGGATGATTCCACATGGGTTATAACCGATGTGAATCCCTCATGATGTGGCCAAATTTAATGTTTCTCTACATCGGTCATTTCACAATCCATTTTCACATCGCTTGAATCTACATTGGTTGTAAACTGATGTTAAAAGTCAATTTTAAATCGATGTGAAGTCATTTTTTGAATCTAGTGAATGTGAACAATGTAAATAGCCTTGCCAAACTGTTGGGACATCTGACTTGGTAGGTTGTGTGATGTGAGGAATGTTCAGGTCCGAACATTCCCCGTCCGAGCACCGTCCGTACATGGACGTTTGGGCCACTTCCCGGTGGAATTTTTTGATGAAATTTTTTGAGATATAATGAACAAGTTCGTGACATGCTCTGCACCGAAAGCACCCGAAAAAGCTTGGGATCTGGAATACTACCCAACCCAATGGGTTAGCTGTACCTGATGCAAGCATGCACTCTGTTAAATCAACGAAATATGCTTTAAAATTGATGAAATTTGGTTTAATCACTTTAATGAATAGAGCTGTTGATGCTATTGCTCTCAACGTTGTTTACATGGTTGTCTATATTTGGTAAATCTCGCTGGTAGTGATTAGTGAAAGAATTGATTTTGCTGGTACAATATTCAAATCTTTTTCTAAAACCAATTATTTGATTCAATCTATACTTTTTACAATAGTAAACGACTAATGGTTAGATAGTAAATGTCAATTATGTTTATATCTTCTATACTTATGTAAACTTATTACTCTCTCCGTCCCTAAATAAACTTCCATTTCGCTTTTCGAGAGTCAACTTAAATCACACTTAAACTCTTACTTTATATATCAAAACTTTATAAAAAGTGAATTTTTTTTTGCATGCTTTGTAGCGGGTTTGATGTAGTTTCTGAATAAGTAAATTTTATTTTCTAAAAATAATCCGAATTTTCACAGGCATCATTTAACTTTATTGCTCGTCAAACTTCGTAACCCGCATTGGAAGTTTAATGGGAGAAAGACATAAATAAGACTAAAACATGACCGTGGGAGCTAAATAGGACTCAAAGCTTTTTAACTCCTAAATAGGAGTAATTTCATTTCAGCGGACAAAAATGCCCTCCAGTCTCTCGCACAAGGGACACCGGAGTACCGGACAACACGCAACAGATCGTCTCTTCCAAAATGCCGGCCAATTATTCTTTCTTACAACCTATGGTCTCAAAAAACGCAATCTAACTTCCAGATATATGGAGTTGTTTTATTCGGAAATCGTTTCTCGTCGTGCCAACCTTCTCAAGCCCTCCATGGATCTCCATCGGAATTATTGGGATGACGGCACTGGGCACATTTGTTGGAGGAGTTCCAGCCATGGAACCAGACACACCACAATTGGATAGTCTTAGTGTTCTCCAGCTTCCTTCTCGGGAGAAATAATCATCCACAATCCTCTTTCATCGCAGCCGACTACATGTCCATCGTCGTCGGCAAGAGAGCACCCGCCGCAATATAATCCTAGCCTTGCCATACTTCACAGACTCTAAATAATTCGTTGAGGAACTTATAGAAATGCTTCCATAGCTAACCTTTGGAGAGCTTGCTATGCCTGGATCGGCAGGACGAACGGGATAAGTCAGTTTCAAGATGAGTAAAACACACGTGGTAGAATGTGGATGATGGTTTCATCAATCCCTTACCAATGATGCATTCATTAATTCAGATCCATCCATAACTCATCATTCTTATACTCACGTGAATTCATTAAAAGGAGCAAACAATTTCTCATCAAAATGTCATGTTAAAATAATGTCCAAGTTATCAAAAATATCACCATGTCAAGTTTAAAAGCATTATCGTTGTAAACATAACACAACAAATAAAGTGACAATATTGCACACATTATTAAGATGTAGAAAAATTTACAATGTCATAAAAATGTCAAAATATCAATAATGACAATGACAATATGATAAATAATGGCATTTTAATAATGACAATGTCACTATCGATTTCAATGAATGTCATTACTAAAAATAATGACATTGTAATAATGAAAAATTGATTATGTCACCATCAATGCCAATGTACGTCATGACAATGTCAATATCATTAAAAAGCGACATTATAAAAAATAATGTCAATGATTTAAATATTGTTAAACAACAAAACATTGTTATGCCATTATAATAAGGGAAAATAGAAACTAATAATCCAACCTTTTGATTATTCATGAATAATCCGACCTTTGCACCTCATCTTCATTCATTGGTCCCTGGTCGGTTAATGACCTACTATTCCAAGTTATTTTCTTATCTTTCCAAAATATTATCTTTGTGAAAGATGAGATTGATGGTATAATGATTTGCAAAGATAAGAAAATAGCTTGGAATAGTAGGTCATCAACCGGTCAGGGACCAGTGAATGAAGATGAGGTGCAAAGGTTGGATTATTCATGAATAATCAAAAGGTGGGATTATTGAAAGAAGACCGCTAAAAGGTTGGATTATTAGTTTCCATTTTCCCTTATAATAATTGACAGTGTCGAAAAGCTATCACAAAGTTGAAAAAATGTCACAATGTCAAAAATGATATTGTCAATGTCACTACAATACATGATGACATTGTAATAATGACATTGTCAGTGTCAATGTCAATATCTACCATGACAATATCAATGTCATAAAAATAATATGTGTGGTATTAAAAACAATGTCAATGTTTTAAATATTATAGTGGTACTGGTACATTTGACGATACATTGACATGCCTTTGTAACAATTGACAATGTGGGAAAGCTATCACAAAGTCACAATGTCAAAAATAACCTTGACAATGTCAACGTCAATGCTATAAAATGACATTGTAATAATCTCACAGTCATTACCAATATTAATGAATTTGTGATATTGTCCAACTCTAAAAAATTGGCAATGTTAAAAATGACTTCAATGTTGTAAAACGTGACAATATTTATAGAGAAAAACATTATTGACAATGTAATATAATGGCATTATATGAAAACCTAATATACAATGTCACTATATTTAAAAACAATGTTAAAATTCTGAGATGTCATAATATTGAAATGAATATAAAAGATATTGGCACAAATACTAAATGACCAGAATTTATTTAGTTGTCATAACAATTTTTTTCGTTGAGGAAATTATTTATAACTAAATTTACGGAGTAATTTATACTACGTATTATAAAAGAAGAAGAAAACTTTAAAAGGAAAAAAAAACAGAAAAGAAAATCTAAAAACAAGTGGATACAAATTGGCCGTTCAGAAAAAGTGGATACAAATTGGAGTAGGTGTGGGAACAAAGATGAAGATTGAACTAAAAGTTAAATCCAAAAATTGACTGGGCGGATGAAAGCATCACATTTTTTTTACAGATCTGGGCACAAGTGCACAACCGTGCAACAACAACAATAATGAAGAAGGGATGAAGGGTGAGAGGAGGAGAATGAGGAGGAGAAGAAGGACCCCCATGCTCCAGCCACCACCTCTGTTTTGTCATCTCGCCACCGCCCACCGCCAAGTTTATGTACAATAAAGGCCTTCCACCGCCACCACTGTTTTGTCATCTCGCTGCCGCCGAGTTTATGTACAATAAAGGCCTTCTACCGCCGCCGTTGTGTTGCCATGATGTGCCGCCGCAGTGTCACCGTGCCGTCATGTTCACACCACCATGCTCTGCTACATTATTTGGGAAAAGTGTAGTTGGTCGGTAAGAATTTGTCACAGAAGAGAGAGACATTATTTGGGAAGAGAGTCTAGTTGGGCCTTGGGCCCTTGGGTGTGAACTTGCGGAGTCGGCGTAGAGAGCCAAAATAAAGAATAGGGTAAATTTGGAACACGGAAAAAATATGGTCTTATTTAGGAGTTTAAAAGTGAGAGGTCCTATATGAGTATATACTACGGAGTATTATTTTTAGTCCTATACGGGACCATTTCTCAAGTTTAATATGGGACGGATAGTACAATAGTAACGGGACTAACGGCTAAATGGAAACAATTGTTATTATATTTAAGGCTGGTTTGCAACCACTTTAAAAAAAGCACTTTTCAGCTTTTGGCTTAAAAAAGCACTTATTTACCAAACACTACCAATTTTTTATTTTTCTCGGCTTTCGTGTCAAAAGTGCTTTTCCACTTTTTATACACCAAAAGCACTTATTTTACCAAACACTACCAACTTTTACTTTTCAAAATCACTTTTTTCTCAAACACTATCAACTTTTACAAATAATCACTTTTTCCAAATCACTCCAAAAGTGCTTTTTTTAAAGTAGAAGCTGTTGCAAACACTCCCTTAATGTATCATTAGTAAACTGGTTATGGAAAGCAGTTTGAGACCACCAAATACATGGATTGGAGGAGTTTTAAGAGTGAATATGCTAAATTTAGTTTTTCACTTCGAGGGATGCGGACAGCCTTATATAGTACTCCGTCAATGACAATTGTAAACGGTTAGGGAGGCAGTCAAGAGATCCAGCAACAATCACCGGATTTTCAACAGCAACCGTCACAGTCTATGGAGGCAGCGGCCGCACCATTCGAGTGCCTATATTGTACACCCGGGTGTACGTACATCCGGTTTTTTAAAATGGCTAAACTTGTTTTTAGGACCAAATCCGGACTTCAGGAAAAAAGAAAACACGCCAGCGGGATTCGATCCCTAGACTTCAAATATAGCCTGCAGCACTCCACCCATCTCGGCTGCTTGTCTCTTTGAAAATATTCGTCCTTTTTTCTTACTTAGCCTACATGTTTTCATACTCCCTACTACAATTATTTATTAATAGTAATTATAATATTAACTATTCTTTGTTTTTGCTCATTATTACTATATTAAAACTAATTCAAACTAAGTATTTATTTAATCTATGAATCGTACTATTAATTAATTTATATAAATGTATTTATAATTTTATTATATATTGTTAGGTTTCTAATAAACCCGATGCTCATCAAAAGTGTTTTAATCCTCATAGTAGGTCTAATGCACACTATGCTCATTAATGCTCATTATATATTGTTAGGTTTCTAATAAGCCCGTTCTTCGTTTTTGTTATTTTGTACGAAGTACATAGCTCTCATATTTTGAGAAGTGGTGAGACACTAAATAGCTATCATTATCTCTAGCTATAGTTAGTTTTCCATGTGCTCTTTGCACAACTCCAACCCCCATTGTACATTTTATTGAAAACAACAAAAGACTCAGAATTAAAGAAAAGTACTAGTATAAAACAATTGAAAGATGGTTCAGAAAAATGAGCACTACTAAACTTTTAGTGAGCAACAGACCTATTATGTTGAGTATTAGGAGTCTAATATTTAGAATTGTGATCTCTGCTTCATATTTTCTAATTCACTTTCTTTGTTGTTATTAAATCGTAAGTTGTTAGTTGAACATCATCACATTTTCATTGACTATCAAACCTCCACTATCGAGATAAAATCACCGTTTCGTGTAAATGAGCACTAATGAACCTTTAATGAGCAGCAGACCTATTATATTGAGTATTAGGAGTCCAATATTTAGAATCGTGATCTCTACTTCATAATTTCTAATTCACTTTCTTTGTTGTTATTTTGTCTTTTATAAAAACTTACTACATTATATTTATGACATTGATATGACATTTACAAAATGAGCATAAGATCAGTACCAGATGAGCATACATAACTTACAAAATGAGTATTAGTGAATTTGTTAGTTGTTTTGTTAGTTGAACATCATGACATTTTAATTGAGCATCAAACCTTGGTTATTGAGATGAAAGTCACCGTTTCTTCTGAATGAGCAATAATGAACGTTTAATGAGCATCAGACCTATTATGTTGAGTATTAGAAGTCTCATATTCAGTATCGTGATCTCTGCCGCATACCTTCTAAGTCACTTTCTTTTTATTACTTTTTCTTTTTATAAAAACTTAATAAATTATATTTATAATCAAATCTTATGAAATTCAATATGTAATTCAATATGTGAATCTAATGTAAACCGTAAATTTTTTAGTTGAACTTCAATACATTTTTATTGAGCATTAAAACTCCTCTATTGAGTATTGAACAAATGCAATTGAGTCTCATGGTCAGTGCTCATATATCTATAATCAACTCTTGCATATATGAATCAAAAATATAAAACTAAAACATTTAATAATATTTTATATTATACATTTTCATAATAATTGAGTATAACATTAAAGTGGAAGGTTACTAAAAATCGCGGTTTCCGCTAAATGAGCAATAGTGTAATTTTAGTGAGCATCTCGCCTATTTTTATTGAATATTAGGAGGCTAACCATGAGTTTCACGATATTTGCTTCATATATTCTATGAAGCAAATAATGTACTCTTAATGAGCATGATACCTATTGTGTTGAGCATTAGTTACATAAGTATTGATATAACATTTTAAAATGGGCATAACACTAGTCCTGAATGAGTATACATATATTATAAAATGAGCATTGAAATATTCAAAAGCTCATTTAAATTTTCTAGTATGCTCATTTAAATATATTTAATGAGTATCAGACCTATACAAATGAGCATATATAACTTACAAGATGAGCATTGATATGAAAATTGTAAGTTTTGTTCGTTGAGCATCAATACATTTTCAGTGAGCATCAAATCTCCATTATTGGGTATTACAATTTGCGATTGAGTATCATGATTTGTGATCTCGTGTCTATAATCAACTCCTATATAAATTTAATGTTATAGGGACTTTTGAAATATGCATTGCTAAAAGCATTTTAAAAATCAGCATAACGGAATTACTAAATGAACATACATAATTTACAAAATGAGTATCCAAAAATTCAAAAACTCATTTGTTTATGTTCATTTTTAGGTGTTTTACTCATTTGAGTTTAAGGTATAACTCATTTCTAATGTGAAATGCAATCAAGCCCATTGCAATTAAGCCAACAGACAAAGAAACGAAAAAAACAAAAAAGGAAAAAGACAAAACAAAAGAAAATCAAAGCACTAATAAATCCACTAGCTATAAAAGTAACGAACAAAATAAAAGAAGACAAAAGATAAAAAGTAAAACGATTTAGCAGGAAACAAAAGTGGATGATATGGCGGCAGAAGAAAAGTACGGAGTAAAGAATAGCGACTGGATTGAGGATGAAGGCGGACGAAGATATAACAACTGGGATGATTAGGCGAGGAAGATGACTTAATTGCAAAAATACCCGGTTGTATGGTGAGAACCATACAATCGGATGTATGGTATAATTTATCGCACCATTCAGCCAGGTGGTTCCGCAGTTATAGTTGTGGACCCCTCCGTCGCAGTGGGGGCCCTCATATCTGTGTTGCACAAGTCCTCCCACCGCTGCAATTTCAATCGTGATGAGTTTTCCAGACACAATTAACTTTTATCTCAATTTCGTGAATTTGATTCATATTATATATAGTGTACATATTACCCATGTTATTTACATATTACGCACTGATAATAAAATGTGCATATTTGAATAGGTCTAAAACATAAATAATAATAAATATAATAATAATAATAATAATAATAAAAATAATAATAATAATAATAATAAAAATAATAATATAGGAATTGCCCTATGTAAGACCAAAAATAACTAAAAATGCACAAATAGGAACACTACATTTTTTACCATCCAAAACAGGACTAAAAAATTCATTCATACCAGAAATGCCTCTAAGGGTATTAATTTCATAATAACATGTTATAATTCATAATAAAATCTTAAAAAATAGTAAAAAATCGAAATTTTTTAAAAAAATCGTACAAAAATAATAAAAAATAAAAAAATATTTTAAAATAAAATAAAAATATGGATACCATTCCCACCGCCTCTCATCACCACCACCACCTTCGATCGGTAAACAATCTGCCACTTTTTATAAACAAATTCCATTTTTCCCGAAAATGCCAAGAAAATAGCATAATTACTCTTCATGATGCCAAATTCTCATTGAATTTGCCATTATTATTGCATTACTAGAATTACTAAAAACAAATAGTAAAACCCCATAAAACATAAAAAAAAAAGGATAAATCCGATTGGTGAAAATTCTGCCATTATTTGTAAAAAATGCCATTGTTTTCTGAAAATTGCCAAGAAAATGACATTATTACTCATCATAATGCCAAAATTATCATTGAATCTGCCATTATTATGGCATTACTACAAATTTTGGCAGATTTCTGACCGGTGATGGGAGATGGTGGTGGCAAAGGCGGCGTGGTGCTGGGGGTGGCAGAGGCGGCTGCGTTTTTTTTTTAATTTTAAATTTTTATTTTTTTTAAAATAATTTTTGACGTTTTTTTATAATGCTTTTTTTTTAATTTTTTATGAATTTATTATTAATTAAGACATTTCAAAAGCCTCAAGGGTATATTTGTCCAATTACACATAAATAGTCCTACGAGAGGGAATAACAAACATGTAGTTCTATTTGTGCTCTTGAGTCACCTTTTTTTTACCTATATAGGGAATTAACTCCCAAAAATATAACTAAACATATTTTTTGCAATATAAAAGATGTTATTAACAAATTCTTTAAATAATTTACCACCTCTATTAATATTTACTATTTTAAATCATATCAATGTAGTATGCCTAGAGCGTTAGACTAGTTCTTTTTATTTTACGGCACGCCAAACATGGAATAGTTCATGCAAGTACACCGCCTTTTTTAATCAAGATATAGAAAAAATATATAGTATTAAGTTATTAAATAGGGAAAATCGCAGTTTTAGTCCTTAAAATAATCACAAAAATGAAATGTCGGACCCGTATTTCCAAGTTTGTAAATGTCGTCCCTCAATTGTCCTAAATGCAGTAAATGTGGTTCCGGGGCGAAATATACAATGCGAACAATTGATGAATGACATTTACAATCTCATATATATGGGTCTGACATTAAAACTTGTGCGACTTTCCCTAATAAATATTAACATGAAGACTTTCATATCTATGACAAAAAATTGTGATATGCATTACTTCACCTCTTTTCTTTTCACAAATTGCCCCAAATAGGAGTAAAAACGTTTTGAAATTCCAAAATATGAGTATCATGTTTTTTATTCTTTGGATAGGAGTAATCTGCCAAGTTTGGAATAAAATGTCATCGTGTTTAAAGCCTAATAATTCCAAACTTGGCAGAAATTTACTCTTATTCAGGGAATAAAAAACATGATACTCATGTTTTGGAATTTCAAAACGTTTTTACTCCTGTTTAGGGAATTCTCTCTTTTCTTTTCAATGCATTTCACAAACGTTCGGAATAATGAAGCGCTTGGCTAGCTCCGATTTTGGAGCAGTTGAACACTTGAACCTGTGTACGCAGTACACGTACACTACATCTTTTATACACGCATATTTTTGCTTGTACAAAGAGACGAGTTTCGCTTTTTATATAAGTTACTTATGTACACAAATAAAAATAGAGGTGTACAAAATGTGTATACAGAAATGTTGGGCTAACATAATTTTCCATTTTGGAGATAATGAAAGATCTTGATGGGAAATAAAGTAGTATTAAATCACCTAATTAATACACATGCAAATAACTTATTTTTGTTTTATAATGCATGCACTTGGGTCACGGATAAGAGATTGCACACTTTCTTCAATTGCTTAGATCCAAATTAGTACGGTCTCAAAGTAGCAACAAAAATAACTAAAATCTCATATTATTTTATAACTTTTTACAATTCCACATGATTGAGTTTAATGTAGGATGGCTAATCGTAAAACTCTTGGAAGCAACAAATTAAGAATGGATTGAGCCGAAAATGAGTAGAATAACTGGAATCTATTAATAACATACAAAACGGTAAGGATGACACAACCTCTCAAATTTATTTTCTCTGCTTTCAATTTTATTTTCAGACTAGTAATTTTGTTTTCTGTTTTGTTGTTATTGGACTTTTGTTTCTTACGTACTCCCTCCGTCCCGAAAAGGTTCGCCAAATTGACTTTTCTTGGTCAATGACAATCAACTTTGACCAATGATATTTTTTAATACAAAATTATTTGGAACATGAAAATTATATCAAAATGTTCCTTATTCAAAATACTTTCATAAAAGTATAAAATTTATACATTATGTACAAGTATAATAATTGAAATCATTATCCAAAGTTTTCCATCATTGACCAAGAAAGGTCAATATGGCAAACCTTTTTGGGACGAAGGTAGTAGTATTTAGACTACTAGTTCGAGCATCCGTTTTACTGATCTGCAAGTTTCTAATATCTTGATATAAGTCTTCTTTGTTTATAAAAAAAAACATAAAAAGTTGTTGATTAATTATAGAAACGAGAAAAATGTAATGGAACTCTTATTGTCACATTCAAATAATAGAGGCCATTGATTAGATTAGATAACATTAAGCACCATTAAAGAGAAGATCAATGGTTTACTTCACTAACGGAGCCTTTATTTCAAAATAAAAAATAATAAATGATAATCCTTCAAACATCACAATCATACAATTGGTCTACATCTTTGATCACTTTTAGTACATGATTATTGACTTTTTGCCATTATGTGGTCCTCACGTCGATGTTTTAGGTGATTAAAAAGACAGAAAATTATTACTCGGTACAAATGATTAGAAAACATTAATCAAATACATATGGATATAATGAAAGATGTGAATTAAGTGCAAAATTTACATAAAATTCATAAGATCAAAATGAAACCATTTCAAAAAATAATACTGTAGTATCGGGGTAGAGAAGATTAGTGACATTTACTACGTACTCCGTATTATTTAATGAGGGTGGGGTCATTTGCTAAGCATTTTGCATGATCTGTTCCTTGCGTGTTCCAAAATAGGCATCTATGCATTTTTCTGACTTGTTTTCTTTTATTGGCGGTTACAGAATCATTTTCAGGCTCAAGGCCCCGCTTATCGGATCATTTTCGTTTTTGATTGTCTCTAATATTGTCTCCTAACACAAATCAAGTCTCTAATTTTATTGTTGTCGGTTAAATGTCTCACACCGGAAAAGTTTGGATGAACAAAGTACTCAGGGGCGGAGCCAGTACCCTGGGCCAGACTGGGCCGGTACAAAGAATATTTTTGAAAAAAAAATTACACGCAATTTTTTACACTAAAAATAAAGACATTTTTAAAATTTGGGCTGGGTCAGGGCCAGGTGTAGCCCACCCCTAGCTACGCCACTGAAAGTACTATATTAACACATGGATTACTCCTCCTATTAGGTTGACCTTTTAGGATGGAACCCCCGTTTTTAACATGGTATCAGAGCCAAATCGATCCATGGTGTGGGGCCCCTTATGAAAAATGATGACACAATTATAAAAAAATGACAACTACGGCCGGATGAAAAAAAATTGTCCGATGATGAAAAAAACGAATGATTGCACGATCCAGACGAAGTGTCTAGTCGTGAGGAGGAGGTGTTATATATAGCACACTTAATAGGATTTTTAAATAATACTACCCACTTCCTATTTTATGTGTCTCATTTTAGTTTGACATAATTATTAATAAAGTGAAATGTTGTGAACCACATTTCTTCCCAAAAAAGAAAAATGACACTTATTTTGGAACAACCCAAAAAGGAAAGTAAGTCAGGTAAAATGAGACAGAGGGAGTAATAAAAAAAACAAAAAAAAAACTAAATACATAAAAATAATAAATACTTCGTAATATACAGGCCTCAACCACCGCCTCAACCACCTTCCGGTACCGTCACATCCGGTCTCCGGAAAAGAATGCTATGTTGAAAAATAAGTCACCATTATGACAATTTAAAAACAAAGATAGATATTTTCAAACAGTAAAAATGTCATATTTATGACATTTTCAGAGAAACATGATATTTTTATACACAATAGCATTTCTTTCTGTCGAACGGAGCAGGTGGTGCTGGTAATGGACAGCGTCCGGGATACCCAACCCGACCCGCGCCCGGGCCAGTTTTCCAGGACCGGTACAAGGCTCGGTACCCAACTCCCTAGGGATGTGACGTGCACTTTGTCACGGTGCGTCAAAATAAATTCAATACTAACACTTATACGTAGTATAGGTGAAGTAGAGTTCGTATCCACAGGGAAAAGAATAACTCTCTTTTTATGTAACTAGTAAATAAAGGCGGGATTTTGATTGAGTGATTTGATTAAAATTAAACACGAAGATGAACGAGTTATATGGGTTTTAATTCAAAGATAAAAGGGACTTGGCATTGCTACTTTCCACTTGTTGATATATTTTAGTCGATCATTGTTATATCTATAACTTATCTCCTCTCGAATACTCAATCAAGGAGTATATCCAGTTCATCGAGGATAGTTATTAACAACGACCGTTCATTAATAACCCTTACTATTAGTCAAGTATAGAACAACGCCTTATACCGACTTGATAGTAGCATTTAATCTCTTAACTCCTTGATGAAATCAATTGAGATTGATAACCTCAACACAACGGCTTCGGTTTTACCAACAAAATTAATCCCTCTTAAGTTTATTAACCACGACCGTGCATTAATAAACCGAAGTTACTTACTTGTGAAACTATCAACGATTAACCATTGGTTCGTTGATCGTTTCTAGTAATAATTAATATATGAAACAAAACTAGTTGAGTAATGTTCAAAATATTAATATGAAATATGAATAGGAATTAATTAATACTCAAGGAAGAATATTAAAGAAGATGAATCCTACTATAGTTAATATCAAGATGTTAACTAATTGTTATCTTAGTAACACTCCTCAATATTAACATAGAGGAAGAAATAACTATTACTATAACTAATGTCAAGATGTTAACTAATTGTCGTCTTAGTAACCCTCCCCAACATTGATATAGAAATAGTATTTAAAGAAAGAATTAATATTCAAGGAAAGAAGTTAAGAAAATAACTCACAACTTTAATAATCAACAAGCTTCAATAGCAACACCAAGAAATGGAAGTTTAGCTCCTCATTTGGAGACTAAACATACTATAAAAATATAAAAGAAATACTATTCTAAACTGAGCTTAAGAGTATGGAAGAAGGAATGTCTTTAATGTGAAGGAAAGGGGGTGTATTTATAGCAAAATGGAGGTGGCAGGGTTCTGTACTCGATCCAGTATATGGGATACTGGACCGAGTATGTGAGGAAATTTCCAGGAAATTGTGAAAAATAGGCATACTCGACCGAGTATTGCCAATACTCGACCGAGTATGAGGCAGGATTTTCATCAAATATTCAGCCACGTTCTTTTGCTCCCAGATTTGATTTTGACCAGCGTATCAGGCCAATACTCGACCGAGTATTGGCAATACTCGACTGAGTATTGAACAAATTTCAAAATCTTCATTTGATCTTCTCCTTTTTGCACATTCTTTGGTCTTTAGGATCCATCCTTTGATTTTTGGAATGATTTTGACCTGTCCTAAACTCAATATAATCCTAATCTAAATAAATTACAAATAATTAATGAAAATAAAGTATTACACCAAAAGTGTGTAATTTTTCACAACTAGAACTAATAAAACTAGTTAAAAATACAAACATACATAATAGGAAATTCACCCTATCAGGAGGCGGGCTCGGGCTCCTATTTTGGTGGACTGGCCCGCTCCAGGCCTAAAGACCACCAATTATTAATATTTTTTTCTTTTTTCCCATTGGGATTACTGCTAGGTGGGTGGGGACTGTGCGGTTTGGGGGGGGGGGGTGGAATTAATTCAAAAAAGTAAAGTTAACAAAAAAAATTAAATAATAAAGGCCTGGTCCGATCCAGACCCAGACCCAGACCGATCCCGAAGCCGGTACAGACCGGGTCGGTATCGGGTCTGATTTCCTAAGTCTCGAAGCCCGCCTGAGCCCGAGGTTTGACCCGACTCGTGCCAGTCTATCCCTAGGTGGTGCTGGGAGGTGGAGGATGTGGTGGTAGTGGCCTACATATTTTTTACTTCCTCCATAACATTATCCCTAGGTGGTGCTGGGAGGTGGAGGATGTGGTGGTAGTGGCCTACATATTTTTTACTTCCTCGAACTTACATAAAAAGTTCAAATCGCCCCTTTTATATGAGGTTTTGTCCGGCCGTCGTCATTTGGGGTGGTTCCCGCTGGAATTTTTTGATGAAATTTTTTGAGCATCTTCTTCATTACGTTTAGTTTACCCATACCAAATTTAAGCTAACAATTTTACCGGTAAGGCAGTCAAATGATTTCCTGAAATATACTGCGCTGTTAAACTGCGCAGTTATCTTCAAAAATTCATTTGACAATCTTCCCGATTGAAGTTTTAGCTGAAATTTGGTATGAGTAAACTAGACTTAATGAACAAGATATTCAAAAAACTTCATCAAAAGATTCAACCGGGAACCACTCCAAATGGCAATGGCCGGACAGAACCTCATATAAAATGGCTTTAAATTATTAGTATTACAATCACCCCCACTTAGGATTGTAACGTCCTCATTACGCCCATAAACTCATTCAATCTCAATCATATCCCAGAATCTTTCCCTGCTAAGTGCATGTCTGATATTCAACGGACCAGCACATTGTCGCAGGGTTGCTCTAATACCACCTGTAACACCCCGGCCCTGCATGATCCGAGGTAGTTACTTCTAACCTTTAGTACCGTTCTCACAAACCGCCACTAGCCTTTTCCGCGCACTTTGTCTTCATTCGTGCGTGCCCTGAGAAACTTCCAAGGGGGTCACCCATCCCAAGACTACTCCCGTTCAAACACACTTAACTTTGGAGTTCTTAGCTGATGAGCCCCTTAAAAGGAGATGCACCTTGTTGGTATGAGTAGTACTATTAATCCCTTTAAATTAATCTCAAATATTACAATAATTGTTACGGAGGTAGTATTGTTTTTAGGTATTTTATTTTATTTTGTAGACTTTTTTAAGTTTTGTGAATATTTTTATTATAATTTTTTTATAATCCTTTAATTTTTATTTTATTTTTTCGCATTTTTATTATTAATTCATCAATAGTTATTATTATTATTATTATTATTATTATTATTAATAAAACTGATTTTCTTATTAATAAAATAAGTCCATTAAAAATTATAGGAATGTGCTAGAATGGGAAAAGTGACATATATTAATCATATTTTGGGAATAAAATGATTATAGTCATATTATTGCACTTTGGACTAATTCTAGTCCTATTTAGCGCTAATACCTTTGTTTTATATTATGAAGTAACCTTCTATTAATTCAACACGTTGACTGTATGACCTACAACGCAATTAGGTATAAAATCGTAACTATGACAAATTAGCTACGAGTTTGTGTAATACTCCGGAAATTCAAAACATGATTAGTAAATTTATTTCGGACAAAAAAAGTTCAAAAACAAAATGAAAATAAAACAGATAGAAGTTTATCGGATGGACGTAAAGCTACATCAGTCAAAATTTTAAAAAATACTAGTAACAAATTGGGTCCTAAACAAGTGTATTAATAGCCATATATGACTTTGTATAAGTCATACAAACCTAAAATAGCCATTTAAATAATAAAATAAAAGTATATTAATATATATGCACGTATATATATGTATATAATTCCTTAAAAATAAAAATAAATAGATAAAAATTATATACTCCTACCTGCACCCATTTAAAACATTCAATATATGTATGTACACATATCAATATGGTAAAAATATATAATTAATAAATAAATATATTTATATGTATAATGAATAGGAAAATAAGAATAAATATAAAAAAATACATAAAATACATTTACCCCTAGAATAATATTCTAAATATTTATAAATGCCTAAATATAATTTACGAGGTGTAGAAATAAATATAAGACACACACACACACATCATTGTTCTAAATTAAAAGTCGCTCTAGGACCCCGACTAGTCCTCGTCTTGGCCGCCCCGATTTTTGTTTAGGCGCTCCGATTAATTGGTTTGGCCGCCTAGGGTGCCTATTTTCCCGCCCAAAGCATCTAATATCCGCCTAGGGTCAAACAATTTTTTATTTTTATTTTCTTTTTTTAAGAGATATATGTACCTTTAACTTTAATATCACAAATATGAAGAAAGATATTTGTAAAATAAGATAAAAACTATATTTGTTTGTATATATACTTAAATTTTATTATTATTTAATATTTATAACATAGTGTAGTCAAATGATTAGTTATCATATATTATTTGATGTGACAATTCTATCATTCATGCATGTTAATGTGTGTGCATATATTTTTCATACACACAAAAATGATACTACTGTTTTATTGTGTATTACTTATCACATTTATGCAAAAAAAATTGATAAAAATACAATGTATGTGTTTCCGACTAGTCCCCGCGTAGGTGCCCGCCTAGCTACCTAGACGCTAGGCGCTGGGCTGGCACCCGCCTTGCGCCTAACACCTTTTGAATATTGATATGTATGCATATATATACATACATATCAATGTTTTTGCATAAATGTGATAAGTAATACACAAACGTGCATTGAGAAACCAATTAAAGGGTAAATGGGTAAAAGACTATAGTGATTAAAAGAACAACACCTGTCCGTCCATTAGTTGAAACGTGCGGCTCGGACGATGACATATTTTGCCAATTAAAAAACGTACATGATGCGTGTGTGAATGATTAAAAAACCCAAATGTGCATTGAGAAACCAATTAAAGGGTAAATGGGTAAAAGACTATAGTGATTAATTATGGCGGTTGGGACGCACGAAGTCCTATATGGCAAGAAATCCCGGTTAATGCGCCGGTATATTTGAAATTAAAGAGAACTTCCTTCCTTGTGCAGAGTTCTACTGAGAACCGAAAGAGCTCGACGAACTCACTCTGGAAGGCCTCCACTACCATCGAAACCCTAGGAAGGCTTGAAAGAAGGATGACAATGATGAGCGAATAGGAGAGAGCACCGGAAAGTTGGAAAAGTGCTACAGGTACGCCGATTACCTTGGTTGAATTTGTGATTAAATTAGTTAGATTAAGAATTTTATGTTATGGATTGAATGCATGTTAAAGTAGACGGTTTAGATTACGTTTGTTAGGCGATTATCATGAAAAAGTATACAAAGTGAGATTTTATTTATTTATTTGTGCATATGGGTAGTATGATGGTATGAAGCAATATTGTTGTCCTCCGTCAGTGCATGAAGAATAGAAAAATAATGAATATTGGATAATGAAAAGGCTTGATTTTGTGATAAAAAGGCGTAGAGTGCATAGTGAAATTGTATTTTGTTATTTTGGCATGAATTAATAGTATTGCTATGTGAACGTGCACGAAGTTAAGGTACAAAGTTCACCAAATATTCAAATAGTTCATCAATTGCGTATATGGATTATGATTTTTTTTATTTGAATGCGGTTTTTGGAATATGCTTGAAGTTAAGGTATTCTGTGCATACATGTTAATTATAGAGTACATCAGTTATTCGTATATTTCATTAACATAAGCTGTTCTGTATTGCATTGGCTTTTGGATTAAAGTGCATTGACAATTTGTGGGACAAACAAATTTAGTACTTTTGTTGGTGTAATCAGTGCGTATGTAATGGAAAAAAGCGAATGAATAATTGAAAAATTATTGTAAGTTCAGCATGAACAATAATATGAACAATAACATATTATTGATATGTAATGTGCATGAGATTAAGGTAGTAAGTTCAGCAGATATTGAAATAGTCATTAATTTGTTTGTATCACTGGTGAATTATTGATTTTAAATGGGGTTGTTTCAAATGTGCATGATGTGAAAGTAATATGTTCCTAAATATAATGATATAGTGCTTCACTTCTTTATAATTTTAATGAAACTAAGGTGTATTACAATGGGTTTTGGATTAAAGTGAATGGAATTGTATTGGGGTACAATACGTGCACTGTGAGTAGATAATTTGTGGCACAACCTATTTGAGTAGTTTTTTTATTGTGAAACAGTGCTAGAGTGCATTGCTTATTAAACAAAGTGCATTTATATTTAAATAATAGGGAGTAGAGACACAAACATACAATTGGTGACAAACAAAAAAGGAAAAAGGACCAGCTATCATAGATGAAGCTCACAATTAACCAACTGTCTAGGTTGAAGAGGCAGATCAGAGGAAACACGTAGAAGAAAGAGATAGCGATGATGATTTTGAATTGCGACCAGGCCAAGGTGGTGGTGCAACTGAGTTAGTTGCGAATGAGAGCAAGAAAAATAAGAAAGAAAGCATTAAAGAGATCAAGTCGAGGTATAGAACAATAAGAACAAGATCTTCACCGGATTGTGAAAGGTATGGCTGACATGACTCCCGGTCAAACAAATGAGATACACAAAATGGGTTTTGGAGCCTTGATTGAGCTGCAGATTTGTGAAATACTAGGCAGGTTGGGTTTTTGGGTGGTTGATAACTTCAACCTGAAAAAAAGCTCTTTGGTGCTGCAGAATGAAGAGGTGCACATAAAAGAGGAAGATGTAGCCCGCTGTTGAGGTTTTGTCCCGTAGATCCGGAAGCCCAACATAAACTTCGGATATTAAGGATGATGGATTCGGTATAACCATAAATAAAATATATATAGACGGGGTATGAACTAGCTATTTTTACGTGGAAACCCGGAAAGGGAGAAAACCACGAGACTTTTTAGGCTAACGTCCAAGCCCGCTCTTTCTCATTAATATCCTCCCATCACTCAATACATATTTTGCATAGTACAAATAACTTGGAGCCTCCATTAATGGAGCTCATGTTGCTAGCTACAAAGGGAGAAGAAGAAGTAATAGATGGAGAGAGCCAGGAGAGCCTTTCCTTGGGTGGAAGCCTTCCTTCCTATTTATAGGAAAAGGAGAGGGCTTTACTATTCTAACAAGGCCTTAATGGGCCGAAGCAGGCCCATGTGGGCCAAAATGGGCTGGTTGGCCTAAATGGGCCTCGCCAAATGGGCCCCGTACCGGGGTGGTGTCTTGGGCATCTGAACAGTAGTAGGCCGGGGTAACATACCCCAACACAAGTCCCCCAGTTTCTTGAGTAGTGAGCCTGTGAATCTGCTCGAGAAAGTATACTCTTGCTCATGTCCTTCCCTGAATCAGTGCTTGAATAGTCTTGGACGCAAGGCATGCATAAATGATGAATGAGGTGCAGTCCCTCGCTAGGCACGGCGGCGCTGAAAAGCCAGCCGCTCGTGCTGTATAAAGCGGCGGTCGCCATCCCAGATCAAGGATGGACGAGCCCGACCGAGAGCCAGGCACGACAGTGCTGTGGAGACCGTGTGTGCTGCATAAGAGCGACGGTTGCCATCCCAGAGCAAAGATGGATGAGCCCGCCAGAAAGCCATGCACGACGGTGCTGTGGAGCCCGTTCGTGCTGCATAAGAGCGACAGTTGCCATCCCAGAGCAAGGATGGACGAGCCCGCCAGAAAGCCAGGCACGACGGTGCTGTGGAGCCCGTTCGTGCTGCATAAGAGCGACGATTGCCATCCCAGAACAAAGATGGATGAGCCCGCCAGAAAGCCAGGCACGACGGTGCTGTGGAGCCCGTTCGTGCTGCATTAGAGCGACGGTTGCCATCCCAGAGCAAGGATGGACGAGCCCGCCAGAAAGCCAGGCACGACGGTGCTGTGGAGCCCGTTCGTGCTGCATAAGAGCAACGGTTGCCATCCCAGAGCAAGGATGGACGAGCCCGCCAGAAAGCCAGGCACGACGGTGCTGTGGAGCCCGAACGTGCTGTATAAAATAAGCGATCGTCATCCTAGATTAAGGATGGACGAACCTGACTCGGACAGACATGGACTTGACTCGACTCAGACAGACCTGGACTTGACTCAGACGGACATGGACTTGACTCGACTCAGACAGACCTGGACTTGACTCGAGACCACTGCGGGCCATCATGAATTCACATCACCTCCCAGCCAATTTATATCCCCCGTTCGCTCGCCTTCGCCGAACGGGTCGTTCTCCCCTGGTCGTTCCAAACAATAGTTCCATTCGCCCGTTCGTCCTACTAGAACGGTCTGATGTACAACGATGATCACATCGTGCCGAGGTGGCTGATCGTAGAGCTACAGAAGCGGTCAGATCATCTGGATAATAGGTAATTTCTGCTACAAGTCAGCACCAGGGTTAAGGTGCAAGCTGTTCGGCTTATTTCCGCCATTTGTTCGTAGTTTCCTGATCCGCAAGGCATCACCTCTTGCTGCCTGCTGCCTTGTAGGCCCAAGGCTGATGTAACTTGTTCGTGTTATCATCTGTGTTCTTCCTGATCCGCAAGGCAATCACCTCTTGCTGCAAGACAGTTTCACAATTTGTGTAGTGTCTGCCATCTTCCAATCCCATAATTCCGATGCATACCGTCGGTTTTACCGTCCGGGGTCATCCATATCATGAGGTTGAGATGTCCATCCTGGGCCATTGAGAATAAGGCTCCCAATTCGGGTCTCCCCCTTATTCTCTGCCAAAATGGAGACTCGCCTCCAGGTTACAGCTCGGGTTCCACCACAATAAATCACTACATCGTGGTTCGGGCGAGCTGCATAGCCAGGGCGAGATTTTAAGACCAGAGTCCCGATCCCCCGCTCGGTCACCCTATGCTTTCGGATGCCGCCCGGTTCGTCCTACTCAAGATCTTTTACACCATCTCCCAAGCTGAGTCCGGGCTTGGTTAACCTGCATCTTCATTTTCATTTTTTTTTTGTGCTGAGATGGTGGCTCCCCATGGATCGAGACAAGTGGTATCTATCGATCGAGGTGAGACTTTATGGAATGTGAAGATGCCTCCTAAGCAAATAATGTCGTGCCGTGGGGCTGATCATGATATGAGGAACATCAATAAATCCAAGGGTCTTGCGAGCGCCCTCTGCTCAAGGACAGCGGCAGCAACTGCGGCAGCGGTCCACAAAATGTAGCCATGCTGAAAGTCCAGCAATGGTCCTCATCCGCGCAGTGCGGGGACGAGGCTGCTTTTCAAAGATGATAAACACGTAGTAACGACAGGTTGATCGTGATATGATGATGTCGGCAATGAGAAGCCAAGCTGCAAATCAAGCAGCGGTCCTTATCCGCGCAGTGCGGGGACGAGGCCGGTCTTCAAATATGATAATGGCACCGTACCAGAGGGTCGGTGGCCATGTAATGAGGTCGCCACCGGGGGCTGATCAGAAAGGAACAAGCAACGGTCCTTATCTGCGCAGTGCGGGGACAAGGCCGGTCTTCAAATATGATAAGGGCACCGTACCAAAGGGTCGGTGGCCATGTAATGATGTCGGCGCTGGGGGCCGATCAGAAACAAATAATCAACGGTCCTCATCCGTGAGGAGTAGAAATGAGGTCGGTCTTCCAAATGATCACCATGCCGAGCCAGAAGAGTCGGTCGTGGTGAGAGAAAAGTCGGTGCTGGGAGGCCGATCTTTAAATCTGAGGGTCTTACAGGCGCCCTCAGCCCATAATGTTGCTCTAGGTGCCGAATGGCGGAGGCCGGATTGCCAGTCAGGTAGCGTAATCTGAAAGCTCGTGTATCGTACAGTCCATAGGACTTCCCTTCATGTGTTGTGACATCTATACATTTGTAGTGTCTTCTTTTCTCAATCGTCCATGATTCCTTCTACACACTAGTAACCTCACTCTCTCTCTCTCTCCTTTTTTTTTGCCCCTCTTTTTTATTTTGCCCCTCTTTTTTTTTTCGAACCACGAATATCCCTGCATTTCACAATCTCCCCGTCCGAGCTGGTCGAACGGCTCTAAATGTAAATATTCCTTCTTTTTGTTGCCAATCATGAACGTCTTTGCGCTTCATGATGAACGTCATAAACATCTCTGTGCTTCATGACTTCCCCGTTTGGGCTGACCGAACGCCCATGAATGTGATTCTTTTCTGCCGGTCATGAATGTCTCTGTGCTTCATGCCGAGCATCATAGATATCTTTGTGCTTCATGATTCCCCGTTCGAGCATATCGAACAAATTTTACTGCACAATAAGCATGGTAATACGGCCGAACGACCGAACAACATATACAAGTATATACAATTACACATGTATAATATTTCCTTTTATTTATTTTTTCTTCATGACTACCGGCCGAAGCGGTAATAATAACCCTCGGCCTAGATTTATTTCTCCCCGTACTGGGTATAGTTGCCGTTCGGGCATTTAATGCCGAACGAGACCTTGAGTGGTCTTCAAATCAAAATACGTCATCGGGCCACGCCCTTGCGAGACGCTTTAGTCAATATCATTTGGGCCGAACGGGAGTGGACCAATCATTCAATTTAAAATGATGGTGAACTCATTACTAGAGCTTCGCTCAGTTATTATTTAACTCGGGATATTTTAACCCCTACTAAACAAATAATGGCGATGTGTAATTTACTACATCAAGTCATTCAATATTTTCATGGATGTCCGGCCTCACCGAGCGGGTCCAAAGATGCCTCGACCGCTAATTAAGGCTGATCGGGGTAAGCTCATGGCCCCCACTTCAACCAATCATTTTATTTAAAAATGACGGTGTACTTTAATCATTGGGGCCTCGTTCGGTATTATTTTGCTCGCTCAACTAATAGCAACTAATACATGTCATCGGAGTAATGCCGCTCGGGGCACTTCGGTCGCTTTATTACAGCCTACCGGTAGGCCCACTAACCAATCATTTTCTTAAATGATGGTGAAATTCTCTCCCGAGATTCGCTCGACTTTATTTTAGCTTCGAGACTTTTAGTCTCTCTAAATAATGGTGAAAACAAATGTTCCCAGAAGATACTGTTTGAAATTAAGTGAGAAAATTGTGGTACTTAGCTGGATAGACTGATCTTCAGCTGCCAGACCAATTAATGGCCCGAAGAATTTAATTAGTCAAAGGTGATCCAGCCCAGCAAAACAACAAGGCATACTCCCATGGCAGATCAACGGTTGCCTCGGTAGGCCCAGATTCTTGAAGACTATTGATTTAGCCTAAGCTGCTCAGTGGCCCAGCTCACTGCCTTAAAGCTTAGGAATATTGGGTATCGAGACTTCGAGCGGCCGTTCGAGACTTCAAGCTTCCTCGTTCAAGACTTCGTGCAGAACCGTGGAAGTACCGACCGGGAACTTTCTGAACGGCGGAGATCCGAGCGGCGTGGTGCCGGCTGGCATTTTCATCGGAATCGACCGGGAGGGCGAACGATCCGCAACTCTATTGGACGGCTAAGATCGAACGGCGAGATGGTCAGTTGTCGGACCTGAACGGGAATGGTGGTGCAGTAAACCTCGACCAGGTCCCCAGAACGTCGGGCTTAGCCGGGTGATGTACGGTGGTAGGCAGGGGATTCGTAAATCGTAATGCCATCCCTTGGTGCTTTTGTTGTCTTGCCCCTCGGCGGATTCCGCCCTTTGTCATATGATTAACTGAATCAAAATCGCGTTGCTAGTATGCTGCCCCTTCTTGAAATGCCCATCTGCTGTTCGGGAAGAACCCCGTTCGAGGTTACCAGCGTCTCTTCTTGAGATGCCCATCTGCCGTTCGGGAAAGCATTTCATCATTCAGGCAATCCTGTTACTATAGCCGTCTGAGTACCCTGTATCTGAGGTCATCTGTGCACAAGACTACAAGAGGCTACGAACCAGCTCTCCCTAGTTTCCTGGACGGGCCATTACTGGATAGAAATGACTTAGCCAGCGGCGTTTATTTGGCCTAGCGGCAAACCCGAACAATAAGGGGTGGAGGCGTCGAGTGGCTGAACGGGAAGATCGGTCTGGTTGCCTTGGAGGCCGCTCGGGGACTTGGTACTGTTGCTAATTCCCAACAGGCAGCCGCAGGCGTGGTCGTTCGGGAAATTCTCGTTCGGCATCCGGTATTCCATACTTGGATAACGGTGAATCTGTCACATCGCCAAGTAGTGTTGTCAGGCCTCCTGGGAGTTGATAGCTAATCTTCTTATCTTATGTCAAGATAGTGAGTGGGCTGGTGGGTCCCAGTCATCCTTCCTCCACCAATAGTAGTGTGTATCTGAATGTGGGAGTTCCCATGGCATCTTCCTTCAGTTTTCCCATGACAGTGTAGGAGCTTGCAATTTCTCCTGCAATCTTATCAATTACTCCGTATTGTTTCTTTTTATTTGGGTGTGGCAGCAGTAATTTGAATCCACAACTATACGGGTGAATCGGATCTAGAATTCCTTCTCTGTTTTTGTTTTTCCAAGATTTGTTTCTTCTTTCCTTCATCTCTTTTTGAAATCAGTTAGCTTTCGGTATCAAAAAATTTGCCGAGCATCAAGAACACATGAATCTTTCTGAAACGTTTCCCACAGACGGCGCCAATGTTGAGGTTTTGTCCCGTAGATCCGGAAGCCCAACATAAACTTCGGATATTAAGGATGATGGATTCGGTATAACCATAAATAAAATATATATAGACGGGGTATGAACTAGTTATTTTTACGTGGAAACCCGGAAAGGGAGAAAACCACGAGACTTTTTAGGCTAACGTCCAAGCCCGCTCTTTCTCATTAATATCCTCCCATCACTCAATACATATTTTGCATAGTACAAATAACTTGGAGCCTCCATTAATGGAGCTCATGTTGCTAGCTACAAAGGGAGAAGAAGAAGTAATAGATGGAGAGAGCCAGGAGAGCCTTTCCTTGGGTGGAAGCCTTCCTTCCTATTTATAGGAAAAGGAGAGGGCTTTACTATTCTAACAAGGCCTTAATGGGCCGAAGCAGGCCCATGTGGGCCAAAATGGGCCGGTTGGCCTAAATGGGCCTCGCCAAATGGGCCCCGTACCGGGGTGGTGTCTTGGGCATCTGAACAGTAGTAGGCCGGGGTAACATACCCCAACACCCGCGTTTTGGGATTTCTGTTGGGAGCCAGAAAATTAGTACAAAAAAAGAAGAACGAAGAGTGTGCATTGCTTTAAGAGTGGAAAGCAATATTTGAGAAAGAAGAAACGAAAATCAGCACTTCTAATGTGAGTACGGAAATGCTTAGCATGAAAGAAGGTGGTGAGTGGTTTCGTAGGCACTTCATTGTTCTTGTAGTATCATTTGCTTCTGGACAGCACGCAGAATGGCTATGCCAATCCGATGATTATGAGTCAGGTGAATGATGTTGAAAAAATCAAGGAGATAGATTGGTGTGACCATGTACTAAATTGTCTAATTGATAGCAAAGTCTCAAGGGAGAAGAAAAAGGACAAGGCGGTTACTAGTCCATTGCGATTCCTAATGATAAGTTTAAGAACTACAATTATTTTGTTTTCGATTATATTCCCCTTGTGTTTTCAACTATTTATTTATTTATATATTTTAAAGTGTAATAACAATAAATTGTGGTGCAGTTATTCTATGTGGACAGGATGGTTCTGTACCGAAGAAAGGTTGAAATGACTTTACCTGTGCTAAGAGGATGGACTGGAAAACTTCTAAGAGAGCGAGAATCGTTGGAAATTGAAAGTGGCGGCTTCGGGATGGGATACTGGGATGGCCCATTGATATATGAAGAATCTGTGGAGAAGGGTGAATTAAATAATTCCAGAGAAAGAGTTGAAGATGGTGGAAGTGGAAATCAAGTAGAGGTGCACTCTACTGAAGGTGACAATGATGCGGTAAGGTTAATTAAAATGTTGATCCAATTTTCCTAAATTTAGCATATGTCTGTGTTCAAGTGTGCAAATGAAAGGTGAACTAACTTTAATGTATAAAAACAAACTGTACCTCTAGCTATACTTAATACCTTAGCCATCATGCTTGTTTATAAGAAATTTCTAATTCTTTGGACACTGAGTGTGGGGACTATGGCATGCTCAAACTTCATCTTGAACTTAAAAGGCTAAAGCAACACCTCAGAACCTGGAATAGGAAAGTTTTTGGCAACTACTCCATCTCTAACTTTATGTTAAGAGATTTGCACATAAAAGCAAAATGTTGGCATCAACTGTGATTGATGTGTTGGAGATGTTTGAAGAAGCACCTAAGAGCTTAATTGAAAAGGAAAACTTCATAAGGATTCAATAAGCGGCACAACAATTGATTGGCGTAGGGAAGAGGAAAAGAGCAGTTGATCGTAGGGACGAAACTGATGAGAGAAGTACTCAAGAGAGAGAAGAGGATGCATTCTGGGCTGAAACCATTGGTGCAGTGGAAAGGGTTGAAAGTGCAAATCAGAAAAAGACTTTATACGAGAAAGTGCTTGAAGATACTTCTTCCTTTTCAATTGGACTGACACAAGAAAATCAAAAGCAATGGAGCAGCATAGCTGAATTGTGTTGATAAGCGTTTTATTAACGTATTTTATATATTCATCTTAAAACGCTTTTATGCTTAAAAAGAATAAAATCTTTACACATATGCCTCGTTTTGCTAGAAGTGGTTTAAATCGACGATTGGACCAAAACAGGCATAATAGAATACACACGAAGAAATCGACGGAAAAATGTCAACCAAACACAACCCGAGGAACAAACGAAGGCTACAAAACTGTACAAAGGAAGCAAAAAGGTGCCCGACCATTGCAAAGGCCGGACGACTTTTACCCTAAGCACATTTTCCACGTCCAAAGAGAAGAAAAGGCATCCGGAGCAAGAAAGAACGAAAGCCGCCCGACTTTCTTGAAAGGCGGCCGATTTTCGTCGCCGCAGGATTAATTCAGATAAATAAACCAAAAGCCGCCCGGTTTTTGGCAAAGAGCGGCCGACTTTCGGACCCTGGAGCGAGGAATCAACAAATTAAACGCGCAAAAGCCACCCAGCTTTTGCGAAAGACGCCCGGCTTTCATCTGGAACTGATTAAAAGAGCAACGATCATCACAATCATTCGGGAAAAACTCCAAACCTCATTAAGGAGTTTGCTTCCTTGTCTAAAAATGGCCTTTGAAGACCCAATATTTAAGTGTTTTGATGCCCTCTCAATACATGATTCCATATTTCATACACTTTACTTCCATTTTAGCATTCCAAGATCAACCCCTTGGTCTTGGGAGAAGTTCTACACTTGGGGATTCCATTGTCCACCATAGCTTTGGAGTTGTGGTACTACTTTCTTATGTATTCCATTGTATTTAATCATTTCAATACTTGTAATTTCATTATGAATTGCTCTAGCTAATTTTCCATAGCCAAGCTTAGGGATGAAACTTTACGCACTCTAGGTGTTTGATGTATGTTCTCAACCAAATTATTATGATCTTTCCTTTGTATTTTAATGTATATGACTACAGTGGACAACGTATGATTATATCGTTGGGTTTATTTGAGCAATTAACGTTGAGTTATAAACCGTGCTGTTGGGATATTAGGTCCAGGCCCAATATCCCTAGGTCCAAATCCGGGAAGAAGCAGCGGGCCCAAGGCAACCAAAATAATTCCCGGACGGCATTCGGGATAAAGTTTATACTTGGAGCATTTCAGGATACAGTTGCGCCAAAGCACCAATGGCCGGATCCCGATCGGCGTTCGGGATGCTGTTCATAACAAGATGACATCTATGACGGGATCTCACACACCGAACACCTTGCCCGAACGGGCAATCAGCAAGTGGAGGCCGCATTTAATGCTGGATCATGGCGGCTACAAGTGGGGGGCATGGGTGCTTACATGGCAGAAGTGATGGCCAACCAGATTCGACCACGTGTCCGCCTTACCCATCCCCATTTTAGTATAAATACCCATGTTTAGATCATTTTAAAGGGTTAGCATTTTGATACTCAGAGCTTAGCAATAGATTTACATCTCTTATCCTTGTATTCTCATAATCATCTACCGTTCGGGCAGTTCCAGTGTAATAGCCTAATTATTGAATACCAGTAAGCTCCTGAGTTGAACAATATCTCACTGTTTTATATTTTTTACACTTTTCAACCCAACCCAATATCCCTACAATATCCAAGGCTTGTGTTGGGCTTTTGGATCTTCGGGAATAAACCTCAACATTGGCGCCGTCTGTGGGAAACTCTACTAAAAGCCCCAAGCAAAACCTTTGTTCTATATACCATTCTTTGAGATGGCTAGAATTACAACCGCGACACCAAGTCCTACATCCGGGGTCCGACGAGGCAATGGGTCCTCTGAGGGATGGTCCATGCAAGGAAACGCCAGTGGCAGTGCCACCCGGGAATTTGAGGGCATCATCCCTCGGGACGTAAGGATGAACCCTCGGTTGATGAGGGAGATGGCAGAGGCCATGCAACGCATGGCAGATGAACAGGAACAGGGATACACCGATGAGACTCATGAGCCTCTATCCCCTATTCATCCTATGTCATCCTTTGACGAAAGAGAAGACACTGAGACCACCACGGCCTCAGCACATTCCCAGGAGCATCGAGGAAACCACAGGAGAACCCACCCTTCCAGGCGTTCACAGCCAGCCCCAACCAGCCGAACCCCGTCCGCACCTCGGAACTGATATAGGGAACCTACCCCCATGGTAGACCCCGTTGGACAGCATTTCCAGTATATCCAGAGGGATGGGGAACGTTTCATCCGGAGGAGAGCTAACACAGCTGCCCCTCCCCCAAACAGAATGCCGGAGTATATGGACGCTAGGATACCACACATTCCCCGAACGGCCCAAGACGAAGAAATGGCCGAAATGAGGAGACAGATGACCGAGCTCAGAGAGCAGGTCAATCGGACGCCCCAACAAACCCCGCCAGCACGGGTTGGGATGACTTCTCCCTTTACCAGGGAGATCATGAATGCCGAGATTCTGAGGGACTGCCGTCCCTCGGCCGGCCTAACATACGATGGGGTGGGAGATCCCCACGTACACCTGAGGAGTTACCAGGGTGGCCTCATGCTATTAGGGGCCACTGACGCAGCAATATGCAGGCTGTTCTTCAGCACCCTTCGGGGACCAGCCCAGGAATGGTTCGGAACATTGCAACCCGGATCGATCGGAAGCTTTGCAGAGCTATCCACCTTATTCTTAGCCCAGTTCGCCTCCAGCACAACCCCGAAACTACATTTCGGGTATCTGACCAGTGTGAGGCAGGGGCCTAAGGAGTCAATCACCGGTTTCCTAACCAGGTGGAGGACCGAATCCCTGAAGGTGACCGGCATGACAGATGAGACTGCCATCCTTCTTTTCACCGATGCCCTTCAGACAGGGGATTTATACAGGGAGCTGAAGAGAAATCCGGGAACCAGCTACCCAGATATCCTGGAGAGGGCCAGGAGCCATGCGGCCCTAGAAGAGGAGATCAAGATAAGGGACCGAACGGCCCCGCAGCCTCCCACTTCAAGGCTGGCGGAACGTTTGGGACCCACACCAGCGGCTACAGCACCTCACCGCAGGACTGCGCGCTTCACCCCCTGGTCATGTCTATAGCTGGCGTTTTTAATTTGGAAAAGAATGCCATTCCTCCCCCTACTGACACAAGGCCCGTGATGGGACCTACCCCGAATGCCTTCTGCAGATACCACCAGCGGAGTGGACACCTCATGAAGGATTGCCACGCCCTACATGTGGCAATCGAGGACCTGATCCAGAAAGGCTACCTGAGAAAGTATGTCAGCACTAACCTGAACAGCCCTTCCCCCAACCAACGCCCTCCGCGATCCAATAGCTGGAAGCGGGATGTCCAGCGGGATGCAGAGCCAAGTAATGATTCATACCCCTATTGAGGAGGCCGAGGGATCCGGGAATCTGGGGAAAAAGCCAAGGATGGAAGTCAAAGTCATCTTTGGTGGAGGAGAGACCGGGGATACGGCCGCTGAACGTAAGAAATTTGAGCGCAGCCTCTCTGTCGCCACTGTAGCTGCACCACCCACAAAGAAGGGCCGCTTGGAGCCAATTACGTTCGGGGTGGCTGACCTACCCAACTCACCAAGTCCGCACAGGGACGAGCTAGTGGTGAGTATGTGTATAGACAACGCCTTGATCCACTGAGTTCTGGTGGACACGGGGAGTAGTGTGAACGTGCTGTATTTACGCACCTTGGAGAAGATGAAGCTGAAGAAGGATCAGCTGACCAGGCTGAAGACACCACTGGCTAGCTTCACCGGCAATGTCATCGAGGCCGAGGGCACCATCCAACTTCTGGTTGAAATTGGTGACGAAACCCACCGGGCAGCGGTCCGGATGACTTTTGTAGTGGTGGACATTGCATGTGCCCACAACGCCATTTTGGGCCGTCCAGGGCTGGAAGATTTGGAGGCAATTGCTTCTGTTCGACACTCATGCATCAAGTTCCCAACTGACACTGGAGTTGGAGTGGCCCGAACAGATCCTGCCATAGCCCGAACGTGCTACAGGGAGGCATTGAAACAAATGACTACCCGGGGACAACGGGTAAACAACATTGAGGTGCAAACCCGGCGTACAGAAGTTGAAGGACGTCCCGAACCAGCCACCCTCCTGGAGTACATCGAGCTTGATTCCCCTCCCGATCGAAAAATTGTGATCGGGGTGGACCTTGAAGGGGAAGTCAGGGAAGGGGTGATTGCGGTCCTGAAGAAATTCCAAGTCCTATTTGCCCGGGGACCCGAAGACATGCCGGGGATTGATCCGGCCCTTATATGCCACAAGTTGGCCGTTCGGCCTGATGCCAGGCCAGTCCAACAAAAGAAAAGATATCAGGCAGCCGAACGGCGGGAATTCACAAAGCAGGAGGTAGCCACCTTACTGAGAATCAGACATATTAGACCAGTCATCCATGTCGAATGGCTGGCTAATGTGGTCCTTGCTCCAAAAGGGTCTACTTGGAGAATGTGTGTGGACTACTCCGATCTGAATAAAGCCTGCCCCATGGACCCCTATCCTGTCCCACGAATAGACCTGCTGGTGGACGAGACAGTCGGGTGTGAACTGCTGAGCTTTATGGATGCATTCCGGGGTTATCACCAAGTCTTCATGCACCCAGATGATGCAGAAAAAACTGCGTTCGTCACCTCGGACGGCGTGTTCTGCTACATCGTCATGCCGTTCGGGTTGAAGAATGCCATGGCCACCTTCTAGAGAATGATCGGCATGCTCTTCAAAGAAGTGCTAGGAGTGACCATGGAAGCATATGTGGATGACATCCTAATCAAGAGCAGGAAGAAGGAGGATCATGTCCGGGACATGGAAAGGGTCTTCGGGATCATGCAGAAGGCCAACATGAGGCTGGACCCAAAAAAGTGCGCCTTCGCAGTCAAGGGGGGCAAATTTTTGGGTTATATGATGAGCGAACGGAGAATTGAGGCTAATCCTGAAAAGGTTAAGGCAATCATGGACATGGAGGCACCGCGGAACTTGAAAGAAGTTCAGAAGCTGACCGGAAGATTAGCAGCCTTGAGCAGATTTATGGCTAAATTGGCCGATCGAGCCATTCCATTCTTTCAAATAATGAAGAAGGCCAACCCGTTCGAGTGGACGGCAGAATGCCAGGCAGCTTTTGAGGAATTCAAGTTGTATTTATCTTCCCCCCTGGTCTTGACTAAAGCGGACCCAGGGGAACATCTCTATATGTATCTGGCTGTGGCTGATCTGGCGGTCAGTTCGGTTTTATTGAAGGAAGATGAGGGTGTTCAGCGCCCTATTTACTTTGTGAGCAAAGCCCTGAACGGGCCAGAAACCAGGTACACCTTAATGGAAAAGACCATCTTGGCATTGATTGCTACCATCAAACGACTGACACCTTACTTCCAGGCACACCCGGTCACTATCTACACTACCCAGCCCCTGGCCACCATACTAAGAAATCCTATGGCAAGTGGGCGTATCACCAAGTGGTCCCTTCTGATCGGACAGTATGAAATAGACTTCAAACCCCGCCCCACGATCAAGGGTCAGGCTTTGGCTGACTTCATTGCCGAGTGCAATGCCAGATCAACTGAAGAAGGAACGGGCGGGGAAGTGCATGATCATTGGTGGGAAATGTTTGTGGATGGAACGTCCAGTAACAAAGGCTGTGGAGGGGGTGCTGTGATAACATGCCCCGAGGGGTTCATGGCATGCTACTCCGTACAGTTTGAATTCAAGGTAACCAATAATGAGGCCGAGTATGAAGCCCTTATTGCTGGATTAAAATACGCCAAGGCCCTGGGGGCCAGCAGATTAAAAATTCGTTCAGATAGTCAGCTAGTGGTAAGCCAGATTAATGGATCAGCCGAAGTCAGGGAAGAACGGCTAAAAGCCTACAAGGAACTGGTTGAGGAAGAAATCGGCAGATTCGAACAGGTAATACTTGACCAGATTCCCAGAATCGAAAACAGCGAGGTGGACATCCTGTCCAAGCTAGAATGTGCCGTTCGGGATGATCATGCCCCGGGCATTCCTGCACACATCCAGAGGTTCGCACAAAGAGAAATACTGACCACACCGGCAACAATGATCCTGCGGGTAGATGTCGTATCCTATGCCGTCCCAAGCTGGGTCACTGACTTGACAAATTACCTGAAGGATGGGACTTTGCCGAACGATAAAAACGACGTGTACAACCTCACTTGTATACAGCGAAGGGCCCCAATGTTCGAACTAGTGGACGGACAACTGTACAAAAAGACGTTCGGGGGGCCATATCTGAAATGCCTTCCCCCCGATCAGGCAGCTACTGTGATGGAAGAAATTCACGAGGGCATCTGCTCCAGCCATCAGGGGCCAAAGACCCTGGCCAGGAAAATCATCCTGCAGGGGTACTATTGGCCAACTATTCAGCATGACTGTTTCGAGCACACAAGGAAGTGCAGGATATGTCAGCTTTACGCACCGGTACCTGGGCGGCCAGCAACCTTTTACACCCCAATGACCATATCGTTACCATTCGCTAGGTGGGGGATTGACTTGCTAGGGCCCCTACCTAATGCGTCCGGAGCAAGGAAGTACATCATAGTGGGGATTGATTACTTCACCAAATGGGTGGAAGCCGAACCCCTGGCCAGTATCACGGATTTTCAATGTCAACGTTTTGTTTGGCAAAATATTATATGCAGGTTCGGACTCCGCAAGCAGGTCATCACGGATAATGGACGGCAATTCGTGAGCAAGAACTTCGAAGAATTCCTCACCAGATGGGGAATTAAGCATTCAAGAGCTTCCGTGGCATATCCGCAGGCGAACGGGCAGGTGGAGAACATGAACAGAACCATCATGGATGGCATAAAAAAGAAACTCGAGGATTATGCGTCAACCTGGCCCGAACAGTTAAACTACGTCTTATGGACATACATGACAACGCCCCGAACAGCAACTGGGGAGACACCGTTCGCCCTCGCTTACGGATTTCAGGCTAAGGTCCCAACTGAAGTCTTGGTGCCCACTCACAGAACCATCCACTATGATCCTGAGCAAAATGAGGACAGTCTGCGTGCTGAACTCCACTTCATAGAGGAAAGAAGGGACCTCTCAGCTTTACGAATGGAAGAATATCACCGAGCGACAAAGAGATATGTGGATAAACAGGCTAAAATCCGTTCGATTGAAGTTGGAGACCTTGTCCTAAGGAATAGAGAGAAAAGCAAACCGCTAAAGGGCGGGAAGATGTCGAAGAATTGGGAGGGACCATACTGGGTCTGGAAAAAATACCGGATAGGAACCTTTTTCCTCCAGGATACCGAAGGCTGTTCGGCAGGGGTATGGAACGCTATGCACTTGCGGAAATTTTATCAATAAAAACGGCTGTTGCCACCTCTACAAAAAAAAAAGAAAAGAAAAAACTGAGTGTTCGGGAAGCCAGTCATTTACTGAGTGTTCGGGAAGCCAGTCATTCGGAAATGGATCAATTTTTATTCTTCGGCACTACTGGCCGGGAGTCATACATGAGAAAAAGAAAAGGGAATTACAATAGAGATAACTAAGCTACGAGAGGATCCTTGTTCGGCGCAGCATCCGAGTTGGAGTTCGGGGGATTGGCTGAATCCTTAGCCTTTTGCCTCTTCTCCATTACCCGTTGATAAGCACAGCAGAATAACGGATCAAAACCTTCTTCCTTGGGGTCGAAGGGTTCATCAAAAGACTCCTTGATCACCTCCAGATTCCGGTCGACCAGCATATCCTGGCACTTAACAAGGGTATCTTTTGCCAGAGCGTTGGCAAAGGCTGTCCCGGACGGAGTTTCATCCAGAAGCTTGAGGCCGTCATGCAACGGATCCTTGCTCTTTTCTAAGAATTCACCGAGATGCTTGCCTAGGAATTCCCGAGCAGTATTTTCTAAGGCAACGTTCAGGCCTTTTCCCCTTTGGAAATCAATCACCGCTTTCTTGGTGATCTTGGAAACATCGGCAGTGTAGGGGGCAGGGGGATTCTCCCCCTTGGCCTTCTCAATCTTCAGGCCAGCAGCTTCGGTGACCTTCACCTTGGCACGTAGATCGCGGATTTCCCGATCACGTCGTTGGAGTCTCTGCTCCAGTTCGGCCAGCTCCTCCCTGGCCTTGTCACCCTTGTTGGCTCGATCTTGGAGATCTGCAGCCATTTTCCTAGCAGCAGCCAAAAGGGTTTGGCTCTCATCCAGCTCCTGATGAAGGAGGGTCATCTCCCGTTCAGCGGCTAGGAAGGCCCGGTGATAATATGTACCGGCCTGTGGAAGAAAGAAAACAACAGTAAGAACAAGTCCAAAAAATATTAAATATAAGAGGAATGGACTATACAGTCAGGGGCATACCTTAAGGGACTCAGCGTGGCCTGCTTCAACTAGGTCAGACCAGTGAGTCAGGTTGGTGAAACCCTCACCAGCCTTCAGAGAAGTGCTGCACCACACGGATGATGCAGTCTGCCCGAACAACGTCCGACATTCGGCTCGGGGGCCAATGGCGGAAAATTCCACCGTCAACCGATCAGAGATCGGGAGTGCATCAGAAGCTGAACCTCCCCTACTACCAAGCTTCCTTGGAGGGGAGGGGAGGGGACCGCAGGCATCCTTTCCACAGAAGGATCCGTCAGATCAATGACCTGATCGATCGGAACCAATGCGCCATTGCTTTCGATTCTTGGCCGTTTGTTTACTGGTCCAGATTCCCGGCCAGCGAAAGAACCTGACTGAATAGCCTTCTCCTTTCCCTTGCTGACTATGGCAGTGGAGGAAGGGGTAGGGGCTGGACGCTTCAAGGAAATGGGAGGAATCACACATGCAAAAGGGAACAAAGAAAAATGAAACAAAAGATTGAAAAATATACCGAACGATCCAAGTAACGAAAGAATCATACCAATGCCAGCAGCTAGCATCTTAGCAGGAGTCAGGAAAGATCGAAGGTTCTTGGAACCTGCCAGACAGAGCCGCTCATACCGGCAGAGGATGGCCGCATCCACCTTGGGGGAAACGTCCTGAGCAGGGTAAGTATTCCACCGATCAAGGAATGGCAGCGGTGACCCCACATGAACGAAGAGAAATCGTTCCTCCCATTTCTCCGGGGGGTGGGGTTGTCAGTGAAGAGCGAACGGCCAGGAAGGGCGACAAGCCGCAGGTACCCGGTGGTCCAATAAGGCTGGACACCGTAACGGTGCAAAAAGAGATCGGCACTGGGGACAATCCCCAGATCATGACACCAGACGATAAAACCGTTCAGGATCCTATAAGTGCTAGGCACGAACTGTGTCGGTAGTACTGAGACCCGGCGGAGGAATTCCACGATAAACGGATGCATGGGGAACCGCAGACCAGCGATCAGCGCGTCCATATGAACCAGCACACATCTTGGACGATGCCGCATGGGATGCTTAATATACCTCACATAGAACTGATGGGGTGGCGGTAATAGTTGGCGGAGTGTCTGTTCGGCATCCGCAGGAAGGCGTTGACGCTGTTTCCTGATGCAGTGAAAGTTCAGACTATAGCGAGGGGGGCGTTCAGGCATACCCCTTTCGTAAACAGCAAGGTCATCCCCCGAATGACATCCATCATCGGGGAGGGGCTGTTCGGGATGAGGCGTCCCAGAGGACTCATTGGAGCCCGATGAGCGGGCGGATGCTCCTTGATCCTTGGGATGAGCCTTTCCCCTGGAACGATGAATCAACGTGGGCACCATTTCTTCAGAATCTGAACCAGAAAAAGCCGACATGAAGCAAGGGAAAGAATTCTAGAGAGAGAAATTTTGAGGGAATTGAGAGGCAGAAGAAAATATGAAAGGAAGTAGCTGCGTCCTTATATAGGGGAATACCGCCGTGGAGAACTCAAATAAGAAACAAACACGTGTCAAAACGGGTGAGAGAAGTTAAAGCATCATTTATGATGGGTAAACACCCAAACAATGGCACACAAAAAAATATATATATATATAGGGGGCACAGTGTATTGCTCGAACGGGAAAAATACGAACAAGGTATTCACAGGGCAGATCCCAGGATACGAACAGGAAAGAAATGCACCAGAAAAATAAGTGGGGATAAGTGTGAGAAGAATGATAGGCGTACCCGAACGGTATGGTTATCTAACATGAAAATCTTGCGGAACAAAGAAGGCAATATTGAGTCCAGAAGGCGGAACACGAGTATCAACTAATCAGAAAGGAAGCTTGTGGACATAATTACTAAGAAAAGTACAGGAGTTTATGCCCCGAACAGGTGTGGAAGGTACTGGAATCCTATGGAGCAGAATAATTTACAAAGATGGATAAATCTTGGATATTGACATCATAAGTGCACGCCGAATGGATTAATTATGACTGAATATCTCGAGCAGACAGCTCGATCAATAAAGAAACAACATGCATTAACGAGATTATTAAGTCCTAAATTCTGAACTTGACGAAGAGGTGACTCGAACAGGCAACCTAATTGCTATAAATTATGGAGGCAAGTTGAAACAGGAACAAAGCAACATGAAACGTATTACGAAGGCGAATTGATGGGTAAGAGACAAATATAAAGTACAGTAAAAGGAAGATACAAAGACAGAATGAGCAAACAAAAGTTGTGTATTCATCGGCTCTACTGGCCGGAAAGTACAAAAAATACTGATTCAAAGGAAAGAAAGTACAGATAAAGAGGATGTCTAATCTATTGTTCAGGATGCTCTTCATCATCTTCTTCATCATCAGCCTCCTCGTCAACGACCTGCACAACCTCCATCCCCAGGGCTCGCCGGCACTTTTTCATCTGTGCCATCAGGGCGTTCAGATGACCCGGATGGAGATCGGAGGGGAAGTCAGAGGGTTGCACCGAACGGCCCATATGTTTTTCAAGGAGGGGGAGGAGAGGCTGGAGCATATGTTGGCAGCCTGAGCTGTAGACTCCCCGGGCAAGATTGTCAACCCACTCCTTGGTAACAGGATGCTGATCAAGCACCCTGATTCCTTCCTTCTGGCGCTCTTCTCTGGCCAGTTTCTCCAGATGCCTCCCGAAGACAGCAGGGAGCTGTTCGGTGGCGTATTCTTACTTGAGAACCAGAAACTCCTCGGAAGCTTTGAATGAATCCCGAACGGCAGAAAGATCAACTATCATTTCAGCCGGGCCATCCGGGATTTGAGGAGGAGCCTCAGAGAATCTGACCTGAGCGGCTTCAGCTGCCGCGATCTTGGCTTGGAGAGAGCCCACTTTGACACGAAGCTCCCCGGCCTCAGCTTCCAGCTTCCTCCGCTCCTCAGCAAAAGCCCGCCGTTCGGCCTCCACTGCCTGTTCGGCCGTTTCCTTGGCCATCAGCAGGCCTTGTTCCTTAGCCTGCCTGGCCTCTCTGAGTTTCAGGCTGTAGATCCCTACCTGTTGATCGAATACAAGTAAGTTATGAGGACCTGATAAGTTATCGAACAACCGAAAAGAGAGGGATGCGATAAGAAATTACCTTCAGGGCAACCAAAGCAATACACTCCTCGGCCTCCTCGACCGGTATCGGGGGAAGGTTATGCCCATTAAGAAAGCCCGATGTGGACCAAATCTGGCTTGCTGGGCAGCCTCCCCTTTCCAGCATTCCATGAGCAGGATCTTGGAGGGAGATCTGCTCAAACTGGCTCGCCAGATCAGCCTGGTTGGCAGCCAGTTCCTCAGCGGAAAAATGGTGAGGCTGCTGATCAGAGAAGAGCTGATCCATCAGCATATCAGCATGTGAAGATTGCTGATCAGGGTAAACCTGCTGCACAGGTTCTACATCCCGGACAGGCTCGGACTACTCAGGAATTAGAGGGGCGGATTGGGAGGATGGGCCCTGATCGGCCTTCCTCAGCCTCTTCCTTTTGGTTTTCTTCGGCTGCTTGGGAGGGGATGTTGGCGGCTCCTCGTCAAAACAAACGGTAAAGAGCCTACTGTCGTCCATTGCTGGCTGTTCGGAATGAACTCTTTCAGATTCTGAAGATTCGCCTTGCCTAGGAGCTGGCAAAATAAACAAAACAAAGAAATTAGTACCGAGCGGTTCACACGTGTATGAACAAAAAGTTTTTGTCACACGGGAAGGACCGCCCGGACCATGATACTTGGTTTTCAGTCAAGTAAGTCCAGGAATACGGGCAGTACCTATCCCGGCCTTGATTAGCCGTTCGGGAGTTAGGTAGGACATAATCTTGAAACAGCCGCCTGCCTCCATAGCAATGACATCTTTGCTGAGTTCCTCGGAGATGAATGGCTCGGGGGATTTAGGAGGAAATGCATTCCACTTCCTAGGAATCAGACCGTTCGGGACAGAAACAAAGAAAAACCTATCTTTCCAACCCTTAATAGAGGAAGGGGCGTCACAGAACAAAATATGACCCGTTAGGGAACTTACCACCAGAAAGCCATGGGACTGCTGGGGAATAACTGAAAAGAAATAGTGAAAAAGCTCTAAGGTGGGTGTGACCTTGACGCTGTGACAACGACAAATGAAACCAGCTATTGACCGATAGGAGTTCGGCATTATTTGGGCTGGTACTACGTTGTAAAAATTTAAAAGGGAAACAAAAAAGGGATGAAGTGGGAATCTAAGACCGGCCTTGATTGAGTCAAAGTGGACCACTACCATCCCAAGAAAATGACGCATTGGGTGAAGCCCGGCCTGGAATCGGAAATCCACCGAATCCGGGATCATCATCTGAATTTGGGCCCTATTTTGGGCCGTGAGTTTTTGACGCATCAGCCTAATTAGGGCTAGGTCAAGTTTATGGCAGGAAACGCCGCTAGGGGGACCGGCTTCCATGACCTCCATTTCATCCCCAGACTTGGTACCATCAGGATAAGTTCCGGATGAAGAGGCATCACCGTGGGGGACCTCCGCCGGGATAGGAGTGATCTCCAGTGTGGTACTAGGGTTACTCTCAGAGAAATTGACATTTGAGGTAGAACACTCAGAGGAACGAAGACGGGTTGCCATACTGATCGAACAAGAAGGATAGAAGAAAAACGCAAAGGCCAGAAAATACCTGAACAAGAACTAAGGAATAGCTCTAGAGAGAAGGATGAGTTCTAAGCCGGAGATGCAAGGTTTCGAAACCCGGAATCAAAACCAGAAGAGCCTACTTATACTCTGTCACGCCGATTCAGCAGCCAATCAGAGGAGGACACGTTTCCTGTAATGATGACGGATACACGTGTCACGCGGGGAATCCTTCTCAAGTAATCATGACGTTTATCGGGGAAGTGAAACGGCAGTTGCAAATAACCGTCAGAATGTACCTCGGAAACCGGCGGAATACCATCCGATACTCGACCGAACAGTATTCGGGCAATAATCTCTACTTCCTTATGCACTCACTACCGTTCGAGACATAGGAAGTGGGGGACTAGTGTTGGGATATTAGGTCCAGGCCCAAATCCGGGAAGAAGCAGCGGGCCCAAGGCAACCAAAATAATTCCCGGACGACATTCGGGATAAAGTTTATACTTGGAGCATTTCAGGATACAGTTGCGCCAAAGCACCAATGGCCGGATCCCGATCGGCGTTCGGGATGCTGTTCATAACAAGATGACATCTATGACGGGATCTCACACACCGAACACCTTGCCCGAACGGGCAATCAGCAAGTGGAGGCCGCATTTAATGCTGGATCATGGCGGCTACAAGTGGGGGGCATGGGTGCTTACATGGCAGAAGTGATGGCCAACCAGATTCGACCACGTGTCCGCCTTACCCATCCCCATTTTAGTATAAATACCCATGTTTAGATCATTGTAAAGGGTTAGCATTTTGATACTCAGAGCTTAGCAATAGATTTACATCTCTTATCCTTTATTCTCATAATCATCTACCGTTCGGGCAGTTCCAGTGTAATAGCCTAATTATTGAATACCAGTAAGCTCCTGAGTTGAACAATATCTCACTGTTTTATATTTTTTACACTTTTCAACCCAACCCAATATCCCTACAATATCCAAGGCTTGTGTTGGGCTTTCGGATCTTCGGGAATAAACCTCAACACGTGCACTTAAAGGATAGACATATTCTAATTGTGGATAGAAATATACCTCAATTGAATATGGTGGTTTTAATAATGTCCTAATCTTCAATGGGGTTAATTTTAGATGAATGTGAACCGTGACGGGATTCACACGTAGGATTAATCACAATCTCGCTGTCGTAACAGGAGTTAGAATACTTTAGCGACATTCCACTCATAAGAATTGGTGAAAGAATATACATTAATCGCTAGGAGTCGTTTAGGAGTAATCCCGAACCCTTGGTTGCTTATTTTATCATTTGAAAAAAAAATCTATACTCTTTTACTAAGTCTATTACAAATTCTATTCTCAACTTTTGAATCATATAAACAACGTTTCCTCGTGTTCGACTCGGTATTTTAACTGGATTTTATTACTACATTGACACTTGTACACTTGCAAGTTATAGCCGATCATGTGTGCCGACATTGATAAGGAAGTGAATGCTGATTTGGTATACATATAAATGCTAAGTCATATTATATTTAATGTTTTTTTAAAAATAATGTAATAATTGTAATAATTGTACCTGTTGAGGTTTAGTCCCGTAGATACGAAAACCCAACACACGCTTTGGATATTAAGGACGTTTGGTCTTGATTAGAAGGGTGTATAAAATATAAAACAATGAATTAAGGAATGAACTCAAAAGCTGTAACTCGTATTAAGTAATTATGTGATTACACTGAAACTACCCGAACGACACGCCGGAATAGTGTCTAATACAAGAACTAGAATGATAATTCTCTTACTAAGATTTGAGTTTCAAAATGCTAACCCTTTTCAATGTATTCAATGCAAGTATTTATACTAAAGAGGTGGTAGGTGAGGTGGTGACGTGGCTGGATCTGGATGGCCGTTGCCTCTACCGCCTTCGTACCCATGCCTCCACTTGTTACCGCCATACTTCAGCATTAAATATGGTTGCCACTTGCTGATCTCCCGGTCGGGTACCCCATTCGGGGTGTGGGACCCCTTTGTGGGTGTTTTTGATGATGTACTCTGTTAATTAATTCAAGTGGATAATTCGACCCAAATGCCATTCAGGTATCTTCCGTTCGAGATGTCTTGGACCTCTCTGACTTCGTTGGGCTCCTTGCTTCCCCATGGCCTTTCTCATGCTTTGGACCGGGTATGTTGGGCTTCGGCCCAATACACCAACACTTGTGTTAAAAAAAATTAATTGAACACTATGACAAATATATAGGGCGAAGTAGTTAATTATTACAGGGTATTATTTTTAGTAAAATTGCCCTAAATAAGTCTAAACGAGTTTGTGTGTTCCAAAATAGGACTATTATACTTTTATTCTCTAAATAGAAGTAGTTAATCCCATATTTTGACAATACCGAAGTTTTAAACATGACAATAGTTTTTATGCCTGACAATAATTATTCATATTTAACGAATAAAAACATGACAATCCTATTTAGGAATTTTCACTGTTTCAGGAATGGAAATTGCCCTAAATAGAACTAATTGAGATGAGTTTGTGTATTCCAAAATAGGACTATCACTTTTTTATTTCCTAAATATCAGTAATTACTGTCATATTTTGGCAGTACTAAGATTTAAACATATAACAGTAATTTCTAACGTTGACAATAATTACTCTTATTCAGAAAATAAAAAAATGACCGTACTATTTTTGATTTGTCAAACATATTTACTCATATTATTTTTTTGAGAAATTGCCCTTTCCAGAGTTTTAAACTTGAGGACAACATATATGCAAAGTTAGTTTATCCTAACAACTTGTGAGTTCAAACTGTAAAATATACAGTAGTATTGAACTGTATGAGACTAGATTTTAATATATGGGAGTAGATTCAAACACCTCAGAACACATATGTTCAAACAGATCAAATTATTATTTTGAGAGTAATTATTATTTTAAACGTTACAAAATTGTTTTTTGGGACTTCTTCTACCTCTGCTTCCCATCCGTATCCGTCACTGTGGAGTAAGCGCATATAAAATAAAGCTCTCAGTTAAGCAGTTCTTGGTGATAAGTGAAGGTACGGTTCTCGTACTTCGCTTCCATTAAATCCTTTCACCGGCGTTTATGTCTAATTTCCGGCAATGAAATTCTTACTCTGAAATCTATTTTGAATCGAATCGAGTCCGTTTTCTTTCGTTTAGGTGTGAAAATGGCAGTGAAACTGCCGATGACGTGTTCGCATTGGTCACAACCGTCCATATCGAAATTCTCAGCAGTTCTGTCTACTCCAAAACGACGCAGTTTTGCGAGCATTGACGGTGCTCTCACCTGGAATTTGCTCCGGCCGGCGCTTCTCAGGTCCCGGGCTACTGATCTGCTGAGACGCCGAACCGCCGTGCGGTCCTGCAGCGGCAGCTTCTCCGACGAGGAATTCTCTGAGGCAATTGAGGAATTGGTGGCTGAAGAAGAACGGTCCAGTTCGATGTTTCTCGAGATTGTTCCAGAAAGTATAGAGCGGAAGGCCAATTGCTTCGATCTCCCGCTTTCCTTAAGGATTATCAAGAGGAAGAAACAATGGCAGGAAGGATTCCGTCAAGTAGGGGAATCGGCGTATTGTTCCGTGAAGAGAGCGTTTTCTAATATGGTGTTCATAATCAGGGAGCTCCATAGCTACACATTACTGGGAATGAGGGAGATGATCTTCTACGAAGATTTTGAGGGTATTTTGGTCAGAGTACAGAACGAGATGCATGCCTCTTTCGTGTGGCTGTTTCAGAAAGTGTTTTCTCACACCCCTACTTTAATGGTGTATGTGATGATTCTTCTGGCAAATTACAGTGTTCATTCAATGGCTTCTGCTTCTTCTATCCCTGTTCCTTCAACTTCGGCTTCTTCCACTTATGGAACTGCCATGGAGGTAGTTTCTCTGTCAGAAGATCAAACTCATCATCATCATGGAATAGGAAACTTCAATTCATTCAAATCTAAGACCCTTTTGGGGTCCAATTCTGACGGGAGGAAGGCTGTTATTGGCGGAAACAGTGGCGGCGGTGGTAAATACAGGCCGACCTCTAGTGGCACAGATGGTGATGATGGGACATTTAAGGAAGCGTTTGTTTTTGGTCAAGTTTTAAGGGAAGAAGAATTGAGGTTGTGGAATTCCATCGAGGAAGAGGCTACGAGAATGCAGGGTTTGGATCTGGAAACCATGCTGAGATTCGTGAGTCCAATTGATGCAACGATTGAATCTGATGAAGACGATCATTACTCCAAAACAGAGCTTCTTTATCGAACCGGGCTCGCCCATGAACCAAACAATACTTTGCTGCTTGCTAACTATGCCCAGTTTCTGTTCACAGTCGCCCAAGATTACGACAGGTACCAAATTTTCTTCCCTAATGTTATCCACATTTTATCTTTTGTGGATTAGTACTATTGAGATTATTCTAATACTAGTAAGCAGGACTGTTCCAAGATCTTACTATTCACATGTGATGCATTTTAGAAACAGAAGTTACGGAGTACTACGTATAACATTTGATTGATTAAAAGAAGTTAGAGTGAGGTGGAAAAACACTTTTTGGTGTTAGGTAAAAATGTAAAAAAGGTAATTTTAAGCAACCATTCTTGCTTGTTTAGATCTTTTAGATTTGAATCCGTTTGGTAACAGTCAATTTGATTTAAATTGGCTGATTCGATTGTTTTTGCTAAAATTTATGAAGTTTTAATTGAAATGACATGAGCAACTGATTTTGTTAATTTATGAAAGAAAACTAAATTTGTTTTATCAATAAAAAGAAAAAATTATATGAAAATTAGTTAAAATTGTCTTCTTCAGTAATTTCAACCAATGCAGGCATAAAAATAACTCAAACATTACTTATTTTGGTTATAACATAATTCAACTCTCGCAATCAAAATTTATGTCCTTAGTGAGGAAATTGATTGGTAAAGTTGATAAGATGGAAAACAAGATCACCAAACCGAACAAAATTCAAACCTTTTGAAATCGCAACAAAGACTTTTCAACTTTTTTCATGTAAATGGATTTTTTTTGAAATTTTTATATTCTTGATGTGTTTTAGAGCCTGTTTGGTAACGTTGAAATCAGTTGAATCGGCTGTTTTTGCTAATATTTATAAAGTTCTAGTTGAAATAGTTATATTTGTTGATTCTGCTGATTTATGAAAAAAATTATATATAAAATATATTTTATTAATAAAACAAAGAAAAATTATATTAAAAAATAGCTAAAATGATTCTCTACAGTAACTTCAGCCAATACAGCCAGAAAAGTAATTTCAACCTTACTTTTTCTTATTATTACACAATTCAGTGCATGAAATCCAAAATTACGTGTTTGGTGAAAAAGTTGGCGAATAAGCCTGATAAGCCGGAAAACATGCTCACCAAACGGGCTCTTAGTCAGATGGTGGTGTTTTTTGAGTAGATTTTATTCTAAAACTTCAATAGGGAAAGTTTTTTTGAAAGGAAGTTCAATAAGGAAAGTAGTAAATGAGATCACTTAAAAAGCTAGTAAAAAGAAGTCAGTCTTTCGGTTTAGTCCTTTTTTTCTTTAGTAGGCTGGGGACCGGTTCGGTTCCTAGAAAAAATATGTGGAACCATTTGAAAATATAAAGTTTACTAACGGTTAGGTTCATATAAATTATTTTATAGAACCAGTAAGGAATCGAACCGTTCTTAACGGTTTGGTTCCTATCATTTAACGGTTCCTAGTCTTTAATATTTTTTTTACAAATTACGGTTAAATTTGTGCTCAAAAGGCATTCAATGTTTGAAATGACAATACAAAATGTTGAACATCATTTCAAACCTCAAAAGTTGAGTTTAAATCACAAATACATAAAAAATTGCAAATTTTGGTAAATAAAACAAAACAAGACGTTCGCTAAAAAAGCCCAAGAGAACTGGTTAAAATGAAACATAATTTGAAATAGTTAAATAACTAAACTAAAATAGTGAATGTAACACTATGTATAAAAATAGATATATACTACGTATAATTTTAATTATTATATATAACGGTTCCTTATCGGTTCCATATACATATTTTTTCAGGAACCGAGAACCGAACCGTTAATAAAAAATAGGAACTTAACCATTAACAAATAACTAATAAAATTTGGAACCGAACCGAACTGGATCATAATGGTTCGGTCCGGTTCGGATCCCCAGTTCTTGATTCCAAAGTCCCAGCCCTATTCATTAGGATGATACCTTAGCGGATTCACGAATTTGGATTGGGTTGATTTGTAAAGTGATTACTATGAAAAATGAAAAGATTTACCATAAAGTTGTCGAATCTCCCCCTCGCTTACAGGTTACCTTCGTTGATTTTTTTTTATTTAAAAATATCCCATCGAAGAGTTATTTGACTTAAAGTGAGTTGAAAAGTTTTAGTAAGAGTAATCCATGGCTTAGTGCCTCCAGGTCCCAGGCATGGAAAAGGGCCGAGTATGTTGCTTCACTAACCAAAATTATTTATATTGGATAAGAAAAATGGATCTGGACTTTCTCCTGAGACGATCTAGACCATTAAATACTTAGGGGGTTAGCACATCAATGGTACATAACATTTTCGTGATCCTATAAGACATCGAGTAGGGTATTTTCAATCATTATCAGAATTTGGGTCCAGGTTGTTCTTGATAAGGAAATATGTGGTGTAAGCGATAGTCTAGCTACGTTCCTTGTATGACACCAACTCTACTTATCATTGCTCCTGAAAATATCTTCAACTCTTCAGAGTTCAGACATGAGGTTTTTCCGTTTCTAGTCATTGACTATTATAGCAATGCATGCCATCCTACTATCCTAGTACATATTTTAATTTTTTTATTTTTAATCCTCCAACCATTATTGTAGAAACTAATAGGCTAATATAATTAGGAATCTACCTAATAGATATTTAAGAATCTACCTAATATCTATTTAGGAATACTTTGTATTTTGGCAACTCTTCTATTATAAATATATCTGTCAGGACTCCTATTGGAGTACCTCTTTCCCATTATTTCACATGGTATCAAGAGCTCTAGGTTTGTAGATACAATTTTTTTTTCTTTTTTTTTTCGGTTCCCATGAACCTTATTATAGCCGCCGCCTCGGGGTCGACTGCCGCCACATTTACGGTAGTCTCCGATCCTTTGAAGATGAGCGCGGCTAATATGGCGCAGATCACCTCCTTCGCGTCGCTGAACACGGTGCTTGCTTCCAGCATGCCGTTGAGTTCGCCGCCTGCTGCTGCCTATGTCCGCGCAGCCCACCTTCTCTGCGTCGCTGACCACGGTGCTTGCTTCAAGCGCGCTGTTGAGTTCGCCGCTTGCTGCTGCAGACATATATTCTCATGGAGATCTTATTGTCAAATATGTGCCTTCTAATCATCCGCTCACGGATATATTTACTAAGAGTTTTTTTTTAGTTTGCAATTTTATTTTTTTAAAAGACAACCTGCGCGTTGTATCTCCCGCACAGTTTGAGGGGGTGTAATAGGCTAATATAATTAGGAATCTACCTAATAGATATTTAAGAATCTACCTAATATCTATTTAAGAATACTTTGTATTTTGGCAACTCTTCTATTATAAATATATCTGTCAGGACTCATTATTGGAGTACCTCTTTCCCATTATTTCACAGAAACGTGTTCGGTATCCAAGTTTACATTTTATCATTTCAGTCTACACATTTATATGAAATTTTGCCACAACAATTGAAGTATCAAACGTGTGATTGTCCCACTATTGGACCACCAAAAGTACATATATACCATAACTAAATGACTACAGACTAACAATTATAATATACAGAGTAAATGGTAAGATCTGATCTAGTTTGAACGGATCTCATGTGTTATACAAGTTATACTATCTATGTCTGTGTATTATTTTGGTTTGACATAGTCACTAATAAAACGTTGTATTAAATTTTATGCTGTAAAAACATTCTTACAAATTTCATCAAAACATCTCATTCGGAGACACCTCAAATCTCCACCACATATCATCTTAATGGAGGTCTCTACTAAAATGATATGTGGCTGAGATGATGCTCTATGTGACTCCATAAGAGTCACATTTGGCACCATAAATATTTTGCTATATACTAATTGTTTTGTTACTGTTTTTGTGATGGAATGTTGTTATGCTATTTATTAGAGAAATTATGATTAAAATAATGTGTTGCTTATAAAAAATATGACCTTATAATTAAGTCTAATGACTATAGAAACTTGTGTTCAAATTTACACTTAAATAATCATGACAGTATCATAATAATTCTGGTCATATCTTTGTGAAAATACTGTAGTCACATTTATATTTATATAAATTTTATTTTAGTAATAAAATTTATAACAGATGGGTTCTTATATTATTCGATCTAATGTGAGACTAATATAACCGATGTTGTGGTTCCAAAATACAGAGCTGAGGAATACTTCAAGAGAGCGGTAACAGTAGAGCCTAAAGACGCAGAATCATTAAACAAATACGCAACGTTCCTGTGGCGGGCGAGAAACGACCTCTGGGCGGCGGAGCAGACCTACCAGGCCGCCGTGGATGCCGAGCCAAACAACTCCTTCTACGCCGCCGATTACGCCCATTTCCTGTGGAACACCGGCGGGGAAGACACCTGCTTTCCTCTCGATGATGGCACCCCACATGTCAATAATAACGACGTCGTCTAATCAACAACTCCTAACTAAAAGAAGTAAAAAAAACTGCTCATAAAATTTCCTTTAATGTAAGTTCTAAAATGATTGGGTAAATAAGGGCAGGGAAAAGGGAGTCCATCAAAGATCTCATTTTCACATGGGCAGCTTATCCTGTTTGGCGTTTTCTGTTTAGTTCCTTTTTTCAGATTGTTATTAGCTAGCGCTGGAAGATAGATAGGGTCACAAACTTCATCCAAAAAAAGATAGGGTCAGAGTATATAATAATAAAAGGCAGATCGACCAAACAGTTTTTTAATTAGTGGGGTTTTGGAGCGGACGGTGTCTGGAAATTGTCGCTTTCCATTTCTCCCTATTTACTCTCGGGACACGTCGCATTACATGCCGACGATCAGGAACATCCATGGACCATTTCCTCCGTTCTTTCTTTTCTGAATTTTTCTTGTGTTTGTAGTTCTCCCCCCCTTTTTACCTGTACCTGAGAAAATCGTAGGAATTTACCTTTTTTCCTACCATTTTAATCGAGTTGTATTGTATGTTCCTTCTAATTTAGAGATATTACCCGAAATAGCATTAAAAAGATTTGGAAATTCCAAAATAGGACGGCCATGTTTTTATTCCCAAAATAGGATTAATTACTGTCATGTTTTGACAGTATTAGACTTCAAACATGGCAGTATTTCCCAAACTTGGCAGTAATTACTCCTATTTTGGGAATAAAAAACATGTCAGTCCTATTTTGGAATTTTTAAACTATTTTAGTCCTATCTCGGTAACTTTCACTGTAATAATTTACTGTAACTTGTAGCAGTCGGAGGGCTGAATTGTAATTAGATCTGTTAATTGATACGGAGTAATTTTTTAGTTAATGTGTACCAACCATTCTTCTTACATACGAGTAATACATATTCGGTAAACATCATGGGTTATTAAAGAAGAAGTGATTACATTATACGTAGTAACATAAAATTGGTTGTTACAAAAACATAATCACATAAGTATGGTGATTTCTGATTAGTATGTATTTAATTTTTACAAATAAATGACCATAATATTATACTACTATTTTTCAGTCATGTTTTTGTAAATGACTTATACTATGAGTATCTTTTTTAAAACCTCTTAAAATAGTGCGGGGCCTTATAAAAAACAAAATTATAGACTATTTTTTTTTATCTTCCTCAATGTATGATTTTATTTGTTTTACCCCAAAGACTATACATTCTGTCCTGCTAAAATTGTCTCATCTTTCCTTTTATATCTGTTTCATTTTTTGTGATTTTAAACCATTCTTACTTAATTCTTACTTTATCAATTTAATATTAACCATATAAACCTATTTTTTTAGTGAGACGGAGTTGGTAATATTTAAAGAAAGTATCTAATACTATCTCTGTCCCAAAAAACTTTGTTATTTTCATAATTTTGACTAATTATATATTTTTATTGAAAATTGTTGGGTTAATGGTCCAATTAGAGGATCGGCCCATGTAACCCCCATATGGACGGTCGTCCAAGCCCAATGAGTCTTTGTGGGTAGAGACGAATGTCTCCACAACCCGAAGCAGTTACGCCTCCAAGCACAAGGCAGACAAGGCGAACGTTGCCACACCTTGTCTAGGGTCACAAGAGATAAAGCCCAAGGCTAACCAACACACTTTTACACAAGGGCCAGAAGACGTACGGCGTGCAACCCTTTGCAGATATTACCAAGGGCAAATCCCAAGTTCAAGAGGACGCTCGTCTCCATGACTAGGCGGGAACCGAGATTTTGGCGGGAAGCGCATTTAATGCTAGAGATTTGGTAGTTGAGGCTTCACCCATCTACAGCTCTCCACGTCAGCATATTCAACTGCCCCTTGATAGTAGCATATATTTCATTGTAAGGGGTGACAACTCACCCGCCTTAGCATTCTAGCATCAATCAGCTCTTAGCTTATTACTCACAGCTGTTCTACTCGAGTGTGAGACGTACGGCCGTTGGGCTTAGCATAGTGCGGTGTAACGGGGAGTTATTAGATCTTAATGATATTCGGTCCACTATTGCATACATCATTCTTAGCCCATCTTACTCGCTTGCATCTCATATCCACTCACTCATCCATTCGAAATCCTTGGGCTTATGTGTTGGGCCTACGGGTTGAAGGAATAAACTCAACAAAAACAATAATTTGAAATTAAATGAAAATGTGTTCTTTGTTAAAAGTATTTTTCACAAAAGTAAAATTTATAACTTCCATAGAGTAAAAGTATTTTTATTGTACTCCCTTCGTCCCTTAAAACTTGACCACGTTTGACCGGTACAGAGATTAACGGAACAAAATTTGTGTGATTGAGGTTTGTACAAAGGAAAGAGATTTAACTGGAATCACAAATTCTTTACTTAAAAAGAAAGTGACAAAGTTAGCGGAACCATTAAAAAAGGAAAGATAACAAAGTTTCAAGGGACAGAGGGGGTACTAATCAAAATTTTGATTCATATTTTAAGAAATGACAAAGTTTATTGGGACATGGCAGTAATAAATACGTAGTAAATAATTTATATGGACTACTTCACCATTAACTTGTTATTGTTAAACTCTAACGTCCTAAATTGTTCCCCTATTGGTGACTTGCTTATGTCGATGCCGATCGGCCGCTTGCTTGGAGTCACCACCAGCCCAGCTGCGGCCACCCACTACGTTCATCTCTTGAGCCCTTTGATCATCTCCTTTGTTCCACTCTCGTGTCTCTCTCAACACTATGTCATTCCTCCCCCTTTGATCATCTCCTTTGTTCCACTCTCGTGTCTCTCTCAACACTATGTCATTTATGTCATTCCTCTCCCTTTGATCATCTCCTTTGTTCCACTCTCGTGTCGCTCTCAACACTATGTCATTCCTCCCCCCCCCCTCAGCTCACATGACCACATCCTCCTCCACATCCACCTGAAACTAGGGTTGGTTGGGTGCTCTGAAAAGAGATGAAGGACCCCCTCTCAACGCACGATGGTTGTGTTCTCAAGAGGATGAGGGGATCTAAGAGGTTCGAGTGATGTGGTGATCCGGTCATTCTTACTTTGGTCAGGGAGTTGACCGAGCGAACTAGTAAAGCTAGACATCGCTGACATTGAACTTATGTAGTGAATGAATGTATAGAGAGAGGAGATTGCGTAGTGAATTGAGAATACTGAACAGGGCCGGTCCTGACAAATAGAAGACCCTATTCAAAATAAAAACAAGAGGCCCTAAGATTTATTACCAAAAATGCTAATAATAATAAAATTATATTCCGTGAGCGATATCAAATTTTATAAAATGCAATCCTGCTCATTGAAGTACTACATCAAGAGTACCATCAACATTAGTATTATTGGTCTCAATATTACAACAAATTTCTTCAACCTTAACACCAATATTTTCATTCATAAAAAAATATAATTCTTGTGTTACAATTTTCTCTAAACCTGTTTTTTTAGAAAGAATCACTCCGTTTCTTTTTCGCTCAAGTTTGAATGTAAGAAAATTCTATTTAAATAATGTAAGAGAGTCCGAAAACAAAAGTTAACAAATAATACTCCCTCCGTCCGGAAAACAACTTCACAGTTGGACTTTCACACACTTTTAGAAAATAAATTTGACTTTACTGTAGAGTGCACCGTTTGGCACTGCTTAAACACTGTTTGGCACTGTTTAAACATTGTTTAGCACTGTTTAAACACTGTTTGACACTGTTCATCATTTTTTTATGTAGATAATTTGCCATATAAGGAAAGTATTGAAGTGTGAAGTTAATTTTGGGACATCCATTTAAGGAAAGTGGGAAGTTGTTTTTGGAACGGAGGGAGTAATATATAAGTAATCAATTAGAGGAAAAAGTGGGTCAAAAACACCTTAACAAATTATAGCAGAGTAGAACTCTAGAACACCCTGTTGCTCTATTTGCCGGTCGGTATCACGAGCTGCCCCTGCGACGACCTCACAAAATCCCTTCATGAGGTCTGCTGTACTACGCCTCCAAAGTGCTTGATTTCAAGTCTCCGAAGAAGAATCGAATAAATTGGAATTGAAATGTTGGAGTTTGAAGAAATATTTCTACGTCTAGGGGAAATAACCAGGTCGTATTTCGCAGGCCTTGAAAATTGAAGTATAATGAACACGTTTGGCTTCCTTCCAGTCTCTTCGAAAACAAGGAGGTCGCAAGCCGCTTCGTTTCTGTCTTCTTTTAAGTCTCCAAGAAAACTTTGCAGAGAACGAGGAGTCTGTTGTTTGTCCCCGTACAAGCCGATGGTTGATGACAGATGAGCTTCCTCACTAAACGGGCTGGATGTTTATTTGGATATTTTTTTCTAACGGGCCTAGTATACAAGAAATAAAAATAGGAGGCCCTCCCAGAATTTTGGGCCCTGTGCGGCTGCACATCTTGCACTTGGGCCGGGCCGGACCTGATACTGAATAGTTTCACAATGGATTTCTTCAATTTTCTTTCCCATATTTTTGTTGTTTAATAACATCTCTACATCTCTATAAGTGGGAATATTGTCAGGGGTTAAATTGAGATAAAAAAAAATGTTGGTGTCTCTTGGTGCATAATCAGATTGTACTTTAGGTTTACTTTGTTGTACATCGTCACAGCTTCACTCCTAACGGTAATTTCAACGTTATATCCTTATGGGTTAAAACACGTCGTTCCATTATCGTGGCAGCTTCTATTTCTGCCTTGCCAAGACAACTCCTCCGCAGCATTGTCCAACCCCACGTTTGTTTGAAGATTTCATTTCATATCCAACCCCGGCCTTGTCAAGAGCCGCAACAGAAAACGCCGGATCAGGAGAAGCAACCTGAGTCCAAGTCTCCAGCCGGCCGGCATCGATCAAGAAACGGTGGGCCGCCCCTGGCAGCTCTAGAGGGCTTAGGCTACCGGAAAACGTACGGCTGCCCTTTAAATTATGCCCGGTGGCGGATAAAGTTGGGAACTTGGGTATATGAAATCAGAAAGTAGTTTCCATTCATTTCTCTCTGTTCATTGACAAGATGGAAGCCGAGGAAACTCACTAACTGTAAAATCTACCAACTCTAATCTCTGTCCAGTTTTAAAAGTGAATGGGTTAATTATGAACAAGGACAACAAGACTAGACCATATTGGCCTTTGGTGTTAGCGCAATGCATTATTGAGCTACAGAAGTACAGAACTATGTTGGAGTTTCCATTTAGTTCTAGCTATTTCAGTAGTATTTCAATCTTTTGCTAACTTTATTTAAAGTTTATTTAAATGTTTTCTTTTTTATTATATTGCATACGAAGTATATTGTTTTTGCTTTAAAAAATCTGCCCTTTCTTTTTATGGAATTAAAAAACAACCTTATTCATCTTTTAAAAATAAAAGATCTTACATACAGCCTGATTATATTTTTTTAAAAATGCATTGTTAAGTACTCCCTCCGTCCCGCTAAGATTGTCCCAGACACTATTCACTTGGTCAACACAAATCACTCTTAATCTCTTACTTTATATATCAAATTTTTATCAAGTTTGATTCAGGTTTTTGCGACTTTGTAAAACTTTTAATGTAGTTTCTGAATATGTAATTCTTTTTTCTAAAAAATAGTTTGAGAGCTAACAGAGATCTGTTTGCTTTATCGTCGGTCAAGCATCATAAACCGAATTGTCTCAATCTTAGTGGGACGAAGAGAGTAACTCTTATTTATATTGTTCAATTTGGCTATTCCTGTTATACAACTTCCATATATAAAAAGGATAGTAGGGAAAGTATCATCAAACTCTTCAAAATTGAAACAGAATGACAAAATTGAAGGGTTTAGGCCGATTTTAAAAGGTTTAGGTCATATTAGGCTCAACTTTTGGTATTTTTAGCCTGTTGATTTGAAGCGCAAGAAAAAAGCTTGATTGTTTGTCACTATTTTCCACTACTTCTATTACTACAACTATTTTACTTGAACTCTTGTTTTAATTTTCTCCATGCACTACAACCTGATAAATATTTGATTGTTTCTCCAACCCAAACATTTTTGTTTTTGTTATGTGTGTTTTATTTCATATAACAATACAAATGCATCATACCGTTTCATGTGAACCTTACTCCTACTATAGTCGTCTTGACTTCTTTATTGTTCCCGCATATAATCTAGCCTGTACATACCTTATTGTTTATGATTCCTTATCAATAAATAAGGAACTATGTATTCAAATATTGTATTCATATTACTCACTCATATGTTCATTTAACCTAATATAAATCTAGAAATTGATGTCCCTACAACGGTCTTGGGCATTACCACGAACGCGCAACGCGCGTTACTAAACTAGTTAAGTAATAACACTGAAATGAATGACGGTGAAGGGCAGTGACGTTGGTGAAGGGCAATAACATTGGCATGAAGAGAAGTATCGTTTGGTCTTTCAAAACTCTTTATTATGATAGGAATTGACTATGTTTTAATCATATTGTGGGAATAACCACCCCCAACACAATTTGGGGTTTTTACTTAAATATTACTCTATCTACATTATAACTTTGTCATATTTCCTATTTTAGTTGATCAAAAAATTTGCAACCTTTTCTTTTAATCAATTAACTTGTAATTCCTACAATATTTTTCTCTTCTACACAATTCTTACACAATTTTTACTTCATTATTCTTCGTGCCGCTCAAACTTGACAAATTCTAAGGGTCATAGAAGTACTATATTAAAGTTAATATCTAAAAATTACTACTTTTATATATGGATAAATATATGAGTAACAAAGTGACAAATTTGGAAAATTGTGACATGGATAAGTACAAGCATGGGTGGAAAATTCCGTTTATGATTCGGATATTATTGATTCCAGTTCGGTTTTGATTTATTCAGTTTGGGAGATATTGTACCAATTTTTTTTTTGGGAAAGTGAGCGAATTTATTAGCAAAAGTAGGAAGACCAAACCAAGCCGACTAGGAAGAGTTCAAATAAAAAGACCTCTTCCCGTGCAAAGTGCGGAGATATTCACTTTTGCATGTTTCGCTTGCATTTTTGCGTGTTTCTGTTGCACTTTTTCGTGGTAGCAAAAATGTTCGGGTTATTTACAAATATGCCACCGCGTTTTTTATCCAATTTATTGCATTTTTGGCTCATTTTGAGCCATTAGATGTTGAAATGAATGCACAAGATTCATTTTCACTTTGCATGGGAAGACCTCTTTGTATTTGAAGACACACACACACACACACGCACGCACACACACACGCACGCACACACGCACACACACACGCACACACGCAGACACACACACACACACACTCGCGTTAATGTACATATGTCAGTTATTAAAATATTGGCGGTTGGGATCCTATCCATCCACAGCCCTCCACGTCAGCATACCTACCTACCTCTTGGTAGTATAAACAGTAGCATTTATTTCATTGTAAAGGGTTGATAACTTATTCGCCCTATCATTCTCTCTAGCTTATATCAGTGTTCTTAGCTCTTCCTTAGTGAGACAAACGATCGACCTCAGGCCAGGTAGCATTTGTGTGTTGTATAGCGTATACGGACCCTTATTATTATTATTATTATTATTATTATTATTAATAATTAAGATATGACTTACTGCTGCATATCTATTTTAGCCCATCTTACTTTCTTGCACTTCATATTTCATATACTCTTCCACTCAAAATCCTTGGGTTACGTATTGGGCCCCGAATTGAATGAATAAATCTCAACACTCACGATCTTAGCTTCTTTCTACTCATATTCATGGAGGACAAATTTTTAAGATGCCCTCAAAAAAGTTTTTGAGAGTTTAATTATTGTCAAATTAACTAGCCTTACAAAATTTGATATTTTAGGAATTGCTCTAAATATGAATACAAATGTTTTGAAATTTTAATATAAGAATTTCATGGTTTTTTATTTAAATAATAGTAATTTTCTGTCATGTTTGAAAATTGTCATGTTTATAGTCTGAAATGTCAATTTTGATAGAAGTTAATATATAGAAAATAATAAAAGAGAATCGTATTTTGAAATTTCAAAACTTTTGTTTAAATCAGTATAGAGCATCCTTACAAAAAGACCCCTTTACAATAGTAGAGGGATTACTGAAAAAAGGCTAAAGGGTCAAATAGGCACTCGAACTAACTTAAAAAGTGCAAATCATCCCTTATATATATAGGAGGCTCTATTCGGCCATCTCCATTAAGGGCGGTTCCCGCTGGAATGTTTTGGTGAATTTTTTTTAGCATCTTTTTCGTTAAGTCTAGTTTACCCATACCAAATTTCAGATGAAAATTCAACCGGGAAGATAGTCAAATAATTTTATGAAATATACCGCGTTGTTTGCAATTTTCAAAATTTCGCGATTATTTTAAAAAATTCATTTGGCTGCCTTCCCGATTCAAATTTTAGCTGAAATTCGGTATGAATAAACTAGACTTAATGAAGAAGATGTTAAAAAAAATTCATAAAACAATTCCACCGATAACACCCCAAATTAGGTGATTTGCAATTTTTAAGTTAGTTCGAGAGCATATTTGATTCTTTACCCAAAAAACTTATTGTTCAAACTTGCACTTGTTCCTTGTGGCAGGATTCTGATCTTTCCGAATAACAATACCTCCAGCCTCTTCCGTTTCCACTTGAGATCAGAGGATCAATTGCAGTAGCTTAAAGCTTCTAATGGGGGTAAGTCTCTCTGAATCATATTTGTGTATAGAAAGAAAGCACACTATGGATTAAAGGAGGCACATATTAAAGCGCTCGTATTATATAAATAGGGGAAAATGGAAACTAATAATCCAACCTTTTAGCGGTCTTCTTTCAATAGTCTCACCTTTTGATTATTCATGAATAATCCAATTTTTGCACCTCATCTTCATTCACTAGTCCCTAATCGGTTAATGACTTACTATTCCAAGTTATTTTTTTATCTTTGCAAAATATTATCTTTGTGAAAGATGAGATTTATGGTATAATGATTTGCAAAGATAAGAAAATAGCTTAGAATAGCAGGTCATCAACCGGTCATGGAACAGTGAATGAAGATGAGGTGCAAAGGTTGGATTATTCATGAATAACCCAAATGTTGGATTATTGTAAGAAGACCGCTAAAAGGTTGAATTATTAGTTTCCATTTTCTCTATTAATAAAGAGCATTTTAATTCTATCACGGCCACCCCTTGATACAAAGGGCCTTCCTTGCCATGTTTTGACGACTTCAATAATTGTGACTTCGTATTTGAAGAAAAAATATTTGGGCCGGAGTTCAAAAGAATGGGAGGATTTGGAGAATGCTGGGTAGGCTTTGTTGAATCACTGCTTCCATAATATATTTGGCAATGTGATAGTTCAGCATCTCAATAAATCCACCTCTAATCTCTACCCTATTTCAACATTGGTTGCTAATGAGGAGTGAGGAGTGTCTAACAGTCTCCACCTTAAAGAATTGAACTTAGCAGTGTTTTATACTCCATAACTATTTGAGGCAATTAGAAGGGCTGAAATGGGTTGACTGGACTTGGAAGCAGGAAAATGTTATACTTTACGTAGTATTTAAATAGGGACAGAACTTTGGAAATAAAAAGCCTATATTAAAGGGGTAAAACTGAGAAGCTAAAACTTTGCCTATTTCAGCAACACTGTCACGGACAAAGATTAACCGTCATAGAAATTAATAATTGTAATTGGTTCTATTATCAAAACTCCATTGGCAAGGTTTTGACTCGTTTTTTAGCTCACATCCCCACAGTTTTGGAGGAAGAAGTCATGGGTGGTGTTTGGTAATTGAATATAGAAAGCTCTCCAAATTGAGATGGTTTTGAAGGAAAACTTTTCTGAAAATCTTGTCAACCGTGCTGCAGTGCTGATGGATTCTATCTTGGCATTTAAAGAATTTTTCCTAAGAATGTCTATTCCAACTTCCACAGCTCCTGGATAGTGCTTATTCGTAAAGGTTATCAGCCAAAACCTGGGAGACTTCAAGCCTAATATCTGCACCAAGATCCTCGCTAACAGAATTATCCCTCCACTTCCTCTTCTCGTTTCCTTAGAGAAAGAAGGACTTATGAACGGACGTGACATAACTGGGCAAATTCCTTTAAATTCGAAAAGCTTCTTGTATTTGATAAAAAGTAAGAGGATCTAATGTGACTATTAAACCTATCATGGCCGAGGCATTTGACAGGTTCTGTTGGAGACTTTTACCTGTAATTTTGTCAGGATTTCGATTCTCTAGCAATGTAGTTCACCATATATTGAGTAACTTGGAATACACTCATATTTCTATCTAATAAGGTGAATGCAAGTCTTTATGGTGCGTTCAAGCCAACTAGAATAGCTCAATTTTGTGATACTATATCTTCATGGCTGTTTATCCTGATCTCTGAAGTCTTCACAAGTGGTCTGAAGGCTTTAATTCTGAACGGAAATGTTAAGGGCCTTTTAGTTGCTAGCCATCTTCCCTTTGTAGATATCCTGCTGATTTTTGTCAATGGTTCACCCGTTCACCTAACTCTCTCATGACTTCCATAAAATTGCTTACATTATATTAAAGTGCCTCAGGTCAATTACTTATTATGCCCATGGCACTTTTAGTCCTTTGGTTATTTTTTCTATTAGTGACAGTTTTAGTACTCAACTTTGAATATTTCTATGTTAATCCCTCGATTATTACGTGAAAAACACTTTTGGTACCCGTCTTTTAAACTTTACACATTTAGTCTTTTGACTTTCACTATTACCATAATGGAAAGACTAAAAGTGTAAATTTGACAGTACTCAAGAACTAAATGCGGGAAATTTTGAAGTCGGGGACTAAAAGTGTCTCTCACAAATCACACCATAGTTGAAGAACTAAAAATGAAAAAGTTAAAAGCCAAGTCGGGTGCCAAAGGTGTCATTGACACGATAGTTGGAGACTAAAAGTAGTAAAAACACTAGCACCTTTGTTACCAGTTTCGAATCTCCTACTACTCCGTATTAGACTTAGCGGGATGGTAAAATTCCTGTCAATGAATATCACTTAGCCTCCTTTCAAGTACCAGGGGTTACCTCCTTTCAAGCCTATTTGAGAACAAACTTTGTCCATTGAGGAAAAAAATCCCGACTCAAGGTCGCATTTTAGTTTTGATCAAATATGTATAAGTTTCTATTCCTTAAAACAACATGGCAGTTGATAAGCTACAATTTTTTTGTATCATAGTACAGGAAAAAAGATGACACTTTTTAGGGAGGCAACTATGAAGAAAGGGGCAAAATCACTGGCTAAACGGGAAAAAGATTTGCCTCTCAACCTCAGCACGTGCTGTTGGAATTAGATCCCTAAAGGATCGATAAAAACTTAACCTCTAAAACTCTGGTGGAACTGGAAACACGAAAACTCACACTAGGCTCATTTTATGGTTCCGAGATACCCTACGGGTGACTATATACATGCTCTCTAATCTGCCTGATTTCTCAATGATCTTAGATAGAACTCACAACTAAAACCTCAGAAGAGCCCTGGTTTTATAGAAACCTTCTCCAGATGGTCTGTTTTCTCTTGCTTCATCATATACAGTCTTCAGGTAAATTGCCACTTCAGCCTTCTCTTGTTCTCAGCTCTGGTATCCCAACCAGACAATGTCATTCAAGCCTGTTTTTATGTAAACTTCACAATACACTACCCTTCCCATCTAACATGTGTAGATTTTAACTGCATCACCTTCCATATGCCCCCTTTGTTACAATAAGTCAGCAGTTAAGGATCACTGCATATTCCATTGTCCCTTAGCAAAGGAGGTCTGGCTCTACTACATCAGTTTATTCCATGTGCCTGATCCTAATCACCAATGCTCCCTCCAGAAAATGGTGGTTAATACCTAGACAGAAAGGCATTGATATACTTCTCAATTAAGTCCTTCCTAGAGTTATATTTTGGCATCTTTCTTAGACTTATGCAAAAACTAATTGGGAGGGATAGTACGTGGCCGGGACATTTTATGCCTACAATATCTCAAACTAATCACAACCCACATGTTTCACAGGTCCATGGTCCTTATTGGCTCCAATTATGCTGCATTGCTGCTCCGTTCCATCCATCAAAACATTGTTCACAAATCTTTACACCTACGCTCAGGATTGGAACTTAGTGTGGATGCTTCTTTCTTTCAAACCAAAGCTGCAGGAGGAATCATGAGAAATAATCATCAGCAGTTCATTTTTGCTCTTCTTTTTTACTCCAAGCAGACACTGTCTACAGGCTGAGCTTAAAGAAATCCACCCATTGATCAATTGGGAACTTCAAGGAGGTACTCATTTTGTTGTTGAAACATTCTTTTTTTACTGCTAAACTCATACTGCCTGGCATACAGGGGAATAAAATGAGAGTTGGTTTAGCTCTCTGGTCCAACTTATCCAATCCATAACCAACACTTGTCACATCTCCATTGCTCATTGCTTCAATGGAGCAAACTGTGTAACTCATTTAATATCTAAGCTATATAGTATTAATCAGTCCTGTAAAATGTACGTAAATAGTTCTCATCTCCCAACCTATATTAAAGATGAGCTCTTCTAGGCAGCAGGCACACCACAGTACCCCAACTCTGATTGGTTTATGAAAAGAACCACAGAGGAAGATTTTATAGGTGCTCTCAGTGGAAGGTATGAGTTAATTGTTCTTTGTTTCTGGGGAACTGAGATTTCGAAATTAATTTTCCATGTTTCTTATTTCCTTATTTTTGGGGTTTTAAATTGTATAGGTCAAAGGTATCTTGAGTGGTTTGACAAAGAAGATATGGTCTCGAGCAATAGAAGGTTATCAATTGATTGTAGAGGAAAAATGATCAACTCATTGTCATTGAGGAATGCAAGGAATTACATTCAGGCAGTGGAAGGGGGGCTGTGACATTGGGCTGAGAAATTGTAAGAGGAGGATTTTCTGATGAATGCTCAAGTATAGAGGCCAACACGGGCTCAATCAAGATGATCAATTTGCCTCATTGAGTCAAGAGTTTCTTCTTCCAGGGATTAAGTTTTTGTTCAAAATGGGAGATTAGGCCACAACAATTGGCTCTATACATGGATGTCCTTATGTAGTACTTTGAACCCCTATATATTTAAGGGGCAGTCTAGAGCATTTCATGGGTAAGATTTTCTCCTTCATATGTAGCCTGCTAGATGACATCTCGCTACTTGTTGCGAAATAGATTTTGAGCAGGTTTACTAGTTAACTAGATGCTCTTTGACAGTCCTTGGAGAAAGCTCATAAATTAAGTCTTGTGACTTGTGAGAGAGGTTGACGACTCATTTATAAAGTGTAGCAGATCATAAGCAAATGAGAGATGATTTATGATAGGAATTGAACCCCCTCTGACCACTACACTTTCTGTTGGTGTATGTTGCCTTAATTGAAGACCTCTTTGTAGATGACGTTTTTTTTTTGTTTTCTTTTCGGACTTCCTTATTAGTCATTGCATATCACAAATTTAAGGCAGACAGACTTGTTAAACATAGGATATCAAATAAAGCACTCTTGATAAACATAAAGAGGAATTGCTCAATAGTTGTGAAAGAGAGTTTCACATCTGTTGGGGGTATGACTAATTCTGAAACTTCTCGGTTGCATTGGTTTGGACATCATTAGAGCCTCATTAATATGGGCTGCAAGTTTTATAATACTTTTTATACATTAAGATATAAAATATACTCAAAACAGAAAATGTGAATCTATTAAAAGTCAAGCGTTGAAATCATTAAAGAACGACTGAAGTATTCTTTTGGTTTTAATTTTCTTCTAAAGGTAAGTTTCATGTGGTTGATATATTTTTTGTCTTTTCAAAATGCATGATTGTTACACCATTTCATTTTGTATGTAATAGTCAATTACATTATTACTCAATCATAAAGTAATGAAGCCAACTCTTCTAGGCTTATAGCCTATCAAGCAAGATCATGGCTACAATAAAAACATGTTTTATTTCAAAAGTTGGGAGATAAAGTAATACATCAATCACAATTCAAACGCTTAACCACATTGTTGTTACATGTAAAAGGAACCGCTTTCATCTACATACAATAGTTTAATTTTGAAATGTAATCCCCATTATCACGTAGAAATAGTATTGAAGTGAAAATGGTGCAAACATTTAATCTTGATAAGCATATTCAAGATGAGTAGTAAAGTAAGAGGTTGTTTATTTTTTTTCTATTAAGTCATGTCTGGATTAAGGTGTTTGTTTAGATTAACACGTCTATCTGAATTAAATGCTATTTGTATATGAAACCATTTACTTTGTGCGTTTAACAATCAGTTTGAAATGAGTAAAATAATTAATTTAGTATTACTCTTATAAGTTATAATGCCAATAAGAAATTTCAATTATTAATATAAATCTATTCCATAATCGATTAAAAAAAACTAACATAAAAGACGTCTTAAAAGATGTCTTAGGATGTTTTTACTTGGACTGTAATTTGCTGGTCTGGTCTGTTCTGGTCTGATCTGGTCTGGTCTGAACTGGCCTGGTAAGGTCTGGTTTCTTTGTATTTTTATAACTATCCAAGTCTGGTTTGGTCTGGTCTGGTATGGTCTGAACTGGTCTGATCTGGTCTGGACGGGTCTGGACTGGTCTGGTCTGGTCTGGTCTGGGACAAATTACAATCCAAGTAAAAACATCCTTAATGGCGAGAAGTATTATATTTCAGATTAATGATTAAGTCAATTTTTTGACTGAATGATAAATTCATACTTTTAATTAAGTCATAAGTAAACATAATTTCATGACCAAACGATTACATCGATATTGTGATCAATCCACTAAGTTAAAAGTAAAAAACTCATTAAAAATAATGTGAGACTCTTATGAGCAAATCGAGAAAAGCTTTTATTAGAATTAAATTTTCCTTCTTTAATTTAATTTCTTTATTTTATTGTTATGCTAGATGTTAACTTTCAACTGCAGCTATTACCTAAAAAACTTTCTAACTATAGCGAACTATAAGACAAACGTGTTACCTTTTTAGGACTAAAATGAAACTTTATCTAGTTTGGTAGCTTAGGATAGATCTTTAACTTTTTTGTAATAACTAAATTTATAGAAATGGTGATAAAAATAATACCATGGAGTTTTAAATAGATAAATATAAGACCAATTCTGATTTTGGACAGAAATGAGACTAAACATAATTGATAACCCTAAAATATCCTCTCTTTCCTTCTTACTCTGCGTAAATTAAATCTACCGACCAGCTAGTCAGTGATAATGGTTCTCCTATGAACTTTCATGTTCACATGTAATGGTCAAAATACGTTGCCACCGCCCGTCGTCCTCGTCGCGTGTCCGCAAACTTTGGACTCATGCGGCGAAGGCCGGCGTGACAATGCAATGATGATAAATCGGATGGACGAAGGTGGCAAATGTGAGCGATGAACGTACTCGAGCAGAAAAGAGAGCGTGGAGGCGGCTAAATACGCATTGAAGATGTGAGGCGGTGGTACCTAGGGTGATAGATCGGACCAACAACGGTAGGGTAACGAAACAAGTAGAGAAGATGCAGGGCGGCGGCTAGGGTTCTGGTGCAGCGATTTGGCTTAGCGGTTAGGGCTTGAGGCTGGTAGCAGGTGCGTGAGAGGCTGGTGAGGGGGTTGGGGCTAGGGAATGGGAGGGAGGCGTGGGTGGACAGAGGTTGGGCTAGTGGGGCTGTATGCTGTGGGCTATGGTGGGGTGGTGGTGGCTGGCGGCGGGGCACCATTGGGTAAGGCACTGGTCGAGCCAGTGTTGGTGACTAGGCGGCAGCGTTGGCCACTGGACGACAACATTGGTGACATGCGGGGATGACAATTGTACTTGTCGGACAATAGAGGTCACTAGCGGGGAGTAATTTTTAATGGCGATGGAGCAACTATCACTGGCATCTGCAAGTGAGTAGCGGCAAGAAGTCACTGGGGCGTTTGATCATTGGGGCATTTGGTCATTTGAGCGTTAGGTGATGGTCACTGTGATTTTTAAAAGTGGTCTCATCTTTTTCCATAACATTTATAGTATTACTTTTTCTAGAGGGTGCAGATCATAAAAACCATTTTTCCCGTGAAAACTACAAGTCATTCAGTCTCTCTAATCTAACGCACTATTAGATTTCTATATGTTGTACTTTTTCGCATTGACAGAAAACTTTGACTTATTTACAAGTGTCACCGCATTAGCTTTTTAGCATTGCCTAGTCAAAGTACAAAAAGTGCAAATAGATCATCCTTTAAGTGTGTCACGTTACAGAAAAATAAACGGTTTACCATTTTCCATTTAAGGTTGATTTTTATTTGATCCATAATCTATTTTGAAAAATTCCAAAGGAAGATTTACTTTAATAGCCCCCCAATAGGACCAATAAGTTTAAGGGAAAACTGTCAAATAGGTACTCGAACTTTCATAAAAAGGTCAATTAAGTCCTTCTATAGGAGGCTCTGTCCGGCCGTCGCGATTTGGGGCGGTTCCCGATGGAATTTTTTGATGAAATTGTTTGAGCATCTTATTCATTAGGTCTAGTTTACTCATACCAAATGTCAGCAAAAAATTCAATCGGGAACACATTCAAATTAATTCGTGAAGATAACTGCGCATTTTTGCATTCTCGAATTAATTTCAATACGTTCCCAATTGAATTTTTAGCTGAAATTTGGAATGAGTAAACTAGACTTGATGAATAAGATGCTCAAAAAATTTCATCAAAAAATTCCACCGGGAACCGCCCCAAATCGTGACTGCCGAACAGAGTCTCCTATAGAAGGACTTAATTGACTTTTTTATGAAAGTTCGAGGACCTATTTGACAGTTTATTGAATAAGAGTTTTTATGTGTGATTGATCAAAATACCTTCTTAAATCTTTACAAGTGCTGCTCCTAGGGTTGTCGGACCGTCGCTTGCCACCTATCGCCGGAACTCCGCCCGTTGCCAACCTCCGCCTGTCGCCGGACCTCCACTCGTCGCCACTGGTCACCATCGCTCTCCATCTCTAGAAAACGCCTGCGCCACCACCAAAATTATCTTCCGCCATCGCGGATGGTCCTGCCATCAACAGGCTGTCTTGATTGTGCAGGGGAACTTGGGGAACAATTAATTAGGTTAATTAATTAATTGAGTGGGATAGAAATGAAATGATTTTTTTGGGAATAATCTTGGGAAATTACCCTAAATAGGACTAAAAATGTTTGTATATTCCAAAATAGGACTGTCATGTTTTTATTCCCAAAATAGGACTAATTACTGCCATGTTTTGGCAGTATCAGACTTTAAAGATGACAATATTTTCCAAACCTGACAGTAATTACTCCCATTTTGGAAATAAAAACATGGCAGTCCTATTTTGGAATTTTCAAACTTATTTACTCCTATTTCGGGAACCTTTCTAATAATCTTCTAAACATATTATAGTTCATGTTCTTGTTAATGCCAACATCCTTTATTGTGATGTTACTCGAACCTGTGAACTCTTTTTTGGGAGATCAACAGTGATGCCATCAATTTAGTCTCATGAAAAATCAAACATATTAAGGGAAAGTATATTTGTATTTATTTTGTAATATTCTCTTGGCTTATTGGGTCCATATTAAACTCCTTGTAAACCCTAATAAGCCTATGCTCTTTGTATTTAAATACTTCTCTAATCATCGAATATACTTGACCTTTGAAACTCAAGACCTGTTGATACCTCTACTCACCCCATGATCACTCGTTCGAAAACAAACACCCTTAAACCCAAATCTCTACTCTCCACTAAACATCCTCTTCCTATATCCTCATCTATATCTTTTGAACCACAAACCTTTTTCCAAGTGTCCAAATACCCTGAATGGCAGCATGCGATGCAAGTTGAGTATGATGCTCTAATTAAAAATGGGACTTGGGATCTTGTCTTACCTCCTCGTAATTCTAACATTGTTGGTAGTAAGTGGGTGTACAGGGTGAAGAAACATGCTGATGGCACTATTGAGCGCTACAAAGCACGATTGGTTGCTAAGGATTTTAACCAGGATGAGGGTGTTGACTACTCTGACACATTCAGTCCGGTCATTAAACCCACTACAATCCGCATTGTGCTCTCCTTGGCCATATCTTTTGGGTGGAAATTACGACAGGTTGATATTGCTAATGCTTTTCTTAATGGTGATCTCCATGAAACTGTTTATATGACTCAACCTCCGGGTTTCGTAGATCGTGCTCGTCCTAATCATGTCTGTCTGTTGCGGAAAGCTCTCTATGGCCTTAAGCAGGCACCCCGTGCCTGGTTTCACAAGCTCCGCCAGTTTCTTCACCAACATCACTTTATTGCATGCAAATCTGACACCTCCCTATTTATACGTCGTCACAATGGTACCACTCTCTATGTCTTAATCTATGTGGATGACTTAATTATCACTGGCTCTCATCCTGCAGATATTGATACTTTTGTGACTGCATCTAATGCTGCTTTTACTTTACGTGACTTGGGAGATCTTCACTATTTTTTGGGCATCGAGCTAAAGCGATCCACTTCCTCTATTTTTCTGAGTCAGCAGAAATATATTACTGAGTTTCTTCTGCGTAGCAAAATGCAGGATGCTCGCCCGATTGTCTCCCCTGCCGAGCCCGATTCTCGCCTCTCGGTCTTTGGAGATCCCATGGATGAGCCCAATCTCTACCGTAGTGTTGTTGGTGCACTACATTATGTTACTATCACACGACCTGAAATATCTCATGTTGTTAACCGTGTGTCAGTTCATGCATGCTCCTACAGACATCCATTGGCAAGCTGTCAAGTGCATACTCCATTATCTCAAGGGCACCATCATCACAGGCCTCCACCTACGGCCCTGCACCGATAACCGTCTTGTTGCCTTCTCTGATGCAGGCTGGGCATCTGACATTGATGACTGTCGTTCACAGCATGGCTTTGCTGTTTATTATGGTGGTAACCTCATCAGTTGGGCGTCCAAAAAGCAGCACGTGGTCACGAAGTCCAGTACAGAGGCTGAATACAGAGCCATTTCATTTACCTCCACTGAACTCATTTGGATTCAGTAGCTTTTACAGGAACTAAAGGCTCCATTGCACATCCCACCTATTCTTCTATGTGATAATCTTAGTGCCACTTACATGGTTGCCAATCCTGTATTCCATCAACGCTCCAAGCATATCAAAATTGACTATCACTTTGTGAGATGGTCATGTTCCTGCCTTGGACCAGATTGCTGACATCTTCACAAAAGCTGTTGGAAACACTCGGTTTACTTCTCTTCGTTCCAAGCTCCATGTTGTTCACTCTCCATGAGCTTGCCAGGGGTATTAAGGGAAAGTATATTTGTATTTATTTTGTAATATTCTCTTGGCTTATTGGGTCCAAATTAAACTCCTTGTAAACCCTAATAAGTCTAAGCTCTTTGTATTTAAATACTTCTCTAATCATCGAATATACTTGACCTTTGAAACTCAAAACACTTGGCATTATTAACAAAACATATGGTCCCATGTTTCAAGCGATTTGGTCTTACTAAAGACAAATTTCTCTACTAAATTTGTTCTACCACAAACATGGATACATCCCTTGGCCAGTTGGCCTCCTCCCGGAATTTGGCGGATCCGACATCTCTGCCTTGATTAAGCCGACATCTCCGGCTGTTTTAGCCTATCAAATTAGTGTTTCAAGCAATTCCGCCGAGCAGGAATTAACTAATTAAACATGTCAGTGTCTTTTTAGCGATGCCACCGTCTTACCTCTACCTCCAAAGGAATCCTGCGGAAATTTTAAGACTTAGAAAGTTAAAGAACTACTCCGTCTGTTTTTTTGGTGAAAACGTTTTTGGACAATCAACAATCAAAAAATGAAAGAGATTTTGATATTTTTGATCCCTCAATTATTATGTCAATGATATTTTTGATACTCGACTTTCAATTTTTCCACTTTTAATTCTCGACTATTGTACAAGAGACACTTTTAGTCTTTGACTTCAAAACTTCCCGCATTTAGTCCCTTAAGTATTGTTGGGGTTTTGTCTCGTAAATCCGGAAGCCCAACATAAACTTCAGATATTAAGGACAGTGAATTCGGTATAAAAGTTAATAAAGAATATAGAAATGTATGAACTAGCTATTTTTACGTGGAAACCTGGAAAGAGAGAGAAAATCACAGGACTTTTGAGGCTAACGTCTAAGCCCGCTCTTTCCCATTAATATGCTCTCCTCACCATTTTACATAGTACAAGACTACAAGTATTGCACTCCACTAATGGAGGTTGAAGAAGCTTGCTAATCTCTAAGGAAGAAATACAGTGAATGAAGCTATGGGGGAGAGGAGAGCCAAAAATCAGATCCTTTAATCAAGAAGCTTGGCTTCCTATTTATAGATGGGGGAGGGGGTAAGATTTTTTCTCCATGGGCCAATGGGCCTAAATGGGCCGTGTTGGCCCGGAATGGGCCGAGTAGGCCTCAATGGGCCGGTTGGCCTAAATGATCCTCGCTGACTGGGCCCCGTATCAGGGCAGCGTATAAGAGCATGTTAGTATGTTACGTTTGAAGAGATCAAATTAACCATATCACACTTTCACGATAATAAAATACAAATGAGACAAAACTAGAACGTAACCAATGAACAAGTTCAAATTAGATCAAATGTAAATAGATTAGACAATACTAAAGTTCTTATGAAAGGATAGACTGATACACTTCAAAACACATGAAGAGATCTTTATTTTTCTTTTTTATGATCCTTTTCAAGTGGCAAACCATTCAATATAAGTATTAACAATATTATATTTGAGTTTAATATTATTTCTACTATACATTTAATATAAAATTCAATACTTTTTATAAAATATAATAGAAATATTTGAACACATACTCATCAAATTCTATATTATCTTTTATTCATTATCAACTTTTTATTTATATTAATTTTTTGTTATTCATTATAATAAAGATTTCTAATTAATTAATAATACTAAATTAAATATCAAGACATAGTATATGATAATTATTTTTTATTTAGTCAATTTTATAAATATATATCTCTTATCATTGGAACGGATGAAATACTAAGTTATTATAGAAAAAATATGTTTATAATCATATTTATGAAACTTAACTTTGTACATTCAAATAAAATTAAATATGAATATAATAATACATTTTATATGATAATTCAATATCTCATCCACTCAAATTATAGCCTTATAGGTGATATCAATGCTTAAAATTTGACTAAGTTAAAATCAATGTTCTAAAAGGCGTTGGGCGCTAGTCGGGCGCCAGCCCAGTGTGTAGCGCCTAGGCGGCTAGGCGGGGACTAGTCGGAGACAAAGAAATTGCATATTTATCTATATTTTTGCATAAATATGATAAGTAATATTGTAGTTTTGTGTGTCAATACATATACACATATATATATATATTAACAAACATGAATCATATCATTATCACATTTAATCATATGTAGTATATGGTAACTAATCACTTAACTTCATTATATTATAAATATAAATAATGATGAAATTTAGGTATATATAAAAACATATATAGTTTTATCTTAATTTACAACTTCATTTCTTTATAATCATGGCTAAAGCTAAAGTACGTATATCACTTAGAATATTAAAATTTAAAAGTAAAGTAATGTTTGGCGAATGTAGACAGCCTAGGCGGCCGATTAGGCGCTCTAGGTGGGCAACTAAGCGTCATAGGCGGCCGACTAATTCACCTAGACGTCAAACCAATTAGTCAGAGCGCCTAGACGAAAATTGGGGAACCTGACCACCGCCTAGCGCCTAGGCGGGGCTTAGTCGGACGCCAAGAACGATTTTTAGAACAGAGGTTAAAATTAATCATCACATATTTTGTGTTAATATTTAATGTAGTATTACTAAAATTATTACTTTAAGATATGTATTAAAATGAAAAAAAAAATGAATATAAATGATAGTGTTTGGTGAAAAAGTTGCTCATAAACCTAATAAGCCGAAAAACAAGTTCATCAAACGAGCTCTAATGTTTGAACTAGCATATGATTAAAAGATGATTATCATAATTAGAGAATAAGGACAAACCTTGTTGACCGAGAAAAATAAAGGTGCATTTTGAGATGAGCAAGTATTTATACATTTTGTTTTCCATCCTTGTAAACTCTATTCATTTTAGTTTATATACGAATTTCTAGCCTTGTTTATTTAATAAATAATAAATAAACATGACTAACAAGATTTATATCATTTCCTTTTTTCTGTACTTCTTTATTTAAATTATTTAAAGTATACCTATTTTAAATTTTTTAATTTTGCTTACATTGAACTCCACAATTAGACACCAAAAAGTTGACGTAGAAAGTTCAGAAAGAAGTTATATATGAGCGACATTTTTTTCATAATAAAGTGATTTTATGGGAGTTAGATATATCTATATGATATATATAATGCAATAAAAAAAATACTCTGTAACACACAAGCGATGGATGAACTGTTTTACAAAAATCTTAATCAAAAGAATGTAATATTTGAAGGGGCAATTTAAGACGCAAATGTGTCATCAAAATTTATGTAATACTCCTCAGCTCATATAATATAGCACGTTTATTACATAGCCATTCCAATAATTTAGTCAATCACGAGTAATTCTTTCCCACAAATTAAACAAAAGAAAAATGATCACTTAATTAGCAACAACTTATTGACAAGCAATAATCTCTCCACCCTCTTTTCCATTTTATTTTGTCATAAGAAGAAGTTCAGGAGTTACACAAACTTTCTGCGTTGGATTATAAGTATAATCTACGGCTCTCACCTAATGGGATTTAATGCCTCATTACAAGCCTTGTAATAAGCTACTATTTATTAGTCAAAAATAAACCCATTTAAGCACATTTTCAAGTTTCTTCCCAAGTTGAGAGATTCAATATATAATAATCTGCAAACCTCTCTGATCATAATAAAATTTCCCTAATTCTCTCTTCTTGTTGATTGAGCCCCTCTCCTGCAACTGTCATGGAAAGTGGTGATGGAGGAAGGGAAAACTTTGGGTATGTGAATTTCCACAGTAATCAACCTTCTTCTCCATTACTGAAACCCTTAGAGAGGTTCTTAAAGGGTAATCAGCAAGCCCTACTGAATGTGGGAAATGAAGAAACTCCTTGTTTCACAAAAGATAGCATTTTTTCGTTTTCTCGTTCTTTCAATGGTTATGCATCACCATCCTATGGAGTTTCATGGCCAAGCCTCCCTGAAACAGCAAGCTTTACAGATTCTTTTCATCTTCATGGACAAAATGCTAGAGAAGAACATGGATCAATGATAACCAAGAATGGGAAAAAAGATGGAGAAAAGTTTGCTGCTGGGCTGCCAAAAGGTCATAGTTCATCTTCTTCCACAGCCTTCATCAAGGGCCAGTGGAGTGATGAAGAAGACAGGTGGAGTACTATATACTGATGTTTATTAGATAAATTCACCATATATATTTCATAAAATCTAATTTGGACAGATCCTTTTGATATAAAACACAATAAATTATTTATTTGTTTGAATTCTTTATTTGTTTACTTTTCCGGGATGGTTTGAAGGATGTTGATTATGCTGGTGAATCAGTATGGGGAGAAAAAATGGGCACAGATTGCTGAGAATATGCTCGGTCGAGCCGGAAAGCAATGCCGTGAGAGATGGCACAACCATCTTCGTCCTGATATTAAGGTTTCATTTCTCTTTAATTAAACAAATTGCTGGAATTAGTAAGTTGTTTACTTTTGTTTAAGTTTAGCTGAATTTACAAAGGTTTTGCAGCTTCAATTGTTAGTTAGTTGTTTCATTTTTAAGCTTGTGTTTACAAATGCAGGATTTAGATTTATGTAAGTTTGTTTACAAATGTTTATTTTGGGTTGACTACAAGCAATCTGATCGGATCTAAAAGAAATCTGTCTGACCGAATCCGAGAGTCAGATGATTAGATTGTGCTGGTTTCCAGATTTTAAGGCAGTTTAGGTTTCTGGTTGTTGCTTACATTCATGCTTGATTATATGCTTAGATTATCACAATCACAAGAATTTCAAAATTCTTTCAGGGTTTTGGCATTTTGATTGCTAAACCATTTTTAATTTACCACTTCAAGTTTAAATGAAAAACTATGAGTGAAGGAAAAAATGTAATCAAAACTATTATGCTTAGGTTTTCAAAATCACAGAAATTAAATTTCAAAATTCTTTTAGGGTTTTGGCATTTTTGATTGTTTAAAAAACCATATTAAATTTAATTTAATTTAATTTACCACTTCATGTTTAATCCGAACCAAGATAATCTCAGCTCGTGATTACTTGAACTGATAACGTCAGATTGTGTTTGTTTGGAGGTAGCTAGAGGAGATGTTGTGTGAAGGAAAAATAACCACACCCTATTCGGTGGTAATTAAGTAATTTTTTGCATTTCCATTTCTCACCATTTTGAGGATTTGAGAAGCTAGGGTAAGAAGAAATGTCATCAAGAATTGAACCTCTTCTCGTTTTAAACTTTCAATGTCAAACTTGATTAAGGTAACCATCAATTTTTCATAAAATGTATTTTTGTATACTATGAATTAATGTATCCTCGACAAATTTGTTTTTATATCCATTTCAAATCATTGTATTAGAATTCATTTGTTTTTATTACATTTCAAATCATTGTATTAGAATTGATTTGTTTGTATTACATTTTTAAAGCATTATATTAGAATTCATCATAAGTGAGAGCCTTTGTAACAGTGGCGTAATGTTAATTGTTGTACGTTTTACTCTATTATGATTCATACTCCGTATATTTAACTAAAAAACGACTCCCTCATAAAAAAACAAAGACACACACAATTAACAAACACGGTTATGTATATGGTAATGGTCAAACATAAACATTGAAGTCTCCATAAAAAACAAACACACCAAAACAAGCACACCTTTACCAGAATGGATATTGAACCTGTCTTTTGTCTTTAATTTGCTATTTTAGTCAAATAGACACTTTTCAACCGCCATTTTAAATGATTTTGTTATCATTGTGCTGATCACTTGATTACATTATTCTTTTCTACTTGTTCCCTAAATTGTTGAAATCTTTGCATACAAAACCAATGAGAAGCAATGTATACACATGTTACATAGAACCTTAACTACTAGACTATACAAATTTGATTCCGAAAGTATTAGGGTTTCTTTAATTTCATGTGTGCTTTTCCCTTTTTAATTCATGTGATATCAAAATACTCTTTTTAGGAAAATGAGTGTTTCAACCTTGTGTGTATATGTAAAAGAAGTTTCCCTTTTTGTAGACACAATCTTAGCTTTTTCAAGTTTGGGAACGACACCTTTTCTAAGTGTTATTAGCATGTCTCTCATTTCAATTGATCAATTACCTCCGGCCCAGTGAACTTTTCCAAGTTAAACGTAGGTGAGAAATAAGAAAAGTAAAAAATGTGTGATTGAGGTTTGTGTAGAGGAAAGAGAATTAGACATACTCGCAAATTAGTTACTTTAATAGGAAAGCGGCAAAGTTTTTTGTGGAAAGAATGACCCGTTTATTACTTATAGCTTTTTAGATTTCAAAAATATGGCCCACTAACAAATTTGCGGAAAAGTGATTCGACAATTTTAAACGGTCTTTTATCCTTGTTCGGTCGTCCATCGTTAGCTTAACACAATTCTCTCTCTCGAGCTCAACTTCTCTGCTTCGCCGCCCACCTCAGCTACACCGCCGACCTCGTTTCCACTGCCCTAAGCTACACCGACGGCCACGTCACCATCCTCAACTTTGACGCCGGCCACCATAGCAGTCGCCCCCCAATTTGTCTCCCTCCCTTACCCCCAAGCCGAATCCTCTATTTCTTCTCCTTTTGTCCGGTCGATGGGAGGCTTATGGGAGTCCAACGCCATCATCGATGTCCTTCACGCTCAATTTAAGCCTCCACCCCTAACTTCCGCCATCATCAAGTGAATGCGGAGTTTGGGCGTAAGTTGGGCGGTAGAGGTCGGGTATAGGTTGTGAGGCGCCTCACAACCTATACCCGACCTCTACCGCCCAACTTACGCCCAAACTCCGCATTCACTTGCGGCCCCCATCTCAATCTCAACCAAGGTATAGTGTCAGATCCCACTGGTAAGGTTTAATTTGGGGCATGGGAGGTGGGCTAGTGAGCTGGTGAGCTGGTTGTTAGGGCTAGGGGTCACGAAGAGTGATTGAGTCTCCGGATTTGTGGGGGTGGTGATGGGGCACGGGGCGGTGGTTGAATGTGATGGGATGGGGGAAGGTGATGGTGGATTGTGGATGGATGGCGGGGTGGTAGGGGCGCTTCGGTTGCCGGTGGAGTCAAATGACAGGAGGTGGCAGTGTTGGATGACGTCGAGCGGGCGAGGGCAACCGTCGTGGTGGCCTGCAGAGGCGGAGGTGGTTGGCGGTGGCTATTAGAAAGGGTAAATGTGGCCGGTGTCACTTTGTATGTGTCATTGTGGCCGGCGGGCGGGCACTCACTGTAGTGGATGGGAGGACAATCACTGTGGACGGTGTGCGGTGGGCAGGCAGTCATTGTGACCGATGGGCATGCGGTCATTGTGGCCGGTGTGCAAGCAGCCACTGTGACCAGAGTCATTGTGGTCGGAGCCATTGTGACCGGAGTTACTTTGACTATCCCTTTGTCACTGCAGTGTATAATGTTGAAATTGGTCACATTTTTGGAAATATAAAAAAGATATCACATTTTTATCTTGGGAAAACTATCAAATAAGCCCCCGTACTATACCGAAAAAGTCAATTAGACCCTCGTACTTTACAAACACTCAATTAAGTCCTCGAACTATTAAAAACGTTCAATTAAACCCTTTTGGTCGGTAAGTAACCGGTTTCCCGGTTAAATGTAACCCGTTTCCCGGCAGCCGCCGTTGCTGGGGTTCGAGCACATCGTCGTCGCCGTCGCCGTTTAACCGGGAAACCGATTACTTACCGACCAAAAGGGCTTAATTGAACGTTTTTTAATAGTTTGAGGACTTAATTGAGTGTTTGTAAAGTACAAGGGCCTAATCGACTTTTTCAACATAGTACGGGGGCTTATTTGATAGTTTTCCCTTTTATCTTTTATCATCATTTTGTGATATTGAGAACAAAAACAACCTTTTTTGGAAAAAATTGACAAAGTCTAATATGGAGGGAATATTAATTAGATTATCAACTTATTACACATAGACCAACATCAATCAAATACGAGTATGTATGAAAAGTAAGACTGAACTTCGCACTCGTTAAGGAGTATTTAATTTAGTGCCCAATTAAGCTATTCCTCGTTTTAGCGTCTTTATGGCTTTATGCATTTGAATTCGCACACACATTTTCCTCGCGTTGTTTTGAAAAAATAATACCAGAACACACATGATCTGACCTCTTACTTGTGTTGTTGCATTGAATACTAGAAAGAAGAATTGAAGTTGATTTTGACTTTTCACAATTTCTTTGATAGACGTACTTTTTGTAGTTAGATTAAGGATGTTTTAATTGGATTTAATTTTCTGAGTTGGTCTACTTTTTGAGTTAGATTAAGAATGTTTTAATTGGATGTAATTTTCTAAGTTGGTCTTAATTTGGTCTTATTTGTTTCTAAGTCAGGTATGATCTAATAGATATACTCCTTTCGTCCATTTTTATTTAGTCAAACTTGACTTTTCAAGTCAATGGTGACAAACTTTGATTGATTATATATTTATAAATATAAGTATTAATAATATGAATATGATATGAAAAATGTTTTTTGTTGAAATTATTATCATAAAAGTATTAAATATTATAATTTTACATAAATGTATTACTTAAAATAATTGGTCAAAGTTTATCTTTTTTTCTGGAAGAGTTAAAGATGGATAAATAAAAAAGGGATGGAGGTACTATGTTTTATGTACATTTGACAACTGTCAACATCTGATATGGTCATTTGATTTACTTTGGTTTGTTTTATTTAAGTGTGGTCTAAGTAGCTATTTCCATAAAAAAAGATGGGTGAGACGAGAAAAGGAAAGCTGACATCATACACGGAGTAAGATTCAAATTGCTAGATATGAACCTCTAGAGTTTACATTTTCTTCACAGTATTTTCCTGTCCCAATTTCCTTTTGATATGAGCAAGTGCTCGTTACGTGTTATATATAGATACATGAAATCCATTGACCAATGTCATTTGCTCATTTCTAAACTGGAGAGTAGCAAGTTTATCATCCCACTCGCTAGCTGTGTCTTTCATCCTAGCTTAAGTGTTAATTTACACTTGGCTTTAATGTTTCCTTCTATTGATGTTCTCGTGAAAACAATACTTTTATCCATGAATTAAAACTTAAGATATACTACTCTTTAACTACTTAATCTTTAAGTAGTTTGTTATTAATAATGTTTCTATTTATGGTGAAAGAATTAAAATGTTATTTTCTACATCCTTTTAACTAGTTTAAATCAAAGGATTAGAATATGGTCTGGAGTAAGAAGAGGTCAAATGCATGTTTTCAATTTCCCTTTATTGTGTCCGTTTCATAATATTTATCTTTGTGAATTGTGTGATGTAGACTCTTTGTTACTCCCTATCATATATGCAACAAAGGAGAGAGAGAGCCATTGTTTCAAAAGTTAGTTACAAATTTAGTGATCTTATTTACAAGATAACAAATTTAGTGATCTTATTTACAAGACTGCTTTTTTATTGTTTCCACCACATTAGGAAATAGCTCATTTCAATGAGCTATTAGTTAATCAATGACTCCTAGAAACTAAAGTATTTGAAAATTAGATTTTGTTGCATGGTAGACCCAAAAGGTAAGGTGTAATATTATTACTACGTAGTAGTACTATATAAAAATAAAATGGTCAATTATGCTTAATTGATTTAAATTTAAGTCATGAACAATAGCATTAATTCATTTCACTTCAATTCATGCCAAGAGCAAGCTAAGTATGTGATAAAATTGGGGTGTTTATTTGATCCGTGTACATACCAAACGAAACTAAATCAAACTGTCAGTTGTTTATCAAACAACTACAATCTTTTTATTATAAGATTCTTTTTTAGTCACTAAAAACTAAAAGCTACTAAAAAGTTCATAAAAGTATCTTTTTAGTTAGTTGAGTCAAACCGCACTAAATTAAAAGGTCATATCAAAATAGACATAATACCATATTTTATGAGGCTGGATTAAGGCTTTGTTTGCAACCACTTCTGCTTAAATAAAAGCATTTTTGGGGAAAAGTGATTAGTAGTAAAAGTTGGTAGTGTTTGGTAAAATAAGTGCTTTTTATGTAATAGAAAAAGTAAAAAGTAGATTCTACACGGAAGCCGAGAAAGTAAAAGTTGGTAGTGTTTGGTAAAATAAGTGTTTTTTCTTAAAAAAAAGTTAAAAGCACTTTTTTAATTAATGAGTTGCAAACAGACCCTAAACCATAGTTAAATAGGTCCGTCCATATGATATCATATTATGTAACATGTACAAACCGCACTAAATTAAAAGAGATTAGATCGGGTCAAATGCATAAATGGTACTTTAACTATTGATAATGTTACATTTTGGTACATTAACTCTTAAATGAATCAAAATAGTACCTTAACTATACTTAAATGTTTCGAATTGAGATTTTATTCAAACTTTGCGACCAAAAAATCTTTTATAACGATCAAAATTCCATGTGTAGAGTCACCATATAGTGATCATATGGACATAAATAAGGTGAGGTACACTTTACGCATAGAATTATTGCCGCCGCGTGTGATTTGTAGGTCAGAAATTTGAAAAAATCTGAGTTCAAAACATTTATGTATAGTTAATGTACCGTTTTGATTCATTTAAGAGTTAAGGTACCAAAATGTAACATTACCAATAGTTAATGTGAGAACAATTGGAGTGATAGTTGAACCCTTGAGTCTAAGGATGCTATTTTTACTTGGATTGAAATTTTCTGATTTGATCTGATAAATGTCTTGTCTTATTTTATAACTATACAAATTCAATCTGTTGTGATTTGGTTGATCTCATTTGGGACGGAAAACCATCCAAAAAAAACATCCGAAAACATCCTTTGTACGTACGGAGTATATATCTTCTAAGCATAATAAAGTAGATACATCCATTTTATTAGAGAAAAGAAAGCCTAAATATTAGCCACTCCAAGTTTATAAAAAAGTTTCTTTTCCCCATTTTATGGCCACGATAATGATTAGTTAGTACCTCCGAATCATTGTCTTCTGTTTTAAATTATTGGGAATTGTTTGTGTGTGTGTATATATAGAAAAATGGATGGAGTGAGGAAGAAGAGATGATGTTAGTGGAAGCACACAAAAAGCTTGGGAACAAATGGGCTGAGATTGCCAAAGGGATTCCCGGAAGGACGGAAAACTCCATCAAGAATCATTGGAACGCCACCAAAAGGCGGCAGATTTCCCGGAGGAAAAAGAGCGCCGTCGTGAACAAGAAACCCGCCGTCAAGAAGTCAACCACCGTTCTTCAAGATTACATTAGGGCCAAGTGTCTGTTACCGGCCGGCAACCGCAGCAGCACCACCGCAACCGCAACCGAAGAGGAGGATCCAGACGGCGTCAGCGAGGCTTCCTCTCTGTTGACCACTCACCGGACACATGATGAGGAGATGACTTTCATGGAAACCCTGTTCGGGAAAACCTCTCCTAGCAGTAACAGCAACTCGACGGCGACGTTCGACGACGGCCCGGTGGCCGGAAGTGGAACCATCACTTCAGCACCGCCGCCAAAAGCTGAGCAAGGTTGGGGTGCCGACCGTTACATCTCTTATTTGCTGGATGGTGATGGCGGCTATGAAGGGCAGCAGGAGATGTTTGGGATGAACTGCGGCGGCCATGGCAGATCATCATCAAGTGGTGGAGCTAATAAGGATATTGATTTGATGGAATTGATATTTCCTTCTCATTACTCCTAAGCTAGTTGGCTAGTTGCATGATCAATGAAAACAAGCGTCGTGCGTCGCCAAAACCCTCATATCTCATGATCTAATCCATACTTGTTCATGTGTTGTTGAATGTTGATTTGAGATTTTAAGTAAATGTTTATTTTAAGACAACTAAATTAAATTTGGCTGAAAATTGTTAAAGCATTTGTCTCACACCGGAAAGCTATAAAACAATTAAACATTATACTTCACGGCTTTGGACTACTCCTACTATCAGGTTGACCTTTTAGGATGAAATCTCGGGTCTTAACATGGTATCAGAGCCAATTCCGGTTATGGCTTCACGCCTTGTTTAACACTCAAGATTAAGGTAGCTTGTTAAGGGTTTGTCCCGTTTATACACCCCGATATTGTCCAGACCGGTTCGGGCTGAGGGGGCGTGTTAAAGCATTTGTCCCACACCGGAAAGCTATAAAACAATTAAACACTATATAATGCTTTGACCTACTCCTCCTATCAGGTTGACTTTTTAGGATGGAACTCCACGTCTTAACAACCTATATATGCTCTGCAATATTACCATCATTATATATACTTTATTCATATTTTACCTCATATGCTTGAGATAATTCCTGTATAGAAGTATAAAATGAAGTACAATTAGTTTTTGTGCGTAATTCAATCATTCAATAGCACAATTGCTATTAGCGGTCATCTCCCTACGAGTTAGGGTTTCATTCTTCCGCTAACTCGTGAAAGCAGGCTCGAGACCAAGGATGCATTGCTTTGGCAGCCATTGCTCGACTTCTACTCTTGTTTCTGATCGAAGGTCGAGTGTTTGATAAAGAAAAGGCGGATAATCTATGGCGGAGCTTGAGTTCGATTCAACAGCAACGGATATCAACAGAGGATATTGTCAATCAATACAAAATCATGGATATTGAGGCGGATGAGCGGCGAGTGCGTCCTCCTCCTGAGCCGCCGCCATGGAGTTCAAGCGAGTCTAAAGTTTGGAAGAAGATGAGTGAATTCTGTTTTAATTCCGTTTTATTCTGTTTGTGTTTTTTTTTCGAATTGCATGTTGTTTTGCACGTGTTCTTATTTCTAGCAGAGAGATTCTAGAATTTAAGTCAAGTGATGAGAAGTCTGGTTTGCCTGTCATTGGCTCAGTTAAGCCCATTACAGGATCAACGAATGTTATTGCTTCTACGAAGGTGATAGATTTTAAGTCTGGTTCGAGAGCAGACGACAGACAGAAGACTTTTTATCATTTTGTTTCATGGTTTTTCTTTGATTGTATTATCAGCCATGTGATGAAAGTTTTGTTGATTTAATATATTTGTTGGTTTGACGTTAAAAAAGTATAAAATGAAGTGCGAAATGAGAGTATTTTCCCATTAGTATGTATGTTTTTAAAAACCCTCAAATAAGAGTATTTTTGAACCGTGGACAAGGATACCCTTGCATAGGCAGCAGTCGACCAGGGACTGAGGGACGCCTTTAGCCTTTTGGGGATCGTAGAGAGAAAAACACTTAGTATACTGTATATGTACATCACATTAAGGTGATTTCTTATTTCTATAACATAAACTAGTGTAACACCCGGGGCATGCCCCGGTAGTGTCACTTTGATAAATACTACTCCGTACAATACTACATCCATCCCATTTTATGTGTCTTTCTTTAGTTGGACACAATTATAAATAAAATGGTTAAAAGTTAAAAGTTGTAGTTGATATTTGAGTATAGTAAAGTGCAATGGTGACACTTATTTTGAGACAACTCAAAAAGAAAAGTAGGACATTAAATTGAGATTTGAGACAGAGGAAGTATTAAATAATAAATGTCAATAGAGATTGAGGATTTTTATAGAATATGATATTGCTATGATATTAATAAAAACAAATTAATATGTATGCTAATATTTTGTTGAGGTATGAGAATGAATATTCAAAAGCTTTAATGTGCATTAGTCATTGTGGGCTTGAAAATGAATGAAATTATTAATGATAAGGGACCAGAATCCGAATTAGCTAATTGCCTGATTGGTGTTTCGATGTGTGTAGTCTCAGAGTCGAATGATATTTTAATCGATCTTCGTTTTTTTTTTTTGCAAACCATTTTGCTCTAATTTTAGCAATTTGGTTTGAACTGTTAATTCCTGAAGTTAATTAATAAACAATAGGGAGTAATATTTTTTTTATTAACAAATTGGAACTACCATTCAACAAAATTGTTTTAGCGGTGTTATCTATTTTGCTTTGATTTGAAGAGTAACATCCAAATTTATAGAAATTGCTTTAGGGGCTTTGTCTATTTTGTTTTGAATTAGGAAGTAACCTCCAAGTTTAAAAAATTGGAATGGATGGTTTTTTAGGTTCTTGTAACTCTCTCCAAAACACTTCAGATGATTTAGTTTGTCAGTTCTCTCAAATTGAGAGTTTTTGAAAGATAACAAATTAAATGATAATTTTAGCTGAACTCAAAATGAATACGGAGTATAAGTTTAGCTAATATACATTTTAAAAAATTTTAATTGTGATTCCTTTGTAACCCCTCACCTTAAACTCCCAAGCATACCTTTAGATGTCTTTCATATGAAAAATAAAGTAGAAACAAAGTAGGATTCAATTCAGTGTTCAAAATAGTTATTATCTAACCAATAAAAAATATATGAAATTGGCAATTACATCTTGAAAATATAATGTAAGTATATACTGTTTGATATAATAAAACTAAGTTATAACACAATATTGACGGAAGTGAAGTGATACCAAAAAAGTTTGTTAATATTGAAATTAGCTGAATTGTCTGTATCTGCTTAAATTGATGAAAATCAAATTGAATTAATTGAATGTGTTTAATTGTGAAAAAATTAAATTTAAAATGTATTTTATTAGTGAAACAAAGATAAAATTATGAAATAATTATAAATTTATGACTAAGATAAAGAGTGTTCAGAAAAAATGTGACATCTTAATTTAAGTGTAATGACTATAATAGTCATTTGAAATAGAAGTTTGCATGTGAGTATATAGCTAAAATCATATTAGTGACTACACCTTAAGTGTAGTGACTTTAATAGTGACTATGACATTTTGCAAAAAGAAGTGATTATATTGTGACATTATACTTATAGTATCCTTAATTATATTACTGTAAATATGTTTTATATTAGTAATATTTTCGAAAAACTATAAGTTTGTATGTGAGTATATAGCTAAAATAGCCATCTTCAGCACTTCCCTCCAATTCGGCTAGAAAAGTAACTCTGATCTTACTTATCTTGATTATTACATAATTCAATTCGCGAATAAAAAATTACATGTTTGATATAAAAACTTACAGGATAAGGTTGATAAGCCAAATATATAGGTTACCAATGAGCTTTTTATTTATGTATTAATTATTTGGTATGAAAGGAAGAATAGATAGGAAGGAAAATAAATTACAAGATTAAGAGCCTGTTTGGTGACTCTGTTTCTCGGCTAATCAGTCTTAGTAGCCAACTTTTTTATCAAATACGTAACTTTTGATTTCGCCCACTAAAATATTTAATAATAAATATAAGTAAGGTTGAAGTTATTTTTCTGACTGAATGAGTTGAAGTTACTGCAGAGAAGACTATTTTAGCTAATTTCATATAATTTTTCTTTATTCATTAATGAAATGTAATCAATCAATCATCAATCATCATTTACCTCAGTGCCGCAAAGGCTCCCCACCTACGGTGAGGTAAGGGGGGTCGGATGTACGCAGTCTTACCCCTGTACCAAACCACAGCGAGACCGTTTCTGGATGCCATAATGAAAATCGCGTCCACAATTGCAAGGACTGACTGCTGCTTCATAACAAAGAAGAGCAGACAGTTTGGTGAGTCAGTTTACTTTATTCCATCATATTCTCAAGCCAAAAAATAATGTATCTTTGGCTCCATTGCAAATGATGGAAAATTAATGAAGTGTAATAAAATTAAAAAATTTCATTAATTAGCAGAATCCGCCAATCCGCCTAGTCTATTTAAGTCCGTTCTAATCTGATTTGGTCCGCTAAACATCTAGTCCATGTGTATTAATTTTATAACTGTCCAAGTTTGGTCTGGTCTGGTCTGATTTTTTTAAGTCTGGTTCAGTCTGATCTGTTTAAATCTGGTCTAATGTGGTCTGGTTTGAGATTGAAAACAGTCTAAAAGATAAGACTGTCTTGTATAATATATATGCATGGATTACTTGTTTTTCTTTTTGTGAAGGCTCTTATTTTTCATTTTTTTGTTAAAATATTAAAAGTGTTGTACTACGTATGAATTAATATTAGTAGTACTTGGTGAAAGAGTCCACATTAAAAATTATGACCGAACGAAGGAGAGTCTTGGCTGCTATTGAAGAGTTTTCTTTAAAAAAATGCTATTGAAGAGTCCCAAGCAAAACAAATTAATTACGTAGTATTAATTGATTCATTAAATGCTACGTATCATAAAAGTTTTAATTTGTTAAATACGGAGTAATATATTTGTTAATCAATCATTGAATGACACATGAGCATTTTATAACTCAATTTTACTATATAAAACAATAGATGTCACTAAACTTTAAAAGACCATGTGAGAAATACAACATATTCAAAATGTACCATACATATTGTGAATGCCAAAAGAATGTCTTGAAACGCATAGGAAGTTCAACAATGATCACGATAAAAATTACATAAGAGAAGAGATTAATCGTTGAATCCAATACTGAGAATCATATATCTGTTGATTGTCCAAAGTATTGAAACAACCACTCTCTGCTACGTATGTACGTAGTATAATATAATGAATTAGGGGACAGGGGTGGGCATAATGGTTTGGTTTAACCGAACCGTATCAAATCGAACCGAAATCGAACCATATGTAATTTGATTTGAGTTTAGTACTATTTCTTCCAAATCGTATTAAACCGAACCGAACTGAAACCAATAAAAACTAAACAAAAACGAACCGAACTAAAGAAATTTAAAAGAAAACCATCATATATTATTAAAAATTAACAAATCCAAACCGAACCGAACCGAACTAAACCGAACCGAACCGAAAAATAGTACTCTGTATGACTTTTGTTTGGTAAAATTTCCAAAAATAGTAGGCGCAAAAAATAGTATGTCTAAAATAATACTAAAAAAAGAGTTATGGACAAAAAAGGGACCTTTTTTCAATTTTCCGTTAGGAGACTATTATACCGTTATTTTAATAGAATCTCACCCATTAGTGCTACGGTAACGCCACAGTGACCAATAACATTATAGTGACCAAAATTCGCCAGTGACCAAAAATCATTTGTGAGCAAAAATCCAAAAATCCGTGAGTGACCAAAATCATTAGTGACCAAATATTCTACCTAGTTACCAACGTCAACCCGTCCAGTGACCAGTGACCAATCCGACTAGTGACCATGACCAATCCACGCAGTCACCAAAAATCATTTGTGACCAAAAATCCAAAAATCCGCCAGTGCCCAAAATCCAAAAATCCAAAAATTTGCCCGTATAGTTACAGTTACCTGACCCGTCCAGTTACAGTTACCTGACCCGCCCAGCTACCCGACATGTCCAGTTACTAACCCGCCCAATTATAATTACAGTTACATAACATGTCCACTTAACCATAAACCACCACTGGCCAGTGGCCACCACCATCGCCGGCAACCACTGCCGGCTGCCAACCCAGCCCCTCTCCTACGCCAACACCAGCCCCATTTCCAGTGTACCTGTTGGTCCCGTTTAATATGGTAATCAGTCTAGAGGGGGGGGGGGGTGAATAGACTGATTGGTTTTTCAAGTTTTTCTCAAAGTCAAAACTGACTTATCAGAGAAGGTCTGATTCTGATGACAGAGAAAGGCTGGTTCTGATATCAGAACTGGCCTTGGCAGCGGATTCTGATCTGTCCGGGTAGCCTCAGAAAATACTAAGGCAAATGCCTTTCTGATAACTCTGGGAACAAGATCTGCTGAACACAGATTCCAAGTCTTAGAGTTAATCAGTTAATATCCTAAGTGCAGAAATATAAATTGCAGTAAAGTAAATGACACCGGATATTTTATAGTGGTTCAAGGAACAACTCGTTCCTCTAGTCCACTGTTCCACTAGCTTTGAAGTAGATCAGTTACAAAGCTAATTCCTAGCACTTAAGAAGCACTCCTCGTCTTCTTCAAGCCTAGATGCCACCCAGGATGCAGTTCCACGTCCTGATGGCTGATCCTTTCACTCAGCTTCCCGGAAGTATCACCACTTCACTACTGCAGTTACTTGGACGCCCTTCTTTTCAGAAGATCCTTTGAAAAACAGAGTTTTTCCTCCAACTTTCTTCGTTACAAAAGATGTTTGATGAAGTTCTTGAAGAGTTGAAGAACAGGATGAACTTTGCTCGTTTGTTGGGGATGAGAGATTTGGAGTTTTAATCTTCTCAACGTAAGCTTGTCTTGTTGAAGGTTGTAGAATTTGAATCTCAAGAGAGCTTGAATTACGATGACCAAAAGTTGTGGCAAAGTTGTTTTCCAGTTCTTCGGAAAGTAGCTTATATACTGGGGTTGTCTGCCCGTTGGAGGAGGAGACAACTGCATTGAATGCGCGTACAGTTGACTTGACCGCCGTTTTGGAAGGTTTCTATTTTTATAATATATCTTCCCGGATTCCTTGGTCAATCATTTGCAATCAATCCTTCAGCGTATCAGGCTCATTTAATGTGCATTAAATGCTTTCCTTTCATGCACAGTCTTCTAGCCGTTGGATGTTTTTACCCGTTGAATTCATAGCTGTTGGATGTTGCTTGAAATCTTCTAAGTGTTAGTCGGGCTCTGATCAGGCTCTTCTGACGTGTTGGATTCTGATGGCCTTCTGATGAGTTGAGTTTCTGATGGCTTTCTGATGAGTTGAGTTCTGATGGCTTTCTGACTAAACTCTAACTCTGACTCTGATAGGTCCACTGATGAGTACCTCTGATCTGTAGTTCTCATCGATTGTCAGATGTCCAAGTTTATCAGCAACTCTCATGGTGCAACTCTGACGGACTTCTGGTAAGAGAACTCTGATGGAGCAGTTCTCATAGAGCAAGTCTGGTCGAGTAGTTCTGATGCACTTCTGATCTGATCCAAAATAGAGCAACTCTGATCGTCGACTATACTAATACTTACAATTGAAAATTCTAACACATAAAATCTAATTTGGGGGTACTTTAAAATTCTAATCCTATAGCATCATCAAAATCTAATTACATTTATTCCTTACAATTTCCCCCTTTTTGATGATGCCAAAACCCTTAAACTATCTCCAGAGAAGTGCCTTTCACCATAACAAAAATAAGTTAAAAAATAAGCTTTCATTTAAATTCTTGGTGGGCACTTGGCATAGGAGGATAGCAAGAGTAAGATACAATCAATCACGCAATAATCAAAATAAGAAATAGCACAAGGTATTAGAGCATAAATAGTCAGAGTGCAATAGAGAAATAATTTGAAATTGCCATGCAAAATAGAGGCAAGCTGGTTATCTTATTAATGAAAGATATTTAAAGCAACAGGAGGATAGAGTTTAGATTTCTTCCTCTTCTAGTTGAGCTTCTTTTGCATCAATTTCCTTCAGATCAGCATTGACCTTTGCTCTGATGGAAGCTAGGTTCCTTGGGTTCTGACACTCTGCCCAGGCAGGTTCAAGCTTGCAATCAAGGTAATTTCTGATGGCTTCAGAAAAGTCCTTGCCAGGGATCACTTTCATTCGCCACCAGTCTTCTGCTTCTTGCATAGAACCGCCATGATTAATGATGATTGTCCCATCTCTATCTAGAATAAGATTTTCCTGTTGGAGAGGTGTCATGTGCTTCTTCATTTCTTGAAACTGAGCAGCATCCGGTTTAGCTAGATCACTTTTAAGCCATTGAGCAAGAGTGAAAGTTGCCTTCTTTCCTCTCTTGGGTCGAGGAGGAGGAGGTCTTTGAATACCAGCAGCTAGCCTCTTTTGCCTTGCTCTTTCAAAGTACCTAGCAGGGTTAATGGCTCTGGAGCTTGGGCCTTCTGCTTCTCTGGGAGGTGGGACAGGTTCTCTGCTATCTTCCCCCTTTTTGGCATCAACAAGATCACCAAGTAGGAGTCCAATTTTCGAGAATTCTGTAGCATTGCTCTCTTTTATAGCTTCAAGGGTACCTGGTAGAGTCTGAGTCACAGAAGCCAGCCCTTCTATCAGCTCCTTTTGCTTGCCCACAGCCGACTGAATATCCTTGGTAGTAGCTTCAAGGAGAGTCAACTTGTGATCTCTGTCCTTTCCACTGTTTATCAATTTGATGTCAAATTCCTTCAAGGTTTTGCAGATGTCCTCTACATCTGTGAGTTGCTCAGCATGCTTATCGGAGGACCATTGAAGATCATCCACAGCATCAGATAGGTCTTGAATAGCCTTGTCTTGAGCAGAGAGAGTCAGAGATTGAGAGTAGAGGACAGTGTGAATGATTGCTACCTCTGAAGCTATATTGTCTGCTTTCTCATTAGATGTCTTCATGAAGCTTAAGAAGGTAGTCGACAATTGGGAGAGGGTGTTGGAGATTTTCTCAAGTCCTGACTCAATGTTGTACTGTACCAAATCAAGATGAGCATCATGCTTCTGATTTAGTACAAGTAACTTGTTTAGTCCTGCAATCATCTGATCTCCAAAATCCTCTGCTGATTCCACAAACTCCTGGAATGGAATGAGGACAGCTTTGGGTGGTTCTGGCTGAGGTACTTGATTGACCTGCGGTTGGGGCTGAGCAGGAGATAGAGGAGGAGTAGGGGTCTTCCTCTTGTTAGATTGGAGGTCACAAGCCAGAGAGGAAGTAAGGAACCCATCATTATCTTCAGTTGAGGAAGGAATCCTTACAACTGGTTCTCTCTTTTGAGTGGAGGCTGCAGAATGCTGAGGGGAAGGACATTTAGATGTAGGCTTCTGCTGAGGAGAGGGAGATTTGGATTTCTGATGGTTGGGGCTCTGATGAAGTGAAGTTTGAGGGATATGGGTTCTCTGATGTTGTGATGGAGGAGGAGGTGAGGGTGATCGGCTTCTGATGGGGGTTTTCTGATGGCAGGGTGAGGGTTGTTTTGGTGTGGAGGATTTCTTAGGTGATGGAGATGGGATTTGCTGAGGTTGAGGAGGAGATGGGGGTGGAGTTGTGGTTGGTGTGACAGGTTTGGGTGAAGGGGATTTGGGAGGTGAGTGAGGAGGAGATACTGGTATTGCCTCTAAAACTGTTTCTTCAACTGGAGATTCTCTCCATTCTCTGATCAGATTCATCATGGTCAGAGACATATCATTTGCAGTAGAGGGTTCACCCTCTGCACCTGGAAGGGGCTTCATCTTGATGAGAGACTCCCTTCTTTTCTTCTCCATCAGCCATGCATCAAAGATGGGAATCTCACTCTCTGATAGAGGCTTGACATGCTCTTCTGATGGTGGAGCAGTCAGTTTCTCTTTTCCTTTTAAGCTTTCCTTCTTCTTCTCCAAGACAGAATGTAGGAATTGAATATCGAAGCAGAGAGAGATGTCATCTATACCTGCCCACTTGAGGACTTCCTCTTCCTCTGATTCAAAAGTAGCAGCCTGAGCAAGAATCTGTTGCAGAGGTCCCATTCTCCACTTTCTCCATGTTAGCACCCTTTGAAATTGTTTCTCAAGAGCAGAGATGGGATCTACCTCAGGAATCCCAGTTGAGGAGGTTGGGTGCTCTGGTGGAGAGATGGTGACTTGCAGTGCTGATTCAGAGATGGGTTGGATCTCTGATTCAGGTTCCCCCTGAGCATCAGAGATCACCAGTGCAGTAGCCAGCTCTGGTGCTGGTTCCCCCTGAGGTTCTGACTCCTTGGGGGGTGAGAGAATCTTCTTCTTCTTCTTTGCCACTCTGATAGGAGATGTGGAGCTATCAGAATCACTCTGAATGATTGCCTTTCTTCTCTTTTTCTGGCTCAACTTCTTGACAGGAGTGATTTTGGGTGGGGCAGCAGCAGCCACAGGTTTGATAGCCTGCTTCTCCCTGTTTTGTTCAAGCTTGTTGGACTTCTTCAGTTCAGCAGCAATGGCCACATTTACTTTGGGAGAGATGGTGAGGAAGATGGTCTTTGTGTGGTCCACAGAGGTGGCTTCTCTGAGAGCTATCTTGGAATTAGAGATTAGCCTGGAGATCAGAAGTCCATGTCCCATCTTTGTAGAGAACAAACCAGTCTTTTTGTCCTTCTTGGAGATGGATTCAGAAATGGATTGGAACAGCACTTTACCCCAGTTGATGTTCATCCCCCTGTGAACAGCATATAGGGCTTTGGAGTTGGTGTGATTCATCTGATCAGTTGAACTTGTTTTGCACCACAAGCACCGATGCATAATGCTCATCAGCCTCTCAAAGTCCTTCTTGAGAGCATTCTTTTTCATATACAGGGTTTCTACGCCTGTTGCATCCTCTCGGCAGTAGGTTGCTACGAAGTTTTGAACTGTGATGTTCACATCATCAAGCTCGATGAAGTCAGTGGTGCCCTCCTCTTGAGGCTCCAGAGTGATGCCAAAGAACTCGTTGAGAGCATCAGCATCAATTTTGAGGTTCTGACCCTGAACCTGTGAATGGATGGTATTGTTGGAGATATGTGCGTTGAGGTAGAATTCCGCGACATCAATGTTGCTGAAATGCTCATAGGGATGAGCAACGATCTTGTTCAACTGGGAATCACTCATTCCCTGGATCACTTCGTTCATGATCTTCTGATTTGTTGCCAACAGCGGTAGTGAGGACATATCAACCTTCATCCCTGTGACAATGTTGCTCACTAGGGTCTTAGCTTCAGATTCAGAAAGATCGGTGATGTTGATGAACTTCATTTTCAGTTTAGAGAGGAGTTTGAGAGTTCTGAAGATTGAGAGTTTAGAGAGATAAAGCTTGAAGACGAGGAATAAAATTGCAGTAGCGATTTAGGTTTTCAGAACGAGTATATATGAATTTGGGTTAGTGGACGTTTGATATAATTTACGGTTTCGAGGTAGCATTAAATGGATTGTGGGCGGAAAGCCGTTTTCCAAATATGGTAATAACTACCGGGGGTAAAATAGTAACTTCCGGTTTATTGAATAGCCTCGTCCGAAATTTAGAAAATTTTTCTAAGTCCACAGCCACTCTGATAAGTATTAGCCCTTGTATCAGAGATAGGGATGTTCTGATATAAGGACCTCTGATGAATACCAAGTCTGATCCTTCCTGCAACTCTGACTTTCGCAAGTCTGATCCTTCCTGCAACTCTGACTTTCGCAAGTCTGATCCTTCCTGCAACTCTGACTTTCGCAAGTCTGATCCTTCCTGCAACTCTGACTTTCGCAAGTCTGATCCTTCTCAATTCTGATTCAAGCTTCTGATGGATAAGAACTTAGGGTATCAGAGATGGGGTGTTCTGATGAATCCACATCTGATACTTCTGCAACTCTAATTCATGTATCTCTGGGTAGGTCATCCATCATTCCCAATTCTTCCCTTAGCTTGTTAAACCTAGCCTCTGAAAGAGGTTTGGTTAGGATATCTGCAAGCTGGTCTTCAGTTGGAACATGCTCAATTGAGATGTGCTTCTTCTCCACATGATCTCTGATGAAGTGATGTCTGATCTCAATATGCTTTGTCCTTGAATGCAGCACAGGATTCTGAGTGATGGCAATAGCACTTGTGTTATCACACAGCAACTTGATCTCCTTTGCTTGCACTCCATAATCCTTGAGTTGTTGCTTCATCCAAAGTAATTGAGCACAGCAACTTCCAGCAGCAATATACTCAGCTTCAGCAGTGCTAGTTGAGATTGAATTCTGCTTCTTGCTAAACCAGGAGACAAGTCTCCCACCTAGCAATTGACAGTGACCAGAAGTACTCTTCCTGTCCAATCTGCAACCTGCAAAATCTGAATCAGAATAGCCAATTAGTTCAAAATTACCTCCCTTGGGATACCATAGTCCCGCATTTGGATTTCCTTTGATATATCTGACAATCTTTTTAGCAGCAACTAGATGGCTCTCCTTGGGCTTTGATTGGTATCTGGCACAGATTCCTACTGCAAAGGCTATGTCTGGTCTACTTGCAGTCAGGTAGAGGAGAGATCCAATGATTCCTCTATAAGTTGTTGCATCAACATCTTTGCCTTCATCATCTGGTCCAATGCCTTGAGATGCATTCATTGGAATCTTGACTGAAGATTTTCCATCTACTCCAAACTTCTTGATGAGATCTCTGGTGTACTTTCCTTGGTTGATAAAGATGCCTTCTGGTACTTGTTTGACTTGTAATCCAAGAAAGTAACTGAGTTCTCCCATCATGCTCATTTCAAACTTCTTCTGCATAACTTGAGAAAATTTCTTGCATAATTCTGGATTAGTGCTTCCAAATATAATGTCATCAACATAAATTTGCACTAACAGAATATGATTAGCAACAGAAATTTGAAATAGAGTTTTGTCCACCTTTCCTTTAGTAAACCCATGGTTCACCAAAAATAGGGACAGTGTGTCATACCAAGCTCTGGGAGCTTGCTTAAGACCATAGAGGGCCTTTCTGAGCTTGTAGACACAAGAAGATTGAGTAGGAATGACAAAACCTGGAGGTTGTTCAACATAGACTTCCTCTTCAAGTTCTCCATTCAGAAATGCACTTTTGACATCCATCTGGTATACTTTGATGTCGTTGTAAGCAGCATAGGCTAGGAATATCCTGATTGCTTCCAGTCTTGCTACAGGTGCAAAGGTCTCATCAAAATCTATGCCTTCTTCTTGACAGTATCCCTTTGCTACAAGTCTTGCTTTATTCCTTACAATGTTGCCTTCTTCATCTGTTTTGTTCTTGAATACCCACTTGGTTCCAATGACATTCTGATGCTTTGGTCTGGGAACAAGTTTCCATACTTCATTCCTTTCAAACTGTGTCAGCTCTTCTTGCATTGCATTGATCCAATCTGAATCTTCTAGAGCTTCTTCCACACACATTGGTTCCATTTGAGATATGCAGCAGGTGAACATGGCTTCTCTTCTTGATGCAGATCTGGTTCTAACACCACTGGTGACTTGTCCTATCACTTGATTAGGAGGATGATCTCTTAACCAAGTTAGATCAGGTTCTGTCAGTTGCTGTCTAGGCAACTCTGATGGTTCATCTTCTGATACATCATCTTCATCTTCATCTTTGTCTATCAGAATTGGATTGGCAGGAGGAGTTGAGAATACTGGATTGATAGTAACCTCTTCTGATAGGTCTGAAACCCTATCTTCAAGACTGATTTTCTGCAGGGTCTCTGATAATTCTTCTGTAGAGGTACCATCATCAAATTTGACATGAATGGATTCTTCAACTTGTAGAGTTCTCCTGTTAAGTATTCTATAGGCTTTGCTTGAGCTTGAGTAGCTTAAGAATACACCTTCATCAGCTTTTTCTTGAAATACCTTCAGATTATCCTTTCCATTGTTTAGAATGTAGCACTTGCATCCAAACACATGGAAGTAGCTGATGTTTGGTTTTCTTCCTTTCCACAGCTCGTAGGGGGTCTTCTGATGATTCTTGTGGATCATGCTTCTATTCTGAGTGTAGCATGCAGTGTTGATAGCTTCAGCCCAGTATCTGATGGGCAGTCCTGATTCTGCAATCATAGTTCTTGCAGCTTCCTTCAGTGTTCTGTTCCTTCTTTCTGCAACACCATTTTGTTGGGGTGTTCTGGCAGCAGAAAGTTGATGGAATGTACCATTCTGATCACAGAAGTCTTTGATCACTTTGTTGACAAATTCAGTTCCTCTGTCAGATCTGATTGTTCTGACCTTCATATTCTTCTCAGTTTGGAGTTGCTTTAGCAGAGATGGCAACTTCTGAAGAGTTTCATTCTTCTTGGTTAGGAACACAGTCCAAGTGTATCTTGAGTAGTCATCAACCATAACAAGAGTATATCTTTTTCCACCAACACTGGGAGTTTCAACTGGTCCAAATAAATCCATGTGGATTAGATTTAGAGGACAAGTAGACAGATCTCCAGCTATGGGTTTGAATGAGGTCTTCACTTGTTTGCCTTTCTGACAAGCACTGCAGAGGGTCTCCTTCTTGTAGACAATGTCAGGCAGACCATCTACAATGTGTTCCCTTGCCAGTTTGTTGATGGTTTTGAAATTCAGATGGCTAAGCTTCTTGTGCCAGTCCCAGCTTAGCTTTGAATTGTCCTTTGCTATCAGGCAGGTTCCATCTTTTGCTGTTTGCCAGTCAACAACATAGATGTTCTTCCTTCTTTTGGCTGTAAGAACCACTTCTTTGGTTGTCTCATGCTTGACATAGCATAAGGTTTTGGTGAATTCAACTGTGTAGCCCTTGTCACAGAATTGGCTAGCACTCAGCAAGTTGAACTTCAGACCTTTGACATATGAGACATCTTCAATGATTATCTGGTTCTTGATCAGCTTTCCTCTTCCTTTTGTTTGCCCTTCCTTGTCATTTCCACCGAAAGTGACTCTGGGTCCATTGATTTTCTGGAACTCTGATAGGCAACTCTTGTCACCTGTCATGTGCCTGGAGCATCCACTATCAATATACCATTCTTGTTCTGAGATGGCTCCAGCACACAGTTTCTGCAAGATTAAAAGGAAGATTTAGGTACCCAAGCAATGTTGGGTCCTGGGGGGTAATGCAGTCTTGGTAGTTGGTACCATTTTGGTCTCATCAACTGAAACCTTGGTGGATGGTACCCATTGTCCACCTGGTAGTTGTAGTAAACAGATGTATGATTCACTTTGGGCAGATGCTTGTGAGGATCATGCTTTCTGTTTGCATACTTCTGCATAGCCTTCTTGGTTGGAAAGAAGTCCCAGATGCTATCAAGATCAGATGAGCGCTTAACTTTAGGCTTCTGAGGTTGACCAGACAACCTCTTCTGCCTATAGTTATTCTTCTCTTGATATCTGCCTTTCTGATAGCAGTTTCTGATACTGTTGTCATGAGATTGTCTGATGAAGTTAGGCCTTTGATTATTATTTTTCTGAAAACTTTTCCTTTGGTTAGAGTTTCTGCCATATTTATTAGTTTTCAAACTTTGTTTTGGTTTGGCCTTTAGAGTTTGTTTCTCTGGTATGACCTTCTCATGAACAACTTTAGTACCAGAAGTACTAGCATGGCAAATGGGGCTCAGAGTCTGTGGCACTATGACCTTTTTAGCCTTAGCAATTTTGGTGCTAGGCCTTACAGAAGGCTCACCAGACTCTGGTTCAACATATCCAAGACCAGAGGTGAAGTTATGAGAGTCACCAATATTCTTCATGGAAGATTGCATCTTCAGAAGACTATTATATCTATTCTCAAGTTCCTCAATGTCTCTTATTCTTTTCAGAAGAGACTCATTTTCCGCCTTCAGTCTATCTCTTTCCTCAGTTAAGAGATTAAGTTTGCACTCAGTCTCTTTCCTTAGATCAGAGATGTCAACTTTCAGCCTACTGTTCTCATCCTTAACAAAAGAATAAGTGGCTTGGATAGTTTGGAACTCTTCCCAAAATGATGACATTGGATCATCATTTAAGGCTGTGCCTACCGAAGAAGAAATAGAATCAGAAGTAGAGCATACCTCATCATCTGATTGTGCCATGAGGCAAAGATCTTCAGTTTCTGCATCCAAGCAGCAGAATGCTTCATCAGAGTCGGAGTCTGAACTAGACTCTGATTCAGAGAGTGGATCTCTCTCAGCTTGTTCTGAGATAAATGCTCTTCTTCTTCTGTGTTGATCTTCTGGTTTCTTTTCTTCTTCATGTCCTTGCTTCTTGGACACTCTTGGATAGGGGCAGTTTGCTTTGAAGTGCACAGGCTGTCTGCAGTTGTAGCAGAGGTACTCTCCATTGCTTTCAGAAGATTTGGTCTTCTGATGAGGTCTTCTGATGGAAGATGGACTCCTTCCATCTTTCTTCATAAACTTCTTAAATTTTCTGGCAAAAGCAGCCATATACTCATCAGATAGAAGAGTAGAAGGGTCAAAGTCACTTACCTTTGAGGTACTGGCAGTGAGAGCAGTGGTGGTCCTCTCATCAGGAACTTCTTCCTTCTCTTCATGCATCTCAAACTCATAAGCCTTGAGATCAGAGATGAGTTTCTCAGTGGCATAAGTCTTGATGTTCTTGCTTTCCTGGACTGCAATCACTTTCATCTTCCAAGCTGAAGGCAGTCCCCTGAGGATCTTCATGTTGACCTCTTTGATGGTGAGCTCCTTCCCAAGCTCAGAAATCTCACTAATGAGAATCAGCAGTCTCTCATGCATCTTAGCAATGCATTCTTCTGGCAGAAGTTTGAAGTCATCAAACTTCTTCATAGCAATGGTCAACTTGTTATCTCTTTCTTGTTCATCTCCTGCTCCAATCTCATCCAACTTATCCCAGATTTCTTTGGCAGTTCTGCACTTCTTGATTCTGTTGAAGTATCTTTCATCAATAGCCTTGTAAAGAATGTCCTTGGCTATATTATCTAGGTTGTACTGCCTTTTCTCTTCCTTGGTCCATTCTGACCGGGTCTTCTCAATCATCTGAGGCAGATTGTTGTCTAAGGTATGGGCAGGGTTGATCTTCATGAATTGGATAAAAGGTCCATTCTCCAAGACTTCCCACATTTCATCATGCAGGGCACAGAGATGAGCTTTCATCCGAATCTTCCAGTCATCATATTTCTGATCTGTGAACATAAGATGCTTTGCAAGAGAGTTATCCATTATAATAAATAAAGAGGCTGAAAACAAGTGGATCTTTGTTCAGAGAGTAACCTAATAGATTACAAGAACAAGGAGGCTCTGATACCACTTGTTGGTCCCGTTTAATATGGTAATCAGTCTAGAGGGGGGGGGGGTGAATAGACTGATTGGTTTTTCAAGTTTTTCTCAAAGTCAAAACTGACTTATCAGAGAAGGTCTGATTCTGATGACAGAGAAAGGCTGGTTCTGATATCAGAACTGGCCTTGGCAGCGGATTCTGATCTGTCCGGGTAGCCTCAGAAAATACTAAGGCAAATGCCTTTCTGATAACTCTGGGAACAAGATCTGCTGAACACAGATTCCAAGTCTTAGAGTTAATCAGTTAATATCCTAAGTGCAGAAATATAAATTGCAGTAAAGTAAATGACACCGGATATTTTATAGTGGTTCAAGGAACAACTCGTTCCTCTAGTCCACTGTTCCACTAGCTTTGAAGTAGATCAGTTACAAAGCTAATTCCTAGCACTTAAGAAGCACTCCTCGTCTTCTTCAAGCCTAGATGCCACCCAGGATGCAGTTCCACGTCCTGATGGCTGATCCTTTCACTCAGCTTCCCGGAAGTATCACCACTTCACTACTGCAGTTACTTGGACGCCCTTCTTTTCAGAAGATCCTTTGAAAAACAGAGTTTTTCCTCCAACTTTCTTCGTTACAAAAGATGTTTGATGAAGTTCTTGAAGAGTTGAAGAACAGGATGAACTTTGCTCGTTTGTTGGGGATGAGAGATTTGGAGTTTTAATCTTCCCAACGTAAGCTTGTCTTGTTGAAGGTTGTAGAATTTGAATCTCAAGAGAGCTTGAATTACGATGACCAAAAGTTGTGGCAAAGTTGTTTTCCAGTTCTTCGGAAAGTAGCTTATATACTGGGGTTGTCTGCCCGTTGGAGGAGGAGACAACTGCATTGAATGCGCGTACAGTTGACTTGACCGCCGTTTTGGAAGGTTTCTATTTTTATAATATATCTTCCCGGATTCATTGGTCAATCATTTGCAATCAATCCTTCAGCATATCAGGCTCATTTAATGTGCATTAAATGCTTTCCTTTCATGCACAGTCTTCTAGCCGTTGGATGTTTTTACCCGTTGAATTCATAGCTGTTGGATGTTGCTTGAAATCTTCTAAGTGTTAGTCGGGCTCTGATCAGGCTCTTCTGACGTGTTGGATTCTGATGGCCTTCTGATGAGTTGAGTTTCTGATGGCTTTCTGATGAGTTGAGTTCTGATGGCTTTCTGACTAAACTCTAACTCTGACTCTGATAGGTCCACTGATGAGTACCTCTGATCTGTAGTTCTCATCGATTGTCAGATGTCCAAGTTTATCAGCAACTCTCATGGTGCAACTCTGACGGACTTCTGGTAAGAGAACTCTGATGGAGCAGTTCTCATAGAGCAAGTCTGGTCGAGTAGTTCTGATGCACTTCTGATCTGATCCAAAATAGAGCAACTCTGATCGTCGACTATACTAATACTTACAATTGAAAATTCTAACACATAAAATCTAATTTGGGGGTACTTTAAAATTCTAATCCTATAGCATCATCAAAATCTAATTACATTTATTCCTTACAGTACCCCAACCCCCTCTCCAGCCTACCCTAACCCCCAACCCCACTGCTATCGCCGGAAACCATCACGGTCCACCACCGCTGCCGCCCTCACTCCAACTGGCAGCGACAAGCCTTCGTGGCCCGTCTCCAATCCAAGCCCCATTCCCCTCTTCAGCATACCCAACCCCAAAATCCCCAGCCACCGCCGACCAGCCACCGCAGCCCCAGCCACCGCAGCCCCGGCCACTGCCACCCCAGGCCACCACACCCGCCCCTAAACCCTGGAAGACTGCCTAACCACCACACAACACCTCATTCTGACGAACCACCGCACATCACCGCCCCTCACTGACGATGATCGCCGTCTCCCAGGCAGTCCCTTTCCCAACCCCCAGCCCTCGCTCGACCATAGCCCCTGTATCACCCCTAGACACAACACACCACCGGCACCGCCCAAAAACCCCTAGCACCACGCTGCTATGTAAAATCGTAGCCGAATTACCCAGCCACACTCGATTTCAAACCCTAGATTATCGCAGCCGCTCTGTAAAATTGTAGCCGACCACCGCGGCCTCGTCGCCATCGATTATCGATGGTTCAACCAGAAGAGAAGAATAGAAAAAAGGGAGCTTCTTGGGACGCCGTCGGCGATGTAATGGGGCAGAGATGGTGGTGACGGGCATGGCAGAATCGCAAAGATGGATCGCAGCAGGGCTTATGCATTTGGTTGCTGTAAACTGAGTAATAGGGATAAAAGATGGAATGAAATCACTCTTTTTATTCATTGGGTAGAGCCAGTATATATACATACAGGCTAGAGAATACAAAAGGAAACTAAATCTGCCAGATTTACATAGAATATTTAGTCTATCGCAGAGAATATATTAGCTACCAAATATATACATAGAATATATTGACTATTAAATATGTATATTCTAACATTAAATATGTATATTCTAACACTCCCCCTCAAGCTGGAGCATAGATATTAATCATGCCCAGCTTGGTACAGATGGAATTGATACGTGTCCCCGGTAGAGCCTTGGTAAACACATCTGCCACTTGATTTCCTGTTTTGATGTGTGGAGTGCAAATTGTACCATCTTCCACCTTTTCTCGAGTAAAGTGACAATCAACTTCGATATGCTTTGTTCTTTCATGAAAAACAGGATTATTTGCAATATGGATAGCTGCTTGGTTATCACACCATAATCTCATTGGTTCTGTTTGAGCAAATCCAAGTTCACCAAGCAAATGCCGAAGCCAAACCAGCTCACATGTCGTCTGTGCCATAGCTCGGTATTCAGATTCTGCACTTGATCTAGAGACAACATTTTGCTTCTTACTCTTCCAAGATACAAGGTTTCCTCCAACAAACACACAGTAACCAGTGGTGGAATGTCGGTCATTAGGGTTTCCAGCATAGTCCGCATCAGTAAACCCTTCAATAACATGATGTCCGTGGTTTTGATATAGTATCCCACGCCCTGGAGCACCCTTCAAGTATCTTAGGATATGTGTAACTGCATCCCAGTGTGATGTTCGTGGAGTGGACAGAAACTGACTGACCACACTTACCGGGAAAGCAATGTCATGTCGGGTGATAGTCAAATAATTCAGTTTCCCAACAATCCTTCGGTATAACTCAGGATTTTCGAGCAAGTCACCTTCATCAGCCGTTAACTTTACATTTGGGATCATCGGAGCATCACAAGGTTTTGCCTCAACCAAACCTGCATCATTTAGAACATCTAGGCAGTATTTTCTTTGAGACAAGTAAGTTCCCTTGTTACTACGTGAAACTTCTATCCCTAAGAAGTACTTCAAGGACCCAAGATCTTTGGTCTGAAAGCAAGTAGCCAGGAAAGATTTTAGTTTCAAAATACGACCCGCATCACTGCCAGTGATCACGATATCATCAACATACACAACTAATAGAATACATCCAGAATTGGAGGTAGAGAAGAAAACTGAATGATCATAGGCACTCTTGCGTAGCCCAAATTTAAATATTGTTGCACTGAAACGGCCAAACCAAGCTCGTGGGGATTGTTTCAGACCATACAACGATTTCCTTAATTTACATACCTTTCCAAACTCCCCCTGAGCAACAAACCCCGGTGGTTGCTCCATGTATACTTCCTCACTAAGGTCACCATTCAAAAAAGCATTTTTAATATCAAGTTGATGGAGTGTCCAATTGTAAGTAGCAGCCAAAGACATAAACAATCGAATGGATGTAAGTTTGGCAACAGGAGAGAAAGTGTCAAAGTAATCTATACCATATGTCTGAGCATAACCCTTAGCTACTAACCGTGCCTTTAAACGAGCAACAGAACCATCAGGATTCATTTTGACAGTGAACACCCATTTACACCCAATAGCTTTTTTGTTGGGTGGAAGATACATAAGGTCCCATGTGTGGTTCTGATCAAGAGCCATCATCTCCTCTCGCATTGCCTCTTGCCAACCAGGATGAGCCAAGGCCTCAGAAACAGTTGAAGGAACAACAATAGAATCTAAACATGCAACAAAGCTCTTGGATGAAGGTGACAATGCATCATAAGTAACAAAGGAAGAAACAGGATAAGTACAAGTCCGGGTACCTTTTCGGAGGGCAATTGGGAGATCAAGGTCAGAGGGAGCAAAATCTGGAGGCGAAACAGAAGATGGTGGTACACTGGTAGCCAACGTAGGTTCCGTAGTCACAGGGCGCACACGACGAGAATAAACTTTAAGGGGAGGAGGTGGAGGAGGAAGGACAGTTGATGGGGAAACCTCACTGGGGGGGACAGATTCTAGCTGGCTGGTGGTATAGACTAGAAACTCATCATTAGAGAGTTCCAAAGAAGGGGATGAAGATGAACTATGCTGAAAGAAGGGCGTTTCTTCAAAAAATGTGACATCTGCAGAGATAATATACCGTCCCAAGGAAGGAGAATAACATCGATATCCTTTTTGTAATCGGGAATAACCCAGAAAAACACACTTGATTGATTTAGGATCAAGTTTTGAGACCTGAGAACGCATATCCTGGACAAAGCATGTGCAACCAAACACACGAGGCACAAGAGAGAACAAGGACTTAGAGGGAAATAAAACGGAATATGGAATCTGACCATTAAGAACAGAAGAAGGCATACGATTGATAAGGTAACACGCAGTGGAAACAGCGTCTACCCAAAACGGTTTAGGAACCCCCATGTGAAATATTAAGGCTCGAGCTACTTCTAGTAGGTGACGATTCTTTCGTTCAGCTACACCATTTTGTTTAGGTGTATAGGGACAAGAAGTGTGGTGTAAAATCCCATGGAGAGATAAGTAAGATTGAAAAGTGCTAGATAGATAGTCTTTAGCATTATCACTTCTCAGAATGCGTATATTCTTATTAAATTGAGTTTGAATTTCAGCATGAAAGGTACAAAATGCAGTAAACACATCTGAACGGGATTTCAAAGGATAAAGCCAAGTAACCCGTGAAAAATCATCCACAAATGTAACAAAATAACGATGACCAAGTTTGGAAACGACAGGACAAGGACCCCACACATCAGTGTGAACTAAATCAAAACTAGACTCAACACTTTTATTTATTCGAGGACGGAAAGTTGTTCTGTGATGCTTAGCAAACTGACATGCTTCACACTCCAAAACAGACTCCCGTGACAGACTAGGACACATTTTTTGTAGTACAGAAAGTGATGGATGACCAAATTGACAGTGAACTTTCAACAAAGACGAACTTGTGCATGCAACTGATCTTGGTACCAAGGATTCAAAAACATATAAGCCATTAACCAGTCTGCCTTTACCAATAATCTGCTTCGTCCCAAGATCCTGAAAAAGAAAATGGGTGGGAAAGAAAATAACACAGCAGTTTAGGGCTTTAGTAATCTGACTGACTGAGATTAAATTAAATGGAAATTGAGATAAATATAAAACAGAAGATAGAGAAAGGTTTGGAGAAAGAGTTGTTGTTCCGAGGCCATTGACAGATGTGGTTGATCCATTTGCTAAAGTAACATGAGACTGGTTAGCAGAAGAGGTAAATGAAGACAAAATATTTTCATTACCAGTCATATGATCCGTTGCGCCAGAATCGATCACCCAATTGCGTGATGATGTAGAGAGGCATGCAGCAGGATTACCTGTATCAACTTGTGGTCTGGCAGATGAGGCTGTGAGAGAAAGTTGTAGTAGCCGAGCATATTCATCGGCTGAGATAGTAAAGGTGGAAGGAGTTGGTAGGATACCATCCTGGATAGCCGTATTAGCAACACGCCTGGGAGGAAACTGTCCAGACGCCTGTGGACGACCATGTAATTTCCAGCAATTCTTCTTCACATGACCCTCAGCTCCACAGTGATAACATGTGCGAGAAGAATTATGAGTCCCCTCGATAGTGACTGAATTGGTCCTTTTACCACGGCTCACATCACTGACTAAGGCAGTAGTATCAATCGAGTTCATCATTCTGGATTCTCCATCTTTGCACACTGAAAGGAGACGTCCATAGAGGTCAGAAAAACTAGGAAGGGTCCCACCAGATAGTATTTGACTCCTTGATACCTCATATTGTGGACCAAGCCCAGCCAAAACACCATGAACAAATGTTCGCTCCTCTTGTTCTTGCATACTCTTAACATCAGCAGTAATAGAGAATCGGGACCGCTTTTCTTCAAAAATCTGTTTACATTCATTGTAGTATTGAAACAGCGTCTGGTCCTTCATCTCTGGTCTATAGTAGTGCATCAGTAATTGATGAACATAAGAGAGATCTTGTTTACTAGCATACATAGACTCCAAGTATTCCCACATTTCTTTGACAGTATCACAGTGAGTAATGATACTATCAATAGAAGGATCCAGGGTATTCTGAATTTGATTGAACAACCTATCATCGGCCATCATCCATTTCTTTCTTTCATCAGGATGACTTCGTGGAGGAGCCATTTCACTTAGATGATCTCCCAGATCAAGACTATTAACATACCTGGTAATAGTCCGTTTCCACTGCCCGTAATCTTTACAACCAGTCAGTTTTCTCTTGGTAATTCTAGCATTACCGACCGTAATTTCAGTCACACTCTTCTTATCATCACCCATGCTTGCAAACAACTAGGCCAAGAGTGATAACAAGAGATGCGGTGCAGATTGTGTCCAGAAAAGAAAATCAGACCTGCGAAGTGCGAGAAACGTCCTGCACCGCACAAAAGAAGGCTGAATCGAACCAGAGGGAGGGAACAGAGTCGAACTTCGGGAAGCACGGGGATCGATCGATCTGGATTTGGGTCCTTTTTTTAACTAGGGGTGTTTTAGCCCATTTGGTAATGTTTACTCTTATTTTTGTCCAAATTAAAAAGTAGCCCATTTGATAAATTCCCGGTTTTTCTATAACGCGGTTAAGCAGGGGAGGAGGAGAATTACTATGGCACGCTGGCATAGGAACGATGGCGTTTGGATAACAGATCGAGGGGACATGAGTACGATTGTGCATAACTACTTCGCAGAGCTATTCCAGTACGAGGATTCTAGCCAGCCGAGACACATTAGGGGGGAGTTTTGTCAGGTCACGGTTGAATAGAACTCAGCCCTTTTGAAGCCTATCTGCCCGGAAGAAGTTAAAGCGACTATTCTTTATATGCACCCGAACAAAGCGCCGGGCTCTGACGGGATGAACCCTGCCTTTTTCCAAGCGTATTGGATGTTATTGGTCCGGATATCTCGGCCCAGTGTAGAACGATGTTTGAGTCAGGTACTTTAGCTGATCATATAAATTCTACTAATATCGTGTTAATTCCTAAGAAGGATAAACCTGATTGCATGGGGGATTGGAGGCTGATAGCGTTGTGTAACGTGGTCTATAAAATTTTTGTCAAAGTTCTTGCTAACAGATTGAAGGTTATCCTGCATGGACTTGTGGGAGAAAGTCAAAGTGCTTTTATTCCAGGACGGTCTATTACCGATAATATTATTGTTGCGTTTGAGACGCAACACTTTCTTAGGAGGAAGACATAGGGTAAGGAAGGTTTTTTGCTCTTAAACTTGATATGAGTAAAGCCTATGACAGGGTTGATTGAAATTTTTCAGAAGGGGTTCTGACGAAGATGGGTTTTGCTGCAAAGTGGATTTAGGTGGTTATGGAGTGTGTCAGAAATGTGAATTATTTTATTCAATTTGGTAATGATTTTCTAGGTCCTATTACTCCGGGACGTGGGATGAGACAGGGCGATCCAGTATCCCCTTATTTATTTATTTTGGTGACTGAGGGTTTCAGCGCTCTCTTGCGCAAGACCGAGCAGGAAGGGGTGATACACAGGGTGGCGGTGTGTCGTGGGGCACCTAGGGTGTCTCATTTATTTTTTGCTGATGATAGTTTCCTCTTTTTTAAGGCTGTTGCTAGTGAGTGCAATGCTATTCGAATGATATTACAGGAATATGAGGAAGGATCTGGGCAGACTATCAATTTTTCCAAGTCAATTACTAATTTCAGCTAGAATGTATCTGATCAGGTTCGTGTCCAATGTTGTAATTTTTTTGGAGTTCCACAGGATAATGGACAACAGAAATATATGGGGCTCCCCAGTATGGTTGGTCATTGAAAGAAGGCTATTCTAGGTTTTATCCGGGAAAGAATTTTTAATCGTATTAAGAGCGGGAATAATCGTTTTCTTTCCAGAGCAGGTAGAGCGGTGTCACTTCGGAATGTGGTGCAAGCCATGCCCACGTATGCCATGAATGTTTTTCTGCTTCCAGGAAATTTATGCGATGAAATTGAAAAACTAATGAATAGTTTTTGGTGGAATGGCTCTAAATTTGAGCAAACAGGCATCCGTTGGAGAAGATGAGAAGTTATTTGTAATCCGAAAAGTGAGGGAGGATTGGGCTTCAAGAAACTTCACGAGCTTAACTTAGCAATGTTGGCTAAGCAAGGTTGACATCTTCTTCAAAATCCAAAGAGCCTAATGGGGCGGGTTTTAAATGCACTTTATTTTCCTGGTTCGGATTTCCTTAAAGCCAAACTGGGAAATAATCCATCTTATATTTGGCGCAACATTTTCGAAACTCAGGAGGTTTTGCGAAAAAATATGAGATATCGGGTTGGGCACGGGCGAGTTATTCAGGTTTGGGGGGATGCTTGGCTCCCCGGTACGGCTGATGGCAGGGTCCATTCGGCCAAACCACCCTTTGTGATGGATATGACTGTTGCGGCTCTAAGGGATCATACCGACAGTAAGTGGAATGCGGAGAGGATTTCTACTATCTTTTCTTCTGAGGAACAGAAGGTTATTTGTAGTATTCCAATCAGTTTACAGGAGAGAGAGGACAGTGTTTGGTGGTCTAAGGAAAAGAATGGGAACTTTATTGTGAGGAGTTGTTTTAGGGATCTTATGAAATGGCCAGATGATGAGGGGTGGAGCGGCTGGAAGGATTTTACGGAGATGAAAATTCCTCCAAAAATTAAATATTTTATCTGGCAGGTTCTTGATGGGTCTCTTCCATCGTTAGGTAATTTGGAGAAACGTGGTGTTATTGTGCAAAATATTTGTAAATCTTGTTTGCAGGAAGAAGAATCTACTGATCATGCTCTTCGGTAGGGCTGGACTCGGGCCGGTCGGACCGAACCGGAACGAACCGGTACTGTTCCGGCCCGGCCTGGAAACCGGTCAGATGGCCGGTTCGGGCCTACCCGGCCCGGTAGGTAGGCGGTCCGGGCTCGGGCCTTACAATTGATGAACCGGCCCGGTCCTGGCCTCCAACGGCTATTTGAAAAAAAATTGAAATAGGAGTCCTAGTCGTTGGGAATAATCCCAAACGGCTCTATAGCCGTTGGAGGGGGATGAGGGGGGGTACGGGGGGGGGGGGAGTTGGGGGGTGGGGGATACCAAAAAAATCTATTTATACTCCTATTTTCTCTACATTTTTTCACACCATCTTCATACAATCCTACTCTCTAATTTTCTATTCTCTCATACTCAATCATCTCCATCTATCTTCATCTTCTCCAAACCTCTCTACATATATATATAGAGAGAGAGCTGCTCTCCTCCGAACTACCGGAGGGAAAACTGTCCGAACCTTATATAAATCCAATTGAGGCGTTAGATTTTGATGATATGAACGGTCAAGATCAAATATCTGCCATAGTGGAGATTGTTACTCCGTATTCAAAATCGTCATTTGATAGCTTCCACTCAAACTTTATTATTTTTGTACTTTTAGTTAAACGGTTAAGATCTTTGATTTAGTAAATACGTATTTTATTTTGTAAAGTATTGCCAAAAAAGTATTCATAATAAATGAAATGTAAAAGTGATTTTAAATTGATCTTACATATATGATGAGTTTAAAAAGTTGACAGGTTTGATACCCATTTAAAAAACGGGGTATCGTATTTATCATTTACATGATTGGTCCAAATCACTGTATCATTTTTTATTTAGACTTAAATAACTAAAGTGCAACATTCTTATTGATCCACGTGGGCAAATGTTTAATACCTTATGAGTACCATAGAATCTGACATTTAAAAATAGTTAAAAATATATAGTACTCCCTTGATCTCTTTTTATTTAGTCAAACACTGAGGTGTTTTTTCAAGTTAAGGGTGTCAAAATTTGACCGATTATATATATATATATATATATATATATATATATATATATATATATATATATATATATATACACGGTAATATTAATAATATGAAAGTGTTCTTTGTTAAAAATAATATTATAAAAGTATAAATTTATTAAGTTTCACATAAATATACTAGTTAAAATTATGGGTCGAAGATTATTATCTTTGATTCGAAAAGTAAAAAATGGCTTAAAAGGGGGGATGGAGCCTGGAGGTAGTAATATTTACCTACATAATATTAATGCAGAAATTGTTAATTAACATATCTTCCATTTCTGTAAATACTACTCCGTATTTGATGAAGTATAAGGACGTTTTTACTTGGACTATAATTTGTCTGGTTTGATTAGATCCGGTTTGGTCTGAACTGATCTGGTCTGGTTTCTTTATATTTTTGTAACTATCCAAGTCTGGTATGGTCTGAGACAAATTACAGTCTAAGTAAAAACATCTTAATTCCAACTGCAAAAGGTAATCAACGATGGATTTGGTGCGTGAAAGTAAATATTTTGGCAGTGTAAATGTGTAATGCATTTATCTTTAAAAAAAATTGACTGCCTTCTCAATCCATTGTTGATTAGCTCTTGTAGTTGGAATTATACTCCATCAAATAGTATTTACAAAAATGAAGATATGCTAATTAACTATTTCTGTATTAATATTATGTAGATAAATAGTACTACCTTCGTCCCTTTTTATTTAGCCACTTTTGACTTTTTGAATCAAAGACGACAAGCTTTTATTCATTATTGTTTTAACTAGTATATTTATGTGAAACTTAATAAATTTATACTTTTATGATATTATTTTCAGCAAAGGACATTTTCATGTTATTAATATTACCGTGTATGAATATATAATCGGTCAAAACTTGACACCCTTGACTTGAAAATTAGTGTTTGAGTAAGAGACCGTTAGGTGACTCTATTTTTCGGCTTATCAGTCAACATTTTCACCAAACACGTAACTTTTGTTTTCGCGTGCGGAAATGTGTAATACTACGTAATAAGAAAAAGTAAGGCTGAAGTTACTTTTCTGGCTATATTGGCTGAAGTTACCGTAAAGGATGATTTTAGCTATTTTCATATAATCTTTTCCTTATTTTATTAATAAATTATATCTTAAATATAATTTGTTTCATAAATTGGCATAATTCGTCAATCCGGTCATTTCAGCAATAACTTCATAAGTTTAATCAGAATTGATGGTACCATGGATTCTAACCATGGCCCAATAAGAATTGATGATAGATATTTTGCAACATGCAGGACTCAATAGGAATTCCAACTAAAAGGAGAAAGTAATCTTGTGGGAATCAAGCATCAAAGAAGTTCTATTTCGAGCAAGAATGTAATTCATTAATTAACATTTATTGTATTAGATTCCTCCCATAATTCTACCTCATAATCTCTATAAATACTCCATGTAAATACACTACCAAGGGATCGATTTCTGATCGGCAATTCTTCTTCTGGAATAAGAGTAATACTACCTTATACTGCCATATTTTTTCCATATTATTTCTATACTCTACGTATATTTAGCTCTTGTAGTTGGATTAAACTCCATCAAGAATCAATCGATTCATTCAATTTCAGTGTTATCAAACGGGGTTGAAATAAAAATGGGACGGAGGAAGTACTATATATTTTTGAATTGATAATACTAGATTAATTTAAAATCACTTTTGCATTTTTCATTTATTATTTATACTTTTGTCGTAATACTTGACTAAATTAAAATATGTACTCCTAAATCAAACACCTTAGCAGTTTTTTATAATTAAATAAAAGTACAAAAGTAATAAATTGTTTTAGTGGAAGCCATCAAATCATCATTGAATAGTTCGGACAACCATTTGATCTTGGCCGTGCCTATCACTTAAATCCAACGCCACAAATGCGTTTATAAAATGCTCGGACAACCTTTCCCTCCCGTAGTTCGGAGGAGAGCATTTCTCTTTGGAAGAATGTCTAAAGTTCTATTATAATGCTTTTTTTGGTCCATTTCCAATGTATGATGATAACGCCATAGATCCGCAAGTTGAATACAACGATGTTAGTAATTTATTTTATGTCTTATTTAATGAGTTTCATGCACAATATGGCAACGTGCCCCCTCCCCCGAACACACATCTTCATCTAAAGGAAAATCACTTTTTAAATCTGCTTTTGGCAATCTTATGAAAAAACCTAAAACAACTCACACTACTCAACAAAGCGCACTTAATGAGATTTCTTTGTATATAAATTATGAGGTAGAATTTGACGAAAATGAGGAGTTTGAGGTTCTAAAGTGGTGGAAGTCAAAAGAAAGAATGTTCCCGATTTTGGCACGGATGGCTAAGCAAGTGCTATCAATGTCGGTTTCAACAGTTGCCGTAGAACAAGAATTTAGTTCGGCCGGCAACGTTCTAACGGCATCTAGAACGAGTTTGAGCGTTGAGTCTCTTGAGACGCTTATATGCTACCACGATTGGTTGAAGACCATACGTAGATGTCAAGAAATTAGCATCACCCCCTCCCAAGACTTTATGGATGAATCAACAACCGAAGGTGGCTCCTATGCCGGAGATTCCGATTGATTAATATTTTACAATTTATTATAAAATGTATTTCATGTTTTGATTTTTCCCTCATTTCTCTATTGTATTTGTAAAGTTGTACACTTGTACTTCATATTTCAAATAAATATACATTCTTTTTTTATATGTAGCACTTCTCAAATTAATTAATTAATCGGTTACAAACTTACAACTTAGAATTTATTGTATTAGTATTTTTTGAAAAATGTATTTCATATTTAAGTTGTATTAATAAGTAAAAAAAAATTACATTGGCCCGACCCGACCCGGCGGGTGGCCCGGCCCGGGACCCGGGCGGTTGACCCGGCCCGAACCGGCACCAAGCGAAGAACCGGAGGCTAGGACTGGACGCCCGACCAAGCATAGGCCCGGCCCGGGCCCGAACCGGCCCGAGTCCAAGACTACTCTTCGGGAATGCCCGAAGGCGGCCGAGGAATGGAATATAGCCGGGGTGAGCACATCGGATGACGACACCTCGTTGGTCAGTTGGGTACAAAATCTTCTTTCGGGGCCGAATAAGGAGATGAGATGCAAAGTTGCTATGTTACTTTGGGGAATCTGGAAGCGGCGTAATTCATTTGTGTGGAATGATGAGCGGCAGCAACCGGCGGGATTAATTAATTGTTGAGCGAGTGTGTTGCGAGTGTGGAGAGATGCGCATCAGTCCCAGGCAGCTACGAGCGGCAGTTTGGCTAGAGGGGTTCGAGCTTGGAGTTGGGTGGCAAGAAATGATAGAGGTGAGTTTGTGAAGGCCGGGGGAGGCTCTTGCAAGGCTGGTTGGGACCCGGAGGAGGTCGAGGCTTTTGGGTTGAGGGAGGCCGTTCATGCGACTAAGAGAGAAAACAGGGAGCTTGTTGATTTCGAAAACGATGCACAAACGGTTGTTCGGAGCTTGGAGAAGGGGGGGGGGGAATGGCTTATAAGGACCTTCTTATTGATGATATTCGTTTTTTACTACAGGAAAAGAGTTCTTATGGTATCTCTTATTGGAAACGGTCTGCAAATCATGTGGTCTACGCTTTGGCGAGAGCACATGCCAGTATCTCAGATCATAATGTTTGTTATGAGTTTGTTCCGGATTGTATTGTTAGCCCGATGGCTAATGATTTACTATTAATATAAGTAGTCAGTTTTATTTAAAAAAAAAGAACAATTTGAGACACTTACAAGTATTTCTACAGTTTCACTCTAACACTCTAATATTTGCTTCTATTCTTTGCAGAAGCATTTTTAAAAAGTAGATCCAAACACCCCTGTAGTGACACAATAGTTGACATAACATTAAAGTCAAGCCCAAAAAGTATGAAGCCTAGACAAGATTAACATTAAAGTCAAGCTCAATAAGGGAGTGTTTGCGATTGCTTCAACTTTAAAAAAAGTGATTTTTAAAGTGATTTTGGGAAAAGTGATTAATAGTAAAAGTTGGTAGTGTTTGAGAAAAAAGGTGATTCTGAAAAAGTAAAAGTTAGTAGTGTTTAGTAAGATAAGTACTTTTTGTGTAATAGAAAAAGTGAGAACAGTTTAAAGCACCCTTCTACCTGCTTCCAGCTTTTAGCTTTTAAGTGATTATTTTAAGCAGAAGCTATCATTTGAAAACACTCTTTTCAACTTTTTTTTTAAGCCAAAAGCTGAAAGCGCTTTTTTTATTCAACCCCAAACACTCTTTAAGTATGAAGCCTACATAAGATTAACATTAAAGTCAAGCCCAAAAAGTATGAAGCCTACACAAGATTAGATTATCACCCAGACACCCAAACATCACACTAAGGGGTGTTTGGAAATTGGAACTGATTCTGTTTCTTTTTTAAAGCACAAGCAGAATCAGAATCATTTTTCAGAAGCTGGCTCCCCAACTTTTAAAAAACTGATTCTAGGAGTAAATTAGAACACCAGAATCAATTACGCACTTTCACCCAAACACTCCAACTTCTGTTTCTGCTCCGTGATCGAGCAGAAGCAGTTTTAAGACAGTACTTGTGAGATCTAAATTGAATAGACATGTACAAACAAAATCAAATCAAAGTTAAATAGACTAAATCAACTAAATCATATAAGACCAAAACAGAAAATTTGAGGCTAATCCCTAGTGAAAATATATACTCCGTAAAAAGCTTGGCTGAGTGAAATAAATACTCACAATTTTCCCTACGTTTTATTTTGCTCAAAAAAAGGAACCGATATAAATGGAACCGGAAAAAGAGGATCGCTACCAACCAACAAGGGATAGCTACCAGGAAACAGATCTATGAAATTCAATTTTGACAGTTGAATGTTTTTACACAGGTTCAATGCTAGCCGGACCCCAACAAGAATTCATTATGCGAGGCAGTGGAGATTTTACGAAGTACGTAGTTTAAACTAATAACAATAACAATTAGTAGTAATTAAACTAATAACAATTAGTAGTAATTAAACTAATAACAATTAGTAGTAATTAAACTAATAACAAATTAATCGATTCCATAGCAAAACGCTTCCTCAGAGTTCTAGAGCCAACAGGAAGGATCGTAATTCATAAATCGAATTACAATAACAGGTAAAAAAAGAGCGAACAGGAAGCCATTGAGCTTAATTCCTATTTCTTAAAGCAAATTCTTACAGATTGGATCAATTTAAAGATGACGTACAGAGCTGCGATTAAACAGATTGCGAGAACAATCGCGGAGGCAATGACGGTTTTCCGGAGACTACGGTGACCGTGCACCGGACAGATGGACTTGTTCACGCAGTTCACCAGCAGCACAATCGAGACGCTGATGAAAAAACACAGCACAATAAGCAGTACAGCCGAGCAAGCGGTTCCTAAAACAGATACCTTTTGAGCTGTATCGCGAGTGTTTTCTCCTGCGCCGGAAACGTCTTCAGATTGGAAGTCTTCAAACGTTTTCTGGACATGATGGATTCCTTGCTTGTTGTCAAATGGGAGATCTCCAAACGGTATCCGGACAGGATGGACTCCTTGCTTGTTAAATTGGAGGTCGCCAAACGTTCCATGGACAGGAAGGACTCCTTGCTTGTTGTCAAATTGGAGCTCGCCAAGCGATCTCTGGACTCCTTGCTCGTTGCTAACATCCTTCTCTGGCCTGCCATTAGACATCTCTTTCCTTACGTTTCCTGGAAGATAGATTTTATGAGAGCTCGATTTCATAGATTTTGGTAATCGGTCTTTGCTTGGCCGTGGTTATTGGTAAAGAGGTTTCCTTCTTTTTTCCAATAAAGGCATGATAATCCCTATCCCGACTTTATTCTTAATAATAAAATAGACTCATAGATGAGGTCACGTGAAATATTAAATTTGGAGCGGGGACATTATTATGTGTCAATGTATTGGATGATAGATCATAAATCTTACTTTGGGGAAACCAAATTCAATGATCATATAGCATTTATTAACATCATTACCTTTAGCACTTGGGAACGGAAGAAGTTGCAAAATCACAAATACACTTATTGTAGCTAAATGGCCACATCCTCCAAAGCATTTTAGAGACATATGGTAAGAAGTCAAAAGTAATGGGAATAAGTGGCCACGTCTTTGCCTTGTAGAAAACCCATAAAACACATTCTAATTGGATGTTATTAGTCCAAACCGATATAGAACAAAGTAAATCACACTAAATTAACACTTTCCTAGCATTAGGGTTAGAGGATCAGCTTTCCAAATTCATCTCTTTAATCCAGTGGCGGACCGAGAGATTTGTGAGAGCGGGGCACACTAGACATCAAAGTTAGTCTATAATAAAAAAATCCAAATGTAATAAAAATGGTAAAAAAATGTATTAAATTATACAGAATAGTTAATTACATATTAAATAGCCTACGAGTTTTCATATTCTAAAAATGTTGCATAATAGTTTCATTATTGATGCTTCTAGAAACATCTCTCTCGATGTTGTCCAAACAATCCGTAAGATAGTTACCTCTCATCTTATTGTGAAGATCTATCTTGATAATATTCATCGCAACCTCTCAAAAAAAATATTCATCACAAAGAAGGCTCTTTCAACGGTGGCCGTTGCAACTGCTAACACTAAAGCCAACTCAATAAGACAATATACCAAGTGAAAAGAATTGTGAACTTTAAGCTCAACCATCTTCTTATAAACTTCACCAATAGTTTTTGTACAGCAGAAAATAACTCATTTAATTTGTTCTCATTTCATATATCCACACCTGGAGTTGCTCTTTCAACTCCATTCGATCAACAAATGAAAAAATCACATGAATATAACTCCGCAAGGTTCAATAGCTTTGAGTCTTTGACTCACAGAAATTGGAGAACTTCGGCTTTTATCATTCTAGTCTTCCAAATGTTAGTGGGTTTTTAGACTTTTTAATACTTCGTACTTTTAGTTGCCCGCACATTGGCTACTTTTTTGCATTTTAACTTTTTTTGCTACTTTTTGTTTTCAATTATTAATATTTTTTTTGTTTTTTGATAATTCTATATCTTTTATTTTAATTCAACTAAAATTTAATTTTTTTATTAATTTTTTATTTATATAACCGTAACATTTGAGTATCTTAATTATCAAATACTGGTATGAAGCCGGAGCACTCGTTTTTATCCTAAGTACTACTAGTGAAATTCCGGGCTCGAAGCGGGGGCACGTGCCCCACCTAGCCCCCCCTTAGGTCCTCCACTGCTTTAATGACTTGAGCTCAACACCTTCCACAAGTGAAGGAACTTAATTGTAGTATCATCATTAGATACTTATTTATGATATCACTATGAGGGTAATATAGAAATTCTAAGCATTTCTACTTACTAAAAGCTATTTTGTGACAATATATAATGATTAAAAGAATAAAATTGTCATTAACAATTATCGACTATGCCTCAACCATGATGTCTTATTAAAGCAATCGTCAGATAAATATCCATAAATGGGATATTATTGGATGTAACAAATATTCGATAAATATCCCATAAATAATGGACTAACAATAGTATTTTGAAAAATAAAGGGATATCATATTAATATACACTATTTTGTTCTATATTTATTTAAAATCTATATTTTTCCTATTTTTTTAAATTTTACCTTATTTTTACATACTTCCTCCATTCTTTTTTAGTTGCAACGGTCAACATTTCATACTTGTCAATGCACGTCTTTGACCATAATTATATCTTAATCTCTATTATTAAAAAATATTTAAAAATTAGATTTTGAAAATTTGTAATGAGATGAATTGAACAATATTTTTTTTAAATAATAATTTTCATAAAATAATAACATAAAATGTAGTCAATGTAGAATGGGTGAATAGTGTAAAATTCAACATGTTGCGAATAAAAAGAGACGGAGGATAGTATAATCTTTGATAATTTTTCTATTTTCTCCCTTATCTTTCACTCTTTCTCACATTTACTTTTTCATGTTCCTTTTTATACTCTAATTTATTACATATTCTGTCATAATATTTCTACATTATTCAATACCCACATAGAAATAAAAAAAATAACAAGGGAGTACTACATATGTATTCACATACTCCTTATTGAAGCAAGACTAAGCTGGTAATTATGACTAGGAGTGGGGTGCAAATTCAAATGAATCCTAGTAGCGGCGGCACTCCAATTCCAGCCACCATCACCCGACAGCCCTGAAGGAGTTTGTGTGCGACCTCTTGGCTTGAATAGGCATGGTTTTCCGCCTCTATTTTGGATACAGGCTTAAGGCGTGTCATTTCTTTGCAAACACACTCGTTTTCTTAGTTTTGTTCTAGGTTTTGTCATCCGGCTAAGGGGTTCTAATGCCGAGGTTTATTATGCTCTTGTGTGAACTCTTTTTTTTTTGCAGATTGATCTCGTTTGGTGCTGTTTCGTGTTTCTCTGCTTTGATTTGCTACTAATAATGGAGAGCCTAAATCAAGTCTATGAGATGATGTATATTGTGGAAGAACAAAATAGTGGTATAGTGTTCGAGTCAAGTACCCTAGATGTAAGTGGCGGGGCAGGTAATGTCCAACGCTTTTTTGCCATCGCTAGGGTTGTAAACTTTTACAGGAATTCAAGGTCAAAGACACTTATCATTGATTCAGAGAGAAAGAGAAGCTAGAGTTTGATTGTAGGAGAAGAATGAATACGATCTTGTAATTTAGGTCTAACTATTACAGTACTTATATGAACTGATGTAAAGGAATAATAATAAGAAATAAGTATTTGCAGTTTAGTCCTCCAGCTCTTTCTCTTTATTATTTTTGAACTCCTTGATACCCCCCCTCAAGATGAGCATGGATATCTAACAGGTTCATCTTGACAATGAATTCTTCAAAGAGTGGATTTCCCAGAGCTTTAGTGTACACATCTGCAAGTTGATAATGATTTTTAATGAGCATAAGGTTGATTAAACCAGTAGATATTTTTTCTCTTATAAGGTGGCAATCTAGTTCTATATGTTTGGTTCTTTGATGTTGAACTGGATTATGAGCCAAAAAATATGTAGATTGATTATCAATATGCAAAGTAATAGGAAAATTGTGTTGTATTTTAAAATCCTTTAAAAGATAATGAAGCCACTGTGCTTCACAAACAGCATTGGCAGCAGCCCTATACTCACTTTCAGTAGATGATCTACTAACAACTTGTTGTTTTTTAGATTTCCATGAAATAAGAGAATTGCCAAGATAAAAGCAATAACCAGAAACACTTCTTCTGGTGTCAACACATCCTGCCCAATCCGAATCACTATATCCAGAAAGTTTAAGATCAGAATTGATAGAATAGAAGAGTCCTTTACCTGGGGCATTTTTGAGGTACCTGAGAATTCTATGAGCAGCATTTAAGTGAATGTCAGTAGGGTTGGCAAGAAACTGACTTAATGCCTGAACACTATAGGTGATATCAGGTCTAGTAACAGTAAGATATAAGAGTTTGCCAATAAGTGTTCTATAAACTTTAGGATCAGATAAAGGAGTACCATTTTCTTTTGAGAGTTTAATTTTGGAATCCATGGGTGTACCATAAGGTTTACAATTTAAGTAACCATTTTCAGAAAGAATGTCTAAAGTATATTTTCTTTGAGAAAGACAAATTCCCTTTTCAGACCTGGCAACTTCAATACCAAGAATGTATTTGAGATCACCAAGATCTTTAATAGTAAATTTATTATGTAAAACATGTTTGACATGATTGATTTCAGTCTTATCATTACCAGCTAAAATAATGTCATCAACATATAAGAGTAATATTGTTATAGAATTATCATTAGTTTTTGTAAAAAGAGAAAAGTCAGCCTGAGATTGAATATAGCCAATGCCTTGGAGACATTCAGACAGTTTGTAATACCATTGTCTTGAAGCCTGTTTAAGACCATACAGACTTTTCTGTAATTTGCACACTCTGGTATCTCCTGGAGGCAAGTATCCTGGTGGAGGCTGCATATATATGGTTTCTAAAAGATCTCCATGCAAAAAAGCATTATTAATATCAAGTTGTTGTAAAAACCAATGTTTTGTAGTAGCAATAGCAAGAAGAAGTCTAACAGTGGTCAATTTTACAACAGGTGAAAAAGTATCAAAGTAATCTAATCCTTCTTCTTGAGTATAGCCTTTAGCAACTAATCTAGCTTTATATCTTTCTAAAGTTTCATCAGATTTGAGTTTAGTTTTATAAACCCATTTACAACCAACAGTATGTTGTTGAGGTGGTAGATCAACCAGAATCCAGGTATTATTTTGTTCAAGAGCTTGAAGTTCAATGTTCATGGCAGTCTGCCATTCAGGATGCTTAATAGCCTGTTTATAAGTTTTAGGTTCTTTAATAAGAGAAATACTGGCAGTAAAACATTTATATGATTGATCAAGTCTCTTATCACTTATATGATTAGATATAGGATATCTAATGAGATTGCAAGATGATTGATGAGTAGGTTTTAAAGAATCAGGAATATTATAATCATAATTTTGCAAGTAAGTAGGAATACTTCTTACTCTAGAAGATTTCCTTTGAGGAGTGGTTTCAGGCTCAACAATATTTATGTTTTCCTGAAAAGAAGAAGAATCATTAGTAGATTCTGAACTATCATTATGAGTAGTGATAATATTATGATTAAGAATGTTCAATTCATCACTTATTTGATTATCTAAAAAAGAATAAGAATCAGAATTTACCTGAGTTGATGTATCATTAGACTGGTCAGTAGATGAAGTATGACTCTCAGAAGATAAAGTATGATTCTCAGAAAAGGTATTATTATCAGTAGAAGAATTGTAAGTGTCATCATAAAAGAAATTCTTATAAGAATCATTTGAAAAAGTAAGTTGACCATTGTTTACAGAATTACAGGGAGTTTTTAAAATATCTTTGTAAGGAAAAATAGTCTCATAAAATTGAACATGTCTGGAAACAAAGATTTTATGTGTGTTTAAGTCATACAATTTGTAACCTTTATAGCCAAAAGGATAACCAATGAAAACACATTTTGAAGCTCTAGGATCAAATTTATTTCTATTTGCAGTTAAGGTAGAAGCATAAGCTAAACAACCAAACACTTTGAGGTGGGAATAATCAGGTATGGTATTATACAAAAGTTCAAATGGGCTTTTATTATCTAAGATAGCAGTAGGAGTCCTATTTATAATATGAACGGCAGCTAAGACACAATCAGACCAAAAATTAATAGGTAAACAAGACTGAAAAAGAAGAGATCTAGCAATTTGGAGTATATGTTGATGCTTCCTTTCTACTCTACCATTTTGTTGAGGAGTTTCAACACAAGAAAGTTGATGAATAATTCCATTAGATTGATAAAAACTGGAAAACATAAATTCAGCACCATTATCAGTTCTTATAGTTTTAATTTTCTTATCAAATTGAGTTTGAATGAGTTTATAAAAGTTCATCATATGAAAACGAGTTTCAGCCTTAGTTTTCATCATAAAAATCCATGTGCATCTACTGTGATCATCAACAATGGTTAAGAAATACTTAAAACCAGAATAAGAAGCAGTACTAAAAGGACCCCAGATATCCATATGAACTAAGTCAAAAGCAGCAACAGCATGAGAAGTACTATCAATAAAGGAAAGTTTCTTTTGCTTGGAAAAGTGACAAATGTCACAAGGAATGATGTTATTACAAGATTTATTGTCAAAAGAAATAGGAAAAGAACTGAGTTTATTAAAAGGAGTGTGACCAAGTCTAAAATGCCATATTACAGGATTATTATGAGAAACAGTAGTGGCAGAGTATGCAGAAGCAGTATGATTGAGAAGATGCAATTGATAGAGTCCATTTTTGATTTCAGCATAGCCAATGATTTTCTGTGTACTTTGCTCCTGTAACACACCATAATTAGAAGAGAAATTAACAGATAAATGTTCATTTAAAGTAAGACTAGACACAGAAATAAGATTGTAATTGAAATTGGGAACATATAAAACATTATGTAGAGTTAAATCATTATTTAGTTGAACATCTCCTATGTGAGTAGCAACAGTAGTATTACCAGTAGGTAGTTGAATGTTAATAGAAATACATTTAGGTTGAGAAGTATATATATTTAGATCATGAATCATATGATCAGAAGCACCAGTATCAATGATCCAATTAGATATAGAATATATACCTTTAAAAGCATTGTTATCAGGAGATGAGGACTGTTCAGGAACAGGACAGTGAGACATAGCCATGGCAGCATGAGCAGAAGTAGGAAGAGATGATTGATTCTTCATGAATTGAAGAAATTGATTGTAAAGTTCTGGATTGCAGAGGTCTAAGTCATGACTATCAGTTGAAGTAGAAGCCAAGTGTGCTTGAGATGTTTTGTTAGCATTGGTAAAAGAAGGTTTGAAGCCAGGTGCAAATCTCTGACCCTTAGGACCTTTCCAGTTAGCAGGATAACCAATAAGTTGGTAACAACGTTCAGAAGAGTGGCCTTGAAAACCACAATGAGAACAAGTGCCAGTATACTTTTTCTTTGGATTGGTAGATTTGGCAATGAAAGCAGTAGATTCAATAGTGGATGATGTAGCAATGGATGGAGGTTGAGTATTAGGAATATGTTGAGAGAACATTGCTACAGACTCAGTATGATTGTGCAAAGAGCGTTGAGATTCTTCTTGAAGAAGAAGAGAGTAGACAGCAGACAGTTTTGGAATAGGGGTACGCAACAAGATTTGACTTCTCAAGACATTGTAAGATTCATTGAGACCAATAAGAAACTTATAGACTGAGTCTTTCTGCAAAAGTTCTTGAAAGAGTTCATTGAGATTACAGGTACAATTACCGCATTTACAGACTGGAATAGTCCTGTAATTACAGTATTCATCCCAGAGAGTTTTGAAAAAATTATAGAAGGCCGTAAGAGATTGAGAGCCTTGAGCCAGATTAGTCAAAGATTTTTCAAGTTGAAAAACATGAGGACCATCACTTTTTCCATAACGAAGCTTAACTTCGTCCCAAACATCTTTAGCCACAGTAAAGTATAGGAAAGTAGTACGAATTTCAGGTGCAATAGAGTAAACAAGCCAAGACAATAGGAGCGCATTTACCCGATACCAAGCCAAGTAGAGAGAATCATCAGATGAAGGCTGAGATATTGATCCATCAAGAAACTTCATCTTGTTCTTGACCGTGAAAGCCATAACAACGGATTTCTGCCATGCATTGTAGTTGTCACCGTTAAACAATTCGTAGATGATCCTAACGCCTGAGTGATCAGCTGGATGCAGATAATACGGTGATGAAGGATCTTCGGTGGGATTATCCGAAACGCTATTTGCGCTAGGCATCTTTGTGAATTTAGCGATAGAAATCGGAAAAATAATTCAGACGAGCGGAAGAGACGATCGAATCTGAAGCTAAACTGATACCATGTAAACTTTTACAGGAATTCAAGATCAAAGACACTTATCATTGATTCAGAGAGAAAGAGAAGCTAGAGTTTGATTGTAGGAGAAGAATGAATACGATCTTGTAATTTAGGTCTAACTATTACAGTACTTATATGAACTGATGTAAAGGAATAATAATAAGAAATAAGTATTTGCAGTTTAGTCCTCCAGCTCTTTCTCTTTATTATTTTTGAACTCCTTGATAAGGGTAATTACGAATAAATATGTCTGTCCTATTACTTTGTGTGAGACAATGACAATAATATGGCGACCTGGAAAGGGAGTAAACATATAATAAATTAGTGATATACGCTTTGTGATTCAACTTTACCATGAGAGTGACATTTCTCGAATGATTCCAGATGACGCGTGGTCTTTTGAACAAAATCTGTGGCAATCACGCGCGTTAAAGCCCTGGCAGACCTCTAAAGGTTGAGTTGAACCACGCCAAGTTCTGGGTTTAGAACTATAAACTACCTCTAAGTTTTATGACAGAGAAAACTATGATGGATATCAGTAGCTATCTAGGAAAGCTGGTGCAAATTGAGGAAAGGACAATAAGCGGAGCAAGTAGATTGATGAAAGGACACTGAGGGGAGCTATTATAGACACATTCGAATTAGAGTTTCCATCAACATTAAGAATGCATTGAATAGGAGGGATACAAATCACATAACAGAGCGATAACGGGTTTTATGTAGAATTTAAATGTGAGAGGCTCTCCAATTCGTGCTTTATTTGTATGAGTGCTAAGAGGACACATAAGTTTCCTTTTTGTACAAAAACATAATTGACTTTGAAAATATGGTACAAAGTCTAATATCATTCAAAAAATGAGGTGAAGATCAAAATTTTTACCATTTTTTTCTTAAATTCTTTACCATTTAAAATAATTTGAGATTAGAATTTTCTATTTTTTTTTTCAAACCATCATTCCTCTAAATCAGAGTTCAAAATCAATGACACAAAGTTGATTAATCCTCAAATAAACGATAAACTTTGACTCAACAAGGAGCAATAAACATAAATCCGACGGCAGTAACCGCAGTAAAAGTTTGAAATGAGAAGAAATGATTAAATAAAAGTTGATAGTGTTTTTAATAAAACTTTGCAACAGCTTTTGTTTTTAAAAAAATGTTTTTTTTAATGAAATGAGGAGAAATGATTAAATAAAAGTTGATAGTGTTTGAGAAAAAAGTGATTTTGAAAAGTAAAAGTGGGTAGTGTTTGGTAAAATAAGTGCTTTTTGTGTGATAGAAAAAGTAAAAACACTTTTGACGCGAGAAAAATAAAAGTTTTAGTGTTTAGGAAAATAAGTACTTTTTAAAGTCAAAAGTTGAGAAGTTGCTTTTAAACAAATGGAGATTAATTGTATCAAAAAGTTAAAACTGATATACGAAGTAGATGATTACTTGTTGCAACGGCGTAGGTGATGCTGGCTGGTGTGGGAAGGCAAATGATGGATGAAGACATGAAGTTAAGCAATTGAATCCATTGTCACCTGGGCAGTACCCGCTGCTGTGAATTTGACATGCTCGAAACTGAATCCAGTAGGTTATTCCAAAATCAGAGAGCGCGAAAGAGAAGAATCAATAACTAAGTAAGGATCAATCAGCAGAAAAGTCTCGCTGGCAGTCGAGCAATGACGGCAGGAGCTTTTCTTCTCTCCTACTATCACTCTCCTCCGGAGCGGCACTGCTCAACCGAGTCAACATCTACCAAGAGAAGGTTAAGCTATCGCTCTCACAATTACGATGTTACTGCTGCCACAAGTGTTCAGTTCGAGTTCGGGGCTCCGTTTTCAATGGAGCGGTGCATTAGACGACGATTGATCAGGAGGACGGGCTGGACGGTATGGGCGGATGTCAAGTCGAAAGAGTTTGACATTGCGGACTCGGAGCAGGAATCCGTCAACAGTAAGGGTGCTTTAGGCGAAGGCATTTGGACGGACGGTGATGGAGACAGCACATTGGGATTCCCCAAGCGTTGGGTTATTGTGCTGCTGTGTTTCTCAGCCTTTCTACTCTGCAATATGGATAGAGTAAGTACCGTTTCCTTCCTCCTCAGCTCCTCCTAACAAATATATATGGAGAGTTTGGATTTTGGAGAGTTTCGGAAAGTTTCCGAAACTGGAAACGTACTCTTTCCCAGAGAGTTTTCGTGCTACATAGTTTATTGTAAATTAAATGTTGCTCTTTACTCTGATATATTTTCATTATGGATTCATGTGAATACGATTCAAGAAAAAGAAACCACAACAACAGCAAAATATGATGTGACAAAACAAAAAGAAAAAGAATCAACAAAAATGAAGTGCTTTTTTTATGCAGCAGACTCTGATACAAGATAACTCTGTTAAGAAGACAGGGCTGCGTTTCCCCTCACTATGAGTAGACAAAGGACCCCATGCTGTTGTTTATGTTCAGTATAGATGCAAAAAAACTAGGAGATTTATGTTAGTAAATTCAAGTAGATTATGTTTCACAGGTAAACATGAGCATAGCCATACTCCCAATGGCAGCAGAATTTCATTGGAGTCCTACAACTGTTGGTTTGATTCAATCTTCCTTTTTTTGGGGCTATCTCTTAACGCAGGTAATAAAATCATCATTTCATTATATATGATAACTGCATTTAAGGCCATAAATGGTGCTATTCGTTTTCCTTCACAGTGTTCACTTTATGCATTTGGGGACCCAAGAGATTCTGATTTACTTCTTTTTTACCAGTTTATTATAGGACATGTTTTGTTTATTCTTGTTGTACTGATATTGTGAATTACTTTTCCTTACAAATACTTTTATAATGAATTTAGATTGCAGGGGGTATATGGGCTGACACTGTTGGTGGCAAGTTTGTCTTAGGATTTGGTGTAGTATGGTGGTCTATAGCTACAGTTCTCACGCCAATCGCAGCAAATCTTGGGTTACCTTTCTTACTTGTTGTCCGAGCTTTCATGGGGATTGGTGAGGTTTGTTCTTTTCTGTTATTTTCAGTTTAATTCATTGAAAAAGACTGAAAATATTGTAGCAATACAATCAATCACACATTGTGCTTTTGCTATTGAAAAGTAATCTCCTTTCTTTTAATCTCTTGCATTACACCAAAAGTTTCCGTTAGTTGCTTCTAATTTAACAAGTCACAGTTGATATGATTTGTTGTTTTCTGCTGAGCTAATTGTATTTCCTATATTTGCTATTTCAGGGTGTTGCCATGCCAGCGATGAGTAATCTGCTTTCAAAGTGGGTTCCAGTCTCAGAAAGAAGCAGATCATTGGCCCTAGTGTACAGTGGAATGTATCTTGGATCTGTAACTGGCCTGGCATTTTCACCAATGTTAATCCATAAGTTTGGCTGGCCTTCTGTCTTCTTTTCCTTTGGTTCTTTAGGCACTGTTTGGTTTGCTCTGTGGCATAAGATGGTAGATATTTTACTTTGTCCTTGGGTTATTTTGGCCATTGTGCGAAGTACTGCCTTCTAATGTGGCATTTCTCAGATTTTCTTGTCAACGGTCAATACAGCAATACTGCATTTATGTGTAAGAATCTGTACTCGTCTCATTCTTCTATTTATTTGATTTATTTCTTTTTTTCAGTCACACAATTCCCCTCTCGAAGATCCTGGTTTGCTGCCTTCAGAAAGGAAGCTCATTCTAAGCAACAGCATTTCCAAAGAACCTGTAAAATCTATTCCATGGAAACTAATTTTGTCAAAACCACCTGTTTGGGCCTTGATAGTGTCTCACTTCTGCCACAATTGGGGAACTTTTATTATTCTTACATGGATGCCTACATATTATCACCAGGTAGTTATGTGTATTCTTTGATTGATTATACTTGTAGACCAAGTCTCAAGACATACAAATCGCATTTGTTGTCTTCTTTTCCGGTGGTTTTTATATTGTGTGTATCTTGCATATAGACTTGTTCCTTTTCATAAAATATTGTTTCAATTTAAGTGAAGTCACGATTTAGGTGTTTCCTAGTGCAGCAAAAGCAGTTTCCTTTGTGGTTATTGGGTATGAAACTGAACTGCTATCAAATTTTAATGGTAGAGTAAGATTTAGCAACGATTATTAAGTCTTATTGCTCACATGCCACAAGTGAGATTAATATTTGCCACTGTTTCAGTTATTGTGATGATGTAGTCTTTTTTGTTGTTTATTTAACTGCAGGTCTTGAAATTTAACCTTACTGAATCAGGAACTTGTGCCATTTTGCCATGGCTTACCATGGCAGTCTCTGCAAATGTCGGAGGATGGATTGCAGATTCATTGGTGAGGAAAGGTGTATCAGTGACTGTAGTGAGGAAGGTATATCATTCATTTTTTGTGCAAGGTTTAGAGGTTGGTTGGGGGTTTGGATCAATTCTTTCCCAGGATTTTGAATGGGATTAATAGCTTATAGACGACTAGACTCCAACTATTCATTAGCAAACATATTGTTGAGAGGATCTTTTTCATCATTTCCAATTGAGCCAAAGGTTCACTATTTTTCGGCTTGGGAATATCATGGAATAAAGCAAAATGACTCACTAAACTGTCTGCGTTTCTTTGTTATGAAGTAGCAGTCGGTCCATACAATTTCTAACGCAATTTTCATCGTGGGTCATCAAGAAACAATTTCTCTGTGCTTTAGTATAGGGGTAAGGCTGCGTACATCCGATCCCCCCTTATCCCATCATAGGTGGTGCCTTTGCGGCACTGGGGTAATGTTGTTGTTGTTTGTAGTGTTGAGAGGATTAAAGTTCTTCTTACTTTCTTAGTTTTCCAGATTTTTTGTTAGTTCATATTTGAACTTTGAAGTACTACCTCAATCCCAAAATTATTTTCTCACATTGATTTGGAATGCTTATTAAGAAAGTAAAACTGTATTTTTGCGGTTGACGTAGAAGAAAGGAGAAGAATGTTAACCGTCATAAGCATTCCTTTACAAGGAAACGAGAAGATTATTTTGGGTGATGGGACATCTCAAGAAGGAAAGTAAGAAGAAAATAATGGGACGGAGGGAGTAATTTGTTTGACCTCTTAATGGTAAGTGGACCTCAGGGAAAGGAAATCGTTGTATTTATCTTATAAATTCTCTCTCTTTCTTATTACCTTGGATTTGCTGATATCTGTCTCAACATGTCATATGTGAATAATTTTAATTACTGAGAGTCCTGTCAAAACTATTTTGTATACTATGAGGTATAATCTATCATAGGAATTCACGTAATAGGTTTTTGGTCCCTGAGCTTTTGACATTTTATTCTTTAATCATTTATTATACAGACAATGCAGAGTATTGGGTTTCTTGGCCCTGCTTTCTTTCTAACTCAGCTGAGTCATGCTGAAACTCCTGCAATGGCAATTCTGTGCATGTCATGCAGTCAGGTTTGTGCCTATCTGGTATTGATGAGATACAAAATGATGACAGATATCCACTCTGTCTTTGCTACTATAGTTTTGGAATTTTCATTATTGTAGGTGGGGGGTTTTCATAGTGAAGGGAAATGTTCAGAGTTTGTGACATTCAACAAGTACCATATTTGCAACTGAAAATATTCCAGTTTTGGTGCCACGACTACTAGGTCATTTTCACTCTCAAATTTCATATTTTTCCATTTTTGGTGTATGGTTATGAATTTGTTGTTGCCTTTGATTTCTGATTACTTATCCGGTCAAACATAACCACAAATTGTACGGAAATCAGCCAGAAGTGATAGATAGGATTAAACATAGCAAGAAATCTGTAAGCATACACCCAATGCTGGAAAAATGGAAGCACCAAACCAAAAGTTAAAATGACCTAATAATCGTGGGACCAAAAATTGAAAATTTTCTTCTCAATCTATCCTTATATTTCCCTTTCACATTTTCTTCTCTTATTTTATTTTGGTTATTTTAATAATGTATCAATTAACTATTTGTTTTCATTTCCTTCTAAAGAGTTAAAATAAAAATGATAGTATCTCATTCACAGACTAATGTAGGATAATGTAGTGTACCAAATTTAATGTGTTGTTTTTGCGGGTGAATTTTACTTGACGGTTGATTTCTCATTAGTTTCCTTTCCAAAATAGGGAAGTGATGCTTTCTCACAGTCCGGCTTATATTCAAACCATCAGGATATTGGTCCTCGGTACTCAGTGAGTATCACATCTTTCTCCTGACTCTCATTCTTACACATTCAGTGTGTGTCCGACCATATATTAGTTATTACTTATGTCATGAGAAGTGATCAGGTCCGCCGTTTGGGGCGGTTCCCGGTGGAATTTTTTGATGAAATTTTTTGAGCATGTTCTTCATCAAGTCTAGTTTGTCCATACCAAATTTCAGCTCAAAATTCGATCGGGAAGGTCGTCAAATGATTTTTGCAAGTTAACTGGTCCGGAAAATACATATTCCGGACCAGTTAACTTGCAAAAATCATTTGACGACCTTCCCGATCGAATTTTGAGCTGAAATTTGGTATGGACAAACTAGACTTGATGAAGAACATGCTCAAAAAATTTCATCAAAAAATTCCACCGGGAACCGCCCCAAACGGCGGAGTTCGGACGGCGGCTGGACCGGGGAGGGCTGGACCTGATCTTTCTTGCTTATGTCATTACCTTAATATTACTTATGTGTTGCAGTATAGTAACAATAGTCTTAGTTTTAGAAATTTATTAACAGTAATTTCTATATTTAATAATGTTAGATGGTATCCCATTATTTTACTGATTAAGCATTGTAATAGTCTTCAAGACCTGTGAAATTTTAAATGATGAGTTATTTATCAATAATATAGAGTAGTAGTTTTATTACTCTACAGAATACTTCATTGCTTGTATTATTAAAAATGTGATAATTCAGTATTACTTCATTTCCTCTTAAATGGGTTTGACTGACTTGCAGGGGGTACTTCTAGGACTATCAAATACAGCTGGAGTGCTAGCTGGTGTTTTTGGAACTGCAGCTACTGGATACATCCTGCAACATGGTTCCACCCTCTACTGTTTAGTGCCAGTTTATTATTACTTGTGAAACTAATAACACCCCTCAAAAAAAACTAATAACAGGATTGCTGAACTGTAATTAATTAAATTTTGACTTTTATCGTGTTTAAACTTTTTTCCATCATCTGCAATGGAGCCAAAAATTCATTATTTTTTGGCTTGAGAATATGATGGAATAAAGCAAAATGGCTCACTAAACTGTCTGCGCTTCTTTGTTATGAAGCAGCAGTCAGCCCATGCAATTTTGGACGCGATTTTCACTATGGGTCATCCGGAAACAGTCTCTCTGTGCTTTAGTACAGGGGTAAGACTGCGTACATCCGACCCCCCTTACCCCACCGTAGGTGGGAGCCTGTGCGGCACTGGGGTAAATGAAAATGAAAAAATGATCGTGTTTAAACTTTAAAGCGAAGGGGAGTATTGGTGCACCGGTTAAGGTGTTGTTGTGTGACCAAGAGGTCACAGGTTCAAGTCCTGGGAGTAGCCTGTTGTCAAAAAAAATTGACAGGGGAACGCTGATCGCTTATACATCCTTGTAGCAGGACCGTTCCCCCGACCCTTTCCTTGTGGGGATGCCTTCATGCACTGGGCTGCCCTTTTCTTTATCGGGTTTAAAGCACTTTTCTCAACAAGAAGCATCACATTGGTTCTTCTTTAAAAGTTTCCTTTAATAAGCCATCCCAAATGGACTGGTTTGGTTTCCATTAGTTACACGTGATATTTTCTGTTTCCTCATTCCTTGTATTCTTTTTCCTTGGGAAAACTACAACATGTTGGGATTCAATTGTGCTCCAATTCAATTTTGAAAATGAAATTTAAAAGTTTTTGTAGGTGGAGGTGATTGTGGGGCATAGATAGGTAGGTAGGTAATGGTGATTGGTGAGGCTTAGTTAGGTAGGGTGGGAGTGTTGTAGAGATCATATGCAAAAGCTCATGTATGGTTTTGCACTTGACAGAAAATGGATAATATATTCAACCCACCCCGCCTTAAAAAAACGAATTTGCACCAGACTGCCACTAATTATATACCAAAATGAATGGCAGGGGGTTATTAGCACATGCAGTGTCACTTTTAAGAAACATTATGTGAAACCAAACTGATTGATGGCTTTACTTGATTGTTCCTCGTTAAGCTGTAGATGCAATTCTTGATATTTAATCATGACTTTTTGTCTTAACGTCGCAGGTTCTTGGGATGATGTTTTTAAGGTTTCAGTGGGGCTTTACTTGGTTGGAACTGTGGTATGGAATCTCTTTTCAACTGGAGAGAAGATTTTGGATTGAATCTCATTTCAGTAGTGGATCCAGTTCATACTTTGGTCATGAACATGGGCATGGGCAAGTCTAGAGATTCATTTGATTGCACAAAAAATTGTGTAGATTTGAATTTGGGTCAATTGATGTGTCAATTTCCACGATACCACCAACCAGTTTTATCCATTGATTCACCAGTTCAGTAGAAGGAAGAACGACTGTCAAAAGAATATAACATCTGAGACACATTGTTGTATATATAGTATGTGAAGTGACTTCGATGAAAACGTGGCAAAAATCATCTTTGACCTTTCCATTGTTAAACCCGCATTGTATAAATAAGGAACTCCGGGTTTTATTCTGGGGATCTGCTCCACATGTTAACCTTAGGGGGTGTTGGGGTTGATGATGTAGATTATCATTGTAATGTTAAATTGGTAATATCATTTTACCTTTTTTTTCGTTTAAGTTTTAAGATATCTAGATGAATGTAATCTGAGATTCAGCTTTTACCTAGTTTGGTTTGGTTTTCAAATAATTAGGGTATTTTGTATTTCTTTTGAAGTAGACAAAATATTACTCCCTCCGTTCCATTTTACCTGTCTTACTTTTCTTTTTGGGTTGTCCCAAAATAAGTGTCACTTTTCCCATTTTGGAAAGAAATATGTGATTCACAACATTTCACTATATTATACTCAAATCCCAAACATTCCATACTCAAAGTCAAGGATTCTCAACCCAAGCCTCTCTAGACTACTCATGGCCTTTTTTTTTAGCTAAACCTTCCATTTCACATATATAACCCAAAAATAGGCCTGGACTCGGGCCGCTTCGGGCCCGGTTCGGGCCTGGGCCCGGCCGGGCCTCGGGCCAGGAAATGGGAGGCCCGGGCCCGAACCGCCGGTGGCCGGTTCCGGTCCCGGTTCCGGGCCAAACCGGGCCGGGCCGGGCCGGGCCGAACCGGCCCACTTAATTTTTTTTTTTTTGTTCTCCTATTTAATCCCCTACCCCTCCCCCTCAACCCCAAATCACCCCAAACCAGCTAAAATGGCCCAAAATACCTATTCCAACCCAAAACTTTAAAAAAATTTCAAAAAAAAAAAATAAATTTAAATCCGGCCCGGACCGGGCCCGAACCGGCCGGGCCGGTTCACCATTTGGAAGGCCCGGAACCGGGAACCACCGGGCCGGTTCGACCCGAACCGCCGGTGGGCCGGGCCGGTTGCTACAGTGGCCGGGCCGGGCCGGTTCCGGGTCGGGCCGCCCGGCCCGAGTCCAGGCCTACCCAAAAACATCAATAAAGAATCCTCCCCTCAGGGGAGGATCTATGTACGGGCTATGGTAGGCTGAAGCCCAGGACAACTTAGAAATTTTACAATTTTTTTAGTGTAAAATTTTTCTGTTTTAAATTTAGCCCACCCGCTAATATTAAAGCTTAGTATAATTCCAATTCAGGCCAGGGCATCTCAGATTCCTGGATCCGCCCCTGCTTCCCTTCAAGTCTTCAACTTGACTTAGCCCATAAAGGCATATACGATTTTTACTTTTTGAATTTTCATGTGAAATAATATTGTGTCCGTACATATTCTTTGCTTTACCAATGCTCATTGTTAATTCATGCTCGTCCTTGTGTTTTTCTTTACATAATAAGAATCAGTATTGGAGTCTTACGGAGTGTTTGCAACTGCTTCTACTTAAAAAAAAGCAATTTTGGAGATGTAAGGAAAAAGTGATTAGTAGTAAAAGTTGATAGTGTTTGAGAAAAAAGTGATATTGAAAAGTAAAAGTTGGTAGTGTTTGGTAAAATAAGTGCTTTTTGTGTAATAAAAAAGGGAAAATCACTTTTCACACGCAAACCGAGAAAAAGTAAAAATTGGTAGTGTTTGGTAAATAAGTGCTTTTTAAAGCGAGAAATGCTTTTTTTTTTAAGCTGTTCAAAAAAAAAAGAAATATTACCGGGTTCTTTCCCTTTATCCATTTGTCTGCATGGTGGAAATCTGTTCGAGGAGATCCATCATACTCGAGACACTGTAAGCAATACTAGTACTTATTTTCTTGTGATCTAGGATAACCTTCACTATTTGAGACTTAATTTCTGAAACCGGTTATGGTTTTGTGGAACTTCATTTAAAAAAATTAGTGATGTAATGTCATGATAAAACTTCTTGATCCGGGTTGCATACCATTGACTATTTTATTTATGCATTTGATTGTCACCCTTGATCCGGTTGCTTGTCCGAGTCGCCTCCTTATTCGGTTTTAACAACATAGTTAGTGAATAACTTGTATTTTGATTTTAAAAAAACTTGTATTTTGATAGTGAATTATTGCGCATATTTTTACAAGTATAATATTCCCTGATATTATATTTCTACATATTTTAGAAAAGACCTATTTTTATTTTTTTACATACATGTGTTTTCTTAGGTCCGGCCCTGATGTCGGGTACTCGGGTATAATACTAGTACACCGGGATACTGTAAAAATACGAAAACGGGGGGAGGGGAGTGGGGAAGCCCCCTTACTCATATAGGGTAGCACAGTCTCTGGGTAAAGTTGAATATGAATGAAATGTTTGAGGTTGCTGAAATTATATATGGTTGAAATTCTTGAAACGGTTAACTTTTACAATAAATTAAATGTATAATTCATGAAGGAAATAATATCCCATGTAAAAGGAGAGGTATGAGTAGTATTTTCTACAATTTTTGCAACTTCCACATATCATATTTTTGTAGTAGTTTTTAATTTAAGATGTTTTTATTAGATTGAAGTTTTCTGGCTTTATCTCGTGTACTTAATTATTGTTTGATTTGAAGTGGTTTGGTAGTCTATCATAAATGTTTGTTACTTTGTTTTATGATTTTTTACAAAAAAAAATTATTACTAAAATAAAACTTATTTACACAAATATGATTAATGGTTACTACAATGTAGTGTTATGGTAACTTAATTTTAAAATTAAGCATAAATTACTGTAATTCCATTACTATTTTAGTCATTAGTCACATTTTTGTAAATAATCTTTATTTTAGTCATAAATAATTAAATATGTCGTAATTAATATCTTGTTTAATTTGTATTTTTCTAGTCTAAATATGATCTTATCTTGTTTGATCTAGTGTATTTAAGATTGATTTGGTATCAGGTTGAAGTATGCGAAGTATGTATATATCGAATGTTAGAAATGTACACATTCTTAGGATGTTTCCTGAGACTAAATTACTAGATCAGAAAATTTCAGTTCAATTAAACACATTTCTACGACTAATAAATTAGTGTTTGAGGGAGTTTCCTGTCCAAAACGATCCATAGTAAGCGGTCTGGTGCAATACACTGGATAAACGTAACACTTCCCAACATAGGCTTCAATGTCAGCAAATACAATGGTTACATATACTCGTGTTTTAGTGTTCACTACAATAAGTTTAGGCACATTATTTAAGACTGAAATAGTAGAGGTAATGAATAGTGTAGAAAAAATAGAAGAAATGTTGGAAAAGTATGAAAGAGAAGGTAAAAAGAAAATCTGTAAGGGAGTGTTTGCAACAGCTTCTGCTTAAAAAAAGCACTTTTGGAGATGAAATGAAAAAGTGATTAGTTGTAAAAGTTGATAGTGTTTGAGAAAAAAGTGATTTTGAAAAGTAAAAGTTGGTTGTGTTTGGTAAAATAAGTGCTTTTGGTGTATAAAAAGGGGAAAAGCACTTTTGACACGAAAGTCGAGAAAAGTAAAAAATTGGTAGTGTTTGGTAAATAAGTGCTTTTTTAAGCCAAAAGCTGAGAAGTGCTTTTTTTAAAGTTGTTGCAAACCAACCTTAAGTGTAATTTAATATTCTTAAAGAAAAAGCTGATAAAAAAAAGAAAGTATAGCAAATATGATCTTCTAGTATAGGTGTGAGAACAAATATATATTTGTTTTATTTTTAGAACAAATATACCCCTTAAGTTTATGTGGAAGTGCATATATACTCCTAAACATTTAAAAGGTGCAAAAATACACCTCCTGTTCCGGGGTATATATGAGGGGTATTTTTAGGAACAAGAGGGATATTTTTGCACTTTTTAAAAGTTCAAGGGTATATATGGACCTCCACATAAACTACAAACATATATTTATTCCAAAAAGTAGAACAAGATTATATTTGTTCTCACACCCATACTATATGACTTTGGGTTTGGTCATTGATGATATTAGAGAAATTGCATCTAGTTTTACTAGTATTACTTTTTCTCATGTGAAGCGTTCTGCGAATCGGGTAGCTCACGATCTAATTAGGGCTGCTGTTTCTATGTATGATCGTTGTGTGTGGATTTATGATTTTGGGCTTCTTGTATTACACATTTTACAAAAATAACTCATACTTGAAATGTTCACAACAATAATCCCTACTATTTAATTGTCTTACAAAAATAAACCGAGTGCTAACGGTGTTAACTTTTCCATTATTTTTTTATTTTAATATATTGAATCGAAAATATAAATACACATTGACACTACTATATTGAGTTTAATTTTGTTTTAATTAAAAAATTAATTTAATATTCAATATTTTTCATAAAAACATAATAGAAATATTTTTCATAAAACATAATTCTCTTCAAATTCTCTATTCTCTATCATTCTCTATCCATATTTTATTTAGATCCATTTTTGTTATTCATTATAATAGAGATTTCAAAGTAGTTTTAGTAATAATACATTAAATATTAATACAATGGTGTATAATATTGAATTAAACTCAGATATATTCGTTTATCATAAAAAAGATTTAACTCAAATATGATATTATTAATTTTTATACATATTTTTGGTTTGATATATACAAAACTTTTAAAAAATAATGGAAAAGTTAACACTGTTAGCACTCAGATTATTTTTGTGAAACAGTTAGCTAGTAGGGATTATTCTTGTGAATTTTATGAGTAGGGATTATTTTTGTAAAATGTAAAAAGTACGTATTATTGATGTCGATTTCGCCTTAATTTTATTAATAATAGTTAACTAGTTTTCCTTAAAAAAGGGGAGAAGTACCAAATAAACTCTCAACTACATAAAAAGTGCAAATCACCCTTTATATAGGAGGCTCTGTCTGGCTGTCGCCATTAGGGGCGGTTGCCGGTGGAATATTTTGATAAATTGTTTTGAGCTAGTTTATTAATAACTAGTTTACTCATACTAAATTTCAGCTAAAAACTCAATCGGGAAGGCAGTCAAATGAATTTTTGAAGATAATTGCGCCGTTAAACATCGCAGTATATTTCAGAAAATCATTTGACTGCCTTCCCGGTTGATTTTTTCGCTGAAATTTGATATGATTAAACTAGACTTAATGAATAAGATGCTAAAAAAATTTCATCAAAAAATTCTACTGGGAACCGCCCCAAATGGCAACGGCCGGACAAAGCCTCCTACATATGCGGTGATTTGCATATTTTATGTAAGTTCGAGAGCTTATTTGGTAGTTCTCCCGAAAAACCCCAAGTCAAAACGACGTAGGTGCATCATCGGCAAAATTGAAATAAGACCGTAAACTTGAGGACCACTGAACGGCTAGAGAAGATAAGGGCTTGTTTACAAACACTTAAATAAAGTGCTTGTGGATTTTTTTAAGAAAACAACACTTTTTTTACCAAACACTACTAACTTTTACTTTCTCGGTTTTCGTGTAGAATCTACTTTTTAGTTTTTCTATTACACAAAAACACTTATTTTACCAAACACTACCAACTTTTTCTCAAAAAAAACACTACCAACTTTTACTTCTAATTACTTTTTCCCAAAAATTGCTTTTATTTAAACACAAAGCCTAAGGATGTTTTTACTTGGACTATAATTTGCCCCAGACCAGACCAATCCAGACCAGACCAGACTTGGATAATCATAAAAATACAAAGAAACCAGATCTTACCAGACCAGACCAGTTCAGACCAGACCAGACCAGCAAATTACAGTTCAGTAAAAACATCCTAAGACTCCTGCTGTCCTGCGAGCACTGGGCAAAAGTTGCAACTCCTGCGGTGGCTGCGTCTCGGTCAAGTAAGTTTTTTTTTTTTAGTCTTTCTATAAATTCTTCACAACTTCAGACTTGGGCAACTGGGATTTGGGCGTGAAGCTGCAAAGTGCGAAACTCGAGTTCTTTTTAATGTTTAAATGTTTGGGAATTTGAGAGTATTTGTTTAAATGTTTTTGTGATATTTCTATCAGTCTATTGACTAACAGACTTCTATACTTCATGTATATCTATGTATGAATCTAGATTTACTTAAGTAATTGTTATATATTCCGGTTGGCAAAAAAAGTGATCAATAATATTCCCGACTATCTTTATTGGGATGTAAAGTCAAATTCCTCCTTTTAAATGCACTTTTTTTCATCAAGGGATTCCCAAATGACATGACCAGAAACTCAAAATGCAAATAGTGGGTTTGAAACAGTCTTTGGCACATCAAAATGCAAATAGTGGGTTTGAAACACCGTCTTTGGCACATCTTTGGCACATTAGCCTTCATAATTTTTAATTGGTGGTAACTCGACCATATAGGTTGATCTTGGAGAATTATTTCTTCCATGAGTTGGTCATATAATTTGTCTATCCAAGACAATTGTTACTTGTACTTGACCGTTACCTTATTGATTTGTCAATTATCAATACACGTCCAAAGCGTCACATCTTTCTTCTTGACAAAAACAACCAGTGCTCCCCAAGTTGAATAGCTTGGCTAGATAAATCCTTGGCCAAGCAACTCTTGTAGCTGAATCTTGAGCTCTTTGAGCTTGAATAGTGACATCCAATATGGTTATATACTTATATTGTTATCGATTCAGTCCCCTGGCCCAATTTTAATATCTCAATTCAATGTAGTCCTGGCAATTCATCTGGGAACATGTATAGAATTTTAATATCTCAATTCAATGTAGTCTTGGCTCCCATTTTTGCTTGAATTAACTACATAAGCTAGATAGCCCCAGTAACCATTCCGCAGTATCCTCCTCCTCCTCGTCGTGTAAAGGGTCAAAACCAAATGGTTGTGTAGTGTGTTGTTCGCATGTAAAGCCCAGTTGAGTGCCATCAACTTCAATAAAAGCCAAATTATTATTGGCAGAAAATTATCTGAAAACATAATAGAGCCAGTTGAGAACCTACTTAACATGAAATGTTCTAGATTGCCAATCAAATATCTTGGAGCTTACCTACATCAGGGCATTAATGGATTTAGATATTGTAAAGATCTTGTTGAAGATTATTATTGTGAATCAAAACCGAATGGTTGTGTAGTGTGTTGTTCGCATGTAAAGCCCAGTTGAGTGCCATCAACGTCAGCTACTAGCACCTCCTTGGTGTAGTAGTCAGGTTGTGAGACCTCATAGTTCAAACAATATTAACTCATAGCTCTCCTTGAGCCATTCTAGCAAAAATAGGCTGCATCTGAGGCCTCGGTTGTCTATGCTCACTTCATAGTTCAAACAATATTAACTCATATGTTCATTGATGCCCTTTGTTAACACTATCAAAGTTCTAGTCATTAGCCTTTATGGTCAGTTTAGCAGTCTTGAAGCTCTTATCAACAAATAAGTGGTGAGCTCCCGTATATATTATCACGGGTGCATCACTACTGTTAATGCTCAGTGAGCTCCTGTACTCGGCAACCTAGTCTAACGTACACTTGCTCAGCCTTTTCGAGCTCCCAATCTCACTAACATGACCCTTATGAAACTTTGCACAAATAAAAATAATCTACTAAGTCTAGAATTTAGTCATTTAAAGTTTGAGTTATAAAATAATGAAGTAGTTTATAAAAATGAAAATTTTGATTCGTTATTTAGGTTTTGGTTACCTTAAAACTTTAATAAATTTTAGACTACCAGTGTTTATAAACTAGGTTTTGATAAATTAGAATTAACAAATCTTCAATAATTATCATATAGAGAATATTATATTGAGTAACAAAATGAGTGATCAATCAATGAACGATTGTCTAGTCGCGTTTATTTAGAGATATCTGTTCTTGCAAGTTAATGATGAAAGTGTACTCAATCACTTCAAAGAATATCGTCTCACCGGATGCAATTGTAAAATTTCATTTGAAACTTATGTAATCTCACCCCCTTAAATTAGTTTTAGTTTAGATTTTTAGTTAAATTTTGTTATTGAACTTTGTGTTATTTAATTACTTGTTCGTAATTGTGCGTCTTTGTGTTATTAATTTAGTTACAATTTGTTGTTAGACTTTGTTTCACTCAAGTCGGTAAGTCAATATCTCATTCCTTAATTCTCTATTAAGAAATGACGGTGAGGTCAGGAAATCGAATTCCAATACTTCATTAGTTTTATGAGAACCTGAATGATTTATTTAAGCAATCTACTAACGAAGCCATAAATTCTATTAACGATGACAGTTGACTGTTCCGTCTATTAAAGGTGGGTCTGGGAATTGACTGGAAACATCTCAATTAATGAGTTTCTCCAATCGATGTGATAGTGCACCACCATAGTTTGATAGATGAAAGGACAGACACCTATGGGTTCATTTTTTATCTTGATGGTCTATAGATCCAAGCTGAACTCAACATTAAAAGACATAATCTATCTAATTGACTTGTCTATAGTGGACAAGCCGGTGGTCTCAAATGACAGCCGGAACTTGCAAGCCTTTAAGTGGTCTCAATAAGTGAGCTTAGAACTTAGGGCATTATTCAAGAGCCGATCTTAAGCTCACTAATTCGAGACCGACTGAAGGCTTGCAAGTCTCGGTTGTGATTTGGAACCACCAACTCACCCACTATAGCCAAGCAAGTTAGATAGAGAACATTTTTAAAGTTGGGTTGAGTTTAATATGTTGACCTTCAAGATCAAAAGTGAACTCATATGCGTCCGTCCTTGCATCTATCAAATGATAGTGAGCCACTACTTCGATAAGAGAAATCCACGAATTGAGGTGCTCTTGACAATTCCCTGACCCACCTTCAATTGACCCACCTTCAATAGACGGATGACAAAATTGTCACCGCTATTAGACTCGATGATTTCATTTAGGTAGTTTTTATGATACCATAAATTACCATATGATCAATGAAAATGTAGCAATTGATTTATTTAAATCTAAATTAAAATTGATAAAATGATGTAGTTCAATCAAATGAATGCTAGGTATAGTACCCCTGTTTTTAGAAAGGTACCGGAGTTGTCACCGTTCATTAATAGATTGCTTCATTATATCATCCTGACCCTCATAAAATTGATGAAGTGTTGGAATTCAATTTCCTACCCTCAATGTCATTCCTACAATCTGATTCATAGTGACATATCTAGAAATGAGGGTAAGGAGTTACCGACTTGAACGAACCAAAGTACAACACCGAAATCTAACTAAATTAGTAATGCAAAGTGGCAAAGTTACAAACCAATTAATTAAATAACATAAAGTACAACAACAAAATTCAACTAAAATCCAAATTACAATTAATTTAAGGAAAATGAAATTTTACAATTATATCCAATAAGGTTTTATATTTCGGAAGTGATTGAGTACATATATTCACCACTAACCTACAAAAATCGGTCTTTTTCGATAAATGTGATTAGACAACCCTTTATTATTAAATTATATTATCATTCATTTTGTTTCTCAATTTTCCCTTTACGATAGTCATTGAAAAATTGTTAATTTTAATTCGCTAAAACCTAAGTACTTAATTTATAAACACTAAAAGTCTTATATTTAATAGAAAATGGGCCATTATGGTAACCAGGGCCGTCTAGAGCAATTTTGAGGCCCTAGACAACCAAATAATACTTCGTATTTAATCATAAGATACAACGTACTCACGTCTCACTAATGCTAGGTTATGATAAAGTTTTACAATTATTAAGAAAAGCTAGTTTATATGGTTGATATTGAAGTGATAAAGTAAGTATGATTTAGAACCACACAAATTTTGTCAAATTTGATATGTGACGTTCTTAATGCATAGGCTGAAAACGAAAGATGAGACAATTTTAGTGGAGTAGAGAGAATATAACTTCAATATATATTTTAGTAGAAAAATACAAAACTATAATAAGAAACAAATAGGAATGACATAGCCAAAAAGAAATATTAACGTGGCTTGGTTAGTTTTTTCCTGATGATCTTTTACACAATCTTCTAACATATAAAAATATATAACTATTTTACAAATTGGGGGAGGGTTGGGGCCTAAAAATTTAAAGGACATCCTAATTTAGACATTTAAACTAAATGTTTTCACTTTCTATTTTAGAGAACAATTAACCCTCTTAAGTGACAATTTGATAATAAAATATTAAAATAATACATTTATAACTCATTATATATGTACACATCAAAACTATCTCTCTAAATATATTTGAATTAGGATATTGAATTATTGTTTATGCATATGCATTATAGTTAACACAATCATGATTATTAAAGTTATAGTCACTAAAGTTAAAAAGACATATTTTATTCACTCTTATTTAGATCTATATTTGTCATTATTTTCTAATATATAACCGAACATGGTTAATCTTGATAATTTTGTTTTTTGCATCAACATATCTTTTGTTCTACACTAATTTTTAAGTATTTTAATTAATTTAATTAAAGATTTAAAGTATATATAATATTATTATTTTTTAAAATGGAGGCCCTACCAAATTTGGAGGCCCTAGACAAATGTCTAGGCTACGTCCCCCCATGGCCGGCCCTGATGGTAACCAGAACCCAAATAATAATCATATGTTTCATTTTTATACACTAGTTGATAACTGAAACTTTTAATTGACCAACACTTAATCCATTAACAAAATCAAACAAGTAAATACTTCCTCCTTCCCATAAAATTTTTCATGGTTTGACTTGGATCGTAATTTAAGAAAGTGTGAATAAAGTGGAAGTACTCTATAATAAGTAATTTTTGGGTGAGCACTCGACTAGTGCTACAGTGAACATGTCTAGAAATTCATAGACAATCTTGTCCTCTATTGGTTGGCACCCGTATTTGCTTCTATTAACTACATAAGCTAGGTAGCCCCAGTCCAGTGCCATCAACGTTGGCTGTGTGGTCAGTTTAGCTGGGTCTTGGAGCTCTTATTAACAAATGAGTGGTGAGCTCCCATATACGTATATTATCATGGGTGCATCACTGTCGTTAACGCTCAGTGTGCCTAAACATAAGTAAATATTTGTCTCTGGCTAGTTTGTACTCGACAACGGGTTTAATGCACCAAACCCCCTGTGATTTGGAAATTCGGCGCATTAGCCCTCTGTGATTTAAAAAATGCGTCAAACCCCCTTGTGTTTTAATTAATCATGCACAAAACCCCTTTTATGAATAAATTTAACGATTTGAAAATCACTTTTCCTAATATTTTGATTGAATATGCAAATAAATATGTCAAAATCTCTGAATCATACAAAAATGTTAATCTTTTTTCTTTTATTTGACAATTGAATTTGTTCACATAAGGGATTTGGCGCATGATTAATTAATACACAGGGGGGTTTGACGCATTTTTTAAATCACAGGGGGCTAATGCGCCGAATTTCCAAATCACAGGGGGGTTTGGTGCATTAAACTCCTCGACAACCTAGTCCAACACTTGCTCAATTTTGTCAAGATCTCAATCTCACTAACTTTACCCTTATAAACATTGAAAAAATATAAAATTATACTCCCTCCCTCCGTTCCATAAAACTTGGCCAAATTTCCTTTTTTTTTGTCGTCCCAAAAAACTTTGCCATTTCCATTTAAAGTCAAGAATATGTGACTAAAGTTATTTCTCTCTCCTCTGCACAAATTTCAACCAAACATTTTTCACTTTATTAATCTACGTGCGAGTCAACTTTGGCCAAATTTTGTGGGACGGAGGGAGTACTTATTACTAAGTCTAGGTTGGTTCAAGCATTTGCCTCAATATGGTGTAGACCCTGGCAGCGGTCCTCCCTTAGTTGAGTGTCATTGGTAGCTCATTGTCTCCTCATTGACCTATCCCAATCAGAGCCTGGTTGGCCCTGGTACATGTGCCGACTGTTCTCTCTAGTCGTCATTCTCATTCAAAGGGCACTTAGACTTGAAGTGGCTGGGATCTCCACACTTGAAAGATTTTTGTGGCTCACTGCACTTTCCTATGTGATACTTCTTGTAGTTTTTTCATTTTATTTGTGGATTCTGCCTTAACTAGGCGAGTCTATCTCCCGCTTAGGAGGTTTGAAATGCCCCTCTCCTTAGCTTGTGTTCAATTAATCAATTTCTTAGGTGAGCATTGTAGCCCAATCTTCCCCTTCCTTAACCTTTGAAGATTAAATTGATGCCTTTCTCAGAATAACTTATATCCCCTCTACACTTACCTCACTAAATAGAGCCCAATCATCGCATGTTGCTCTTTCATGGATCCCAAGGTTTAAGGCATTCCAAAAGTGATTCCACAAGTCACCTAAATGTTTGCTCTAACTCTTTAGCCATCATGGTCCATTGTCTCAACTCGGTATAGTCCTTCCATTTCTAGTTAACTTCAAACATTGTGTAGTATTAGTTAGAGAAATCATGATCAAACTGAGAACATGGTATCGATCCATGACGCTCACCTTTAGGTGATCCCACCAGGTTACCCATGTACCTCCGAGCAACGTTCTTGCTAAGATTAGTAGAATTATACTAGAGATGACATATGGCATGTATAAAGTTTCACATGAGGCAAACATAAACTCTGTGTTCATTTCATTTATATGCAGTTTTGCAATACTCCTTCTGTCCGCCAATAAAGTTCTCACTTTTGTTTTTGGGCAGTCCCTAAATTAAGTTCACACTTCAATACTTTCCTTATTTGACAAATTATCTACATGAAAACAGTGCCAAACAGTGCCAAACAGTGCTTAAACAGTGCAAAACAGTGGACTCCACAGTAAAGTCAAATTCATTTTCTTAATATGTTTAAAGTCAAACCAGGAACTTAATTGGGGGATGAAGGGAGTATTAATTAAGGTTTCTACTTAATTAAGATAGTGTATTCGACCACATTTTAGCCCATTGTATTGGTAATTTGTTCACATTCTTGACCATCTAGAAGTGTTAGTTTGATCACATACTAGAGCAGATGGACATGTGTTGAAATGGACATGTTTTCATGCAACACCTACTCGTGAGCTAATTAACAAGAAATACTATATCGGTCCATGACATTGAGAAGCTAAAGGAAGATATTAATGTGATTATGTGCAAGTTGGAGAATTCATCCCTCGTTCTTTGATGCTAGAAAACACCTTGTTGTGCACTTACTAGGTGAAGCTTTGTTTGCCAGACTGCACAGTATCAATGGATGCATCATTTTGAAAGGTGTGTGATTAATACTTTATATATATTCATGTGACTTTTTACTTGATATCTTATTTTGTACAACTTTTGTAGTTTCTTGGGAACAATATTGAAGACAAAAGTTGGAAATGAAGCTAGGGTTGAAGCATCTGTTAGGGGAGGTTATTTACAAAGTGAAGTGGGAACATTTTCAAGCTATTACTTTTCGGAGGATGTAAGCACAAAAACACATCATATCCCCAAGTTAAATGATGATGGCATGATAACACTAATTTTACTATTTCACTTTTTGCACATAAGAAAAAAACAATTGGTGCAAGCATGAGGTGGTACATAGATCATGGTGAATCCAATAGATTGAATCATCCAGGGAGTAAGTTAGAGTAGTCCAATATTTTTATGCCAACAATATGATAAACATTTAGAGCTAGGGGCTGGGTTGGGATTTGGTGTGTAGAGCTAGGGCAAGGGAGGGGGGTTGTGGTCCGGGGGCGCGGTGGCTGTTGTGCACGACGGAGAATGGGCGGCGGCAATGGCCGGTGGAACGGCGGTGGATGGTGACGGGCAAGGGCGGCGCTGGCAGCTTTGGCTAGGTAGCAGGATGGGCAGAGTGTTGTTGGTGGTGGTAGGGCGGCAAAAAACTTTCCGGCGACCGCTATGACTGGTGGGCAGTCAATATGATCGGAGTCACTGAGCGGTGGTGGCGGCAATCACTAGCCGGTGGGCGGTCAGTCACTATGGTTGGAGTCGGTCACTGTCTGTGGCCGGTGTCAGTCATTGTGGCTGGCGGCGGTCACTGACAAGGGGAGACGACGGTCACTGACGAGGGGAGGCGGAGGTCAGGGCGGCGGCGGTCACTGACGAGGGGAGGCAGCGGTCACTTATCAGGGCGGCAGTAGTCACTGGACAGGATGGCGACAGTCACTAGACGGGATGCCGGCAGTCACTGGACGGGAGCAAGTCACTGAACGGCGGTCACTATGACCAGAGCAAATCACTACGCGGTGGTGCGGCAAGACTGCTGGTGACGCCGGTGGTAACAGTGGCGGTTGCTGTTTATGGCCGGAGAAACTCTTTCCAATTTTTTAGTATTAAAATTCATTATCATTAAAAGATATATCTGGACATCTGGTGCTAAACGGATTGGTGTGCAACCGATTAATGCCCTTCTACCTGGGTGTGCGAATGGTTTAGTGTATAATAGTTGTAGTCATATATTTGGATTTTTGAAACTTAACTCACTTTATTAGAAATCCATTAATTAATAGTAATATATGAATAAAAAGGCCATAGTGACATATTTAATCCTCCATTTTTATGGCAAAATCATAGTGAAAGGACTCACAATGTCAATTCGATAATACTCAGTGACTATAGGGGTGGGTTGGAGAAATCGAAAACCAAAAACCGAATCGAAAAAACCCGAACCGCAACCAAACCAACTGAACTGTAAGAGAATCGAAACCGAACTCAAAAAACAGAATCGAACCGTAGTTGTTTGGTTTCGATTTTGGTTTTCACATCTCAAAATCGAACCGAACCGAATAAACCGAACTTTTTAAAAGTTGTTATTTTATTTATTAATCATCAAGTATAATATTTTGTTAGAAAATTAATGTTTGATACTAGATTTATTATGATTTGCAAGATATTGACATTTAATATTTATTGCTTAATTAAGTGAAACACTTGTACCTTTCAAAAAAAAAGTGAAACACTTGTACATAAACTTATGTCTATTACTATAATACTAATATGTTTTTTTGATCGTCTATAATACTAATATGTTAATATTTTAAGTTGTAATTTACATTTTGCTTGTTGTTGCATGACAATGATACTTTGTTGATATATTACTCTGTAGAGAAATCATCTCATCAGGCCGGTCTGACGGGATGCCCCGTCCGGCCGAGCCCGTTTGGGCACCTTCCCGGTGGAATTTTTTGATGCAATTTTTTGAGCATGTTCCTCATCAAGTCTAGTTTGTCCATACCAAATTTCAGCTCAAAATTCGATCGGGAAGGTCGTCAAATGATTTTTGCAAGTTAACTGGTCCGGAATATGTATTTTCCGGACCAGTTAACTTGCAAAAATCATTTGACGACCTTCCCGATCGAATTTTGAGCTGCAATTTGGTATGGACAAACTAGACTTGATGAGGAACATGCTCAAACAATTTCATCAAAAAATTCCACCGGGAAGGTGCCCAAACAGGCTCGGCCGGACGGGGCAGCCCGTCAGGCCGGCCTGATGAGAAGAGCTCTCTTACTCTGTATATGTTAAGTATGTTTGTTATCACATAATTTTTATATTGAACAAAGTGTATTAATATAAACTATACTTTAAACAACATAGCAGAAAATGTGAAACTTTAGAGCATAAATATATTTGGCTAAAAAAGGTACTCCGTAGATTAAGTTATTTATTGATAAAATTTTAACTTGTGAATACTCTGTATATAACTCACAAATAAACTCATGTGTTTAGTTTATTTAGAAAATGTTTAAATTGGTATACACATACTCTAATTCATTGTTTGGAAGTTCCTTTGTTTCTTCTCTCTCTTTTTTAATTATGTATGTTTTTGTATTGTATTACTATTAAAAATAGTTTGGTGTAGTTTGTTTTTGTTTTTGTTTTCCAATTCTTATTTTTCTAATCAACAAAAATACTTTGGTAAAAACCGAAAAAATCGAAACCGAACCGAACAAACCGTGGTTCCAAATTTTTGAACATATAACCGAATCCAACCGAACTTTTTACTTTGGTTCGGCATTTGGTTTTAGGTGAAAATTGAACTGTTTGAACCGAATCCACCCCTAAGTGACTAAATTTGGAGAACTTTAAAGTTAAACACTGAAAGTGTTTTTCACACAATAATCGGAGGATTAAAAATAGAAAAATTGAAATTCAAGTACCAAAAGTCTCACCGACACAATATTCGCGGGACTTAAAGTGGCAAAAATTCTTTTAGAGAACTCGATAATAAATAGGAAGATGATAGTTTTTAGTTGAATGCATTTTAGTGAATGTTCTTTGGGTGGTAAAGTTTTTGTTTCGTATTTGGAAGTATTTCAAATACTCCCAATACAGTAGAGTTAGACCATTTGGAGTGGTGTGGGAGTCCAAATGTTAAAAATGGACTCCGTCCATATGAAAACAGTATTTTGACTCTTATTTCTCTGTATTCCAGCACCGTCAATAAAATGCACTCTGCACGTTTTTTTACATATCAATTTAGTATAACATTAAGTAAATTATTATAAGTAATGTTTTCATTTTAATTTTTTCTCTGATTAATTATAAAATAAAAAAGACACATTTCGATGTAAAAATAAATAAATTTCATTAATATTTTTTTTACGTTTTTGGATGAAGTGAGTTTAAACACATTGGAGCATTGAAGTGAGTTCAAACACATGGAATAAATTAAAATAACAAAACATGGAATTTGAAATTGAAACATACGTGAAATTCATCAGGTTGTTTATATAGGATTTTCGGACAAAATATTAATTAAAAATAATGGAAAAATAAAATAAATTATTTTAACCGTCGGATTTCAATTTCAGCTGTTGGATCAATTGTTTTCCCGTTTCAAACAGTGTCCAAATCATCACAGCCGTTGGATCGACCAATATTTTTTTAAATAAAAAGGCTTGTGGGTGCTGTGTGACACTATCATGATGTCATCTTGTGCAAATAATTCCTGCGCCCAAGGTCACTTGGCCTCTTTCTCCCTGCGCACAACACATGCGCCGCTCCCACTTCCCCTTTACTTTTCATTTTCCTTTAATTTTAGGGAGTCAACACACCCTTCATATATAGCCTCCTCCATCCCCTTCTCCATTTTTACTCCCCCATATAGCCAACCACTACAAGGAATTAGGAGTCCAAAAATTCCACTTTTAACATTTTGGATTCCTAATCCTACACCACTCCAAAAGGTCTTATGCTATTAGTAGGAATTTTTTTTAGTCCTTCAGTTATAATGGAGAGACTTTTTTTACCAACAATTTATGTGGAAAACCCTTTATATTTTGAGAAAACTTGAGTCAAAATTTGTTTACAACTCATTTCATTTACTCCTACGAGATTTTTAACTCTTGTTTTTTCACTTCTGCATTGTCTTATTCCTAAGGTAGAGAAGTATAACGCATACATATTTCTCTGCTGTAATCATTTACTCATAAGATACAAATAAAATTTTCATTCATCAAGTTATCATAATTCGGATCAAGTCACTATCTTTGGATACATATTTCTCTGCTGTAATCATTTACTCATAAGATACAAATAAAATTTTCATTCATCAAGTTATCATAATTCAGATCAAGTCATGTGATCTTTCGATAGATTAAAAAAATGATATCAACCTTATGACTGAAAACAATATTACTTTCCACACCACTTGATCAGTTGATCTGATCACAAAAAATGTTACATACGAACAAACTGTTCTAAGTTAATTACTAGCTATATATCATAATAAACCCTAACTAACCGTCAGCATATTCAATCATTAAACTTAAGGAGAGAGTGACTTTGATCTGGACAAGGTGGATTTGATGAATTTGATACAATCATCTATGGCTTCAGCTCTGTGATGGTCCGTTCCGATTGAATGCCGTCGTGTAGCTGCAAATGTACATGGACAATTACTTCCAGCCATCATTAGCTGCTGCCTTGATGATCGGCTGCTGTGCTTCGATGAAAATGAAGAAGACGATGATGATGATGATGTTGACGAGTCGAGTGTGCGGCTTTTCACCGGGGAAATAATCCGCAAAGCGTCCGCCATGCTTCCGCTGAAACGCTTGAGATAATATCGAAAAGGATGAGCTAATTCTGGTGATGCTCTCTTAGCTGGCGTCTTTAAGCTGCCAGTTCTGGTGTACATTATCTGTTTCTCGGACACTGCCTCTATTCTCTCTTCTCTTCCTCTCAACATATTTAAGTATCCTATGATCTTTGTATACAGTTTTTTGAATTCTCAAAGCTAAGTGAGAAAGACATACAGTGGAGTGACATATATACAAGTATTGGAGAAGAAGGGAGAGAAAAGGGGAACAACAATGATGGAAAAGGGAGGGACAAAAAGGGCACAGAAATTTTGAACTTTTCTGATGCCAGAAGACCAAACACATTGTCCACCCTACAATGCTTAGAAGTTACAACCATGACCTACAGACCACAGTCCACTTATGGAGGATTGTTCCAGTACCTAATTTAGTACCTGTTTGGTTTTATTTACAGAGTATTCTCTGATTCCTGCTTTGTTTACCTCATTTTGTGCCCAAAACATTTGCCCCACATCATATTGGTTGTGTCTTTTCAATAATTCAGACTTTTACTCATACAGAGATGAATGAGTCTAAGAAATGCTATTCTTGTTACGTTTTAAGGTAGCCAAGAAGTGAAGTGGTGAACACAATAGAGTACAAGGCTGTTTAAAGGGGAACAAATTCCAAGTTAAGTGGCTTTCATGTTGATCTTTTAAGCTCAATGTAATGCTTTTTTCATCACTTTAACTTATATAATGGCTTTAGTGATATCATTATATACGAGGACTACGAGTAGGGTTGAGCAAAACCCGATCCGACCCAATAAACCCGATATGTTTTCCGGATATTATCCGAACCGAAGTGGATATCAGACTCGAAAAACCCGAAACCGAAAATCCGATTTGTATTGAGCCTAGACCGGGTGACGGGTAGGGTTTGTGAAATCCCAACCCGACCCGCCCGAATATCCAAAATATAGGTTAGTGTGTACTTTGAATATTTCAATTAATACTTGTGTTCAATTATTTGTGTAATTATTTGTGCAATTTGTATTAAATTATTTGTGTAAATTGAATGTGTAGTGCACTAATGTGTACAATTTTTGTCAAAGTGGCATTCCAACACTTTAATTATCCAATTATAATGTGTTTTAATATAACCGAAATATCCGAAATATATTACATTATGTAGTGTGTACTTTGAATATGTTAAACTAATACTTGGGTTCAATTATTTGTGTAATTATTTGTGCAATTTGTGTTAAATTATTTGTGTGATTTGGAAGTTTAGTGCACTAGTGTGTACAATTTTTGTCAAAGTGGCATTTAAAAACTTTAATTATACAATTATAAAATTTTTAATATAACCGAAATATCCGAAACCCGACCCGATATCCGATAATATCCGACTTAAAAATGTACTGAAATACCCGATTTGAAATATCAAAGGGTCGGGCCTAGTATTTAAATTAAAAAACCCGAACGGGTTAGGGTTTGCAAACCCGACCCGCCCGAACCGGACCCGTGCACAACCCTAACTATGAGATCTTGTATAATTTTATTGATCATACATTCATAATCAAGAGAATATATAGATCAAAACAAGAATTGAGAGTACATTGTTTAAACGTAATAACAAATCCTAAACTAAATAAAACCATTTACAAGGCAGAATCTCTATCTTAGATAGTGGTTCAACTCTGATTTCAATTAGAGGAACGAAATCTAGTGTCTAATACCTTCATCCTCCTAAGAATGGCACAGAGGATTTGGTACCATTTGTTTTTAGAGAAAGTAGAGTTATGTGATTGATTGAATTGGTAGTCTGAATAAAGTACAAATTAATAATCAGAAACTGCCGGAAACGGAAAATTGTGACAATCAAGGATGAGCAACAAATTGATTTTTTACAGAGAATATTACACGAAATAAGACTAAAACTTTTTGAAAATTCCAAAATAGGACTGCCATGTTTTTATTCCCGAAATATGACTAATTGCTGCCATGTTTTGGCAGTACCAGGCTTCAAACATGACAGTATTTTTCAAATTTGACAGTAATTACTCCTATTTTGGGAATGAAAACATAACAGTCCTATTTTGGAATTTTCAAACTGTTTTAGTCCTATTTCGGGAACTTTCTCTTTTTTGCACTAATGTCATTTATAGAACTAAGAGTCCATTTGGTAACACCGAAATTGGTTAAATTGACTGATTATGCCGAAATTGATTGAGTTCTTGTTGAAGTGGCATAATCTTCTGAATTATGAAAAATTAAGTTTAAAATATATTTAAATAATAAACTACAGAAAAAAGTATATGAAAAAATTAGCTAAAATAATCCTCTATTGTAACTTTATTTTCCAACAATACTCATTTTTTGTCTAAAAACGGAGATCACGAAATAGACTCTAAAGTGACTATATCAATAGGTCAATCGACTCATATTTGGTCTAAAAGGACACCAAGACATTTGTGTTTGTATGTTGTACATCTCTACCCAACCAATCCTTGTTAAAGTAATGTTCTGGGAGCAGAAAGACCAAACATGATTAACCAGGCTAACAATTTTGACAAATTTCACGTGTTGCGGGGAAAGCATGTCTCGGAGATTTTATAAAATATAAGGGGTCGAGTTGTGATTAATTAAAAGTTAAGATGCTAATAGGACATACTCCGTATGATATACGGACTACATCAGGCTCTAGTTGGAATCCGGAATAATGCCCGAACCGATCACATCGGTCATCGGACTATCAATTATCCAGTCCCCGATCGTAGAGGAGTGGATAGGCTTTTGGGTAGTTTGTGGATAACTAATTAACGAGTCCCTATTAACTAATCTTCTATTTCCTCACTCTGAAGCTCTAACCTTTGAGCACCAATGGCGACCTCTTCCGCAGCCGCTTCTTTGTCGTCATCTGTTTTTATCCCAACTCCATTTCGGAAAGATCCATCTAAGCCCAGGTTTGTGAAAATTCCCAAGAGTAAGAATGTGTACAAAACACATCTTAGGACGAATACTCTAATTCTTCAACATTTGGAATGTGTAAATAATAGAACGAAAAATCAATAAAATACGGAGTACTGTATATTTTATTGATAAAATTGAGAAAAAATTATACGGGGTAATAACTACACTTTCTTTTATTTTATTACTACATGATTAAGTGCATGAAATCAAAAGTTCCTTATAAAAAATAATTGATAAGGTTGATAAGTTACAAAGGGTTACAAAACGTGCTCTAAATTATGCATAATTGATGGTATTATTGCTGGTCCACCTCAATTTATTTTTGATACTGTCACTCGGCATGCCCCTAATCCCGAGTATCATTCTTGTCTTAAAATTGACCAAACTGTGCGTTCATGGTTATTTGCTACTTTGTCTCGAAATATTTTGCTTGAAGTGCATACTGTTAGTTCTTCTGCATTAATTTGGGAGCGCTTAGAAACCCGTTTTATGGTTGCGTGTATTGCTCGTTCTATGGAGCTCAAGAGACATTTACCTGCTTTAAAGAACAAGGAGGACCAATCCATGGAGGATTATTTACATGAAATTGTTATTTTGACTGATGCTTTAAATTGCATTTACTCACTGATCACCAATCGGGAGTTTCTTCGGTATACCATCCAAGGTCTTGGTCTTGAATATGAGTCAGTTATCTCCTCTTTATGCTCTTTCCGGATAGTTTTACCTTTGAGACCCTTCATCCCCAACTCATAGCATTGGAACAACGTGCCTTATATCTTCGGTCTCAAAATGTGCATCCGGGACATCAAGCTTTTGCTGCTCAAGATGTTGTTGTTGCTGCCCGTCCTCAAGGCCAAGGGGGTGCTCCTCCCCGCGGCAATGGTGGTCGCGGTTACAGGGGTGGTCGAGCTCGTGGTCACCTTGGACGTGGCAGAGGTTACGGTCAGCAGGGATACGGTTACGGCGGTTAGCAGGGGACTGGCTATGGCAGATAGCAGCATCCGGCACCTCCCGCACATGGCCAGTACCTGTGGCAGCAGCCGGGTCCTCCTCCGATATGTGGTGTGGCTAATGCGGGTTTCCAAGGTATGTCTAATAGTCATTATGGAAGAGTTTTATATGATATAAATGCATTATCTACTTTTGGTACTCACCTTTACTTTGCAGATTTTCCATCTCTTGAGCAAAATTATCAGTTCCCACCACCACCTGTAGTCTGTCAGCTTTGTTTTTCCCCAGGTCATTCTGCCATGTCGTGCTCTCATTTCACAAATTCATCTGCTCCGGCTCTCGCGGCTATCCCTACGGGCGAGGCAAACACGACTGTTTGGTATTCTGATTCAGGTGCCTCAGCTCACATGACCCCACATGAAGGTATCTTAACTAGTACATCAGTTTACTCTGGTCCTTTTTCTGTTCGTGTTGCTAATGGTCATAATCTATCTGTATCTAATGTTGGTAATGTGGGCTTATCTACTAATAGTCGCCCTCTTAATTTAAAATCAGTCTATCATGTTTCGCACCTTCATTATAATTTATTAGCAATTCAACGGTTGTGTGCGGATAATGATTGTTCTATTATTTTTAATATAAAAAAATTTTGTGTTAAGGACAATCACACGGGAGCCACCCTCCTCCAGGCCTCCACTAGAGACTCAGTTTATCCTTTTAGAGCAGTCTATCAGCCACCTTCATCTCTTGCTTTAAAGACTACACTTGTTTCGGGTCCTATTTGACACAATCGTCTTGGTCATTGTGGGGATCGTGTGTTATCTACTCTTAGGAAAAATAATTTAACTTCTAGTACTAGTACTTTTTCCCATAATTGTGTTTCGTGTAAACTGGGCAAGTCCCACCGCCTTCCCTTTGAAGATGTTATTCATAATTTTACTGCACCTTTACAATTGATTCACTCGGATGTTTGGCAATCGCCAGTTTTATCTAATTTAGGTTTTATATATTACATTTCTTTTATTGATGATTTTTCCCGTTTCACTTGGGTTTACCCGATGCATAGGAAATCTGAGGTGTTTAATCATTTTTTCAATTTTCAGAGGCTAGTTGAAAATTTATTTAACTGTAAAATTAAATGTTTTCAAAGTGATGGTGGTGGTGAGTTTGTCAATTCCTCTTTTCAAAATCATTTTCTTAAATGTGGTATCCTTTTTCGAAAATCTTGCCCAGATACACACGCGCAAAATGGTGTGGCTGAACGAAAACATAGGCATTTACTTGTGCTTTCTCGCACCATGCTTATCGAGGCTCAATTACCTTCCAGTTTTTGAGTTGATGCTTTATATACGGCCGCCTATGTTATTAATCGTTTGCCGTCACCTGTCTTGCGTGGTCTGTCTCCGTTTGAGATTCTTTTTCAAAAATGACCTAATTATAGTTTTCTTCTTATTTTTGATTGTGCATGTTTTCCAAATATCATAGCTAGTTATTCAAATAAATTGTCCCCACGATCCATTATGTGTGTGTTTATCGGGAATGCTCCAGGTTATAAAGGCTATAGGTGTCTTGATCCCCGAATAGGTTGTGTCTATATAAGCAGAGATGTCATTTTTCTTGAAACATCTTTCCCTATCCTACCCTATGCCAACCGTCTTCTACAACCTTCGTACCTGCAGCATTGCCGTCCTGGCCTCTCTCCCGTACCATACCCTCACCACCGACCACACCTCTGACATCACCCCTCCCACCTTCAGCCGACATGGCTGATCCTCCCAGCATCTTACTGCCCAGCCAGCCATCTTCTTGTATGCCCTATCCGCCAAACTCACCAGATGCCACCCCTCTTCACAGCCCACGGACCAACCCATGGACCAGTCCACAGATCTGCCCATACCGTTATCCAACAGCCTTCCCGGGTGGATACAAGTTTTACACCACCAGTCAGCCTGTCTCAAACTACCCATTCCGACCTCGTGGCTCCTAATGTCCATCCCATCCGCACGAGAGCTAAAGATAGTATTTTTAAATCAAAAACTCTTTTTAATTTAAACACTTTAGCTCTCCCTAATGATCCCACATGTTTTTCTCAAGCAAACAAAAGTTTAATCTTGTGGGCAGTTATGGCCGATGAATTTAATGCTCTCATATCCAATCATACTTGGGATTTAGTGCGTAATAGGGCATAGTCACCAAACAAAAAATGTGGTCGGTTGTAAATGAATATACAAAACTAAGTACCGCTCAGATGGGTCAGTTGAGCTGCACAAAGCTCGTTTGGTAGCTCAGGGTTTTAGCCAACAGGCCGGAATGGATTTTTCAAAGACTTTCAGTCCGGTGGTCAAACCCACCACCGTTCATCTTGTTTTATTTGTCGCTGTTTCTTTGGGTTGGACGGTTAGGCAATTAGATGTGACAAATGTCTTTCTCCATGGTCAATTGAGTAAAGAGGTGTACATGCGCCAACCTCTAGGTTTCATTCATCCCACTTATCCCTCTCATATTTGTCGTCTTCGCAAGGCTCTATACGGATTGAAACAAGCTCCCGGAGCTTGGTTTCATCATTTCAGTGGTTTTTTACTTTCTCATGGCTTCTCTCAGAGTCAGTCTGATTCGTCTATATTTACTTATCACTCCAGTCCAGTGTTAATTATATTCTTCTGTATGTGGATGATATTCTCATCACTGCTAGTTCATTATCTCTGGTCACTCAATTTATTAAATTATTATCAAGTTAGTTTGCAATGAAAAATCTGGGGGGCATTCATTATTTTTTGGGCATTCAGGCCAGGCGTACATCCAAAGGTATGTTCCTCTCTCAGCAAAAATATGTGTCTGACCTTTTACACCGTTTCCATCTTCACACAGTCAAACCAGTCAAAACCCCTCTCCCATCTCGCATTACTTTGTCTCTCACAGATGGATATCTTCTTAGTGATGGTACTGAGTATCGTAGTATGATAAGTGCATTACAATATCTGACTATTACTCGACCTAATATTACTTATGCCCAATGTTCTAAAAGGCGCTAGGCGCTAGTCGGGCGCCAACCCAGCGCCTAGGCGGCTAGGCGGGCGCCTAGTCGGAGACTAATCGGAGACATAAAAATTACATTTTTATCTATATTTTTGCATAAATATGATAAGTAATATTTTATTTTTGTGTATATAAAGTATATATATACTTATACATTACCAAATATGAATGATAGAATTATCACATTTAATCATACGTAATATATGATAACTAATCACTTAACTTCATTATGTTATAAATATAAATAATGATAAAATTTAGGTATACATACAAACATGTATAGTTTTATCTTAATTTACAACTTCATTTCTTTATATTCATGGCTAAAGTTAAAGTATGTATATTGCTTGGAAAAGTAAAATTAAAAAGTAAAGTAATGTTCGGCGAATCTAGACGGCCTAGGCGGCCAATTAGGCGTTCTAGGCGGGTAACTAGGCGCCATAGGCGGCCGACTAATTCACGTAGGTGGCAAACCAATTAGTCGGAGCGCCTAGATGAAAATCGGGACATCCGACCACCGCCTAGCGCCTAGGCGGGGACTAGTCGGGCGCCTAGAATGATTTTTAGAACAGAGCTTATGCCGTAAATTTGGTTTCTCAGTTTATGCATGATCCACGTACTACTCACCTTGCTGCTGTCGAGAGAATTTACATATATTTGCAACGCACCTTGTCTCACGGTCTTTGGCTTCGAACAGGACAAAGCATCTCTGTTATTGTGGCATATTCAGATGCTGATTGGGCTGAGTGTCCGGATTCCTGTCGCTCCACTACAAGTTATGCCGTGTTCATTGGTAGTAATCTTGTCTCATGGAGATCCAAGAAGTAGCCTACCGTGTCCAAGTCTTCTACAGAGGCAGAATACAGAGCAGTGGCGTACACAGTCCATGACACACTATCCATTCGGTCCCTACTCATCGATATGGGCATACGCATCACTGCACCTGTTCAGTTATTTTGTGACAATGTTTCAGCCTCTTATCTTGCAGTTAATCCTATTCAGCATGACCGCAACAAGCACATCAAGATCGATTACCATTTCGTTCGGGAACGTGTAGCACATGGCGACTTGACTGTCAAATATGTTCCTACTCAGTATCAGTGAGCTGACATATTCACTAAAAAAATTATCTAGTCAGCGTTTTGAGTTTTTACGTTCCAATCTGCACGTGATTTCCCGTGCACAGATTGAGGAGGTTTAATAATGTAATTACAAGGACTTGTTGTGTGTAATTACTCTTAATATTCTTATTGTAAATACAACGCTAGGCTCCCTAATGGGTTAAGCCATTATTCCACAGGGAGTTGCTCTGTTGTGGAATAATGGCTTAACCCATCAGTGAGCCTAGCGTTGTATTTACAATAAGAATATTAAGAGTAATTACACACAACAAGTCTTTGTAATTGCACTATTACACCCCCTCAATAAGTGTGTTGTCCCGGTCAGGAATTTCTGTGGCTATGATAGCAGAAAAATCCAAAAAGCTACAAATCCTAGCAAGTTCTAAGAATCCAAAAGCACTGATGGCACAATAGCAATCAACGTCCAAACTCCAAACTCAAAACGTGAAACAAACAACCAGTGCAAAAGACGAAGCAATACGACGCATAATAAAAAATCCAAGCAAAAGAGAAAAACAAAGCTGTTAAATGCTTCTCACTAGTTTTTTCTATATTTCAAGGAATTATTGTCCAAAATAGGACTAAATTATTGTGTAAATTCCAAAATAGGAGTAGATATATTTTTATTCTCAAATAGGATTACTGTTCCACTTTTACCCCTTTTACTCGCTCGGCTTCCAACCTTCGCACATGAGCCTCTCCTTTCCACGCATCAGTACACGCCTTCTCTTCTTGGCAGATCCAGATCTATTTTTCTTCTTCAAATTTTAAATAATTCTCTGTGCATCAACTATCTTCTCCGATCTACTCATATTTCAGATTGCAAGATGATGAGTTTTCTTTTCCGCTCATCTTCTCCGACTGAAAACCTGCAACAACGAATTTCTGGAAGTGGTGAACAACTCCGGCGACCATTGGCTGGCGGCGAGCAACAGAGGTGAGCAAGGGTTAGCAGAGAGGGTGTGAATAGCAAATCTGATCAAGATTTGTTGCCGAAGTAATGAAGCTTGTTGTTCCCCCTCCTTCCTCCTCCTCTACTGTTTTTCTCTCTTCCCCTCTTCAGTTTTTGTTGCAGGTCCAATGCTTGGTCGGTTTCTTCTTTACACGTTAATGCCAAATTTATTCTGCAAATGCCATAAAATTGGCATTATTGCTCTCTAAAAAAAATTGTGTTTCCCTTTCAAAATGCCATTCAAATGAAATTCTCGATTGATTATGGCATTCTGAGATAAATGTTGGCAACAATGGTGGTTGCGGCCAGAGATGCGGCAGCTGAGACCGGATCTGCAGTGGCGGACACCGGATCGGTAGCGGCGGCGGTCTGATTTGTAGGGGCAGCATTCGGCGGCTAGAGGCGGCCAGATCTACGGCTCCGGCGACCTGATCTGCAGTGGCGGCGGCTACATCTGCAATGGTAGCCATTTTTAGGTCGAGGCGGTTGCCGGCGAGTGGCGGTGGCCGACGAGCGGAGGTGGCTGGCAAGCGGCGGCCGGCAAGCGGAGGTGGCCCTGCGAGTGGCAATGGTCCGGCTTGTGTCTGTTGCAACATGTTACCAAGCTTCAAGGGCATCTTTGTCCAAATACAATTAATAACTCCTATTTAAGGAATTTTTAAACTTTAGTCCTATTTGGGCAATTAATGATTAATTTACTCCCATTTAGGGAATTCTCCCATATTTCAATGGTCGCGCTATCGTAGTAAAGTATGGAGCGGAACAAAATACATATCATATCATATTGTCATAACATACATGTCTTCCATATCACTCATGTCATGGAAAATGGATGACGATGTACAGCGGCGGACACGTGAATTTCCGATAGGAGGGGCAACCATGTAAACAAAACACATTCAAACAGGGGCGGAGCTAGAGGGGTGGCCAACCGGGCCACGGCCCGCCCCAAATTTGAAAATTATTTGTATTTTTAGGCTAAAAATTTATGTGAAAAAAAAAAAATATCTGAAAAATTCTTTGTACCGGCCCAGCCCAACCTTCAATCCTTACGCCCCTGCATTCAAACACACATATATTAAAATTTTGGAGTAAATATACCGAGAGAGAAAATTTGGGTGGGTGGGGCCTTCAGTTATAATGGAGATACTTTTTTACCAACAATTTATATTTTAAGAAAACTTAAATCAAAATTTGTTGACAACTCATCTCATTTACTCCTACAAGATTTATAACTCTTATTTTTTCACTCCTGCATTGACTTATCCCTAAGGTATATAAATACGTAGTAACGCATACATATTTCTTTGCCGTAATCATTTACTAATTAGATACAAATAACATTTTCATTCATAAAGTCATCATATACGTAGTAATTAAGATCAGGCAAAGCTCATCTCATTTAGAGTACACACTATCATTCGATTGGTTAAAAAATGATATCTACCTATTGACTGAAAACAAGATTACTTTCCACACCACTTGATCAGTTGATCTGATGGAAAAAAACACTTACTTTCAAAAAATCTGTTCTAAGCTATATATCAGCATATCTGCATATTCAATCATTAAACTTATAAAGAGAGTGACTTTGATCTGGACAAGGTGGATTTGATGAATTTGATACAATCATCTATGGCTTCAGCTCTGTGATGGTCTGTTCCTATTGAATCCCGGCGTGTAGCTGCAAATGTACATGGACAATTAGTACTTCCAGCCACCATCAGCTGCTGCCTTGATGATCGGCTGCTGTACTTCGATGAAAATAATGAAGAAGATGATGATGATGAAAATGACGATGATGAGTCGAGTTTGCGGCATTTCACGGGAGAAATGATCCGCAAAGTGTCCGCCATGCTTCCGCTGAAGCGCTTGAGATAATATCGAAAAGGATGAGCCGATTCCGGTGATGCTCTCTTAGCCTGCATCTTTAAGCTGCCAGTTCTGGTGTACATTATCTGTTTCTCGGACACTGCCTTTATTCTCACTTCTCTTCCTTTCAACATATTTAATTATCCTATGATCTCTGTATACAATTTTTTGAATTCTCAAAGCTAAGTGAGAAAGACATACAGTGGAGTGACATATATACAAGTATTGGAGAACAAGGGAGAGAAAAGGGGAACAACAATGATGGAAAAGTGAGGGACAAAAAGGGCACAGAAATTTTGAACTTTTGTGATACCAGAAGACCAAACACATTGTCCACCCTACAATGCTTACAAGCTACAACCATGACCTACAGTCCACTAAAGAAGAATTGTTTCAGTACCTAATTAAGTACCTGTTTGGTTTTATTTACAGAGTATTCTCTCATTCCTGCTTTGTTTACCTCATTTTGTGCCAAAAACATTTGCCCCACATCATATTGGCTGTGTCTGCAATAATTCAGGCTTTTACTCATACAGAGATAAATGAGTCTAACATATGCTATTCTAGTTACTTTTTAAGGTAACCAAGAAGTAAAGTGGTGAACACAATGGAGAACAAGGCTGTTTAAAGGTGAACAAATTCCAAATTAAGTGGCTTTCATGTTGTTCTTTTAAGCTCAATGCAATGCTTTCTTCATCACTTTTAACTTTTGTGATGGCATTAGTGATATCATTATATACGAGGACTATGAGATCTTGTGGAGTATAATTTTATTGATCATAATCGAGAGGATATAGATCAAAACAAGAATCGAGAGTACATTATTTAAACGTAATAAAAAATCCTAAACTAAATTATTTTGTGATGGCATTAGTGCTTCAAATTAAGTTCCGAATTAGTCGATTATATACGAGGACTATGAGATCTTGTGGAGTATAATTTTATTGATCATAATCGAGAGAATATAGATCAAAACAAGAATCGAGAGTACATTATTTAAACGTAATAAAAAATCCTAAACTAAATAAAACCATTTACAACGCAAAATCTCTGTCTCAGAAGTAACTTAAATCTAGTTGTTCAACTCGATTTCAATTAGAGGAACAAAATCTAGTGTCTAATCTAGTGTCTAATACTACATTCATCCTCCTAAGAATTGCATAAGAGGATGTGGTGCCATTTTTTTTCAGAAAAGTAGAGTTATGTTATTGATTTGAATCGAATAAAGTAACCACCAATTAGAACCACAAAAACATTACCAAATATGGTATGACACCAGTGCAAAAGGAGAAATGTGATAATCATACCAAGAAGGATGAACATTAACATGATATTTTCACACTGATGTCATTCATAATACTAAGAGTCCATTTGGTAACACTATAATTTATTGAATCGGCCGATTCTGGTGAAATTGATTGCGTTCTTGTTGAAGTGGCTAAATCTGTTGAATTATGAAAAATTATATTCAAAATATATTTTAATAATAAAATTAAAGAGAAAATTATATTAAAAACTAGTTAAAATGATCGGTCTGAAAAATAACTCCAACCTTAATCATTTTTGTCTAAAAACGGAGATTCCGAAACGGGCTCTAAAATGGCTACATCAATAGGTTAATTGACTCATATTTGGTCTAAAAGAACACGAGAGAGACATTTGTGTTTCTATGTTCTACCAATCTTTGTTAAAGTAATATTTTGGGAGCAGAAAGACCAAACATGATTATGAACCCTACTAGATTAACCAGGCTAACAATTTTGACAAATTTCACGTGTTGCAGGGAAAGCATGTCTCGGAGATTCTATAAAATATAAGGGGTCAAATTGTGATTAATTAAAAGTTAAGATGCTAATAGAAAATATACATCAGGCTCTAGTTGGAATCCGGAATAATGCCCGAACCGATCACATCGGACTATCAATTATCCAGTCCCCGGTCGTAGAGGAGTGGATGGGCTTTTGGTATTTGCGTAGGCTATGGATAACTATTAACTAAATCAGAACTGATCATCTCTTTCCTCACTCTGAACTCTGAAGCTCTAACCTCCGAGCACCAATGGCGACGATCTCTTCCACACCAGCTTCTTTTTTTTTATCTGCTTTTATGGGAGTGTTTGGAACTGATTCTGCTTCTGCTTCTTTTTTAAAAGCAGAAGCAGAATCAGAATCAGTTTTCATGTTACCTCCCAGCTTCTAAAAAAACCGATTCTGAGAGTAAATTATTATAGCTCCAGAAGTGTTTCTGGAATTTCACCCAAACACTCCAGCTTCTGCTCCCTGAAAGAGCAGAATCAGTTTTGAGAATCAGATCCAAACACTCCCTATCTTTACTCCACTTCGGCAAGACCATGTAGACCCAGGTTTGTGAAAATTCGTGAAAGAGAAAGAATGTCTACAAGACACATCTACGAATAGGTAAATTATATCCTACACCCGGTTGTACGGTTCTCACCGTACAACCGGGTATTTTTGCAATTAATTAGGAGAGTTCGCAGAACTGATTTGGTGTCCAGAGGTAGAGATCGGTGGATTGAGAGTCTTCTGGGAACTGATCGATGATTAGGATTCTGGGTGTTGATGCAGGAGACGCTGGACGGATGTTGCTGCTCACCTGCTCGCTCGCTGATGCCCTGATGAAGAAGAATCAAGTTGTGACGGTGTGGCCTTCTACAGCTGGATCGATGTCCTTAGACTTGAGTTTGCTGCTCTTATTTTTTAGTTCTCAATCCCCACTATGACAATTTCTAGCTATATTTTAATAGTGTGTGGGGTTTCAACTTGTATTTCTGACCAGAAGACAACATGTTATATTGAAAAATTGAATTTCTTTTTAAATCTAAATGAGTATAATGCATAAAAGTAATGAACATATATAAATGAGTTTTTAAATGTTACGATACTCATTATGTAAGTTATATATGTTCATTTGGTACTAATATAATGCTCATTTTGAAATATTATATGAACGTATATTTCAAAAATATCATATTAAATTAGATTCACATTTGGTCGAACTGATTATAGATACAGAAGCATATATATCATAATACTCAATGACATATTTACGTGATTCTAATACTTGATAGAGTATGTGTTGATACTCAATGAAAATATCTTTATTTTCAACTAACAAAGCTTACAATTTTCATACCAATGCTCATTTTGTAAGTTGTATTTGCTCATTGGATACTATTGCTATGCTCATTTTTAAAAATATCATATCAATACACATTGCATGAGTGTCATATTACATTAGATTGACATATTGAAAGTGCAATGAAGATTTGATTCAAAATAATTCTACCTCTTTCAATTTGATTAATCATACCCAGTTGCGATTCTAATACTCAATTTAGAAAGTTTGATGCTTAATGAAAATGTTTTTAATACTCAACTAACAAAATTTATGATTTTCATGTCATTGCTCATATGGTAAATTATGTATGCTCATTTGATATTGTTTTTGTGTTCATTTTGAAATTTTATATCAATGCATATTTCAAAAGTATCATATTCTGCATTACATTAGATTCACATATGAGTCGATTATAGATATGAGAGTGCAAATCATGAAACTCAATTGTATGTTTTTTAATACTCAGTACATGCAGTTTGATGCTCAATGAAAATGGTTTGATACTTAATTAAAAATATTATGAGTTATGTATGTTCAATTGGTACTCATGTTATGCTCATTTTCAAAATGTCATATTAATGCTCACTTAATAAAAACCACGATTTTCATCTCAATAGCGGAGGTTTGATGTTCAATTAAAATGTCATGGTGTTCAACTAACAAATTTTACGATTTTCATATCAATGTGCACTTTGCAAGTTATGTATGCTCATTTGGTATTGATGTTATGCTCATTTTTAAATGTCATATTTCAAAAATATCATATTACATTAGACTCACATATTGAAATTAATAGGAGTGAATTATAGATATAATTTAATAAGTTTTTATAAAAGAAAAAATACGAAAAAGAAAAAAAATTAGAAGATATGAAGCAGAGATTGTGATACTCATTGTTACCCTCCTAATGCTCAATACAACAGGTAAAATACTCACTAAAAGTACACTATTGCTCATTTTAGTGGAGGCCGTGACTTTTCACTTAAATTACAAGAATGCCACCGAATCTTTTTTGGCCCATATTAGTTATTTGGTTGTGTTCCTTAGTTGGGTCGGGTGTACGTACACCTGGTTGTACCATATAGGCACTCTCTAAGAATACGTACAAGTTTGGGTTTGTCATTTTTATTACGGAGTTTGTCATTACACTAAACCGTGGGATTGTTAGTGATTCTAGACTCAGGTCTAGACCGGTTGAGGCAGTTTTCCCCAAATTGTATTTAATTGTGTACAATGGTTCATAGGAATATATATCTTCACATTTGCTACAGATGGAAGTTGAGAGTATATCTTCATCATGTTGGCATTCAAATAAACAAAAAAGGAAAATGGAAAGTAACAATACAATCTTTACACGGTCTTCATTTAACGGTCCCTGTTATCAAAAATCTGTTAAACATCCCAACTTTCCATGCCATCTTCAATAAACAGTCCCGACTCGAGAGTGACCGGATGGAGTAAGTTTTTATATTTAGAATTACCAGTAACACAGACCGTTAAATGAAGATCGGGTAAAGGTTGGATTATTAATTTCCACTTTTTTTAAAAAAAAAATATGACTGCCCTAGCCGGTAACAAGTCTTCGAGACTGATTACGGAAGATGACATGCAAAGTTGGGATTTTTAATGGATTTTCAATAACAGGGACCGTTAAATGAAGAACACGTAAAGGTTGGATTATTATTTTCCATTTTTCAAAAAATTAATAATTTATATGTTAATTAGTTTGTGCTCCTGAATATGTGCCTAGATTATTGAGTGTCTTCAAGGATTATATTGAATGAATTTTCTTGCACCTCAGGCATAGGAGACAAATATCAATTCAAAAGTAAACTTACATCATCCTTACGTAATTCAAATAATTGATTTCACCCTTAGGAATTCCAACATCTATCAAGTTTGGAAACTATTCCGTAAATAAAATGATGACACCCCATCCTTGAGGGCGCCCCAACACCGACCGGACGGCACGAAGGGGGGATGTAAATTGGACTATAATCACAATCTGACAGATAGAGAGTGGGGCTCTGTCCCCGGTACTTGCAGAAGCCCTATGCATTTTTCTGCATAGTAACCCCTCATCGCAGTTGCCGAGATTCGAACCCGAGACCTAACTCTTGTGGCACTCCCTCGCTACTAGTTGAGCTACGCCCACCGGTTAAAACTAAAGTATGGGTAAACTTTTTATAGTGACTAGCTCCACCGCTTTCACGGCCCCTTACCCCAGAAACCCAACTTTGACTTGGCCCTACAGGTTAGTATACGCCGCTTGGCCCTACCACTTGAAGGTTTTTTGGGGGAGCATAGTTCCACTGGTACTAGTGGGACTCGAACACGAGACCTCTCCTATGCAAGGATAACCTCCTTTGTTGGTTGAATAACATAACTCAAAATGAAATTTTAACACTATTCCAAGTATTTTTCATAAGAGCACATGGTAGTTACGGTACCAGTGAAAAATCTAAAAAAGATAATCTATTATTCAAAATACCTCAAACTTTGAAATGGTGTGTGATAAACACCTCAAACATTAATACGTAATTTAAATACTCCAAACTTTATATAAAAAGTTACTACCCCCGTCCCATATTGGTTGTCCACTTTCAATTTGGTACGATTATTAATAAAGTGGTTGAAAAGTAAAAGTTGTGGTTGAGATTTGAGTAGAATAAAATGAAATGATAAGAACCACATATTTCTTGCCAAAAAAGGAAACAAGAGATTCATTTTGGGACAACCCAAAAAGGAAAGTAGGACAACCAAAATGGGACGAAGGGAGTATTTTAATACCATAATCACATATTACTTCTTTCAAAAATGAAAATGTATGGTGTTAATTGCATAGCTTAAAATAAATTGATAATGTTGCACTTATATAGTGTGGGGGTAATACTATTTATTTTGCAATGAAAATTTAGAATGTTAATTGTATCTTGGTGAATAATACATGACCATGATGCTAATATAACTTTTTATATAAAGTTTGGAATATTTAAATTACATATGCAAATTTGGGGTGTAAATCCCACACTCCTTAAAATTTTGAGTATTTTAATTATTTTTGTAATTTATACCTTCTTAGCATTTAAATTCGTCCTTTTTAGATATATCTACACTTGTCTCTTGAGAACATAAACATAAAAGAATTCTTCAAATTAGGCAAGCTTCTTGTAGCTCCCAATATCTTTGACATGAAGTCTGTATTCATAAGCTTTTAAGATTAAACAAAATTAAATGTGCTCAATATCGAAATTCTAAATTATCAGTTTTTCAAATTCAAAATAAATCGTATAAAATTGAATTATAGAATTCAATAAAACTTTCATATAATTACAAAAACATCAAATCCTGATACAGTCCCACACCGGTAAATTAAGAAACACTAGAGTGCTATATTAAGCTTCGGGCTACTCCTCCTAACAGGTTGATAAAATATGTTAAGATCGTGAGTCGAAACTCGAAAGGGTAAGTTAAGTCGGGTCAAAGTTATTGATATTTTACATACAATTTTTATAGAAACATGACTAAAATATAGGGAAAATTCTCTAAATAAAAGTAAAAAAGTTTTAAAATTTTAAAATAGGATTGACATGCTTTTATTCCCTAAAAATGAGTAGTTTCTGCCAAGATTGACATTACCAAAATTTAAACATATTTTTTTTTCAAACTTGATAGAAATTACTCTTATTTAAGGAATAAAAACTTGAGAGTCAAATTTTGCAATTTCAACACGTTTTTTCAAACTAGTATAGATTAAGTACAAATTATATACATGTTATTGGACTACATAAGTATTAGTAATGTATTACATTTAGTACATATTAACAAATTTGTGTTTATTTATTTGAATACACATTAAGTAAAGAGAATGTATTTTGGTCATCATTAGTTAAAAATTAATTACTCCAAGAGTCCAACTATATAACTAATACATCGTACTACCTTCATCCCAAAATGATGGTCTTGTATTTCGGATGTCCCAAAATGATAGTCGTTTCCCTTTTTGGTAAGAAATTAAAGTACATTACTATTTTTACGTCTCCTTTTTAACTAACAGTAAAAGTAAAGGAGTGAACAATACAATAAAGTAATGTTATATGAGTCTTTCTACCACTCTTTCTTAATATTTGAACCCAAAAAGTATAAGATCATCAATTTGGGACGGAAGAAGTAATTAATAATTAGAAATTACTCCAGTCATTATGGGAACAAGTAGATGAACTAAGTTAAATAATCAAACTAGGATGATTAATCTCCATTCTCCAATAGTCCAACTTAAATTAGGTCAAACACTGAACAAGAAAACAATTAAAACACCAAAAAAGCAATTAAATAAAAAATTGATTAATTAAATAAGTATCGCTTAGTGGAGGTGGAATTTTGGAAAGGGTGCAAAACTGCAAACCCAGCAACCGAATGTTCATCCTTTCAAAATTCAAACTGAATTTAATACGAGAATAATGCGCAGTATAAAATAATATACGGAGCAATAATACGAGTTTTTTCTAAATAAATAAATATTTCCGAAAATAGTGTTGGGTTAAAAGTATTTCCCAAAATGTTATTGGATTAACCGTAGTTAAAGAACCGCCACGTGCGGCTAGGGCTGGGCAAAAATACCGAAAAATCGGTATACCGCATTTACCGTACCGAAAAATACCGCAAAATATCGGAATATTGGTATACCGTCATTTTCGGTACGGTATCATACCGTACCGATTTATTTCGGTTCGGTAACGGTAAATGTTTTCAAATACCGCGGTATACCGGTATAATACCGTACCGACTCCCTACCCAAAAATTACTTCAAATTCTAAAATATTGTAAAAGTCCATTACAATTTTGAAGCTTAAACTTAATACTTAGGCTGGTTTCAAATATCAAAATACAAAAATAAAGGCCCAATTTCCCAAACGAAGTTTTGTCTGGTCGTGAGGAGGGGTGATAAAGTCCCACACCGGTAAATTAAGAAACATTAGAGTGCTATATTAAGTTTCGGGCTACCTCGAATCTTGACAAATCCAAACCAAACTGAATTTACTCGAACTGAATCAAATCAAAACATAATATAGTTTTTATTTGATAGCCATTCATCTAAATAGTTTCAAATCGAATTGAACCAAAAACTCATACAACCGAACCTAAACCGATAAAACAGAATCGAAACTAACCTGCCCACCTGACTATATAATTTTTAACAAACTAGAGATCGAGATGGTATGGAGTGTAACTTTTTCCTCCTCAAGCTGATCAACTACTCATTCAAGTCATAACTTCGACTTGGGGCATGCTTGGCATGAGTATTTGAAAAGATATTTTTGTAAACTTTATAGTAAATGTTAGCTTTTAGTGATTGCAAGTATCTTAGAGCATCTCCAATGGTCAAATGTGCACGGTGCACACGTGGCATGAGAAATAGCCACATAAATATTAGTCAATATATTCTTTCTCTCCTTATTTGAATGATTTTATACAGTTTTGGTAAGTTTTTCTCTACAATGTCAAGGAGACCGTCTAGATGTTGACATTGTTGTTGACATTGCAGGGAAAAACTTACCAAAATTGTATAAAATTATTCAAATAAGGAGAGAGATAATTTATTTGCTAATATTTATGTGGTTATCATTCATGCCACATGTGCACCGTGCACATTATAGCATTAGAGATGCTCTTAATCACTAAAAGCCACATACTTTTTTATGTCAAGTTGTTGTGACTTATTTATGTCAAAAGCCACATACTTTTTTCAAAAGCTACTAAGTGTAGTTTATCTAAAAAGATCTTTTCTTTAAAAAAACTCGTAATTGTCATTGTGTCAATCATACAACCAGATATTTTTATAGACTTTTTAAATACTATATAAAATCTAAAAGGTATGAACTTATGTCTAACAAACACTAATCTACGAATATTGAGGAAGAACTAGAGTCGACTCTCATTGCTCTAAATTGCAGCCAGCCAACGAGCTGAGTTTGAAGACCAGATAAAGGTATTGGATTTTAGGGAGTGTTTGCAACTGCTTCTGCTTAAAAAAAAAGCACTTTTGGAGAAGTAATGAAAAAGTGATTGATAGTAAAAGTTGATAGTGTTTGAGAAAAAAGTGATTTTGAAAAGTAAAAGTTGGTAGTGTTTGGTAAAATAAGTGCTTTTTGTGTAATAGAAAAGGGAAAAACACTTTTCACACGCAAGCCGAGAAAAAGTAAAAATTGGTAGTGTTTGGTAAATAAGTGCTTTTTAAAGCCAAAAGCTGAGAAGTGCTTTTTTTTAAGCAGTTGCAAACACTCCCTTATTAATTTGTTTTAAGTGTCCATATTTATTTACATTTTAGGAATAATAGTTGGGTTGCCTGGGTGATTAAGAGTCTGTTTGGTGCAACTGAAAGTAGCTAAATCGATTGAGTACGATGAAATTGATGAAATTAAGGTTGAATATGTTGAAATTGATGAAATAATAGTTAAATCTGCTCAAATGTGAAAAATATACATTTTAAATATTCTTGATTGATAAAATTAAGAGAGAGAAAATGAACAACATGTAAAATTGATCATCTATGGTACAATAATTTTAACTACGTGCCTCTTTATTGAGCACGTAGCTCATTTCAGCCGGCTCATCAATTAAGAAAAGTACTCGGTATTAACTATTTCAATTTAATTAAGAAGTACCAAGTTAAAATATAATTTGTGATTTCTATATGGTACACATTTTTAGCATTCAATTTTAAACAAATAAGATGAACTTAGAGAAAGATCTTTCTAAGTACATCAGTACGTGTATAGATTTCTACATAATTTTTTTATTCAGGTTTTTATTCTTGAAATTAAATAATTAATATGTTTAATTCTCAATCTTATACTCCATCGTTTCATAAAACTTGATCATATTGACTTTATTGATCAATGATGGTCAATTCATGTTTGATCATTGATATTTTCAATATGAATCTATTTAAAACATGAAAATTATATGAAAAAGTTATTTGTTAAAAATATTTTCATAAAAGTATAAATTATTAACTTCGCACAAATATAACAACCAATGTCTTAAAATGCACTAGGCGTTAATCGGGTGCCAGTTCAGTGGCTAGCGCCTGGGCGAGAACTAATCGGACACATATGAATGATATTTGTATCAATATTTTTACATAAAAATGATCAGTATTCTTGTGTTTAATTTATGTGTGACTATGTGTACACACAATAACATGCATGAAAGACAATGTAACATTTAATTAATGGACTTCATTAATTAAAAAATATAAATGATAAAATTTAAACATATATATAATCCTCAGTATCGTATTAGTTGCAACATTAGAATTTATACACTATTCATGTACTCTACTTTGACTACATTTTATTTATTTATGTATGTGAATTATTATATTTTTGAAAAGTATTGTGGAATTCGGCTCATTACAAAGTTTCATAATCCGAATTTTCAAAATTGTTTTACTAATAGAAAATTAAATATAATGATGGCCAAAGTTACGTTGTGCGTTGACAAATGTGAAAAAGAGAATGTTGCAACTAAAAAAGAAAGGAGGGGATAGTTTTTACTGGTTTCTATTTAAATAGCCCGTAAACCCCAGTTTTAGGTTGGACGGATTTTAGAGACAAGCCTAGCTAGGAACAAATTTCTTCTTTTGTTTTCAGCATTGGATCTTCAGAGTTCTAGGATTGTTTGTGAGTTCTTTCTCTCTTTTAATTAATGACAATTATTCTTACTTAAGTTACTTTCCTAATTTTGTTTTTTTGCAGGACTTTCCTAATTTTGTTGTTAATTCAATAATGAATTTGACTAGATTTAATTAGGGATTGGGATTGACGAAGGGGCGTAATCATGATCTAGGGTTTTATTCTTGGTTGATTAATTGTATGATTATTATTTAATTTGTGCGTGAATAATTTGATGTTAACTTTTGTAACCTTGACCGGCCTCTAGGATTATTATTGTGCATAGAAAAATTTAAGGGAAATATAAATTATTGGGTTATTTTCACATACCTCCCCTGAGGTATGGATAATTAGCACTTTGAGGTAAGTTATTGATATATTATTGAAGTGCCCCCTATTCTCAATCTTATCACATCTCAAATAGATAAAAGGAAATAATCAAAAAGTATTTTGTATGAATTATGACTGTATCAGCGAATGCAAAATTTCGTCTTCTGATACCTTTTTTTTTTTGTTTTTTTTCCGTTTTTTTATTTCACTCCCCTTTTGATGTATTTATCTTAATTAATTCCTTTTTTAAAAGATATTTTTTCAGTCTACCTTCTTCTATATTTTCTTTTAACTTCCACTTGTTTTTTTTTATCTTTTTTCTTATTCTTTCCATTATAATTCTACCATTGATATATTTCCTCCCTTTTCTGAATGATAAAGTTAATAAAAAAAGAAAGATCTTAAACATGCAGAAGTATAAAAGAAAGTACACCAGAAACTAGTGTGAGAAAAATATCTTTTATGTAAAACAAATTAATCTTAAAAGTAACACTTAAAAGGGAAATAAAATATAATATGGGAAGAAGAAAAAAGAAAAAGAAAAAACTGTAGTGGGAATCCCGCCCTAAAAAAACTGTCCTTATAGCATGAAAATAGAATACATACATGGAAATAAAAATAAAAATTAGAAGGCGCAAAAGGATTCAAAAGCACCAATTCAAGAAATAAAAATAAAGAAATAACTTCTATGGAGAATACTGAAAAAAGATGTATGAGAATAGTATGAGAACATCGATGAAAGTTGAGATTTTTCATTTAATAGTTTTTAAAGAAAAAATATAAAATCTGAAATAACATATCATCAACTAGTTAGAGATTAAAGAAAGAAGGTGAGCAAAAGTGAAACTATTTCGATTTTACGAGCGATGACCAAAGATATGTGATATAATTATTGTCAATTTGTCCAACAACAAATACTTTTTCCGTATTTTAAAGTTCGCTACACTTTCTCATTTAGAATGTATTTAAAATTTTGCTACACTTTTCTTTTGTGGTAAGTTTTTCATCTAAAATTACTCAATTATTTTTACTTTTTCTATTTTATCTTCTCTTTCATAATTTTCTACCTTATCTCTTTCTTTTTGTAAACTATTCATAACCTCTACTATTTCTTCCTTAAATATTATTGATGGAGTATATGGCCCGGGAACCCCTGGCCCACAGACTCCTACTAATCTATCACAAGCCCAACAAGCCCAAGGAGCTCAGGAGGCCCAAGATTCGGCGGCCCAAGTGTCAAGAAGCCCACAGTACACACAGGGGTGCCTTCGGCCTCCTTGGCCGAAGGCTCCAAAACTCACAGAACCACCATGTCCGACCATGCGAAGCTACTAGGAGAAAACGGCAGAAAAAAGGAGCCCTCGGCACCAGGGAAGCCCTCGGCTGAACCAAGCCTTCGGCTACACAGGGCCTTCGGCCACACAAAGCCCTCGGCTACGCGAGGAGCCTTCGGCCATACATGAAGCCCTCGGCCATACATAAAGCCTTCGGCCATACATGAAGCCTTCGGCCATACATGAAGCCTTCGGCCATACATGAAGCCTTCGGCCATACATGAAGCCCTCGGCCATACATGAAGCCTTCGGCCATACATGAAGCCTTCGGCCATACATAAAGCCCTCGGCCATACATAAAGCCCTCGGCCATACATGAAGCCTTCGGCCATACATGAAGCCTTCGACCATATATGAAGCCTTCGGCCATACATGAAGCCCTCGGCCATACATGAAGCCTTCGGCCATACATGAAGCCTTCGACCATATATGAAGCCTTCGGCCATACATGAAGCCCTCAGCCATACATGAAGCCTTCAACCATATATGAAGCCTTCGGCCATATATGAAGCCCTCGGCCATACATGAAGCCTTCGGCCACACAGTGCCTTCGTCCACACGAAGCCCTCGGCTACGCGAGGAGCCTTCGGCTAAACGGACTCAATCATCGAAGATTCCCTTTGGAGACAGCCAACCACCGCATTTAATGCGACGTCACATCCACCCACCGCATTTAATGCGGGGAACGTGCGATGGCCGGTGCCACCCCGATTGATGTGACCCCTCGGCCGTTGGATTACTGACACGTGTACTCTCATCACATTCATTGCTGCTATAAATAGCAGCCCTTATTCTCCTTGTAAACCACGCTGAGTTCATTTAATAAATCGACTCTCTCTCCTCCTATTTTGCTCTGACTTCTCTCTATTTATTCCCACAATAACCCCTCGGATAAGATACCCCCCGGGTAGATTATCCATCATTTATGTCAAAACCTAAAGTGATTTTTAAAATACGGAGGGAATATGATATTTTTATTAATGTAAAATACGAAGTAGTGTTCATGATATTTTTATTAATGTAAAATACGAAGTAGTGTGCATTTAATGCAGTATACGCATTGAGATTTGATCAAGGCTATTCAATTATTTTCTTTAATCTATTTGAGATTTGGTAGAATCATAGGATAGTGAACTAGGGAGCACTTCAATAATATCTGCATAATCCATCTCAAAGTGTCAAATGTTCATACCTCAAGGGAGCTATCTAAAAATAACCCATAAATTATTCTAGGACACTTTCATGCACACTTTGTCACTCGCTAAGAAATTAGCATGATCAAGGAGTCGTACGCTCGCTCGTTTATGTGTGTACACACAGTCACACATAAATTAAACACAATAATACTTATCATATTTTGGAAAATATTGATAAAAATATCATTCATATGTGTCCGATTTGTTCTCGAAAGGCACTAGCCGCTGGACAGGCACCCGATTAACGCCTAGTGCATTTTAGAACATTGGTTATTATATTTGTGCGAAATTAATAACTTTTATACTTTTATGAAAATATTTTTAACAAATAACATTTTCATATAATTTTCATATATTAAATAGGTTCGTATTAAAAATATCAATTATCAAACTTGATCATCATTGATCAATAAAGTCAATATGACCAAGTTTTATGAAACTATAGAGTAGGGGTGTTTGGTAAATGGCATTTCAGCCGAAAAATGACGGTTTGACCACTTTTAGCGTTTTCGATAAACGGAAAAAGTTGGTTGGTAAATAGTTGTTCGGCATCAACGTTTTGGACGGAAACGCTGAAATGAAAATGCTACTAAAAGGAGAGTTTTGGGTTGGCGTTTTGAAAAATAGAATTTCTACTAAGTTTATGGTCAATCAGCTAAATAACCAAACATTTTCTGACAACCTGCCAATTTGTTCCGATAGTCAACCCCGCTGACAGAAACCGCTATTGACAACCCGCTAACATAATTCGCTATCCGTAAACCGCTGAATGCCAAACACCCGTACGCCCAGTATAAGATTGAGAATTAAACATATTGATTATTTAATTTCAGAAATAAAAATCCGAATAAATTTTTTATGTAGAAATATATTATATATACATGTACTTGGAAAGATCTGTCTAGGTTCAACTTATATGTTTAAAATTGAAAGCTAAAATGTGTCCATATATAGAGACCACATATTATATTTTAACTTAGTTCTACTTTAATTAAATTGAAATAGTTAATACGGGGTACTTTTCATAATTGAGCCGGCTGAAATCAAATGAGCTACGTGAGCACGCAGCGTGCTCGTTAAAATTTTCGATCTAGGGTACCTTCAACAAAAAAAGAAACTTTAATTGCACTTATTTTGATTACTACATGATTCAGTGCGCGAAATGGCCGGAAAGTTACATTTCTGTTAATAAAGTAATCGATAAGGCTGATAAGTTCAAAGAGATTTATTAAACTGGCTCTAAATAAGGCGACAGCTATATTACTGATTACCATGAAAGAGAGAGTACATTAGTACATGTTAACTTTTAGGTAGATTCTATGGTACCCATAAGGTATCATACCATTGTCAACATGGATCAATGAGAATGTAGCAGTTCACTTATTTAAATCTAAATAAAAAATAATAAAGTGGTGTGGTCCAATCAAATGAATGATAGGTACGTATCCCATATTTTAGAAAGGTACCGAGTTGTCACCTTTTAGTTTAATAAACCATCACTATTTCAACAACTTACGGAGTATACTGGGGCGGATCTACATGTTCTTCAATGGGGGCACATGCCCCCAATAAAATGTGAAATTTTAGTGTTATTAAATTGTATTTTAATGTTAAAAGTGGAAGTGCCCCCATTAAAAAATAAGGATGCCTCCAACAAAACACTCACAATCCCACGTCACTAAGTTTTTTTTAAAGAATCCTACGTCACTAAGTTGATCATCCAAAACCCACTAATCAATTAAAGAATTTTCATATTTTATTCGGCTATTTTTTGTTAGTAATCCTCGCATTTTATTTTTGCATATTTTATAAAAATATGACTAAAATAAGTATCAGCGTTTTTATCTTGAGGATATGTATTCTTGATTTTTATTTTCCAACTAAGAGTACTCGGAAAAATCTTCATTAGGGAAATATGTTTACATGTACCCTTATTTTGGAAATAAGATTAAAGACCGAGTACCTTTCCTCCGAAAAATCATGTTACTACGAGTATAATGTCATGGTTACTTAAGCGTAAAAAAACGCATATATTACTATGAAAAGTTATATATTCTAAATATTAAGCTCAAATATTTGTATGTGCGCGAGCGTGTGCGCGTCTGCGCATTTATTTAAAAAACAATTACATACTTATGGCTAAAATAAAGGTATTTTACAAGAATGTGACATCTTAAATGTCATAATTAATTAATACACTTAAATATGGAATAAGTAATTGTTAAAATAAATGTGTGTGTATTGAGCTTAATATTTAAAATTGGACGAAAACGTTGAAATGAAAACGCTGCTAATAGGAGAGTTTTGGGTTGGCGTTTTGAAAAATGGAATTTCTACTAAATTTATGGTCAAACAGCTAAATTACCAAACATGTTCTGACAACCCGCCAATTTGTTCTGATAGTCAAACCCGCTGACAGAAAGCGCTATTGACAACCCGCTAACATAATTCGTCAACCGCTGAATGCCAAACACGCCCAGTATAAGATTGAGAATTAAACATATTGATTATTTAATTTCAGAAATAAAAATCTGAATAAAAATTTTATGTAGAAATATATTATGGCTATGTTTGGCACACAAAAGGCTCTAGCTTCTAGCTTCTATATTCTTTAAAAAGACCTTAAAAGACTCTAGGTGTATGTTTGGCATGACATTTTTTAAGAGCTTTTCAAAAATTAAAAGATCTTTTTTGAGATGCTACCGGGTGTAGCATCTGAGAAAAGCTCGTGACTTTTGGTATTAATTAGTCCTAACAGCTTGTATACCAAACCGAACTAAATCAAATAGTCAGTTTTTTACCAAACAGCTATCACCTTTTCTTTTTAAGATCTTTTCAGTCACTAAAAACTAACAGTTACTAAAAAGTTTGTAAAAGTATCTTTTTAGCTAGTTGTGCCAAACAGACCCTATATATACATGTACTTAGAAAGATCTTTGTCTAAGTTCAACTTATTTGTTTAAAATTGAAAGCTAAAATGCGTCCATATATAGAGACCACATATTATATTTTAAGTTAGTACTACTTTAATTAAATTGAAATAGTTAAAACGGGGTACTTTTCATAATTGAGTCGGCTGACAAATGAGCTACGTGCTCAAAAAAGATTTATTGAGCCCGCTGAAATCAAATGAGCTACGTGCTCAATAAAGAGCACGCAGCGTGTTCGTTAAAATTTTCGATCTATGGTACCTTCAACAAGAAAAGAAAGTTTAATTGCACTTATTTTGATTATTACATGATTCAGTGTGCGAAATAGAAAGTTATCTCTCTATTAATAAAGTAATCGATAAGGCTGATAAGTTCAAAAAGATTTATTAAACTGGTTCTAAATAAGGCGACAACTATATTACTGATTACCATGACAGAGAGAGTATATTAGAACATGTTAACTTTTAGGTAGCTTCTATGATACTCATAAAGTACCATACATTTGTCCACGTAGATCAATGAGAATGTAGCAGTTGAATCATTTAAATCTAAATTAAAAATGATAAAAGTGGTGTGATCCAATCAAATGAATGATAAGTATGTATCCCATATTTTAGAAATGTATCGAGTTGTCACCTTTTAGTTTAATAAACCATCACTATTTCAACAACTTACGGAGTATATGATTAAATATTCAACCAAAGTTATAGTTTAATGTTGAAAGTGAAACAAATTAATGCTATGTGATCAAATTCAAACTAACTTAAAATGATTATCCAAGTTAATAAGGTGTATGGAGTATATCTATGTTTTGATAATTTACTAATAATATTTTACAAATAGTTCAAATAAATAATCATAACTTATGATTAGGCAAAATCTTATCCACTCATTCTAAGTACACGTTTTCTCTCAACAGGTTCAAATCAATTTCCGCACCATTCGATCATAAGTTCATAAGTTGATCTGATCGACTGATTCCATAGGCAATTTACATACAAATTAATTGTTCTAAGCTAATTAGGAGCTATGAATTAACAATAAACCCTATCTAATGGCCCGTCATATAAAATCAAATATAAGAAGCGAGTGACTTTGATCTAGACAAGGAGGCGTTGATGAATTTGATGCAATCATCTATCGCTTCAGCTCTGTGATCGTCAGTTCCGATTGAATTCCGGCGAGGAGCGGAAGCTGTACACGAATAATTGCTTCCGGCCACCATCCCCTGCTGCCTCGATGATTTACTGCTGTAGTAAGATGAAGACGAAGATGATGACGAAAACGATGATGAAGAGTCAAGTTTGCGGCATTTCACCGGCGAAATCATCCGCAGAGCCTCCGCCATACTTCCGCTGAATCGCTTGAGATAGTATCGGAGAGGATGAGCCAATTGCGATGACGATCTCTTCGCCGGGGCCTTCAAGCTGCCATTTTTGGTGAACTTGATCTGTTTCTCGAACAATGACTCCGTTCTCTGTTCTCTGCCACTCAACATCTTTGATTATCCGATTATCTCTGTATACAGTTTCTTATGAATTTAATTTCTGGAAGGCGAGTGAGGAAGACGTAGAGTGGAGTGACATATATATACAGGCATTGGAGGAGATGGAAGATAGAAAAGGGACCAAAATGATGGAAAGGTGAGGGACAGAAAGGGCACAGATCTTCGGAGTTTTGTGATGGCAGAAGACCGAACACATTGTCCGCCCTACAATGCTTCTGCTCTGCTTACAACCATGACCTACATTACAGGTCAGAATTATTTGAGTACCTAATTCAGTACGTTTTTGGTAGACCATTCCTTCTTTCAGCTTTTGAGATACGAGTAGATATTGTTTACAAAGTAATCTCATTCCTAATTTGTTTGCCTCAGTTTGTTCGAAAATATATAGTGAGCATTCTAGTGTGTTTCATACATCTACTTGATTTTCTCGAGTAGATATTGTTTACAAAGTAATCTCATTCCTAATTTGTTTGCCTCAGTTTGTTCGAAAATATATAGTGAGCATTCTAGTGTGTTTCATACATCTACTTGATTTTCTCGAGTAGATATTGTTTACAAAGTAATCTCATTCCTAATTTGTTTGCCTCAGTTTGTTCGAAAATATATAGTGAGCATTCTAGTGTGTTTCATACATCTACTACGTACTTGATTTTCTCGAGTAGATATTGTTTACAAAGTAATCTCATTCCTAATTTGTTTGTCTCGCCTGGTATGAACTGATCTGATTTGGTCCGGTAAATGTGTGGTCTATGTGTATTTTATAATTATGAAAGTGTGATTTGGTCTGGTCTGGTTAGGACCGAAAACAGTCCAAAAGAAAATAGGCTCAAAATATTCACCACATCTCATATTTGGTTACATTTATGGAAACTCTTCCTACTTTCGTCCCAAATTGATTAGCAAAGTAAATTTTTTAGTCAAAAAGTTTCATTTTATTATTTTAATTAGAAAATCAATTTTTAATTATATTCTAATTTGGATTTTGTAATTTTATAGAGATTTTAATATAGTTTCTGAATATTTAAATTTTAATAAATAAAAATTGATTATTAATAGGCAGGATTATAAATTTTGATGGTGCTATGCAAAATAATTTCAAACTTAAATTTTTGTAGAAGTTGCTGAAATGATTGCGATGGCATGCATGATCTCTTTTTCATAAAAAGAATGTCCTTTTAACTATATATGGGGTGAAAGTTTCATTCTTTTGTGTATCACATTTTTATTATATTGAATTGGTAACTACTAGTTTGACACATGTTCATAATGTAATACTCCGTAGTCTAATTAAGATGGGATTAGCTCATTCTAAACTTTGTATGATACATATATATGTCGAACCAAGGGCGGATCTAGCTTTGGCATCCAGGTGGAGCAAAAATTTAATGAAAAACATGTATTCAAAAAACATTTATTCTACCAACAAAATCAAGACAAAAATAAAGATTATAGGAATAAGAGTTTTCATTAAAGTCAAATACAAAAACACCATAATTTTACAACTGTTCTCTACGGGTTTTCATCGATTGATATCGTTTGATAATGACATCATTGTCAATTTTCAAGAAGATGTCTTTTTCTACATAAATAAGAAGTCTATCATTGAGCCATTCATCAGTCATCCGGTTGCTCAGCCTATCTTTCACAATATTCATTGCTGAAAACACTCTTTCAACACTAGCGGTTGCAACAGGAAGAATCAATGCCAATGTCAACAATTTGTAAACTAAAGGAAACACCTTGTGCTTCTTAGTTTCTACCAACTTCTCTGCAAGGTCACCAAGTCCTTTGAGGTCCTTAAATAAAGCATTAGAGCGCACATCAAAGATATAACTCTCAAGTTGATCGGCTAGAATACAAACATCTAATGGTGAAAAATCCCGAGGATAAAACTCGGCTAATTTAAGCAATTTCTTCTTCTCAAAAGCAGAAAATGAATCTCGTGGAGATAAGCAAGCAATGCAAAGTAGCAGCTCTGTACTAGCTTTTGAGAACCGATCACCCAACTCTTGCAATTGCAAATCAATCACAGCACAAAATAGATCATAGCGATAGTGATGCAAATTGGTAAGAGTTGGTCCTTTACGTACAGGGCGACCTCGAGAATCAAAACGGATGAATGTCTCATTCATGTTTGGGATAACAATTGAATGTTCATCACAAAAAGTACAAACATCCTCAAACAATGAATCCCATCCGTCATCTCTAGAAGCTTGAAGTCTGTACCTGCAAACTCTAACAAGATCCATTGCATTGACAATATCTTGATCACGCCTTTGTAAAGCATGTGACAACTCGATTGATATTCCCAAAACAAATTTCATCATATGCAAATTCAGGACAAAATCAAAGGAATGCATCATTTTGAGTAAATACTCTATCTCCACCTTTTGCATAGACGTAGTTACCTCATCATCGTGTATCACATCAAGAACATCACCAAAAGCAGAAAACATTGAAATCAAGCTCACCAAAGATCTATAATGTGAATCCCAACGTGTATCACCCGCACGCTGAAGGCTAGATTCTTGGTTAAGACCCCTTCCACTTGAAATTCTACCACTTTCAAGCGCTTCAACAATGAAGTTCAATTGTTTTTCACGAAGAATGTCAGAACGTTTACATGAACCTCCAATAACATTTATCAATTGAGCAACAACACGAAAAAATTCAGCAATGAGAAGATTCTTTGTTGCAACAGCTACAAGGGCAAGTTGAAGTTGATGTGCGAAGCAATGAATGTAGTATGCATTTGGGTTCTCATTAAGAATAATTGTTTTCAACCCATTAAGCCTCCCTTGCATATTACTCGCCCCGTCATATCCTTGCCCTCTTAATCTAGATATGCTCAAGTTGTGTCTAGAAAATAGCGTGTCAATCGCTTCCTTCAGTGCAAGTGATGTGGTACTAGTGACATGCTCAACTCCAATAAATCGTTCTTTCACATGTCCCCTAGAATCAACATAACGTAATACAACAGACATTTGCTCTTTTGTTGATACATCACGAGATTCATCAACTAGAACAGAATATAAAGCATCTCCAACATCTTGAATAATAAAACTCACTGTTTCAATAGCACAAGCATGAGCTAAATCTTTCTGAATGCTATGTGCAAGAAGCTTACAATTTCCAGGTGCATTCTCCATTACTACAGAAGCTATCTCAGCATTATGATCTCTTAAAAATTCCATGGTCACTAGAAAATTACCTGGATTTAGAGAGTCTTCAGATTCGTCATGACCCCGGAAAGGTAACCCCAACCTCAACAAGTACCGGACACAATCAAGAGATGCTGTTAGTCGAATGAGATAATCATTCTTCATCTGCATTGATTGGTTGTCCAAAATTGTCTCAATATGTGCATTTTGGTTCATCAGTGCATCACAACTCATTCGAGCTTGATTGTGCTCACTATCATGCTTTCCAACATGAATATTGAGTTTGGACTTGTCTTTCCAACTGTTAAATCCCAATGAAACAAATACACCTCCTCCTGATTGTTTCCCTTTGATGGGTTTGAAAAGATAACAATACAAACAATAGGCAGCATCTTTAGCTATGCTATACTCCAACCATTCATGCTGAGTAAACCAAGTGGGAACAAATCTTCTTGATTTATTTCCAGAAACCATCTTCATTGGGAAGTCATGTTCAAAGGGTTGACAAGGGCCTTTCTGCAAATATGCTCTTCGTACTTGATCTATGATATTTGGATGATACCTTGAGATCGGTATTCTCAATCCAGGGTCAGATATAAGTTGGCAAGAATCAAACTCATCAACGGTGACTGCAGGTTGTAGGATATTTACGTTGTTTTGTTCGCCATTTGTTGTTGAATTTTCTTGAACTGTAGTTGATGGCACTACAATTCCGAATGAGCTACTTCCCTTAGCTTTTTCTTCAACAGGGTAATATCTCTTCATTACCTTTATTGAAAATAATGGGATGACTAATTACTATACTAATATTGATTAAATTAATAATTAGATTAATAAGAACATGTACAAACAAAATCATACTATAAATGATGATTAGAATTTACAAGTTTATAGACAATCATAAATAAAGTAGATTAAGAGAATTGAAAGTATATAATCAAATGTGGGGTAATTAAACCATCAATTGGGTAAGATTTATGTATAATAGTTGGCTACTTTAGTTTTCTTCCCCAACCGATACGCTATAGCCTACAAGCAATGACTTTTTAAAACCACATACATAATCACATACATAAACCACATACATACTGCATAGTGCATACATCATGATGATAGGCTATAATTCTTCTCGAAGCAAAGTTGTAATTTAGTCAAACTTGAATTAAAAACACAATAAAATTAAAAAATTATATAATATACCTGTTAAGAACTTAGCAGAATAGCAGTGACTTAGTTAGGGCCTAAGGCTTAGCGTGCCTGAGCCGCTGAGCGGCGAGCGTCTGAGCCGCCGTGCGCCTGAGCGGCTGAGCTCCGTGCGCCGTCCCGTCCGTCCGGCAGCAAGATGGAGGAGCCGACCAGGGGCGGATCTAGCTTTGGCATCCAAGTGGGGCAAAATTTTAATGAAAAACATGTATTCAAAAAACATTTATTCTACCAACAAAATCAAGACAAAAATAAAGATTATAGGAATAAGAGTTTTCATTAAAGTCAAATACAAAAACACCATAATTTTACAACTGTTCTCTACGGGTTTTCATTGATTGATATCGTTTGATAATGACATCATTGTCAATTTTCAAGAAGATGTCTTTTTCTACATAAATAAGAAGTCTATCATTGAGCCATTCATCAGTCATCCGGTTGCTCAGCCTATCTTTCACAATATTCATTGCTGAAAACACTCTTTCAACACTAGCGGTTGCAACAGGAAGAATCAATGCCAATGTCAACAATTTGTAAACTAAAGGAAACACCTTGTGCTTCTTAGTTTCTACCAACTTCTCTGCAAGGTCACCAAGTCCTTTGAGGTCCTTTGAGCGTTGATCACATGAAAAAAGGAAATTTTATTGAAGATGAGTAAAGTACATTAAAGGAAGAGAAAAGCAACGAAAACAGAAATGACAAAAAGAAAATAAACATAAAAATGTCCCAACCAGAAGTATAAATAAAAGGACCACTCAAGAGACTCAAATAGCTCAATCATCCAGGTAGAATTCCACTCGAGATTGGGATCTAGTCCTCATGTTGTGCGATCGCTGGTACTTTTTCCTGTATAATTTAAGTTGAGTGTTTAAATTCGTTGTAGGCAAATAATTGTCCTTAGTGATCAACTTTGCTTTATTACAAATATCCCTATTTGAATCAAGAGTCCCAAAGATCTTCCATTGATGATAAAGGGGCTCTCTTCTCGCTATCTGAAGCATGGCCTAAAAATCATCCTCTGAATATGGATAACCATGCCCACTCTCATTGTCTAGTGTTAAAAAGTGTTGATTACCTGTAAAATCATCTTTATTGGAGGCAATATAAATTAGCATTAATTAGTATTTTTTCTTCGGCGAGTCTCTTAACTTGGGATTCACGATCACCCAAAAAGAGGCAATGATCCTTTCAAATTCTCTAATTAAGTGGCTCCATAATATTATCTACACTTTGTTTCTTTGAGAAAATAAACATAAAAGCTAATTTTTCAAATTAGAAAAGCTTCTTTAATTGTTTCGCTCAATATCTTTGACATGAAAGTCTGAATTCATAAGCTTTCAAGATTAAATGTCCTCAATTTTACTATAAGTCCAATTCTCAGTTTTGTAAAGTCGAAATAAATCGAATAAAATTGAACTATACATTTCAATAAAAAATAAATTTAATTATAAAAACATCAAATCTACACCGAGTTGAATTTACCCAAACTAAACCGAATCATAACATTATATGGTTTCAAATCGAATTGAACCAAAAACTCATAAAACTTAACTGAAATCTATAAAATAGAATTGAAACCAATCTACCCACTATGATTATATAATCTTAACAAACTAGAGACCAAGATTTGAGGACAATCCAACTTGTTCTGATTGAGATGCAACAAATCAGATGCAATGGAGTGTAACTTCTTCCTCCTCAAGCTGATCCGCTACTCGTTCAAGTCTTAACTCCGACTTCGGGCATGCTTGAAAATTGTTTAATAAAATTGACTGTTTGATTTAGTTCTATTTCACATAACAAGTTGTTGTGACTAATTTATGTCCAAAGCCCGACATAATTCTTTCAAGAGCAACTTAGTGTAGCTTCTAAAAAAATCTATTTGGTACAACCGGGTGTACGTACACCCGGCCCAACTATGGAACACAACCAAATAACTAATATGGGCCAAAAAAGATTCGGTGGCATTCTTGTAATTTAAGTGAAAAGTCACGGCCTCCACTAAAATGAGCAATAGTGTACTTTTAGTGAGTATTTTACCTGTTGTATTGAGCATTAGGAGGGTAACAATGAGTATCACAATCTCTGCTTCATATCTTCTAATTTTTTTTCTTTTTCGTATTTTTTCTTTTATAAAAACTTATTAAATTATATCTATAATTCACTCCTATTAATTTCAATATGTGAGTCTAATGTAATATGATATTTTTGAAATATGACATTTAAAAATGAGCATAACATCAATACCAAATGAGCATACATAACTTGCAAAGTGCACATTGATATGAAAATCGTAAAATTTGTTAGTTGAACACCATGACATTTTAATTGAACATCAAACCTCCGCTATTGAGATGAAAATCGTGGTTTTTATTAAGTGAGCATTAATATGACATTTTGAAAATGAGCATAACATGAGTACCAATTGAACATACATAACTCATAATATTTTTAATTAAGTATCAAACCATTTTCATTGAGCATCAAACTGCATGTACTGAGTATTAAAAAACATACAATTGAGTTTCATGATTTGCACTCTCATATCTATAATCGACTCATATGTGAATCTAATGTAATGCAGAATATGATACTTTTGAAATATGCATTGATATAAAAATTTTAAATGAACATAAAAACAATATCAAATGAGCATACATAATTTACCATATGAGCAATGACATGAAAATCATAAATTTTGTTAGTTGAGTATTAAAAACATTTTCATTGAGCATCAAACTTTCTAAATTGAGTATTAGAATCGCAACTGGGTATGATTAATCAAATTGAAAGAGGTAGAATTATTTTGAATCAAATCTTCATTGCACTTTCAATATGTCAATCTAATGTAATATGACACTCTTGCAATGTGTATTGATATGATATTTTTAAAAATGAGCATAGCAATAGTATCCAATGAGCAAATACAACTTACAAAATGAGCATTGGTATGAAAATTGTAAGCTTTGTTAGTTGAAAATAAAGATATTTTCATTGAGTATCAACACATACTCTATCAAGTATTAGAATCACGTAAATATGTCATTGAGTATTATGATATATATGCTTCTGTATCTATAATCAATTCGACCAAATGTGAATCTAATTTAATATGATATTTTTGAAATATACGTTCATATAATATTTCAAAATGAGCATTATATTGGTACCAAATGAACATATATAACTTACATAGTGAGTATCGTAACATTTAAAAACTCATTTATATATGTTCATTACTTTTATGCATTATACTCATTTAGATTTAAAAAGAAATTCAATTTTTCAATATAACATGTTGTCTTCTGGTCAGAAATACAAGTTGAAACCCCACACACTATTAAAATATAGCTAGAAATTGTCATAGTGGGGATTGAGAACTAAAAAAACAAGAGCAGCAAACTCAAGTCTAAGGACATCGATCCAGCTGTAGAAGGCCACACCGCCACAACCTGATTCTTCTTCATCAGGGCATCAGCGAGCGAGCAGGCGAGCAGCAACATCCGTCCAGCATCTCCTGCATCAACTCCCAGAATCCCAGCCATCGATCAGTTACCAGAAGACTCTCAATCCACCGATCTCTACCTCTGGACACCAAATCAGTTCTGCGAACTCTCCTAATTAATTGCAAAAATACCATGTTGTACGGTGAGAACCGTACAACCGGGTGAAGGATATAATTTACCGATTTTGTGCGTGCAAATTTTCTTTGGTCATAAGCCGCCACTTCAAGTGGCGGTTCTTTAACTACGGTTATCCCAACAGTATTTTGGGAAATACTTTTAACTCAGCATTATTTTCGGAAATATTTATTTATTTAATACTCCCTCCGTCCCTTATAATACTCCCTCCGTCCCTTAATAGTATTTTGGGAAAAACTCCAATAATACTCCGTAACTTTAAAACATGTGATGCCGTTTCTTTTTCCTTTTAGTAACACAGCCAAACGTCATCGTTGAAGTAAGCCTATTAAAATGATTGGTCAGCATTTTAAAAGTCGAACATAGCAACACCATGGTGTGGGCCCCTTATGCAAAATGAAGACGCGAGTATAAAAAATGAAAATGACGAACGACAAAAAAACGAATGACAGCACGATCTAAACGAAGTTTTGTCTGGTCGTGAGAAGGGGTGATAAAGTCCCACACCGGTAAATTAAGAAACATTAAGTGTTATATTAAGTTTCGGGCTACCTCGAGTCTTGACAACTCCAAACCAAACTGAATTTACTCGAACTGAATCAAATCAAAACATAATATAGTTTTTATTTGATAGCCATTCATCTAAATAGTTTCAAATCGAATTGAACCAAAAACTCATACAACTGAACCTAAACCGATAAAACAGAATCGAAACTAACCTGCCCACCTGACTATATAATTTTTAACAAACTAGAGATCAAGATGGTATGGAGTGTAACTTTTTCCTCCTCAAGCTGATCAACTACTCATTCAAGTCATAACTTCGACTTAGGGCATGCTTGACAGTTTTTGAAAAGATATTTTTGTAAACTTTTTAGTAAATCTTAACTTTTAGTGATTGCAAGTATCTTAATAGAAAACTAATGTAGTAGTTTGATTAAAAAATAGAATGTTTGATTTAGTTCTGCTACAAATAACAAGTTGTTGTGACTTATTTATGTCAAAAGCCACATGCTTTTTTCAAAAGCTACCAAGTGTAGTTTATCTAAAAAGATCTTTTCTTTAAAAAAACTCGTAATTGTCGTTGTGTCAATCATACAACCAGATATTTTTATAGTCTTTTTAAATACTATATAAAATCTAAAAGGTATGAACTTACAATAATTTTAACGAGCACGCTACGTGCCTCTTTATTGAGCACGTAGCTCATTTCAGCCGGCTCATCAATTAAGAAAAGTACTCGGTATTAACTATTTCAGTTTAATTAAGAAGTACTAAGTTAAAATATAATTTGTGATTTCTATATGGTACACATTTTTAGCATTCAATTTTAAACAAATAAGATGAACTTAGAGAAAGATCTTTCTAAGTACATCAGTACATGTATAGATTTCTACATAATTTGTTTATTCAGGTTTTTATTCTTGAAATTAAATAATTAATATGTTTAATTCTCAATCTCATAAAACTTGGTCATATTGACTTTATTGATCAATGATGGTCAATTCAAGTTTGATCATTGATATTTTCTATACGAATCTATTTAAAACATGAAAATTATATGAAAATGTTATTTGTTAAAAATATTTTCATAAAAGTATAAATTATTAACTTCGCACAAATATAACAACCAATGTTTTAAAATGCACTAGGCGTTAATCGGGTGCCAGTTCAGCGGCTAGCGCTTGGGCGAGAACTAATCGGACACATATGAATGATATTTGCATCAATATTATTGTGTTTAATTTATGTGTGACTATGTGTACACACACAATAACATGCATGAAAGACAACGTAACATTTAATTAATGGACTTCATTAATTAAAAAAATATAAATGATAAAATTTAAACATATATATAATCCTCAGTATCGTATTAGTTGCAACATTAGAATTTATACACTATTCATGTACTCTACTTTGACTACATTTTATTTATTTATGTATGTGAATTATTATATTTTTGAAAAGTATTGTGGAATTTGGCTCATTACAAAGTTTCATAATCCGAATTTTCAAAATTGTTTTACTAATAGAAAATTAAATATAATGACGGCCAAAGTTACGTTGTGCGTTGACAAATGTGAAAAAGAGAATGTTGCAACTAAAAAAGAAAGGAGGGGATAGTTTTTACTATTTTCTATTTAAATAGCCTGTAAACCCCAATTTTAGGTTGGACGGATTTTAGAGACAAGCCTAGCTAGGAACAAATTTCTTCTTTTGTTTTCAGCATTGGATCTTCAGAGTTCTAGGTTTGTTTGTGAGTTCTTTAATTTCTCTCTTTTAATTAGTGACAATTATTCTTACTTAAGTTACTTTCCTAATTTTGTTTTTTTTTGCAGGACTTTCCTAATTTTGTTGTTAATTCAATAATGAATTTGACTAGATTTAATTAGGGATTGGGATTGACGAAGGGGCGTAATCATGATCTAGGGTTTTATTCTTGGTTGATTAAATGCATGATTATTATTTAATTTTTGCGTGAATAATTTGATGTTAACTTTTGTAACCTGGACCGGCCTCTAGGATTATTATTGTGCATAGAAAAATTTAAGAGAAATATAAATTATTGGGTTATTTTCACATACCTCCCCTGAGGTATGGATAATTAGCACTTTGAGGTAAGTTATTGATATATTATTGAAGTGCCCCCTATTCTCAATCTTATCACATCTCAAATAGATAAAAGGAAATAATTAAAAAGTAATTTGTATGAATTATGACTGTATCAGCGAATGCAAAATTTCGTCTTCTGATACCTTTTTTCTGTTTTTTTTTCGTGTTTTTTATTTCACTCCCCTTTTGATGTAATTATCTTAATTAATTCCTTTTTTAAAAGATATTTTTTCAGTCTACCTTCTTCTATATTTTCTTTTAACTTACACTTGTTTTTTTTTATATTTTTTCTTATTCTTTCCATTATTCTACCATTGATATATTTCCTCCCTTTTCTGAATGATAAAGTTAATAAAAAAAGAAAGATCTTAAACATGCAGAAGTATAAAAGAAAGTACACCAGAAACTAGTGTGAGAAAAATATCTTTTATGTAAAACAAATTAATCTTAAAAGTAACACTTAAAAGGGAAATAAAATATAATATGGGAAGAAGAAAAAAGAAAAAGAAAAAACTGTAGTGGGAATCCTGCCCTAAAAAAACTGTCCTTATAGCATGAAAATAGAATACATACATGGAAATAAAAATAAAAATTAGAAGGCGCAAAAGGATTCAAAAGCACCAATTCAAGAAATAAAAATAAAGAAATAACTTCTAAGGAGAATACTGAAAAAAGATGTATGAGAATAGTATGAGAACATCGATGAAAGTTGAGATTTTTCATTTAATAGTTTTTAAAGGAAAAATATAAAATCTGAAATAACATATCATCAACTAGTTAGAGATTAAAGAAAGAAGGTGAGCAAAAGTGAAACTATTTTGATTTTACGAGCGATGACCAAAGAAATGTGATATAATTATTGTCAATTTGTCCAACAACAAATACTTTTTCCGTATTTTAAAGTTCGCTACACTTTCTCATTTAGAATGTATTTAAAATTCTGCTACACTTTCCTTTTGTGGTAAGTTTTTCATCTAAAATTACTCAATTATCTTTACTTTTTCTATTTTATCTTCTCTTTCATAATTTTCTACCTTATCTCTTTCTTGTTTTAAACTATTCATAACCTCTACTATTTCTTCCTTAAATATTATGTCAAAACCTAAAGTGATCTTTAAAATACGGAGGGAATACGATATTTTTATTAATGTAAAATACGAAGTAGTGTTCATGATATTTTTATTAATGTAAAATACGAAGTAGTGTGCATTTAATGCAGTATACGCATTGAGATTTGATCAAGGCTATTCAATTATTTTCTTTAATCTATTTGAGATTGGGTAGAATCATAGGATAGTGAACTAGGGAGCACTTCAATAATATATGCATAATCCATCTCAAAGTGTCAAATGTTCATACCTCAAGGGAGCTATCTAAAAATAACCCATAAATTATTCTAGCACACTTTCATCCACACTTTGTCACTCGCTAAGAAATTAGCATGATCAAGAAGCCGTACGCTCGCTCGTTTTGGAAATGAACTAGAAGCCTATTGCATGTTATTGTGTGTGTACACACAGTCACACATAAATTAAACACAATAATACTTATCATATTTTGGAAAATATTGATAAAAATATCATTCATATGTGTCCGATTTGTTCTCGAAAGGCGCTAGCCGCTGGACAGGCACCCGATTAACGCCTAGTGCATTTTAGAACATTGGTTATTATATTTGTGCGAAGTTAATAACTTTTATACTTTTATGAAAATATTTTTAACAAATAACATTTTCATATAATTTTCATATATTAAATAGGTTCGTATTAAAAATATCAATGATCAAACTTGATCATCATTGATCAATAAAGTCAATATGACCAAGTTTTATGAAACAATAGAGTAGGGGTGTTTGGTAAACGGCATTTCAGCCGAAAAATGACGGTTTGACCACTTTTAGCGTTTTCGATAAACAGAAAAAGTTAGTTGGTAAATAGCTATTCGGCATCAACGTTTTGGACGAAAACGCTGAAATAAAAACGCTATTAACAGGAGAGTTTTGGGTTGACGTTTTGAAAAATGGAATTTCTACTAAGTTTATGGTCAATCAGCTAAATTACCAAACATTTTCTGACAACCCGCCAATTTGTTCCGATAGTCAAACCCGCTGATAGAAACCGCTATTGACAACCCGCTAACATAATCCGCTATCCGTAAACCGCTGAATGCCAAACACCCGTACGCCCAGTATAAGATTGAGAATTAAACATATTGATTATTTAATTTCAGAAATAAAAATTCGAATAAAAATTGTATGTAGAAATATATTATATATACATGTACTTAGAAAGATCTGTCTAGGTTCAACTTATATGTTTAAAATTGAAAGCTAAAATGTGTCCATATATAGAGACCACATATTATATTTTAACTTAGTACTACTTTAATTAAATTGAAATAGTTAATGCGGGGTACTTTTCATAATTGAGCCGGCTGAAATCAAATGAGCTACGTGCTCAATAAAGAGCACGCAGCGTGCTCGTTAAAATTTTCGATCTATGGTACCTTCAACAAAAAAAGAAACTTTAATTACACTTATTTTGATTACTACATGATTCAGTGTGCGAAATAGAAAGTTACATTTCTGTTAATAAAGTAATCGATAAGGCTGATAAGTTCAAAGAGATTTATTAAACTGGCTCTAAATAAGGCGACAGCTATATTACTGATTACCATGAAAGAGAGAGTACATTAGTACATGTTAACTTTTAGGTAGATTCTATGGTACCCATAAAGTACCATACCTTTGTCAACATGGATCAATAAGAATGTAGCAGTTGACTTATTTAAATCTAAATAAAAATGATTAAGTGGTGTGGTCCAATCAAATGAATGATAGGTACGTATCCCATATTTTAGAAAGGTACCGGGTTGTCACCTTTTAGTTTAATAAACCATCACTATTTCAACAACTTACGGAGTATACAGGGGCGGATCTACATGTTCTTCAATGGGGGCACATGCCCCCAATAAAATGTGAAATTTTAGTGTTATTAAATTGTATTTTAATGTTAAAAGTGGAAGTGCCCCCAATTAAAAAATAAGGATGCCCCCAACAAAACACTCACAATCCCACCTCACTAAGTTTTTTTTAAAGAATCCTACGTCACTAAGTTGATCATCCAAAACCCACTAATCAATTAAAGAATTTTCATATTTTATAAGGCTATTTTTTGTTAGTAATCCTCGCATTTTATTTTTGCATATTTTATAAAAATATGACTAAAATAAGTATCAGCGTTTTTATCTTGAGGATATGTATTCTTGATTTTTATTTTCCAACTAAGAGTACTCGGAAAAATTTTCATTAGGGAAATATGTTTACATGTACCCTTATTTTGGAAATAAGATTAAAGACCGAGTACCTTTCCTCCGAAAAATCATGTTACTACGAGTATAATGTCATGGTTACTTAAGCGTAAAAAGACACATATATTACTATAAGAAAGTTATATATTCTAAATATTAAGCTCAAATATGTGTATGTGCGCGCGCGTGTGCGCGTCTGCGCATTTATTTAAAAAACAATTACATATTTATAAAGGTATTTTACAAGAATGTGACATCTTAAATGTCATAATTAGTTAATACACTTAAATACGGAATAAGTAATTGTTCAAATAAATGTGTGTGCGTATTGAGCTTAATATTTAAAATATAAAAAGTTTTAACTATGAGATTGATTTTAAATATAATATATATTTGAAAAATATTTGAACTAAACCTTTTAAATGATGCTCCCAATAACCTTTTTTCCTGGATCCGTGGGAGTATATGATTAAATATTTAACCAAAGTTATAGTTTAATGTTGAAAGTGAAACAAATTAATGCTATGTGATCAAATTCAAACTAACTTAAAATGATTATCCAAGTTAATAAGGTGTATGGAGTATATCTATGTTTTGATAATTTACTAATAATATGATACAAATAGTTCAAATAAATAATCATAACTTATGATTAGGCAAAATCTTATCGACTCATTCTAAGTACACGTTTTCTCTCAACAGGTTCAAATCAATTTCCGCACCATTCGATCATAAGTTCATAAGTTGATCTGATCGACTGATCCCATAGGCAATTTACATACAAATTAATTGTTCTAAGCTAATTAGGAGCTATGAATTAATAATAAACCCTATCTAACGGTCCGTCATACAAAATCAAATATAAGAAGCGAGTGACTTTGATCTAGACAAGGAGGCGTTGATGAATTTGATGCAATCATCTATCGCTTCAGCTCTGTGATCGTCAGTTCCGATTGAATTCCGGCGAGGAGCGGAAGCTGTACACGAATAATTGCTTCCGGCCACCATCCCCTGCTGCCTCGATGATTTACTGCTGTAGTAAGATGAAGACGAAGATGATGACGAAAACGATGATGAAGAGTCAAGTTTGCGGCATTTCACCGGCGAAATCATCCGCAGAGCCTCCGCCATACTTCCGCTGAATCGCTTGAGATAGTATCGGAGAGGATGAGCCAATTGCGATGACGATCTCTTCGCCGGAGCCTTCAAGCTGCCATTTCTGGTGAACTTGATCTGTTTCTCGAACACTGCCTCTGTTCTCTGTTCTCTGCCTCTCAACATCTTTGATTATCCGATTATCTCTGTATACAGTTTCTTATGAATTTAATTTCTGGAAGGCGAGTGAGGAAGACGTAGAGTGGAGTGACATATATATACAGGCATTGGAGGAGATGGAAGATAGAAAAGGGACCAAAATGATGGAAAGGTGAGGGACAGAAAGGGCACAGATCTTCGGAGTTTTGTGATGGCAGAAGACCGAACACATTGTCCGCCCTACAATGCTTCTGCTCTGCTTACAACCATGACCTACATTACAGGTCAGAATTATTTGAGTACCTAATTCAGTACGTTTTTGGTAGACCATTCCTTCTTTCAGCTTTTGAGATATGAGTAGATATTGTTTACAAAGTAATCTCATTCCTAATTTGTTTGCCTCAGTTTGTTCGAAAATATATAGTGAGCATTCTAGTGTGTTTCATACATCTACTTGATTTTCTCGAGTAGATATTGTTTACAAAGTAATCTCATTCCTAATTTGTTTGCCTCAGTTTGTTCGAAAATATATAGTGAGCATTCTAGTGTGTTTCATACATCTACTTGATTTTCTCGAGTAGATATTGTTTACAAAGTAATCTCATTCCTAATTTGTTTGCCTCAGTTTGTTCGAAAATATATAGTGAGCATTCTAGTGTGTTTCATACATCTACTTGATTTTCTCGAGTAGATATTGTTTACAAAGTACTCTCATTCCTAATTTGTTTGCCTCAGTTTGTTCGAAAATATATAGTGAGCATTCTAGTGTGTTTCATACATCTACTACGTACTTGATTTTCTCGAGTAGATATTGTTTACAAAGTAATCTCATTCCTAATTTGTTTGTCTCGCCTGGTATGAACTGATCTGATTTGGTCCGGTAAATGTGTGGTCTATGTGTATTTTATAATTATGGAAGTGTGATTTGGTCTGGTCTGGTTAGGACCGAAAACAGTCCAAAAGAAAATAGGCTCAAAATATTCACCACATCTCATATTTGGTTACATTTATGGAAACTCTTCCTACTTTCGTCCCAAATTGATTAGCAAAGTAAATTTTTTAGTCAAAAAGTTTCATTTTATTAACTTAATTAGAAAATCAATTTTTAATTATATTCAAATTTGGATTTTGTAATTTTATAGAGATTTTAATATAGTTTCTGAATATATAAATTTTAATAAATAAAAATTGATTATTAATAGGCAGGATTATAAATTTTGATGGTGCTGTGCAAAATAATTTCAAACTTAAATTTTTGTAGAAGTTGCTGAAATGATTGCGATGGCATGCATGATCTCTTTTTCATAATAAAAAGAATGTCCTTTTAACTATATATGGGGTGAAAGTTTCATTCTTTTGTGTATCACATTTTTATTATATTGAATTGGTAACTACTAGTTTGACACATGTTCATAATGTAATACCCCGTAGTCTAATTAAGATGGGATTAGCTCATTCTAAACTTTGTATGATACATATATATGTCGAACCAAGGGCGGATCTAGCTTTGGCATCCAGGTGGAGCAAAAATTTAATGAAAAACATGTATTCAAAAAACATTTATTCTACCAACAAAATAAAGACAAAAATAAAGATTATAGGAATAAGAGTTTTCATTAAAGTCAAATACAAAAACACCATAATTTTACAACTGTTCTCTACGGGTTTTCATCGATTGATATCGTTTGATAATGACATCATTGTCAATTTTCAAGAAGATGTCTTTTTCTACATAAATAAGAAGTCTATCATTGAGCCATTCATCAGTCATCCGGTTGCTCAGCCTATCTTTCACAATATTCATTGCTGAAAACACTCTTTCAACACTAGCGGTTGCAACAGGAAGAATCAATGCCAATGTCAACAATTTGTAAACTAAAGGAAACACCTTGTGCTTCTTAGTTTCTACCAACTTCTCTGCAAGGTCACCAAGTCCTTTGAGATCCTTAAATAAAGCATTAGAGCGCACATCAAAGATATAACTCTCAAGTTGATCGGCTAGAATACAAACATCTAATGGTGAAAAATCCCGAGGATAAAACTCGGCTAATTTAAGCAATTTCTTCTTCTCAAAAGCAGAAAATGAATCTCGTGGAGATAAGCAAGCAATGCAAAGTAGCAGCTCTGTACTAGCTTCTGAGAACCGATCACCCAACTCTTGCAATTGCAAATCAATCACAGCACAAAATAGATCATAGTGAATGTCTCATTCATGTTTGGGATAACAATTGAATGTTCATCACAAAAAGTACAAACATCCTCAAACAATGAATCCCATTCGTCATCTCTAGAAGCTTGAAGTCTGTACCTGCAAACTCTAACAAGATCCATTGCATTGACAATATCTTGATCACGCCTTTGTAAAGCATGTGACAACTCGATTGATATTCCCAAAACAAATTTCATCATATGCAAATTCAGGACAAAATCAAAGGAATGCATCATTTTGAGTAAATACTCTATCTCCACCTTTTGCATAGACGTAGTTACCTCATCATCGTGTATCACATCAAGAACATCACCAACAGCAGAAAACATTGAAATCAAGCTCACCAAAGATCTATAATGTGAACCCCAACGTGTATCACCCGCACGCTGAAGGCTAGATTCTTGGTTAAGACCCCTTCCACTTGAAATTCTACCACTTTCAAGCGCTTCAACAATGAAGTTCAATTATTTTTCACGAAGAATGTCAGAACGTTTACATGAACCTCCAATAACATTTATCAATTGAGCAACAACACGAAAAAATTCAGCAATGAGAAGATTCTTTGTTGCAACAGCTACAAGGGCAAGTTGAAGTTGATGTGCGAAGCAATGAATGTAGTATGCATTTGGGTTCTCATTAAGAATAATTGTTTTCAACCCATTAAGCCTCCCTTGCATATTACTCGCCCCGTCATATCCTTGCCCTCTTAATCTAGATATGCTCAAGTTGTGTTTAGAAAATAGCGTGTCAATCGCTTCCTTCAGTGCAAGTGATGTGGTACTAGTGACATGCTCAACTCCAATAAATCGTTCTTTCACATGTCCCCTAGAATCAACATAACGTAATACAACAGACATTTGCTCTTTTGTTGATACATCACGAGATTCATCAACTAGAACAGAATATAAAGCATCTCCAACATCTTGAATAATAAAACTCATTGTTTCAATAGCACAAGCATGAGCTAAATCTTTCTGAATGCTATGTGCAAGACGCTTACAATTTCCAGGTGCATTCTCCATTACTACAGAAGCTATCTCAGCATTATGATCTCTTAAAAATTCCATGGTCACTAGAAAATTACCTGGATTTAGAGAGTCTTCAGATTCGTCATGACCCCGGAAAGGTAACCCCAACCTCAACAAGTACCAGACACAATCAAGAGATGCTGTCAGTTGAATGAGATAATCATTCTTCATCTGCATTGATTGATTGTCCAAAATTGTCTCAATATGTGCATTTTGGTTCATCAGTGCATCACAACTCATTCGAGCTTGATTGTGCTCACTATCATGCTTTCCAACATGAATATTGAGTTTGGACTTGTCTTTCCAACTGTTAAATCCCAATGAAACAAATACACCTCCTCCTGATTGTTTCCCTTTGATGGGTTTGAAAAGATAACAATACAAACAATAGGCAGCATCTTTAGCTATGCTATACTCCAACCATTCATGCTGAGTAAACCAAGTGGGAACAAATCTTCTTGATTTATTTCCAGAAACCATCTTCATTGGAGAGTCATGTTCAAAAGGTTGACAAGGGCCTTTCTGCAAATATGCTCTTCGTACTTGATCTATGATATTTGGATGATACCTTGAGATCGATATTCTCAATCCAGGATCAGATATAAGTTGGGAAGAATCAAACTCATATAAGTTAGGAAGAATCAAACTCATCAACGGTGACTGCAGGTTGTAGGATATTTACGTTGTTTTGTTCGCCATTTGTTGTTGAATTTTCTTGAACTGTAGTTGACGGCACTACAATTCCGGATGAGCTACTTCCCTTAGCTTTTTATTCAACAGGGTAATATCTCTTCATTACCTTTATTGAAAATAATGGGATGACTAATTACTATACTAATATTGATTAAATTAATAATTAGATTAATAAGAACTTGTACAAACAAAATCATACTATAAATGATGATTAGAATTTACAAGTTTACAGACAATTATAAATAAAGTAGATTAAGAGAATTGAAAGTATATAATCAAATGTGGGGTAATTAAACCATCAATTGGGTAAGATTTATGTATAATAGTTGGCTACTTTAGTTTTCTTCCCCAACCGATACGCTATAGCCTACAAGCAATGACTTTTTAAAACCACACACATAATCACATACATAAACCACATACATACTGCATAGTGCATACATCATGATGATAGGCCATAATTCTTCTCGAAGCAAAGTTGTAATTTAGTCAAACTTGAATTAAAAACACAATAAAATTAAAAAATTATATAATATACCTGTTAAGAACTTAGCAGAATAGCAGTGACTTAGTTAGGGCCTAAGGCTTAGCGTGCCTGAGCCGCTGAGCGGCGAGCGTCTGAGCCGCCGTGCGCCGTCCCGTCCGTCCGGCAGCAAGATGGAGGAGCCGACCAGGGGCGGATCTAGCTTTGGCATCCAAGTGGGGCAAAATTTTAATGAAAAACATGTATTCAAAAAACATTTATTCTACCAACAAAATCAAGACAAAAATAAAGATTATAGGAATAAGAGTTTTCATTAAAGTCAAATACAAAAACACCATAATTTTACAACTGTTCTCTACGGGTTTTCATCGATTGATATCGTTTGATAATGACATCATTGTCAATTTTCAAGAAGATGTCTTTTTCTACATAAATAAGAAGTCTATCATTGAGCCATTCATCAGTCATCCGGTTGCTCAGCCTATCTTTCACAATATTCATTGCTGAAAACACTCTTTCAACACTAGCGGTTGCAACAGGAAGAATCAATGCCAATGTCAACAATTTGTAAACTAAAGGAAACACCTTGTGCTTCTTAGTTTCTACCAACTTCTCTGCAAGGTCACCAAGTCCTTTGAGGTCCTTAAATAAAGCATTAGAGCGCACATCAAAGATATAACTCTCAAGTTGATCGGCTAGAATACAAACATCTAATGGTGAAAAATCCCGAGGATAAAACTCGGCTAATTTAAGCAATTTCTTCTTCTCAAAAGTAGAAAATGAATCTCGTGGAGATAAGCAAGCAATGCAAAGTAGCAGCTCTGTACTAGCTTCTGAGAACCGATCACCCAACTCTTGCAATTGCAAATCAATCACAGCACAAAATAGATCATAGTGAATGTCTCATTCATGTTTGGGATAACAATTGAATGTTCATCACAAAAAGTACAAACATCCTCAAACAATGAATCCCATCCGTCATCTCTAGAAGCTTGAAGTCTATACCTGCAAACTCTAACAAGATCCATTGCATTGACAATATCTTGATCACGCCTTTGTAAAGCATGTGACAACTCGATTGATATTCCCAAAACAAATTTCATCATATGCAAATTCAGGACAAAATCAAAGGAATGCATCATTTTGAGTAAATACTCTATCTCCACCTTTTGCATAGACGTAGTTACCTCATCATCGTGTATCACATCAAGAACATCACCAACAGCAGAAAACATTGAAATCAAGCTCACCAAAGATCTATAATGTGAACCCCAACGTGTATCACCCGCACGCTGAAGGCTAGATTCTTGGTTAAGACCCCTTCCACTTGAAATTCTACCACTTTCAAGCGCTTCAACAATGAAGTTCAATTATTTTTCACGAAGAATGTCAGAACGTTTACATGAACCTCCAATAACATTTATCAATTGAGCAACAACACGAAAAAATTCAGCAATGAGAAGATTCTTTGTTGCAACAGCTACAAGGGCAAGTTGAAGTTGATGTGCGAAGCAATGAATGTAGTATGCATTTGGGTTCTCATTAAGAATAATTGTTTTCAACCCATTAAGCCTCCCTTGCATATTACTCGCCCCGTCATATCCTTGCCCTCTTAATCTAGATATGCTCAAGTTGTGTCTAGAAAATAGCGTGTCAATCGCTTCCTTCGGTGCAAGTGATGTGGTACTAATGACATGCTCAACTCCAATAAATCGTTCTTTCACATGTCCCCTAGAATCAACATAACGTAATACAACAGACATTTGCTCTTTTGTTGATACATCACGAGATTCATCAACTAGAACAGAATATAAAGCATCTCCAACATCTTGAATAATAAAACTCACTGTTTCAATAGCACAAGCATGAGCTAAATCTTTCTGAATGCTATGTGCAAGAAGCTTACAATTTCCAGGTGCATTCTCCATTACTACAGAAGCTATCTCAGCATTATGATCTCTTAAAAATTCCATGGTCACTAGAAAATTACCTGGATTTAGAGAGTCTTCAGATTCGTCATGACCCCGGAAAGGTAACCCCAACCTCAACAAGTACCGGACACAATCAAGAGATGCTGTCAGTCGAATGAGATAATCATTCTTCATCTGCATTGATTGATTGTCCAAAATTGTCTCAATATGTGCATTTTGGTTCATCAGTGCATCACAACTCATTCGAGCTTGATTGTGCTCACTATCATGCTTTCCAACATGAATATTGAGTTTGGACTTGTCTTTCCAACTGTTAAATCCCAATGAAACAAATACACCTCCTCCTGATTGTTTCCCTTTGATGGGTTTGAAAAGATAACAATACAAACAATAGGCAGCATCTTTAGCTATGCTATACTCCAACCATTCATGCTGAGTAAACCAAGTGGGAACAAATCTTCTTGATTTATTTCCAGAAACCATCTTCATTGGGAAGTCATGTTCAAAGGGTTGACAAGGGCCTTTCTGCAAATATGCTCTTCGTACTTGATCTATGATATTTGGATGATACCTTGAGATCGGTATTCTCAATCCAGGGTCAGATATAAGTTGGGAAGAATCAAACTCATCAACGGTGACTGCAGGTTGTAGGATATTTACGTTGTTTTGTTCGCCATTTGTTGTTGAATTTTCTTGAACTGTAGTTGATGGGACTACAATTCCGGATGAGCTACTTCCCTTAGCTTTTTCTTCAACAGGGTAATATCTCTTCATTACCTTTATTGAAAATAATGGGATGACTAATTACTATACTAATATTGATTAAATTAATAATTAGATTAATAAGAACATGTACAAACAAAATCATACTATAAATGATGATTAGAATTTACAAGTTTACAGACAATCATAAATAAAGTATATTAAGAGAATTGAAAGTATATAATCAAATGTGGGGTAATTAAACCATCAATTGGGTAAGATTTATGTATAATAGTTGGCTACTTTAGTTTTCTTCCCCAACCGATACGCTATAGCCTACAAGCAATGACTTTTTAAAACCACATACATAATCACATACATAAACCACATACATACTGCATAGTGCATACATCATGATGATAGGCCATAATTCTTCTCGAAGCAAAGTTGTAATTTAGTCAAACTTGAATTAAAAACACAATAAAATTAAAAAATTATATAATATACCTGTTAAGAACTTAGCAGAATAGCAGTGACTTAGTTAGGGCCTAAGGCTTAGCGTGCCTGAGCCGCTGAGCGGCGAGCGTCTGAGCCGCCGTGCGCCGTCCCGTCCGTCCGGCAGCAAGATGGAGGAGCCGACCAGGGGCGGATCTAGCTTTGGCATCCAAGTGGGGCAAAATTTTAATGAAAAACATGTATTCAAAAAACATTTATTCTACCAACAAAATCAAGACAAAAATAAAGATTATAGGAATAAGAGTTTTCATTAAAGTCAAATACAAAAACACCATAATTTTACAACTGTTCTCTACGGGTTTTCATCGATTGATATCGTTTGATAATGACATCATTGTCAATTTTCAAGAAGATGTCTTTTTCTACATAAATAAGAAGTCTATCATTGAGCCATTCATCAGTCATCCGGTTGCTCAGCCTATCTTTCACAATATTCATTGCTGAAAACACTCTTTCAACACTAGCGGTTGCAACAGGAAGAATCAATGCCAATGTCAACAATTTGTAAACTAAAGGAAACACCTTGTGCTTCTTAGTTTCTACCAACTTCTCTGCAAGGTCACCAAGTCCTTTGAGGTCCTTTGAGCGTTGATCACATGAAAAAAGGAAATTTTATTGAAGATGAGTAAAGTACATTAAAGGAAGAGAAAAGCAACGAAAACAGAAATGACAAAAAGAAAATAAACATAAAAATGTCCCAACCAGAAGTATAAATAAAAGGACCACTCAAGAGACTCAAATAGCTCAATCATCCAGGTAGAATTCCACTCGAGATTGGGATCTAGTCCTCATGTTGTGCGATCGCTGGTACTTTTTCCTATATAATTTAAGTTGAGTGTTTAAATTCGTTGTAGGCAAATAATTGTCCTTAGTGATCAACTTTGCTTTATTACAAATATCCCTATTTGAATCAAGAGTCCCAAAGATCTTCCATTGATGATAAAGGGGCTCTCTTCTCGCTATCTGAAGCATGGCCTAAAAATCATCCTCTGAATATGGATAACCATGCCCACTCTCATTGTCTAGTGTTAAAAAGTGTTGATTACCTGTAAAATCATCTTTATTGGAGGCAATATAAATTAGCATTAATTAGTATTTTTTCTTCAGCGAGTCTCTTAGCTTGGGATTCACGATCACCCAAAAAGAGGCAATGATCCTTTCAAATTCTCTAATTAAGTGGCTCCATAATATTATCTACACTTTGTTTCTTTGAGAAAATAAACATAAAAGCTAATTTTTCAAATTAGAAAAGCTTCTTTAATTGTTTCGCTCAATATCTTTGACATGAAAGTCTGAATTCATAAGCTTTCAAGATTAAATGTCCTCAATTTTACTATAAGTCCAATTCTCAGTTTTGTAAAGTCGAAATAAATCGAATAAAATTGAACTATACATTTCAATAAAAAAATAAATTTAATTATAAAAACATCAAATCCAAACCGAGTTGAATTTACCCAAACTAAACCGAATCATAACATTATATGGTTTCAAATCGAATTGAACCAAAAACTCATAAAACTTAACTGAAATCTATAAAACAGAATTGAAACCAATCTACCCACTATGACTATATAATCTTAACAAACTAGAGACCAAGATGAGGACAATCCAACTTGTTCTGATTGAGATGCAACAAATCAGATGCAATGGAGTGTAACTTCTTCCTCCTCAAGCTGATCCGCTACTCGTTCAAGTCTTAACTCCGACTTCGGGCATGCTTGAAAATTGTTTAATAAAATTGACTGTTTGATTTAGTTCTATTTCACATAACAAATTGTTGTGACTAATTTATGTCCAAAGCCCGACATAATTCTTTCAAGAGCAACTTAGTGTAGCTTCTAAAAAAATCTATTTGGTACAACCGGGTGTACGTACACCCGGCCCAACTATGGAACACAACCAAATAACTAATATGGGCCAAAAAAGATTCGGTGGCATTCTTGTAATTTAAGTGAAAAGTCACGGCCTCCACTAAAATGAGCAATAGTGTACTTTTAGTGAGTATTTTACCTGTTGTATTGAGCATTAGGAGGGTAACAATGAGTATCACAATCTCTGTTTCATATCTTCTAATTGTTTTTCTTTTTCGTATTTTTTCTTTTATAAAAACTTATTAAATTATATCTATAATTCACTCCTATTAATTTCAATATGTGAGTCTAATGTAATATGATATTTTTGAAATATGACATTTAAAAATGAGCATAACATCAATACCAAATGAGCATACATAACTTGCAAAGTGCACATTGATATGAAAATCATAAAATTTGTTAGTTGAACACCATGACATTTTAATTGAACATCAAACTTCCGCTATTGAGATGAAAATCGTGGTTTTTATTGAGTGAGCATTAATATGACATTTTGAAAATGAGCATAACATGAGTACCAATTGAACATACATAACTTATAAAATGAGCATTTGATATGAAGTCATAATATTTATAATTAAGTATCAAACCATTTTCATTGAGCATCAAACTGCATGTACTGAGTATTAAAAAACATACAATTGAGTTTCATGATTTGCACTCTCATATCTATAATCGACTCATATGTGAATCTAATGTAATGCAGAATATGATACTTTTGAAATATGCATTGATATAAAAATTTTAAATGAACATAAAAACAATATCAAATGAGCATACATAATTTACCATATGAGCAATGACATGAAAATCATAAATTTTGTTAGTTGAGTATTAAAAACATTTTCATTGAGCATCAAACTTTCTAAATTGAGTATTAGAATCGCAACTGGGTATGATTAATCAAATTGAAAGAGGTAGAATTATTTTGAATCAAATCTTCATTGAACTTTCAATATGTCAATCTAATGTAATATGACACTCTTGCAATGTGTATTGATATGATATTTTTAAAAATGAGCATAGCAATAGTATCCAATGAGCAAATACAACTTACAAAATGAGCATTGGTATGAAAATTGTAAGCTTTGTTAGTTGAAAATAAAGATATTTTCATTGAGTATCAACACATACTCTATCAAGTATTAGAATCACGTAAATATGTCATTGAGTATTATGATATATATGCTTCTGTATCTATAATCAATTCGACCAAATGTGAATCTAATTTAATATGATATTTTTGAAATATACGTTCATATAATATTTCAAAATGAGCATTATATTGGTACCAAATGAACATATATAACTTACATAATGAGTATCGTAACATTTAAAAACTCATTTATATATGTTCATTACTTTTATGCATTATACTCATTTAGATTTAAAAAGAAATTCAATTTTTCAATATAACACGTTGTCTTCTGGTCAGAAATACAAGTTGAAACCCCACACACTATTAAAATATAGCTAGAAATTGTCATAGTGGGGATTGAGAACTAAAAAACAAGAGCAGCAAACTCAAGTCTAAGGACATCGATCCAGCTGTAGAAGGCCACACCGCCACAACCTGATTCTTCTTCATCAAGGCATCAGCGAGCGAGCAGGCGAGCAGCAACATCCGTCCAGCGTCTCCTGCATCAACTCCCAGAATCCCAGCCATCGATCAGTTACCAGAAGACTCTCAATCCACCGATCTCTACCTCTAGACACCAAATCAGTTCTGCGAACTCTCCTAATTAATTGCAAAAATACCCTGTTGTACGGTGAGAACCGTACAACCGGGTGTAGGATATAATTTACCGATTTTGTGCGTGCGAATTTTCTTTGGTCATAAGCCGCCACTTCAAGTGGCGGTTCTTTAACTACGGTTATCCCAACAGTATTTTGGGAAATACTTTTAACTCAGCATTATTTTCGGAAATATTTATTTATTTAATACTCCCTCCGTCCCTTATAACTTTGCCAACTTTCCATTTTTGGATGTCCCAATAACTTTGCCACTTTCCCATTTAAGTAAAGAATTTGTGGTTCCAGTTAATTCTCTCTCCTCTGCACAAACCTCAACCACACAGTTTTTACTTTATTAATTCCCGTGCCGGTCAAACTTGGCAAAGTTATTAGGGACGGAGGGAGTAGTATTTTGGGAAAAACTCCAATAATACTCCGTAACTTTAAAACATGTGACGCCGTTTCTTTTTCCTTTTAGTAACACAGCCAAACGTCATCGTTGAAGTAAGCCTATTAAAATGATTGGTCAGCATTTTAAAAGTCGAACATAGCAACACCATGGTGTGGGCCCCTTATGCAAAATGAAGACGCGAGTATAAAAATGAAAATGACGAACGACAAAAAAACGAATGACAGCACGATCTAAACGAAGTTTTGTCTGGTCGTGAGAAGGGGTGATAAAGTCCCACACCGGTAAATTAAGAAACATTAAGTGTTATATTAAGTTTCGGGCTACCTCGAGTCTTGACAACTCCAAACCAAACTGAATTTACTCAAACTGAATCAAATCAAAACATAATATAGTTTTTATTTGATAGCCATTCATCTAAATAGTTTCAAATCGAATTGAACCAAAAACTCATACAACTGAACCTAAACCGATAAAACAGAATCGAAACTAACCAGCCCACCTGACTATATAATTTTTAACAAACTAGAGATCGAGATGGTATGGAGTGTAACTTTTTCCTCCTCAAGCTGATCAACTACTCATTCAAGTCATAACTTCGACTTAGGGCATGCTTGACAGTATTTGAAAAGATATTTTTGTAAACTTTTTAGTAATTCTTAACTTTTAGTGATTGCAAGTATCTTAATAGAAAACTAATGTAGTAGTTTGATTAAAAAATAGAATGTTTGATTTAGTTCTGCTACAAATAACAAGTTGTTGTGACTTATTTATGTCAAAAGCCACATACTTTTTTCAAAAGCTACCAAGTGTAGTTTATCTAAAAAGATCTTTTCTTTAAAAAAACTCGTAATTGTCGTTGTGTCAATCATACAACCAGATATTTTTATAGTCTTTTTAAATACTATATAAAATCTAAAAGGTATGAACTTACAATAATTTTAACGAGCACGCTACGTGCCTCTTTATTGAGCATGTAGCTCATTTCAGCCGGCTCATCAATTAAGAAAAGTACTCGGTATTAACTATTTCAGTTTAATTAAGAAGTACTAAGTTAAAATATAATTTGTGATTTCTATATGGTACACATTTTTAGCATTCAATTTTAAACAAATAAGATGAACTTAGAGAAAGATCTTTCTAAGTACATCAGTACATGTATAGATTTCTACATAATTTGTTTATTCAGGTTTTTATTCTTGAAATTAAATAATTAATATGTTTAATTCTCAATCTCATAAAACTTGGTCATATTGACTTTATTGATCAATGATGGTCAATTCAAGTTTGATCATTGATATTTTCTATACGAATCTATTTAAAACATGAAAATTATATGAAAATGTTATTTGTTAAAAATATTTTCATAAAAGTATAAATTATTAACTTCGCACAAATATAACAACCAATGTTTTAAAATGCACTAGGCGTTAATCGGGTGCCAGTTCAGCGGCTAGCGCTTGGGCGAGAACTAATCGGACACATGAGAATGATATTTGCATCAATATTATTGTGTTTAATTTATGTGTGACTATGTGTACACACACAATAACATGCATGAAAGACAACGTAACATTTAATTAATGGACTTCATTAATTAAAAAATATAAATGATAAAATTTAAACATATATATAATCCTCAGTATCGTATTAGTTGCAACATTAGAATTTATACACTATTCATGTACTCTACTTTGACTACATTTTATTTATTTATGTATGTGAATTATTATATTTTTGAAAAGTATTGTGGAATTTGGCTCATTACAAAGTTTCATAATCCGAATTTTCAAAATTGTTTTACTAATAGAAAATTAAATATAATGACGGCCAAAGTTACGTTGTGCGTTGACAAATGTGAAAAAGAGAATGTTGCAACTAAAAAAGAAAGGAGGGGATAGTTTTTACTATTTTCTATTTAAATAGCCTGTAAACCCCAATTTTAGGTTGGACGGATTTTAGAGACAAGCCTAGCTAGGAACAAATTTCTTCTTTTGTTATCAGCATTGGATCTTCAGAGTTCTAGGTTTGTTTGTGAGTTCTTTAATTTCTCTCTTTTAATTAGTGACAATTATTCTTACTTAAGTTACTTTCCTAATTTTGTTTTTTTTGCAGGACTTTGCTAATTTTGTTGTTAATTCAATAATGAATTTGACTAGATTTAATTAGGGATTGGAATTGACGAAGGGGCGTAATCATGATCTAGGGTTTTATTCTTGGTTGATTAAATGCATGATTATTATTTAATTTGTGCGTGAATAATTTGATGTTAACTTTTGTAACCTGGACCGGCCTCTAGGATTATTATTGTGCATAGAAAAATTTAAGAGAAATATAAATTATTGGGTTATTTTCACATACCTCCCCTGAGGTATGGATAATTAGCACTTTGAGGTAAGTTATTGATATATTATTGAAGTGCCCCCTATTCTCAATCTTATCACATCTCAAATAGATAAAAGGAAATAATTAAAAAGTATTTTGTATGAATTATGACTATATCAGCGAATGCAAAATTTCGTCTTCTGATACCTTTTTTCTGTTTTTTTTTTCGTGTTTTTTATTTCACTCCCCTTTTGATGTAATTATCTTAATTAATTCCTTTTTTAAAAGATATTTTTTCAGTCTACCTTCTTCTATATTTTCGTTTAACTTACACTTGTTTTTTTATATCTTTTTTCTTATTCTTTCCATTATTCTACCATTGATATATTTCCTCCCTTTTCTGAATGATAAAGTTAATAAAAAAAGAAAGATCTTAAACATGCAGAAGTATAAAAGAAAGTACACCAGAAACTAGTGTGAGAAAAATATCTTTTATGTAAAACAAATTAATCTTAAAAGTAACACTTAAAAGGGAAATAAAATATAATATGGGAAGAAGAAAAAAGAAAAAGAAAAAACTGTAGTGGGAATCCTGCCCTAAAAAAACTGTCCTTATAGCATGAAAATAGAATACATACATGGAAATAAAAATAAAAATTAGAAGGCGCAAAAGGATTCAAAAGCACCAATTCAAGAAATAAAAATAAAGAAATAACTTCTAAGGAGAATACTGAAAAAAGATGTATGAGAATAGTATGAGAACATCGATGAAAGTTGAGATTATTCATTTAATAGTTTTTAAAGGAAAAATATAAAATCTGAAATAACATATCATAAACTAGTTAGAGATTAAAGAAAGAAGGTGAGCAAAAGTGAAACTATTTTGATTTTACGAGCGATGACCAAAGAAATGTGATATAATTATTGTCAATTTGTCCAACAACAAATACTTTTTCCGTATTTTAAAGTTCGCTACACTTTCTCATTTAGAATGTATTTAAAATTTTGGTACACTTTCCTTTTGTGGTAAGTTTTTCATCTAAAATTACTCAATTATCTTTACTTTTTCTATTTTATCTTCTCTTTCATAATTTTCTACCTTATCTCTTTCTTTTTTTAAACTATTCATAACCTCTACTATTTCTTCCTTAAATATTATGTCAAAACCTAAAGTGATCTTTAAAATACGGAGGGAATACGATATTTTTATTAATGTAAAATACGAAGGAGTGTGCATTTAATGCAGTATACGCATTGAGATTTGATCAAGGCTATTCAATTATTTTCTTTAATCTATTTGAGATTGGGTAGAATCATAGGATAGTGAACTAGGGAGCACTTCAATAATATATGCATAATCCATCTCAAAGTGTCAAATGTTCATACCTCAAGGGAGCTATCTAAAAATAACCCATAAATTATTTTAGCACACTTTCATCCACACTTTGTCACTCGTTAAGAAATTAGCATGATCAAGAAGCCGTACGCTCGCTCGTTTTGGAAATGAACTAGAAGCCTATTGCATGTTATTGTGTGTGTACACACAGTCACACATAAATTAAACACAATAATACTTATCATATTTTGGAAAATATTGATAAAAATATCATTCATATGTGTCCGATTTGTTCTCGAAAGGCGCTAGCCGCTGGACAGGCACCCGATTAACGCCTAGTGCATTTTAGAACATTGGTTATTATATTTGTGCGAAGTTAATAACTTTTATACTTTTATGAAAATATTTTTAACAAATAACATTTTCATATAATTTTCATATATTAAATAGGTTCGTATTAAAAATATCAATGATCAAACTTGATCATCATTGATCAATAAAGTCAATATGACCAAGTTTTATGAAACAATAGAGTAGGGGTGTTTGGTAAACGGCATTTCAGCCGAAAAATGACGGTTTGACCACTTTTAGCGTTTTCGATAAACGGAAAAAGTTAGTTGGTAAATAGCTATTCGGCATCAACGTTTTGGACGAAAACGCTGAAATAAAAACGCTATTAACAGGAGAGTTTTGGGTTGACGTTTTGAAAAATGGAATTTCTACTAAGTTTATGGTCAATCAGCTAAATTACCAAACATTTTCTGACAACCCGCCAATTTGTTCCGATAGTCAAACCCGCTGATAGAAACCGCTATTGACAACCCGCTAACATAATCCGCTATCCGTAAACCGCTGAATGCCAAACACCCGTACGCCCAGTATAAGATTGAGAATTAAACATATTGATTATTTAATTTCAGAAATAAAAATTCGAATAAAAATTTTATGTAGAAATCATCATCTTCTATTATACAAAAGGAAGATGAAATTTGTACAGTGTTCCCGCCCAAAAAAATCCTAAATTCGGGTCGGGTCGGGTCTAATATGGGTGTGAGGGATATGTGCAAGATCTGACTGATCTGTGGTCCAACGATTCAGACTGCGTGGCTCGAGGAATGGTCTTGGAGAACGCACTTTAGACTTGATTTATTGCTTTTTCAAACTTGATTTATTGTGCAATACGGCGTAGCATTTATTGTTTTGTACTACCTGAACAGTATCAACGTCCTTATAATGAGCTGCTCACTGAAGTAGCGTAAGAACATCAAATAAACATTCAATGCATTGTACATTTGTACTACACAACATTAAATGATTTGTACTAAAAATCTTGGACTAAAGATTGTGGAGTATGGAGGAACCATTGGTTAAAAACCACTAATCCGAATTCATATCAAGGCTTATGCCACTATAAATACCCTCGATGTGTTAGCGGTTCAACACCACAACGAATACACACCAGCGTAACAAGTAGCCGAGTAGGTAATGCTTTCTTAAAAAACAATGCTTCAATGTAATTACCTCTGATGTTAGTTTTATTTGAATTTTAACATCCAATGTTTTTGACAGGGTACACCAATCCATACAATAGTGAAAAGGGCTACAACTTGGTATCGAAAAGTCTGAAGTTAAAGAAGATGAAGTGTACACTGTATACAGGTTATACTAACAACTATCAACGATCTGCCATGAGAAATCCAGGTAAAATATATTAAGACAAAAACCAACACTAAATCATTTTTCCTAAGATTTTTTTGTGGACTAATTTAAACAAATTAAATTATGCAGGGTGGCGCATACTGGATCTTGGGAGACATCACCATATAAAATACTCCGTATGAAAAATGTTTGAGGTATACAAAATGTGTACACATGTCTGTCCATCATAAAATTTTGTTTGTGAAGGACAGACATGTGTACACATTTTGTGTACACATTTTGTGTACCTCTAGCAAAACTCATAAAATATTTATATTTAACGTAAATAATCTTAGAAGTGAAGGTTTAATATTCCATGAACAAAATTTCTTTTAAATATATAAACAAAAATTAATAATCAATATTATATAAATAAACATATAAATGCTTGCTCAAAGTAAGTTTGTAGTGAAACTATTTCTTTTCAAATGTTAATATACATTCAATGTATTAGAGTCTAATATTGAAGAGTTAGCAAATCTAATTTCCAAATATCTGATTTATGGGATTCGGAATACAGTTTAAAAAACTGTTAGCTTCAGCTTTCTTAATAGAAAGTTCAGAGAATGTTGGACTTAGAAAGTAATCGCATATATTGGGTGCAAATTAGAGGAATAGCTTAGAAACTGTTTTAAAAGGCATGGTTCAACACTTTTCAGAAACTTTTATAAAATATAAATATATATAAACATAAATAAATATGTTTGCTCAATATTTATTTTAATGTTACAATTCATCCATTTCAAATGCTCATTACTTTATAAATGTGAGGTATATGAAACAAAAGAAATGGAGAATTCAAAACTGTATTTGTTCAAAATTTAGACTACCATGTTTGTATTTTAGCACACACATATTAAGTAGTCTACTTTCATATGTTCTTTTACAAAACAGTGAAGGAGTTCAAGTGAAAAGAAAACCAATACGAAAATAGTCAACTCAGGTTTATAAGTAGGCCTTTGTATTTAAAAAAACAAACCGTAGCAATTATATCTTAAAAAAGTTATACAATTCAATAGGAAAGATAAGTATATAACCAATAATATGACTAAATATTTGTACCGTTCATACTACAATCCGAATGGTATTTTAAAATAAAAACATATTGTAATACATGTATGACATTAAGGTCCTACTCATCTCAATATTTTAAAAGCCGTATTGAAATGTCATATTCCCAGTACAGTTTTGTTTTTTGTTTTTATTTTCAACAAAAAATGCATACGATGTTATTCATATGTAGTTATGTACACATTACAATCCAAATGCTATGGTGCATAAACCTGTTAAACATTATTTTATCTATAAAAAATTACACAATTAGTGGAGAATATAAATCGGTAACAGACGCTTCTTATTAAAAAATCATGTTCAACGCTATTCATCCGGATTAACACAGACAAGGATAAAAATTGAAGGACAGAGACGAAACTGACATACCCAAATCGCAGGGGTAGTAAACATAGTCTGAGACCATTGATTATCACTCAACCATCACAACCGCTACGATTGTCGGAGTAGGCAACATGAAACAAAATAAAAACATTGAATCGACGAAGTAAACATTGATACCATCAGATTAGGGGCTAATAACAGAGTTCAATGAACTCTTGAAGAAGGCTTCAAGGACTAATTTCGTGAGCAAATGGCCGAAAGCCTACAGAGTGAAATCGAAATCAAAAGTCATCGCCAAAACAAGTGTGGAGGAATGTACGGACAAATGAGGGAGGTTGGGCTATGCTAGGTTGGGGTAGTTGGGTAGGAATTAATATTGGATGTTGGGTTGGGTTATGGGCTGGCTAGGATATGGATGTATATGCCCTATTATTAGGTTTATATATGGGCTGACTGTGTTTTTTTAAGGTATGAGCGGACTGCTATTATTATAATAATAATTATTATTGTTATTATAATTATTATAATATTGTAATTATTATAATAGTGATAAATCAAAATAGTTTTGAGTAGGGATGGACTTGGTCTATGGGACCATGACAAGGCCAGTTCATGGGATTGGATTGGATTGGATCAGATCAAATCCGTTATTTCCAGTTCGAGTCGAACAATGGGACCGGCCACGTCCCCCACCGGCCCCGATGCGGTTAGTGTTTCTGAGGATAGGACTTTACATTAATTACCTTGGATAACTTTTTATAATATATTACTACGTACTTCTTATTCTCTTTTAATACATTTACTAATTTTATTTACCTACAAATTAATATGATATAATATGAATTTTATATAATTTTGTTCCGTGCATCGCACGGGTGAGAATCTAGTTCTACATAATTGCAGTTCTTTTGGGAGAAACATTTTCCCGCTCAAGCATCTTGCAATTTCATCCGTAGGATCGATTCAATTGGATCTACGGTTTCAGCTTTCTTTCTCTTCCGGTTTCTCATCTCTCCGAAAAAATCAGATCACTCCTGAGCTTCTCATCTCTCCGTCACAGAAACCAGCCGATCCATGGAGTCAGGGTCGAGAAATTGCATAGGAGAGGAAGACGACGCCTTCCCACCAGCCTGACCCGTGTCAACGCCGTTCCTGACCAGCCGCCGACGCCACCATACTCGCCAGTGGCCACCGCCCTTCCATCTATGTCAAGCCACTTCCGCTTCTCTTGGCCACCTTCATCACTCAGCGATTAGGTACTTCGTATTTCTATTAATTAATTAATTAACTTTATTGATTAGTAGAAGGAATCACATGAATTGGAAAAAAAATCACATGAAGATTTTCTCTGCCATGAGGCACTGTTTGTATTTTATTGATTTTTTTGATGGAGTATTTTATTGATTTATTAATTTATTTTATCAATTCCATATTCTCAATTGCATTATTCTCTGATTCAACCAACTGTGAAGTAGGTTTCCCAGTTGTATCAATTTTCTATTTCAATATCCTTTCTCAGTTTCCCTCTTCTCAATCTCAAGGTGAAGTAGGAGTGTAGTGTAACTCGTGTTGCTGAAATTATATACGTAGTACTTCACTCTTACGTTTTTAATCACTTTTTGGTATTTTCGTAAAAGGTTTTTATTTACAACCTGCTGAAAAATTGACTCCTATGTTTACTCTTCAATGTTGTTCTCATGTTCAGAGTGGTCAGAGTGGTCATTCTCTATTAATTTAGTTCAGAGTGGTCATTCTCTATTGATGTAAATTTATACCTCATTATGTTCTTTGCTTAATATTTAAATTTATACCTCATTATGTTCTTTGCTTAATATTTAGCTGCAAATGATATTTGGTTTCTCTTCAGTGATCACGACAAATTAAAAACATTCTATGTGTTTCATTCAAATTTGATCAAGTCATCAGATGGATTGCGAACTGGCTCATTGTCTTTAAGATTTTTTATCTCCCCTACTGGGTGCCTTTAGTATGGGGTCATGGCTCAATTACCATTAAATTGTCATCTACATTTTCAGTTCCACTTGGTTTTGGTCTGCTGGGAGTAGTTTGCATATGTAGAGACTCTTGGCCTTAAAGATGCACTGTTTCCACTTTGATTCCGGGGAATCAAGTGAAGGTTGATGATATCCATGCACAGTTGGTAGTGAGTTGGTACCGTGTGAAGATAGCTTGACAAACATAAGCATTGGGGGTCTACTTACTGAGATATCCTTGCTGGGTAAGATCATCAATCATGACACTAAATCCGAACTATGACTATGACTAAATATAATCACAACAGAGGAAGACGACGCCATGTTATCTTTGACTTTACATGAATTTTTCTTTTCAGTTTTGTGATTCCTTCCATCTTTAGATAACTCACTTATAATTAGAATACATAATTTGATTTTTATGATATCTGTTTAAAGCTATTACAATATTATCTTAAGTTTAATATCATGCTAATTTAAAGCTATAGGTATTGCTCCTTGGTTTATGTTTTTGTGATACTCCTTCACATGGTTCTTAAGATTAATTTGAGTGTTTACTCATTTCAATTCTTTTGGGTTTTGTTTCTTTGCTTTTTTTTTTAGATTATATGGAGCATCAGAGTTGAGAAGATCGGAAGCCCGCACATTCCTGGGACCGGTTCAATTTTAATTTAAGTCCAGATATTCCATATTAGATTCATTTTCAATTTACAGGATACAGACTTCTTCAATTTCACATGATTTTTTATTAATTAATTTTATCAATTCTATATTCTCGATTTCATTAATCTATGATTCCAATGATTACTCTTAAGTATTTAATTTCTTTTTGGCATTTATTGTAATATATTTTTTAATGGAATTTGTTGAATTGGTTAAGTCTGGATCCATTGAATTTTTTGAAAAAGTAATTGTGTTGATTGGATATGAAACACTAATGACGGCAATAGCTCTACTTGGCTTGCTTTTTATTCTTCTTTATTATCTGGTTTTGCTTATTTCAACTTTCTCAAATGTACATGACATGCCATATTTATGTTAGTGATTTTCTGTTAGAGTGGTAATGGAATGAATGACTTGGTTTTACATGACAACGTACATAGCTGCCAGGTCGTAATGGGTTGGTGTCATAGAAGACAAGAAGGCATAAAACTTTCTGCTCGGCCAACTTTAGCTTTAACCGTATGCATACACATCTACAATGAGATGTCAAAATCCCATTTTAATAGATATTTACTACTACCTCCGTCCCATATTTATCTTCATAGTTCGGTTTACGATGCTTGACTGACGATAAAACAACTCGATCCCTGTTCACACTCGGAATATTTTTAGTAAATAAAATTTACATATTCAGAAACTACATTAAAACCGCTACAAAGCCTGATCAAGAAAATTTAAGTTTGATAAAAATTTGATACATAAAGTAAAAGATTAAGAGTAATTTGAGTTGACCATGTGAATAGTAACTATGAAGATAATTTTGGGACGGAGGGAGTAATTTTAAGGAAATTTAGAAGTGCCCATCCAGACATAAAAGCTGTGGAGATTTATACCTATATAGTTAATATCAGTAAGTTGGATATGCCCATCATTGATTTTTTGAAAAAAATAATTGTGTTGGTTTTTTGAAAAAATATGCCCATCATTGAATTATTTGAAAAAATAATCGGGTTGATTGGATATGCAAGGATGAAAAATATGCTTTAATCAGGTTTAGAGCATCATGATTAAAATTCCAAAGGTTTGTAAATCATTTCACATGCAGCTGCGGAATATAGTTTACTGTTCATAGGAGTCTAGCAGATGTTTCTGGGATCATCTTTCATTTTTTTTCAGATATGCTGACTTTACTTTTGGTTCGCAAAACTCATTTTTACTTGCAATTAGAACTTGGTTTATTTAAAAACACTATTTTCACATTATGTTACTCTTTAAATTTCATCTTCAAGATCAATCTTTGCCTACTCTTTAAAAACTCAGTGGTGTTACAGGTATTGACTATTGAATATCTTTAAAATTGAGTATTATATAAGATCTCACATGGCTGTTCGAACATTAGTAAAAATTAAATAAAATAGTGAAAATGAATTTTTGTACCTGAATGGCTGAATCGATAAAGTCGTATGAAATGGAGGCCAAGAATAGGCAATGTTCAAATATGCATAGAGCTAATCAAACATAGTAGAGCTAACCAGGTTTAAAGCATCATGATTTAAATTCCAAAGGATTGTAGATCACTTCACAAGTTCACATGTCTTGGTTCTAGACAACATTTCTTTCATACAAATAATCTCAAAGTGTAATCTCATGGAAATTTTGCACTTAGCAACTCCACTTTTGATTTTGTGAATATATAGCGAATTTTGTTCAATTGGTAATGATATATTTACTTTTGAATAGGTGTTGGATGTACTCTGTGAACCAAACTGACTATAATTGTATTCAAAGTTTACATCATAGTCACTATACTATATCATACTAACTTGAAGTTTTCTTGATTGCAACTGGATCTTCATAAAGGTGCATTTGCTTCAAATTAATTTTTTTATTTAATTTTCAATTATATCTTCTTAATTGATGAAAAAAGTGTTTTTAATTTAAACCAAGTTCATCCTGCTTTTTTTTTTTACAACTCTTCGTACTCCAATATTCTTTTATCATAGAAATTGGCATTTTAATTGAAGGAAGGTTACTCTATGAGCACTAAAAAGTGAAAACTTATCATCTATTGATCTACGCAATTCATGTTACATCTATAAAGATTTTAAGTTGTGTTAATATAGCTAGGCATTTCATGCTCCTTCTCAAGATGATATCCTCTATTTATACATCTACTCTTTTTACTTATGAAGTATATATATATATGTATTTCAAGGTGCAGGCATGGTTGGACTGCATGGTTTTACTAACCGATCAAGACAACCACCCAGGACATTAAAGAATGATTTATCAAGTGACTTTCTACTGTGCCGGTATCAATTCCGGAGAATATATTCTTAATGTCAATTGTAAACTGTACTTATTTTTATGAGTACACTTTAAAGTTAAATGTTACTCCGTATTACTTTTGTGTTATTATAATGAATACTTTCCCCTTAATAAATGATGATTGTATATTATCCCTTTTAGTACTATAAATGAATGAAGTATTTTTATGGCTGTTTTTTCTCTTTTAACTTTTTGGAGTTCCTTTCCATCATTTTTGGAGATAAAGACACTATTTTTTTGGCTTGGAATATGACAAAATAAAACAAAATGACTTACTAAATTGTCTGCGTTTTTTTGTGAATTGTGATGAAGCAACAATTCGTTTATGCATTTTTAACATGAATTTCATCATGGGTCATCCTGAAAAAGTCTCTCTGAGTTTTATTACATGAGTAAGACTCTAACCCCCCTAATCACACCGTAGTCCGTAGGTGAGAGTTTTTGCGACACTGGGGTAAAGATGATGGCGAAGTTTTTGGAGTTCAAATTTTTTAACTATACGTCTACATAGAAAACTATATGTCTACATCATTTCAAAGAATTTAAGAGAAAAAAGTCAAATAAATTCTTTTACTATTTTCGATCCATCACACAAGTCTTTATACTTTAAAAAAATATCATACAAGTATGCTTACTTTAAGAATATAATCAACAAGGCCATACTGACATGTTATAGAAGGTTATTTTAAAAAAATAAATAAATTAAGAGACTGATAAATCGTATAAAAAAGTATACTGCTATAATTTTGAAAAATGTAATACTCCCTCCGTCCCACTGGATTTTGCCCACTTTCCCTTTTTGTTTGTCCAAAAAAATTTTGTCACTTTCCCTTTAAAGCAATGAATTTGTGGCTCTGTTCATTTCTCTCTCCTCTGCACAAATCTCAACCACACAGTTTTTACTATTCTAATTTTCCACCTAACATCAACTTGGCAAAGTTGAGTGGGACGGAGGTAATAACAATGTAAAAATAGAATAAATTGAAAATGGATAAATAATTTAATAATGTTGAAATAAAAAATAAAAAAACAAATAAGAAAAATAGATAGAAATTGAAATAAAATTGAAAAATAATGAATACAATGAATAACGAATTATAAAATTGAAATGATTTAATAAATATAAGTGAAAAAATTAAGTGAAAATGTAAAATATATAAAATTAGAAATTTACAAACTTTTTAAATAGATTTAGAATATACATATAATTCCAAAAATGAATAGATATTGACCTTTCCATTCTTAGAATTTTCTTACTTCGAATTTTAACATTTTGTAAGAGTTTTGTAAAATAAAAATTTGCTATTACAAGACAAAAATGGATTAATTGGTTGGACTGATCAATTTTTTAAAACAAGAGAACAAATTATGATACATTTTTTAGTATAGGGGTTTAACTAAAAGATTGAAAATAATAAAAAAAGTTATTTGATTATTTTCCTACAATTTAAGAATTATGAATCGCATCCCGTGCAACGCACGGGTGAAAAATCTAGTATATTATATATACATGTACTTAGAAAGATCTGTCTAGGTTCAACTTATATGTTTAAAATTGAAAGCTAAAATGTGTCCATATATAGAGATCACATATTATATTTTAACTTAGTACTACTTTAATTAAATTGAAATAGTTAATGCGGGGTACTTTTCATAATTGAGCCGGCTGAAATCAAATGAGCTACGTGCTCAATAAAGAGCACGCAGCGTGCTCGTTAAAATTTTCGGTCTATGGTACCTTCAACAAAAAAAGAAACTTTAATTACACTTATTTTGATTACTACATGATTCAGTGTGCGAAATAGAAAGTTACATTTCTGTTAATAAAGTAATCGATAAGGCTGATAAGTTCAAAGAGATTTATTAAACTGGCTCTAAATAAGGCGACAGCTATATTACTGATTACCATGAAAGAGAGAGTACATTAGTACATGTTAACTTTTAGGTAGATTCTATGGTACCCATAAAGTACCATACATTTGTCAACATGGATCAATAAGAATGTAGCAGTTGACTTATTTAAATCTAAATAAAAATGATAAAGTGGTGTGGTCCAATCAAATGAATGATAGGTACGTATCCCATATTTTAGAAAGGTACCGGGTTGTCACCTTTTAGTTTAATAAACCATCACTATTTCAACAACTTACGGAGTATACAGGGGCGGATCTACATGTTCTTCAATGGGGGCACATGCCCCCAATAAAATGTGAAATTTTAGTGTTATTAAATTGTATTTTAATGATAAAAGTGGAAGTGCCCCCAATTAAAAAATAAGGATGCCCCCAACAAAACACTCACAATCCCACCTCACTAAGTTTTTTTTAAAGAATCCTACGTCACTAAGTTGATCATCCAAAACCCACTAATCAATTAAAGAATTTTCATATTTTATAAGGCTATTTTTTGTTAGTAATCCTCGCATTTTATTTTTGCATATTTTATAAAAATATGACTAAAATAAGTATCAGCGTTTTTATCTTGAGGATATGTATTCTTGATTTTTATTTTCCAACTAAGAGTACTCTGAAAAATTTTCATTAGGGAAATATGTTTACATGTACCCTTATTTTGGAAATAAGATTAAAGACCGAGTACCTTTCCTCCGAAAAATCATGTTACTACGAGTATAATGTCATGGTTACTTAAGCGTAAAAAAACACATATATTACTATGAGAAAGTTATATATTCTAAATATTAAGCTCAAATATGTGTATGTGTGCGCGCGTCTGCGCGTCTGCGCATTTATTTAAAAAACAATTACATATTTATAAAGGTATTTTACAAGAATGTGACATCTTAAATGTCATAATTAGTTAATACACTTAAATACGGAATAAGTAATTGTTCAAATAAATGTGTGTGCGTATTGAGCTTAATATTTAAAATATAAAAAGTTTTAACTATGAGATTGATTTTAAATATAATATATATTTGAAAAATATTTGAACTAAACCTTTTAAATGATGCTCCCAATAACCTTTTTTCCTGGATCCGTGGGAGTATATGATTAAATATTTAACCAAAGTTATAGTTTAATGTTGAAAGTGAAACAAATTAATGCTATGTGATCAAATTCAAACTAACTTAAAATGATTATCCAAGTTAATAAGGTGTATGGAGTATATCTATGTTTTGATAATTTACTAATAATATGATACAAATAGTTCAAATAAATAATCATAACTTATGATTAGGCAAAATTTTATCGACTCATTCTAAGTACACGTTTTCTCTCAACAGGTTCAAATCAATTTCCGCACCATTCGATCATAAGTTCATAAGTTGATCTGATCGACTGATCCCATAGGCAATTTACATACAAATTAATTGTTCTAAGCTAATTAGGAGCTATCAATTAACAATAAACCCTATCTAACGGTCCGTCATACAAAATCAAATATAAGAAGCGAGTGACTTTGATCTAGACAAGGAGGCGTTGATGAATTTGATGCAATCATCTATCGCTTCAGCTCTGTGATCGTCAGTTCCGATTGAATTCCGGCGAGGAGCGGAAGCTGTACACGAATAATTGCTTCCGGCCACCATCCCTTGCTGCCTCGATGATTTACTGCTGTAGTGGGATGAAGACGAAGATGATGACGAAAACGATGATGAAGAGTCAAGTTTGCGGCATTTCACCGGCGAAATCATCCGCAGAGCCTCCGCCATACTTCCGCTGAATCGCTTGAGATAGTATCGGAGAGGATGAGCCAATTGCGATGACGATCTCTTCGCCGGAGCCTTCAAGCTGCCATTTCTGGTGAACTTGATCTGTTTCTCGAACACTGCCTCTGTTCTCTGTTCTCTGCCTCTCAACATCTTTGATTATCCGATTATCTCTCTAGACAGTTTCTTATGAATTTAATTTCTGGAAGGTGAGTGAGGAAGACGTAGAGTGGACTCAGTGGAGTGACATATATATATATATATATATATATATATATATATATAGAGTATATATATATATATATATATATATATATATATAGGTATTGGAGGAGATGGAAGATAGAAAAGGGACCAAAATGATGGAAAGGTGAGGGACAGAAAGGGCACAGATCTTTCGGAGTTTTGTGATGGCAGAAGACCGAACACATTGTCCGCCCTACAATGCTTCTGCTCTGCTTACAACCATGACCTACATACAGGTCAGAATTATTTGAGTACCTAATTCAGTACGTTTTTTGTAGACGATTTTTGTTTGATCTTTTGATTTGGTGGTCACCTAGTTCTATAATAATTAAACTAAGAAAAGTAGGATTTTTTTTGCTTGATTGACTGAAATTACCGTTATTATCATTTTAGTTATTTGTTCAAATGATTTTTCTTTGTTTTATTACTTCCTCCGTATCATTCATATCTTCCCACTTTTTTGTTCGTCTATAATATTTATATCTTCTGATTTCTAAATATTCTCATCATACCTTCAATAATTTTGAAAATAATAAACTATTACAACTACTACGTATTTCTTTTGGATTTATCCTTAATTTCAGCATACTATTTCTTTATCTTCTCATCATACACTCAAGAATTTACATCTGCTCTCACTATTCTTAATCTCAACTACTTCTAAACGGGAAGATATATATGTTACGAAAGTAGTACTAAAACAGTTAATCCAGTCACTTCAGTCTGAAATTCATAAATCTCGGCAACATTAACCAATTCAGTCAATTTTAATGTTTTAATTTGTTCATTTTCTTGTCTCTCAAAATATTTTTCCACCTCATATTTGGTTACATTTATGGAAACTCTTAAAAATACAATATGAACTGTACAATTTCAATTTTGTTGGTGCTGTGAAAACAATTTTAAAGTTAAAAAATTATAAAAGTTGCTGAAATGATTGACAATGGCATGCGCGTTCTCATTTTTAGATATTGTTTACTTCATTTCACCTAGCACATAGATAGTTCTCCTTTCCGAAAAAGGATTGTCCTTTTGACTATGTATATGGTGAAAGTTTTATTCTTTTTGTGGTATCACATTTTTATTACATTGAATCGGGTACTACTAGTTTGATATCTTCTTACATATATACAAGGCCATCTTTTAGGCGATAGGTGTTTGGCACCGGATCCACTTCCATAGGGAACCCCCAAAAATCTAGTATGATAGTATTCCTTTCGTCTCTTACAATTATGTCATCTTTTTCGAGATATCCTAAAAGTTTTGTTACTTTCTATTTATTAAATCAATTTGTGGTTCATGTTGTGTCTCTATTCTCTATATAAAACTCAATCACACGGTTTGTACTTATTATTCCATGAGTCGGTTAAACTTGACAAAGTTTTAGGAACAATATAGTAGTAGTTATAGGTTGATTTTTCTATATGTTATGTGTTACTCCATATTCCAAAATGTGTATAACTTTAAATTATTTCATTTTGTAATTTAACATTATAAAACTTATATATATATTGTACTATCTAGTCTCTTTGTATTTTATTGTTAGATTTTGTATTCAACACAAGATTTATTAGAGGGAGCTTCAATTCATCATTTGGAATTGGGGCTTCCAAACTTCTTAGAGGGTGCTGAATATATGTCGAACAACACAGGATTGATTCAATGGATTAACTCATTCGATTTAATGTCTTATAAACTCATTCTTCTCTCGTCAATATATTGATGTGGCTCTCTAACAAAAGAGTTGGGATCAAAATGTGCTACTTCTCACTTTTACCAACCTACTCATTCAAATTCTTATTACATTAAAAAGTATCAAGCGCCACTCGAGCGTTACTCATAAAGATTAATGAGTCAAATAAATATATGCTATTCTAAATGATTATTAAGGTAGCCACGAAGTAAATTAAAGTGGTGAACACAATGGAGCATAAGGTTTGTTTAAAGTTGAACCAATGCCAAGTTAAGTGGCTTTTTATGTTGTTCTTTATGCCTTTAACTTGTTTTCTTTTTTGTCACTAGCTTGTGTGAGGGCTTTTCTGCTATCATTATATACGACTGCTACATGATAGTGGGATGCTATACAACTATATTGATTATATATAAATAGCTAGAATACATATTATTTACAGAATTCATCACTTTACATCATTAAAATGAAATTTACACAGAGCATAAAAATCTAGTTCATCATCATTACTGTAGTGTTGAAAGACTCCCACCTGCGATGGAGTAAGAGCATCGAAAATTACATGGACTACTGCTGCTTCATAACAAAGAAGCGCAGACAATTTAGTGAGTCATTTTGCTTTATTTCATCATATACTCATGTCAAAAAACAGTGAATCTTTGGTTATATTGCAAACGATGGAATGCGCATAAAAATTTAGCTACCTGAATAAAATCGTTGAGTGATCAAGTTTTTTCTATTAAACAATCATAATCTAGTGTCTAATAAAAAATTAGAATGTACATACAAATGTTGATGGAACACGAACATGTTATATAAAATGGGTTACTCATGAACCAATTACATGGTCCATATATATCAATAAGTACTCACTTCATATTTGGTCTAAACTCTAAAGGACCGTAGAGAGACATTTGTGTTTGTATGTTCTACCCAAATCTTTGTTAAAGTAATATTTTCCGGAGTAACAAGAACATGATAATAAACCCTACCTACTCATTAATCGGGGCCAGACTTTAAGTTTTAACTCCTAACTAGGCTTGCAATTTTGACAAATTTCACGTGTTGCGGGGAAGGCGTGTCTTGGATATATATACGGAGTATATAAAATATCAAGGGCTGAAGTAAGGTTAATTAAAAGTTAGGGGCTAAAAGAAATATACACCCCGCTCTACATTGGATCCGGATTTTATGCCCGAACCGATCATATCGGACTATCCATTTCCCAATCCCACATTCTCAAATGTCGAGAAATGGATACTGGATAGGCTTTTGGGATTTGGGTAGTTTGTGGATAATTGACACTCTCTGTTCATACTCTCAAGCTCTAACCTCTGGGCAACAATGGCGATCTCTTCCACATCTTCTTTCTCTTCATCTGTTTTTATCTCTACTCCACTCCCAAAAGCCCCATCTAAGCTCAAATTCATGAAATTCCCCAAGCTCAAAGTTTCTCGATTTGCGTCCGTCCGTGCAGAACTCGCGACCCTCCCGGTCCTTTCTTTCGACGGCGACCAAGTCGGCTCCGCCACTCTCGACCTAAAGACCGCCCCTCCCCACACCGCACGCGCGGTCGTCCACCGTGGTATCACTACCGACCTCCGTAATAAGCGCCGAGGCACCGCCTCCACCCTCACCCGCGGAGAGGTTCGCGGCGGCGGAAAGAAACCCTACCAGCAGAAGAAGACGGGTAAGGCGCGGCGTGGGTCTCAGCGTACTCCTCTCAGGCCCGGAGGGGGAGTCATATTTGGGCCCAAGCCCAAGGACTGGTCCATCAAGATCAACAAGAAGGAGAAGAGGCTTGCCATTTCCACTGCCCTTTCTAGCGCGGCTAAGAATTCCATTGTTGTAGAAGAATTCAATGATAAATTCCAAACACCCAAAACCAAAGAGTTCATAGCAATGATGAAGAGGTTGGGTTTGGACCCGAAAGAGAAATCAATGTTCTTGATGACGGAGATGTCTGATAATGTTATGCTGTCAAGCAGAAACCTTGGGAAATTGAAGATGCTAACACCTCGGACTATGAATTTGTTCGACATCTTAGACTCAGAGAAACTAGTGTTTACTAAATCCGCTGTTGAGTTCTTGAATCAGAGATATGGAAATGATAACAACTGGGAGAATGATACTGAATTTGATGAAGAAGATGATGTGGAAGATGAGGAAGGTTAGTTCGATGCTTCTTTCTGTGATGCATAAGAATGTTTCTTTAAAGTTTGGATATGTAGGATTTAACAAGTTTTTATTTTTAGGATTCACAAAGTTTTGATCTTTAGGATTAATAAATCCTTGGTTTTTATTGCAGGATCGGAGACGGATGAAAATCCGGATACTTTGGAGTGATCTGCAACTAGTCAAAGACATAGTTTGGCAGACATTCCATTTATTTTGATGTGTTCAATCTTTGTAGAGTGTGTTAGAATTGTTAATTGATTTTTGAACAATCATGTATATCTACACTCACTTTCTGCTCTATAGGTGGCGTGTGGTGTTTTAAAATGATATATTGGTGCATCAATGGCTGCTTACTCTGTTTAGTCATTTTGCTCTGGATTTGCCATGCTAAATGAATTCCTACTGTATTTTGTTATAGTTTCTTTGCTCTAGATTATGCTATATTTAGATCCTGGAAAATGCTAGGGAAATGAATTGAAAATGACCGAGAAAATGCAAACGGAAATAAAATATGAGTGATATTTTAAAACATTTTACCTGCATATTGATCACTTATTTATAGAAATGAATTAATAAAAAATAATGCTATCGAACATAAAAAAAATTAATTGTTTGAATCAATATTTTATTTTACTCAACATTTTCTTGTCTTCAAAATTTTCTACTATATTTTCCCCTGGCATTTTTCACATGCAAGTAGAGCCTTGAAGAATTGCAGCATCGCGCAAATGCCATGGCATGCATTTATACTTTGTTTACTCGTGTATAATGCAACTGCTGATCAGTATAGTTCTTATGAGTAAAATGTATTTACTTTTTTACTGGCATTGGGTTTCTGCACTTTTGCTCGGAGGATTATACATGAGTCATTGAGTAATTGGGTTTATGAGCTTTTCACATGAACCATATACCATTTCCCTTTCCCTAGTAAATATGAAATATCCTACTGGATCCAAATGTGGATTATTTTCTCTTTTAAATGCTTACTTGTCAGCTAGAAGTGGCATTGATTGCTATTTTCCTAGATTATAAACCTGGTTCAGAGGCATTGAACTGCTCTGTTCAGTATCTGGGTTCATTTTTTTCATAATTATCTCGGTTAGACTTTTCTTTTTTTGGATGAAATAAAGGATGACATCCCATCTCTGAGGGCCCCCAACACCGACCGGACGGCATGATGGGAGGATGTAAATTGGACTATAATTACAATCTGACAGATAGAGAGTGAGGCTCTGTCCCCGCTACTTGCGGTTAGACTTTGTTGGCACTACGGGATATGCGACCTTGCACAGTTGCACTCTAAAACTAGAGACCTCTTTTAGTGTTGTAACATTGGGGAGGTGTGGTGAAGCGTTTAACTTCCACCTACTTAAACCTAGATTTTAGAACAATCATTAGCATTATGCCTCCATAGTTAAGTGCAGTGATGAGGTTCAAAGTAAAATGTTATATTACTCTTGTTGTTTAACGGATGCTGATACTCTTAACATGCTCGTATAGGTAAGTAGCCTTCCTTATACGGAGTCATAAAGCTAATGATTGGCAATTTGCTATACTGTGAAGAAATAAAGGCTGTAGTCTGTTATCTGTAGAAGCCCTGGAGTCTGGAACCGGCTGTGTACTTCAGTGCTTGTTCTGGCAAGGCGATTTTTTATGGGTTACTCTTTTCTTTTTTAATTTTGTGTGGTCACAAAGCTGTATTTACCTCAAGTATATGTAATTGTAAGCCTACACGCTTATGACATTATTATGCGGTAATGTCATATGAAAAAATTGGGTGACTATTTGTGTGGAAATATGTATGAAAAAATTCTTCTGCCGGTTCGGTTGCTCTTCTGGCCAGAGCCATACAGCTAGAGTACTCCATCTTTTGAGGAAAACAAAAGGAAATTAAAGTAACAAGAAAAAATCATAAAACAATGAGATATTCTCATAAACATCACTCAATATTTTTTTGGGACCATTTTTTGTATCGGAATTTGGAGTAATTAAATTCAACACTTTCCTATCAAATGCTTGTTCAAGTTTCCAATTTTGGAAAAATATGAGTTTTCTTAATAACTAAAATCCCCTACTACACTATTTAATGTTCTTTCACCTACATTATCCTTATTTATTCTCCCTGTCTCCTATAAAAAAGAACACTACAGACTACAGCTCCCATTCAAGTTATTGGAATTAGGGTAAACACCTAATTAATAATGGAACGGGCGTACGTAAATGGTACAGGCAATAATGGTCCCTCCAACTCAAATCTGATGATAAATATAATCATTGTATAATGAACTCAAAATTTGGTGATAAATACTGCTTGGAGAAGAAATAATGTATTTTAATTATTCAATTTTATTATATTAAAATAAAAAACAGTACGTAGTGGTACGGCTCCAAAATTGACTTGCCCTCGTTAAACGGCCGGGTGGAGGTCAAACACGGAAGGTCCGCTTAACAGAAAATAACGTAGTGGCATTGCTTCATATATTTTTTTCTTCTAACATAACAACCTTCATTGTCCAATGGATGGAATCCTCATGTGCTAGTGTTCAGAGGCATTGAACTGCTTTGCTCGCTGTGTTGGTTCACTTTTATATGATTATTATATTTCGGCTTACTTGGCTATATGGTTGGTTTTAAATTGCGGATCACAACATGTGTCGCGCTCACAATATTGCAGTTACAATCCATAGCGCAAGTGCTCAACTGCAACACCCAGCAATTGTGATGCCTTTTGAATTGACAATCAAAATCACAACGTAATCGCAGTGGGCCGGGCTCTTGCCGCATTGTGCATGTACTGCTTCGGGATTGCAACACTAACTTAATTCTTTTGTTACTCTGACGAAACTTAAAACTAATTCACATTGCATCGTAAGTATTTGTATTGAAATTGTTTACATATAACAAATTTGCCCGGTTAAAATACATTTCATTAAAACACGGAGGAGATGTTTACTTCACTGCTAAAGTCACAGTTAGGTTAGTAAGACAGGTGAAGCAAACACGCACACTGCTTAAAAAGCCGCTTACTAACCGAAAGAGGTGGTTAAAGTGCCGTTTATTAAGCATACAACCCCCCATGTATTAATTAAGCGGCACTTTAAGCTTTTTCAGTTTCCGAATTTACCTCTTGCCCTTAACCTATTGTTATCCCTGCCCCACCTCGACCCCAACCCCACCCTACCCCCGACCCCACCTACCCTAACCCTATCCCCGACCCCACCCCGACCCCACCCCTACCCCACCTACCCGACCCCACCCCGACCCTACCTAACCGACCCCCACCATACCCTTACCTACCCCGACCCTACCCCTACCTACCCGACCCCCTACCACTACCCCAGCCCCCACCCTACCCCTACCCCACCCTACCCTTACCCCACCTACCCTGACCCTACCCCCCTACCCCACCTACCCTACCCCACCCCGACCCCACCCCTACCCCACCCCGACCCCACCTAACCGACCCCCACCATACCCTTACCTACGCCGACCCTACCCCTACCTATCCGACCCCCCCTACCACTACCCCGACCCCACTCTACCCCTACCTTACCTGTCCGACCCCCACCCTACACGTACCCCCCACCCTACCCCATTACCAGACACCCCCTACCCTACCTAACTGACCCCCACCCTACCCTTACCCCACCTACACTACCCTTACCCCGACCCCACCCATACCCTTACCCCACCTACCCTACCAGTACCCGACCCCACCTCACCCCTACCCCTACCCTGACCCAACCCAACCCTACCCCGTCCTACCCCTACCCGACCCCACCCTACCACTACCCTACCTACCCAATCCCACCCCTACCCTACTTACCCGACCACACACCTACCCTTACCCTACCTACCCCACCCCTTACCCACATACCCGACCCCACGTTACCCTATCCGACCCTACCCCTACCCTACCCCCGCCTCAACCCCCACCCTACCTACCCGAACCCAACCTACCACTACCCGGGTTGGGTAGGGTAGGGGTAGGGGTAGGGGCGGGGTTGGGGTAAGGTGGGGTCGGGGTGGGGTCGATGTGGTAAGGGCCTATGGGGGTAGGGGCCTATGGGGTCGGGGTAGGGTTGTGGTAGGGTGGGGACAGGTTAGGGTGGGGTCGAGTAGGGGTAATGGTCAGGTAGGTAGGGTAGGGGTTGGGGGTAGGGGTAGGCGGTGGGTGGGGTCGGGGTAAGGTAGGGTGGGTAAGGGGTTAGGGGTATGGGTACACATATTATATTATATACTTGTGTTCATGAATGTTTGTGTGTATATATATATATGTATAGGGTTATTTTGGACATTTTAATGTTAAGCGGTGTTTTAAACTGTTTGAAGTAAAACGGTCTTACAACATTGTTTATTTTATGCGGCGCTTATTAACACGGGTCTTAATAAGCACCGTTTAATAACCGGTGAAGTAAACATGTCCTGAGTTTGTCACGGAGTTGGTTAGGGACGACAATGTAAAAAATCCCTAACAAATGGATTTGTTAGGAATTTTGTTAGGGATTCTGTCCCTGGCACTAGCGGCCTGACAAACCCCTTGTTAGGGATATAATTCCCGAAAAAAACTAATTGGAAATTTACACCTAAGAGCCTAAAACGCACGTTGTCAGCGGTTGCTTTAAAGAAATCATGGGGGCCCTTTCCCTAACAAATCCTTGACAAACTTGTAAGGGACGGTATCCCTGAATAATATCCGTGACAAATTAAGTGTTTTTTTTGTAGTTATATTTCCTTTCTTGAGTAACAATTAATAAGTATAATTCACATAATTGAGGGGTAATTGAGCTAGTAATTTTTATCATGTTTTATTTTATTGGTTACTAGTGTTTATCTGCACATAAAAAAATGTACAATAGAAAATAAACAATTATAAAATATTAAAATTAAATGATGGCGGTTGCTAGCATCTAAACAAACTAAAACTTATTACATCCGTCCCACTAACATTGAGATATGAGAAAGTGACATGTTTATTAATAAATATGAGAAAGTGAATTTATGTGGTTGGTATTGAATTAATAAAGTAAAAATAAAGTAACAATGATTTAGAATCACACAAACTTTACCAAGTTTAGTATGAGAAAATCTCACCGGTGTGGACCAAAAATGAAAGATGACATAATTGTAGCGGGACAGAAGGAGTATAATACTACTATGTTTCTGACGATTTTTCAAACATTTATTTCAAAATTAAGGTTTTTCTAAATTTAATATTTTGTACAGTTTAAACTTGTTTAAATGTTCAAAACAATACCTCCTTGTTGTTAGTTTTTTTTGTTACCGGTGCCACATTAGACATGCATATGCATTTACATGTTTTTAAAAGTCAACCCACTTTCAACAAATTTTTTATCGTTTTTTGTTCAAGTTACCGATTAAAACGTGTATGCATTAAACTTATTTGTATCGTATTTTACTAACTAGACGAATAGTATGTAGTAGGGAGTACGGAGTATATCTTTTGGATTTTTTTTTTTTTTTGTATTGGAGTAATGTATTCACTTTCCTATCAAATACTTGTCCCACTTTCAAATTTTGGCAAAATAAAACATAAATGCCCTAGTACTTTATGTTCTTCCTCCTACATATAGTATCATATTCTTCTTGCCTCCTGTTTTCTCTATCATAAGTTAAAAAATACTCCGTATGAGTAACACTATAGACTACAGCTACCATTCAAGTTCTTGGAGTTAATGTAAACAACTAATTCTGGGATGGGTGTACATTTACAGGGGGCAATGGTCCCTCCAATTCAAATGTGATGATAAATATAATCATTATATAATCAACTCAAAATTTGATGATAAATATTGTATGGAGAAATAATGTATTTTATTCTACTATTTTCTTATACTAACTAAAAAATAAAAAAAAGTACTTGGTACGGCTCCAAAATTGACATGCCCCGTTAAACGGCCGGGTGGAGGTCCAACATGGAAGGCCCGCTTAATAGCAAACAGGTCGCCCGATCAACTGGATCCGAACCAAAAGCATACCCAACTTACAAAGGAGCGAAGATTGGGTGTCCAATACCCAGGGAACAAGTGACGTGAGCCCTCTAAAATGGTGGGTGCCTCATGTTCTGGATGGATGGATAACCTTTGTTCTACTAATTTGGACATCCGCGGATTGATTGGACAAACTTTGGATCGTGCTTTCACGAGCCCGCGGATTGATTTGCCGTTTTCGGTAGGCAGTAGAAAACAAGACTAGGATCGAATTTGATAGATTATGTTAAATGTTAAAAATATTCCGTATACAATAATGCTGCCCGGTTTTACTTTTGTAACTTATGCAACGGGGCAAAGAAAGAAAATAATTTCAATTTGATGTTTGTAAGATTTTCTTTTGGTATGAGCACGTAAACTTAATTGCATATCAATTAACTACATCAAAAGTTTTATAAGTGATGATATATCTGTTTAATTATAAGTGAATGGAGACTTAAGAATTAAAGAGAAAGTAATTTTTTGAATTGGTTAAGGAATAGACCGCCCACGTGTGATAACTTGATGTACATCGATATTGATAGATAGAACTTGTGTTTTTTGTAAGTCACACATGGATTTGGATGAACAATTATTCAAGTGTCACTTCACTAGTGTTGTTTGGCAAGAGGTTTGGAACTTGCCGAAAATGAGGGGAAAAAAACTACTACGCTACTGAGCACTGTCAAAATGTGTATAAAGCAATATGGGGGAGCAAGGTTTCAAAGCAAGGTTGTTCGTATAGAAATTTGTTGTGCAATTTATTCAATATGGAAGGTAAGGAATGAAGGAGAATTTGCTAGGAGACAAGTCTCTGAAAATAGTCTATTTTTGGAGATTAGGGTGCTTGTGCATAGATTATTTAGGCTCTTCCATTATTGGCTTTTGAGTTCACTAATCTTTATGGTGAATGTGCATATCGTGGTTGCTAGTTAACCGTTTTGGTTGCGAGTTCACTAATCTTTATGGTGAATGTGCACATCATGGTTGCTAGTTAACCATTTTGGTTACTGGTGTTTTATGCAAAACTTGGTTACTGGTGTGATTTATAGTGTGATTTCCGAACTACGTTGAAGTTTTGTGCAAGTGTTTGTATTCGTGTAGCACTTGTTGCATGAAGCTTAGTGTATTGCTTATGATTGATGGGTTGTTTCCCTTTTCACTGTTCACATACTATATTTTAATCATGATTCATTTGTTAATAAAAAGTAAGGGAAATTCTTTAAATAGAGTAAAAACGTATAGCAATTCCAAAATAAGAATTTATGTTTTTTTTCTCCTAAATAAGTACTCGGGGTATGTTTTACTACCATAAAAATTTATTACCATGTTTTCATTACAAAACTATCATAAATAACATTACATTCATCTTAATTTAAATTCTCAATTTTTTTTGGACTAATATTTGATATAAATACATTATGGATGAGAATTATGTGTTGACACATGTGAATGTCAAATTGTGACAACTAAAGAAGGAATAAATGAAGCATACAATGGCACAAGAAATTCTACAGTTGTAAAAAACAGTGTATTTGTGTGCAATGTTGAGATCTCTCGTAGAATTTCATGATAAATGCGCGTTTCAAAGATCAAAGTTCAATAGCCGGTTACATGAAACTAATTTGGAAAGACAAAACCGATAATAAAACATGCTGAACATAATTGGGATTATGTTTACTGGGCTGTGTAATCCCAATCTTCCATTGCAAATCAAACATTACGTTTAGTAAATAAGAAACGTGAAAAATAAGATGTGTTAAATTACTATAATACTATTATAAAATATCCAAATCTGCTGAAATAAAAAAGATTCTCGCAGACTTGTAAATGACATCAAATAGACAACAAGGGACTCATCGTTCACCCCAAATAAGAGCACCCCCTTTTCAAAAATAAAATGTATGTACAGAAGTAGGCCATTACAAGCATTTGAATATAAGCAACTAAGAAACAAGAATCAACAGATTGATATTCTTCAGCCACTGTCTGATTATCAAATGGTAATTAGACACACGAAAAGGGCTTCCTGCCAGGGTAGACCCTTTTACCATACCACATACTATACAATAGTCAACAGAGTGAATCCTATCCCAACACCCTCCAATGAACATATGATGCCATCATGATCCAGAAATTGCCGGTTGCAATTGCAGAAGAGACTGTTGCTTGCCTGCTATAAAACACGCAAGTTCTGTAGGAGCAACAACCGATTTTAAAAGCTCCTGCAGTTCCTCACCACCCACCTTCTCTTTCTCTGCATCGCCAATCATTTGTTATAACTGTGAAGCTCAAAAGGACGGGGACCTTTTTGAATTTTTTTTGGCAATATAGCAAGAAAAACTGAATAAAAATGGAGAAAAGGGGAAGTTTTCTCTTGATTGATAAGGAAGAGAACCTTAGGAGTGGAGATAGGAAGGCATGGGGCCTACCACTTTTTACCTATTTTACCACTTGGCTGAATTCACATTTGGAAATAGGCTGATTTTACTCTCTTCTTATCACAGAGTATCTTTATACTATTTCCTCTCTTCTCTATTTCCCAATAAACAACCTATTTCCTTGCAAAGCATAAAGTTTGATGGATTTTTACCTTCCAAAGATGCCCCCAATCCCTCCAAAACAGTAAGATTAGCACGCACGACACACAGAGCTACTTCAAGTGCGGATTGAAGGAGGGTTCTGACTTCTCTTTGAACTAGATCAACCAGATGCCCCTATCATTTCACAGCTGTTATATAACATACATATAAACAACACATGCACAAAGAAGAAACTGCACCAAAGTAAAAGAGTTGATGTTGATGTAAACCTGATCCCTTCCCCAAGGGGGAGATCTTGCATCGTCCATACCACTCCCAGTAAGAGAAGCTAATGAAACCGGGCCTATTGTCTCATTCAGACCACACTCAGCAATTGCCTTATACGCCATATCTGTAGCACGCCTTATATCATCCAGTGCACCAGTGGAAACACGTCCAGAGTATATCACTTCTTCAGCAGCCCGCCCCCCAAGAAGAGTGACCAATTTCCCGCGCAGTTCGTCAACAAACAGCAAATATCTATCCTCAGTGGTTGGAGGGATGTAAGCAAATCCTAATGTCCCTCCAGATCTAGGAACTATGCTGAGTTTCTGTCAGTATTAAAAAAAAGTTATAATTGTGTGCCCCAACATTTTTGTATCTTGAATCAGTGAGTGGCTCGCAAAAGGAAAATATAAAGTGTCAATATTAAATTTATTCACACTGCATTCTGTGAAATAAAACCCTCAATGTCACATTCCGGGAAATTCTGAAGCCTCGCATAAGTTGCTCAATGATGTATAAGTGAATTGTCTGAGAGACCATAAGATTTTGACACACAAAAGCGAAACCTTGGTACAGATATGAGATGTAAAATGTCATGTCCATAATAGCATAAACTATCCCTCCTCGCACACCATATCAAATCTGCCAGTTTATGTTGTAAATGCTTTTTGAAATTTATTATTGAAAAGAAGAGAAACAGGTTAACAAAAGATCTACAGATGTAGAGTGACAGGCGTTGACAAGGATTTCTAAGGTTAGTACAAATAGCAAGCCCTCTATTACCTCAACCCGTGGTTGCCCTGCAAGAAGACTTGCAACAGCAGTACCTACTACTGCATGGCCTGCTTCATGTCGAGCAACTACTGCTTTCTCGTTTCCCTGCAACTTTGAAGTTTTTTTTTCTATCCCCTGTAGCATTAAGAATGGAGTTAATTCGGAACGATATTGGCATTAATACTGTACAAGCGTACATGCAGAGTAACAGGTGAGTACTGCAAGTAGAGCTACCTTATTGACAGCTTACGAGTTTGCTTGGAAGGAGGGTTTTGGAGGGGAAGGCTTACTTTATGCGTTGATGAATATAACATTTTTAAAAAATGAATAAAAGGTAATTGAAATGCTATATAATCATACACTATGTTAACCTTTCAATTTTTATGAAATCTAAAATACTCCCTCCGTTTCTAAAAGAAAGTCACGGTTTGACTTCACGATTATTAAGGAAATAAATTGACTTTACTGTAGAAAACACTGTTTAGACACTGTGTTGGCACTGTTTGGACACTGTTTGGACACTGTTTGGCACTGTTTGGCACTGTTTGGCACTGTTTGGATGTAGATTTCTTTGCCAAATAAGGAAATAAGGGAAGTGTGACTTTTATTTTGGCACATCCAAAAAAGGAAAGTGTGAGGTTCTTTTAGAAACGGAGGGAGTATATGTCAAGAATAATGATATAGACTAAGCCCCCCAAAAAGTTCCCCTCCAAAACCCTCCATCAGTCCATCCAAACAGGACCTACTGAAAATATTATGAAGGCTGAAAGGAAGCAGTAATAGAAAATTAAGAAAATGAGAGAAGTCCGAGTAAGATAAGACACATATGCAAACATGTACAAATAGATATATGTGTAGTGCTTTTATGAGTGTGCTTGTGTGTGTGTGTGTGTGTGTGTGTGTGTGTGTGTGTGTGTGTGTGTGTGAGAGAGAGAGAGAGAGAGAGAGAGAGAGAGAGAGAGAGAGAGAGAGAGAGAGAGAGAGAGAGAGAGAGAGAGACCGCAATTGACCGCTCCACTGCTTGAGTGAAATCAAGTTTTTCAACAACAAGCTTAGTTTTCCTTCCTGCTAATAAAGCGGCCTCATTTACCAGATTTGCAAGGTCTGCCCTGAATAGCATCCGAGAAGAGCAATTATATTGTTAATATTGTTATAAGAAGACAGAAAGTAACAAGTCATCATAACCCCTACAAAAAAACATCAAAAAAAGAGTACCCGGTGAAACCAGTTGTCATTGAAGCAATATTTCCAAGATCCACATCTTGTCCAAGAGGAAGTTCCTTCTTGGATACATGTACCTTCAGAATAGCTTCTCTTCCAGTACGATCGGGTGCTTCTACCTATAAATTGAGTCAGTATATTTTACATGTTATTGGAGAAACATAAATGTATAATATTAAAACCAAATATAAAGAAAGCTTAGGAGATTAGGCAAACAAACCATAACAACACGATCAAACCTTCCAGGACGGCGAAGGGCAGGATCTAACACATCAGAACGATTAGTCGATCCCAGAACAATCACAGCAGAATTACTATCAAACCCATCCATCTCCTGCAGTATATTGGTTGACAGTTCATAGTTAGCTACATGTAACCTAGACATGTAAAAGAGATGGAATGGCATGATTAATAATCCCTACTATAAGAAGCTGGTTTAATGTCGTCTCTCTTTCATCATTGCTACCACCGAATTTACCATCACGACTCTTTGCTACAGCATCAATCTGATATCCACAAAATATGTATATGTTATGCTCTAGAAATTTCGTATACAACATCATCCAAGCCTTATTCTCAAAGATTTTGGGTTCGGCTAAAATGAATCAATCCATGATATCGGAGCCACCAAGGGGAAAAAGATAAGGAAGTAATTTGGTATGGAAGTGCAAATATTAGAACTACGTCTTATCTTCTTCTGATTTTCTCTTTTTCCCCCTTTAGCTCTCTTCTGATTGTTTTCATTAGAAGCCTTAGAATGGTTGTTAGTGCAAGAAAAGGGGACATTTTTGGAAGGTAGATGATACCTCATCTATAAAAATAATTGAAGGAGCTACTAGTTTCGCCCCATCAAAAAGGGCCCTCACACGTGATGCCCCCACACCAACATACATTTCTACAAACTCACTTCCGGAACAACTGATAAATGGAACATTAGCTTCTCCGGCAACAGCTTTTGCTAAAAGTGTCTTACCTGTCCCAGGCAGGCCTACCTGTGAGATAATCAGAGCTATGTTTACAACAGATAGCTACAATCAAACATATCAATGACTTGAGGATATTGACAAGGAAAGCTCAAGAAAGGCAGAAAGAAGTAAGGCAAGGTGGTTCCTCTGAGAAATGATATGAATGCAAAACAAAACATAATAGTTCTCAAAAATATGCAGCATAAAGATTCATTCTTCGTTTGTCCAGTACTACTGCATTCGGTTTCCCACACCGAGGGAGAGGGAAAACAGGAGGAGAGATCCAGTAATAACAACCCAGTGAGTGAATTTGTTTATTTCGACCACGGATCACATACTCCCTCTGTCCCATAGAACTTGACCTATGTTAACTAGCAAGTGGAATAAGAAAGTGAAAACTGCGTGGTTGGAATTGTGCAAAGGAGAGAGATAACTTTGACCACATATTTATAGGAAAGTTAGCAAAAGTTTTGTGGGATGGAGGGAGTATTATTTTCTGCAAGAGCCATGCAGATGATTGACAAACAACATAAATCTAGTGCTGCACTTTTTATTCTGCATGGCATTTTTTGTTGCTTTTTTAAGATAGAGGTCTGCATTACATTTTCCCAAGGAATTAAGACAGTTATGCAGTCATGAATAATGAAGATGGTGGACAACAAACATCAAACCTATCGCTGCATTTTTTTATTCTCAGTGATAATTTCTGTAACTTTTTTAAAAGAGAAGCATCATTATTACATTATTGTGTATGGATACACTAGTTTTGGAAGGATGGAACTGTGGGAGAAACAATTCTTAAGAAATGGGCCAACTTCCTATCCTATTCCTATCACCAAGCATAACTAGTTAAGTTGTAGTTTTCCCTTATAGATTATTTAAATAAGGGAAAACTGTCAAATAGGTGTAGTATATCAAAAAAGTCAATCAAGACCTCTAACTAAAGAAACACCCAATTAAACCCACCAACATTACAAAAACACTCAAATTTATAATTTGATAGGTGAACGTCCGGTTATCAGGTCATATTGGCATATTGCTGACGTGGCGATCCATGTGTTATTTTTAAATTTTATGTTTTTCTTTCCTTTTTCTTTTCCTTTTCTTTTACTCTCCTGCTTCCTTCTTGAGCCCTTCTCTTCTACCCGGCCCCTCTTCTTTTGTTTCCTTCCTTTGTTTTCTCACTTTTCTCCCCAGTCTTCTTTCCAACTGAAAATCTCCTCCTTCCCTTTTTGTTTCTTCTTCTACGCCATTCTTCTTCTATCATTTTCTTCTTCTTCTTCTTCTTCCATGTGAGGTACTCTGGCAAGGAGGGCGGCTATGGAGGTTGAACTATTCAGCTCCTCCTGCGACATCGTTGGTGCCAGTCTTTGTCGGCAGCGACGAGAATTAGCCCGCGAAGGTGACTAAGGGCGACGCCCACAGCGGCAATCAATGACCTCAAACCGGGCAGAAGAGAGAAAAAGAAATGAATGGTGGATGCCGGACGACCAATGTGCTCAAACCAAGCGAAAGAGGATGTGGAAGTCGGACATGGTGGGGGCAGCAAGAAGTAGGGAAGAACGGGGCTGAAGAAAAGAGGAGACAAGCTCGAATTTCCGGCAAACATCTCTGGCGCGCGCCTCTGTCGAACACCTTCGGCGAAAGTAACAAGGAAGAAACAGAGGATAAAAAAGAAGCAGGGGGAGAGAAGAGAAATGGCTGGTGGAACAGCAGAACAGGAAGATAGAAGAAAGTATGTAGGCTGGGAGCGTGGGAGAAATGTCTGCCGAAGAGCAAAGTAGCAGAGGAAAGGACAAGGAAATAGGAGAAAAAAAAGAAAAAAATTAAAACTAAGACACTTGGACCGTCACATCAGCCATGTAACCAGATAACCGGACCTTTACCTGCTAAACTAGAAATTTGATCATTTTTTGTAAAGTTGGTGGACTTAGTTGAGTGTTTTTTTGTTCGAGGGCTTAATTGACTTTTTTGATATACTACGAGGGCCTATTTGATAGTCTTCCCTTTAAATGAAGATAAGGAACGGCCGAACGGGGAACAAAAAAATGCATTTACATATTATAATAGAAAGTGCTATATATAGATAAATCAACCTACACCAACAAGGCAACAACTATTGGACCATTTCACTTCAATGGGCAGCACACATGTGAGAGTGTGAGCTTTTAGCTAGAGAGTCTGTTGAATTGTTTTATTGCAGTTTTTTTATGCGATGAAGCTTCAAACTTAGATATTTTTCCTTCCACGCCATTTTTTACAAAAGCACAACCTCCCTTTGAGCTTCAAAGCAACGCAATGCTATGCTGCTCTACAAGAACTGGATCTTATATTTCGGTATATAAAAGTTAAAACACTTGAGCTCACCAGGAGGACCCCTCGTGGTGGGCGGGCACCAAGTCGTCTAAACCTGTCAGGATTCCTGAGAAATTCCTAAGGAGCATGTAAGGAATCATCATTAATTACAAGTGATGAGCAAATAAATAGGATAATATCAAGGCTCAGCCGCTTAGGCATAATGATGTAAATATGTGAACAGTCAAACCTACCACTATTTCTTCAAGCTCCTCCTTGGCCTCGTCAATACCTGCAACGTCAGCAAATGTCACAGTTTCACCATGTTTAGGCGCTTTTTCTACTATAGAACCCACAAATTTGCGGCTCATGAGCTGGCCAGCTGCATTCTGCAAATATGGTGAACTCAAGCAGTCTCAAATCTATTGCAAAAGCTTTTAGATAGTAAACAAAGAGACGCTGTACTATATACCAAAGGAAACTCACATTGAATGAATGTAAAATACAAGCTAGGACAACAATGTGGAAAAGTGCTTCCTGCAAATGGAAAAAATGATCTGTCATCTGTGTTTTTAACAAACTTAATCCATCCTAATGCTTAAGCTCTGAATGTAAAGTTCCGGATCAGAACAGAGAATACTAAAACAACCATAATAATATAATAAGTGCACACACACACCAAGCCACCAAGGCCCAAGGGGGTTAGTCCTGAAAACACCAGCCACCAATTTAACAAAAAATGATCTCAGATTCTTTGCCGACTACTTATTTAAGTCAAAGAAGTTAACCTTTGACCGATTATATATTTATACACTGTAATATTGATAATATAAAAATGTTCATTGTTAAAAACAGGGGAACTTTGACTTTGCACCCCACTTTTTATATAATATTGGACTTTGCACCCCATTTTCAAAAAACTTTGAGTTTTCACCCTATTTCCCTTAAAAGGCCTTTGACTTTGCACCCTATTCCGAAATATTTATTCACAAAAAGTGGGGTGCTGAGGTGCAAACTCAAAGTTTTTTGAAAATAGGGTGCAAAGTCCAATTTCACCATAAAATTATTGTGTAAAGTCAAAATTCTCCTTAAAATACTATCATAAAAGTATAAATTTATTAAGTTTCACATAAATATATTAATTAAAATAATAGATCAAACTATCACAGTTTACCATTTTTGACTTGAAAAGTCAAAGATAGCTACATAAAAAGGGACAGATGTGGTATAAAATTTGAAAATAATATGAAATTTTTCTTCGTTAAAAATACTTCCAAAAAAATATAGAACTTACAAGTTTCATATAAATATAATAACTACATTCATTGTCCAAATTTTATTATCATTGAGCAAGAAAATTCAAATTGGCCATGTTTTATGGGACGGATGGAATATAATTTTTCTATAATTCAGCAAATTCAACCGTTTCACAGAATTTCATTAATTTCGACAGATTCAATTGATTCAGCTAATTTCAATCTTACCAAATAGACTCTTAATTAGAAATGTTTACTGCAAGCCACTCCATATTGAGATAATACATAAAGATAGCAGTTAGTACATGTCAGTTGAAGCATTATAATCTTCTTGACAGTGATTTTGTAACCATTGCAGTAGAGAATGCATCTAATTTAAATGCAGTAGCAATAATAACCAAATGCACACGCACAGAAAATAAAATTATAAAATAATTCATAAAGCATCCAGAATGCACTAACCAGATTGTTTTGATGTGTTCTATGTTATTGAATTGGGGATTACTCACCATTCACCCTGTACTTGACAAGTACTTCAATAAGAAAATTTACTAATGCAAGGTGTGAGGGTGAATAATCACCGACTACTCATGAGTTACTGGTCCTAATCGCTTACTAAGCAACAATTTACCTACTTAGGCTGTGCCAAATGGAACTTAAATCATTATTTCTAGATAAAAAGCAAAAAATACTTCATACACAAAATTAAACAATAAAGGGAAATATTCTTAATGACTCTGGATTGTGCAATGTCTGTATGATGATCTTGAGAAAAAGGAACTAAATAGGCAAGACCTCAGGCTTGTTTCCTAAGATTCGTTTTCCAATGTATAGCATATATTGGATGTAAAGGTAAAGGACAAATCTTTTAGCAAGTTGTCGATCTGTATATCTATCAAGCTGTCTATCCATATATCTATCAAGTATTCTAGACTATCCGCAGTAGAAGCTAAAAAAAAGAAAGCACAGGTCTGTACAGACAACAATTTTCTGGATGCATCAATGTGAAAGTAGTTCTCTTTAAAAACTCACAGCTACGCTTGCCAATGCTGAGCTCAAAACCTCACCAGACCGTTTGTCTGGTGACCCAAACTCCACTTTATTCTCCAGCATCTTCTCATAAGGAGCCTTGATATCATCAGGCCTTGTTGTGGTGTACACAATCCTCTTGGTGGGAGTTACACTTCTTAACAACAATTCAGACTCCTGCACCTTACTGAATTCACTCCCAGCCTCACTCTCAATCACACCACTCATCCTTTCATTCTTCAACTTGAACATGAGGTGGACTCCATCAACTTCCACCTTTTGAATCTGGTTTGTGTGCACCTTACTCAAGAACTCACTGTACGGCACACTCACATATTTAAGAGGAACTATCGGCTCTGACCCAGGAAACGGGATTTCGGGACGAAACAATCTCATGAAGAACATAGCTACCCCCAATTGCAATAGCAGTCTCATTTGATTTCCTTGAACTATAGGTTGCCAATGCCACTTCGACCACCACGGGTCCGCTTTCCCTTGACTTTCTTTATGAGAAGAACCCGAGCTTGAATCCGAACCTGTAGGTGGTTTACTTTCTGTCGCAGTGGCTTCGCTTGGGTCGTCAGAATCAGTGCCCTGCTCACAAGAACTGTTTGCCCTAACTCTAACCCTGCTATATCTGAAGCAACTGCTCATCGGAGGGGTTCCTTCACGTTCCAATTGCTGGGGAATCGATGTAATCCTAGGTGGAGCTCTGAACAACGAAGGATTGACCATCAAATGACTCGAGCTCCCATGTGTAAGCAAACAAGGACTACATGAAGTTATGGTCTGTCTGTAAAAATACTTCGAGTTAAAGCTCCAATTCAACAATATTTGGGGGTGAATTATCGGCGGGAACACTTCCACGGCGGCCATATTTCAGGCGAAGTAAATCGGCGATGGGTGATAGGCAATCGCGTATTATTTTGTTCTTTTTTATTATGAACAATCAGCGTAATACACCCACTCGTATAAAAAAAGAGATTGAACAAAACAAATCAAAAACGGGTCATCATAAGTCACAATCCATACATGGATAAGGGATTGAACAAACTAATCAGTCACATTTCCATAGATTTTTTAATAGTAATATGGGCTCTAGTAACATTTTAGGAAAACCTTTATTTAATTGTCTATTACATATTTTATCATTAATAATTTTGGTTTTTTACAAGAATATTACTAAAATAAAACATATTTACATAAATATGACTATTCATTACTACAATGTGGTGTTGTGGTAACTTAAGATCAAAACTTCAACATGAATTACTATGATTTCATTACTACTCTAGTCAATAATCATACTTTTGAAAATTATCTTTATTTTGGTCATATTTATGTAATTATTTCAATAATTTTATTACAAAATGCATAACATTTAATGACTATGTGAGCTATTTGTATTGTCAAAATATTATAAAATTATTAGTAGCAAATGCTAAAATTCATAGAAAATGAGAAGAAACAGACAAAGGAAATGTTAGGTGCCCTAGTCAGCGCCTAGGTGCTCTAATCGCCGCCTAGGCGGGATAGGAGCTAGGCGGCTAGTCACTACCCGACTAGCACCTAACATCGTTTAACACATTGAATATAACTCTCTAGAATAATAGATATATGGATGGCTATACTATATGAATATGTTAACTATGAAAAAAAATTCAGTAAACATATTAACTATGTAAGCTAATGTCATAGAATTAAAAATATTCTAATTTGCATTTCTAGTTTTTATAATATACAAAGCTATTCAAATTATTGACAAAATTAAAAAAAAAATGTGTTTAAACGTGTATAAAATTTGTTTGACTTTTCCTCCTGATTTTAAAATAGAAAAAATCTTTTGTAAACACTTTATCGTTGTATACACTTTTACACACGTATGCGAGGTTTTTTTTAAATGTGTAAAAACATGTTTTGTTTGTTACAAACAAAAAAAACTCACAGACGTGTGTAAAAGTGTGTACAGGAAAAATCTCCCTTTTAAATAGTATTATTACCTCTGCCCCCTAAAGTCTTATACATAGGGAAGCGATGCAGTTATTAAAAAAGTAAGATTGTGTGATTCATATTATATTGACAAAGTAAGAACAATTTAGCATTAAACAAATATTATCACATTTAATTAACTATGTTTAAAAAACCGACCCGACCCGGCCGGGTTGACCCGGAACCCGGTGACCCGGACAAAAAACCGGTTCGGTTTTTTCAAAAACCGGAAATGGTCAAAAACCGGAAAAACTCGACTGACCCGGACCCAAGAAACCCGAAAAACCCGGTAAAACCCGGTTTTTGGGTGTTTTTTACCAAAAAAAGTAATTTCTTTTTTATTTTTAATGCATTTTTTATACCAATAAAATTGCAATTTCAATACCTTAAAAAGAAAAACTACGTAATATATTTATATATTTATTAAGAATGAACATCATGCCAAATTATAATATAGATGTACAATAAAAATAAAAATATCATTATACGTAGTAAATTTTTATAAGATCAAAATATACATTGAAATATTATAAGAGTGTATTAAATGCTTAATAAGTACTTAAGTAGTATTGTTAGTTGATTATAATGAATAATAACTAATTTTTATTATAATTTTATTTATAATTATATGTTTACTAGTATTATATAGACGTATAATCATTGACCGGTTTTCCGGCGTTGACCGGGTTGACCCACCGGGTCCAGGTTGACCCGTGACCCAGTCATGTGACCGGGTCACTCTCCGGTCCGGTTTTTACAACATAGAATTTTAATATGTGATTCACATTTACTATTATCACAATCTTAGTGACATCGGTCACAATTAACAGATGAAACAATCTTATCATATGGAGAAGTACTATAAAGTACTCCATCCATCTTTTATAACTTTGTCATTTTCCCTTTATTGGATGTCCCAAAATTTTACCACTTTTCATTTTAATCAATTAATTTGTTATTCTTATTATTTATTTTTCCTCTATACAAACATCAAACACACAGTTGTTAGAATGCTTTTAAATGGACTGAAATTGTCTGGTTTGGTCTATCTGGTCTAGTTTCGTCAGTTTAAGTCCGGTCTGTATTGATCTACTAAATGTCTGATAACTATGTATTTTATAGTTGTCAAAGTCCGGGCCGGTCTTTTTAAGGCTTGTGTGGTTGGCTAAGTCTTGTCTGGTCTGTTTTGATCTGGCCTGGGATTAAAATAAGTTCAAGCTAAACCATTTTTAGTTTATTTTTTTTCATAACGGTCAAACTTAACAAAATTTTAAGGAAGAGAGAGTAATTTCAATAAAAATTACAAAGTCGTTTATCCCCTCCATTTTTCTTTCAATATGCAAAGGTTTCAAATACGGAAAACAAGTCAATTCATTTTATTTTTGTAATTATTAAAACTTTTTCATTTATAGTTAATTTTTTAAAATATATAAGAAATTTTAATTTTTTATAATCTTTCATATGATATCAATATTATATATTTAAAATTAAAAAATTCCAAGTAAAAATATATATTTAGAAAAATTTGATATTTTGAAATTTTTTATAGAAAGATTTGTACCATCCCAAAGATTATAAAAAAATACGGAGTATTTAATTTGATATATTTTTCTTTTACAAAGTTGGATCATAAATAAATAAAATTATAACAATTTGAAAAAGAATAAATAGAATGCCACATGACAATCAACCACAAATACGTACTCCCTCGTCTTTTAGTTAGCATATTCACAAGTGAAGTTTAGAGTCTTGTACAAACTATTATTGTTAGCATGCTTGAATTTAGGATGATAATCTAGAGGAGCTTAACATTTCTTAGAAATATGAGTTTGTTTCCTTCTTGTAACCCATCCAAGAACAGCTCTGATGGAGTATATGACCCAGGAACCCCCGGCCTATAGACTTCTACTTCTCCTACACAGGTCCATTGAGGCCAGGGAACATCTCAGGCCCAAATGCAACGGCCCAAGCCTCAAAGAAACCCAGGATACGCACTGGGGTGCCTTCGGCCTCCTTGGCCGAAGGCTCCAAAACTCACAGGATAGCCTTTTTTGGGACTACGAAGCTGCTGGGAGAAAATGGCGAAAAACAGGAGCCTTCGGCATTATCAAGCCCTCGGCATCAGAGAAGCCTTCGGCTGAACCAGGCCTCCGGTTATACAGAGCCTTCGGCTGCACAGGGGACCTCTGTTACATGGAGCCCCCGACTACACAAGGAGCCCTCGGCTACACAAGGAGCCCTCGGCTACAGAAGGAGCCCTCGGCTACACAAGGAGCCTTCGGCCAAACACGCTCAATCGTCAAAGATTCCCTTTGGAGACAGCCAACCACCGCATTTAATGCGACGTCACATCCGCCAACCGCATTCATTGCGGTGAACATGTCACTGCCGGTGCCACCCGATTGACGTGACCCTTCGGCCGTTGGATTACTAACACGTGTACTCTCATCGCATTTATTGCTGCTATAAATAGCAGCCATTATTCTCCTTGTAAACCACGCTGAGTTCATTTAATAAAATCGACTCTCTCTCCTCCTATTTGTTCTGACGTCTCTCTAGTTATTCCCGCAACAACCCCTCGGATAAGGTACCCCCCGGGTAGACTATCCATCAAGCTCTTTTAAGAGTATTATTTATATGATACTCTCTTAGTCCCTAAAGAGTATTAGGGGTGTTTGGAACTGATTCTGCTTCTGCTTCTATTTTAAAGCAGAAGCATAATTAGAATAAGTTTTCAGAAGCTGGTACCACCCAGCTTCTAAAAAAACTGATTCTGGGAGTAAATTAGAACACCAGAAGTGCTTCTGGAATTTCACCCAAACGCTCCAGCATCTGCTTCTGATCCTTGAAAGAGCGGAATCAATTTTGAGAATCAGATCCAAACACCCCCTTATTTATATAATCTTTCCTCCCTAATCTTTTTATTTTCCTTTCATTTCAGACCATGTTATGAACATGTTGTCAACGCAAATTTGCTCCAAATCCTTAAGATCATTTTCCTGCAGGTATACTTTTCAGTGACTTTAAATTTAGAGGAAAGACATATACCTTCATAGTAATACGTTATTGAAATGAAACTTGCTCATCTTGAATAAATCATTTGTGCTTTGCAAACTTTTTACCTGCAAGAGATTTTTCTTCATGGAGCTTCTAAAATTCTCCGTAAATCTTGTACTATAATCATATAAAAATCGGACTAAAAGTGAAAAGAATACGGAGTAAAAGTTAAATACGATGGACTGAGATTACTATACTTTTCGGGTAGTGTAGTTCTTTTCTTCAATTTTTTTCAGCATGGTAATTTTAGCGGCACATTCAATTATACACTAGAATAAGCGAAAAAACATTACAAAGAAACTGTATAATTAGTCAAAGAAACAAGAGGTCACAACAAAAACAAATTTAGTTACACTTATAGGCAGCATACATCCATATATAGAGATTCTTTATCCCCGGTAGGAGGAATTATCGTATGATGATGCTGATGATTTCAGACCTTGGTTCCAGCAGCGGCTTCCTTGATTTGTTCAATGGTGAAAACCCCAAAGCATTCATCATCAGTGACGGCATTAACGGCTGCAGAAGCGACGTCATCCACACTGATGGGAGGGGCTAGCAGCAGATCAGAGGTGGGAATGGAGCTCAGAGGCCTGGTATACTCCCCCACCATACTCAGGAACCTCTCCATTGGCTCCCCTATCAAATCCAGTGGAATCTCAAACCCATTGGCTACCCTCCTCTTCCCATATATGAAGCCTGGTCTAAGGACCACACCTGAGTTTGGATATTTGGAGAGGACCTCTGCTTCAGCTTTCTTCTTTCCAGTGAAGTAACCCGATGTTTTTAAAAAGGACGGGATATTATAATCATGGACTGAGATCAAGATGAACTTTGGAACCCCATAATCTTTTGCGGCACGAACAGCCACAACATTCGCCTCACCGTTAATCCTTAGCATCTGTTCCTCACTTCCAAAACCTCCAAGCGCTGAAACAACTGCTGTTGCCCCACCAAGAAAATCATCCCAATTTGCATGGAAAACATCCCCTGAAATCCAAGTCACTTGATCTAGCCATGAATCAGAGTAAGACGGACGCCCTGATCTGCTCAGACTTATAACCTCAACGCCCTTGGACACTGCAGCTTTGCAAATTGCAGAGCCAACAAAGCCACTACCTCCCAATACTACAATTCGTTCACTCTTCACATCAGCCACAATATCAATGGCCGCTGTATTCAGATTGCCTTTGATGTCATTGCCTGAATAACTGCATCTGACACCAACCTTGCACAAGCTAGGGTGAGAGCGAAATGAGGAGATTTTGCTGTGCGATGAAGGGAACAGAGACTTTCCGCAGCCATGAAGATGAAGAAATGGAGCCTTTGAAATGGTGCAAACATAATAGAGTGATGTCATATTTGGCTTCCGCTTAGAATGGGTTCAGGGGTGGATTTAGCTTTGACATCAGGCAGCAAAATTTTATTAAATAACATATATTGCAACAAAATAAGTCAAAATGTAATACTCCATATAAAAATGTCTATTTAACAAAATTTATTTTCAGGTATAAAATAACATCTACTGCAACAAAAGACAAAAATAAACATTATAGGAGTAAGAGTTTATGTCGAAGTCAAATACAAAAAAAAAAACACCACAATTTTACAACCGTTCTCTATGGATTTTCATAATTGATATCGTTTGATGATGACATCATGATCAATTTTCAAGAAGATGTATTTTTCTACATAAACAATAAGTCTATAGCCACTCATCACTAATGAATAATTAGATTAATAGTAACAAATCACAATCAAATCCATACCAATATAAATGATGCTCACAAATGAAATGTTAGAACTTGCAAACCACAAATCACATTCATAATTAAAGGCTTAAATGAGTTTAACTTAAAGCCCTCACTGAAAAAACACAAATTAATAGAATCCTAAATTTTAGAAATAAAGTTGATATTTAATTCATGACACCGTGTAAAAGTTGATATTGTGTGGCAAAGAATCGTGCAGAGCAGGGGAAAAATGTGTAAAAAAATGCTTAAGAATGCGTAAGAAATATGGTGAACCACACATTCACAAATTCAGAGACAGAAAGGAGTATCTAAGCAGATAAACTGAATATAAAAAAATACAGTACAATAAAACTAAACAATTAAAAAACTTACAGGCCAAGAGCAGAAATGGCGCAATCGTGCATCCGAGGGCTAGAGGTTGTCGTGTAGCACTAGTAGGCAGCGGCTAGAGGCTAAGGGGTGCTCAGCCACCGTGCGCAACCGTCCGACAGCCGACCAGCGAACAGTCACACAGGGCGCAGTCTAATGCCGATTACCGATTCTGGTGAAGGGAGACTGGACACGCGACCGATGCCAATTAACTATCCCCGCAGAAGTGGAAACGCGGTCTGTGCTTTAGAGTTCTAATTTTGGGCGATTGTTTTATTTTTTGGCTGGGCCGTTTTTTATTTTTTGATAGTAGGCCTGACTTATAAAAAAGGTAGGGGTGGGCGCGGTCCGGTTCGGTCCGATATTTGACAAAACCCGTACCCGGACCGTTACTATTGAAACGGTTCGGTTCGGTTTTAGACCCAAACCCGTTCGGTACGGTTCCAATTTCAAACGGTACGATACCATGTAATAATACCAATACCAAACAATGCCACTTTTTTGACAAAATAAAGTTTAGTCATAATCCAAAAATTCACACAAATTTTCGACAAATGTAAGACTTTTGGGCAAGCGGGTTTGAGTCAGCAAACTGTTTGACTTTTGAGTATTTTTTAGATGGGCTAAACATTAAAATACGGAGTAAAAAGTAAGACAAATTGGGTTGGGCTTCACCCTATGAAGATCTTCCCCTGTAGGCACATACAACGAATTAGTAAATATTATAAATGTATACAAAGTGGCAAAGTGTAAACTGGAAGGAGTCATCAAATTATATACATATACAATAATTATAAATTATTAATTATATAAATACTAATTCGGTCTGGTTCGGTCCGGTACCGGTTCTCATTTTACGAGAACCGGTCATGGCATGGTTTGGAACCGGTACGGTCCGGTTCGGGACAAAAATTTCGAGAACCATTTGGAACCCCGTTATTCGGTACGGTACCATATCGGCCCGGTTCGGTAGCATGCCAGTTCGGTATTTTTGCCCGCCCCTAAAGAAAGGGGATATTTTCCCGATCAACCATAATAAGGGAAATAATATCACTTTTTAGAAACTTAGATTCGTATTTCAAAAATAAGCCAAGTAATACCTTCTTTCCAAGAAAAGCCCATATATAAACATAACCAAATTAGACACCCATAGCTCCTCGTCGACTCCAGAGCGCGAAAATTGCGGAAGTGAAAGTTCTGAGCTGCGAACAAATCGAACGATCTCAAAATTCATGGTGTGATCGCATTTTCTGAGCACAAATCGGATCGTGTTTTACGAGATCGAATCAAAATTATCAGGTAATTACAAAGTACGATTACCTATTTCCAATTCTACTGAGAAACCAAGGTGCGATAATTAGTTATATGAGAACGTATTTGATCGCGTTTTTTAGCATGAAATAACACTTTGTTTTTTAGCATGAATGTAAGTTTTGTTTATCTTTTTGAATAATTGTCGATGAATGATTTGTTCTGTTTTTTGAAAATTAGAGTGATGAATGAATAACTATTGTTTTTGTTTATGCAAATTGCAATACTCTGTAAAATTATTTGGAGTTCATTAAGAATGAACGGTGTCTTTTATTAATATTAATAACAGGGAACATGGAAACAGTTCTTATTTTTGTTCATCACGATGATCAATGGAATGAAACAATGGAGTATGTGAACTTCAATGTCTTTGGAATTACTTTAGCTACAAATAGTTCTTATCCTGAGTTGATTACCACGATAGGAGACAGGATTGGAATAGAAAAATCATCAACTGCAGTGATAATTCAATACAAAGTCAAAGAGAATTATCCACCGTTGATGATACAAGATAACTCAGCACTATTGTTTTACCTACACCTTAAGTAACAAGAGATGGATGTCACTAAATTCCCTCTATGTATCAGCCTTGCTGATGTACATGAAGAAACAACTTGCAACATATTTCTTGGGCGATATCAACAAGAAGAAACAAGTAGTATGCAAGTAGTGACAATGTCTGAAGATAGTTCAACAATTAGTGAAGAGTTGGACATTAATGGTTTTATATTAGCTTGGGCAAATAAAACCAATGAAGAACTACTGCAACAAAAATGTGTTGAGCTAGCATCAACAAATTGCATTAACAGTTATGTAGATCCTGAAGAAGGACTGATTTACATCAACAAGAATGAGTTCAGGAAAGCACTTAAGATGTATGCTATCAAAAATCACTTCCAATACAGGGCACATAAGACAAATAAAAAGTATTTTGCTACAAAATGCTTGCATGAAAAGTGCAGTTGGGAGATAAGATCAAAAGAAACAGGAACCTTGGGAAGGTTCATTGTTGTGAAGTTTATAAAAACACATTCTTGTAGATTGGATGTCAGATTAACAGATCAAGACATGCGACATCCAGTTTGGTAGCAGACTGTATTAAGTCTAAATTGGTGGATCCAAAAACGTCATATAATGCAATGGATGTACAGAGAGATATGTTAGAGCAGTATGACATTGAAATAAGCTACTTAAAAGCGTGGAGAGAAAAAGAAAAGGCGCTGATTAAGCCAAGAGGAAAACCAGAAGAGTCCTATAGGTTTCTGCAACAATTCATGAGTATTGTTAAACAAACAAATCCTCGATCTTTTCTGCAAATCAAAGTTAATGAAGACAATACTTTTTTATATGCATTCATGGCAATCAAAGCATCAATACATGGCTGGAAATTCTGCAGACCGGTGATGCGAGTTTTCTCGCACTTAAAATAGATCGTAATATAGTGGTGTAAGTACGAGCATCGTCTCCACATGGACGGACAAAAGGGAAATAATAATTAACTAAATTTAGCGATTAAAAATAAATAAATAAAATAATGCGTCGTGCGAGATATGATTGGTATGAAAATTAAACTAATGCGAATGAACAATTATATAAAAGCTTGGTTTTCTCTCTAATTAACGACGAAGGGAACATGGATTGATTCCGGGGTAACTAGATTTCTGGCAGATCAGGCCTAATTACATGAAATTAATTTAATTGAGCCTAGCTAATCATTACTAAGTTCTTACCGCTCTCGCGGCGTAGAGAACAATAATTTAGGGGACCGGGCTGATCTCTCATGCGACAGGATCCTAAACTATTGCCATGATGAGCGAGCTTACGGCCCCTTATTAGCTACTAATCTCTTAGCGAATGATTAAATGTGTGTGAAGGTGTCCTAGAGTAAATTAGATCTCTCTTAACTTATTCTACAAGCAATTGTAATTCTAGTGGCCATCTAGGTTACAAGAGATATCAATTAAATTATTCATACACAAATTAAACGGCATTCATGCAATTAAACCAACAAGAATCTAGCCATACATCATGATCAACCCCTTCATCAACCCCAAATCCCTAATTAAACTACTCACAATTCATAATTGAAGAATCAATAGAATTGGGAAGAATAGAATTAATTGTCATTAACATCATCAACACAAGATGCATGTGGGAAAATATTTCCATTAGCTTTTGGTTCTGAAAATGATGAATCCAGGAAATGGTTTTTTTTTTTAATATTAGAGAAGCTTTTGGTTATAAGAATGGAATGGTGATTGTTTCTGATAGGCATGAGAGCATTGCTAAAGGTGTGATAGAAGTATATCCTAAATCTGGACATGGAGTATGCATTTACCATTTGTTTAACAACCTCAAGACAAAGTTCAAAAGAAAAACAAAAAAATGAAAGCCAGTTATTTTGAAGCAGCACAAGCTTATACCAGAGATGAGTTTGACTGCCACATTGAGGAACTGAAGAAGATTGATGAGGAAATAGTGCCATATTTGTACGGTGTTGGGTATGAAAAATGGACTAGAGTGTTCTCAATCTCCAAAAGGTACTCAACCATGAGTTCAAACATAGCAAAATCAGTAAATGTTGTACTGAAGAAAATAAAAAATCTGACAATAACTGCTTTGCTACAGTTCTTACACACATTGGTACAAATATGGACACATGTAAACAGAAATGGTGCAAGAAATACATTCACAGAACTTGCAAAAGTTCCACATGAAACTCTAGAACAGAACTACAAAGGCATGAAACTGAAGGTATATAATTCATACATAAACTTCTTAATTTTGTATATAAAATCTGAAATAATAGTATTTTGTATCAAATTTTATTTGCATGTGGTTCCTTCTAATGAGGTGATATTCAGTGTTTATGAAATGAACAGAATCTTCATTGTTAATCTAGATGACAAAACATGCACTTGTAGAAGGTTTCAAATGGAAGAATTACCTTGTATGCACGCACTGGCAGTACTAAAAAAGAAAAATCAAGAGCCGTACAGTTTTTGCTCATCTTACTACACAAAGGAAACATTGTTGCAAACTTACAGTGAGACAGATAGGGGTGGGTTCGGTTCTTGCGGTTCGGTTTTGACCTAAAACCAAATGTAGAATCAAAGTAAAAAGTTCGGTTCGGTTTCGGTTCGGTCTTACACTCCAAAACTTGGAACCACGGTTTGATTGGTTCGGTCTGTTTCGGTTCAGTTTCGGTTTTTTCAGTTTTTTTACCAAAATTTTTTCACTTGATTTTAAATTGATATAATACTTAAAGGGATCAAACATATTACATAAAGAATTCAAGCACAATATAACGACAAATAAAATAAAAATAAGAAGAGATAAATATGTCTTGAATTATATGAGTATGCGAGATAGATAAAACTGTATATATTATTGATTTAATTTGTTTGTGAGTAGTTTGAAAATTTTTCATGAATGTATATGTTCTATGTGATAAAGTTGAGATTAATATTTATTGTTTTATCAATATAAAATCTTTAAGTTAGCTAAAAATAAAAGTTAATTACTACTAATAACTAGTAAACACATATGATCATCATTCAATATAGCTATTATTGCAGACAATGAATGTGTAAATGAATTTATAAACTAAATTAAATTAAACATAACACAAACATTATTTCTCTAACACAAGAAAACCAAACACTATTGATGATATTAAGATTAACTAGAATTAATGCTTAACAATTAACATATAAATTTCATATTTTAAATAGTTCGGTTTGTTCGGTTCGGTTCGGTTTTGAAGGGTAAAAACCAAAACCGAATCGAACAACTTCGGTTCGGTTCGGTTTTTTACATTCGGTTTCGGTTTCTTAGCGGTTCGGTTTTATTTGGTTGCGATTCGGTTTAATTTGATTCAGTTTTCGGTTTTCGGTTTTTCGGACCCAGCCCTGGAGACAGTGCATCCTATTCCAGATCAAAAAACATGGCAAGTGGATATGTCAGAGCCAATTTTGCAAGTTTATCCACCACATGCAAGGAAGAAGGCAGGAAGGCCGAAAAAGCAGAGATATAAAGCACACTGGGAGACTACCACAACAAACAAATGTGGGAAGTGTGGAAAGCAAGGACATAATAGAAAGACATGCAGGAATGCACCGCAAAAGTAGAAACTATAGCTAGTTTGAGAACTGTTTTAGTATTTTTTATCTATTATTTCTGTTGAAGTTCAATTCAAATGTGCATGAACACTATTAGTGTGAATTCTATATGACTGTGTTTGAATTCTATATGACTGTGTATTCATTTTATATTTTATAAGTACAAATCTCGAATTATGTATGAGATCAGAAACAATAAGAAACAACAATAAACAATTTTAGAAACAATTTTGGGAAGTGTTTTCTAACTTATACTCCATCCGTCGCAATATAAAAGGCACATTTGCATTTCCACACATTTTTGGGTGAACACTGTTTGAACACTGTTTGGCACTGTTTAGACACTGTTTGGCACTGTTTGGACACTGCTTGACACTGTTTGGCACTGTTTTACACTGTTTTGTTTGCCAAAAAGGGAAATGTGTCTTTTATATTGGGACGGCCCGAAAAGGAAAGTGTGTCTTTTATATTGGGACGGAGGGAGTATTTATTACTTGTGTTGAAGATCAATTAAAAAGAGGATAAGTGTGAACAATAAAAATCTTAATTCTATATGATTGAGTGCATATAGTACACGAGGAAAATTACAAGTATTGAATTAAACATGAAACAAGAAACAAGGAAAAACAACAACAAACAATCAAAGAAACAATACATTATTTAAAAACATCGAGAAACAAGTAGAATCAATTGAGGAAACAATTATAAAGTTTAAAAAAACAAGTAACAAACTATAATGGAATATAAAAAAAAGCTATACCAGAAAGATGGAAAAATCAATACAAATTTTGTACAGGAAAATAAGCAAGCAAAAGGCTAAAAAACAGCATTGAAATATAACAAGGAAATAAGAAACAAAAATAAACAAGAATAAAGAAGTAATGGAAACACAAAGAAACAAGGAAAAAATAAGTCATATATTGGTAGAGAGAAAACATGAAGTGTATTACAACAGTACACAACAGATGTTCATAGCAAGCAATTCATATAGGATTACATTTCTACAAAAAAAACTACTTATCGACTTAACAAAAGTATGTTTACAATACAAAGATTACTCATAACTACATCTATCTAATTCTTCAGCTTCTTGCGCTTGCGCTTACATTTGCCTTCACCATCACTCTGCACTTCACCATTCAACTTAGACACTCCATACTGATAAAGAAAATAGGCAAGCCTCGATCTGTATAGCTCAATATCCAAAAATGGAGGAATCTCTATGCCATCAATGAAGTATTCAGCAAAAGCAGCAACATAAGCCCCACAGTCACTAAAAAAAGAATAATCAAAATCAATATTTGTATTAGTAATAGAAGGGATAATGCACAATTGCACAAAACAAAATCAGTATAATAAGATAAATAATCTTACGCTGATTATTGGACAGATAAGTTAGTCATGAATTTCAAATCTAAGTTCTTATTAACATCCACTGCATGTTTAGAAAAGTGGTCCATGTGTCTAAAACACAAAGACACAATCACAGTATATGGCTTAACAGCATCTGTATCATGAGCTATATCCCTTGGACTGACCATGGAATTATAAACATATATGCATCAATCATTAATACAAAATTTAGCTAGAATCCAATGCATCTGTGGTGTAACACCGTCCCCAAGTGTATTTACTTTCAAGTGAATATTGTATTTAACCTTATTGAATGGTTAACGAGTTTACGATGTTATGAATTTTTATTAATTCTTCTGCGGGAATAGTAAATTCGCACGTGGGGCCCACACCGGGAGCGGGGACCGCCCGATATTCCCGGGACCATATATTTTATTCATCTTGGTCTAGATAATATTTATATAGTGGTGGATATCTCATTTGAGCAATGGAAAGGCCCAGAGTTGACCGATTGGTCAAAAGAGGCCCAAATACCGGTATTGGTAATTTAACCGATAAAAGCCCGAAATTGGATTTCGGAGACCTATAAATTAAAGTTGGGAAATTTATATTCATTATAAAGGGTATAATGATTAAGAACACATAATATATTTTATTTGACCCGATAAAATAAAATATATTTAAAACAGTCCGAAAAATACAACTTTCGGGGCCGATTGTACACTTCTGGACAAAAAGGGTTGACCTCCCACATGTGTGGGGGCCAACCCACGAAATTAGCCTCATTATTCAAGGCCTTGGGCGGCTGGAATGGAAAGGGGGAGTGTGAGATGTTGGGGTTGAATGAAAGAGCATCAAAGGTACATAGGGTGGATCCCATTCTTTTCACTCATTTGATCCAATGAGACAAAAAGGATTATCTCACCCCTCCTTCCTCATTTCCTGCGGCCAGCCTTCACCCAACAAGAGCAAAGAAGCTCTCCCCTTCCCTCTCCATTGTTGAAGAGAACTCTCCAAGAAAGAATCCCAAGAAAAGGAGCTAAAAGTGCTAAAGGTGTGAAAGGATTAAGGAACTTGATTAAAGCATTTTTGAACCTCGCCGCAGTTTTGCCGGAGTTGGTCAAAGTTCGCCGGAGTCGGTCAAAGTTCGCCAGAGTTAGTCAAAGTTCAATCGGGAAGCGTAGAACGCGCTTAAGCTCACTTAAGGTGAGGATGACCGACTATATTGCTTATAATTATTGGGTTAATTTTATGAGATTACCTAAATAATTTAAATGTGTTTGGCATGGTTTATAAATGATAAAAAGTGCCTAAATGAAATTAATATTGTTTATAAGTGAAAATGCATAATATACAAATTTATGAATAAATTGTGTATGATTATGTGTTATGAATAAAATGGCATGATAGTTGTATTAACCATAAATGTTCATTGTGATAAATATACTTTTACCTCATGTAAAGAAGTCATGGAAGGATAAAAGTGATATTTTGATATTAGAGCCAAACTATACTAGAATGTGGAGTTAATTTGAGATATACGAACTATTATGAATTTGCATTGGTTATATTAAGATTTAACGGCTAGTATAGAAATACTAGTTGGAAATGTTAGTTCAATAGTTCTTTGGAACTAATCCCAAAATATTGGAGCTAAATAACCTTAAAGGATATTTTTAAGGTGTACTTTATGAACTCAAGTGACATTAGGAGTAGGCCTTAAGGGTTACTCAATATGGGTGGAGCCTAGACTAAGAAATTGTTTAGGGTTAGATGACGTGACTATGAGCCGAGCTCTAGCACGTGGTGGTATGACTATGAGCCGAGCTCTAGCAAAAATGTAGTGTTGAGTTTAATCCAACACGATATAGTAAATATATGTATGAACACTCAGTTTTTACGTGGAAACCCGAAAGGGAGAAAACCACGAGACTTTTTAGGCTAATGTCCAAGCCCTCTCTTTCTCATTAGAACTCTCCTCACCATTACATAGTACATTTTGAGCTCCCATTAATGGAGTCTTGCAAGCTATTCTAGAGAGAAGAAATGAGTTGGGGAAGAAGAGAAAAGGGGATCCCTAAACATGTGGGAAAGCCCCATATTTATAGGGGTAAGGGAAAGGGGGAAACCTAACCTAATGGGCCAAGTAAGCCCAAAATGAGCCCAAAGGGCCGAAACATGCCTAATAGGCTGAAATGGACCTTGTCATTCGGGCTCCAAGCTGGGGCGATGCCTTGGGCTCTTGAAGAGTAACAGACCGGGATAATATACCTCAACACAAGTCCCCCAGTTTCTTGAGTAGTGAGCGTGTGAATCTGCTCGAGAAAGTATACTCTTGCCTACGCTCTTCCTTTGCCTTCTTTGCACATGGCCTCGCTTTCGGAGCAAAGGCTTAATTCAATGCATTCGCTTAGGTGCGAGGGATTGGGGCATTCGGCCCACGGATGCCCGACCCGACTTCCTTTGGACGTTCGACCCTTAGGAACTCGGCCTAGATGTGTCCTTGCTTTTGATGCACGACCCGGTAGCAGACCTCAGAGTCGTCATACAGCGACAATCCTCGGCCTATTCCTAGAGACGTTCGACCTCCAGATGCTAGGTTGGGCTTCCTTGGACGTTCGGCCCCTTGACGGTCAGCCCGCTCGATCTCTCGTTGTTGGGGCTCTGGAATTTTCCTATAGGATGCTCGGCCCGACATGCTTAGCAAGATTAGTCCCTAGAAACCCGACCCAACTTCCTTTGGACGTTCATCTCTAGAAACTCGGCCTAGATGTGTCTTTGCTTTTGATGCACGACCCGGGTAGCAGACCTCGAAGTCGTCATACAGCGACAATCCTCGGCCTATTCCTAGAGACGTTCGACCTCCAGATGCTAGGTTGGGCTTCCTTGGACGTTCGGCCCCTTGACGGTCAGCCCGCTCGATCTCTCGTTGTTGGGGCTCTGGAATTTTCCTTCAGGATGCTCGGCCCGACATGCTTAGGAAGATTAGTCCCTAGAAACCCGACCCAACTTCCTTTGGACGTTCATCCCTAGAAACTCGGCCTAGATGTGTCTTTGATTTTGATGCACGACCTGGTAGCAGACCTCGGAGTCGTCATACAGCGACAATCCTCGGCCTATTCCTAGAGACATTCGACCTCCAGTTGCTAGGTTGGGTCTCCTTGGGACATTTCTACCTCAACATGCTCTGCCTGGGCATGCTCGGTCTCATGATGTGTTGCGCGCCTCAATGCCCTTGGCCTCCGGGGTGGGGATGCTCGTCCCCAGTCTTTGGCCTCTGGATGATGGATGTTCGTCCCCGGGCTTTGGCCTCCGGGTGATGGATGTTCGTCCCCGGGCGTTGGCCTCCGGGTGATGGATGTTCGTCCCCGGGCTTTGGCCTCCGGGTGATGGATGTTCGTCCCCGGGCTTTGGCCTCCGGGTGATGGATGTTCGTCCCCGGGCTTTGGCCTCCGGGTGATGGATGCTCATCCCCGGGCCTAGGCCACTGGACGATAGATGATCGTCTTCGGGCCCTCGGCATCCGGGGTGAAAGATGCTCGTCCATGGCCCTTGGCTCTTGGGGTGGAAGATGTTCGTGTGACACCGCACCCGGGTGTACTTGAATTTGAAATTCAATATGTATTTGAATTTTCTATGCGAATATTCATGTGTGCAAGAACGGTATATTTAATTAATGAAGGATTTATTAAATCATTTATCGGGCCCATGATACTGAGAGCGGGCTACCAAATAATTAGTTGGGTCATCATAATAATTATAGAAGCCCAAGTAAAATGCTAACTAAAGTTGAGGAAAATGTTTGGGCAACCCAAGTACTATTTTGACCCAACCTGCCAGAAATAGCAACAATAATTGGGAAGAGTTTCCTACACCCATTTGGGAGTATTCTACACACTCTAGGCTCTCAAATAATGGGGAGGGGGACAACCAAGAAAGGTTGGTGCGGATGAGTGAAAGGGGAAGCCTCTTTGAGACAAAACCCATACCCCCCATGTCATATCCTTCACATTTGTTTTGTGTTGATTGAGAGGAATCTTCCCTCTACCACTCCTGCATTCATTCGGCCAACACAAGGGGAAGAGCTCAAGGAAAAACCAAAGCTCTCACAAAGCTCAAGCTAGGAGAAAGCAAGAAGGAAGGAAAAACCCAACACAAAAGGCTAGGAATTGAGGTAAGAACCCAAAAGGCTTCATTAACTAGTTTTGTATTCATATGATTTTTAAGAAATCATATAGTGGATTAAACCATGATTTCTACACATTTAAAAGTGTATTATATTGATATAAAGTGGTGGTATTTAACTTAGAAGAGTTGTGGAATCGATAGGAGTTGAAATCGCCGGAAACCGCCATTGTTGGGGACTGTTTTCGAGCTGCAGGCCCGAAAGCCGCCCACCTTTTGCAAAAGCCGCCCGGCTTTTGTCTGCTGTCCAGAATTTTCACTTTCAATCGGCCTAGAACGGGGGTTGATCGAAGGGCTTAGCAAGGGCAACTAGTTGAGCACATCATAAGGTGAGGATGGCTGACTATATTGTTTATAACTAGTGGGTTAATTCATGAGATTACCTAATGTTATAAAAGCATGATTTTAATTAACTAATATGCCAAGTAAAGTGTCAATTGATCATAATGTTGTATATGAAGAGTTGATGCATGATTGATTGGGGTATGAGTAATTGGAGCATGATTACTTGATATGTTTGAGAAGTTGTTCTAGTTGATTTAGTGATGAACTAATAAAATGTTTTTATTAATCACTATTTAATTATATTGATTTTATGGTTAGTAAAGTCAATATAGAATGGAGTGAGAATGAGTTATGGCATGGCCGCCACGTTTGTTTAAAAGGGAAAGAGAATTTGAACTAAGAATAACTCGGGTGATACTAAATGACTAGTCCGAGGTTATAATATGAACATTTATAAATTAATCCTAAGTTTAGGATTGTGATGCTTCGTCACTAGGGTATTCAATTGGGATAGCCTTAGATGATTTAAATGATATAATTATCCTAGGATTGGATTGTTGATATTATTATCCGGGTGGTCTTTAGGATACCCGTAATTGATTGTTTGATTGGTAGCAAGGGTCATGGCTCGGCTCTAGTCTAAGGATAGATGCCCGACCCCATGAACTTGCTAATAAAGATAGATGAGGGTCATGGGTCGGACGAGTCTGAGGATCGTGCCGGACTGCATGGGCCCACAATAGGATAGATGTAAGGACCATGGCCCTACTTGGCTCTAGAGAGCGAGATGGATAGCATGGACTTACAGCGTGATCACGTATAAGGGTGGAATCCGAATCAAAGACCTTGCGAGGCTTTGACAGCGGTAACACATAAGATAGGACCCCGAATGGGCCTTACCTTCCTACGGGAACAGGGTATGAGTCCAGGGGCAGGATGCTGGACTCCGACCGAGTGTTCCATGGAGACTTGGATAGCGGTGACAGGTCCTGTATGAATTATTGTAGGGCAATACGAATTATCGCAGGGCGATACAAATTGTATATTTAAATTATCGCAGGGCGATACAAATTGTATTTTTTTGAATTATCGTAGGGCGATACAAATTGTATTTTTAAATTATCGCAGGGCGATACAAATTGTATTTTTTGAATTATCGTAGGGCGATACAAATTGTATTTTTAGATTATCGCAGGACGATACAGATTATATTTTGAATTATCACAGAGCGATTTGAATTGTATTATTAAATACAAACGGGGAAATAAAATATCGCATGGCGATGCAAAAGGGTTTTGACAAAATACAAATGGGCCTATGGGCCGACTATTTGACGATATATACTTATGTATGATTTGAAAGGGGTAACTATGGGTTATTTCCTAGTATTATGATAACACCTATGTTGAGGGTCTTAAGGATTGAAACATTAATTATATGCAGTATAGTTGTCATTGTACTTTTCAAATGCTTCAAAGTACTGACCTCCCCTTCACGGGGGAGGCCACCTCACAGTTTTCAGGTAGAAGCTAGAGCTTGCTTCCTGTACCCGTTGCTTCAGGAGTTCTTGGAGAGAAGACGTGGTTCGTGCTTCCTCCGTTCTGTTTTCAAAACAATTACAATGATGCTCATGGATAATGTTTTCTAATAAATTATTGAGGGCTTGTATGCCCAAGTTTGCCAAGTGTGGCTTGAACACTTGTAATATTGTTTCCGCTGCTTTAATGAATATTTTACATTATGTTTGTTTATGGATGTACTATGTGTGAATGATATTCCAGACGCCTTGTATAGTATGGATGTGTTAGACTGCGGTTGACTATTCATACTGTACGGCGGATTGTCGACGTGTCCGGGTAGGTCCGGGGCGTGACAGTTCGTCTCCAAGCCCTTGGCCTTTGGTGGTCTTCTTTAGACGCTCGGCTTCTGGGGTGGAGGATGCTCGTCCCCGGGCCTAGGCCACTGGACGATAGATGATCGTCTTCGGGCCTTCGACATCTGGGGTGAAAGATGCTCGTCCATGGCCCTTGGCTCTTGGGGTGGAAGATGTTCGTCTCCAAGCCCTTGGCCTTTGGTGGTCTTCTTTAGACGCTCGACTTCTAGGGTGGAGGATGCTCGTCCCCGGGCCTAGGCCACTGGACGATAGATGATCGTCTTCGGGCCTTCGGCATCCGAGGTGAAAGATGCTCGTCCACGGCCCTTGGCTCTTGATGGTCTTCTTTAGATCCTCGGCCTCCGGGTGGGAGATGCTCGTCCCCGGGCCTAGGCCACTGGACGATAGATGATCGTCTTCGGGCCCTCGGCATCCGGGGTGAAAGATGCTCGTCCACGGCCCTTGGCTCTTGATGGTTCTCTTTAGACCCTCGTCCTCCGGGGGGAGGATGCTCGTCCCCAAGCCCTTGGCACCAAGGTTCATTTTGAGCATCATCTCTTATCTGACTATGATCTTAATCTGCACAATGAACATAGTAACGCGGCCAAATGGCCAGACAATATGTATATGTGCATACTTTTTTTTTGTAGGTCGGCTTGGGGCTCTTCCGAGCATGACGGTCGGCCTCGGAGTGCGATGACCTCCGGCCCGGCCCATCACCTAGTTCTTCCGGACATGAGCGTCGGCCTTGGGGTACGATGACCCTCGGTTCGGCTCATCTCCTAATTATTAAATTAAAAACCCAGTGGAAGCTCATCTCCGAGTTTCGCTCGACATCATTTTTAATTCCGGGATATTTAATTCCCATTAAATAATGATGATAGCAATACTTGTAATAATAATACTAGTTAACACTAATAAGCAATTGATATATTTAATCCTTAGCTTCAAGAAGACGCTCGGCAGTTTTGCTCCCTTAGTTATCAATTTTGACTTGGTCAACAATTGAGACTTTTAACTTGGACGCATCAACTGGACGCGCATCTCCACGCAATTGAAGCCTAAACTCTATCACGGCCATTTGCAGAGCATCTAGCAAAAATCTCCTCTGTCCGGCGAAATCCTGCCATTGGTGGCTTGGGGCGGTGTGGGCCCCAGCCGAGGTACCTTCTTGGGCGGCGACTTCCTTATCATTTGGAGCTTGCCGCAAGGGCCGAGCTGCCCGGTGTACAGACGGCGTTTGCAAAGGACAAACGGCCCCCTGTCGGTCCGAAGCTCTCCGGAGGCCGAGCGGTATACTCTGGATGAAACTTGGTCGGATGGTGAGCACTTATGACCTGGCAAGACGTCCGTCCTCAGAGTGGAATGTCGTGCGGCAACGGGCCACAGGCCGAGCGGCAAGCCATGAGGTGCCAGACGAAGGTTAAGGCTCCCCAAAATGTAGTTATAGGGACGAACGTCTGGGAATTCTCTGGGACCGGTCTGACCAAGGATGTGTGTCACTGCCATTCCAGCATCGTGGGGTGCTTGAGGCCGGCCGGCCAGCTATAGGGGTGATCGTTCATCTGATTTAAGAAGTCCATCGAGCTCACATGGCATCAAGTTCGAGCGTCACCTCCACCCGGCGGAAACCGGCGAGCCGACCGAGGACGCTGGACTGAGACTGAATTGAACGAGTGTATGGCAGCACGGAAGAAACTCCAGCTCACCATTGAAGGCCAAGGAAGCGGACGAGCGTCTCCCACACACCGTGTAATAAGTGTATTAAACGGTTATATCCAGCCGAACGTCTCCCTTCAGGCCCCTAGGCCGTGCGGCTGCGCTAGCACTCCTGCCTTCAGCACTTGGGTGAGCAAGATCGTGCGTCGCCGATGCGAAGGCTGGGTACAGTCAACGCCAGGCGGGGAGTGTCAACGTTGGGCGGCCTGGACGATGCGACTTGATGCTCCGGGTGGTGAGAATCTTTCCTCATGCGCAGCTCAGAATGTGAGAGCTATTCTTCAACAAAAAATGGAAGTCAGCATGCGGGCCCCTATCCCTATCAATCACCAGCTTTTCCTCCCTTTTATTTGTCAGGATAGTGTGACTGGTGGGACCCATCATGCACTCATTCGCCAGATCCAAAATGTTGATGTTTGTTCATAGGTTTAGTTCTTGGAAATAATGGAGAATGGAGATGCGAGTTCGGCCTTCCAACATGTTGTGCTTGTATTTTTGTGAACTGGAGGCCACCAGTTTGGCATCTGCCCGCCTCCTCCTTTTCAGAAACTCCAAATCTTCTCGTATCAATTATTTTTTTGTTTGTATAGTTGTTGAAAATCTGTTCTTCGCCTCAGATTTATCGTAGAAAAATCAAGAACACGCTAAACTTTTTGAACTGATTCCCACAGACGGCGCCAGTGTTGAGTTTAATCCAACACGATATAGTAAATATATGTATGAACACTCAGTTTTTACGTGGAAACCCGAAAGGGAGAAAACCACAAGACTTTTTAGGCTAATGTCCAAGCCATCTCTTTCTCATTAGAACTCTCCTCACCATTACATAGTACATTTTGAGCTCCCATTAATGGAGTCTTGCAAGCTATTCTAGAGAGAAGAAATGAGTTGGGGAAGAAGAGAAAAGGGGATCCCTAAACATGTGGGAAAGCCCCATATTTATAGGGGTAAGGGAAAGGGGGAAACCTAACCTAATGGGCCAAGTAAGCCCAAAATGAGCCCAAAGGGCCGAAACATGCCTAATAGGCTGAAATGGACCTTGTCATTCGGGCTCCAAGCTGGGGCGATGCCTTGGGCTCCTGAAGAGTAACGGACCGGGATAATATACCTCAACATGTAGTATGACTATGAGCCGAGCTCTAGCAAAATGTAGTATGACTATGAGCCGAGCTCTAGCAAAATGTAGTATGACTATGAGCCGAGCTCTAGCAAAACGTAGTGTGACTATGAGCCGAGCTCTAGCACAATTTAGGATGACTATGAGCCGAGCTCTAGCATGAAGGAACGTGAATTAATTATAAAATAATAACACCCTAGATTGAGGGTCTTGGAAATTGAAACTTTGATTATACTTAGTATAGTTGTCATTGTACTTGTCAAATGCTTCCAAGTACTGACCTCCCCTTCACGGGGGAGGCCACCTCACAGTTTCAGGTAGAACTTGAAGGTTGCTACCATCGCCGTTGTTTCGGGAGGATTCAAGGAGAGGAGACGTGGTTCGTGCTTCCTCCGTTCCTATTTTTACAAACTATTTAATTAATGCTCATGGATACTATTTTTAAATATTTGTTTGGGGGCTTGTATGCCCATGGTTGCCAAAGTGTGGCATGAACACTTATATTAAATGTTTCCGCTGCTTGAATGAATATTTTACATTATGTTTGTTTATGGATGTACTACGTGTGAATGATATTCCAGACGCCTTGTATAGTATGGATGTGTTGGACTGCGGTTGACTATTCGTACTGTACGGCGGATTGTTGACGTGTCCGGGTAGGTCCGGGGCGTGACAATTTAATTGGTATCAGAGCCTTAGTCCGTAAACTTCATAATGAAGCTTCAAAACCTCTTTTTGAAAACGAATTTGAAAACCATGAGCATAAAAAGTTTTGTACTTATAGAACTTTTGGTACTTGAGTTGCAAAGTCTCTAATTGTTAAGATGGTACCCTTAACAATTGGTATGGCGGTGATTTGAGCCAAAGTGTAAGGAATAAATGTAATTAGATTTTGATGATGCTATAGGATTAGAAAGATAGAGTACCCCCAATTAGATTTTATGTATTAGAATTTTCAATTGTAAGTATTAGTGTAGTCGACGATCAGAGTTGCTCTCCATTTTTGGATCAGATCAGAAGTGCATCAGAACTGCTCGACCAGACTTGCTCTATGAGAACTGCTCCATCAGAGTTCTCTTACCAGAAGTCCATCAGAGGTGCATCATGAGAGTTGCTAATAAGACTGGACATCTGATAGCCGATAAGAACTACAGATCAGAAGCACTCATCAGCGGACCCATCAGAGTCAGAGTTCAGTCAGAGATCAGAAAGCCATCAGAACTCAACTCATCAGAAAGCCATCAGTTTTCAATACTTCAGAAGAGCCTGATCAGAGCCCGACTAACACTTAGAAGATTTCAAGCAACATCCAACAGCTATGAATTCAACGGGTAAAAACATCCAACGGCTAGAAGACTGTGCATGAAAGGAAAGCATTTAATGCACTTTAAATGAGCCTGATACGCTGAAGGATTGATTGCAAATGATTGACCAAGGAATCCGGGAAGATATATTTTAAAAATAGAAACCTTCCAAAAACGGCGGTCAAGTCAACTGTACGCGCATTTAATGCAGTTGTCTCCTCCTCCAACGGGCAGACAACCTCCGTATATAAGCTACATACCGAAGAACTGAAAAACAACTTTGCTACAACTCTTACACATCATCATTCAAGCTCTCTTGAGATTCAAACTCTACAACCTTCAACAAGACAAGCTTACGTTGGGAAGATTCAAACTCCAAATCTCTCATCCCCAACAAACAAGCAAAGTTCATCCTGTTCTTCAACACTTCAAGAACTTCATCAAACATCCTTTGTAACGAAGCAAGTTGGAGGAAAAACTCTGTTTTTCAAAAGGATCTTCTGAAAAGAAGGGCGTCCAAGTAACTGCAGTAGTGAAGTGGTGATACTTCCGGGAAGCTGAGTGAAAGGATCAGCCATCAGGACGTGGAATTGCATCCTGGGTGGCATCTAGGCTTGAAGAAGACGAGGAGTGCTTCTTAAGTGCTAGGAATTAGCTTTGTAACTGATCTACTTCAAAGCTAGTGGAACAGTGGACTAGAGGAACGAGTTGTTCCTTGAACCACTATAAAATATCCGGCGTCATTTACTTTACTGCAATTTATATTTCTGCACTTAGGATATTAACTGATTAACTCTAAGACTTGGAATCTGTGTTCAGCAGATCTTGTCTTCAGAGTTATCAGAAAGGCATTTGCCTTAGTATTTTTCTGAGGCTACCCGGACAGATCAGAATCCGCTGCCAAGGCCAGTTCTGATATCAGAACCAGCCTTTCTCTGTCAACAGAATCAGACCTTCTCTGATAAGTCAGTTTTGACTTTGAGAAAAAGTTGAAAAACCAATCAGTCTATTCACCCCCCCCCCCTCTAGACTGATTACCATATTAAACGGGACCAACAAGTGGTATCAGAGCCTCCTTGTTCTTGTAATCTTTTAGGTTACTCTCTGAACAAAGATCCACTTGTTCTTAGCCTCTCTTTATTTATTATAATGGATAATTCTCTTGCAAAGCATCTTATGTTCACAGATCAGAAGTATGATGATTGGAAGATCAGAATGAAGGCACATCTATGTGCTCTTCATGATGAAATGTGGGAAGTCTTGGAAAATGGCCCCTTTATCCAGTTCATGAAGATCAATCCTGCTCACTCCATTGATAACTTTCAGCCCCAGATGATTGAGAAAGCCCGGTCAGAATGGACCAAGGAAGAGAAGAGGCAGTACAATCTAGATAATGTAGCCAAGGACATCCTTTACAAGGCTATTGATGAAAGATACTTTAACAGAATCAAGAAGTGCAGAACTGCCAAAGAAATCTGGGATAAGCTGGATGAGATTGGAGCAGGAGATGAACAAGAAAGGGACAACAAGCTGACCATTGCAATGAAGAAGTTTGATGACTTCAAACTCCTACCAGAAGAATGCATTGCTAAGATGCATGAGAGATTGCTGATTCTCATCAGTGAGATTTCTGAGCTTGGAAAGGAGCTCACCATCAAAGAGGTCAACATGAAGATCCTCAGGGGACTGCCTTCAGCTTGGAAGATGAAAGTGATTGCAGTCCAGGAAAGCAAGAACATCAAGACTTATGCCACTGAGAAACTCATCTCTGATCTCAAGGCTTATGAGTTTGAGATGCATGAAGAGAAGGAAGAAGTTCCTGATGAAAGGACTACCACTGCTCTCACTGCCAGTACCTCAAAGGTAAGTGACTTTGACCCTTCTACTCTTTTATCTGATGAGTATATGGCTGCTTTTGCCAGGAAGTTTAAGAAGTTCATGAAGAAAGATGGAAGGAGTCCATCTTCCATCAGAAGACCTTATCAGAAGACCAAATCTTCTGAAAGCAATGGAGAGTACCTCTGCTACAACTGCAGACAACCTGGGCACTTTAAAGCAAACTGCCCCTATCCAAGAGTGTCCAAGAAGCAAGGACATGAAGAAGAAAAGAAACCAGATGATCAACACAGAAGAAGGAGAGCATTTGTCTCAGAACAAGCTGAGAGAGATCCACTCTCTGAATCAGAGTCTAGCTCAGACTCCGACTCTGATGAAGCATTCTGCTGCTTGGATGCAGAAACTGAAGACCTCTGCCTCATGGCACAATCAGATGATGAGGAACTGTGTGCTGGAGCTATCTCAGAACAAGAATGGTATATTGACAGTGGATGCTCCAGACACATGACAGGTGACAAAAGTTGCCTATCAGAGTTCCAGAAAATCAATGGACCCAGAGTCACTTTCGGTGGAAATGACAAGGAAGGGCAAACAAAAGGAAGAGGAAAGCTGATCAAGAACCAGATAATCATTGAAGATGTCTCATATGTCAAGGGTCTGAGATTCAACCTCCTAAGTGCTAGCCAGTTCTGTGACAAAGGCTACACAGTTGAATTCACCAAGACCTTATGCTATGTCAAGCATGAGACAACCAAGGAAGTGGTTCTTACAGCAAAAAGAAGAAAGAACATCTATGTTGTTGACTGGCAAACAGCAAAAGATGGAACCTGTCTGATAGCAAAGGACAATTCAAAGCTAAGCTGGGACTGGCACAAGAAGCTTAGCCACCTGAATTTCAAAACCATCAACAAACTGGCAAGGGAACACATTGTAGATGGTCTGCCTGACATTGTTTACAAGAAGGAGACCCTCTGCAGTGCTTGTCAAAAAGGAAAACAAGTGAAGACCTCATTCAAACCCATAGCTGGAGACCTTTCTACTTATCCTCTAAATCTGATCCACATGGATTTATTTGGACCAGTTGAAACTCCTAGTGTTGGTGGAAAAAGATATACTCTTGTTATGGTTGATGATTACTCAAGATATACTTGGACTATGTTCCTAACCAAGAAAAATGAAACTCTTCAGAAGTTGCCATCTCTGTTAAAGCAACTTCAAACTGAGAAGAACATGAAGGTCAGAACAATCAGATCTGACAGAGGAACTGAATTTGTCAACAAAGTGATCAAAGACTTCTGTGATCAAAATGGTACATTCCATCAACTTTCTGCTGCCAGAACACCCCAACAAAATGGTGTTGCAGAAAGAAGGAACAGAACACTGAAAGAAGCTGCAAGAACTATGATTGCAGAATCAGGATTGCCCATCAGATACTGGGCTGAAGCAATCAACACTGCATGCTACACTCAGAATAGAAGCATGATCCACAAGAATCATCAGAAGACCCCCTACGAGCTGTGGAAAGGAAGAAAGCCAAATATCAGCTACTTCCATGTGTTTGGATGCAAGTGCTATATTCTAAACAATGGAAAGGAGAATCTGAAGGTATTTCAAGAAAAAGCTGATGAAGGTGTATTCTTAGGCTATTCAAGCTCAAGCAAAGCCTATAGAGTACTCAACAGGAGAACTATACAAGTTGAAGAATCCATTCATGTCAAGTTTGATGATAGCACCTCTACAGAAGAACTATCAGAGATCTTGGAGAAGATTAATCTTGAAGATAAGGTTTCAGAACCATCAGAAGAGGTCACCATCAATCCTGTATTCTCAAATCCTCCTGCCAATCCAGTTCTGATAGACAAAGATGAAGATGAAGAATCAGAAGATGAACCATCAGAGTTGCCTAGACAGCAACTGTCAGAACCTGATCTAACTTGGTTAAGAGATCATCCTCCTAATCAAGTAATTGGTCAAGTCACCAGTGGTGTTAGGACCAGATCTGCATCAAGAAGAGAAGCCATGTTCACCTGCTGCATATCTCAGATGGAACCAATGAGTGTAGAAGAAGCTCTAGAAGATTCAGATTGGATCAATGCAATGCAAGAAGAGCTGACACAGTTTGAAAGGAATGAAGTGTGGAAACTTGTTCCCAGACCAAAGCATCAGAATGTCATTGGAACCAAATGGGTATTCAAGAACAAAGCAGATGAAGAAGGCAACATTGTAAGGAATAAAGCAAGGCTTGTAGCAAAGGGATACTGTCAAGAAGAAGGCATAGATTTTGATGAGACCTTTGCACCTGTTGCAAGACTGGAAGCAATCAGGATATTCCTAGCCTATGCTGCTTACAACGACATCAAAGTATACCAAATGGATGTCAAGAGTGCATTTCTGAATGGAGAACTTGAAGAGGAAGTTTATGTTGAACAACCTCCAGGTTTTGTCATTCCTACTCAATCTTCTTGTGTCTACAAGCTTAGAAAGGCCCTTTATGGTCTTAAGCAAGCTCCCAGAGCTTGGTATGACACATTGTCCCTATTCTTAGTAAACCATGGGTTTACTAAAGGAAAGGTGGACAAAACTCTATTTCAAATTTCTGTTGCTAATCATATTCTGTTAGTGCAAATTTATGTTGATGACATTATATTTGGAAGCACTAATCCAGAATTATGCAAGAAATTTTCTCAAGTTATGCAGAAGAAGTTTGAAATGAGCATGATGGGAGAACTCAGTTATTTCCTTGGATTGCAAGTCAAACAAGTTCCTGAAGGCATCTTTATCAACCAAGGGAAGTACACCAGAGATCTCATCAAGAAGTTTGGAATTGATGGAAAAACTTCAGTCAAAATTCCTATGAATGCATCTCAAGGCATTGGACCAGATGATGAAGGCAAAGATGTTGATGCAACAACTTATAGAGGAATCATTGGATCTCTCCTCTATCTGACTGCAAGCAGACCAGACATAGCTTTTGCAGTAGGAATCTGTGCCAGATACCAATCAAAGCCCAAGGAGAGTCATCTAGTTGCTGCTAAGAAGATTATCAGATATATCAAAGGAAATCCAAACGCAGGACTATGGTATCCCAAGGGAGGTAATTTTGAACTAATTGGTTATTCTGATTCAGATTTTGCAGGTTGTAGATTGGACAGGAAAAGTACTTCTGGTCACTGCCAATTGTTAGGTGGGAGACTTGTCTCCTGGTTTAGCAAGAAGCAGAATTCAATCTCAACTAGCACTGCTGAAGCTGAGTACATTGCTGCTGGAAGCTGCTGTGCTCAATTACTCTGGATGAAGCAACAACTCAAGGATTATGGAATTCAAGCAAAGGAGATCAAGCTGCTGTGTGACAATACAAGTGCTATTGCCATCACTCAGAATCCTGTGCTGCATTCAAGGACCAAACACATTGAGATCAGACATCACTTCATCAGAGATCATGTGGAGAAGAAGCACATCTCAATTGAGCATGTCCCAACTGAAGACCAGCTTGCGGATATCTTGACCAAACCTCTCACTGAGGCAAGGTTTAACAAGCTAAGGGAAGAACTGGGGATGATGGACGATCTTCCCAGAGATACATAAATCAGAGTTGCAGAAGTATCAGATGTGGATTCATCAGAACACCCCATCTCTGATACCCGAAACTCTTATCCATCAGAAGCTTCGATCAGAATTGCAGAAGCATCAGATGTGGATCTATCAGAATTCACCACCTCTGATACGCTTATCCATCAGAGGACCCTATATCAGAATACCCCTTCTCTGATATATGGACTGATATTCATCAGAGTGGCTGTGGACTTAGAAAAATTTTCTAAATTTCGGGCGAGGCTGTTCAATAAACCGGAAGTTACCATTTTACCCCTGGTAGTTATTACCATATTTGGAAAACGGCTTTCCGCCCACAATCCATTTAATGCGACCTCGAAACTGCAAATTATATCAAACGTCCACTAACCCAAAATCATATATACTCTTTCTGAAACCTAAATTGCTACTGCAATTTTATTCTTCGTCCTCAAACTTCCAATCTTCAGACTCTCTCAATTCTCTCAAAGATGAAGTTCATCAACATCACCGATCTCTCAGAGTCTGAAGCCAAGGCGCTTGTAGCTAACATCGCCACCGGGATGAAGGTTGACATGTCCTCCCTGCCATTATTGGCCGAGAACTCTAAAGTGATGAAAGCGGTCATTGCCGGGATGAATGACTCGCAACTGACCAAGATAGTGGCTCATCCCTATGAGCACTTCAGCAACTTGGATGTAGCTGAGTTTTATCTCAACGCCTACATTGCTGACAACACCATCCACTCCCAAGTTCAGGGAAAGAACCTGAAGATCGATGCTGACTCTCTCAATGAGTTCTTCAACATCAACCTCGACTCTCAGGACATTGACACCCCCAATCTCATTGAACTCGATGATGTGGACATCTCAGTCACCACATTTGTGCAGACCTATTGCCGAGAGGATGCAACAGGCATAGAGACCCTGTATATGAAGAAAAATGCTCTCAAGAAGGACTTTGAGAGGCTGATGAGCATAATGCACAGGTGTTTGTGGTGCAAAACAAGTTCAACTGATCAGATGAACCACGCCAATTCCAAAGCTCTATATGCTGTTCACAGAGGGATGAACATCAACTGGGGTAAAGTGTTGTTCCAATCCATCTCTGAGTCCATCTCAAAGAAGGACAAAAAGACTGGTTTGTTCTCTACGAAGATGGGTCATGGACTTCTGATCTCCAGACTCATCTCTAACTCCAAAACAGCTCTCAGAGAAGCCACCTCTGTGGACCACACAAAGACCATCTTCCTCACCATCTCTCCCAAAGTCAACGTGGCCATTGCCGCTGAGTTGAAGAAAACCAGCAAGCAAGAGCAGAACAGAAAGAAAATGGTCGAAAAACCCAAGGCTACACCCAAGAAGGTCACAAAAAGGGCTGCAACCACCTCTGAGCAGCCTAAGGCAAAGCCTGTTCAAACCCCTAAGAAGAAGCATACTCAGAGTTCTAATATTGTCTCTTCTGAAAAAATTGCATCAGAGGAAGATGCATCAGAACAGGAAGGATCAGACTTGGCGCCTAGATCTTCTCCCCAAAAGAAGCAGAAGCAGAAGAGGAGAAGAAGAGCAATCATCAGAAATGACTCTGATGACTCTGCCTCTGATCACGTGCAAAGGAAGAAGAAGAAAGAAAACCCTTCTCATAAGAAGTCAGACACTCAGGGGGAACCTGAATCAGAGTCCCATTTCTCATCCCTACCAGTCATACATCTGATAGCTCCATCAGAAGGTCATCAAGCATCACCTATCAGAGAATCTCCCACAGAGTTCCATGCATCTCTGGATAGGCAGTTTGACCGTGTGCTAGCCTGGAGAAAATGGAGAATGGGTCCTCTACAACAAATTCTTCAATTCTTCCCCTACTATGAAACTGAGGAAGCTGAAGTTCTCAAGTGGGTAGGAACAGATGATGTCTCACAGTGCTTTGATGTTGAATTCCTTGAGGCTGTTCTGGAGAAAAAGAAAGCCAACTGCAAAGGCAAGGCTGTTCTGATATCCAGCTCACCAGAAGAGCATGTCAAAGCCCTGGAGGATCATGAAAGAGATGCTTTTGATGCCTGGCTAATGGAGAAGAAAAGGCAGGAATCATTGATCAAGATGAAACCCATTCCAGGTGCAGAAGGTGAATCCTCTACTGCAAATGATATGTCTCTAGCCATGATGAATCTGATCAGAGAATGGAGAACCTCTCAGTTTGAAGAAACAGTTCTTGAGGTAATTCCTAACTCTCCATCTCCACCTCTTCAAATTGCACCAGAACCCCATACCTCGCCTCCCAAATCTCCATCTCCTACACCCACAACACCTGAATACACTCCACCACCTTCACCCCAACCTCCATCACATTCACCCACTCCATCACCCAAGAAAACCCCATCTCCAATCCATCAGAAAACCCCTTCACCTAAGAAGCCCTCACCCAAACAACCATCACCATGTAAACCCCCATCCCCCATCAGAAACCGTTCACCATCACCACCACCATCTCCAAAACAACCACACTCAGAACCCCTATCCTCACCCCTGGATACTCCTCTTCAAATTTCATCATCAGAGCCATCCCCTCAGGCTCCTCCTCAATCCCCTCCCAACCCTGTTCAAGTTCTGGCCACCACTCAGGCTCCTCAATCCTTCATAGCTGATATAGAGCAGGTTGGACGTCAAATCGCCAAAGGCATGGAAAAGATTCTGGATACTGAATATGAGACTGATACTCATCTCACCAGAGTCAGTGAACATCTCTCCAAAGGGATCAATATGCTGCTAAAGCATGTAGGCATCATTGCCACAGCTTTTGAGGTCCACAAGGATAAAACTGCGGAAAATCTGAGCAACATTGCTAAAGAGGTAGATGGAATCTCAGCAGTGCTATTCCATCACACTAAGGTCCTAGAAGAGCAGGACAAAGTCATCAAGGGTATCTCTGACTCTGTTGATACTCTACAGTGGTCTACTGACAAGGCTAGAGAAGAGATTACTGATGTTGAAGGCCTATGCAAGGACTCTAAAGAACTTGTTATCAAACTGATCAATAGTGGAAAGGACAGAGATCACAAGCTGACTCTCCTTGAAGCTACTACCAAAGATATTCAGAGTGCTGTAGATAAACAGAAGGAGCTTATTGAAGGTCTGGCCTCCGTAACTCAGACTCTGCCAAGTGCCCTTGAAGTTATTAAGGAAAATCAGGCCACCGAATTCTCAAAGATTGAACTCCTCCTTGGTGATCTTGCTGATGCCAAAAAGGGGGAAGATAGAAATGAACAGACTAGAACTGCAGAAGGACCAAGCACCAGAGCTCTGACTCCCATCTCTGGTACTCCTGATCCTGCTATATACTTTGAGAAGACTAGGCAGAAGCAGATTGATGCTGGTATCCAAAGACCAACTCCTCCTTCTTCTAAGAAAGGAAAGAAGACAGGCTCCACTTTCACTTTAGCCCAATGGCTCAACAGTGACTTGGCTAAACCTGATGCTGCTCAGTTCAGAGAAATGAAGAAGCATATGACCCCTATTCAACAAGAGAATCTAATCCTAGATAAAGACGGGCTGATAATTATTAATCATGGTGGTTCCATGAAAGAAGCAGAAGAATGGTGGCGAATGAAAGTGATCCCTGGCAAGGACCTTTCAGAAGCCATCAGAAATTATCTGGATTGCAAGCTTGAACCTGCTTGGTCAGGATATCAGAATCCCAGGAATCTTGCTACAATTAGAGCTAGGGTAAATGCTGATCTGAAGGAAATTGATGCAAAGGAAGCTCAACTAGAAGAGGAAGACTTCTAAACTCTATCATCTTGTTGCTTTAAATATCCTTCCTTAATAAGATAACCAGCTTGCCTCTATTTTGCATGGCAATTTCAAATTTTTTTTTTCTATTGCATTCTGTTTATTTATGCTCTGATATCTTGTGCTATTTCTTATGTTATTTATCTGATTGATTGTATCTTACTCTTGCTATCTTCCTATGCCAAGTGCCCACCAAGATTCTAAATGAAAGTTTATTTTTAACTTATTTTCTTTATGGTGAAAGGCACTTCTCTGGAGATAGTTTAAGGGTTTTGGCATCATCAAAAAGGGGGAAATTGTAAGGAATAAATGTAATTAGATTTTGATGATGCTATAGGATTAGAAAGATAGAGTACCCCCAATTAGATTTTATGTATTAGAATTTTCAATTGTAAGTATTAGTGTAGTCGACGATCAGAGTTGCTCTCCATTTTTGGATCAGATCAGAAGTGCATCAGAACTGCTCGACCAGACTTGCTCTATGAGAACTGCTCCATCAGAGTTCTCTTACCAGAAGTCCATCAGAGGTGCATCATGAGAGTTGCTAATAAGACTGGACATCTGATAGCCGATAAGAACTACAGATCAGAAGCACTCATCAGCGGACCCATCAGAGTCAGAGTTCAGTCAGAGATCAGAAAGCCATCAGAACTCAACTCATCAGAAAGCCATCAGTTTTCAATACTTCAGAAGAGCCTGATCAGAGCCCGACTAACACTTAGAAGATTTCAAGCAACATCCAACAGCTATGAATTCAACGGGTAAAAACATCCAACGGCTAGAAGACTGTGCATGAAAGGAAAGCATTTAATGCACTTTAAATGAGCCTGATACGCTGAAGGATTGATTGCAAATGATTGACCAAGGAATCCGGGAAGATATATTTTAAAAATAGAAACCTTCCAAAAACGGCGGTCAAGTCAACTGTACGCGCATTTAATGCAGTTGTCTCCTCCTCCAACGGGCAGACAACCTCCGTATATAAGCTACATACCGAAGAACTGAAAAACAACTTTGCTACAACTCTTACACATCATCATTCAAGCTCTCTTGAGATTCAAACTCTACAACCTTCAACAAGACAAGCTTACGTTGGGAAGATTCAAACTCCAAATCTCTCATCCCCAACAAACAAGCAAAGTTCATCCTGTTCTTCAACACTTCAAGAACTTCATCAAACATCCTTTGTAACGAAGCAAGTTGGAGGAAAAACTCTGTTTTTCAAAAGGATCTTCTGAAAAGAAGGGCGTCCAAGTAACTGCAGTAGTGAAGTGGTGATACTTCCGGGAAGCTGAGTGAAAGGATCAGCCATCAGGACGTGGAATTGCATCCTGGGTGGCATCTAGGCTTGAAGAAGACGAGGAGTGCTTCTTAAGTGCTAGGAATTAGCTTTGTAACTGATCTACTTCAAAGCTAGTGGAACAGTGGACTAGAGGAACGAGTTGTTCCTTGAACCACTATAAAATATCCGGCGTCATTTACTTTACTGCAATTTATATTTCTGCACTTAGGATATTAACTGATTAACTCTAAGACTTGGAATCTGTGTTCAGCAGATCTTGTCTTCAGAGTTATCAGAAAGGCATTTGCCTTAGTATTTTTCTGAGGCTACCCGGACAGATCAGAATCCGCTGCCAAGGCCAGTTCTGATATCAGAACCAGCCTTTCTCTGTCAACAGAATCAGACCTTCTCTGATAAGTCAGTTTTGACTTTGAGAAAAAGTTGAAAAACCAATCAGTCTATTCACCCCCCCCTCTAGACTGATTACCATATTAAACGGGACCAACACAAAGGATGTCTTTAAGTACCTATCCGTCATTTGACATTGATACGAGTCTAATGGCTCATTCTAAACTTCTTTCAGAAATGGAGTCAATTGGATTAATCACTAGAAGGAACCCGACGGGCCGTGTACCGGGTGGGTCCGAACGCGGCAGCCGGGGGTCGACTAGGGTGTCAAGGGGAAGGGGCCGTGGAGGCCAACAACAAACCGTGAGCGATGGCCACGTGGACACCGAAAGTGAGACTTATTGGTCCTATGAGGACTCAACCTATAGGCCGGAAACCGAGCCGGTGGAAACCCCATATGAGGGGGAGGATGACGATGTGAGTGGAGAGAGTGAAGACGATGGCACTCTTGGGAGAATCGAGGCGCTGCTCCAACAATACCACCGGGAGCGCGAAGAGAGGAGACAACGCCGAAGGCGCCGAGCGGGGCAACCTTCGGGCATGGCTTCGAGAGGAGGAAGCCAAGGTGCTTCTAGAGTCCATGTTGAACCACATGGAGGCCAAAATGCGGGGGGTCCAACCATAAGGATCTCCAAATTTATCAAAGAAGCAAGAGATTTGGGATGTAAACCGTTTGATGGAACGGGAGACATCTCCGTTGCGGCCGAATGGATCAAGAGATTCAACGAAGCGGCCCTTGACATGCAGCTGCCACCCAACATGAAACTGAGGGTGGCAACAAGATTGCTCGAAGGCATGGCGTCCACGTGGTGGGACGGAGTCAAAGGAAAATACGGCGAGGCCGTCACTTGGGAGAACTTTCGGCAGGAGTTCTTTAACCAATACTACTCCGACTTCCAGGTGAACATGAAGAGGAGGGAGTATACGAACTTGACACAAGGAGGTGCATGTACGGTGAAGGAACTTGAGCACAAGTTCAGGAAGCTTGCCGAATTCATACCGGAGTACATATGTGATGAGAACCGGATGGTGAATCACTTCTGGGATGCCTTGGACCTTGACATACGCGAGAGGGCAACACAATTGCCTATTATGACGTTTAGTCAAGTGGTTGAACAAGGCCTGAAGGGAGAGAAGGAGTGGGAGGAAAGGAAGCGAAGGAACGCCGAGGAGGTGAAGAAGAGGAAGTGGGAAAGCCATGGCCCCCAAGGTTCTAACAAAAAGGGGAACCACGGGGAAGGGGGATCGTTCAGAGCACCGGCACCGCCATCCAAGGGAAACCCGGCTTAGGCGAGCACAACTCGGGCTCACAAGCCTCAACGGCGCCCAGGTGCCGAAATTGCAACAGGAGCCACGCTGGTAAGTGTCGTGACCCTCCTCGGTGCTACCAATGTGGAGACACGGGGCATCTTAAACCAAATTGCCCTCAACTTGGTGGGAACCGAGGGGCGGGATCAAGCAGCGCTACTACGGCAAGTAGGAGTCGGACCGGAGCACCCCATGCTAGTACGGGGCAAGGGGGAGCGAGCACCCGCAACGCGCCGTCCGTGAATCAAGGAAGGACGCAAGCTAGAGTCTACGCAATGACCGAGGCCGATGCTCGGGCTAATCCCGACTCCGTCGCAGGTAATACACTCATTCTTGGCATTTCTAGGCTTACTTTGATCATATACGTCGTTGGGATTGAGTGCGGGCCACCCAGGGGTCAAACCGGGTGAGTTAGGCCAAATCAGGGTGGAAACAGCCACTGCCGTCCAGGCACGCCCGCAGGCACGCCGTGCGTGGCACCGTGCCTGGGAGGCAGTGGCTCTCCGAAGAAATTCGGCCAGGCACGCCCGCAGGCACGCCGTGCGTGGCACCGTGCCTGGGAGGCAGTGGCCTCTCCGAGGAAATTTAGCCAGGCACGGCCGCAGGCACGCCGTGCGTGGCACCGTGCCTGGGAGGCAGTGGCGAGCAGGGAGACTCCTATGCACGCACGGCCGTGCGTGCCACCCAGGCACGCCGTGCGTGGACCCCCGGCAACCGAAAACTCATTTTTCGCTCCGTTCTTCTACGTTTGGACCCCCGTTTGATTCCAAACATTAGTATGAACCTAATAACCTCCTAATGATGTGTAAAAACACTAGAAAAGGTATCTTACATGGTGTATAAATGTAGGCACATTAAAGATCAATGGTAGGTGTGCGAGGATCCTCATCGATACCGGGGCACAACGCTCATTCGTGAGTGAGGCGTTCGCCACGGGCCTTGACGTGCCATTGACGCCTATGACGCAAACATTACTGGTCTCCACACTGTTAGGAGATGACGTGGAGAGAAATCATTACTATCCATCATGTGAGGTGGAAGTGACGGGTCAACCCTTGACTTGTGATTTCGTACCTCTAAGCATGTTTTAGTTCGATGCGATCCTAGGGATGGATTGGCTAGAGAAACACCATGCTCGAGTAGATTGCTACACCAAGGTGTTGGAACTCGAGGATGATCAAGGAAACACGTTATGTTTCGAGGGAGATCGGGGGAAATCTAATGCTTGTATCATATCCGTGATGAGAGCACGGAAGATGATGAGGAAGGGATGCCACGCATACCTTGCCTACGTGGTGGACGATACCAAGAAGGAAGTCGACGTCAAAGATGTACAAGTCGTATGCAAATACCCGGATGTCTTTCCCAAAGACCTATCGGGGCTTCCACCCGATAGAGAGATCGAATTTGTAATTGAAGTGGAGCCGGGAACCAAACCCATTTCGATTCCCCCTTATCAAATGGCACCGGCCGAACTTCAAGAGTTGAAGGTCCAATTACAAGAATTATTAGACAACGGATTCATCAGACCCAGTCATTCACCGTGGGGGGCACCCGTACTCTTCGTGAAGAAGAAGGATGGCACACTAAGAATGTGTATTGACTACCGACAGTTGAACAAGGTCACAATCAAGAACAAATATCCCTTACCGAGGATTGATGACTTGTTTGATCAACTTCGGGGGGCAATAGTGTTCTCGAAGATTGATTTGAGGTCGGGGTATCATCAGTTGAAGATCAAGGAGAGCGACATACCTAAGAGCGCATTTCGCACTAGATATGGTCATTACGAATTCCTTGTGATGTCATTTGGTTTAACTAACGCACCGGCGGCATTCATGGACTTGATGAACCGTGTGTTTAGTGAATACTTAGATCAATTTGTGATAGTATTCATTGATGATATCTTGATATATTCCAAGAGCGAGGAGGAGCACGAACGTCATTTGAGACTTGTACTTGATCGGCTAAGGGAAAAGCAACTCTTTGCCAAGTTCTCTAAATGCGAGTTTTGGCTCAAAGAGATTGGGTTTCTCGGGCATGTCGTGTCAAGTTCGGGCATTTCGGTGGATAAAGCCAAGATTGAAGCCATTATGAATTGGGAGAGACCCAAAAATGTGAAAGAGATACGTAGTTTCCTTGGCTTAGCAGGATACTATCGTAAGTTTGTTGAAAAATTTTCTGTATTGGCATCTCCATTGACAAAGCTCACAAAGAAAGGGGCCAAGTTCATATGGGACGACAAGTGCGAGACAGGGTTTCTTGAACTAAAGAAACGGCTTACAGAAGCACCGGTTCTCGCTCTACCCACACAAGGGATAGGGTATGACATATACAGTGATGCTAGCATCCAAGGGCTTGGATGTGTACTCATGCAGAACGGTCGGGTGATTGCCTATGCTTCCAGGCAATTGAAAAAACACGAGGCGAACTACCCTACCCACGATTTGGAGTTGGGGGCGGTAGTGTTTGCACTAAAGATTTGGAGACATTATCTCTATGGGGAGACATGTCACATTTTTACCGATCATAAGAGCTTGAAGTACGTGTTCACTCAGAAAGAGCTGAATATGAGGCAAAGGAGATGGATGGAGTTGATCAAGGACTATGACTTGGTCATCGACTATCATCCCGGAAAGGCCAATGTAGTGGCCGATGCACTGAGCAGGAAGAGTACGTCAGGCACATTACTCGCATGTCTACGAACTTTGAGGGCACAGGTGGAGGTGTCCACGAGTGGGGTCCTCATTGCTAGATTCGAGGTTAGGCCTACATTGTTGGGTGAGATCAGTAGATGTCAGGCCACTGATGAAGAATGTCAGAAGATCCGTGAGGGGATCCTTAAAGGGCCCGTAGAGAACTTTCGGGTACGTGATGACGGTCTTTTATTGTTTAAAGACCGTGTATGCATACCAAAGAGTGAAGAGCTCCAAAAGTCTATACTAGAGGAGGCTCATTCTTCGGCATATGCTATGCATCCAGGAGGTACTAAAATGTACCGAGACTTGAAGGAAAGTTACTGGTGGTCGGGTATGAAGAGGGATATCGCAGAGTACGTAAGTCGATGCCTTACTTGCCGGCAGATTAAGGCGGAGCATCAGCACCCGGCGGGGCTTTTGCAGCCACTGACCATTCCGGAATGGAAGTGGGAGCATGTGACCATGGATTTCGTGGTAGGGCTACCACGGACAGTGAACAACTATGATGCAGTATGGGTAGTGGTTGATAGGCTCACCAAGAGTGCACACTTTTTGCCTATCAACATTACTTATCCTCTTGAAAGATTGGCAAAGCTATACACGGAAGAGATTGTGAGACTTCATGGAGTTCCGATATCCATTGTCTCGGATAGGGACCCACGTTTCACATCCCGATTTTGGCCCAAGTTCCAAGCATCCCTGGGTACTAAACTGAAGTTTAGCACAGCTTTTCATCCGCAGACGGATGGACAATCTGAGAGGGTGATACAGATTCTGGAAGATATGCTTAGGGCATGTGCTTTAGAGTTCCAAGGAAGTTGGGACAAGCATTTGGCTCTAGTCGAGTTTGCCTATAACAACAGTTATCAGGCGAGTATTGGCATGCCTCCATACGAGGCATTGTATGGGAGGAAATGCAGAACACCGTTGTGTTGGGACGAGGTTGGCGAGGCCAAGCTCGAAGGGATTGAACTTGTTGAAATCACCAAGGCTAAGGTGAAGGTCATTCAGGATAGGCTCAAAGCTGCCCAAGATCGGCAGAAGAGTTAGGCCGACAAACGACGCAGGCCATTGGAGTTCGAGGTCGGTGATAAGGTCTTCCTAAGGATTTCTCCTTGGAAGGGTATCATCCGATTTATATCGAGGGGAAAACTCAACCCCCGATACATTGGTCCGTTTGAAATCCTTGAAAGGATTGGGGCGGTGGCTTACCGTCTCAAGTTGACGCCGGAACTTGAGAAGATACACGACGTGTTTCATGTATCGATGCTCAAGAAATACGTGAGAGATCCGTCTCATATTCTTGAGAAGCCACCGGTGGAAATACGTGAAGATCTACAATATGCGGTGGAACCGGTAAGGATTGTGGGTCAACAGGTGAAGAAACTGAGGAACAAGGAGATTCCTATGGTAAAGGTTCTTTGGAGGAGTGATCGAGTCGAAGAAGAAACCTGGGAGACCGAGGTCTCAATGAGGGAGCAATGCCCGTTTCTTTTCGATTAGACACGTGGATTTCGGGGACGAAATCCCAAATAAGGGGGGGGGTGAACTTGTAACACCGTCCCCAAGTGTATTTACTTTCAAGTGAATATTGTATTTAACCTTATTGAATGGTTAACGAGTTTACAATGTTATGAATTTTTATTAATTCTTCTGCGGGAATAGTAAATTCGCACGTGGGGCCCACGCCGGGAGCGGGGACCGCCCGATATTCCCGGGACCATATATTTTATTCATCATGGTCTAGATAATATTTATATGGTGGTGGATATCTCATTTGAGCAATGGAAAGGCCCAGAGTTGACCGATTGGTCAAAAGAGGCCCAAATACCGGTATTGGTAATTTAACCGATAAAAGCCCGAAATTGGATTTCGGAGACCTATAAATTAAAGTTGGGAAATGTATATTCATTATAAAGGGTATAATGATTAAGAACACATAATATATTTTATTTGACCCGATAAAATAAAATATATTTAAAACAGTCCGAAAAATACAACTTTCGGGGCCGATTGTACACTTCTGGACAAAAAGGGTTGACCTCCCACATGTGTGGGGGCCAACCCACGAAATTAGCCTCATTATTCAAGGCCTTGGGCGGCTGGAATGGAAAGGGGGAGTGTGAGTGTAACACCGTCCCCAAATGTATTTACTTTTATGTAAATGATGTAATAAACCTTATGAAATGATTTATGAATTTACGAAGTTGTAAATTTTTATTTATTCTTTCGCGTGAATAGTAAATTTCACGTGGGACCCACATCGGGAGCGGGGACCACCCAACATTCCCGAGACCACATATTTTACTCATCTTGGTCAAGATAATATTTATATGGTGGTGAATATTTTACGGGGGTCATGGGAAGGCCCTGTGTTGGCCGATTGGGCAAAAGAGGCCCAAATACCGGTACCGACAATTTAACAGATAACAGCCTGGAAATGATTTTCGGAGGCTTCTAAATTAATGTTTTGGAATATATATTATTTCAAGAGGCCATTACGATTTGGAACACACAATATATTTTATTCGACCCGATAAAATAAAATATATTTTAAACAGTCCGAAAAATACAACTTTCGGGACCGATTGTACACACCGGGACACAAAGGGATGACCTCCCACATGAGTGGGGGCCACCCCACGTTTTTTTGTGCTGAACACATCAAGGGAGGGCTGAGTTGACAAAGGGAAATGGGGAGGAGATGCATTTGGCATCAAAGGTACAATTGGGAGGACCCATCCCAACATTATTTTGAGAGAAAAGCCAAAGAGGCTATCTCCTCACTCACCCACCCCATCATTTTCGGCCAGCCTCCTCCCAGCAAGAGCAAGAGTGATTCCCAGCCTCCCCCTCCATTGTTGAAGAGAACTCATCAAAGAAGAATCACCCAAAAGGGAGCTAAAGTGCTAAAAGTGTGAAATAATTAAGGTAATGACCTTATTATGACTTTTTCTCTATTTTTCTTCTACCATATGAAGTATATAGCATATGAAGAACCTTTAGTATGGTTCCATATGTTATAAGTATGGATTCATGGGTTGGAAGGTGGTTCTACGTCCAAAAAACGGACTTAGAAGCCAAAACGACCGGTTCACCGGAAAATAACCTTTTAGAGGTTATTTGTATTAATATGGGTTTTATGATTATAAACCTTGTTAGGCACTTGTAAAGGGTGTTTCAAGTGATTTCACAAAGTTGGAAAAGTCGCCGGAGTTGTCGCCGGAGTTGACCAAAAGTCGCCGGAGTTTCACCGGAGTTCAACCAAGAAGGGTAGAACTTCATACGCTAGTTCAAGGTGAGTGGACGGCTTAATATCTTATAACTTTTGGGTTAATTATGAGATTACCTAAATAAATGTTATATGATTTCATAATGATGTTTAAAAGATATTTAAACATGTGATTAGCCAATAGGGTTAAGTTTGTATGAAAGAAATTAATTGTTGATGCATGGAATATGATATGAAGAATTATATGAAATGCATATTTGGTTGAAGTGTATTAGAAGCACAAATGAATATTATTAACTTAATTATATGATGATTAAGTTGATACACACAAGGCTTGAAATGGCGGTCAACGAAAACGTGGACCGAAGAACAAAGGATTTAATTAATACCGGTTGGTATTAATTAATTATAAACCTATATAAATGCATGGCTTTGCATGGATTGTGATACATAAGATTTATGTATTGGATTAGTTATGAGTAACTAAGGATGATATAGACTCTATCTAGGTTGATAGGAGGTTGATCATAGGAAAACTTGGTGGAGGACCCTAGTACTTAAAAAGTACTTAACACTCAAAATTTGGTGGAGGACCCTAGTACTTAAAAAGTACTTAACACTCAAACTTGGTGGAGGACCCTAGGACTTAAAGTCCTTAACACTCAAACTTGGTGGAGGACCCTAGTACTTAAAAGTACTTAACACTCAAAACTTGGTGGAGGACCCTAGGACTTAAAAGTCCTTAACACTCAAACTTGGTGGAGGACCCTAGTACTTAAAAGTACTTAACACTCAAAACTTGGTGGAGGACCCTAGGACTTATGAGTCCTTAACACTCACAAACCGGTGGAGTATCCAAGGATTATGATCCTAAAACTCATAGATTGTGATATACAAGTAGGGACAAGGAGGAGTCCTATACACTCATAGGTATATGGGTGGGTTGGGGTTTTTGGTCAAGAATATTGACTATTACTATTTTTCTCAAATGAACGGTGATCTACGGGTCGGATATTTTCCAAGTATAAATATATACTAATAAGTATTTCATAACTTGGGGGAAAGACTATTTATTTAAGTATCACCCTATGTTTGGGTCTTATACTTGAAACGCTAGTTATTCTATATTTAGCCTGCTACTCGCTCGGTACTTGTACTGACCCCTTCGGGGGGCCCCACCATTTTCAGGTTGAAGCTAGGGCTTGCTACTTGCACCTTCTCACGGGTGATATCACATCAGGAAGACGTGGTTCGTGCTTCCTTATTTTCTTTCAAACTACCGAACACTTGCTCATGGATATTTGTTCTACTATAAACTATTTTTGGGGCTTGCATGCCCATGTTGTTGGCCGGTTGTGGCTTATGACTTACCGTTGAATATTTCCGCTATTCATTGGTTTAAATGTGATGTTGTTATGTATGTTTACTACTGAGTATGGATGGATTGTTTTCTCGAACGCCTTGTGTAATTAAGTGGGGTTGACTCGCGGGTGACGTCACTTAATTATACGGCGGTTGTACACGCGCTTGGATTGCGGTCTGGGGCGTGACAATTAAGTGGTATCAGAGCCATCTCAGTTCTAAACATTATAATCAACCTCTCACAAAAGATTTTACAAAAGAGTTTTTACCGAAAACCATGAGCATTGTATTTTGACGTTTATAGGACTATTGGTGCTTGAGTTGCAAGGCCTCTAATTGTTAAGACGGTACCCTTAACAATTGGTATGGTAGTGACTTGGGCCAATACGTGTCTGTAACGTTCTTCCGTCAGTTGACATTTATAGGAGTCTAATGACTCATCCATATTTCTCTCAGAAATGGAGGGCAGGCGAATGAGGACCAGGAACAATCCGAGGGGGCAGGCGCCGGTAGCATCCCAAAGGGGAAGCCGGGCTGCATCTCGGGGTTCGAGAGGAGGCCGTGGAGGCCGTGGAAGCCGTGGAGGCCATCAAGCTCAAACTGTGAGTGATGGCCATGTGAGCTCGGTGTATGAGACCAACACCGAAGACTACGACTCAACCTACGTGCCAGAGACGGAGCATGAAGAGACCCCGTATGATGGGGGTGACACATACACCGATGATGACGATGAGAGTGATGCCCGGTTCGCCCAAATGGGTGAATTACTTGAGTGGTATCAAAAAGAGAAACTGAGGAGAGACCTTAGGCGCCAAGCGAGGCGTGGCTCTCGTGGTGGTTCGGGTCAAGGGAGCCGGGGAGCTTCCGTGGCCACCCCAGCGGCGTCACATGGTGGGCGTGAAGGAGGTTTTGTTGTGAGAATCTCCAAGTACCTCAAGGAGGCTAGGGCCTTGGGGTGTAGGTCCTTTGACGGCACCGGTGACATTACCGTTGCCGCCGATTGGATTAAGAAGGTGAAGGATGCATCAAGAGACATGCAAATCACACCGGACGTGAAGTTGACTGTCGCTTCACGGCTACTTGAAGGGATAGCTTCTACGTGGTGGGAGAGCGTGGAAGGGAAGTACCATGGGGAAATAACATGGGCGGACTTCGAACTAGAGTTCTATGCTCAATACTACTCCGAGTACGAGGTGAATGTGAAACGGAGAGAGTACACTAACCTCAAACAGAAAGAGGGCGGCACAGTTAAGCAACTGGAACAAGAGTTTAGAACCTTGGCTAGGTTCTTGCCGGAGTACGCGGTTGATGAGAACCGCATGACGGAGCACTTTTGGGATGCCCTACTCTTGGACATCCGTGACCGAGCTACGTACTCGCGCCACATGACCTTCAGTGAGGTGGTGGAGCAGGGCCTTCTCGGGGAGGCCCAATGGAATGAGGGAAAAGAGAGAGACGCCGAGGAGGCGAAAAAGAGGAAATGGCAAAGTTCGGGGCCGCCCGAGCAAGCACGGAAGGATAAGCACGGTGGAGGTGGCGGTTCGTTCAAGACACCGGCACCACCGGCAAAGAAGAACAGGGATGCTCGGTGGCATGCATCCTCCTCACAAAGGACGGGGCCTCCAAAGTGTGCCAATTGTTCGAAAAATCATTTTGGGAAGTGCAATGCACCCCAAGGTGTTATCAATGCGGGAACACGGGCCACATGAAGGCCAATTGCCCAAAATTAGGGGGAGGAGGAGCTTCGGGATCCGGAGGAGGAACCATGACGGGAAGAAACCGTGCGGGACCGTCAAACGGCGGTACGGGAAGAGGCGGTGCATCCACAAGCCATGCCGCATCGGTCAACCAAGGCGGGACCCAAGCACGAGTGTACGCAATGACCGAGGCGGACGCGCGAGCAAACCCGGACTCCGTTGCAGGTAATACACTTATTTTCCTATATTTCTAGGCTTATTTGGGTCATATGAGTCATTGGGTTTGGGTGCGGGCCACCCCGGGGTCAAACCCCGCGAATTCGGGGCGAAACGGGCTAAAAACAACTACGCGCGATCGCGCGTACCTACAGACGCACGACCGTGCGTGCGAGGCAGTAGCCTCTGGCCGTTTTCCGCGCAGACGCACGCCGTGCGTGCAGGTCAGGCACGCCGTGCCTGGGACGCACGATCGTGCGTGACCAGCTACGCACGATCGTGCGTAGCCGGCAGTGGCGGATTCCGAGTTTCTCACGCACGCACGACCGTGCGTGCCACCCAGGCACGCCGTGCGTGGACCCCAGGCACCCGAAACTTGATTTTTTCGCCCCGTTCTTCTACGTTTGGACCCCCGTTTGATTCCAAACATTAGTATGAGCCTAATAACCTCCTAAAAATGTGTAAAAACATTAGAAAATGTATCTTACATGGTGTATAAATGTAGGAACATTAAAGATCAATGGTAGGTGTGCGAGGATCCTCATCGATACCGGGGCACAACGCTCATTTGTGAGTGAGGCGTTCGCCGAGGGCCTTGACGTGCCATTGACACCTATGACGCAAACATTGCTAGTCTCCACACCGTTAGGAGACGACGTGGAGAGAAATCATTACTATCCGTCATGCGAGGTAGAAGTGACGGGTCAACCTTTGACTTGTGATTTCGTACCTCTAAGCATGTTGGAGTTCGATGCAATCCTAGGAATGGATTGGCTCGAGAAACACCATGCTCGAGTAGATTGCTACACCAAGGTGTTAGAGCTCGAGGATGATCAAGGAAACACGCTATGTTTCAAGGGAGATCGGGGGAAATCTAATGCTTGTATAATATCCGTGATGAGAGCACAGAAGATGATGAGGAAGGGATGCCACGCATACCTTGCCTACGTGGTGGACGATACCAAGAAGGAAGTCGACATCAAGGATGTACGGGTCGTGTGCAAATACCCGGATGTCTTTCCCAAAGACCTACCGGGGCTTCCACCCGATAGAGAGATAGAGTTTGTAATTGAAGTGGAGCCGGGAACCAAACCCATTTCGATTCCTCCTTATCGAATGGCGCCGGCCGAACTCCAAGAGTTGAAGGTCCAACTACAAGAATTACTGGACAACGGGTTCATCAGACCCAGTCATTCACCGTGGGGAGCACCCGTACTCTTCGTAAAAAAGAAAGATGGTACACTAAGAATGTGTATTGACTACCGACAGTTGAACAAGGTCACAATCAAGAACAGATATCCCTTACCGAGGATTGATGACTTGTTTGATCAACTTCGGGGGGCAATAGTGTTCTCGAAGATTGATTTGAGGTCGGGGTATCATCAGTTGAAGATCAAGGAAAGCGACATACCTAAAAGTGCATTCCGTACTAGGTATGGTCATTACGAGTTCCTTGTGATGTCATTTGGTTTAACCAACGCACCGGCGGCATTCATGGACTTGATGAACCGGGTGTTTAGTGAATACTTAGATCAATTTGTAATAGTATTCATTGATGATATCTTGATATACTCCAAGAGCGAGGAGGAGCACGAACATCATTTGGGGCTTATACTTGATCGGCTAAGGGAAAAGCAACTCTTTGCCAAGTTCTCTAAATGCGAATTTTGGCTCAAGGAGATTGGTTTTCTTGGTCACGTCATATCCGGTTCGGGTGTAGCTGTGGATAACGCCAAGATAAAAGCTATCATGGATTGGGAGAGGCCCAAGAATGTGAAAGAGATACGTAGTTTCCTTGGCCTAGCGGGATACTATCGTAAATTTGTTGAGAAATTCTCCGTATTGGCGTCCCCATTAACGAAGCTCACAAAGAAAGGGGCCAAGTTTGTATGGGACGACAAGTGTGAGAAAGGGTTCCTTGAACTGAAGAGACGACTTACCGAAGCACCAGTCCTAGCCCTACCCATACAGGGGATAGGGTATGATATCTACAGTGATGCTAGCATCCAAGGACTTGGATGTGTACTGATGCAAAACGGTAAAGTGATTGCCTATGCTTCAAGGCAATTGAGGAAGCACGAGGTGAACTACCCTACCCATGATCTAGAATTAGGGGCGGTAGTGTTTGCACTGAAAATCTGGAGGCATTATCTCTACGGGGAGACATGTCACATTTTTACAGACCATAAGAGCTTGAAGTACGTATTCACTCAGAAAGAGTTGAATATGAGGCAAAGGAGATGGATGGAGTTGATCAAGGACTATGACTTGATCATCGACTATCATCCCGGAAAGGCCAATGTCGTGGCCGACGCACTGAGCAGGAAGAATACGACAGGGACGCTACTCACATGTCTACAGGCATTGAGGGCACGCGTGGAGGTGTCCACGTGTGGGGCTCTCATTGCTCGATTTGAGGTTAGGCCCACCCTATTGGGCGGGATTAGTCGAAGTCAGGCCATTGATGAGGAATGTCAGAAGATCCGTGAAAGGATCCTGGAAGGACCCGTTGAGAATTTTCGGGTACGTGATGACGGTCTTTTATTGTTTAAAGATCGTGTGTGCATACCAAGGAATGAGGAACTCCAGAAATCTATACTTGAGGAGGCTCATTCTTCGGCTTATGCTATGCATCCAGGAGGTACTAAGATGTACCGAGATTTGAAGGAAAGTTACTGGTGGTCAGGTATGAAGAGAGACATCGCCGAGTATGTGAGTCGATGCCTTACTTGCCAGCAAGTTAAGGCAGAACATCAGCACCCGGCAGGGCTCTTGCAGCCACTCACCATCCCAGAGTGGAAGTGGGAGCACGTGACCATGGACTTCGTGGTGGGGCTACCACGAACGGTGAACAACTATGATGCAGTTTGGGTAGTGGTTGATAGGCTCACCAAGAGTGCACACTTTTTGCCTATCAACATTACTTATCCTCTTGAAAGATTGGCCAAGCTATACACGGAGGAGATTGTGAGATTACATGGAGTCCCGATATCCATTGTCTCGGATAGGGATCCACGATTCACATCCCGATTTTGGCCAAAGTTTCAAGCATCTTTGGGGACTAAACTGAAATTTAGCACAGCTTTTCACCCACAGACCGATGGACAGTCCGAGCGGGTGATACAGATTTTGGAAGACATGCTTAGGGCATGTGCTTTGGAGTTCCAAGGAAGTTGGGACAAGCATTTGGCCCTAGTGGAGTTTGCCTATAATAACAGTTATCAGGCAAGTATCGGCATGCCCCCATATGAGGCATTGTATGGGAGGAAGTGCAGAACACCGTTGTGTTGGGACGAGGTTGGCGAGGCCAAACTCGAAGGGATAGAGCTGGTTGAGATTACCAAGGCCAAGGTAAGGATCATTCGGGATAGATTGAAGGCTGCTCAGGACCGACAGAAGAGTTATGCTGATAAACGGCGGAGACCGTTGGAGTTCGAAGTCGGTGATGAGGTCTTCCTAAGGATTTCTCCTTGGAAGGGCATCATTCGATTTGTATCGAGGGGAAAGCTTAACCCCCGATACATTGGTCCATTTGAGGTCCTTGAAAGGATTGGAGCCGTGGCTTATCGTCTCAAGTTAACGCCGGAACTTGAGAAGATACATGATGTGTTTCATGTATCATTGCTCAAGAAGTACATACGGGATCCCTCTCATATTCTTGAGAAACCGCCAGTAGAGATCCGTGAGGATTTGCAATATGCGGTAGAGCCGGTGAAGATAGTGGGTCAACAAGTGAAGAAACTTAGGAATAAGGAGATTCCTATGGTAGAGGTTCTTTGGAGGAGTGATCGAGTCGAAGAAGAAACATGGGAGACCGAGGTCTCAATGAGGGAGCAATACCCGTTTCTTTTCGATTAGACACACGGATTTCGGGGACGAAATCCCAAATAAGGGGGGGTGAACTTGTAACACCGTCCCCAAATGTATTTACTTTTATGTAAATGATGTAATAAACCTTATGAAATGATTTATGAATTTACGAAGTTGTAAATTTTTATTTATTCTTTCGCGTGAATAGTAAATTTCACGTGGGACCCACATCGGGAGCGGGGACCACCCAACATTCCCGAGACCACATATTTTACTCATCTTGGTCAAGATAATATTTATATGGTGGTGAATATTTTACGGGGGTCATGGGAAGGCCCTGTGTTGGCCGATTGGGCAAAAGAGGCCCAAATACCGGTACCGACAATTTAACAGATAACAGCCTGGAAATGATTTTCGGAGGCTTCTAAATTAATGTTTTGGAATATATATTATTTCAAGAGGCCATTACGATTTGGAACACACAATATATTTTATTCGACCCGATAAAATAAAATATATTTTAAACAGTCCGAAAAATACAACTTTCGGGACCGATTGTACACACCGGGACACAAAGGGATGACCTCCCACATGAGTGGGGGCCACCCCACGTTTTTTTGTGCTGAACACATCAAGGGAGGGCTGGGTTGACAAAGGGAAATGGGGAGGAGATGCATTTGGCATCAAAGGTACAATTGGGAGGACCCATCCCAACATTATTTTGAGAGAAAAGCCAAAGAGGCTATCTCCTCACTCACCCACCCCATCATTTTCGGCCAGCCTCCTCCCAGCAAGAGCAAGAGTGATTCCCAGCCTCCCCCTCCATTGTTGAAGAGAACTCATCAAAGAAGAATCACCCAAAAGGGAGCTAAAGTGCTAAAAGTGTGAAATAATTAAGGTAATGACCTTATTATGACTTTTTCTCTATTTTTCTTCTACCATATGAAGTATATAGCATATGAAGAACCTTTAGTATGGTTCCATATGTTATAAGTATGGATTCATGGGTTGGAAGGTGGTTCTACGTCCAAAAAAACGGACTTAGAAGCCAAAACGACCGGTTCACCGGAAAATAACCTTTTAGAGGTTATTTGTATTAATATGGGTTTTATGATTATAAACCTTGTTAGGCACTTGTAAAGGGTGTTTCAAGTGATTTCACAAAGTTGGAAAAGTCGCCGGAGTTGTCGCCGGAGTTGACCAAAAGTCGCCGGAGTTTCACCGGAGTTCAACCAAGAAGGGTAGAACTTCATACGCTAGTTCAAGGTGAGTGGACGGCTTAATATCTTATAACTTTTGGGTTAATTATGAGATTACCTAAATAAATGTTATATGATTTCATAATGACGTTTAAAAGATATTTAAACATGTGATTAGCCAATAGGGTTAAGTTTGTATGAAAGAAATTAATTGTTGATGCATGGAATATGATATGAAGAATTATATGAAATGCATATTTGGTTGAAGTGTATTAGAAGCACAAATGAATATTATTAACTTAATTATATGATGATTAAGTTGATACACACAAGGCTTGAAATGGCGGTCAACGAAAACGTGGACCGAAGAACAAAGGATTTAATTAATACCGGTTGGTATTAATTAATTATAAACCTATATAAATGCATGGCTTTGCATGGATTGTGATACATAAGATTTATGTATTGGATTAGTTATGAGTAACTAAGGATGATATAGACTCTATCTAGGTTGATAGGAGGTTGATCATAGGAAAACTTGGTGGAGGACCCTAGTACTTAAAAAGTACTTAACACTCAAAATTTGGTGGAGGACCCTAGTACTTAAAAAGTACTTAACACTCAAACTTGGTGGAGGACCCTAGGACTTAAAGTCCTTAACACTCAAACTTGGTGGAGGACCCTAGTACTTAAAAGTACTTAACACTCAAAACTTGGTGGAGGACCCTAGGACTTAAAAGTCCTTAACACTCAAACTTGGTGGAGGACCCTAGTACTTAAAAGTACTTAACACTCAAAACTTGGTGGAGGACCCTAGGACTTATGAGTCCTTAACACTCACAAACCGGTGGAGTATCCAAGGATTATGATCCTAAAACTCATAGATTGTGATATACAAGTAGGGACAAGGAGGAGTCCTATACACTCATAGGTATATGGGTGGGTTGGGGTTTTTGGTCAAGAATATTGACTATTACTATTTTTCTCAAATGAACGGTGATCTACGGGTCGGATATTTTCCAAGTATAAATATATACTAATAAGTATTTCATAACTTGGGGGAAAGACTATTTATTTAAGTATCACCCTATGTTTGGGTCTTATACTTGAAACGCTAGTTATTCTATATTTAGCCTGCTACTCGCTCGGTACTTGTACTGACCCCTTCGGGGGGGGCCCACCATTTTCAGGTTGAAGCTAGGGCTTGCTACTTGCACCTTCTCACGGGTGATATCACATCAGGAAGACGTGGTTCGTGCTTCCTTATTTTCTTTCAAACTACCGAACACTTGCTCATGGATATTTGTTCTACTATAAACTATTTTTGGGGCTTGCATGCCCATGTTGTTGGCCGGTTGTGGCTTATGACTTACCGTTGAATATTTCCGCTATTCATTGGTTTAAATGTGATGTTGTTATGTATGTTTACTACTGAGTATGGATGGATTGTTTTCTCGAACGCCTTGTGTAATTAAGTGGGGTTGACTCGCGGGTGACGTCACTTAATTATACGGCGGTTGTACACGCGCTTGGATTGCGGTCTGGGGCGTGACAGTGAGATGTTGGGGTTGAATGAAAGAGCATCAAAGATACATAGGGTGGATCCCATTCTTTTCACTCATTTGATCCAATGAGACAAAAAGGATTATCTCACCCCTCCTTCCTCATTTCCTGCGGCCAGCCTTCACCCAACAAGAGCAAAGAAGCTCTCCCCTTCCCTCTCCATTGTTGAAGAGAACTCTCCAAGAAATAATCCCAAGAAAAGGAGCTAAAAGTGCTAAAGGTGTGAAAGGATTAAGGAACTTGATTAAAGCATTTTTGAACCTCGCCGGAGTTTCGCCGGAGTTGGTCAAAGTTCGCCGGAGTCGGTCAAAGTTCGCCGGAGTTAGTCAAAGTTCAATCGGGAAGCGTAGAACGCGCTTAAGCTCACTTAAGGTGAGGATGACCGACTATATTGCTTATAATTATTGGGTTAATTTCATGAGATTACCTAAATAATTTAAATGTGTTTGGCATGGTTTATAAATGATAAAAAGTGCCTAAATGAAATTAATATTGTTTATAAGTGAAAATGCATAATATACAAATTTATGAATAAATTGTGTATGATTATGTGTTATGAATAAAATGGCATGATAGTTGTATTAACCATAAATGTTCATTGTGATAAATATACTTTTACCTCATGTAAAGAAGTCATGGAAGGATAAAAGTGACATTTTGATATTAGAGCCAAACTATACTAGAATGTGGAGTTAATTTGAGATATACGAACTATTATGAATTTGCATTGGTTATATTAAGATTTAACGGCTAGTATAGAAATACTAGTTGGAAATGTTAGTTCAATAGTTCTTTGGAACTAATCCCAAAATATTGGAGCTAAATAACCTTAAAGGATATTTTTAAGGTGGACTTTATGAACTCAAGTGACATTAGGAGTAGGCCTTAAGGGTTACTCAATATGGGTGGAGCCTAGACTAAGAAATTGTTTAGGGTTAGATGACGTGACTATGAGCCGAGCTCTAGCACGTGGTGGTATGACTATGAGCCGAGCTCTAGCAAAAATGTAGTATGACTATGAGCCGAGCTCTAGCAAAATGTAGTATGACTATGAGCCGAGCTCTAGCAAAATGTAGTATGACTATGAGCCGAGCTCTAGCAAAACGTAGTGTGACTATGAGCCGAGCTCTAGCACAATTTAGGATGACTATGAGCCGAGCTCTAGCATGAAGGAACGTGAATTAATTATAAAATAATAACACCCTAGATTGAGGGTCTTGGAAATTGAAACTTTGATTATACTTAGTATAGTTGTCATTGTACTTGTCAAATGCTTCCAAGTACTGACCTCCCCTTCACGGGGGAGGCCACCTCACAGTTTCAGGTAGAACTTGAAGGTTGCTACCATCGCCGTTGTTTCGGGAGGATTCAAGGAGAGGAGACGTGGTTCGTGCTTCCTCCGTTCCTATTTTTACAAACTATTTAATTAATGCTCATGGATACTATTTTTAAATATTTGTTTGGGGGCTTGTATGCCCATGGTTGCCAAAGTGTGGCATGAACACTTATATTAAATGTTTCCGCTGCTTGAATGAATATTTTACATTATGTTTGTTTATGGATGTACTACGTGTGAATGATATTCCAGACGCCTTGTATAGTATGGATGTGTTGGACTGCGGTTGACTATTCGTACTGTACGGCGGATTGTTGACATGTCCGGGTAGGTTCGGGGCGTGACATGTGGCTTAATGTAAATTGGCATAAAAACATGGTCAACTTGTTCCCAAGATTTTGAATAGGGCAATCGAAGCCCTACAATAGAATCACATAGACCTGCAAACTTGGACCAAGAAAATGTTTTATCTTGGGTTGCAGCATTTGCTTTAAGTACATTCACGTTAAAAAGAGTATCAGTTGTTGTGAAACTGATTTTGCAAGTCTTAGTAACTTCAGCCTTCTTCCTGAAGTAATAAAACATGACATCTAAATGCTGCAAGAAAAAAGGAAATCAGAAACTAATAAATAAATATGAACTCAAAATAATATTATTTAAAAAAGTAAGTAAACGTACAAAATCTGATATCAACTGTCCCAGATAGTAAAGAGAGTGGAACCATGTCTTCGATTCCACAAAAGCAACAGTAAAATCATATCCAGTGGTGAGATGATCAACTTTAGGAAGATACATCAACTTCAATCTACAAAATGATAAACAATATGTCAAAAACCAAACTATAATAAAACTGAAATGTAAGATATTGCTATATTATAAACAACCTTTTACGTTTATAAGCTCCTTCATCAATCCAAATGTTAAAAGCACCAAGAATAGAAGGGGGTGGCACACAGATTGCCTCATCAGCAAAAGGACATGGAAGGTTAACAGTAGAAGGTTGGACAGACCCACATCCAGAATCAAACTCCCCAACAAAAGGAGATTTGACAAAAGTACTCGGCTTCACATTCCTCTTTTTCTTAAGCAATGACTCAGATGTATGCTCAACAGAAATGGGAGGAACAAATTGCACATAAGGAACTAATGCCATCGAAACACTTGAAGAACCTAAATCAGGATCATTGGTAGAAGACTACAAAATAAAAAATGAATTTCAATATATAAAAGTATAAAATCAGAAAATATAAAAGAAACAACACAAAATACAAAGTCAATACCTTGGAATTTTTAAAATCTGAAACAAGAGAATCAAGCTCAGCAAAGAAACCATCATCCTGATCAACATCACTATCAACAACATCATCACAAGCAGAAGCTATTGTATGGTCAATTGTTTGGTTTTCAGTACTCATCACATCAACAACCGTACAAATAACCATGTTCTGGAAAGAGGTGATCAAAGCATCATCAAATTCAGCACACTGCATCTCAGTAACAGTAGAAAAAAACGTTCTGGAAATATTCCAACAAAGCAGCAACATATTCCACATAATGCAACTCAGTCATAGTAGAAAAAACCATATTTTCAGAAGAAGCCATCAAAACAATATCATTCTCGGCCGACATGCAATAAGTATATGTTGAAAATACAATATCAGATATGAAATGAAGGAAAATATCAGAATCCTCAGAATCCAGCTCCTGCAAATGACGGCTCATGACAGGAACATCATCCGCAATCTGATAACAAAAAGGATCACTGACATTAAAAGCATGCAAATAAAGAATATCATAAAAAGAAAGAAAGTAGAGAAACAACAGTGAAACAAAGTAAAACAATATACACAAAATGAAAATAAAAAAGAAACAATACATAACCTCTGTATCATCTGAGGCATGTCCAGTAGGGTCAGTAGATACTAGTGATTCATCTAACTGACCACAATGAAAACCAATATTTACATCTCCAGCAGCAGAAATAAAATCCAAGTCATTATCATCATCAGAAAGACCTTTGGTGGTATCAATATCATCATCACTAATAGAATTAGTAACTAGAGGTTCTTCTACAGGTTGATTTTTTTTTTTCAGGAGAGACAAAACCAGAATTTGTGTGTTTGGAAGATTGAACATGGGAAAGTGAAATAACACGGTCAAGCTTGTGTTCTAGATCAGTAAACTTGTCCTGAACAAATTCCTTGAAAGCAAGAAGTTTGGTGTCAAGTCGGTTTTCAAAATCCAGTAGAACAGAGTTCGAAAATACACCATCAAAAGAAGAACTAGTTCCCTCCCCAGCATTTGAAACAGATGACATATTTTGGGGCCTCAGTGGATGAGATGAAAAAATAGCATGCAACTCAGGTGATTCACTTTCAAGGGCAGTAAGTTCAACATTGTGCAACTTCAACTAATAAAAAAAGAAAATAAATTAAATGGAATAAAATCATAATAAAAACACAAAAGTAATAATGAAAACAAAAGTAAGACAATAAACTGAGAGGCAGATAAAGAAAGAAGTTCCATATTCAACTTCTTGAAAGTGTGTGCAATGGAAGAATGCCAAGGACACATTCGGGGAATAGTAGAAACAGATCTAGAAGCAAACACATCATCGCAATAACCACAACACTCATAAAACCAGACCTGAAGAACAAGAGGAAATCGTAAAATACGATAAAAGAAATAATCACTTTCCGAATCGATCATCTGCTCCAACAAGTCTGCCCTTCAAGTTCTGTAATGTCACATCAAAAAGGTCTTTCCCCCAAGGATAGGAATCCCATAAACCAGAATCAACAACAGCCAAATAGGTTTCACTTATGACCTTATGCTTAGATGAAGTCAAGAAGAACAAACCAAGGACATACAGAATAGCAATTTTAACTGCATCTTCATCACAATCAGCCTTTTGACCAAGAAAACAAGTTTCAATATCTTCACGAGTAACTTTAGAACAACTGTTGAAATACTTTTTGATAAGTGAATTACTATCTGATGAAGGAATAGTAGAAGTATCAAATTCACCACTACACTTCAAACTAGTTACAACAGCAAATTCAACAATGGAAAAATGCAAACGAAAGCCAGAAACATCAAACCAGATCTCCTTCGGAATACTGTGACTAATTTCACGCAAAAGAAAACAGTGCAAAAGTTGAGGCTGCAATTTAAGGTCTTGAAAATCCAACAATTTACCAAAGCAGGTTTCCCTAAATAATCCCAATTGCACATCATTCATCTTGTCCTTAAGATTTACAGTAATGCAATTCTTGCTAAAAGTACAAACCCTACTGTTAAACCACGATTCACATGGAACAAAATACTGTCACTCCTGGTTTAAAAAAAATAACAAAATTAAAATTGAATAAACAAAAGTAAACAAAAACAAATTCAAATACAAGAACAAAGAGTACACATGCAAAAGAGAACAAGCACTGCAAATATAACAAAAGCGGATTAAGTACCTTAAATGTCGAAGGATATTTGTTAATTTTTTGTTCCTTAACAGATTTACCAGACTTCTCCAATTGAACATTGACAGAAACTTTGGCTTTCTTGCGAGGCTTTGGAGCATTTTCGTTTTTTCTCTTCTTACGAGCGAAGTTCGGACTTCTAGAACGAACAGGGGAAGCAGAAGCACTGTGACGATATTAAGCCATCCATATTAAGCCAAGAAGAAGATCTCGTAACACGAGTAGGAGTATTTGCAGTCGACATTATGGTGAAGATAACGAGTGAGAAAAGATGAATCGGAGAAGAAGAAAAGAGGAAGCGGGAAGAAAGAGGTGCGGTGGAAGGAAATTCGTATTGGTGGAGAACGTTGTCAGGAAACGGTTGAAAATTGAAATAAAAAACCAAAAGTGAAAATATAAAAGTTAAATACTCCCTCTAATTCAAAAACAAGTTCCACTTTACTATTCATTGGTCAACTTAAGTTACTCCTAATCTTTTATTATATATATCAAATTTTTATCAAATTGAAATTTACTTGATCAGGCTTTGTAGCGGTTTTAATGTAGTTTCTTAATATGTAAATTTTATTTACTAAAGATAATCTGAGTGTGAACAGGGATTGAGTTGCTTTATCGTCAGTCAAGCATCGTAAACCGTAGTGGAATTTGTTTTTGAATCGGAGGGAGTATGAAAAGGAAAAGTAGTACGGACATTATTGATAGAAGTTTATAGAGAATAGACCTCCCGGGTAATTTCCACTAAAAAAAATTGACGGTGAGCTTCGGGCCTGGTATTTTAACTAGATCATAACTTTCTTCTTACACAAATCATTATGTATGCGTCTAATTTTAAAGATAATAATTTAATTACTGGAGTATATTGATAAAGGTAACATGAAACATAAACATAATTATCCAGGGATAGAGGTGCCGACCGAGTAATGCTCGTCAATTCCAATAACATGAAACATAAACATAAACATAACTATTGGGGGGCCGGGACAGTAAGGGGCGGCCCACCTACTTTCAGGTTTCAGCATCTTGTGCACTACAGTTTTTGTGCATTGCTAGCCTGGGGACCCGTTTCCCCTTTTCTGAATTATCGTATACTGCGACAAGACCCGGTTCACAGGGCAGTTGAGCAGCAGGCTTTTGGGGTGCCGACCGAATGCTATTTGGACTTTGGGAATTTGGGTTTTCCCTGTTAGAATTTGTTGTTTTAATCTCCGTATGTGGCATGGGCTTTTTCGATTAAAAAAAAATCCAGGGATGGAGGTACATAGAGGGGTAAGGAGGGCCTTGGCCTACCCCCAACATTTTTATTTTTCAATAGTATAAGGGTAATAGATATGCAATAATCAGAAAAATTTAGGTCAGAATTATTAGATAGAAGCCTCAATTTGAGATGCTTTCGGGTAATTTTTTTTGATAAATTTTGTGTGCATATTTTTCATGTAGAGTAGATTATTTTCACCAAAGTTTAGCTTAAAATTCAATCGAGAAATCAATAAAAAAAGTTATGGAAAAACACTGCATTGTTCTATATATACATTGACGCAATGTTTTTTTAATAATTTATTTAATTGACTTCCTTATTGCATTTTAAACTTAAATTTGATGTAAATTAAATAATCTACACATCGTGAAAAACATTTTCACAAAATTTCATCAAAAAATCCATCTTGAAGCACCTCAAACATAGGCGGCCGGATCAGGTAATTTTGACAGGACCATTGCTCATGAAATAATTACATATATATGATTAAAAATAAGACAAAATAGTTTTGTTAGGTAGATATTGTTTAGTCCTATTAAAAATAATTTGATTAAAGTTTGCCAAAATGGGGGTGAATAAGTCCTATTTTGAGAATAAAAAATTTATAATCCTATTTATGAACTTTAATTTTGTTTCAGTTCTACTTAGATTTTTTTATTGTTTGTGTTTCTTCTTAACCCCCCCCCCCCACCCCCCACCCCCCATGACTAAGTCTTGGCTCCGTCCCTGTAACCATCAACAATCAAATTATTACAATTATATCATTCAATGCTACACAAAGGTGAGATAAAGAATAGAAAAACCCTATAAAAGTGTTCATGTTCCTAACATTGCAACCATGTTAGGAAATATGTCCGATTTGACGACTCATGCTACTCGAAATATGTCCGATTTGAGGAGCCACCGAAAAGAAACGGTTAAACTTACCAGCTTTGCCATCCACCGGTAAAGAGCAAAGTGCAAAAATTGTTTTGGTTTCACCAGCCACCAGAGAGAAAGCAATCCATGCAACCTCATCTTCCAGAAACGACGAAGTTCGGGAGGGGGCAATCTGCCTCATTGATGAACGATCAAAAGTCTTTGTTGGGACCCTTTCAACCATCTTCCTTTTGAAAGAAGGCTTATATCCTCCGCATCCTTAATAGTCCAGTTTAGTCTATTCTAGCCTTACTTCTTTTCTTTTATAAGAAATTCACATTCATGATTGAGGAAGAAGCCAATACAAATCTCATACTAACACATAAGAACACTCGACCAATGATGACAGAGAATACATCTAGCGAGCGACACTTAGTCACTGAAGATAACATTTCTAGACAACGATAGTAAGTAAATGTATAAATAGAATTGAATAAGCTGATTTTAACGTAATCCTTTTCATAATTGCACCCAAAAAGATTGAAAGGAAAGAAGAAATGAAGAGGAGCTAGGATGTGGTTAGGGTTTCCCCATCATCGCTCCTCTTTTAATATCTTTGTATTGTTTTATGAAAAATGACATGTGATGGATAATAGGGTATCCAAAGTATATAAAATGGAGACTTGAACTAATTAATTAGTAGAGAAGAAGATGAATAGTAGTATTGCATGTGTAATATTGATTCTAGGTTTACAAGAAGCTCCAAGAGGAGTATAAATAGAGAAATAACGAGCTGAGCCGCTAATATGGGCCCGACATATCCAATTATATAAAAGGCTAATCTAGCAGATACAAATGATAATGAACTGTACGATAATACAAATGACATCCGATAGCATGTGTGGGCCGTTGTCTAGGCCCAATAGTCATGAGAATCGAGATTCGGGTCTATATACTCTATCAACATGTATATTACTATAATATAGAGGATCCCCGGACAAAAAATATAACTAGTCATGTTTTTGGACAAACATATGTCCAGTTACTATATATGAGTAACTAAACGACTCTATAATGTATTTCGCAGTTACAAGTCACTAGCAAATGGCGAGTCACTGAATATGTTACTTTTTAGAAAATTTTAAAATAAGTCATATTTTTGTCTTTTGAATTTCATTTAGTAATATTTCCAGGAAAATGCCAAAAAACTCTAAATAGCACTAAAACATACACAATATATTCATTCAAATCGATCGGAGTACGTACAAAAGTTACACTTCCTCCATTCTCTTATAATTCAACAATCCACTTTTCACGTTTTCCAACGCACAAATATGATCATTAATATCTTTCATCTGTTATTAATAAAAAATTAAAAAATCTAGATTTTTGAAAATTTAAAACGAGAGAAGTTTAGCAATTTTTTTTAAAATAATAATTTATAATACATTAATAAGTAAAACGTAGTCAAAACAGAGTGTGAATAGCTTTAAATTCACCAATATTGCAACTACAAAAGAACGGAGGTAATACCAATGTACCTTATTTGATTTTTGAACTTATTAATGTTTGCTTTTACCTTAAGCAATTCTTATTCTTCTCAAACAATAATTACACATAAATAATGCATGCAAAGCACATATATGCCACACAAAGATTGAAAATGCAAAAAAAAAAAAAAAAAACTAAGATGTGGTCGTCAATGCTGATAAGAATTGTTCAATAACTTGATCAGAAGTCCCACCTTCACTCAGTGCCTCCTTAGCCAAACGACTCCACTCCACAGCATTTTCCTTCATTTCCTTACCCTTTACCTCGTCCAGCACCTCCCTAACACATCCCTCTACTTCTTCTCTACTGACCAACCCATCCTCCCCAACCCTAACCCTCCTCCCGACCTTCCACATGTCAACCACCAGCTTGGCGTTCATCGTCTGGTCCGTCCACTGCGGCATGACCACCATCGGCACCCCTATGCTCAAAGCTTCAATAGTCGAGTTCCACCCACCGTGAGTGAAGAAACACCCCACGGCTTTATTCGCTAGCACTTTTAGCTGAGGGCACCAGTTCACGACCAGGCCCGACGCCGCGGCCTGGTCTGCCCCGCCTCGGCCCACGACCAGCTCACCGTCGATGAACCCTTTCGGCAGCTTTGACTCTTCGGAGCGCCTGACCACCCATAGGAAGGGAATGTTGCTGTTCTTTAAGCCCCATGCAAGCTCTTCCATCTGTTTCTCGTCTAGGTCGGCCATGCTTCCGAATGACACGTAAATGACTGATCCTTCGGGTTTGGTGTTTAGCCAGTCAACGCAGCTCGTTGACGGGTCCAAGGGAAATAAGTTGAGCCCATAGTCGGTGTCGTTTTCGACCCGGTTGTCTAAGTAGAAAGATGGGATTGTCGGCCCAATAGTGAGAAATTGAGTCGTTTTGGACATTGCTTCCAATACCTGCGGGCACAATCCAAAGGAGTGACTATATTTGAGAAAAGGATACAAATATTATGTCTAACTTTTTAAAATAAAAAGTGAGTATTTCAAAATAAAATATAAAAAATAAAAATAAAAAGTGATCAGGTACCATTATTCAGAGTCATGACTAATTTTTTATGCAATTGATCCAAATTTATTCTCATTATTGTTAAAAAAGTGAGCAGTTGACAGACATTTTTTGATAGTTTTGTTTTTTTCTTTTCAATTTTTCTGATAAATCGCCAAAAAGAGTCATTAGATTTTTTTCAACGATTATGGATTTGTTTCTCGTTTCTTCTTCTGGTTTGTAAGACATTGGTTTTGTATGTGGGGATGAGAGGAATTTGGTAACCGAGTTAGGCTTTTTGTTTCCCGATTATGGATCAGCGAATTATATTGCTACAACGATTAATTCCAATTCTGGTTCGAGGGATGACGGTTATCAGTTTTTTTTGTCAATTGACTCATACTCTAAACTTTTATTGGTTATTTATCTAACTAAATTTTAGTCAAAAAAACGATTAGACTAGCATGTTCACGTCGACATTGACATCTCCTAGTGACACATAAAACATACGGTGGTTCTCACGTTTTTCAAAATTTATTACACATAAACATACGGTGGTTCTCACATTTTAACATATGTAGGCGTAGTGCATGGCATTTTGAAAATGGGCTTCAATTTAGTCATATATGTAAAGAAAATCTCTACTAATCCGTATATTTCTTCCACTTTCTAAATATATAACCTTAATTTTTATTAATAATTGTTAAAACCTTAATATATTTCTTCTAAATATATAACCTTAATTCTCAAAAAAAAAAACTTAATTGTTAATAATAATTTTATAAAATACAAGAAATGAATAACTCTATTCTAAATTAACCTTGTAGTTATTTCTTCGCACATCAATAATTATGAACAGAGGAAGATGTATACATTTCATTAGGAATTTAGGACAACAATTTAATAGACAAAATTACAGAATAAAAAAATGAATTGTTTTTTTATTATAGTATTACGATATTGAAGAGAAAAATAATCAAGATTTCTATTCTAAATTGTATTTTCTCTAAAAATAAATCTGGTCAGTGTAATTAATGTGCCATCAACCATTGTATGTCACATTAAAGCAAAATACGTACCACAACGGTTCATGCATGTTAAAGTAATGCTTTACTCTAATATTTTCTGTCCACATACTACTTGTGTCACTGTTATTAGTTATATTCACACGGTTAATAAAAACGAATTAATAAGGACCGTCCCTCATGAAACCAATCAAACCATCGTGTTGGAATTATATACGTACAAATCCAAACCATCATGGGATAGACTTCTCTCACATGTTTTCTTTTTCATTTTTCGATCTTCACAGTTCACATAAACTATATACCCCTCTGTCCTGCTTGTTCTTCCAATTACGATTTACGAAGTTTGATCAACAATAAAGTTAAATGATTCATGTGAAAACTCAGAATATTTTTAGTAAATAAATTGACATATTCAGAAACTACATCAAAATCGCTACAAAATGTGCAAAAAATAATTCAATTTTTTTATATATAAAGTAAAAGATTAAGAATGATTTAAGTTGACACCCGAAAGGCGAAATGGAAGATCTTTCAGGGACACGTGGAGTATATAATTACATTTTATTATTAGTTGTGTAATTTCTCTTGTATTAAAGCTAAAATGTGATAAAGGTAGTAAGTACTCTTATTGAAGTTTTTCTCATACCATTGAACTAGTGAAGTATGATCCCGTAACTCCGAATTTTAACATAGTATCAAAGTGAATCCAATTCATAATCATTATGTGGAACCCCGATGAAAAATGATGATACAATTATAAAAAATAAAAAATGATAATGATGAACTAATCAACAAATAATTGACGTCATGAAACGAATTAATAAGGACCGTCCCTCATGAAACCAATCAAACCATCGTGTTGGAATTATATACGTACAAATCCAAAGTATGGGATAGACTTCTCTCACATGTTTTCTTTTTCATTTTTCGATCTTCACAGTTCACATAAATTATATGGTGACAACTCCGTATCTTTCTAAAAACAGGGGTACCGTACCTAGCATTCATTTGACTGGACCACATCACTTTATCAATTTTAATTTAGATTTAAATAATTCAACTGCTACATTTTCATTGGTCCATGTGGACAAATGTATGGTACCTTATGGGTACCATAGAAACTACCAAACTATATACCCCCTCTGTCCTGCTTGTTCTTCCAATTACGGTTTACGAAATTTGATCAACAATAAAGTTAAATGATTCATGTGAAAACTCAGAATATTTTTAGTAAATAAATTTACATATTCAGAAATTACATTAAAATCACTACAAAATCTGCAAAAAATAATTCAATTTTTTTATATATAAAGTAAAAGATTAAGAATGATTTAAGTTGACACCCGAAAAGCGAAATGGAAGATCTTTCAGGGACATATGGAGTATATAATTACATTTTACTATTATTTGTGTAATTTCTCTTGTATTAAAGTTAAAATGTGATAAAGGTAGTATTCTTATTGAAGTTTTTCTCATACCATTGAACTGGTGAAGTATGATCCCCTAACTCCGAATTTTAACATAGTAGAATTTTAACATAGTATCAGAGTGAATCCAATTCATAATCATTGTGTGGGACCCCGATGAAAAATGATGACACAATTATAAAAAATGATACTGATGAACATGAACTAATGAACAAATAATTGACGTCGTGACTTTGATGAAGTGATTGGTTGTGATGAGGGATATTCAAGCATTCTCCACACCGTTAAATATGAATTAATAGTAACGCGATATATTAAGATCTTGAACTACTTCTAAGTATGTGTATATACTACGTATATATTTCATCCTTTTTTTTTTTTGGGTAATATATTTCATCCTTAATAAATCATTTTAATTTCTCTCCTTTTTTAAAAAAATCTAACTGCATCCATCATTGGTATGAAGTTTTAATAATTGAATTTGACTGAAAATGACTCGGTGTCTCACTGTCTCAGTATGGAGTCATGGAGATTGCGTCTTAGCTATAGATAAATACCAAAAGAGGAAAAGTAAACCATTCTCTCTCTGTCTTCGAGCAAATTTAGAATCAATGAGTTAAAGTTAGCAGTTGCTCTGTGAAAACACATTTTAACGAGTCAAATTCTATCTTACTCAAGTTATCCTACGTGTCCATATAAATCAATTAAATATGTATGTGTATAAATAAATGATGAAATTATGATTTAATCAATATACTCTTTATGTGTTACTCGGTATATGTATGATATCTCATTTTTATGGGTACCGTAGCATGTACCAAGATATTACATTTGTCTCACTAATATTGGGACACGAGAGGCGGAGAGAGTGACACAATTATTAAAAAATACTCCATCCGTCCCATTTATATTGTCTTGTTTTACCTTTTCGGGAAGTCCCACTTAAATTATTTCATACCATATTTGGCAAAGTTTGTGTGGCTCTAAATCATTCTTACTTTATTCTTACTTTATCAATTAATATCAACCACACAAACCCACTTTTCTTAATAACCGTGTCACCCTCTTCCGGGTCAATGTAAATGGGACGAAGGTAGTAGTGAGTTTATGCGATTGATATTGGTTTGATAAATTAAGAATAAAATAAGAATGATTTAGAACCACACTAATTTTACCAAATTTAATACTACATCCGTTCCAATGGATTTTGAACTCTTTGAATTAGGTGGGAAATAAGAATGGTAAAAATAGTGTGATTGACGTTTGTGCAGAGAAGAGAGAAATAAATAGAACCACAAATTAGTTATTTTAATGGGAACGCACTAACATGTCAAAATTTTTGGACAACCAAAGTAGGAAAGTTGCAAAGGACAACCAAAGCAGGAAAGTTCATAGGGAACTTTCGAAAAGAAAATTTAAAAATGAATTTTAAGAAACTTTAAAAGTGCCTTTTCAATTTTATCCAATTTTATTGGAAAGGTAACTTTTGTATCAAAGCAGGCAATAATGATTAATGATGATCAAATCTGAAGTAAATTTTACCTCTGCCTCCAAGCTGAGGAACGAGTTAATAAGAACAAAATCCGCCTTTTCCAGATTCAGAAACTGCTGCATCAGAAGCTTAAAATAAGCGGGACGAGATCCGTACTGGTAAATGAATGACGGCATGTCCGGCAGCTCCAGCGGCAGCAGACCCGGAAGTCTCACCGGCGTCGAAGTCACCGGCACCGGCAACATCCCATGGTTCACGGCATAATACACATAAGTCACCGAACATGCCTGGGTGAAAAAGCTAGCCGTATACAATCCCTCATATTTCTTGGCCACTTCCGCCGCCCAGGGCAGAAACGAGTCATAAACGACACAGTCAATCGGAGAACCGGAGTTTTTGTACTTCTGGATCAGTTCGTCCAGGGTCTTCGAACCGGTCACCACGAGCCGGTTCAGGTAGTCGTCGGCGTCGGCGGCCTGCGCGAATCCGGATTCGTCGCAGCCGTCGGAGAACGTGTCGATCCCGACGGTGTCGGAAACCGGTTTGAGGGAGTTGGACAGGAACGTGGTGATGGCTATGGTGGCTTTTTGACCTTTGGAGACGAGACGCTTGCAGAACTGGAGCATGGGATTAATGTGGCCTTGGCTTGGATATGGAACTGCAAGTATGTGAGCTCCATAGCTTCCTCTCTTTTCGTCACTCCCCATTCTCTACCTACCTGTGGACAGGTTTTTCTGATTCTGTTTTCCTCGTGTTTCTGTGAATGAAATTGATGGGTTCGCATATGCTCTGTTATATACAGATCAAGATCATTATGTAGAGAGATACTCCCCCGTCCCATAAAATTCTTCCAACTTTCCTTTTTGGGACGTCCCAGAAAATTCTTCCAACTTCACCTTTTTGATTATTTGTGTGGCTCACATTCATTTCACCTTTTTCTTACACAACTACAACCACACATTTCCACTTTATTCCCACTTTCTTAAACTCCGATCCAAGTCAAACTAGGAAGAATTTTCTGGGACGGAGGGAGTATTTGGATGAAGCGTTGCCTAGGAAAAATGAAAAAGATGATAGAGATAGGGGTAAAAATCTATGTTGTAAAAACCGGACCGGAGAGTGACCCGGCCACATGACTGGGTCACGGGTCAACTCGGACCCGGTGGGTCAACCCGGTCAACGCCGGAAAACCGGTCAATGATTATACGTCTATATAATAATAGTAAACATATAATTATATATAAAATTAGTTATTATTCATAATAATCAACTAACAATACTACTTATTAAGCATTTAATACACTCTTATAATATTTCAATGCATATTTTGATCTTATAAAAATATATAATGATATTTTTATTTTTATTGTATATCTATATTATAATTTGGCATGATGTTCATTATTAAATAAATATATAAATATATTACGTAATTTTTCTTTTTAAGGTATTGAAATTGAAATTTTATTGGTATAAAAAATGCATTAAAAATAAAAAAGAAATTACTTTTTTTTTGGGTAAAAACACCCAAAAACTGGGTTTTACCGGGTTTTTTCGGGTTTCTTGGGTCCGGGTCTTGATCGGGTTTTCCCGGGTCAGCCGAGTTTTTCCGGTTTTTGACCAGGTTTTGAAAAAACTGAACCGGTTTTTTGTCCGGGTCATCGGGTTCCGGGTCAACCCGGCCGGGTCGGGTCGGTTTTTTAAACATAGGTAAAAATGGACCAAAGTTTATGACAAGGTCCATATATGGACCTTATATGGGATTCGTGGAGGAAAAGTTGATGAAAAGTTGGTTAAAAGTGATATAAAAAAATGAAAATGAAAATAAATTAGGAAATATTTCACAATTACGCATGGATCCCATTTTTATCTCACAATTTTTATGTGTAGGAGTTATACTTATTTGAATTTAACATAAAACTCATTGTGATGAAGAGGTTGCGAGAGCCATGGAAGCAGACGTGATCACACTTACTCCGCAAACACATAAATGTATTAAAATCTAAAATATTTTAAAATACATAAATTAAAAAAAATAAGTCAGAGGGTTAATTGAAAAAGAAACTTCAACATTAAATAATATTTTATATTTTAGATTTTCAATTTAATTGAATATAAGCAAAAGGATTGTTAAACTAAAAAAGAAAAAAACTATTTTCAACTATCAAAACTTGGAAACCGGAGTCGAGAGCTTCTCTCTCTAAAATCTTCGTCGCTCTCTAGGGTTACGGCCGCTGGGGTTTTGAATTCCGATTTCGTTTTTACGAAGATCGGTGCTTATCGAAGTGGTGAAGGCGAATGAAGGCAGAGGATTGGGTTCTCGTTTCGGCAGTCTCAATCGCGGCTTGAACTCAGATGAACAGAAGGAGCAGGGCTTGGTCTCGGCTGGGACTCGGGCGAACAGACGGAGCAGGATTGATGGCCAAAGGTTGTGTATCCCTAGTAGCAGGTAGAGAGGTTCGAGAATGTCGTTCATGGTGGAGATCAAAAGGTTATGGACGAAGCGTGGGGCTAGGGGTTGGATCAGATCTGGATCGGAGGCAAGGAGCGGAAGATGTTTCAGTACTGTTGGACCGTCCCCCTCCTGAACCACCGCCATGGAGTGCAAGAGAGTCTAGGGTTTTGGAAGCAGTATTTTAATTTATTATTTGCTTGCATTAGGTTTGGGGGATGGAAGTTCTGCGGTAACCGTCATTGGCTTTAAGTTGCCCAAATTTGGTCTAGCGAGTTATACTGCTTTTGTACAGGTGGTTAACTCTCAGTCTCGGCCACGGACGGATAGTTACATGTGGTTCTTTTATGTTTCTGTACCCTTGCTGAATGTTATTTCTATGAATTAAGCCCTCTTCGAGCAAAAAAAAACTAAAAAAGAAAAAAGAAACGAGAAGAACAAGAAGTAACAAGCAAGAGAAACGTAAGGAAAAAACAAAACAAAAAATAAAAACAAAACAAAATCAGGAACCGCAAACAACATAGAGAAAGAAAGAAACGGAAGGAAACAACAGAAAATAGAAGGAAAGCAGGGAGCAACTCTACGATTCAAGCTGGAAGTGTATTTAATTTCAAAAATACCTGGTTGTACGGTGCTCACCGTATAGTCGATTGTACGGTATAATTAACTTATTTGGATGTCCGGTGGCATTTCTTATGATATTCTATTTTTTGAGTTTTTCTTTTTATTTTCTTTTTATTTTTTCTCCGTTTTTTCTTCTTTGACTCGTCATTCAGCTCCTAAGCTCCTTTCCTTCGTTGCAGGTCTCCACTAAGCTTATATGGGGCTGGGAATCAGTGGTTATGGAAGGTTTCACCATTTTAGAGCTTCTCTCCCTCGATTCATCCATTAATGGATACAAATTTTGAGGTCAATTCGTGGTGGCTATGGAGCAGGGCAGCGGCGGATACCGCGGAGGTGCTGGCCATGGAGGTCTGATCGACATTGGTTATGGAAGTACTGAAGTAGTGAGATGACCGCCGACGGGAGCTTCGGCTTCACTAATTCGGACTGAGGTCAGGCGTTGGCCTCGGTCATCGATGAGCCATATGAGGGATGCCGGTGTTCGGCGGAGGACGACATAGGGGGTGTTTGGAACTGATTCTGCTTCTCCTTCCTTTTTAAAAGCAGAAGCAGAATCAGAATCATTTTTCAGAAGCTGCTACCTCCCAGCTTCTAAAAAAATTGATTCTGAGAGTAAATTACAGCTCCAGAAGTGCTTCTGGAATTTCACCCAAACACTCCAGCTTCTGCTTCTGCTCCCTGAAGGAGCAGAATCAGTTTTGAGAATCAGATCCAAACACCCCCATAGATGTGAATATTTTGGGAAAAGGTGCTCCAATAGGAGTCCTAACATGTGTGTGTATACATATATATATATATATATATATATATATATATATACACACACACACACACACACACACACATATATATAGACACACACACACACACACACATATATATATATATATATACTAGGAGAGTTTAAAACACATTAGGAAACAAATATGCTTAATAATATTCTATTACACCCCCTCAAACTGTGTGAGAGATACAACGCGCATGCAGTGGCAGAACCAGGACTCGTGACTCGCAGGGGCACAATAACAAAGAAATCATATACTGCGTACGACTAAAAAAAATCATATGCATCATGAATATAGCAATAAACAAAACTATAAAATTTAAAAAAACAACTACTTAAAGAATACCTTAATTTTGATTAGAACCTGACGCGTCAAATGAAGGAGATTCATTGAGAGGGGACAATTTTTGTCTTCGAGATGCCATTCTCTGAAATCGCTTCATAATGACTTCATTCTCAATTTTAACAAATATATCTTTCTCGATGTAACACACCAAGCAATCTGTCAAGTATTTTTCTCCCATCTTGTTGCGTAAATCGCCAACAATGTCATCATCGGACAATTCAACTTCTATTCGAGCCTTTTTAACATTATTGTCATTGTTAAGAATGACATTATCTGATGAAGAAACTAAATTATTCGATGAAGAACCACCAATGCTTGGCTGTTTAGGTTCCGGTGTATAATATCGTAACATAGCGATATTTTATCAAACAACCTAGGCCAATTACAATTGAAATAATATGAGTATAATTGTATAAATTACATTATAACAAATTAACAACATTAACTAAATCAGTAAATACACAATTATAACTTTACAATATAACTAACATTTTAATGAGATTATCAGTCATCACAATATAATTGCCAAAAACTTGGAAAGGGCTCGATACTCTGTTTCTGTAGAGGACTTGGAAACGATAGGCTGCTTTTTGGATTTCCACGAGACAAGGTTGGGACCCAAAAATACCGCAAAACCAGTCGTGGAACGAGACGTATCTGGACAGCCTGTTCAATCAGCATCTGAATAGGCAATAACACACCAGTGGCCTCAGTAGTAAGCTGAAGCCACATCCCATGATCAAGTGTTCCCTGCAAGTACCTAAAAATGTGTTTGACTGCAAAAAGATGAGTAGTACAGGCAGGGGCGGACGTACACTATAGTTAGGGTAAGCATAGGCTTCACCTCAAAATATGTTGTTAGCCTGAATGGTAGTAGTGGTAGAAATAAGTATCTACTAGGCTTCAGGTGCCATGTTCGAATCTCACTCGTGCTACAAGTGATTTTTTTTTTTGAAGTGCTACAATTATGTGGTGATACAACGTACTGTAGGAGTCTATTATTAATAAAGAGTAGCTTAATAGGCAACTTCATTCACAAGTGACAAAACTAAAGAGCATGTATGTGAGAGCCTAGAGCCCGAGACTTCCACGTTCCAATAACTTGGTCCAATACTTTACTCAACTTTTTTATATTCTCTAAATATAAATGTTTAAATCCTTATTACTCCATACTACAGAGTATTATTTTAAGATATATTGACATTTTGTATTCTCTGATCTCGAATTTCAATTTATTTAGCATTAAAACCTCTAAGTGTAGTTTTATTTTTTGGTCTTATGAAGTAGATACCTACATATCAACAATAAAATATAATAATAATATAATATTATACACTTATACATGTGAAACATTTTCATTTGATTGAGCTAAAATTATACTTCGTACTAGTAAATTTGTTACGGAGTATTAGGAAGGAAAATAGCAAAAAAAATACGAGTTTTCAGTTTTTTTTTTCTTTTTCATTTTCAGCTAGTATATTGTATAATACGTAGTACAATATATTGATATTATAAAACTTATTTTTATTTTACAATCTACATTACAATTTGTATTGTAATTTTCGTATTTATAATGATGTTTTAATTTTTAATTTTTTATCAATACAATGTCCATCAGTCCATGTATACCTTTGTGATTGTTATAAAACCAAGTGGCGACGCAATTAATAACACATATTTTTGTATTATCATTTAATTTGTGCATACACTGACCCCCGATGCCTAGATCCGCCACTGAGTACAGGGAGCATGCATAATATGATAATAGTATACACTCAAATCAAATTATATTAAAAATACTTATATGGTTTATAATAGTTTAGTTTCAAATTATAGAGATTGAGATTAGGGGAAAAAAACATTTAGACCTGGTCTTGAACGAAGCAACTTGTGCATGTCAATACGGATGGGATCGGGAGTGTAAAATAATGTAGAAATCACTCTCATTGTGGTCTTATTTCGTGTACGTAGTACCACGTGTGTATTTATTGCGAAGCCACGAGACGATAAGATTTTAATTCGGGAAATTATTACTCCCTCCATATCATATACGGAGTATATGATCTTCCTACCTCCAAAGCGGGTGATATTAAAAATAGTAAAAGGGTGTGAGATTGAGGATATGATGAGAAAATAGTGATATAATTTGATGGAATGAAGGATAAATCCAAAAAAAGTTGGTGTAATAGTGTATTATTTTTTAAATTATTGAGGGTATGATGAGAAGATTTACAAATGAAAAAATATAAATGTTACGTCCAAAAAGGAAAGTAAGAAGATATGAATGTTACGGATGTAGTACATGAGTACGTACTTCCTATATAGGAACGGAAATAAACTCCATCCGCTAAAACAAACTTCCAATTTTGTTTTAAAAAAAAACTTTCAATTTTCCTTTTTCGTCTGTCTAAAAAAGAACTTCGAATTTTCTTTTTTTGACAAAAAAAATTTAAGATTCACAATAATTCTTACTCATTCTTACACATTTCTCTCTCCTCTGTCCTCTGCACCGTTTTCCATCACCCAATACTCACTTTCTTAATATGTGTGTCATTTGTATGAAGAACTTTTATGGATTGTGGGAGTATCATTTGGATAAGTACTCCTTAATAGAGTTATAATAAATATTTGTTGTACACAAAATTAGTATTTAAGTACACAATCTTCCTTGTTGCTTGTGTACACAAGCAATTCATTTGAATAAGGGATATTTGACTTTGCACCCCGTTTTTTGGGTGATATTGGATTTTGAACCCCATTTTGTAAACTCTTAGACTTTGCACCCTGTTTCTCCTAAAATGTTTTGCCTTTGCACCCAATTGAGGATTTTTTTTCTTCACAAAATGTTGTGGATAGGGTGCAAAGTCCAATATTAACCAAAAAGTGGGGTGCAAACTCAAAATTCCCCTTTGAATAAAGGCATGATTTTAGGTTAGAATGCATGCACACTTTGTGTTAAAATGTCTGTACATAAGCATAATTTTAAGTTAAAATGCTTGTATGTAAGCAGTGTACAATTTGCGTACAAATTTTGTGTACACAAAAAATTACTCGTCATAAATTTCATTGGTATGACGATATGAATATATGATGCAACTATCATAATTAAAATTATTTTTTAAGACAACAATTTTCTTAACTGTCATGCCTTGAAATTTCTTACTTATTCTTATTACGGAGTATTATTTAGTGTGATCTTTTTTTATTTCTCCTTTATAGCATCTCCATCTATGCTATTCAAATATTCGGGTTTTTTATGTTTTTCTCTTATGTCATTGTCACATAAATAAAAACAAAGTGTTCTAATTCCTATTCAACCATAAACTCTATTAATTTAGTTTTTAATGGAACTTTTTGTTATTTTCAAGGAGGTATTGAATTCATTCCAAATTAAAAGACATGATTGCATTAAATGTGTTTATTGAAACTTGAGAATAATCTTTTTTTTTTTCAAAAAACTTGAGAATAATCTTAAATAATCTAAGATTCAATAGTTGATGCCGGATTTTTTTATACAAGTCATCTTTGAAAATAATCTCTTCTCCCTAATCATAATATCTAAAAAATCTTTCACACCATGATAATCTCCAAATAATCTCATGAATGAGAACGCTCTCACACGCATTCAACAAAACAATTCCTCTTTATGGTGATACCTATAAGAACGCCCTTACATCCAAATTCTTTTCAATGAAAAGTGACAAAGTTGGTGGGACAAATTAATAATAAATAATTATTATTTATTTATTAATAACAAATATTTTAAATATAATTTTTTCATGAATCAGCAGAATCAGCCAATACAGCCACTTCAGCTAGAACTTTATAAATTTCAACAGAATCAGCCAATAAAGCCAATTTTAGTGTTACCAAACAGGCTCTAAAATAGAAAAATTGACACAATTTAAAAAGAACGGAGAGAATATATTTTTTTATATCATGGAGAGAATATAATTTTGAAAGCACAAATTTAGCACCTAAATAATACAACTCGTGTTACGTAGTAAAACACATGTATGATGTCAGATATGAAAGCGGAAATGACGTCAATAATTGTCAAATTTTTTAAAAGATTCGAGCCTATCAATCATTGTCAAATTTTTGTATCCATTGATTAAGATTTAAAATGAATTTATTATGATTTGAATCGCATTAAGTTTTCATGTGCAAAAACCAATTTGAGTGGTTGTACTCTATACGGATTGACTCTTCCGAATTCCAAAAGGCGAGGAAAAAATATGTTCGTCTTTACATCTTTTATTCCAATATTACTACCCATGCAATTACGGATTACCCCTCTCAATTCTTTGGGCAATGGGGCACCACTTCGCCATGCAAAAACCTTCATTAGGCCCAACCTAGCAACTGCTGCTGCTGCCTTGTTTGCCTGAATCGGACAGAGCCCAATATTTAGAACCCCAGGATGTTGGGCCGCATACAAAATGCACCGCTCCACCAAACTTTCTCTACTAACTTCAATTTCCACCCGATAGAAGCCAAGAGTCTCCACCCATTCCACTCCCTGTCTGAAAATCGTCATCTCAACATCCTCAGCTTCCTCCGTCAAGCCACTCAAGGGGAACCCCTCCGCCGCGACCGCTGCTCCCGAATGGTCCCTCAGCAAGAACAGGACCGTCTAGAGCAATTTTAAGGCTCTAGACAATCATATAGACATTTTGCTATAATATAATTTATTCAACGTAATAATATAAAAAACAAAATATCAAATTAAAAAGAAGTGAAATATATATGAAATGCATCACATACTATTAAAGTAAAGACAATATTCTTAAGTTGAAGATCCAAAACTGATCAAAAATCTAAATTATTATAATGGTCAATGAGGGTTAATATCCTTTTGGGAATAAAAATTGTGTTGGTGTAACAATGTGCTCAATGCATTTGTACATTTTGCTTTCAACTTTGTACAAGAACATAATACCTATTAACCTTCTGTTACTGGCGCTTCCTCCGTTACTCCCCACTCCCGTCAACCTTTTTGGTTTTCATCCCTGTTTTATTTTCCTGGTACTAGACTTGATATATTGGTTTGGTTGAAAAGGTCAAACAAACTGCAAGTTTGAACTCGGTATGCCAATTGCAAACACAATAAGAGAGGTATCTTCCATCTAGCAGCCAGTGGTCGTGAAGCTAATACCCAGATTCCAATGCTTTCTAATTATTTCAGCAAAAGCCCAGATTTATGAATCGGGGTTAAATATCGGACCTAATTGTCACATTCCTTCCATCTGCATCGAGATAATCCCCATCATATTTCTTACCAAATGCATGTGAAAGCTAAGGTTATCAGGTTATGGAGGCAAAACCACCATAGCGATGGAAGTAAATTTACTTCCAAATACTACTTTAATGTCATATATGCTGTCTTACTTAGGGTGCAAATTTATTTATTATTTCCAAGGTCCCTTCTAACCAAATTTCATGCTTCAATATGTGTTTGATAATTATGTTTTTTCTTTAATTATGTCCTCGATTTGAAGATCATAGCTTTGCGTCTCACATGTTCGACGAAATGCTCCACTGAATTTTCCCTTAGTATTCTGTTATGTATTTATCTCATTTCACCTTCTTTCACTTCTTTTGTCGCGTGCAATGTAAGAATAGGCTTAAGAAGATAGTCTAGATGAAAAAACAGTTCACATGAATTGTTTGGTCTAGATGAACTATTAGAAATAATTTGTAATTATTTTGGCTAATTAACAATCTTTTCTTGCTATTTTTCTTAGGTTTATTAAGTAGGCATTCTCGGCACTAGAGTCTAGTGATAAAGAAATATAACTATACCTGCTCAACCCTCAAACGAGTCAAAGTAATATCATTGAATTGTAGTGTCTTGTCTTCGATGCAATAAAGTATAAAAATACCATTCAGTTTGTGTGCTGGTTATTATCATATGATTAGTGGAGTTACTTTTTGCAGGAAAAAATATACACAGAGCAGCAAAAAAATGGCAAGGGGTAAGGGGAAAACAAGACTTAAATTTTAAAAGAACCTTATAGCTAACATGCTATAAAATGCAATAGTAAGCCACGTATGCTACTTTTAGACCTTGTCATTAAAAAAGAAAAACAAAAAACCCATAGACAATCAGTAGTATCATTTATTTTCTCTTTTATGCTTTTTGTACTATGACAAAAAGGGGAACCATGTGGACATACTAAGAGAAGAAGGGGGACTTGTTGCCTCCGATATTTAAGAAAATAATGAAGCCGGTGATTAGGTTACACATATTGCAGCTGGCATGCGCCACTAAAAGTAGTGTAGTCAACATGTGTGATTGTGTGAAGAGGGTGATTTCATTTCTCCTCATCAACTACCATGACTATGTTAGTCCTTTCCGTATAGTTTCATTCTTGTAAAATGTAACAACTCTTTTTGCTCAAGCCTAAAGATCCTTAATACTGGACAATTTTCATATCTTGTCAAGCATGTTATTATAATGTCTGAATATTATATTCCTGAAATGAAATGAAACTATTTGTGTATTTACTGGGGTATTATCTTGTGAATGTATGTGGTATAGGTAGTTCCGTACGATTCTACAAGTGAGGTAATGGTACTGATTTTGCAAAGCATCGTGTACGTACTTTCTTCTAACGAGGTGAAATCTGGTAGTAAGAATTTATCAAATTCTAGCTCTTAGATGAAATGTAAAGTTTTGCATGGGTGCTCATTATTGCTTATATTTTATTTAGCTCTTATCAGTAGTATCATTTATTTTCTCTTATGTATTTTTTGTACTAGGAAAAAAAAGGGGAACCCGGCCTATGGACATACTAAGAAAGGAAGAGGGACTTGTTCCCTCCGATATTTAAGAAAATGATGAAGCCGATATTTGGAGCATGAAAGTTTCTCAGCATAGAAAGTAGTGAAAAAATAGAGATGAAATTGAGAATGGATAAAAGCTATCTTCTTCCATTTTTGTACAAACAGAACTATATTGTTTTTTGTTGCTTTAGTTTTACTTTTAGAAAAATGGATGAACGTAGTTTTGGTACGCATGCACACTCTACTTAGTTAAAGAGTCAACCAAGAATAGCAACAATGAAAGTGTGGCCACGAAAGAGATAACAAAATTGCCACTTCTAATGACAAACATCCTCCTTTTGCATGGATGCTTCATCTCTTTCCATATGTGTTGCAGCAAAATAGTATGGAGTATATCGTAGTGTTTGGGTCAATCAACTAGATGTGAACTACATATATATTCTCACATGGTTCAGTCTAGAGCATTTTTACCAGATAACTTGATTACCATTTAAACTTTCCTTCCACTCATTTGTCTTTTAATGCTTTTTTGTAATAGGTTTCAACTCAATTGTAGAAACATATACACCATCACGAGGTTGATCATGTGTCATAGAAGTGTACGAAAGGAAGACCGAAATTTAAACTCTCCCATGAGATATTCATAGATGTTGTGAGGTCTGAGGGAACGTGATTTGATACAACTTCATATACGGTTATAAGATAAAGTTTTGAGATGATGAGCTGTTAAGGTGTTGGCTGTGGGTAATTTTCACCCCACCACTACATCAATCCCAAGTAGCTACTATGGCTTGTAATAGTGCTTTTAGATATCTAACAATTATTCTTTTCCATTAATACTAAAGTGAATATAAATGTATCCTTACTTGGCTTTCAATTACAACATACTCCGTATTTGATACTGCACATACAAATCTCAAATTGTGATTGACGCACATGTTCAGCTGCTAAGACAAGTTTTCTTGATACAACATACACATACTGAACTTCAGCACTTGTTATAAACCCATACTATATAGTAACAAGTTTTCTTCAACTTTAGACAATTGCTTACCTAAAGTCTTGATTACATCCGTACAAATAGTTCAATAATTTCATGCATCTGTTTCATTAACTATTATATCCAACCCGAAAAGCTTATGTCTTATACCAATATATCCATAAACTAAGGATATAAAATTTATATTGGGCATTAGGGTGATTGGTTCTCAGGCTGGTCCGAGGGTCGGTGCTTGGAAGTGCTTCCTTTGTCTCTTCTGTCCCTTGCTGAATGTTTCTCTCAATATAAGCCATTTTTTTCCAAAAAAAAAATATATTGGGCATTTATCTATCGCGCAACGCGCGTCAGATAACTAGTACATGGATATAAACTAATAGTCTATTCTTCTAGCTTTTTGAAGAGCGAAATTCGTAAGAACATCACTACAATCAAGAGTAGCTAATTTTTTTTCAATCGATTGAATAGCCAAACCATATAGCCTATCTTTAGACATGGTTGATCGAAGATAATTTTTTATCAACTTCAGTTTTGAAAAACTTCTCTCTGCAGCTGCAACAGTCACTGGAATAGTCAACAAAATCGTGTAGGCAATCCAAGCATTTGGAAAACAAATATGCATATCTTTTATGTACTCCAACACTTCAATCACTTTTTTGTGCCTTCTGGCATTGAAACCCTTAGGGCCTGTTTACTGTAACACCCCCAAATTTCCCACCCGAAAATAATACTTTATTCAAAAGAAATATCAACTTAATTTGAAAACATCAAAGTTTTGCAGCGGAAATCAAAAGGGAAATAGGGGCGTTACCGCCACACTCGGCTCTAACCTAACCGAGTGCACAGGCTAATCACCACAGACAATTAAACTCAATAAGTGTCTTGAAAATTTAATTAAACTACAATGTTATCTACTAATTACATTTTCTCTAGCGGAAGCTCTCTCGAAATCAACATCATCAGCAAAGAATTACCTGTACAAAATCATGTACAGAAAGAAAAATAAAAGAAAAAAAAAATTAGCAACAATGCTAAGTAAGTTCCACCTAACCCCATAAAAAAATATAAATTTAATATTTAAAAAAAAACATTTGGCAGGAAAAATCTTTTTAAAACAATTTGTAAAATCTTCTCATAACACAATTCACGAGTAAAATAATATTATTTCAAATATAATTAAATATTTCCAAACCACAATAATTACAACATACCAAATTGTACATAAAGTACCAAAATCATTCTCAAAATAATTCCAAACACTCATAATCAATATTAGCATAATCAAACCAAAATAAATCCAAAAGTATTTGTACTTGAAATTCCACAATAATTTGATAATTCAATCGAGCAACTCAAATCCATTCCATTCAAATATAATTCTCCTCAAAACCTCAAAACATCAATCCAAATATAATTTGTACTCCTAATACATTTGAAGGGCGGTGCTCAACATTTTATTGAGCCCGATGGTCCGTTGTTATGTACGGCCACCCCGGGACTTTTGCCGGTACCACTTCTAACCTGAGGAAACTGAACCTCTACCTTAAGTGTGCACACCCTCTAAAAGGGATTCCAAGCCCTCCGAGTAGTAAGAAGTCCAAGTAGTTCGGACGTCAACGTCCCCCTACTCCACCAAAAAGGGATTACCCTATATAAGTGACTAGGTTACTGCTACTACTGAATAATAGGGTCTTTTGCCCGAATTTTAAATACAATAAACAACCACCAATCTCCACAGTCAAGGTCGTGGACACCAAATCCCAACAAGTAATAGCAGTCCTAATCACTCTCCACAGTCAAGGTCGTGGAGGACACCGACATCCCGGATTTCTCCCGTGATGCCCTTACATTGAAAGGTTCATTTTATCTTTATTATTTTCCAAAAATTCAGGGATTACTACTCACGTAATTTCCCCAAAGTTATTCAACATTCAACAATGCATCACATATTATACATAGACATAAATTTCCAAAATAAGTGTTAATCGATCCTTTGAACTCGAAAATTCCCAACATGATTAAAATATAGAATACTCCATAAATAGCTCAAATCTCAATCCCAATAATGATTAATACATAACTTCAAATACTCAAAAATATCACACAATATTCAATACTCAAATCTCAAATATAATCCTCAATAACAATCCATAAATAATTCTAAATACTCAAATACGAAGTATAAATGTAAATGCTAGAAATCTCACAAAGTACTCAACTAATTTCAAATAAATAATCATATATATATTTACGAGGAAAAGTATAATTTTGGTTGATGTAGAACTTACCTCAATCACGATAATTCCTAACCAAAGCTTCTACCTCGATCTCCTCCAAATTCACCTTCTAAGAATATTAAAATTCTAATATCAATAAGTAATGAACTTGTAGTTGTATTCGATACTCTACCCTTATGAATTCCTTCACTTATGAATTTATTACTTCACAATAATAATTAATGTGTACGATAGTCCCGATTATTTCCTTTTTATTTTAATTTATTAATCATCCATTTACAAAAGTCAATTACTTGATTGCGTTGATTTCTTTTATTTTACTTCAATAAATTCCGAATCCATAAACTTTATTCTTTAGTTCAGTCTAGTTAAAATCAGGCAGCCCAATATTAAGGTAATCGGTCCAACAACAGTAGAAGTAACATAGATGCAGAGGCGTACGTTTTCTTCTTCTTTGCCGATCAGCAGCAGTACCGGCATTCAGTTTGTGAGCTTCTCTACCTTCCTTCAATCGGTGTCTCCGGCTCCAGCGGCAGTCTGGTCCCGAGGAAGCAACTGCAGTATATTGATAAGCACAATAGTTACCTATATTTTATATAGGTAATTATGATTATCTGTACAAATATTCAAAGACAGAGCAGGTATAAATCCCATTTTGAGTAAAAAATCGCACAAATACATCAAAGATGAAGAAACGGGAGTCAACGATCAAAAGGGGCCGAGAACCGGCACTTCGGGGTCAGCCACGGGCGTAAAATGGAGCGAAAAATGAAGAATTGCAGTGCAGGGGAAAACCGGCACCGGTCATGCTTTAAAACCGGCGCCGGTTTCATCTTAAACAGCTTTACCACGGTGTGCCGAAGGTCAACCGGCGCCGGTCCACCCCTATAACCGGCGCCGGTTATACCAATTTTTAACAGATTTTCAGCTGCGAAGTAAAACCGGCGCCGGTCCACCCCTATAACCGGCGCCGGTTAATCCCGATTCTGCACAAAACATAGAGACGTGCAGCAAGATCTTGATGGGAAAAACCCACTTTCCTAATGATCTGATCAAATATTTCTTCCATGCTTGATTGCTGGGCTCGAATGGACTAAAAGATGCCAATCTTTAGCCTATATAAAGCCCCCAATTCATCAAACAAGAGGATCATTCCATTCCATAGATTAATTTTTAGTCTTTATACTTTGTTTTTGCTTTTGTTCTTCAAGTTCTTGAGGAGGAAACTTCAACCTCCGAAACCATTGGTGTTTAGGTATTATTTCCTTTGTAATTTCATGTTCCATTACATTTCAATATTGTATTGTGATTAATATGAGCATTAGAGGCTAATTTCTTAGCTAAGGCTAGGGATGAACCTCTATGTACACTAGGTGTTTGATAAAAGTTCTAAACCAATAAATTGTGATTTATCCTTTATATTTTGATTGTTTATGACTATGGTGTACAACATAGAAGTATGTTAAATTTAGTTTATGCTTGCAATTAACGTTGAAGTCTAAACTATGAACATTAAAGGATAAACATATATAGTACCGAGAATAGAAATATATCCGGTCTTATATGATACGGGTGTGATGTCTTGATATTCAACGGGGTTTTTGGTAGATGAATGTAAGCCGTAACGGGACTTACACGTAACGAAAACCACGCTCTCGCTGCCTTAACCGGAGTTGAGAATATATTAGCGACATCGTATTCACGATTATTGGGAAAGAACTATTATTAAATAACTATTAAAGCATTTAGGTGAATCCCGATTGCCTTAGTAATTCTTATTCTTGTTTAAATCAACCTTAAAGAACAAAGTTCCTAAAAACTATACCATTTACAATCTTTGCATTCAATACTCGACTTTATAATATCAACCCATTTCCCTGTGGATCGACCCGGTATTTACCGGTAATTTATTACTACATCGGCACTTGTATACTTGCAAGTTCAGCCCGATCAAGTTTTTGGCGCCGTTGCCGGGGAAATACGGCTTGTTATTATAGAGTTAAAACAACAAAATCCTGAAATTTTTATTTCCCATTGCTTTTCACTTGTTCTTGGGTACTTTTTATTTCATGTGTGTAGACTATCCTTTGTGTTTGAATGCATTTGAGAAGTCAAGGTTCTAAACATCTTGAACGTCTTGATCTTGAAATAGAAAGAACTCTCAAACACAACCGGAAGGAAAGAAAGGCAAAGATGATGCCAACACTCAATGAAAGGAAGAGGCCCGTGGTTGCCGCCACTCCCTCATGCATTGTCCTAAGCGAGGCGGCTCGGGACTATGAAATGAAAAATAGCTACTTCAATGCTATGCCTCAATTTCATGGCCTTCCGGGGGAGAATCCATTAAACTTCATCACCGAGTTCTATGGATTCATCCAAGGAATCCCTAGGCATGGTCTCACCGAGGATGATCTTAAACTCAAAAGCTTTCCCTATACCTTGAAAGGGGGAGCAAGGGGATGGTTCTTGGAGCAAACACCGGCAACTTTCACAACGTGGGAAGGTATTTATAATGCTTTCATTTCCAAGTATTATACACCCACGATGACTCAAGAGCTAAGGCAACGAATCTTCAACTTCAAACAACAAGTTGGAGAACTATTCCAAGACGCATGGAGGCGTTTCAAAGCCTTGTTGAAGGAATGCCCACATCACCGCATTCCTCTTGATCTTCAAATTGATACGTTCTACAATGGTTTGAACTCTTCCTGTCAAGCCATTGTAGATAACCGTGCGGAGGGCTATATTGGGAACAAAACTGAAACGGAGGCTTTGAGAATCCTTGAATCCATTGCTTCCAATCCTCAACTACAAGGAGGAGATGTCAAATTAGCCGGTGTGAGTGAGGTGTCCATAGCTCACGAATTGGACAAGCGGTTTGCTGATTTTCAACAAGCTATGCACAAAGATCTTCAAGCCTCTATTCACACGGCTCTTCAAGCCGTGATTGGAGGAGCTAGTCAAGTAGCAAGTGTGGAGAATATTGCACAACCGGAAGGAAATTCACCTCAAACTCTTGAAGACGTGAATTATATGAACTCTTACGGGAATAGGGGGTACCAAGGAGGCAACAACTATTCCAACAATCAACAAAGGTTTAACCAAGGTAAACCACAAGGAGGTCCTTCTTACCCCTCATCCGGGTTTACACATGGGCAAAAAGAGCAAACAATGGAGGAAATGATGAAGACTCTCACTCAAAATGTTGTGGCTAGTGTAAAAGCCCAAAATGAGGAGAATCATAGTAGAGTGGAGGCATCCATTGGGAATCTCCACTCACAATTCACCAAGCTTGACCTCCGATTTGAAGATCAAAACCGGAAACTCCACCAACGCATGGACAACATAGAACAATACACCAAGGCATCTATCCACAACTTGGAGGTCCAAATTGGGCAAATTGCCCAAGGAAAAAGCACTCGAGAACAAGGGCGATTTCCCACAACAACCGAAGTTAATCCAAGGGAAAACGTCATGGCCATAACAACGCGGAGTGGCAAACAAACGGAGGACCCTAAAACTCCGGAGGGAGCACCAACGACACAAGACGAGGAGAAGTTGGAGGAACATATATCGCCACTCCCTACTATGGCAAATTATGTTCCCCCTATCCCATATCCACAAAGGTTAAAGAAGAAGGATGATGGTAAGCAATACAAGAAATTTCTTGATATTTTTACAAAGTTAAGCATCAACATACCATTCGCGGAGGCTATTGCGGAAATCCCTTCTTATGCCAAATTTCTAAAGGGGATTCTCTCAAACAAGAAGAAACTAGCGGACTTTGCAACCGTAGCACTCACGGAGGAGTGTAGTGCAATCCTTCAAAATAAACTCCCCCCAAAGTTGAAGGATCCCGGAAGCTTCACCGTCCCATGCTCTATTGGAAACATTGGAGAGGTAAAATCTCTTTGTGATCTCGGAGCTAGTATAAATCTTATGCCACATTCCCTCTTTAAAAAGCTTGGTGTGGGGGAACTTCAATCTACAACGGTTGCTCTCCAATTAGCGGATAGAACAATCCGCTATCCATTGGGAGTTATGGAGGATGTTCTAGTTAAGGTGGGAAGATTCTATTTTCCGGTAGATTTTCTCATCTTAGAAATGGAAGAAATGGAAATTCCTATCATTCTTGGGAGATCATTTCTAGCCACCGCCGCCGCCCTCATTGATGTGAAGAACGGAGTTGTCAAATTCCGAGTAGGAGAAGATGAACAAGAATTCCATGTGTGGGATTCATTGAAGAAACATCATGATAGCTCCACGTGTTTTAGTATTGACATCATTGATACTATAACTCGGGAGATGTTTGAAAAAGAACTTCAAAAAGACCCTCTTGAAACATGTCTCACACTTGGGCATTTCGAAGAAGAAGAAAATTCTGAAATTTTCCAACAAATGATGTTCTTACAAGGAGAAGTCGTTCATAAACCTTACCGGCAAAGATTTGAAGACCTTGGGCAAAGGAAGTCTATTCTCAAACCATCAAGTCAAATCCCTCCAAAGCCCACTCTCAAACCTCTACCGGTACATCTCAAATATGCATTCCTTGGCGATAATTCTACATACCCCGTGGTAATTTCCTCTACTCTTTCTCCTTTACAAGAAGAGAAATTACTCCGGGTATTGAGAGCTCACACATCATCAATAGCTTGGTCCTTGGCCGATATCAAGGGCATAAGCCCAACTCTATGCATGCATCGGATCCTCATGGAGGAAAACCACAAACCAACGGTAGAACATCAAAGGAGGCTCAACCCAAATATGAAGGAGGTAGTTAAGGAGGAAGTTCTCAAACTTCTTGACTACGGTATTATCTATCCCATATCCGATAGCAACTTCGTGAGTCCCGTGCAAGTAGTCCCGAAGAAGGGAGGAATCACCGTTATAACCAATAGTAAGAATGAACTAATTCCTACTAGAATGGTTACCGGATGGAGAATGTGCATTGACTACCGCAAACTGAATGCCGGCACAAGGAAGGACCATTTCCCCCTACCGTTCATGGACGAAATGCTAGAAAGAGTGGCGGGTCATGAATTTTATTGCTTCTTGGATGGTTTTTCCGGCTATTTTCAAATAGCCATCTCACCCGAGGATCAAGAAAAAACAACGTTTACTTGTCCTTTTGGGACATTTGCTTACCGAAGGATGCCATTTGGTCTTTGCAATGCACCGGGGACCTTTCAAAGGTGCGTCATGGCTATTTTCTCGGACATGGTCGGAGATTATATGGAGGTATTTATGGATGATTTTTCAGTCTTTGGAAATTCATTCGATGTTTGCCTAAATAACCTTGAAAAAGTGCTCGTCCGATGTGAAGAAACCCATCTTGCTCTTAATTGGGAGAAGTGTCACTTTATGGTAACCGAAGGCATTGCCTTGGGGCACAAAATCTCCCCTCAAGGCATCGAAGTTGATCAAGCCAAGGTGGAGGTTATTGAAAAATTGCCACCTCCTCATTCGGTAAAAGCCATAAGAAGCTTTTTGGGGCATGCCGGTTTTTACCGGCGATTCATCAAAGATTTTTCAAAAATCGCAAAACCACTTTGTGATTTACTTGCCAAGGATGCTACTTTTGATTTCTCTCCATCTTGTTTGCTAGCCTTCAACACTCTCAAGAAGGCTCTTACTTCGGCCCCAATAATCATTTCACCGGATTGGTCTCTACCGTTCGAATTGATGTGCGACGCTAGCGACCACGCCATTGGGGTTGTGCTAGGTCAAAGAAAAGAAAAGAAACTTCATGCCATATACTATGCATCGAGGTTACTCCATGATGCGGAACTTAATTATGCAACAACGGAGAAAGAGTTCCTAGCCGTCATCTATGCTTTTGACAAATTTCGGTCTTACCTCATTGGCCAAAAAGTGATTGTCTACACCGATCACTCCGCCATCCGGTACCTCATGAATAAAAAGGATGCTAAGCCACGATTAATTCGGTGGGTGCTTTTACTCCAAGAATTTGACCTGGAAATTCGGGACAAGAAAGGAAGTGAAAATCTTGTAGCAGATCATCTCTCTCGCCTTGAGCCAAACGCCACTACAAATGTGGAGGTAATTCATGATGATTTTCCTTATGAGCAACTCATGGAAGTGAAGGGGGTTCCCTTACCTTGGTTCACAGATTTTGTGAACTATCTTGCCAAAGAAATTCTTCCCCAAGAGCTCACTTTCCATCAAAGGAAGAAATTTTTACATGATGTCAAACATTACAATTGGGATGAGCCATATCTGTTCAAGCATTGTGCCGATGGAATTATACGACGGTGTGTTCCAAATGAGGAGATGCTATCTATCCTTGCTCATTGTCATAATCTCCCTTGTGGAGGACATCATGGACCGGACCGAACTGCAGCTAAAATCCTCCAATGTGGATTCTTTTGGCCAACACTCTTCAAGGATGCAAGGAGCTTTGTCCTAGCTTGTGACCGTTGTCAACGCACCGGAAATTTGAGCCGAAGGAATGAGATGCCACAAAACATGATTCTTGTGGTTGAAATATTTGATGTATGGGGAATAGATTTCATGGGCCCTTTCCCTAAATCTCATGGGAAGGAATACATCCTTGTTGCGGTTGATTATGTATCCAAGTGGGTGGAGGCCATTGCTCTACCGGATAACACGGCCAAATCGGTAGTGGAGTTTGTAAAAAGGAACATCTTTTCAAGATTTGGGGTTCCTAGGAGTATCATTAGTGATAATGGTACTCATTTCAAGAATGCTCATTTTGCCGGCCTCCTAAAAAAATACGGGTGTATGTTCAAAACCGGAGCCACTTACCATCCTCAAACTAATGGACAAGTAGAAGTGTCCAACCGCGAAATAAAATCCATTCTTGAGAAGACGGTCAACTCTTCAAGGAAAGATTGGTCTCTAAAGCTAGATGATGCCTTATGGGCATACCGAACAGCATTTAAAACTCCACTCGGTATGTCCCCTTTCCGGCTTGTTTATGGCAAATCATGTCATCTCCCTGTGGAACTTGAGCATAAATCTCATTGGGCTATCTCTCAACTGAACCTTGATACCACACTTGGGAGAGAAAAGAGAATGCTCCAAATCAATGAACTAGAAGAGCTCCGACGGGATGCATATGAGAACTCCCGCATCTACAAAGAAAAAGCAAAGGTTTGGCACGACAAAAACATTAACCGAAGGGAGTTCTACGTCGGACAAAAGGTATTACTTTTCAACTCAAGGCTCCGATTATTCCCTGGAAAACTCAAATCCCGATGGTCCGGACCATATACAATCACCGAGGTCCGACCATACGGATCAATGATGATTCAAAACGGTGACCAAACCCCATTCCTTGTAAATGGTCACCGACTCAAGCCATACATGGAGTATCATAACACCTCGGCAACCGCCGTTTGCCCATTGGAGGAGTAAAAAGGTACGTTGCGTCCGGCCTAAGACGTTAAACTGAGCGCTAATTGGGAGGCAACCCAACAAAAATAATTTCAATTATAAATAAATATGTTTAATGATGCGAAGTATTCATCTTTTATTTATAATTGAACAACACCCAATTATAAATAAATATGTTCGTTTACACAAACACAAGTATCCATATTTATTTATAATTGAAACAAAAAAAAAAAAAAAAAAAAAAAAAAAAAAAAAAAATTGAATAACCGGCGCCGGTCGGGTGACCAAACCGGCACCGGTTTGATTAACGTAGGCTTAAAAGTCGGATCCCGAAGGTCAACCGGCGCCGGTTTTATGGAATAACCGGCACCGGTTTTGATGTTTCAACCGGAGATGTCAGTCCCAGGGGAAAACCGGCGCCGGTATACACGTATCACCGGCGCCGGTTATACTAAAACCTGTCATTTTTTGAAAATTCGAACAAAGACCGGCGCCGGTCCACCCCTATAACCGGCGCCGGTTGACCCGTTTTTAACCCAACACCAGCTCGTCTTTCCGTCATTCTCACGAGCCAAAACAGCAACCCCTCGGACGAAAGCTCCCAAAAAAACGACACCCACTCCCTCAAATCTCCATAGCTTCGAGTTCTAAGGTCAAAACAACCCAAACCCATCACTCTCAAGGCTCCACAACATCATCTTCAAGCTTCTTCTCCACAAAATCAAGGTAAAAAAGCTAAACCCCCAATTTTTTTTTCAATTTTCGAAATCCTTGCTTCTTCTTCGATTTTTGGCCGAATTACATGTTTATAATTGTTAGAAGTTGATCACTTGTGCTTATATGATGAATGTAAACATGACTCTTGCCAAAAGTTTCAGATTAAAGTTGAGAATTGGGGGAAGTTCTTGCAAATTTTTCTTTTTTTTCAACCCTAGGTCCGAATTTCATGCTTAATTTCAAATTATTTCTACAATTGATGACTTGAATAACACTGAAATACTTTTGTGTTGATATATAAACATTCCAAACATCATTGTTGCATTTAATTTGTGATTAAACTTGAAATTTTGGGAAAATTAATGAACAATTTAGAAAAATATACCTTGAATTGATGAAGTTTATGGTGTTGTGTGCCTATTTCTCTTCTAACCATGCAGGTATGGCCCCAAAAAGGAAGCAAAATGACGGTGCCTCTTCTTCTTCATACTCCCACCCCCGTTTCACCTCTCATGAAAATGAGGAGTGGTACGAAACAAGAAAAAAATGGGGAATGGTGGTGGAGAAAACAGTTGACCCGATCATCGACGCCACTTTTGAACTAACGGAGGCATTCATGGAGCTAGGGTGGGCTGTGATGCTTACCCTAACAGGGGCGTACTACCCCCAACTGGTCCGTGAGTTCTACGCCAACATCACGGACAAACAAACTGGGTATGCCGTCATTCACTCATTTGTCAAAGGCAAGAACATAAAGATTGATCCAAGTTTTCTCTCCCGCCTCCTCAAGGTCCCCGATGACGGCACAACCCTGGAATTTACCCTTAAAGGAATCTCCAGTGACAAGACTTATGATGAAGTTCGAACAATGGAAAGGTATGAACTCCCAAAGCTCTTCACTAAATATTTGAACATCCGTGAGCGACTCATCATTTATCTCATTGGATTCAACCTTGTCCCCCGAGCAAGTGACCGTCATGTCATCCGAAAAATAGACCTCTACCTTCTCTCTAAAATGGTAGAGGGGTTGGGAGAAACTCCGAAAATATCTCTCCCCCACCTCATTATCAAAGATATGAAGACCGTGGTGCTCTCCAAAAGAGGTGACAAAAACTTTTGTTTTCCTCTTTTACTCACCTTGGTATTCAAACATTATAAGGTGGATTTAAGAGGAGAAGAAGTCATCTACACAGATGACTCCAACATTTTGGACAATACCACCATGGCCGCCCTTCAACATAAACTTTCGGATGGAGAGTGGACGTTCCCCGGACGATTTTTTGCTAACTTACATGATGAGGAGGAGGCGAGGAGAGCGGAAGAGGTACATGGAGAAGAAGAAATGGAGGATGCTCACGACGATGGAGCCGTACCCGAGCCACCGGTGCCACCACAACCGCCACACACTACCGACCCCGCGATGGCCTACTTGATGCACTCCATGGCCCGCATGCATACGCGGATGGACACGCAAGAGGAGAGACAACAGAGGTTTGAGGAGCGTTTCGACAGATTCGCCGACTACTACTACTCCCAACATGGGTACCCCCCTCAAGACCCGGAAAATTAATTACAGCGTTGTTGTTAATGCTTTTTCTATGACATTGCTTTTCTCAAACACATTTTATTGTGGATGTTGAAAGTATTTTGTTTATCATGCATGATACATTGAGACAATGTATTATAAGTGTGGGGGGGGTGCATCTCATGGGTAGTTAAAACAAATTATGTGTGCAAAAATAATTTTTTTTTTTTAGGAAGGTAAAATTTTCATATTTCTCTTTTTAACGGGTATTTGGTTGAGAAAGTTTTTTTTAATTATTTACAAAAACCTATCATTTTTTTAGACTACTCTTTACTCTTGAAAATTATTCCAAAAAAAAAAAAAAAATAAATTCTTGTGACTAGAAAGCATCTCCTTCCTTCATTTCCAAAAATGGTCAAATACTACATTCAAGCACCATTTTGGAACACAAAACCCACTCTCACACCTCATCAAATAAATTGGCATCATCAAATGACTTTCAGTAAATACTAGTTGAAGACCTTCTCAAATGAGTTTGAAAAAAAAAAAAAAAAAAAAAAAAAAAAAAAAAAGAAAAGAAAAAAAAAAACTCATGGTCTCATCTTGGAAGTTCAATTGATTCATACAACTTAAAAGTCAAAAACACCAAAAAGCCATCCCACTCACCCAAAAAAAAAAACCATAGTCACAAATCATTCCTTTATTTTCAAGAGTATAAGTAGTTTTCTAAATCTAAATGATACTTTTTGTGTTTAATTGAAAAAAATGGTTTTTGGACCGAGAATGATAAAAGAGTTTATATGTCATTTTTTTTATCTCTCTTAAAAAAATTGATTTATTTTTGTTCATATATTTTTGTTGAAACTAACCAAGACATCCAAAGGTGAAGAAATTGCTTGAGGACAAGCAATGCTCAAGTGTGGGGGATTTGATAAGCACAATAGTTACCTATATTTTATATAGGTAATTATGATTATCTGTACAAATATTCAAAGACAGAGCAGGTATAAATCCCATTTTGAGTAAAAAATCGCACAAATACATCAAAGATGAAGAAACGGGAGTCAACGATCAAAAGGGGCCGAGAACCGGCACTTCGGGGTCAGCCACGGGCGTAAAATGGAGCGAAAAATGAAGAATTGCAGTGCAGGGGAAAACCGGCACCGGTCATGCTTTAAAACCGGCGCCGGTTTCATCTTAAACAGCTTTACCACGGTGTGCCGAAGGTCAACCGGCGCCGGTCCACCCCTATAACCGGCGCCGGTTATACCAATTTTTAACAGATTTTCAGCTGCGAAGTAAAACCGGCGCCGGTCCACCCCTATAACCGGCGCCGGTTAATCCCGATTCTGCACAAAACATAGAGACGTGCAGCAAGATCTTGATGGGAAAAACCCACTTTCCTAATGATCTGATCAAATATTTCTTCCATGCTTGATTGCTGGGCTCGAATGGACTAAAAGATGCCAATCTTTAGCCTATATAAAGCCCCCAATTCATCAAACAAGAGGATCATTCCATTCCATAGATTAATTTTTAGTCTTTATACTTTGTTTTTGCTTTTGTTCTTCAAGTTCTTGAGGAGGAAACTTCAACCTTCGAAACCATTGGTGTTTAGGTATTATTTCCTTTGTAATTTCATGTTCCATTACATTTCAATATTGTATTGTGATTAATATGAGCATTAGAGGCTAATTTCTTAGCTAAGGCTAGGGATGAACCTCTATGTACACTAGGTGTTTGATAAAAGTTCTAAACCAATAAATTGTGATTTATCCTTTATATTTTGATTGTTTATGACTATGGTGTACAACATAGAAGTATGTTAAATTTAGTTTATGCTTGCAATTAACGTTGAAGTCTAAACTATGAACATTAAAGGATAAACATATATAGTACCGAGAATAGAAATATATCCGGTCTTATATGATACGGGTGTGATGTCTTGATATTCAACGGGGTTTTTGGTAGATGAATGTAAGCCGTAACGGGACTTACACGTAACGAAAACCACGCTCTCGCTGCCTTAACCGGAGTTGAGAATATATTAGCGACATCGTATTCACGATTATTGGGAAAGAACTATTATTAAATAACTATTAAAGCATTTAGGTGAATCCCGATTGCCTTAGTAATTCTTATTCTTGTTTAAATCAACCTTAAAGAACAAAGTTCCTAAAAACTATACCATTTACAATCTTTGCATTCAATACTCGACTTTATAATATCAACCCATTTCCCTGTGGATCGACCCGGTATTTACCGGTAATTTATTACTACATCGGCACTTGTATACTTGCAAGTTCAGCCCGATCATATATCCCTCTTCCTCCTGCGTTAGTTCGAATCAGCAACTCCGGCGTCGCGCAGTTTTGGGATTTGGAGGCAGTCCATCCCAGAAACTCAGCGGTGGTGGAGACCCCTCCACTTCTGTCGTGAAAGGCAACAGTCGGTCAACGTACTCAGTTCTGACGCCAACTCCGGTGGCTTATCCTACTCCGGCATCGCAGTGTCAGCACTTCGGCGTTCTTCTCTTCGCAAGAGAACGATGGTCCGTTGACTTGGCTTCTCCTCTTCTGGCGTGACATCATCCTGGCAGACTGGTGCAACAATCAGTTCCTTCTCCGGTGATTCCCTTCTTCTCCGGCGTCATGGAGTGTTTGCCTCGTAGGCCGCCGTTCGCTTATGTGTATATATATAGACACGCATGGAAAATTCTAGACTAGGGTTTCTAGCATACTAATAACCTGCAGCGGGAAGCCCTTTAATGCTTGAGCCGTTTGTACGTTTTGTGCGTGGGAACCGAATATGCAGATGCTTCATTTGGGCCGTTCGAATAGCCCCAAAGCTAATTGTTAACCAATGGTACATTTCATGTATGTATGTCATGATTATCATGTATGTACGTACCTGTCCACTTTATTATCAAGTATAAATATGGTCAAATGTTTATTGCTGTTGCTTTATGCACGTATTGAGTGGATATAGTATGTTTTAGTTGTTAGTCTAAATATGTATCATTTTAATATGTTGAATATTCTATGAATTTAATCAACATCTAAAAATGTCACTTTTGTCAAATGTTATATTTTTTCCTCATTATTATTTTATTATCTATTTTATTGTATTAAAATTTTCAGGGTGTCACACTCTACCCCTCTTAAAAATGTGCTTCGTCCCCGAAGCACTATCTTACTCAAAGAAGGTTACGTTACAAATGATGCAATAAAAGGGTGCATCTTCAGGAGTAGTTCTTCTTACACTTGTAGCCTTGATTGTTGTTGTTTGTTCTCATTCTGGATCTCCATTCACTAATTTAGCTTGTGTCGTTTGTATCATCGTTTGTTTCTTCTTCGGCACCCTTCTTGCTATCTAGAGTGTTTGCTTCTAGGGTCGTCGTACTCGGTCATGGTTGACAACTTTGGCGTAGGTCTCGTTCAGAGTTTGGTATCTCAAAACGCAAATAGTCTCCTCAGCTTTGAAAAATTTAGAACACTAATAAACTTCCTAGATTTACTAACTTCAGCAGACACTAGTGCGGTGTGATTTTTGCGAGTGTCAAGATTTCGGCGTAATACTCTTGGATGATCGTAGTCACTTTCTTCAGGTGTAGGAATTTTTTTGTGCTTCAATTCACAGCTTTCACGTACTCTAGTTAGAATATTTCTTGCATGACCTCCTTAAACGTCTCCCACAAAAAGTCAAGTTGTTTACGCAGCGCCGGTTCAATTGTCGTGCACAAGTTATCCGCCTCTTGACGTATGTAGGATAGAGCAGTATCAACTCGTGATCCACGGGGCAGCTCATAGTTTCGTAGAGTTGAAGAATAATAAAGAATAACGAGATCTTCTAGGACTAAATAAATAAATCGGTGATTACTTTGTGCCGCCACGCGTTTTAATACTTCAATGTGATTGTTGGGACAATGTTGGTGTTGATTTTGTCATAGCAATTCCCGATAGTCTGGGCGGGTTGAGTTTAGTCCAAACCCACCAATTCCACGTTCTTCAATACGATGCCATTGTCCTATATGATCTCCCTCGTATGCGTTATTGTCTCCTTGAAAATGATATCACTTAGAATACAAATACGAGATCTATCGAGTAGTATTCGTGATACTACCCTAACTAATAACGTAATCTCAATAGTTCCTCTATTACTCCAAAGTTATCCTCAAATAAATAAATATGGATATGTCACACTTAAGCATATCCCAAGAAAATCAAAAGAACCACAATCCAACCGCAACCAAAATCAAAGGCTCACATGCTCACCGCGTGCCTAAAATTTTCATTTTTATCCTAGAAAACCAAAATCAAAGGCTCACATGCTCACAGGCTCACATGCTCACCGGTTCGCATCAACTAGTATTTAATAATCATTTGTATTTGGGTTGTGAAAAAAGACTAGCTATTATTATTTGGATTACATAATGAGTTGTTGATAAACTCACTAACCTACTACAAAGTACTACGTACAATTTTGGATTCGGGACAACGGGACAGAACGGGATATATTTTACTTTTCCCGGTCCCGTTTTGTTTTAAAACGGTTCGGGACCGGTACGGGACAAAAATAATGTATCCCAAATATAACGGGACAATTTCGGGACGGAACCGGAACATTCCGGAACGGACCAACGGGACCGGGTCTTTTGCCCACCCCTAGCATAAACAATTAATTCCTTCTGTACAAACTTAACCATGTTGGCTAATCACATGTTTAAACATCATTATGAATATGTATCATTTATTTAGGTAATCTCATAATTAACCCAAAAGTTATAAGATATTAATCCGTCCACTCACCTCGAATTAGCGCTATGAAGTTCTACCCTTCTTGGTTGAACTCCGGCAAAACTCCGGCGACTTTTGACGAACTCTGGCGACTACTCCGGCGACTCTTTCAACCTTGTGAAAGTTCTTGAAATTCCTTTTACAAGTTCCTAACAAGGTTTTATAATCATAAAACCCATATTAATACAAATCACCTCTAAAAGGTTATTTTCCGGCGAACCGGTCATTTTGGCTTCTAAGTCCGTTCGTGGACATAGAACCACCTTCCAACCCATAAATCCATACTTATAACATGTAGAATCATCCTAAGGATCCTTCATATGACATATATCTCATATGGTAGAAGAAAAATAAAGGAAAAGTTAATATAAGGTCATTACCTTAATTCTTCTCACTCTTTCCTAACTTTTTCCTTCTCAAACCTCCTTTGGACCAATTCTTCTTGAGCTCGTGCTGCAACAATGGAGGTGGTTTTGAGAGCTTTCTCTTTCCTTTCCTTGATGCTTTGGTCCAGCTTAATGATAGGGGTGAGAGAGGGTACACACTTTTGTCTCAAATGACAAATAAGTGTGGGATGGGAGCTCACCTTTGTCCTTAGATGCTTCTCAACTCAAACCCAAACAACCCCCTTCCCTTCTTTCATTCCAGCCGTCCAAGACATGGTCTTGAGTGCATAATTTCGTGGGTTGGCCCCCATACATGTGGGAGGTCATCCCTTTAAGCCCTAAAGTGTACAATCGGCACCGAAAGTTGTATTTTTCGCACTGTTTTAAATATATTTTATTTTATTGGGTCAAATAAAACATATCACTTACTCTCAATCATAATGGCCCCTTTAAATAATATATATTCCAAAACTTTAATTTAGAAGTCTCCGAAATTCGTTTTCGGGCTGTTATCTGTTAAATTGCCAATATTGGCAGTTGGGCCTGGTTTGACCAATCGGTCAACATTATGCCCTTGCTTTGGCCCAAATAACATATCCATCACTATATGAATAATATTATCTTGACCAAGATGAATAAAACATGTGGTCTCGGGGACGTTGGGTGGCCCCGCTCCCGATGTGGGTCCCACGTGCAATTTACTATTCACGCGAAAGAAATAACAAAAATTTACAACTTCGTAAATTTATTAACCATTTAATAAGGTTCAATACATTATTTACATAAAAGTAAATATATTTGGGGACGGTGTTACATCCTTGCTGATCCAGAGCTGTATGTACCGGAGATAAGATTCAATCTAAGATCCGGAACGTGTCGAACATCTTTCAACACAGGTGTGCATCCGACATTGGTTGTTATGTGCACATCACCAATGCCAATAATCTTCGAGAAACTGGTGTTTCCCATCTTCACAGCTCCAAAGTCTCCGGACTTATAAGATGTGAATAAGTTCTGATGTGGAGTGGCGTTAAATGATGCGGCTGTATCAATCTCCCACTCAACATCATGAGTACCTACGTGTAAACATTCTTGTTCACCATGTGTAACAAGTAACACGTCTAATGACAAACTAACCATGATCTCACCATCTTCTTGACTAGTATTTTGACTCGTCTGTGATTTCTCTCGTAGAAACTTTTTACACTCTCTTTTTCTATGCCCATAATTACCACAGTAATTGTAATATCTTTCAAACCAAGTATTGTTTTTAAAGGACATACCTCTCTCTTGTGATCTGCCGCAAACTTGAGAATTGCCTCTGTTTTGACTTTGGCCTCTAGCTCGACCTCGACTTCTTCCTCCATTTTTGCCTCCCCCTCATCTGTTAGTTTCTGATACGAGGGCATATGATTGTTCTATCACGGCTTCCTTTCTTCGGGTTTCTTCATTCATCAGGGCATCTGTGACCATCTGCATAGTCACCTTGCCATTGGGAGTAGAATTGCTGAGAGTGACAACAAGGGTCTCCCAGTTGTCAGGTAGAGAACTCAATAGTAGTATCGCCTGTTCTTCATCTTTGAGAACCCATCCAGTGGTGCTCAATTGATTCACAAGATCCTGGAATTGACTGGTGTGTTCAGACACCGAAATACCTCCTCGTAACTTGTGGTTTACAAATCTCCTCATTAGTAACGTCTTATTTCGGGCGGTTTTTGCTTGATACATGCTACCAAGCTTCTCCCATAATGTGTAAGCACTTTGTTCTTGAGCCACATGGTGGAACACAGTATGATCTATCCACTGTCGAATTTGTGCCACAGTTTTTCGATTCATTTTTGTCCATTCTTCATCCGTCTTTTTATCCGGTTTCACACCATTATTATCAAGAGGATCAGCTAAATCCTTCAAATTTAGCAAATCCTCCATCCGAGGCTTCCAATATTGTAAGTTGTGGAAGTGAGTGCAATCATGGTGTCCGATGATGATTTATCCATACTAAAACGCTCAATATATCTCGTGCCTTATTTTCGAAGCTGAATTTGGACAAACGGAGCTCACCCTTGGATCCAGAATGGCCGAAAATGGTAGGAACCGGTCTGACCTCGTCCAAAATCGGTCTGACCTACAAAAGTACGAACCGGTTTGGTCCGGATCAGGCAGCAGCCCAGTGGGTAGACCAGCAGGCGGATGACGTGGCAGCAGCTGGCTCTGCGCCGATGCTAACGTGGCGCCACGTGGCAGATGACGTGGCAGCAGGCAGACGGATTGCGTGGATGACGTGGGCGATGACTCAGCACGGCGTGGTGATGACGTGGTCCGACGTGGCGTCTGACATGTCTCGTCTTCTTCCTCTGGACTGCGTGATGACGCAGGCAGTTTCCAGGCGATGGTTGGGCGGCGCGTACGGCCATTTCTGGTGGCCAAAAAATTCCCCAAAAATACCAGATTTCTCTTCTCAACGAGACGAATCTAACGGTATGATCATATCGTGATTCCGAGCAACTTCAAAAAATAATGATTTCTAACCTGTACAAATTTTTCTTAAAAATGAGAAAACAGTGTATGGAAACTCAACCTCGCTCTGATACCACTTGTTGGGATTGAAAATTCTTCTATTCAATATCAATAACAGAATTACAATAGGGGGGAGCAAACTCTCACACTCAACTATTACAAAAAATCAATCCTCACCAATACACTTCTACTCTAAGTGTATTTCACTCTTCACACACTTTTCTCACTTTCTAAAATTGATACTAATGAACAACATGGAGCACTCTATTTATAGGACTAGTTTGGAGACAAAGGAAGTTGCATCCAAGCTTCCATTCACATGGCTAGGGAGTTTCCTAGCTATCTCCAAATAATCTTCTTCCATGTTCATATGTTGGAGACCTTCTTCCAAGAAGGTGTGAGATGCCTCTTGGCAACTTCCAAGAAAGAACGTGGAAGTTCCCTACATATATTATTGGGTCAAAGTTTAAGGTGTCACACATGATGGATAGTCTACCCGGGGGGTATCTTATCCGAGGGGTTATTGTGGGAATAACTTGGAGAGAAGTCAGAGCAAATAGGAGGAGAGAGAGTCGATTTATTAAATGAACTCTAGATATGGAGTTGAGATGTAGATGATGTTTTACAAGGAGAAATGGGCTGCTATTTATAGCAGCAATAAATGCGATGAGAGTACACGTGTCAGTAATCCGACGGCCGAAGGGTCACATCAGCCGGGTGGCACCGGCAGTGGTACGTTCACCGCATTGAATGCGGTTGGCGGATGTGACGTGGCATTAAATGCGGTGGTTGGCTGTCTCCAAAAGGAATCTTCGATGATTGAGAGTGTTTGGCCGAAGGCACCTTGTGTGGCCGAGGGCTCCACGTAGCCACGGACCCCTGTGTAGCCGAAGGCCCTGTGTGACCGGATGCTTGGTTCAGCCGAAGGCATCTCTGATGCCGAGGGCTTGATAATGCCGAAGGCTCCTGTTTTTCGCCGTTTTCTCCCAGTAGCCTCTTATGCCAGAGAAGGCTACCCTGTGAGATTTAGAGCCTTCGGCCAAGGAGGCCAAAGGCACCCCAGTGCGTATTCTGGGCTACGTCGAGGCTTGGGCCCCTGCATTTTGGGCCTGAGTTGTTCCCTGGGCCAAATGAACTTGTGTAGGAGAAGTAGGAGTCTATGGGCCGGGGGTTCCTGGGCCATATACTCCATCAGGAGTCCCTCACTCCTTTTGCCGAAAGGTACTTGAGGGGAAAGGAGTAGAAGCGTTGACTCTTCCGGAGGCTTCATCGTCTGTTTGGGTGCCTTTGTTTGAGAATTTGCCTTCTGCTGATAGCCGAAGACTTCCCCCAGTCCCTCACATGCCGAGGGTTTTCTGAAGGAAGTATAACGTTTGTATGAATGCCGGAGCCTCTCCTCAGTCCCTCACATGTCGGGGGTTTTCTGAGGGAAGGTATTCATGACCTTCGCATGCCTGCCGGGGGCTCCCCTCAGTCCCTCACATGTCGAGGGTTTCCTGAGGGAAGCATAGATGTATTTCCCGCATGTGTTGTGATTAGGGCTGCTTCGTTTCCGCAAGTGACTTGTGATATCCTGCCTCTGCCGAAGGGTATATTGAAGCATGTACCCGGGGGTTTCTGCTCTGATGCCCGGAGGCTACATGCGTCAATTGTGAATCTTTGCATGAGGAACTTCTGTCCTGTATGATTCCCGAGGGGTGTATCCCAGTCCCCCACTCCTTTAGGCCGAAGGCGAGTTCGGGCTGAAGGAGTTATAACGTGTTGTTGGGTTCCCCGAGGGGTGACAATGTTGTCATGCCGGGGGCTTGTGCTGCCGCGGGCTCGAAGGCGTTTGGTAGAATTCGTTGTTCGAAGGATGTGGCGGGTGATAGCCGGAGGCTATCATTCGAGGGCACCCCAGTGTTGCCGAAATATAGTCGTTGTAATATAGCCGTTGGAAGAGGGTTCTACGTGGCGCTTTGTCGTTGGCAGATGGGGGGCGGCTTCCATCCATTGGCTGAACCGGCGGCCCGTAATGATGGCCTTTTCAAATCCAGGCCCAGTTCTCAAGGCTGAAAGCCTATATATACTCCAAGTCTGAGCTCATTTCCGCTGCGCGTTTTAGAATTGAAGCGAAGCTCTGCCAAAATTTCTAGAGAGAGAAAGTCCTTGCTGTGGGTCCCGTTTAATATGGTAATCAGTCTAGAGGGGGGGGGTGAATAGACTGATTGGTTTTTCAACTTTTTTCTCAAAGTCAAAACTGACTTATCAGAGAAGGTCTGATTCTGATGACAGAGAAAGGCTGGTTCTGATATCAGAACTGGCCTTGGCAGCGGATTCTGATCTGTCCGGGTAGCCTCAGAAAAATACTAAGGCAAATGCCTTTCTGATAACTCTGAAAACAAGATCTGCTGAACACAGATTCCAAGTCTTAGAGTTAATCAGTTAATATCCTAAGTGCAGAAATATAAGTTGCAGTAAAGTAAATGACACCGGATGTTTTTATAGTGGTTCAAGGAACAACTCGTTCCTCTAGTCCACTGTTCCACTAGCTTTGAAGTAGATCGGTTACAAAGCTAAATCCTAGCACTCAAGAAGCACTCCTCGTCTTCTTCAAGCCTAGATGCCACCCAGGATGCAATTCCACGTCCTGATGGCTGATCCTTTCACTCAGCTTCCCGGAAGTATCACCACTTCACTACTGCAGTTACTTGGACGCCCTTCTTTTCAGAAGATCCTTTTGAAAAACAGAGTTTTTCCTCCAACTTGCTTCGTTACAAAGGATGTTTGATGAAGTTCTTGAAGTGTTGAAGAACAGGATGAACTTTGCTTGTTTGTTGGGGATGAAAGATTTGGAGTTTGAATCTTCCCAACGTAAGCTTGTCTTGTTGAAGGTTGTAGAATTTTAATCTCAAGAGAGCTTGAATGATGATTTGCAAGAGTTGTAGCAAGTTATTTTTCTGTTCTTCGATGTGTAGCTTATATACTGAGGTTGTCTGCCCGTTGGAGGAGGAGACAACTGCATTAAATGCGCCTACTGTTGACTTGACCGCCGTTTTGGAAGGTTTCTATTTTTATAATATATCTTTCCGGATTCTTTGGTCAATCATTTGCAATCAATCCTTCAGCGTATCAGGCTCATTTAATGTGCATTAAATGCTTTCCTTTCATGCACAGTCTTCTAGCCGTTGGATGTTTTTACCCGTTGAATTCATAGCTGTTGGATGTTGCTTGAAATCGTCTGAGTGTTCGTCGAGCTCTGATCAGGTTCTTCTGATATGTTGGATTCTGATGGCTATCTGATGAGTTGAGTTCTGATGGTCTTCTGATCTCTGACTGAACTCTGACTCTGATAGGTCCGCTGATGAGTGCTTCTGATCTGTAGTTCTCATCGGCTATCAGATGTCCAGGCTTATCAGCAACTCTCATGATGCACCTCTGATGGACTTCTGGTAAGAGAACTCTGATGGAGCAGTTCTCATAGAGCTAGTCTGGTCGAGCAGTTCTGATGCACTTCTGATCTGATCCAAAATAGAGCAACTCTGATCGTCGACTACACTAATACTTACAATTAAAAAATCTAATACATAAAATCTAACTTGGGGGTACTCTAACTTTCTAATCCTATAGCATCATCAAAATCTAATTACATTTATTCCTTACAATTTCCCCCTTTTTGATGATGCCAAAACCCTTAAACTATTTCCAGAGAAGTGCCTTTCACCATAAAGAGAATAGGTTAAAAAAAAACTTTCATTTAAAATCTTGGTGGGCACTTGGCATAGGAGAATAGTAAGAGTAAGATACAATCAATCAGAAAAAAATAAGAAATAACACAGGATATCAGAGCATAAATAATCAGAATGCAATAGAGAAATAATTTGAAATTGCCATGCAAATTAGAGGCAAGCTGGTTATCTTATTAATGAAATATATTTAAAACAACAAGAGGATAGAGTTTAGATATCTTCCTCTTCTAGGTCAGCTTCCTTTGCTTCAATTTCTTTCAGATCAGCATTGACCCTAGCTCTGATTGTAGCAAGATTCCTGGGATTCTGATATTCTGACCAGGCTGGTTCAAGTTGACAATCAAGATAGTTTCTGATGGCTTCTGATAGGTCCTTGCCAGGGATCACTTTCATCCGCCACCAATCTTCTGCTTCTTGCATGGAACCACCATGATTAATAATTATCAGCCCATCTGTATCAAGGATGAGATTCTCTTGTTGTGTGGGGGTCATATGCTTCTTCATTTCTCTGAATTGAGCAGCATCAGGTTTAGCCAAGTCACTGTTGAGCCATTGGGCCAAAGTGAAAGTGGAGGCTGTCTTCTTTCCTTTCTTGGACCGAGGAGGAGGAGGTCTTTGAATACCAGCAGCTAGCCTCTTTTGCCTTGCTCTTTCAAAGTACCTAGCAGGGTTAATGGCTCTGGAGCTTGGACCTTCTGCTTCTCTGGGAAGTGGGACAGGTTCTCTGCTATCTTCCCCCTTTTTGGCATCAACAAGATCGCCAAGTAGGAGCCCAATTTTCGAGAATTCTGAAGCATGGTTTTCCTTGATAGCTTCAAGTGTACCTGGTAGAGTCTGAGTAACAGAAGCCAGCCCTTCGAGAGTCTCTTTCTGCTTGTCAACAGCTGATTGGATGTCCTTAGTGGTAGCTTCAAGGAGAGTCAGCTTGTGATCTCTGTCCTTTCCACTATTGATCAATTTGATTTCAAACTCTTTGTTGTCTTTGCACAATGCTTCAACATCTTGCAGAAGTTCTGTATTTTTGTCATGAGACCACTGAAGATCACTTACCGCATCAGAGATATTCTTAATAGCCTTGTCTTGCTCTTCAAGGGCCTTTGTGTGATGAAATAATACGGCAGAGATTCCATCCACCTCCTTGGCAATGTTGCTCAGACTCTCTGTAGTTTTGTCCTTGTGAACCTCAAAAGCTGTGGCAATGATGCCTACATGCTTTAGCAGCATATTGATGCCGTTGGTGAGATGTTCACTGACTCTGGTGAGATGAGCATCAGTCTCATACTCAGCTTCCAGGAGCTTTTCCATTCCTTTGCCAATTTGGTTCCCAGCCTGCTTTATGTCTGTCATGAAGTGTTGAAATGGAGCAGAGCCTGTGACAAGAGTTTGTACTGGCATTTTTGCAGGAGAAGATGATTGCTGTGTAGGAGCTGGCGGAGAGTTCTGATGATTGGGTTGCTGATGAGGAGAAGTCTGATGAGAGTTAGGGGATATCAGATGTTGTGGAGCAGGAGGAGGTGAAGGAGATCGGTTTCTGATGGGTGTAAGGGATTTGCAGGGTGAAGGTTGTTTGGGTGAGGGCTTCTTGGGTGAAGGGGTTGAGGTTCTCTGTTGTTGTGAAGGAGGAGGAGGTGAGGGTGAGCGGCTTCTGATGGGGGTAGTCTGATGACAAGGTGAGGATGGTTTGGGTGTGGTGGATTTCTTGGGTGAGGTAGTAGGTGAAGATGGTTTCTTAGGTGATGGAGAGGGTGATTTCTTGGGTGTTGGAGATGGGATTTGCTGAGGTTGAGGAGGAGATGGGGGTGGAGTTGTGGTTGGTGTGACTGGTTTAGGTGAGGGGGATTTGGGAGGTGATGGGATTGGGACAGGAGAGTTAGGAATTACCTCAAGAACAGTTTCTTCAAACTGAGAGTCTCTCCATTCTCTGATAAGGTTCATCATTGCCAGAGATAGGTCATTGGCAGTTGATGGCTCTCCCTCTGTACCTGGAATCGGTTTCATCTTGATTAGAGACTCCCTCCTTTTCTTTTCCATCAGCCAGGTATCAAAGGCATCCCTCTCATGATCTTCTAGAGCCTTGACAGGTCTCTCTGGTGAGGTTGTAGGTACCTTCTCCTTTCCTTTGTAGATTTCCTTCTTCTTTTCAAGGATAGAGTGCAGATATTGGAGGTCAAAGCACAAGGAGATATCATCAGTGTCTGCCCATTTGAGGACTTCTGCTTCCTCAGATTCAAAGGTGGCAGCCTGAGCAAGAATCTGTTGCAGTGGTCCCATTCTCCACTTTCTCCATGTTAGCACCCTTTGAAATTGTCTCTCGAGAGCAGAGATGGGATCTACTTCAGGAATCCCAGTTGAGGAAGTTGGGTGCTCTTGTGGAGAGATGGTGACTTGCAGTGCTGATTCAGAGATGGGCTGGATCTCTGATTCAGGTTCCCCCTGAGCATCAGAGATCACCAGTGCAGTAGCCAGCTCTGGTGCTGGTTCCCCCTGAACCTCTGATTCCCTTGGGGGAGAGTTGGTCTGCTTCTTCTTCTTCTTCTGGACTTTGATATGAGATTGGGAGCTATCAGAGTCACTCTGAATCACAGCTTTTCTTCTCCTCTTCTGTCTCAACACTTTGACAGGGGCCATAGCGGGTGCATCCTCCTCTGATGCTTCCACCTCTGATGCAACCTCCTCAGTGGTGGTTTCAAGCTTCTTCTGAGGTTTCTTCTTCTTGCCCTTGGGTTGTTCATCATCAACCTCAATTGCGGTAGCTGGTTTCTCCCTCAGTTGTTCTTGTTTCTTGGCTTTCTTTAATTCTGCAGCAATGGCTACATTGAATTTGGGAGAGGCTGTGAGGAAGATGGTCTTAGTGTTTGTGTTGTTCATCTGATCAGTTGAGCCGGTTTTGCACCACAGGCACCGGTGCATTATGCTCATCAGACGTTCATAGTCCTTCTTCAGCTGGTTTTTCTTCATGTAGAGCTTATCTACTCCGGTTGCATCCTCCCGGCAGTAGGTTTCAGCAAAAGTTTGGACAGAGATATTCACATCGTCAAGCTCAATGAGGCTGGTAGTATCCTCTTCTTGAGGATCGAGTTTGATGTCGAAGAACTCATTGAGAGCATCAGCATCTATTTTCAGGTCCTTGCCCTGAACCTGCGAGTGGATGGCCTCAGTGGTAATGATGGCATTCAAGTAGAACTCAGCAACGTCCTTCGTGCTGTATTGTTCATAAGGATGAGCAACAATCTTGCTCAGCTGGGAATCATGCATTCCTTGGATGATTTTCTTCATCCGCTTCTGATTTTCTGCCAATAGAGGCAGTGAGGACATGTCAACGCGCATGCCAGTGACGATGTTGTTCACAAGAGTCTTGATTTCCTCCTTGGAGAGTTCGTTGATGTTGATGAACTTCATTTTTGTTTAGTGAAGAGTTTGAGAGGTCTGAGATTTGAGAGTTTAGAGAGATAAAGCTTGAAGACGAGGAATACAATTGCAGTAGCGATTTAGGTTTTCAGACGGGGTAAATATGAATTTGGGTTAGTGGACGTTTGATATAATTTACGGTTTCGAGGTTGCATTTAATGGAATGTGGGCGGAAAGCCGTTTTCCAAAAGTGGTAATAACTACCGGGGGTAAAATAGTAACTTCCGGTTTATTGAATAGTCTCGTCTGAAATTTAGAAAATTTTTCTAAGTCCACAGCCACTCTGATAGGTATTAGCCCTTGTATCAGAGATAGAGATGTTCTGATATGAGGACCTCTGATGAATACCAAGTCTGATCCTTCCTGCAACTCTGACTTTTGCAAGTCTGAACCTTGCAATTCTGATTCAAGCTTCTGATGGATAAGAGCTTAGGTATCAGAGATGGGATGTTCTGATGAATCCACATCTGATACTTCTGCAACTCTGATTCATGTTTCTCTGGGAAGATCATCCATCATTCCCAATTCTTCTCTCAACTTGTTAAACCTTGCCTCAGAGAGAGGTTTGGTCAAGATATCTGCAAGCTGGTCTTCAGTTGGGATATGCTCAATTGAGATGTGCTTCTTCTCCACATGATCTCTGATGAAGTGATGTCTGATCTCAATATGCTTGGTTCTTGAATGCAGCACAGGATTCTGAGTGATGGCAATGGCACTTGTGTTATCACATAACAGCTTGATCTCCTTTGCTTGCACTCCATAATCCTTGAGTTGTTGCTTCATCCAGAGCAATTGAGCACAGCAGCTTCCAGCAGCAATGTATTCAGCTTCAGCAGTGCTAGTTGAGATTGAATTCTGCTTCTTGCTAAACCAGGAGACAAGTCTCCCACCTAGCAATTGACAATGACCAGAAGTGCTCTTCCTGTCCAATCTGCAACCTGCAAAATCTGAATCAGAATAGCCAATTAGTTCAAAATTACCTCCCTTGGGATACCATAGTCCTGCGTTTGGATTTCCTTTGATATATCTGATAATCTTCTTAGCAGCAACTAGATGGCTCTCCTTTGGCTTTGATTGGTATCTGGCACAGATTCCTACTGCAAAAGCTATGTCTGGTCTGCTTGCAGTCAGATAGAGGAGAGATCCAATGATTCCTCTATAAGTTGTTGCATCAACATCTTTGCCTTCATCATCTGGTCCAATGCCTTGAGATGCATTCATAGGAATTTTGACTGAAGTTTTTCCATCAATTCCAAACTTCTTGATGAGATCTCTGGTGTACTTCCCTTGGTTGATAAAGATGCCTTCAGGAACTTGTTTGACTTGCAATCCAAGGAAATAACTGAGTTCTCCCATCATGCTCATTTCAAACTTCTTCTGCATAACTTGAGAGAATTTCTTGCATAATTCTGGATTAGTGCTTCCAAATATAATGTCATCAACATAAATTTGCACTAACAGAATATGATTAGCAACAGAAATTTTAAACAGGGTCTTGTCAACCTTTCCTTTAGTGAACCCATGGTTTACTAGGAATAGGGACAATGTGTCATACCAGGCTCTGGGAGCTTGCTTAAGACCATAGAGGGCCTTTCTGAGCTTGTAGACACAAGAGGATTGAGTAGGAATGACAAAACCTGGAGGTTGTTCAACATAAACTTCTTCTTCAAGTTCTCCATTCAGAAATGCACTCTTGACATCCATTTGGTATACTTTGATGTCGTTGTAAGCAGCATAGGCTAGGAATATCCTGATTGCTTCCAGTCTTGCAACAGGTGCAAAGGTTTCATCAAAATCTATGCCTTCTTCTTGACAGTATCCCTTTGCTACAAGCCTTGCTTTATTCCTTACAATGTTGCCTTCTTCATCTGCTTTGTTCTTGAATACCCACTTGGTTCCAATGACATTCTGATGCTTTGGTCTGGGAACAAGTTTCCATACTTCATTCCTTTCAAACTGTGTCAGCTCTTCTTGCATTGCATTGATCCAATCTGAATCTTCTAGAGCTTCTTCTACACACATTGGTTCCATCTGGGATATGCAGCAGGTGAACATGGCTTCTCTTCTTGATGCAGATCTGGTCCTAACACCACTGGTAACTTGACCAATCACTTGATTAGGAGGATGGTCTCTTAACCAAGTTAGATCAGGTTCTGACAGTTGCTGTCTAGGCAACTCTGATGGTTCATCTTCTGATACATCATCTTTATCTTCATCTTTGTCTATCAGAACTGGATTGGCAGGAGGAGTTGGGAATGTAGGATTGTTGATGGCCTCTTCTGATGGTTCTGAACCCTTGTCTTCAAGGTTGATTTTCTGCAGGGTTTCTGATAATTCTTCTGCAGAGGTACCATCATCAAATTTGACATGAATGGATTCTTCAACTTGTAGAGATCTTCTGTTGAGTATTCTATAGGCTTTGCTAGAACTTGAGTAGCCTAAGAATACACCTTCATCAGCTTTTTCTTGAAATACTTTCAGGTTCTCCTTTCCATTGTTTAGAATGTAGCACTTGCATCCAAACACATGGAAGTAGCTGATGTTTGGCTTTCTTCCTTTCCACAGTTCGTAGGGGGTCTTCTGATGATTCTTGTGAATCATGCTTCTATTCTGAGTGTAGCATGCAGTGTTGATTGCTTCAGCCCAGTATCTGATGGGCAATCCTGATTCTGCAATCATAGTTCTTGCAGCTTCTTTCAGTGTTCTGTTCCTTCTTTCTGCAACACCATTTTGTTGGGGTGTTCTGGCAGCAGAAAGTTGATGGAATGTACCATTCTGATCACAGAAGTCTTTGATCACTTTGTTGACAAATTCAGTTCCTCTGTCAGATCTGATTGTTCTGACCTTCATATTTTTCTCAGTTTGGAGTTGCTTTAGCAGAGATGGCAACTTCTGAAGAGTTTCATTCTTCTTGGTTAGGAACACAGTCCAAGTATATCTTGAGTAATCATCAACCATAACAAGAGTATATCTTTTTCCACCAACACTGGGAGTTTCAACTGGTCCAAATAAATCCATATGGATCAGATTTAGAGGACAAGTAGAAAGATCTCCAGCTATGGGTTTGAATGAGGTCTTCACTTGTTTTCCTTTTTGACAAGCACTGCAGAGGGTCTCCTTCTTGTAGACAATGTCAGGCAGACCATCTACAATGTGTTCTCTTGCCAGTTTGTTGATGGTTTTGAAATTCAGATGGCTAAGCTTCTTGTGCCAGTCCCAGCTTAGCTTTGAATTGTCCTTAGCTATCAGGCAAGTTCCATCTTTTGCTGTTTGCCAGTCAACAACATAGATGTTCTTCCTTCTCTTGGCTGTAAGAACCACTTCTTTGGTTGTCTCATGCTTGACATAGCATAAGGTCTTGGTGAATTCAACTGTGTAGCCTTTGTCACAGAATTGGCTAGCACTCAGCAAGTTGAACTTTAGACCTTTGACATATGAGACATCTTCAATGATTATCTGGTTCTTGATCAGCTTCCCTCTTCCTTTTGTTTGCCCTTCCTTGTCATTTCCACCGAAAGTGACTCTGGGTCCATTGATTTTCTGGAACTCTGATAGGCAACTCTTGTCACCTGTCATGTGTCTGGAGCATCCACTGTCAATATACCATTCTTTTTCTGAGATAGCTCCAGCACACTGTTCCTGCAAGATTAAAAGGAAGATTTAGGTACCCAAGCAATGTTGGGTCCTGGGGGGTAATGCAGTCTTGGTAGTTGGTACCATTTTGGTCTCATCAACTGAAACCTTGGTGGATGATACCCATTGTCCACCTGGTAGTTGTAGTAAACAGATGTATGATTCACTTTGGGCAGATGCTTGTGAGGATCATGCGTTCTGTTTGCATACTTCTGCATAGCCTTCTTTGTTGGAAAGAAGTCCCATATACTATCAAGATCAGAGGAGCGCTTAACTTTAGACTTCTGAGGTTGACCAGACATCCTCTTCTGCCTATAGTTAATCTTCTCTTGATATCTGCCTTTCTGATAGCAGTTTCTGATACCATTGTCATGAGATTGTCTGATAGGGTTAGGCCGTTGATTATTATTGTTCTGAAAACTTTTCCTTTTGTTAGAGTGTCTGCCAGGTTCATTAGTTTTCAAACTTTGTTTTGGTTTGGCCTTTAGAGTTTGTTTCTCTGGTATGACCTTCTCATGAACAGCTTTAGTACCAGAAGTACTAGCATGGCAATTGGGGCTCAGAATCTGTGGCACTATGACCTTTTTAGCCTTAGCAATTTTGGTGCTAGGCCTTACAGAAGGCTCACCAGACTCTGGTTCAACATATCCAAGACCAGCGGTGAAGTTATGAGAATCACCAATATTCTTCATGGAAGATTGCATCTTCAGAAGACTATTATATCTATTCTCAAGTTCCTCAATGTCTCTTATTCTTTTAAGAAGAGACTCATTTTCAGCCTTTAGTCTATCTCTTTCCTCAGTTAAGAGATTAAGTTTGCACTCAGTCTCTTTCCTTAGATCAGAGATATCAACTTTCAGCCTACTGTTCTCTTCTTTAACAAAAGAATAAGTGGCTTGGATAGTTTGGAACTCTTCCCAAAATGATGACATTGGATCATCATTTAAGGCTGTGCCTACCGAAGAAGAAATAGAATCAGAAGTAGAGCATACCTCATCATCTGATTGTGCCATGAGGCAAAGATCTTCAGTTTCTGCATCCAAGCAGCAGAATGCTTCATCAGAGTCGGAGTCTGAACTGGACTCTGATTCAGAGAGTGGATCTCTCTCAGCTTGTTCTGAGACAAATGCTCTCCTTCTTCTGTGTTGATCATCTGGTTTCTTTTCTTCTTCATGTCCTTGCTTCTTGGACACTCTTGGATAGGGGCAGTTTGCTTTAAAGTGCCCAGGTTGTCTGCAGTTGTAGCAGAGGTACTCTCCATTGCTTTCAGAAGATTTGGTCTTCAGATAAGGTCTTCTGATGGAAGATGGACTCCTTCCATCTTTCTTCATGAACTTCTTAAACTTCCTGGCAAAAGCAGCCATATACTCATCAGATAAAAGAGTAGAGGGGTCAAAGTCACTTACCTTTGAGGTACTGGCAGTGAGAGCAGTGGTAGTCCTTTCATCAGGAACTTCTTCCTTCTCTTCATGCATCTCAAACTCATAAGCCTTGAGATCAGAGATGAGTTTCTCAGTGGCATAAGTCTTGATGTTCTTGCTTTCCTGGACTGCAATCACTTTCATCTTCCAAGCTGAAGGCAGTCCCCTGAGGATCTTCATGTTGACCTCTTTGATGGTGAGCTCCTTCCCAAGCTCAGAAATCTCACTAATGAGAATCAGCAGTCTCTCATGCATCTTAGCAATGCATTCTTCTGGCAGAAGTTTGAAATCATCAAACTTTTTCATAGCAATGGTCAACTTGTTATCTCTTTCTTGTTCATCTCCTGCTCCAATCTCATCCAGCTTATCCCAGATTTCTTTGGCAGTTCTGCACTTCTTGATTCTGTTGAAGTATCTTTCATCAATAGCCTTGTAAAGAATGTCCTTGGCTATATTATCTAGGTTGTACTGCCTTTTCTCTTCCTTGGTCCATTCTGACCGGGCTTTCTCAATCATCTGGGGTTGAGAGTTGTCAATAGAGTGAGCAGGATTGATCTTCATGAACTGGATGAAGGGGCCATTTTCCAAGACTTCCCACATTTCATCATGAAGGGCACATAGATGTGCCTTCATTCTGATCTTCCAATCATCATACTTCTGATCTGTGAATATAAGATGCTTTGCAAGAGAATTATCCATAATAATAAATAAAGAGAGGCTAAGAACAAGTGGATCTTTGTTCAGAGAGTAACCTAAAAGATTACAAGAACAAGGAGGCTCTGATACCACTTGTTGGTCCCGTTTAATATGGTAATCAGTCTAGAGGGGGGGGGGGGGGGGGGTGAATAGACTGATTGGTTTTTCAACTTTTTTCTCAAAGTCAAAACTGACTTATCAGAGAAGGTCTGATTCTGATGACAGAGAAAGGCTGGTTCTGATATCAGAACTGGCCTTGGCAGCGGATTCTGATCTGTCCGGGTAGCCTCAGAAAAATACTAAGGCAAATGCCTTTCTGATAACTCTGAAAACAAGATCTGCTGAACACAGATTCCAAGTCTTAGAGTTAATCAGTTAATATCCTAAGTGCAGAAATATAAGTTGCAGTAAAGTAAATGACACCGGATGTTTTTATAGTGGTTCAAGGAACAACTCGTTCCTCTAGTCCACTGTTCCACTAGCTTTGAAGTAGATCGGTTACAAAGCTAAATCCTAGCACTCAAGAAGCACTCCTCGTCTTCTTCAAGCCTAGATGCCACCCAGGATGCAATTCCACGTCCTGATGGCTGATCCTTTCACTCAGCTTCCCGGAAGTATCACCACTTCACTACTGCAGTTACTTGGACGCCCTTCTTTTCAGAAGATCCTTTTGAAAAACAGAGTTTTTCCTCCAACTTGCTTCGTTACAAAGGATGTTTGATGAAGTTCTTGAAGTGTTGAAGAACAGGATGAACTTTGCTTGTTTGTTGGGGATGAAAGATTTGGAGTTTGAATCTTCCCAACGTAAGCTTGTCTTGTTGAAGGTTGTAGAATTTTAATCTCAAGAGAGCTTGAATGATGATTTGCAAGAGTTGTAGCAAGTTATTTTTCTGTTCTTCGATGTGTAGCTTATATACTGAGGTTGTCTGCCCGTTGGAGGAGGAGACAACTGCATTAAATGCGCCTACTGTTGACTTGACCGCCGTTTTGGAAGGTTTCTATTTTTATAATATATCTTTCCGGATTCTTTGGTCAATCATTTGCAATCAATCCTTCAGCGTATCAGGCTCATTTAATGTGCATTAAATGCTTTCCTTTCATGCACAGTCTTCTAGCCGTTGGATGTTTTTACCCGTTGAATTCATAGCTGTTGGATGTTGCTTGAAATCGTCTGAGTGTTCGTCGAGCTCTGATCAGGTTCTTCTGATATGTTGGATTCTGATGGCTATCTGATGAGTTGAGTTCTGATGGTCTTCTGATCTCTGACTGAACTCTGACTCTGATAGGTCCGCTGATGAGTGCTTCTGATCTGTAGTTCTCATCGGCTATCAGATGTCCAGGCTTATCAGCAACTCTCATGATGCACCTCTGATGGACTTCTGGTAAGAGAACTCTGATGGAGCAGTTCTCATAGAGCTAGTCTGGTCGAGCAGTTCTGATGCACTTCTGATCTGATCCAAAATAGAGCAACTCTGATCGTCGACTACACTAATACTTACAATTAAAAAATCTAATACATAAAATCTAACTTGGGGGTACTCTAACTTTCTAATCCTATAGCATCATCAAAATCTAATTACATTTATTCCTTACACTTGCTTCGATCAAATCCTATTTCTAAGGTCAGTTTTTCCTCAGTTCTTCGTTTCTTCAGCATACTTAGCTACTTCGGCCTTAGATTTAGCGTTTTAGTTCCCCCCAGTTAGTATTCTTTTCCAATCTTCCTCCTTATTCCGCGAAAAGATGTCCTCGGCAAGCGACTCCCAAAACATCTCGGAGGAAGCCCCCGCCCAATCTGAGAGCTACTTGGGTATGGAGTCATCGAGCGAGGCTTCGTCCAACAATGATTCTGAGGTGGCGAGAGAGGTACAAAGCAACCTTCATGCTGAGGTTGAAGCCGAAGACTTCGAACAGGTTGCTGAGGACGAGGAGATGGCCCTCACGCTTCAGGTAGCTGAGGAAGAGGAGGAGAAGGAGAGGCGCCGGTGAAACGAGTAGCTCCCGGCCAATTGACGCGGTGCCCCTCCGGGTAGCTTCGGGGAAGAAGGGAAAGAAGCAGAAGGCTGCCCAGAAGAAGAAACAGGCTGCGGTAGATGCAGGACAGCCGGTGGGAATTCCCGAAGGACATTCCTACCTCAACACAGCCGCGCTAGATTTGAAGACGAAGGCTGTGGAGGCGGAGTATCTCAAGACTCAGCTCTTAGTGGGCCCGTCGGCACAGGTGGTGGTGCCAGGTCCTGACGACGTGCTGTTATCTCCCCCGAAGGCTGCTTTGCTGTGCATATCCTCTCGGTGGAGTTGGGCCTCCGCTTCCCCTTGCACCCCTTCGTCGTGCAATACCTCCGGTTCGTAGGCCTCGCTCCCTGTCAGTTAACTCCCAACAGCCATTCATACTTGGCGGGGTTCCTCTCTCTGTGTGATTCCCGGGGGGTGGAACCTTCTCTTGACCAGTTTTTCCTGTCCTTCAACCTTTGCCGAGGGGGGGCCGCAAACAGCGAAGGCTTTGCCAACCTTCAACAGCTGCCGGCATGGAGGCTGTTTTCAGAGGTACCCTCGTCCCATAAGGGATGGAAGGATCGATTCTGCTACCTGAGGATGCTGGGAGCTGATTTCCCGAGGCCTCTCCGCAATCATTTCCGGAGGCACCCCAAGGTAGGCAACGCCGCCCTCGAGAGTGATGGGAAAAAGCTGAAGGCGAAGCTTCCGGGTTCAGAGAAGCTGACAACAATCAAGGCCGCCACGCTCCCGGAAGAGCTGTTTAAGCTAGAATTCCGGCGGTATCGCCTGCCAGGGGAGAAAGACGAGAGATATCCTCTCCTTGACCGGGGCTCTCCGGGTGTTAGAGGTTGTTGCCGAGGGCCATTACTGTTAGTACTTAGAGATGTAAGTCCTTGATTTGCTTTTGATTCTAACTTCTTCCTTGATGTTCTTTCGCAGGCGATTTTATGGACCCGAAGGCATTCTCCAAGCTGTCCCGGCAATTGGCCAAGGACAAGAAGAAGAAGGAGGAGAGGCCTCCGGCACAGCCGCAGGGAGACGCCCTCTCCAAGAAGCAGGAGACCCCTGAGGGTCAAGGGCCCCCAAAGGGGGTTGCAATCGCTGGCGCCGGTTCTGATGCCGGAGGCTCCAAGGAGGGGGAGCCCAAGCGAAAAAACGCCGGGAAGGGCGTCAGGCCTCCGGAAAGGAAAAAATTGAAGGGGGACGTTGAGCCGAAGGATACCCCCGTGGTGATCATTGATGACCCCCCAGCTGGCCAATCGTCTGCCACTGCTCCCCTGGAGGATCTTGTCGAGGGTGCCTGGCCCCTTGAAACAGTACACTTCCCCATCAAGAAGGGGACAGCCATCATGCATGGCACCCTCGACCCGAGGGAGTTCTTGAGGGGTGCCACCCCTTCGGTGGATCGGTCCACCCTTAGCCGGTTCGGGGACGAAGCCCTCGAGCTCAAGGCCCTCCAGGCCTCGGCCACTGTAAGTATTTCGACCTTTGGAATCTTCTGTTATTGTGTTCCTTTTCCTTTGCATAATCTGATCCCAGGTGTACCCCTGTTTGCTTGCAGGCTAGCTTGGCCTTCGGGGAACTTGTCCGCAGGGCGGAACAGCACCGCCTCGAGAAGGCGAAGTCTGACGAGGTGACGAGGAAGCTCATTGCCAATAATACTGAGGCCATCAGGCAGCTCGCTGTATTGGAGGAGGCCCTTCGGCAGGCCGAGCAGAAGCTGGAGGGGGCCAAGAATGAGGCGAGGGCCGAGGGCATCGCCAAGGGGAAGGCTGAGGCAGAGAAGGTTGCCGCTGAGGCCGCCATAGCAGCCGCCGAGGAAGCCGACAGGGCCAAGGCCGAAGCCGTTGCTAAAGCCGCCGAGGATGCCGTTGCCTCTTATGTTGCCGAGGGGTGGAAATCTGAAGAGCAAAAACCGTGGCTGGCTTCGGTCGTGGAGACTTCGGTGGATGATTGGGTCAAAGGCCCCGGGGCCATGTGGCTTGCTCTGAAGGGCAAAAGCTTTTATGAGGGGGCCAGTACTTCACACAGGCTATGCTGTATCGGAGGCTTGCCCGGCACCACGGAGTGGATCCCAAAGAATTTGACCCGGCTGCTCACAGTCTCCCCCCTCTCCTGCCGGACGTTCGAGTTCCCTTGCCCGAAGGTAAAGAAAGGCAGCTTTTGGAGGACTCTGAGCTGGATAGGCTGGCTTCGGACGATGAAGAAGGAGCTGCGGATGACGCCTCCTCGAAGCCGAAAGAGGATGGAGCTGAAGAAACCCAAGCCTGAATTTTGTAATAGCACTAGGCCTCGGCTCCTGCCATGTCTTTGTAATGAAATACATTTTTGTACTTTAAATATTTTTTCTTGGATGAATGAATGATCGCCTTCGGGCTTTTGTGAATGAATGCCCCTGTTTCTCTTCGTGTTTGTGTATGAATGAATGTATGTTCTCCTTTCCCTTGCCTGGTTTCCCGAAGGTCACAAGTTTGTGGACTTAGAAATATTTTTTAAGTGCAACTCGGCGACAAGCCTTCGGTCAGGTGTGGAGCCACCGGAGGCTTGTAGTTGTGGACTTAGAAATATTTTCTAAGTAGAATTCGTGTCAGAACCCTTCAGTTGTAGCGTAAAATCTTAGAAAATAATCTAAGTAATACCCCATTGGAAACCTTTGGCAATGTTTCCTTGCGTTGCCTCCGGGTTGTAACAGGAGGACCGAGGGCCAAAATAAATTAGGCTCAGGAAATTTTCCAAGTGAAGTTGCCTCTAATGCCCCCGGGAAGCTTGGAATCCTTTGTTTAGTAGTGTAGCTTTAGGTCACGGCCAAGTGGCTTAGGGGAGCCATCGACCACGAATCTGTAGGTGAAGAATTGCCTCCCGAAGGGTCTCCCATTGGTGGACTTAGCAATTTTTTCATCGTTGAATGAGCCTGGTGACATTCTGCCTTTGGTATGAGGCCTTCCGGCTAGTGTGACCCTTCAGTATGAGGCCTCCGGTTTGTGCAGATATAGGTTTAGTTTGCCTTAGAACTTTGTGGAGCCTTCGGCATGTCACATAGTTGACCTCGATCCAGCCTAAAGGCGGTCTTAGCCAAATTTAGGTGAAGTTTTGCTTAGTGAGCCTTCTTCTTGGGCTTCCGGTGGAAATCGTGTACTCCAAGGTTTTATGCAGTGAAGCCTTCGGCTATGTATCCAGATGACTTGTTGTTGGGACATTTTCTTGTGCCTTTGTAGTATCCTTCGGGAATATATGTCCAAAGTGTTGAGCCTCCGGGGAGAGTAGTATCCGGGGAGTTCCTTCCCCCCTACACACCTTTTTTTTTTTTTTTTTTTTTTTTTAGGATGGTGTAGGAGAGGCATCTAGGAACTTGGTTTCTAGGAAAGACTTGGCCTATATGGGAGGCAACGGAGTGAACCGTTGGCTCCCCCTTCGGGAATGACCTTCCGATATCCCGAAGGGTTTGAGGGTCGTTTCCTCGGCCCGAGACATCGTCTGTTGCCTGCTTCCCCTTGGGAGATAGCACGGAAAGCGCCTCGGTTTTGAAAGTCGTCCCCTCAGCCCGAGACATGGTCTGTTGCCTGCTTCCCCTTGGGGGATAGCGCGGGGAGCGTTTCGTTTGTGGAAGTCGAATCCTGGGCCCGGGACATGGTCCGTTGCCTGCCTCCCCTTGGGGGATGGCGCGGAAAGCGTTCCTGGGAAGGGTTTTATTTGTGTGTGGAACACAAATAGCCGGGGGCACTTGGTACCAGCCGGAGCCGAGGGGTGTCTCACCCCCCGTTTTTTTTTTTTTTTTTTTTTTTTTTTTGTAGGAGGATATTTGAAAGTTTTTGAAAACACTTGGTGTTTTCAAAGAGTGATGGGGGTGGCCCATACACTTGGTACTTGGTACCTAAATTGTTGTTCCCCCTCATAAGAGGGAGTGGCCTTGGGCCTTTTATGGTGAAGAGATGAGGGTTTGGCCACTCGTGTGTAGGAGAGAAGGGGGCCTTGGGCCGTTTGTATAATATGTAGGTGATGAAGGCTTGGCCTTTTGATTATTCTTCAAAAACAGACGGGGCCTTGGGCCATTGATGTTTACACTTGTTGAGGATGAGGGCTTGGCCGCTCATTGATAAAACTTTACCAGGTGGTGCACATTCCAATGTCTAGGAATCTCTGTCCCATTAGGACGTTTTAATTTGTATGTCCCCGGTTTGATGATGGCTGAGACAATGTAAGGGCCTTCAAACTTGGGCGCCATCTTCCCTCCTTCGGTGGGTAGACTGGCCTCCCTTCGTCGGAGGACGTAGTCTCCCACCTGGAATTCCCGGGAGCGGACCTTGGCGTCGATGTATCCTTTGACTTGTCTCCTATAGTTTTCGGCCCTGAGAAAAGCTTGCTCTCGGCGTTCTGAGATGAGATGAAGGTCGAGGGCCATGTTGGCGTCGTTTGCCTCGGGCTCATATCGCTCAACCCTTCGGGTGGGAAGAGTCACTTCTGTTGGAGCCTTAGCCTCGAAGCCATAGCATAGGGAGAAGGGTGTTTCGCCTGTTGCGCGCCGAGGGGTGGTGCGGTAGGCCCATAAGATGTTGTGGAGCTCTTCTACCCAGCCTCCCCCTTCGGCTTCCAGCTTCTTCTTCAACCCTTCGAGGAGGGTGCGGTTGGCATTTTCTACTTGTCCGTTGCCCTGAGGGTAGGCAACGGAAGAGAATGTGTGCTTGATGCCCCAAGCCTCGAGGAGGGCACAGAAGGGGGCTGCCTCGAACTGAGTCCCGTTGTCGGAGATAATTTGTTGGGGGACGCCAAACCTTGTGAGAATATTTTTGAGAACAAAGTGGCGGCACCGGGCTTCAGTGATGCTGGCGAGGGGTTCGGCCTCTACCCATTTGGTGAAGTAGTCAATGGCCACAATGATGTATCTGTTGTTGGAGGTACCCCTCGGCAGTGGGCCTACTAGGTCAATACCCCATCTGGAGAAGGGTATGGCGGTGCTGATGGGAGCATAATTGACCGCTGGTCTGCCGGGGGCCTTCTGAAAGTGTTGGCAAGCGGTGCACCTTCGGGCTAGATCAGCACAGTCTCTAGCCATCGTGGGCCAGAAGTAGCCTTGAACCACGAGCCTTCGGGACATGGAGAAGGGTCCCTGGTGAGCTGAGCAAGTGCCACTGTGCACTTCCTCCATGGCGACTTCGGCCTCATCTTGATGAAGGCACCGAAGGAGGGTGCCGTTGTAAGATCTCTTGTAAAGCCTCCCGTTCTCGATGGTGTAGCTGGGAGCCCTCAGCCTAGCTAACTTGGCGCAGGCTTCGTCCTGGGGTAGTTGCCCTGTGGTGATGAAGGTGACGATGTCGGAGATCCAATCCTCCGGCCTTAGGTTAATGCTCATGACGGGGCTTGCGTGGATACTTGAGAGGCTAAGTTCCTCAATTCTTGAAATTTTTGAGAGGTGCTCGGGGGATTCATCCGAAAGCTTAGATAGAATGTCGGCCTCGGAGTTTTGAGCCCTCGGTATCTGGGTAAGAGAATGTGCCTCAAATACCTTAAGCAGCTCCTTGGCCGCCTCCTTGTACTGTTTCATCCTGCCCTCTTTGGCTTCGTATTCCCCGGAGATTTGACCCACGACAAGTTTAGAGTCGCACTTGACGTGGATCATTTTAGCCCTCAGATTCGCTGCCAGCCGAAGGCCACAGAGGAGGGCTTCGTACTCGGCCTCGTTGTTGGAGACTTTGAAGGAGAAGCGGATGGCATAATAGGCGCGGAAGCCCTCGGGTGTAATGAGAACTACTCCCCCTCCGCACGCTTTGGTGGCCGAGGAGCCATCGGTATAGAGGGTCCACCACTCATCAAGAGGTGCCGAAGGCTCTTCATCCACCGCTGATCTCGCGGTGCATTCCGTTACGAAGTCCGCCAGGGCTTGGCCCTTGATGGCAGGCCTCGGACGGATATCTATGTTGTATTGGCTGAGAAAGATGGCCCATTTCACCATCCGAGAGGAGCTTGTGGGACTCCTCATGAGGGCGCCGAGAGGTTGATGAGTGAGCACTTGGACCGGATGAGCTTGAAAGTAGTGGCCAAGCTTCTTGACGGTCCAAACGATGGCTAGCACCGTCTTCTCGACGGGAGAATACCTGAGTTCGGCCTCCCGGAGGGTTTTGCTGACGTAGAAGATGGCATGTTGGATGCCGTCTTGCTCTCGGATTAGTACTGAGCTGATAGCCGCAGGGCTAACACTGAGTTCGGCCTCCCCCGCCTTAGGTTTGGAGAGCACTGGGGGAGAGGAGAGGTACTTCTTGAGTTCGTCGAAGGCCTCTTGACATTCAGATGTCCATTGAAAACCCGCCGTCTTCCTCATGATTTGGAAGAAGGGGAGGGCCCTCTCGGCTGACTTGGAGAGGAAACGGTTGAGGGCTGCCAGGCGACCCGTCAGCCGTTGAACTTCTTTGACGTTGCGTGGAGGCTCCATGTTGATGATGGCCTGAATTTTCTCGGGGTTGGCCTCAATACCCCTTCGGCTCACCATGTAGCCCAAGAATTTCCCTCCTTGTACGCCGAAGGTGCATTTCTTCGGATTCAGCCGGAGGTTGAATTTTTGCATGATGGCAAAAATCTCCCGGAGGTCGTCGGCGTGGGTGCCGGCCTTCTTGCTTTTGACGATCATGTCATCAACGTAAGCCTCCATGGTGCGTCCTAGGACAGCTTGAAAAACCCTGGCCACCATTCGGGTGTAGGTAGCGCCTGAATTTTGTAGACCGAAGGCCATCACTAGGTAGCAGAAGATGCCTTCGGGTGTCATGAAGGCAGTTTTTCCAGCGTCTTCTTCATGCATATAGATTTGATGATACCCTCGGAATGCGTCGAGGAAGGACATGATTTCGCATCCCGCGGTCTCATCAACCAGCTGATCAATGTTTGGCAGTGGGAAAGGGTCCATGGGGCACGCCTTATTCAGATCCGTGTAGTCCACGCACATGCGGAAGGTAGGAGGCTTCTGTGCGAGGACTACGTTTGCCAGCCAAGAAGGGTATTTCACCTCTTTGATGTGCTTGATGGAGAGGAGCATAGATACCTCCTTCTTTACGAACTCCCTTCTCTCGGCCGAGAGGGGTCTTCTCCGCTGTTGCACTGGTTTGGCCGAAGGGTCTACCGCTAGGCGGTGGGTGATAACCCTTCGGTCAATTCCCGGCATATCCTCCGGCCCCCATGCAAAAACAATGGAGTAGGCGCGGAGGGCTTTGGTGATGCCAGCCTTCAAGTCTTCGGGGAGCTTGGCTCCAATCTTCAGGACTCTCTCCGGCTTGGCCGGATCGAGTAAGAAATCTTCGGTCTCCTCGGCAGGTTCAGCCCTCGGCCTACCTTCTTCTTCCTCCAGGGCCTTGGCGGTGATGGTGTCAATCCGAAATTCTGTTTTACTAACCTTCTTGGTAAGTTGAAGGTAGCAGGCCCTGGAGAGTTTCTGATTCCCTCTCGAATAGCCGATGCCGGTGGGTGTGGGGAATTTGAGGCAGAGGTGTCTCATGGAGATGACGGCTTCTAAGTCCTCGAGGGCAGGCCGGCCGAGGATGATGTTGTGCGCGCAGTCGAGGTTGACGACGACGAATTCCACTTCGAGCTTGGCTCTATGGGATCCGTCACCGAATTCAACCATGAGGGTGATGACGCCCTCGGCGTCTATGCTGTCCCCCGTAAATCCGGAGAGGGGGGTGTTGATGTGTCGGAGGGACCCCCTGTCGAGTCCCAACTCTTGAAAAGTGCTGAGGTACATGACGTTGACAAAACTCCCCGTGTCAACATAAGTTCGGAGGATGATGGCGTCATTGATCTCAGTGCGGATGACGAGGGCATCTCTATGCGGCAGAGAACCCGAGGGTAGGTCCGCATCTGTGAAGAAGATGGGTTCCCCCCTCGGCCTCTTAGTTGGGGGCATGTGATTGACTTCCCCAATGTAAAGGGACTGTGCCCACTTCTTCCTTTGGCTTGTTGAATCGCCTCCGGTGTTGCCGCCGTTGATCATATGAATATGGCGCTTGTATTGTTGATGGGAGCCCTCTCCCTCATCATCGAGGCCCCCAATTTCTCGCTTCTTCCCCTGTGGGTTTCCCAAGGGGATGGTGTTGGGGTTCACCCACTTGTTGGCCTTCGGCGGAGGCCCTTGATGGTGAAGGGGGCCCTGGGGAGGAGGGCCCCTGATGAACTGAGATAAGTGGCCTGCCTGTATTAGCCTCTCAATGGCGTTCTTCAGCTAATGGCAGTCGTCGGTTTTGTGTCCATGGTGGCGGTGGAAGGGGCAGTAGGGCTCATCAGGACCGATGGCATAAATCTCGAGAGGTGTGCGGGAGTCTCGCTCTACGAGCCCCCGCTCTTCCGCATGATCAAGAATGACGCTGACGGGATGCGTCAAGGGAGTGCGGGGGTGTTCAAGGAGGACGGGTTGCGCCCATGCCTTCGGATTGTTCTTGTAACCGCCCCCGGGTCTGGCTTGGCCACCTCGGGAGCGATCGTTGTATTGGGCCTCGCGGTTGGCCGGAGGGGGAGGCCCTCCGGGCCGATTCCTGCCCTCATTCTTCTGAGAGGGGTCCGTGCTGCGGCGGTCCTTCTCGATTTCCTCCGCTTCAGCATATCGGTCCCCCCGCTGAAGGGCCTTTGTATAATCGCGGGGGGGATCAGTAATGAGGCTCCGGGAGAAGTTACCGTTGCGGAGGACGGTGTGGAAGAGGGCCATCAGTGTCCTGTCATCAGCGCCTTCGACCTCGAGGGATGCCTGCCTCCAGCGTTCCAGGAAACTCCGAAGGGTTTCCTCCTTCTGTTGTCTTACGTTCAGGAGGTGGGAGAAGTGCTTCTTTGAGCGATGCCTCCCAGCAAATTGCGTAAGGAAGCGGTGGGCAAGTTCTTGCCAAGAATCAATGCTGCCTTCGGGCAAACGGTTGAACCACTCATACGCGGGTCCCTCCAAGGTGGAAAGGAACCAACGGCATAAGTATTCATCCGAGGCCCCCATCATCATCATGCTATTTTGATAGCGGCTATAGTGTTCTTGGGGATCCGTCTTCCCCTCATAAGGCTTGATAGGTTGCCCCCGATATTTGTGGGGGATTTTGGCCGCCAACACCCTTGGGGTGAATGGCGTCCTAGTGCGGAGCTGAATGAGGGGCTCGCCGGAGCCTTCGGCGAGCTTACGCTTCATTTCCTCCACTTGCGCCCGGAGGTCAGCGTACTCTGGGTCTGGCCTTGCTGTGGAAGCCGTCGGGGGTGCCTGACGATTCTCCTCGAGTTGACGGAGGAGGGCCTCAATGATTTCGTCCTTGGGATCCTTCGGGGCAACCCCTTGGGAGTTGGCCCGGAAGGATTGCGCCTGTGTGATTTGGTGCCTGGCATCATCGGCATGGAGGAGAGCCTTGCCCTTGCTTCGGGGGGGAGGCACGCCCTCGGCACCCGAAGCGGAGGCACCACTCTCCTGAGGCCTGCTGAATTCTTGCTTGCCGAGGCGGTCTTGGACCCCTCGGCGTCCGGGAGCTCCCCCAAGCCTCTCAAGTGCAGAGGTCCGGGGTTTCTCCCTCATCATGGGGCGCTTGTCCCTGGATTGAGCCTCCTGGGAGGCGGTATCCTGTGCTATGACCCCCTCGCGGTTGCCAACCCCCGGGGGAGGGTTATTGAACAAAGGAGGGAGCGGTGGTAGGTTGATAACATTCCCTCCAGCATAGGGCTGAAGGGGTGCCTGAGAGGCGAGGGCTCCGGAGTTGAGAGCCATGTTTTGAACAAGGCCGCAAAGGCAGCCTGAAGATCGATGGCCGAGGCCGGAGGGGGAACTTGGTTCTCACTCCGATCCCTCCTTCGATTATCAAGGCCAATGCGGGCATCAGGGGTGTTCTTCTGCAGCTGCTGACGTAGGTCAGCGGTGGCTTGCTCTAATTCGAGGATGATACCACCCTCGGGTACTAAGAGCCTGTTGGAGGCCTCAGCCCCGTTAGTCTCGCCGGGGGCTACGTGGTTCTCCTCAAGGGTTTTGGACTGGGCACGGGTGGTTCTTCCCATTTTTGGTAAGTGTTTTGTGTTTGGTAGAGGGGGAGGGTTTCTTACTTGATAGTTCAGACCTCTCAACGAGAGCACCAAATGATGGATAGTCTACCCGGGGGGTATCTTATCCGAGGGGTTATTGTGGGAATAACTTAGAGAGAAGTCAGAGCAAATAGGAGGAGAGAGAGTCGATTTATTAAATGAACTCTAGATATGGAGTTGAGATGTAGATGATGTTTTACAAGGAGAAATGGGCTGCTATTTATAGCAGCAATAAATGCGATGAGAGTACACGTGTCAGTAATCCGACGGCCGAAGGGTCACATCAGCCGGGTGGCACCGGCAGTGGTACGTTCACCGCATTGAATGCGGTTGGCGGATGTGACGTGGCATTAAATGCGGTGGTTGGCTGTCTCCAAAAGGAATCTTCGATGATTGAGAGTGTTTGGCCGAAGGCACCTTGTGTGGCCGAGGGCTCCACGTAGCCACGGACCCCTGTGTAGCCGAAGGCCCTGTGTGACCGGATGCTTGGTTCAGCCGAAGGCATCTCTGATGCCGAGGGCTTGATAATGCCGAAGGCTCCTGTTTTTCGCCGTTTTCTCCCAGTAGCCTCTTATGCCAGAGAAGGCTACCCTGTGAGATTTAGAGCCTTCGGCCAAGGAGGCCGAAGGCACCCCAGTGCGTATTCTGGGCTACGTCGAGGCTTGGGCCCCTGCATTTTGGGCCTGAGTTGTTCCCTGGGCCAAATGAACTTGTGTAGGAGAAGTAGGAGTCTATGGGCCGGGGGTTCCTGGGCCATATACTCCATCAACACACTTACAGCTTGATCTTCATTGATTGTTATGTGTTTGCACAAATGTCCATATGAACTTTTTATGTCCTCTAGTTTGCCATCAAATATTTTCTATGTTATTTGCTTACCATAACATTTGGTTGAAACAAGTCTTTCCTCCCTATGTGTTCCGAGCATACATGAAAGATCTCCTTGTGTAAACATGTCCATAAACAACTACAGTTTTAAAGAAAATGTAAGATTAGCTCACATTCAATAGCATTTTTATATGTTTTTCAAACTCACTATTTTGCATTTCTAGGTCTTTTTAGAGATTACAAAAGAGTTTGAGTTTAAATAGAGTACACTTTTTTGACTTGTAATCAGATTGTATTTTCTTGGTCTGAAAGTTACACAACAGTTTATGTGTTCCAAGCAAGCATTGGTGAATTTGCTTGATTCTACCGGCTTGTTCCAATCAGATCGATTGTGTTTTCTTGGTCTTAAAGGGTGGGTTTTTTAAGTTCCAAAACTAAAATAGTGCCGAACACATCGTTGGTGAATTTGCTCGATTCTACCGGCAAGCTCAACTAAAAATAAATTAAATCGCATATTACCAAATAACAATTCCTTAAAAGACTTATTACTGAAAACGAGTAAATAACCTTTTGATTTTTTTACACACAAAACTTCAAACGAAACAACAAAAAGTTGATTCAAAGCTTTAATTTAGTCTCTAATCCATTGTCCATCAATTTTAAAATTTCAAAGGACGTAACTTAAAGAATTAAGTCAAAGCATAGTGATTGGAAAACAAGTTTTATTGTTAATTACATTAATACTGTTAGGATTAAAGTTTTGTTCATATTTCTCTTAGGTCGTGCTTTTTTACAAAACTTTACTAGTATGATCATATTTAGAGGCCGTTTGGAACCACTGTTTTTCGGCTTATCAGGCTTATCAGCCAGCTTTTTTACCAAACACGTAACTCTTGCTTTCACGCGCTGAATTGTGTAATAAGCAGAAAAAGTAAGGTTGGAGTTACTTTTCTGGCTGTATTGGCTGAAGATATTGTAGATGACCATTTTAGCTATTTTTACATATAATTTTTTCTTTATTTTATTAATAAATTATATTTTAAAAATAATTTTTTCTTAAATCAGCAGAATCAGCCAATGCAGCCACTTCAGCCAGAACTTCATAAATTTCAGCAGAAACAGCCGATTTTCGTGCTATCAAACGGGCTCTTATTGTATTTTACTTCTGAATTTTTATGAAGATAAGAAAATTCAAACTCCCGAGACCAAAGTGTATCTTAGTTTTTTGCCGTTATACTGTCATTCAAAATATAGATATGTTGCTCCTAAATTTGTCAACATTGATTATGTAGTTGAAAGCTAAGTCATGTGAAAATACCAAAAAATTTAATGATTGTTGTAAATTCCTGAGAATGACAAGTGTGAATTGTTCATCCTTGTCATCAGGACACTAATCCAATTCTAGTCCTTGTAATAGACAGATGGCTAGGTTTAATGTTGCCAACAAATTATGTAGAATCATTCTTTGATGATTAATCTCCTAGCCAACTAGTATAAATAGGGTGCTCAATCCTTTGTAAATGTAATTCAGAAACTCAGAAATTTCAGATATTAAGAAGAAGTTATTTAGAGGTTTTTATCAATATATCTATCTCTTAAATCTGTTCTTCATCTTCTTTATTTCACAATACGTTATCAGCACGAATCTGCTCAAAACTTTCCAAGTAATCATCTTCCTGCAGGTAAGAACATCATTACTCCGTATTAATTATTTACATCATTGTTCTCAAGTCATTAAAAATACTTTTCATAATATAATATGATACTACGTAAGTATTCTATTTGGTTTCCAAAACTAAAACTTACGTAGAATAAATGCTCTCCGTAGAATAAAAGAAGTTTACCTCCTTTTAAGTGTTCTCCAAACTTGATAAGCTCTCCAGTCTCCGTAGAATAAAAGCATAAGCTAATGAAATTATGATCTCAAAGAAAAAGGAATACTGCTACATAATACTATCTATAAATATGAATTGAAGAGGAACAGAAATTAGAATAGGATTACAGGAGGAAAGAATAAATTCAACCAGAATATGAAAGAATTGGCTAGTGAAGGAATAGGAAGAACTGAGATGATACTACACAGGTAGGGATATACTTCGCAGGTAGTATTAAATAAACTACATACATACTACGTAGTTATTTTTTGAAACGGTAGGTCACGGGTATTCTGAAAAAGTAGCACCGTCTCACCTGCTAATCGGTCGAAATATTTGAAAATAAACATGACTTAAAGTCACGGGTAGCTACGAAACAAATTTACATGCATATAAGAATAGGTCTCTCTACACAAGGTCAACACAACTACTAACCTATTACTCCTAATTAAACAAGTGCATTATTACGTGTATGTTATTGCAATAAGCCACATAACAAGTTTCAGACTTTGAGAATTGCTTTTGATAGCTGTTCGGTTGTTTTTTTGTTCTCATCTGCCAAATTAAAACAAAGGAAATAAGGTAAAATACAATTTTACTAAACTACATAATATTGAGTCCACCGAACAACTTTTAGAATTTTCTTTCATACTTCATTTTGTTTAAATTTTTAATGTGATAATTTTAAACAAATGACTGATTAGTAGTACAAATGATTTATTCCACATGTCACTATTTAATATGTGAATAATGTACAAATTGATACCAAGTATGTGTTTTACTAAAGTTTATATTAATAATTTCTTGTAGTATAATGGCAAATATAAGCAAAAGAGAATTTGATGTTCTTGATCTATCTGGCCAAAAATATCTGGAATGGAAAGTAGATGTCCTGGCACATCTTAAGGCAAATGGCTTAGAAGAAACAATTGAAGCCAACAATATATCATCTTCCCAAGATAAAGCGAAAGCTATCATTTTCCTCCGTCACCACCTTCATGAAAGTCTCAAATCTGAATATCTTTTGGTTGATGACCCAAAAGAATTATGGGACAATTTACAGGAGAGGTATGGCCACCAGCAAAAGGTCCTTTTGCCTAAAGCTCAATATGACTGGATCAATCTAAGATTCCAGGACTTTAAATCAATCAGTGACTATAATTCTGCTATGTTCCAAATAACATCCAAACTAAAGTTATGTGGGCAAAAAGTCACTGATGCTGATATGTTGGAGAAAACCTTTTCTACAATGCATATTTCTAATATGCTGCTACAGCAGCAATACAGAGAAGAGGGTTTTAAGAAATACTCTGACCGTATATCAGTTTTATTGGTCGCTGAGCAAAATAATGACCTTTTGATGAAAAATCATAATCTGAGACCCACTGGTTCTAGTCCTTCGATTTATGGTCCATCCGGACATAACATTGCCACTGAATCAAACGCAACACACAGTGGCACACGAAGGCATTTTAAACGTGGGAATTTTAGTGGTCATAATAACAAGTCCCACCGAGGATATAAACGGGTCGAAAGACCAAGTTACAAGGGCAAGGGCAAACAAAAAGCCCATCAAACAAATCGCCCTACAAAAACCTCGGTAAAGACGACTTGTTACAAATGTGGCATGACGGGACACTGGGCTAACAAATGCCGTACTGCAAAGCATCTTGTGGAGTTATTTCAAGCTTCCATGAATTTAAACAAAGGCAAAAGTGCGGAAGCGAATTATGTCAATGATACAACTCCATCTCTGCCAAAATTCGATGTGTGCGACTTCTTCATGGATGATAGCATAATGGACGATGCTTTTGCCGCTGATCAAAATAACACAAAATAAATTATAAGACTTTTGCATGTTGTAAAATAGTAGTTTATGTTTTCATATATTATGTACTTTTTCTTTTATGTTGTTCTCACAGATAAATGTGTAATATATGTACTTTTATGTTAAATAATATGCATAATTTGTGATATCTACATATCAAACTTATGTTTATTTACATATATTGAAGATATGGATCACTCAAATGATAAAGAGCTATGTCTGATAGACAGCGCCACAACGCACACCATTTTGAGAAATAAAATATATTTTTCTCAAATGACTTTAGTTGAAGCTAAAGTCAATACAATATCAGGTGTTGCGAAGCTCATTGAAGGCTCTGGAAAAGCATATGTGATGCTCCCTAATGGGACAAAATAACTTATAAATGACGCTTTATACTCCAGCAAATCGCGGAGAAATTTATTAAGCTTTAAAGATATGCGTCAAAATGGTTATCACATAGAAACCATGAATGAAACCCAAAAGGAATATCTTTGTCTAACGACAACTAAATCTGGCACTAAATGTATTTGTGAAAAAATGCCAGCATATTCCTCAGGACTATATTTCACTCATATTAGTCCATTCGAAATAAATTTGGTTTCTAACGCAAAGTTAGATGATCAGAAAACATTCATGTTGTGGCATGACCGTTTAGGTCACCCAGGCCATGTAATGATGCATAAAATCATTAAGACTTCACTTGGACACCCATTAAAGAATTTAAGGGTTCCAATATCAAGGGATTTTCCTTGTAAGGCCTGTTCTCTTGGCAAAATGATCATCAGGACTTCTATGAACAAAATTGCAACTGAATCACCTGCATTTTTAGAAAGGATTCAAGGAGATATTTGTGGGCCGATAGCCCCACCATGTGGACCATTTCGATATTTTATGGTGTTGATTGATGCTTCAACACGTTGGTCACATGTTAGTCTTTTATCGACTAGAAATTTAGCATTTGCTAAACTCCTCGCTCAAATTATACGATTAAGAGCTCATTTTCCGGATCATTCTATAAAGAGAATCCGACTTGATAATGCAGGAGAATTTACTTCCCAATCATTTAACGACTATTGTATGTCGATTGGGATTGATGTGGAGCACCCTGTTGCTCATGTCCATACACAAAATGGTCTTGTTGAATCTTTGATTAAACGATTACAATTAATCGCTAGACCATTATTAATGAAGTGTAATTTACCTTCATCAGTTTGGGGACATGCTATTTTGCATGCAGCAAATTTAATTCGGCTTAGACCGACTGCATATCATGAATATTCCCCAATGCAATTAGTTACTGGACAAGAGCCAAACTTAGCACACATAAAAATATTTGGTTGTGCTGTTTATGTTCCGATTGCTCCACCTCATCGTACAAAAATGGGTCCTCAAAGAAGGTTGGGAATTTATGTTGGATTTGAATCTCCCACAATAATAAAATATGTTGAACCGATGACTGGTGACTTGTTCACCGCACGGTTCGCTGACTGTCATTTCAATGAGATAGTATTCCCAACCTTAGGGGGAGAAACTAATAAATCGAACCCAAGTACGAAAGAAATAACATGGAATGCAACAGGATTATCACACCTTGATTCTAGATCAAATACATGTGAACAAGAGGTGCAAAAGATAATCCATTTACAAAATGTTGCAAATCAGTTGCCGGATGCATTCACAGATACAAAGAAAGTGACAAAGTCACATATTCCTGCTATGAATGCCCCTGCCAGAATCGAAATCCCAGCAGAGAATTCTGAAAAATCTCTTGCGAATGATTCTTCTATACGCAAAAAGCATGGCAGACCACTTGGATCAAAAGACATAAAACCAAGAAGAACTAAAAGACAGGAATTGATCTGTGATGCCAAAGATGTTCATCCTTTTGAACAAGAAAATGAACAATTTGAAAATACTGGCATAGAAAATGATATTGACAAAACAAACATCTCAAATGACGATCCAACTTCCTCAAATGAGGAAGATATTCCAGATACTGATAGAAACGTTGATAATTATGAAATTTCAATAAACTACGTTTCTACTGGAATGCAATGGAATCGAAAAGATATTGATATTAATGAGATATTTGTCTATGCCGTTGCCACAAATGTAATGAATGAAAACAATGACAATGAGCCAACATCAATTGAAGAATGTCGGAAACGACACGATTGGCCAAAATGGAATGAAGCTATTCAGGCTGAATTAAAATCATTTAAAAAACGTGATGTTTTTGGACCGATAGTCCCTACGCCAAAAGGCGTAAAACCTGTGGGTTTTAAATGGGTATTTGTGCGTAAACGCAATGAGAAAAATGAAATTGTTAGATATAAAGCCCGACTTGTTGCCCAAGGTTTTTCTCAAATGCCGGGAATCGATTATGAAGAAACTTATTCTCCAGTAGTTGATGCAACTACATTAAGGTTTCTCATTGGCATGTCTGTTTTTGAAAGGTTGCAAATGCGCCTAATGGATGTAGTGACCGCCTATCTATATGGTTCACTTGATACAGACATTTATATGAAAGTTCCCGGTGGATTTAAAATGCCTGAAGCTTATAGCTCGAAACCTCGAGACATGTTTTCCATTAAATTACAAAAGTCATTATATGGACTAAAACAATCTGGACGAATGTGGTATAATCGTCTCAGTGAATACCTTCTCAAAGAAGGATATAAGAATGATCCGATTAGTCCATGTGTTTTCATTTGGCGATCAAATTCGGGATTCGCCATAATTGCAGTATATGTTGATGACTTAAATATTATTGGAACTCCCGATGAAATTGAAAATACTGCAAAATATCTTATGAAAGAATTTGAAATGAAAGATCTCGGGATAACCAAATTTTGTCTCGGACTTCAAATTGAGCATTTGAAGAATGGAATTTTCATCCATCAATCCAATTACACCGAGAAAGTGTTGAAGAGATTCTATATGGACAAAGCTCATCCTTTGACTTCACCAATGGTCATTCGATCTCTCAACATACACGATGATCCATTCCGTCCCCGAGAAGACGACGAAGATATACTCGGTCCCGAAGTACCATATCTGAGTGCTATTGGAGCTTTAATGTATTTAGCTAATAATACTAGACCAGATATTGCATTTTCTGTAAATTTATTAGCTAGGTACAGTTCATGCCCAACAAGACGTCATTGGAACGGGATCAAGCACATATTCCGTTATCTCCGTGGTACAGTTGATCTCGGCCTATTCTACCACAAAGATGCAACGGCTTCTTTAATCGGATATGCAGACGCCGGATACTTATCAGATCCTCAAAAGGCAAAATCACAAACCGGGTACGTATTTACTTATGGTAATACCGCAATCTCGTGGAGATCTATGAAACAGACGTTGACAGCTACATCATCAAATCATTCAGAGTTAATTGCACTTTATGAAACCGGGAGGGAATGCGTGTGGCTGCGATCTATGATTCAACACATCCAAAATGAATGCGGTATGAAGCCTATTACTTGTCACCCGACTGTGATCTATGAAGACAACACCGCGTGCATAGCTCAAATTAAAGAAGGCTACATCAAAGGAGACAGAACGAAACACATATCACCAAAGTTCTTCTCTACTCATGATCTGGAGAAAGAAGGGACGATCAACATTCAACAAATCAGATCCAGTGAAAATCCGGCCGATCTCTTCACCAAGTCATTACCCCCGAAGAAATTCATAGAACTTGTACAGAAAATCGGGATGTGCCGCCTTCAAACTTTATGCTAAATTTAGGGGGAGTATTTGAATGCACTGCACTCTTTTTTCCTTCATCAGGTTTTTATCCCACTGGGTTTTTCCTGATAAGGTTTTTAACGAGACAGTACATCCAAACACAACGACATTACAAGTCGTAATTCTTACCCCTTAAACTTTAAATTTTTCATAAATAAATCTTAATATAACAAATATCTATTCAAGGATGAACATTCAAGGGGGAGTGTTGTAAATTCCTGAGAATGACAAGTGTGAATTGTTCATCCTTGTCATCAGGACACTAATCCAATTCTAGTCCTTGTAATAGACAGATGGCTAGGTTTAATGTTGCCAACAAATTATGTAGAATCATTCTTTGATGATTCATCTCCTAGCCAACTAGTATAAATAGGGTGCTCAATCCTTTGTAAATGTAATTCAGAAACTCAGAAATTTCAGATATTAAGAAGAAGTTATTTAGAGGTTTTTATCAATATATCTATCTCTTAAATCTGTTCTTCATCTTCTTCATTTCACAACAATGATCTAATTTTGCAGATGATTTATTGTTTCTTGAAAGGATTAAGTAATTGAGTTTAGTTTTTTATTGAGGAGTTGCTAGCAATGTTACTTGAGGATTGTTTGTCTACTTCTACAATGGGAATGATTTTGCCTCACGGTGATGCTCTTCACTTTTCAAATTTCTTACTCGCCATTCTCTCTATGTCTTCTTGTTTTGCAGCCAGGTTCCCCCTTAAGTATTCTTCAAAAAAAAAAACGGTTCCCCCTTAAGTCCATCTTTCGTGTTAGCCTATTTCCTCGGATGTCCTCTTTTAATGCTTTCAGAAATGGCTGTTTTATTGATGAACTTTACTTTGATTATTTCATCCATTTATTTATTACTACGTATTTCAACCACTTCTACTTAAAAAGTGCTCACGGCCTCTTAGGGAGTGTTTGTAATTGCTTCAACTTTAAAAAAGTGATTTTTTAAAGTGATTTTGGGAAAAGTGATTAATAGTAAAAGTTGGTAGTGTTTTAGAAAAAAGTGATTCTGGAAAAGTAAAAGTTGGTAGTGTTTTGTAAAATAAGTACTTTTTGTGTAATAGAAAAAGTGAGAAGTAGTTTAAAGCACTCTTCTACCTGCTTCCAGCTTTTAGCTTTTAAGTGATTAATTTAAGCAGAAGTTGTCATTTGAAAACACTCTTTTCAACTTTTTTTAAGCCAAAAGCTGAAAAGCGCTTTTTTTAAACAAACTCAAACACTCCTTTATTTAATACTTTTGTTTTTGTTACTCCGTACTACGTAGTCTATGTTGTAAAACCCAGGAAATGACAAGTGTGAATTGTTCATCCTTGTCATCATCCTTGTAATCAGGACACTAAGCTTCTTACCATCCTTGTAATCATAGATAGATAGATGGCAAGTTTTAATGATGCCACCAAGATGTGTAGAATTACTCCTTGATGATTCATCACCAAGCCCAACTAGTATAAAAAGGGCTTGATCAATCACTTGTATAGATACTTAGAAATTCAGAAAATCAGAAATCTCAGAGATAAAAGAAGAAGTTATTTAGAGGTTATTAATAATATATCTATCTCTTAAATCTGTTTTTTCATCTTCTTCATTTCACAACACGTTATCAGCACGAATCTGCTCAAAAATCTTCAAGAAATCATCATCATCTCCTGCAGTATATCATGGCAAACATAAGCAAAAGAGAATTCGACGTTCTTGATCTGTCCGGTCAAAAATACCTTGAATGGAAAGTTGATGCCCTGGCACATTTAAAGGCTAATGGTTTAGAAGATACAATTGAAGCCAATAATCTATCATCATCCCAAGACAAAGCAAAAGCTATCATTTTCCTCCGTCACCACCTCCATGAAAGTCTCAAATCTGAATATCTTTTGGTTGATGATCCAAAAGAATTATGGGACAATTTACAAGAGAGGTATGACCACCAACAAAAAATACTTTTGCCAAAAGCTCAGTATGACTGGATCAATTTAAGATTCCAGGATTTTAAATCAATCAGTGACTATAATTCTGCTATGTTCCAAATAACATCCAAATTAAAGTTATGTGGACAAAAAGTCACTGATGCTGATATGTTGGAGAAAACCTTTTCTACCATGCATATTTCTAATATGCTGCTACAACAGCAATATAGAGAAAAGAGTTTTAAAAAATACTCCGACTTAATATCAGTATTATTGGTAGCTGAGCAAAATAATGACCTTTTGATGAAAAATCATAATTTGAGACCCACAGGTTCTAGTCCTTCTATTTATGGTCCATCTGGCCATAATTTAGCTACTGAATCAAATGCAACATACAGTGACAGTAGAAGGCATTTTAAACGTGGGCATTTTAATGGTCATAAAAACAAGTCACACCGAGAATACAAACAGGTCGAAAAACCAAATTACAAGGGCAAGGGCAAACAAAAAGCCCATCAAATAAATCGCCCTCCAAAATCCTCGGGAAAATCGACTTGTTATAAATGTGGCATGACGGGGCATTGGGCTAATAAATGTCGCACGGCTAAGCATCTTGTTGAGTTATTTCAAGCTTCCATGAATTTAAACAAAGGCAAAAATGTGGAAGCGAATTATGTCAATGACACAACTCCATCTCTGCCAAAATTTGATGTGTCCGACTTCTTCATGGATGATAGCATAATGGACGATGCATTTGCCACTGATCAAAATGACACAAAATAAATTATAAGACTTTTACATATTGTAAAATAGTAGTGTACTTTTTCTTTAGGTTACCTTTATGTTGTTTTCATAAATAATTGTGTAATATGTACTTTGATGTTATATGATGCACAATTTCCAATATTTACATATCAAACTTATGCTTATTTATATATTGAAGATATGGATCACTCAAGTGATAAAGAGCTATGTCTGATAGACAGCGCCACAACGCACACCATTTTGAGAAATAAAATCTATTTTTCTCAAATGGCTTTAGTTGAAGCTAAAGTCAATACAATATCAGGTGTTGCGAAGCTCATTGAAGGCTCTGGGAAAGCATATGTGATGCTCCCTAATGGGACAAAATTACTTATAAATGACGCTTTATACTCCAGCAAATCACGGAGAAATTTATTAAGCTTTAAAGATATGCGTCAAAATGGTTATCACATAGAAACCATGAATGAAAACCAAAAGGAATATCTTTGTCTAACGACAACTAAATCTGGCACTAAATGTATTTGTGAAAAAATGCCAGCATATTCCTCAGGACTATATTTCACTCATATTAGTCCATTCGAAATAAATTTGGTTTCTAACGCAAAGTTAGATGATCAGAAAACATTCATGTTGTGGCATGACCGTTTAGGTCACCCAGGCCATGTAATGATGCATAAAATTATTAAGACTTCACTTGGACACCCATTAAAGAATATCAGGGTTCCATTATCAAGTGATTTTCCTTGTAAGGCCTGTTCTCTTGGCAAAATGATCATCAGGCCTTCTATGAACAAAATTGCAACTGAATCACCTGCATTTTTAGAAAGGATTCAAGGAGATATTTGTGGGCCGATAGCCCCGCCATGTGGACCATTTCGATATTTTATGGTGTTGATTGATGCTTCAACACGTTGGTCACATGTTAGTCTTTTATCGACTAGAAATTTAGCATTCGCTAAACTCCTTGCTCAAATTATACGATTAAGAGCTCATTTTCCGGATCATTCTATAAAGAGAATCCGACTTGATAATGCAGGAGAATTTACTTCTCAATCATTTAACGACTATTGTATGTCGATTGTGATTGATGTGGAGCACCCTGTTGCTCATGTCCATACACAAAATGGTCTTGCTGAATCCTTGATTAAACGATTACAATTAATCGCTAGACCATTATTAATGAAGTGTAATTTACCTTCATCAGCTTGGGGACATGCTATTTTGCATGCAGCAAATTTAATTCGGCTTAGACTGACTGCATATCATGAATATTCCCCAATGCAATTAGTTACTGGACAAGAGCCAAACTTAGCACACATAAAAATATTTGGTTGTGTTGTTTATGTTCCGATTGCTCCACCTCATCGTACATGGGTCCTCAAAGAAGGTTGGGAATTTATGTTGGATTTGAATCTCCCTCAATAATCAAATATCTTGAACCGATGACTGGTGACTTATTCACCGCACGATTCGCTGACTGTCATTTAAATGACACAGTATTCCCAACCTTAGGGGGAGAAACTAATAAATCAGACCCAAGTACGAAAGAAATAACATGGAATGCAACAGGATTATCACACCTTGATTTTAAATCAAATATATGTGAGCAAGAGGTGCAAAAGATAATCCATTTACAAAATGTTGCAAATCATTTGCCTGATGCATTCACAGACACAAAGAAAGTGACAAGGTCACATATTCCAGCTATGAATGCCCCTGCCAGAATTGAAATTCCAGCGGAGAATTCTGAAAAATCTCTTGCGAATGATTCTTCTATACGCAAAAAGCGTGGTAGGCCACTTGGATCAAAAGACATAAAACCAACAAAGACTAAAAGGCAGGAATTGATCTGTGATGCCAAAGATGTTCATCCTTCTGAACAAGAAAATGAACAATTTGAAAATACTGGCATAGAAAATGATATTGACAAAACAAACATCTCAAATAATGATTCAACTTCCTTAAATGAGGAAGATATTCCAGATACTGATAGAAACGTTGATAATTATGAAATTTCAATAAATTACGTTTCTACTGGAATGCAATGGAATCGAAAAGATATTGATATTAATGAGATATTTGTCTATACCGTTGCCACAAATGTTATGAATGAAAGCAATGACAATGAGCCAACATCAATTGAAGAATGTCCGAAACGACACGATTGGCCAAAATGGAATGAAGCTATTCAGGCTGAATTAAAATCACTTGAAAAACGTGATGTTTTTGGACCGATAGTCCCTACGCCAAAAGGCGTAAAACCTGTGGGTTTTAAATGGGTATTTGTGCGTAAACACAATGAGAAAAATGAAATTGTTAGATATAAAGCCCGACTTGTTGCCCAAGGTTTTTCTCAAATGCCGGGAATTGATTATGAAGAAACCTATTCTCCAGTAGTTGATGCAACTACATTAAGGTTTCTCATTGGCATGTCTGTTTTTGAAAGGCTGCAAATGCGCCTAATGGATGTAGTGACTGCCTATCTATACGGTTCACTCGATACAGACATTTATATGAAAGTTCCCGGTGGATTTAAAATGCCTGATGCTTATAGCTCGAAACCTCGAGACATGTTTTCCATTAAATTACAGAAGTCATTGTATGGACTAAAACAATCTGGACGAATGTGGTATAATCGTCTCAGTGAATATCTTCTCAAAGAAGGATATAAGAATGATCCAATTAGTCCATGTGTTTTCATTCGGCGACCAAATTCGGGATTCGCCATAATTGCAGTATATGTTGATGACTTAAACATTATTGGAACTCCCGATGAAATTGAAAATACTGCAAAATATCTTATGAAAGAATTTGAAATGAAAGATCTCGGGAGAACCAAATTTTGTCTCGGACTTCAAATTGAGCATTTGAAGAATGGAATTTTCATCCACCAATCCAATTACACCGAGAAAGTGTTGAAGAGATTCTATATGGACAAAGCTCATCCTTTGACTTCACCAATGGTCATTCGATCTCTCAACATACACGATGATCCATTCCGTCCCCGAGAAGACGACGAAGAAATACTTGGTCCCGAAGTACCATATTTGAGTGCTATTGGAGCTTTAATGTATTTAGCTAATAATACTAGACCAGATATTGCATTTTCTGTAAATTTATTAGCTAGGTACAGTTCATGCCCAACAAGACGTCATTGGAATGGGATCAAGCACATATTCCGTTATCTCCGTGGTACAGTTGATCTCGGCCTATTCTACCACAAAGATGCAACAGCTTCTTTAATCGGGTATGCAGACGCCGGATACTTATCCGATCCTCAAAAGGCAAAATCACAAACCGGGTACGTATTTACTTATGGTAATACCGCAATCTCGTGGAGATCTATGAAACAGACATTGACAGCTACATCATCAAATCATTCGGAGTTAATTGCACTATATGAAACCGGAAGAGAATGTGTATGGCTGCGATCTATGATTCAACACATCCAAAATGAATGCGGTATAAAGCCGATTACTTGTCACCCGACTGTGATCTATGAAGACAACACCGCATGCATAGCTCAAATTAAAGAGGGCTACATCAAAGGAGACAGAACGAAGCATATATCTCCAAAATTTTTCTCTACTCACGACCTTGAGAAAGAAGGGACGATCAACATTCAACAAATCAGATCCAGTGAAAATCCAGCCGATCTCTTCACCAAATCTTTACCCCCGAAGAAGTTCATGGAACTTGTACAGAAAATCGGCATGCGACGTCTTCATAATTTATACTAAATTCAGGGGGAGTATTTGAATGCACTGCACTCTTTTTCCCTTCATCAGGTTTTTATCCCACTGGGTTTTTCCTGATAAGGTTTTTAACGAGACAGTACATCCAAATACAACGACATTATATGTCATAATCTTTACCCCTTAATTTTCACACTAATTTTCACAATAAATTTTTAAATACAAATAACTATTCTCAAGGATGAACATTCAAGGGGGAGTGTTGTAAAACCCAGGAAATGACAAGTGTGAATTGTTCATCCTTGTCATCATCCTTGTAATCAGGACACTAAGCTTCTTACCATCCTTGTAATCATAGATAGATAGATGGCAAGTTTTAATGATGCCAGCAAGATGTGTAGTATTACTCCTTGATGATTCATCACCAAGCCCAACTAGTATAAATAGGGCTTGATCAATCACTTGTATAGATACTTAGAAATTCAGAAAATCAGAAATCTCAGAGATAAAAGAAGAAGTTATTTAGAGGTTATTAATAATATATCTATCTCTTAAATCTGTTTTTTCATCTTCTTCATTTCACAACAGTCTACATATATGTTTATCAAATATTCAATCATTATGTTTCGGAGTCTTCTGTACTGACTCAGTATTACCGACAGTCTTCTATATAATTTATCCAATTTCCAGATCTTTGCTCTCATGTCTTCTAATTCACTTTCTTATTCTTATTCTTAGTTTTCTTTTTTTTTCTTTTGTAAAAATTTCTTATATAATATATATAATCAACTCATATGAATTCCAATATGCGAATCTAATGTAAAACTCCGTATTATATTTTGGAAATATGTATTGATATAACATTGTAAAATAAGCATAACATCAGCACCAAATGGTGAGCATACATACTTCCAAAATGAGCATAGAAAAATTCGAAAACGCATTTGAAATCTCTAATGTGCTCAAATATTCATTTGTGTCATTTTATAATGTTTCACTCATGCACATTTATTTTTAACACTAACAGGGGTGTCTTGTACTAGGGATTAGTGGTAAATTTCAAAAGTTCATGAATTTTAAAATTTTAGGTGTATTCAATGTGGACCTTTAAAAGTCTACAAAAGTCAAAGTGTATTCAATGTAGACTTTTGAAAGCCCATAAAAGTTTAGACATATTCAAATTTCTGTTCATTCTTATTGACTTCAAAAATCAACGGATAGCTGTGGACTTTTAACTCATTCTTAGTACATTAATTCTCTCCAATTGTCTCTTCTCCTCACCAAAGATTTTCGTGGACTTTTCTAGTTGTCTTCTACTCGTCACAAGTATGCATAGATCTGATTGCAGATTTGACTAATTATTTACCTAGGATCTCAAACCGTCCAACAAGTCTTGAACTAATACCGGTTGGAACGGGAGGTGGGTACTAGGATGGTCCTAGTATGCAATATTTGAATATTACATTTTGATTTTATCTATCATTTTACGATAAATAAAGTTGAACAAGGAAGTAACTTCATGGTTGAATCTATGTAGAGCTAACTAAATAGTCATATAAAGTACACAATGTCAACTACCTGCTTAACTTGAATCTATGTAGAGCTAACTTCAGGGTTGATGTTTGAACATATTAAAAGTGAGAATGATCAAAAGTGAGGAGGTAACTAATTGATCAAAAGTGAGGAGGTAACTAATTGATTTTTGAAAATAAAAGGTTGCATTAATAATTTTTTTTGGATAAAATGTAAAAGGCTAAAGGGTCAAATAGGCCCTTGAACTGGCTTAAAGTGTTCAATTAACCCCTTATATAGAGGGTTCTGTCCGGCCGTCGCTAATTGGGGCGGTTCCCGGTGGAATTTTTTGATGAAATATTTTGAACATCTTATTCATTAAGTCTAGTTTACTCAAACCAAATTTCATCTAAAAATTCAACCGGAAAGGCAGTCGAATGATTTTCCGAAATGTACTGCGCTGTTTAACTTCGCAGTTATCTTCAAAAAATCATTTGACTACCTTCCCGGTTGAATTTTTAGCTGAAATTTGGTATGAGTAAACTAGACTTAATCAAGAAGATGCTCAAAAAAATTCATCAAAAAATTCCACCGGGAACCTCCCCAATTGGCGACGGCCGGGCAGAACCTCTGATATAAGGGGCTAATTGAATACTTTAGGTCAGTTCAAGGGCCTATTTGACCCTTTAGCCAATGTAAAATATATTAATCCAAAAGTAACAAAATGCATGTATCGAAACTATCTAAGCTAGCAAAACTAGACAAAAATAATAACAACTGTTCCTCCACCCCACCCACCCCCACCTCATGGTAGGGGATAGGGATGGATTTTAAAACAGTCCAAAATCAAAACTACCACGAGACAGGTCACCGGCTTAGGGAGTGATTGCAACTGCTTCTGCTTAAAAAAACACTTTTGGAGATGTAAGGAAAAAGTGATTAGTAGTAAAAGTTGATAGTGTTTGAGAAAAAAGTGATTTTGAAAAGTAAAAGTTGGTAGTGTTTGGTAAAATAAGTGTTTTTTGTGTAATAGAAAATGGAAAATTACTTTACACACGCAAGCCGAGAAAAAGTAAAAATTGATAGTGTTTGGTAAATAAGTGTTTTTTAAGACAAAAGTTGAGAAGTGTTTTTTTAAATTGTTGCAAGCACTCTCTTAGTAATCAAAACTTGCACGGGATAAGGCCCCGCCCGGCTAAGTGTTCAAGAAACATCACCCAAAAGGTCCAAAATTAACATCCACAAAAATAAAAAAGCCTCAAGCCATAAATGTGGACCCAAAATAAAGCCAGTCAAGGCCCGTAACAGTGATCCTAGCATCCACGTCAGGAGGTAGCAGACAAACAATTGCCCACTGCATCCAGAATAACGCCCCAGCCCAAGCATCCAAACCACAAAAGTCAAAAACCCTCAAAGGAAACTACTGGGCCGTTTGCTAGAAAAAGCCCGCAAGCCCAGCGCTACAGTCCACCAAAGTCAAAGCATCCAGGGTAGCAAGCTTCCCCTATCCGCATCATTCTGCCCGAAGCCCACCGAGCAAGATCCAGTCCCCCGCATGGGCCGCATCTAGTACCAGCAGTCCATCAACAGAGCAGTCCACTAGGGTTTGTACAGGTTCCCGGGTCAGCCTAATAACTTATGTCATTCGGGCCAGCATCGGTGCGCCGCATCCCAAGCACAGGAGGCCACGTCATCGGTCAACGCCTCCCCCCACCCCTGCCAAGTTCCGGCTTCCGCCCTAGCAGCACCGGTGGGAAGTCGGAAAACAAGCCGGAAAGTAACCATCTGCCAAACCATGCTCCCCCACCACCACCGTACCCCCTCTAGGCCCCGGCGACCCCTAGCGGCAACGGCACGGCAGCGGCTAGGCGGAAGTTTAACAGTAGCCGGAAAACCAGTCAACCACATCCAAGCCGGCAAAATCCCCGCACCCAAGAATCTTAGGGGTTAATAGTAAATTCCCCTTTTGAAAATATATAATTTCTCCTACTTGTACATTTCATCAATTTTTTACTTACATGTGAAATAATATCTATAAAAAACACATTATTTAACTAATTATGACAGTTTCCCATGGCATAATAACTACTACCTCGGTTTGGTGGACTTCACAAATGTAAAATAGGTGAGAAATAAGAAAAGTAAAAACTGTGTGATTGAGATTTGTACAGAAGAGAAAGAAATATGCGAAGCCACAATTTAGTTACTTTGATAGAAAAGTGGCAAAAAATTTTGGAACAACCAAAAAAGGAAAAGTTGGTAATGTCCAATGGACGGGAGAGTATGACATAACCTCGGGGTTAATAGTAATATTCCCTTTTAAAAATATTCCCTTTTAAAAATAATGTGAAATAATATCTATAAAAAACACATTATTTAACTAATTATTACAGTTTCCTATGGCAAAGCTGAGTGGGATACTGGGATATGCATCCGAAGACTTCAACACAATCAAATGATCGTTATCAAGCAACATAATATAAGTGGATGCGGATAATATTTAAACGGGATAAGGGTCAGTTTGGTCCCCGAAGTTGCAAAAAAGGGGTCAAATAAGTCCTTATATAGAAAATTCTGTCCGGACGTGCCATTTGAGGTGTCTCCCGGTGGAATTTGTTGATTAAATTTTTTGAGCATCTTATTCATTAAGTCTAGTTTACTCATACCAAATTTCAGATAAAAATTCAATCGGGAAGACATTCAAATGAATTCTTGAAGATAACTGTGCCGTTAAAAGCGCAATTATCTTCAAGAATTCATTTGAATGTCTCCCCGATTGAATTTTTAGCTGAAATTTGGTATGAGTAAACTAGACTTAATGAATAAGATGCTCAAAAAATTTCATCAAAAAATTCTACCGGGAGCCACTTCAAATGGCACGTCCGGACAGAATCTTCTATATAAGGACTTATTTGACCCCTTTTTTGCAACTTCGAGGACCAAACTGACCCTTTACTCATATTTAAACAAAGATGAGGGAAATCAGGTAAAATGCATAAATACTACTCCCTACTGTAACTACTTGATTATTTGATTATTGTTTGATTGTTGCACTTTGGTAATAAAATCAAACAAATCACTGTCATAGTTTAAATGTTTCAACCAATAATAATGTTCAAATTTACTTGATGAAAACGGTTAGCAACATAAGAGGGGGTGAATTGTGTTTCTGTGGAACTGTGACAGTTTTTCGCCAAGTTCTAGTGTGGGGTAAAGGGAATTGCGAAATAGTAAAGTGCACAAGTATTTAACGAGGAAAAATCCCTTAGCTCAAAAGGGATTAAAAAACCTCGACCTCCCTCGAAGGAATTTTAAACAACTTCACTAAACAAGTCTTGAAAAGGTTACAAGAGTGCTCCTCCTAATCTACCCTTGAGCCTCCCCAACTCTATCCTCTCTAGGAAAAGTTATGCATCTCTATGTTTTGGGTAGAGTGTCTCTCGGCTTTATCACAAAGCTCTCTCACACACACTTCTCCCAACCCGAGGCAGCTACACTTAGCTAAGCCTCAATATCCCAAGTACAATATGATGAACAAAAGAAACTCTATCTAGAACTCCGTGTAGGCAGTTTCAGGCGCTATGGACTTGATCTTTTCTCTTGAGTGATTCTCCTTAGTAATTTTCTCGGTCAAGCCCACACTTCGAATCACCTTTAGTCCGGAATATATAGCTCCTTTTGAGACAACCATTGGCTCCTCTTTCCTTAGTTGGTTGCTTGATTATTTAATGCACTTCCCTTGATAATTCTTGAATTTCTTTCCTTCCAATGGATCTTTCCAACTTCGTCTCAATCAAGAGTAGATTTGCTCATTATATACGAATTATCATATAAGGAAGAAAAGCAATGGTCATTTTAAAAGATTATCACCAAATACGAAAGTAATTTACCAAAGGAAGCTTTTGGTCAACATTTTGTAAATGGAAGCTTTAATAACAATTTCCTTCCTTCTTCGGAGTGGATTCAATCATTTGAAAAATCTTTCCATTAGTGATATCATTTCTAAAGCCAAGTCATGCTACGGATACTACAAAATCCCAAAAGATAATAATTTCATGCAGGCCATATTCGAATAATGTTACATAACATAGAATTCAAATAATCATTCAAATAAAGCCTCAAATAGAACCAAGAGAGGTTCTAGTCCTGGTTTCTGCATGGTTAGTCACATATATTTAAAGACCAGGTCTATCTTTTGTTCCTGCATGGTTAGTCATCAACAAAACAACATGTTCAACAAATTCTCCCTTTTTGTTGATGACAAACCATAGGTGCCTTTCCTGCAAAATAAATCATAGTAGCATATGCAGCATAATCAAGTCGCAAAGTAGCAAGTGTAGCAAAACAATAAAGGCACCTGATTATTTCCCCCTTTTGGCATCAACCGAAAGGAAACAGGAATAATCAAAACAGTGCCTAAAGGTAAGTAGCAACTTAGCAGTGTAAGTAACATCATAATGTGCTTCCCCAAAACCCACATCAGTTAATTTGTAGAGAAAGTTTTTTTAATCATCCTCATCTTCTGAGGAAGGAACAATTGTACGATGAACTACGTCGGGTTCCTCCAGCTTCGTCATCACCTGTTTCTTGAACGTCTGGACCTCTCCTGTCAGCCCATCCAATTTACCAGCGAGAGAGGAAATAGATTCTGAAAGGGTGGTCAGCTGGTCCTTGAGGGATTGGGCTACATAATCTATATGCTCCTTGATGAGTGGTACTATCTCTATTGGGTCATTGGATGGAACTGGAGTGGGTTTAGGTTTGGTCTTGGATGGTTTTTGTTCAGAAGAGGAGGGTGCAGATTCTTTGGAAAGTAATTTGGAGTTTGCGAGGACGATGCCAAGGTTGTTAAGACACCTCTTATCCACAATCTTACTAGCATCATTTGAGGAGAAACCATCAAGAGCAATATTTTTTGACTGAAAGATCTTTGTAAAGAACGGGGCATAGGGAATGCCATTCTTTCGGGATGAGGTACTAATGGCGAAACTAAGGTGGGCTAACATTAGTCCGGGAAGATTGATTGGAACCTTTGTTGCTAAGAGATACATATAAGCAAGCTCAGCCTTAGAGGGTGAAGAACGACCTTCTAATCTAGGAATTAGATTCTGATGAACAAAGTAGAATAGTAGTTTGTGAACTGGGGCTAGACTAGCAACATGAAGAGAGTTTCCAGTAATGGTGGGGTCAAAGTATTCAAGTGCAGCAGTGTGAGTAACTGTAGTCAAGGGCCATTCATTCTTTTTGTAAGCACATTCACCAACAGAAGGAACACCAAGAATTACCCCAAAGTCCTCGGTATCTAACAGAATTTTTGTCCCCTGAACCCGTGAAGACATGATACCCCCCTCAATTATTAGGTTTGCTAAAAATTCACTGACCAGTTCAGGATAAACAGAGAAATTGTTTGAGGAATTATACAGAGCATCCCATTGTTGGAAGGAAATAAGTTCAGTGAAGTCCGAGGAATTAAACTAGTGAGATCATCAGATGAGAGAGAGAGTATTCTTACAATTCCTCGAGTCAGATATTCGGCTTTGAATTTTGTAGCGCATGCCTCAGCTACCTTCCCCATCTTGGGGTATTGTTTGGATGTTCCAGCTTCAGATAGAATCCCTATGGCGTTTGCTGACTTCCGCCTGACTTTACGAGGCAGAGCTTTCCCATCTCGAATTAATGGTTTGCGTTTGGCTCTAGCTAGGGCAGAGGGAGTGAGTGTTGAAGGTGTAACAGCCCCAAATTTATACCCAAAATAGATGCTAATTATAGCAAGAATGGAATGAATTTCCCAAAAAATTTAGGTTCAAAACGGTTTCAATTGCAGCGGAAGCAAAATATTCAATGGGTGTTACCGCCACATTCGGCTATCTCTTAACCGAATGCACAGGCTAAACCACAATCCAAAAAAAATATTTCAAGTATTTAAGTGTTGAAATGTCAAAAACAATTTAGTTGTATACATGTTCACAAAACTGGAATAAATATTAACTAGGTGATTGACAACTGATAAACTACGTGGTCTAGCGCAACTCTCATCATAATGCATAATCCTCATCACCTGCACCAAATAAAGTGCAGAAAAAAAAAACAAAAACAAAGAAACAAAAATTAGCTTTTTAGCTAAGTAAGACCTACCCAACCCCGTAAAATAATATAATTTGTCAAAATAGTTTTCATACATAAGTATAATTCAAAAATCAGTATCTTTCCAAATACTTCACTTGTCTCAAAAACATTAGTTACCCTTTAGTAAGATACTAGTAATTTCCAAAGCTATCATATCTTAATCAAAAGCATTCATAATCAATCCATAGTCATAGTTTTAAAATATAATTTATATAGTCACGGGGTAGTAAAATATTTCTTCGAAAACATGCTCATTCTCATATAGATCTCAAAATCAACTAACTCACTTTTCTAAAAATAACCTCGATCGCTCAATTAACTTTTATAAGCTCTTAAATAAAGGTAGTAAAAATACTTCTCTGAAAAACATTCTATTTTTGAAACACATCTCCAAAAATCATTTATATTACCAGTCTCAAAATTTTATCTCAAGAGGTGGGCAGAACTCAAGATTCGTCGAGCCTAGTGAGCACGTGGGTCACCGCAGCCCCCACGACTCACCCCGCAATTGCAGATGCCACGGTTCTCAAAATCAAGTATGTCCACGAGTCTTAAATTAGTTCTCAAAAGATGGGCAGAACTCAAGATTCCTCGAGCCTAGCGAACACGTGGGTCACCGCAACCCCCACGTCTCGCCCCGCAATTGCAGATCCCATCGGTCACAAATAAATGGAAGCTAGACTTCTACCTTAAGTGTGCACACCCTCTAAAAGGGATTCCAATCCCTCCGAGTAGTAAGAAGTCTAAGTAGTCAGGATGTCTACTGACTACTCACAAATAGGATTGAATCCTCACAAAGTAAATTAGGAACTACTACTACCCTCTCAAAAGAAAAGGATGAATACATCCTAGTGTCCGGGATGTCTACCGAATCACTCACAAGTCTCAAACAATTCACACAAAGTAGTAGTAGCCCTAACTCACTAGCATCTCGGGTTTCTCTGCGGGACACTCACATTTATGAAATCGTTGTTCATAGTTCTTATCAAAATAATACGATCTCGTTCTCAAAAACTTTCTCAAAATATCTCAATCATTTTCATATATCAAAATAGTATGGATAGCATATCGAGTAGAAAGTCATAATTCTCAACTTAGGGGTTCCCCCGAAACTAGTTACAAAATAATATTTAATCTCATGTTCAAAATAATCCAATAAGGATAGTTCTAAATCCATAATATATATGAAAATATTACATTTAGAAATATATAATTTGTCTCAAAACAATCTCCACAGTTTTTCAAGTCAATATGACAATTTCTCATAATTCACAATTTCGGCTATAGTAATTAAAATAATTAATTACTCAAATATCATACATTCCAAAATTCTCAAAAAAATCATATCATTCTCAAATAAGTCTATCATATCCGAATCACACATAAAATTTCATAAAGAATATCAAATCATAGCTCAAACCCTTAATTAATACATAATAGGGGCAAAATAGTAGTTTTGGTTGCAATAGTCCTTACCTCGAGGCTAGCAACGAATCATAAATGTCAAACCTAGATTGAGGAGTCACTCACACATCCCTATGAATTTATAGGGTAGAAGGATCATAATTTAGGAGAAAGAAATCAAGAAAACGGATGAACGATGCGAATTAGGCAACAAAAACGCTTACCGGAAGATTGGATTGTTTGATCTCGTCCTTGGACTCAAAAATCATGTTGGTTATGTTAACATTAAAGGTCTGGGAAAGATAGAGCTTGAAGAGGAGGTTCTAGGGTTTTTGGAATGAGGAAAATCGGATTAGGGATGTATTTGTAGTGAATTTTCAAAGTTTGGTCGAACTAGGACAAATCAGGGACGCACGACCGTGCGTTCCTCCACGCACGACCGTGTGTGGCTGGCAGTAGCTATTACGCTCAAATTTCATGCCACGCACGCCGTGCGTGACCCCACGCACGCCGTGCGTGACCTCCAGACGCCCGAAACTTTAGTTTTTGGTCCGTTTCTTCCCCGTTTGGGCCTCCCCTTGGTCCGAAACACTTAACCAACCATCACAAACTATCTAAAGACCATCTAAATGATACGAAACACAATTTTAATTACTTCTCAAATTTTCTCAAAATTTTGGGGTATTACAGAAGGTGATTGGGGGCAAGATTCATGTTCCCCCTTAGATGATGCTGGAGATGGAGGAGGTTATGTTGTTGATTCGTTCATGGCGGTTTGTTGTGCTTCCGAATCGGAGTGCATGTTTGACTGAGACAGAGATTCTAGACTAATAGGAGTGGAGGAAGTAGGTGGTGGAGTTGTTGGAGGTTTTCGTCGGTTAGATCGGCGAAGAGCAGGTCCAAATCTTCCTCCCCTCGATTTGGCCATGGTGAGTGATTTAAGGAAGGAGTTTTTAAAGATAAAAGGATGGAATAAAGAATCCAGAAGTTGGGCGGCCGAGTAGGTGTTTGGGGAAACACAATCTTTTGAAAAGGTTTTCTTGGAAAGATATAGTCAGATTGTGCATTAATTAGATTCCTTTCTCCTTCCCCCTTACTTGAGTAGGGTTTCAGCCTTAACAAGATTTCAAGTTCAAAATTAAAACAGATAATCTTGGTAAGTAATAATTTTAGGAAATATAGTCAGAGGGTAGAAATAAAACTTAAGACATGAAAGAGATATTGGCAAAAAAAATGACCCTTAGGAATTAATTAACCCAAGTTCAAGTCTGATGATTTCAAACCTTTCTCTTCCCAAGGGTTTGGTGAAAATATCGGCAATTTATTTATCAGTGTTGCAGTAGTCCTGTCTGACCAGCCCCCTTTCCACACAATTTCTCAAAAAGTGGTGTCGGATATGAATATGCTTAGTCCGAGAGTGCATGACCGGATCCTTGGAAATGCTAATGGCACTTGTATTATCACACATAATTGCTGTGCATTTTAATTCAACTCCATAGTCACTTAATTGTTGCATGATCCACAATGATTGAGAGCAGCATGATGCAGCAGCTACGTATTCGGCCTCCGCTGTTCAGAGTGCTACTGAGTTTTGTTTCTTGGAACTCCAAGAAACTAGGCATGGACCCAGGAAGTGAGCAGTTCGAGATGGGCTTTTTCTATTAAGTAAATCACCTGCAAAATCAGAGTCTGAATATGCAATTAGTTCAAAATTCTCATTACGAGGATACCATAGGCATAAATCAGTAGTTCCTTTGAGATATTTAAGGATCCTCTTCACAGCCTTGAGATGAGATTCTTTGGGATTAGCCTGGAACCGAGCACATAGACCTACGCCAAAAACTATGTCAGGTCTACTGACAGTGAGGTACAGTAGGGATCCAATCATTTCTCGATACATCTTTTGGTCTATGCTCTTCCCTTGTTCATCTGCATCCAGTCTATCATTTGTTCCCATAGGTGTAGTCATGGTTATGCCTTCACTCATCCCATACTTCTTTAGGAGTTCCTTGAGATACTTTTGTTGAGATATTTGAGTTCCTTGGCTAGTTTGCTTGATTTGTAGACCAAGGAAGAAGTTAAGTTCCCCCATCATAGTCATTTCAAATTCGGAACTCATAAGATTGGAAAATTCATCACAAAGAGAATCATTAGTAGCACCAAAAATAATATCATCAACATAAACTTGAACAACCAATAGGGCTTGATTTTTTATTTTTAGAAAAAGAGTTTTATCTATTTTTCCTCTTTCAAAACCATTTTCCAAAAGAAATTTAGATAGACATTCATACCAAGCACGAGGTGCTTGTTTGAGGCCATAAAGTGCTTTATCTAATTTGAAAACATGATTAGGAAAATCTTGATTTTCAAAGCCCGGTGGTTGTTCTACATATACCTCTTCCTTTAGATATCCATTCAAGAAGGCCGTTTTGACATCCATTTGGTGGAGGGTGAAACCCATATGAGCCGCAAATGCGATGAGCATTCGGATTGCTTCTAATCTAGCCACCGGTGCAAATGTTTCGTTGAAATCTATTCCTTCTTGTTGGTTATAGCTTTTGACAACAAGTCTAGCTTTGTTTCTTGTAATTTGTCCATGTTCATCAAGCTTGTTCTTGAATACCCACTTGAGACCTATCACGGTCTTGTTTTTGGGTCTTGGTTCTAGAAGCCATACTTTGTTTCTCTCAAACTGATTCAGTTCTTTCTGCATAGCTAAAACCCAGTCAGTGTCGGAGAGAGCCACTTCATGGTTCTCCGGTTCTATAAGTGATAAATAAGCAGAGAAAGCACAAACGTTTTTAAGTTTAGATCTAGTTGTCACTCCCTGATTTAGATCGGTTAGAAGATTATCCAAGGGATGTGATCTATGAAGCTTCCAACCCCTAGGAGCGTTGGGTTGGTCCACCAAATTGTAGAGAGTATCTGAAACTGGTTCTACTGGTTCTATTGACTTAGGGTCAGGGTTCTGTTCAGGTTCTTCTTCAGTTCCAGATTGTCCATCTTCATTTGTTAGAGGTGGTTCACCAGTTTGACTGCCATTTCCTTCCCTTCCTTGAGGTTGAGCTTCCTTGCGAGTGATCCCTAGTTCTCCATCATCGGCTTGGATTGACTTTGAGGCAAGTGCTTCATCGAAGATTACATGAATGCTTTCTTCCACACATTGTGTGTGTTTGTTTAGAACTTTGTAAGCCTTGCTATGAGGAGAATATCCGAGGAAGATTGCCTCGTCACTTCTAGCATCAAATTTGCCAATGTTATCTTTCCCATTGTTGTGGACGAAACATTTGCATCCAAAGGTTCTTAGATGACTAATGTTGGGCTTCCTTCCTTTGAGTAGTTCGTAGGGTGTTTTCCCTAGGAGTGGGCGGATCATGGCTCGATTAATGATGTAACATGCTGTGTTTAGAGCCTCGGCCCAGAAACTCCTAGCTAGACCTCTGGAAATAAGCATTGTTCTAGTCATGTCCTCCAGAGTTCTATTCTTCCGTTCTACCACTCCGTTCTGTTGTGGAGTTCTATGGGCAGAGAAGTTGTGGTCTATCTCTCGTTCCTTGCAGAATGTATCGAAGAGTGAGTTGTTAAACTCAGTTCCATGATCCGATCGGATCTTGATTAGTTGTAGACCTGTTTGATGCTCAATTTTCCTTACAAAAATAGCAAACTCATTAAAAGTATCTTTCTTGCTAGCAAGAAAGATAGTCCATGTAAATCTTGAAAAATCATCAACAATAACTAGAAAATATTCTTTGTTTCCTCAGCTACTGACATTCATGTTATTTCCATGTTTATAATTGTGTTTTTGATTAGTTTTGAGTGATTGTTACTCTAGAAATTACACACTTTTGGTGTAATAGTTTAGTTTGTAAAATGTTTGTAAATTGTTTAGATTAGGTTTGTTCTGAGCTCAAACAGGTCCAAGACCACTCTAGAGATCATTGGTGAACATCACAAGTGGAAGAAAGGTGCAAAAATTCCAAAACAAAATGAAGATCCTGATTTTTGGTGTTGTACCCGGTCGAGTATACCCTATACTCGATCGGGTAAGTTGCTGAAAAATCAAATCGGATAAATCCGCAAACAAGGCAACATGCAGAGAAGATTTTAACCACGATCGAGTGTCTATACCCGATCGGGTAACCGACATACCCGATCGGGTATGCCCATGTTTTTCCAGCTTCCGCGAAGCAACTGAAGGCCCGATCGAGTACCCAATATACCCGATCGGGTACATGACCCTGCAAGCCCAAAAAGCCTATAAATACACCCCATTTCCTCCACAATAGATAACCAATTCATATATACTTCTAAGCTCAGTTTAGTCAAGTCCTTTCTTTATATTTTTATCATGTTTAGTCTCCAAATGAGGAGCTAAACCCTTCCCTCTTGGTTTTGCTACTTTGAAGCTTAATGATTTGTAAGTTGTGAGTTATTTTCTTTAATCTTCTTCCTTGAATATTAATTACTTCCTATTCATATCCCATATTAATATATTGAGCATTACTTAAAGTATCAACTAGTCTTGTTCTATATATTAATTATTACTAGAATCAATCGGTTAATACGCTTGTTATTAATTCGGTTCTTTCAATGGTAGTAAACTTGGATTGCTAATGCATGCTTCTCATGGTTAATAATCTAAGGGGAATTATTTATATTGATTAAACCAATAAACCGCTTGTGTTGAGGTTATCAATCTCAATCGTTTTCATCTTAAGTTTATTGCTACTATCAATTTAATATACGGTGCTTGTCCTATATTGACTCGATAGTAAGTTTTATTAATGAACGCATCTCGTTATTAATAACTACCCTCGATGAACTGGATATACTCCTCGATTGAGTATTCGAGAGGAAGATAGTTAAAGATATAACCGGGATCGACGAACATTTCATTAAGTGGATAAAAGCAAAGCCAAGTCTTCTTCTCATTAATTAAACCACATAACTCGTTCATCTTCGTGTTCAATTTTAATTAAATCATTCAATCAAGACCCCCCCTTTATATTTACTAGTTTATAAAAAAGAGAAGTATTCCTTTCCCTGCGGATACGAACCTTACTTCAATATACTACGTATATTAGTTGTATTGTATTTATTTTGAGTGCACCTCACGACAAAGTGCACGTCAAATTTGGCGCCGTTGCCGGGGAAAGGCAATTATTTTTCTTTTTATTTCAAGAAAAATCAAAAAAAATATAATTAATCAAAAATATAAAGAGTTCTTATTTTTCTATTTCTGAGCTTTGTGAAGTATATGGTCCGATATCGTTCCATAAACGAAATCACTTATCAAACAAACCCCGAAATAGAACAAGCCTTCGAGAGGTTGAGAAATTTATTTCCGCACACACCCTCGGAGGAATCCTCAAACGCTAGCTCTAGTTCTAGCGAATCTGAAGAGCCAATCACTATGGCTCAAGAAACAAGAACACTGAGGGAGCTCACGGCTCCAAACCTGAATCAACAACCATTGTGTATTACCTTCCCCACTCTTGATGAGGGTAATACATTTGAGCTCAAATCGGGGCTTATTCATCTTCTTCCTTCCTTCCATGGCTTAAGAGGGGAGGATCCAAATAAGCATCTCTCAGAATTCCATGTTGTTTGCACAAGCATGTGCCCCAACGGAGTTACCGAGGAGCAAATCAAGTTGAGGGCTTTTCCATTCTCCCTCAAAGACACCGCAAAGGATTGGTTATTCTATCTTCCCTCGGGAAGTATAGGAACATGGGCGGCCATGAAGAAAGCTTTTCTCGAGAGGTATTACCCCGCCTCCGTCTCCTCATCTCTAAAGAAACAAATTAGCAATGTGGAGCAAAATGATGATGAATCATTCTATGAATATTGGGAACGGTTCAAAAAGCTTTGTGCAAGCTGTCCATACCACGGCTATTCGGAGCAAGACCTCATCCTATACTTTTATGATGGTCTTTGCAATGATGATAGACGAATGATCAACGCCGCATGTGGGGGAGGAATCGTCAACAAAACACCTTCCCAAGCAAGAGACCTCATCTCGGAGTTTGCCGAAAACTCGAGACACTATAGCGGGAGATCATCAAAAAAACGAGTGATGGCGGCAGAGTCCAACACCTCGTTGGAAAGTCAAGTTGCCGGCTTGACTTCTTTGGTTAAGGATTTCCTTTTAAATTCCAAAACCCAAGAAGTCAAGGTCTGCGGCATTTGCACTCAGCAAGGGCACCCAACCGACTCATGCCCAACTCTACAAGAAGACAACTCCGAGCAAGTCAATGCCTTGGGGTTCCCCAACCAAAAGAGGTACGATTCTTATGGAAATACTTATCATCCCGGGTTTAGAGATCACCCCAATTTGAGATATGGGAATCCGCAAGGAAACCCACCACAAAATAACCCTCCACAAAACCAATTTCCTCAAAAGCAACCGTATTCTAAACCCCAAGGCCAAGGCTCAACTATGTCCACCGAAGACATGATCCGAGCACTCACCTCAAATGTCTCAACCATGCAACAAAACATGGTTCAATTTCAGCATGAGACAAAATCAAGCATCCAAAACCTTGAGAATCAAATGAGCCAAATCTCAAGTGCGGTGAGTAGGCTTGAAGCCAAGGATTCAACAAAGCTTCCATCTCAAACGGAGCCGAATCCTAGGCAACAAGCCCATGCGGTGACATTAAGGAGTGGCAAAGAGTTGGTGATTGCCAAGGAGAAAGCCAAAAGCCACATTGGCGAGGAAGAAGAAGAGGAGATTGTGGACAAAGCTAAATCGGAAGAGGAGGTTCACATGCCGACTCCACCACCGTCCATCCAAGAAGTTGAAGCCCCGTTTCCCGAAGCTCTGAGGGAAACACGGAAGGTGGAGAAAGACAAAGATATCTATGAGACTTTCTCCAAATGTGAGGTAAATATTCCCCTCCTGAACTTAATAAAAGGTGTCCCTAGATTTGCAAAATTTTTCAAAGAGCTTTGTACAATAAAAAGAAAACATAGACTTAATGGAAAACAAAAAGTCCAAGTTAGTGAACGTGTTTCCGCGGTCTTTCAAAAGAAACTTCCAAAGAAATACAATGACCCCGGAATGTTCACTATACCTTGTAAGTTGGGCGGCACTACGTTTTCAAAGGCCATGCTAGATTTAGGAGCATCAATCAATGTTATTCCCTATTCTTTGTATAAATCACTTGAACTTGGTCCTTTAAACGAAACCGGAGTGGTTATCCAACTTGCGGATAGATCAAACGCCTACCCTAAGGGTATTGTCGAAGACGTACTAGTTATGGTAGACAATTTGATCTTTCCTGCCGACTTTTATGTTTTGGAAATGGAAAATGATAAGAATGCGGTTCCTATCCTTTTAGGAAGGCCATTTCTAAAGACCGCTAGAGCTAAAATTGATGTTTTTAGCGGATCTTTAACAATGGAATTTGATGGAGATAAAGTTGAATTCAACATTTATGACTCCATGAAATACCCAAATGAAAATCATTCTCTATTTGCCATTGATATTATTGATCCTCTTGTACAAGATACTTTTGAAATAAATGGAGAGGACGAATTATTGAGTGTGATTGAAAATGATTTCGGGGAAAATTCTTTAGGACTTGCCTCGATTCCCAATATGCAAGCCATGATGGTGGAATTGGATAATCACTTCCAACTTCCACTCATGCCACCGGGGTCGAGAGCATTTCCACTAACTATCCCCGAAGAGAAGCCTTTGCCTTCTATTTTGTAGGCCCCCGATGTTGAGATGAAGCCACTCCCAAAACACTTGAAATATGTGTTTTTAGGAGAAAAAGAAACGTTGCCGGTCATAATCTCAAACAAATTGACCGAAGATCAAGAAGAAAAGTTGATTGCGGTGCTTAAAGAGCACAAGCTTGCAATCGGATGGACTATAGCCGACATCAAAGGCATTAGCCCATCTACTTGCATGCACCGCATATTGATGGAGGATGAAGCCAAGCCGGTGCGCCAACCACAACGGAGATTGAACCCACCTATGATGGAGGTGGTAAAAAAGGAGGTCATCAAGCTTCTCCAAATGGGGATAATCTTCCCCATATCCGATAGCAAGTGGGTTAGTCCGACCCAAGTTGTTCCCAAGAAAACCGGAGTCACGGTGGTGGAAAACAAACATGGAGAACTTATGCCCACCCGAATTCAAAATGGATGGAGGGTATGTATAGATTACCGTCGCCTCAACGCGGTAACTAGAAAGGATTTCTTTCCTTTGCCCTTCATTGATCAAATGCTTGAGAGACTTGCGGGGCATAAATTCTATTGCTTCCTTGATGGCTATTCCGGGTACTTTCAAGTGCCCATAGCCCCTGAAGATCAAGAGAAGACAACATTCACTTGTCCGTTTGGCACTTTTGCCTATCGACGTATGCCATTCGTACTTTGCAACGCACCCGCCACTTTCCAAAGATGCATGATGAGCATATTCTCCGAGTATGTTGAGCTATTTATGGAAGTTTTCATGGATGATTTCACAATCCATGGAGACTCATTTGATTCTTGCTTATACCATCTATCGCTTGTGCTCAAAAGTTGTTTAGAATCAAACCTTGTTTTGAATTCTGAAAAATGCCACTTCATGGTAGAGGAAGGAATTGTTCTAGGCCATGTAATCTCATCCAAGGGGATAGAGGTTGACAAGGCCAAAGTTGAAGTCATTCAATCACTCCCTTATCCTACCACCGTTAGGGAGATACGATCATTCCTTGGACATGCGGGTTTTTATCGGAGATTCATCAAAGACTTCTCAAAGATTGCATCTCCTTTATGCACACTTTTGCAAAAGAAGGTGGAATTCATCTTCTCCGAGGAATGCAAGAAGGCCTTCAATACGTTGAAGGAAAAGCTAGTAACCGCACCTATCATCCAAGCTCCCGATTGGTCTCTTCCATTTGAGATCATGTGTGATGCTAGTGACTATGCGGTCGGGGCCGTTTTGGGCCAAAAGGTGGGAAGGGCATCTCATGTGATCTACTATGCATCCACCACTCTCAATGATGCTCAACGCAACTACGCCACCACCGAAAAAGAAATGTTGGCCGTCGTCTACGCACTTGAAAAATTCAGGTCATACTTACTTGGAACCAAAGTGATCATTTACACCGATCATGCGGCTCTTAGATTCTTAATGACAAAGAAGGAGGCCAAACCAAGGTTGATTCGGTGGATACTACTCTTGAGCGAGTTTGATGTTGAGATCAAGGACAAGAAAGGCATGGAGAACTTGGTGGCCGATCACTTGAGCCGTTTAGTCCTTGATGAAGGAAATGATCATATCAAAGATGATATCCGAGGGGAATTTCCCGATGAGACTCTTTTTTCTCTTAAGGAAATTCGCCCTTGGTACGCTCACATTGTTAATTTCCTTGTTCTAAACAGGTTTCCACCAAGCTTCTCTAAAGCTCAAAGAGAGAAGCTCCAACACGATGCAAAACAATATGTATGGGATGAACCATACTTGTGGAAACATTGCAAAGATCAAGTCATTAGAAGGTGCATTCCCGAGACGGAGATAGCATCCATTCTTGCCTTTTGTCACTCACATGCATGTGGTGGCCACTTTGGAGGAAAACGAACGGCCATGAAGGTACTTGAGTGCGGTCTTTGGTGGCCAAGCTTATTTCGAGATGCCCATGTCTTTTGTCAATCTTGTGACAATTGCCAACGCATGGGCAACATCTCTCGAAAACATGAGATGCCGCAAGTTCCTATGCTCTATGTGGAGATATTTGATGTTTGGGGAATAGATTTCATGGGACCTTTTCCTAACTCCCACGGAAATCTATACATCCTCTTGGCGGTAGACTACGTCTCAAAATGGGTGGAAGCAAAAGCCACAAAGACCGATGACGCCAAAGTAGTAGCGAACTTCATCAAAACCCGCATCTTCTCAAGGTTTGGAGTCCCGCGCATTCTAATAAGTGATAGGGGCACTCACTTCCACAACAAAACTGTGAGTGCCTTGTTGAAGAAATATGGCGTCACACACAAGCTCTCCACCGCCTATCACCCGCAAACAAACGGCCAAGCCGAAGTCTCGAACAGGGAGTTAAAGTCTATACTCCAAAAGACGGTGAACCCTAACCCTAAAGATTGGAGTCTTCGCATGGATGATGCCTTGTGGGCATATAGAACTGCTTTCAAAACACCAATTGGAATGTCTCCCTATAGACTTGTGTTCGGGAAAGCTTGCCATCTCCCGGTCGAACTCGAACATAAGTCTTATTGGGCGGTAAAAACATTCAACCTCGACATGGAGCAAGCAGGGATGCAAAGGAAGCTACAACTCCAAGAACTAGAGGAACTTCGACTTGAGTCCTATTAGAACGCCGCCATCTACAAGGAGAAGACGAAGGTATGGCATGATAAATTGATAATGAGAAAGGACTTCCAAATCGGAGACAAAGTCCTTCTTTTTCTCTCACGCCTTCGTCTTTTCCCCGGTAAACTGAGATCACGATGGGAAGGACCATTCGAGGTGATCAAAGTCTACCCCCACGGAGCGGTTGAAATAAAGAGCCTCGACACCGGCAAAGTCCTCAAGGTTAACGGACATCAACTCAAACCGTTCCTTGAGGGTTTCCAAAAAGAGAACGTTGAATGCATGGATCTCTTCGATCCAATCTATGAAGGATGAACAAAGCTACGGCGTCGTGCCACGACGTTAACTAAGGCGCTTCTTGGGAGGCAACCCAAGCAAAGGTACGCATTTTTTATTATTATTTATTTTTGTTTTCGAATGTCAACTTTTGGGAGAATGGGAGGAAATTCTCAAAAAGAAAATAAGGGGAAAATAACATTTTCAAGGCCTGGGGAAACCCCCGATCGGTCATCATCAGTTACCCGGTCGGATCCAGGCCGAAAGGAGGATTAAAATGGACCAAACAAAATTTCAGGCTAATATACCCGATCGAGTAACAGTCATACGCGGTCGGGTATAGAGTAAAAAAAGAAAAAGGAGGGATCGAGTACCTTATACTCGATCGGGTAATCAACCCCTGGAGCCAATTTGAAAAATCCGCAAAATACCCGATCGAGTAAATTTATATACTCGATCGAGTATATTTCCAAAAAATCCTACGGCGCCTAAAATCCGATCGAGTATACCCCATACTCGATCGGGTACACAAACCTGGAACCACTTTGTAAAAAAAAGAGGGTATACCCGATCGGGTATATTAATATACTCGATCGAGTATATTTACGGAAAATCCTACGGCGAGGAAAACTCGATCGAGTACGGGGTATACTCGATCGAGCCCGATCCCGGAACAAGAACAAAAGAAGGCATACCCGATCGAGTAATCGGGGTACCCGATCGGGTACACGAAGTTTAAACGTGAAACAGAAGCCGAAATCAGCCATTTCATCTTCCCCAAACCCCAAATTTCGAACCTTCTCTCCCAAATCCACCATTTTCACACCTTCAAACTCCCATATCTCCCTCAATACTCAACCAAATCTCTTCATACCACCACCAAAACACTCCCCTCACCCCCATCTACAACCTCATACCAATTAATCTCTCTCTCTCTCTCTCCATTTCCAAAAATCCGAAAACCTACCTCGAAAACCCCAAATCCGAACCCAAACTCCCAAGTTACTCAAAAATGGCACCAAAGAGGAACCAACCGGAAAGCTCTAGCTCAAGAGGACCTATCCGAGGCTATGAGGATGTGCAATTTGGCCCGGGGGATCATCGGAAGCGATTTGTGGCCATTCTAAAAAGGCAAGTCATCCCTTCTCGCTTTTTATGCCATGAAGCTCTTGATTCACTAGGTTTGTTGGATGGCATGAGAGAATTGTTTGATGAATTGCATATGGGCTTGCTTTTTAATGTGCAATATAATTGTAATGAAAGGGTCATCTATGAATTTTTGAGTTCGGCCAAGTTTGTGTTAGATGATGACCATTTCTATGATGATGCACTCTCGTTTCGGTTGATGAACACCGACTACACTATAACGAGACGTGATTTTGCCGAACACTTTGGGCTCCGATTTCCACATGAAAGGGAAATTCCGGATAACACTATGGATGCATATAATCTTTGGGGCAAAATGACCGGAGAACGGAATTTTAGCACGTCCCAACTTTACATAAGTCACGTGCAACATCCCCTTCTCCGGATTTTCCTCAAATTCTTGTGCAACTCTTTACTTGGCCGCCCCAACAACCATCACACTCGGATAGGGGATGTAGCCATTCTCACTCTTTCTCTTTTCCGCAATCCCGTTGAGTTTAACATTTGCAACTTGATTTGGGATCATCTACAAAAGGCTATCACCAAAGGGGGGAACATTGTTGTAGGGGGTGTTATCATGCATTTGGCTTCCAAATTTGGCTATGTGGATAATGCCACAATTTCTAGAGACTCATTGATGCATCTTGGATGGTTATCCAATGCACAATTGATCTCTTTGGGTAACAAAGACCACAATGGGAACCAACGGTATAGATGGCACATGAAGTACCCCGAACCGGTCAAATACTTCCCCCTCCCTTGCGATGAATTACCTAGACTTAGGTACAAGATGGAACCCGCCCACATTCCACATTACCTCCTGCCCAACAACATTCCACCTCACCTCCAAGCTCAAGCCGACCAAGCCGAACAACCCAATCCCCAACCGGAGCAACCCGAGCACCAAGAGGGATATGAACATGTCCAACATGATATCCCCGACCTCCCCCAAAACCCACCACCACAAGACTTCTTCCAACAACTCTTGGCGGGTCAACAATCCCTCTTAACCGGTTTCCAAACAATGAGCCTTGATTACACTAAAATGGGAGAGCAATTCACCCAACTTCAAGGAGAAATAGGCCATTACCGGAACGAGCAACAAGCAAGAGACCGGCAATTTGATGCTTACCGGGAGGAGCAACGGTTGGCTTTTCAAAGGATGGAGGAACAAAGGGCGGCCGACATGCAACGATACGAGGAAGACTACCGGAGGATGTATGGCCCGACATATTCTTACATGTCCCAACTTGGCGGGTTTGCATCCATGGCCTCACCACCACCGGCACCTTCTTGGTATAACCCCTCCGATTGGGGTAACTTTGGCGGCTCTAGTTCCGGCATGGGTGGTTATGATGGTGGGGACACCACTATGGGAGAAGGAGGCGGTGATGATATGCATGGGAGCGGCTTTGGAGGAGGATATTATGGTGGCGAGGGCGGGCACTAGGGATAGTGCCATGATTCAAGTGTGGGGGAGGAAGACCCTCTTTTGGTATGTACACTCCTTTGTTTTTACCTTATACTAAGCATTAATTTTCTTGTATTAGTTGCACACAAAAAAAAAAAAAAAAAAAGAGAAATAAAATGCTAGTTAGGTTGAAAACCCAAAAGGGCAATCTAAGCAACAAGGGCTTACAAAAAAATAATAATGAGTGAGTGGTAAGGAAAGGAAAAGAAAAGAGATGCTAGGATGAAAACCTGAAAAGGCTCCTAGGCAAAATGAGAGATATGAGAGAAAAATTTGTTTTATTTTGCAGGACACTATCTCTTGAAGAAGAAGAAGGAGGAGGAGGAGAAAAAATGAGAAAAAGAAGAAATAGGAAGCATAAAAGACCGTTAAACCCAAGGAAATGTTGTTTTGTAACTTCATTCACTATACTTGGTGGTTTTAGTTTCTTATTTCTTCCTATCTATGAACTCATGATCTTGTGATGAACACGATGTAAACATTTGGTTTTACTCGAGGTCGAGTAAAGAAACTAAGTGTGGGGGAGTTGACATTCATGTTATTTCCATGTTTATAATTGTGTTTTTGATTAGTTTTGAGTGATTGTTACTCTAGAAATTACACACTTTTGGTGTAATAGTTTAGTTTGTAAAATGTTTGTAAAATGTTTAGATTAGGTTTGTTCTGAGCTCAAACAGGTCCAAGACCACTCTAGAGATCATTGGTGAACATCACAAGTGGAAGAAAGGTGCAAAAATTCCAAAACAAAATGAAGATCCTGATTTTTGGTGTTGTACCCGGTCGAGTATACCCTATACTCGATCGAGTAAGTTGCTGAAAAATCAAATCGGATAAATCCGCAAACAAGGCAACATGCAGAGAATATTTTAACCACGATCGAGTGTCTATACCCGATCGGGTAACCGACATACCCGATCGGGTATGCCCATGTTTTTCCAGCTTCCGCGAAGCAACTGAAGGCCCGATCGAGTACCCAATATACCCGATCGGGTACATGACCCTGCAAGCCCAAAAAGCCTATAAATACACCCCATTTCCTCCACAATAGATCACCAATTCATATATACTTCTAAGCTCAGTTTAGTCAAGTCCTTTCTTTATATTTTTATCATGTTTAGTCTCCAAATGAGGAGCTAAACCCTTCCCTCTTGGTTTTGCTACTTTGAAGCTTAATGATTTGTAAGTTGTGAGTTATTTTCTTTAATCTTCTTCCTTGAATATTAATTACTTCCTATTCATATCCCATATTAATATATTGAGCATTACTTAAAGTATCAACTAGTCTTGTTCTATATATTAATTATTACTAGAATCAATCGGTTAATACCTTCGATGAACTGGATATACTCCTCGATTGAGTATTCGAGAGGAAGATAGTTAAAGATATAACCGGGATCGACGAACATTTCATTAAGTGGATAAAAGCAAAGCCAAGTCTTCTTCTCATTAATTAAACCACATAACTCGTTCATCTTCGGCGCCAAATTTGACGTGCACTTTGTCGTGAGGTGCACTCAAAATAAATACAATACAACTAATATACGTAGTATATTGAAGTAAGGTTCGTATCCGCAGGGAAAGGAATACTTCTCTTTTTTATAAACTAGTAAATATAAAGGGGGGGTCTTGATTGAATGATTTAATTAAAATTGAACACGAAGATGAACGAGTTATGTGGTTTAATTAATGAGAAGAAGACTTGGCTTTGCTTTTATCCACTTAATGAAATGTTCGTCGATCCCGGTTATATCTTTAACTATCTTCCTCTCGAATACTCAATCGAGGAGTATATCCAGTTCATCGAGGGTAGTTATTAATAACGAGATGCGTTCATTAATAAAACTTACTATCGAGTCAATATAGGACAAGCACCGTATATTAAATTGATAGTAGCAATAAACTTAAGATGAAAACGATTGAGATTGATAACCTCAACACAAGCGGTTTATTGGTTTAATCAATATAAATAATTCCCCTTAGATTATTAACCATGAGAAGCATGCATTAGCAATCCAAGTTTACTACCATTGAAAGAACCGAATTAATAACAAGCGTATTAACCGATTGATTCTAGTAATAATTAATATATAGAACAAGACTAGTTGATACTTTAAGTAATGCTCAATATATTAATATGGGATATGAATAGGAAGTAATTAATATTCAAGGAAGAAGATTAAAGAAAATAACTCACAACTTACAAATCATTAAGCTTCAAAGTAGCAAAACCAAGAGGGAAGGGTTTAGCTCCTCATTTGGAGACTAAACATGATAAAAATATAAAGAAAGGACTTGACTAAACTGAGCTTAGAAGTATATATGAATTGGTTATCTATTGTGGAGGAAATGGGGTGTATTTATAGGCTTTTTGGGCTTGCAGGGTCATGTACCCGATCGGGTATATTGGGTACTCGATCGGGCCTTCAGTTGCTTCGCGGAAGCTGGAAAAACATGGGCATACCCGATCGGGTATGTCGGTTACCCGATCGGGTATAGACACTCGATCGTGGTTAAAATCTTCTCTGCATGTTGCCTTGTTTGCGGATTTATCCGATTTGATTTTTCAGCAACTTACCCGATCGAGTATAGGGTATACTCGACCGGGTACAACACCAAAAATCAGGATCTTCATTTTGTTTTGGAATTTTTGCACCTTTCTTCCACTTGTGATGTTCACCAATGATCTCTAGAGTGGTCTTGGACCTGTTTGAGCTCAGAACAAACCTAATCTAAACAATTTACAAACATTTTACAAACTAAACTATTACACCAAAAGTGTGTAATTTCTAGAGTAACAATCACTCAAAACTAATCAAAAACACAATTATAAACATGGAAATAACATGAATGTCAGCTACGGTCTGACATTGGACCACACAAATTCATGTGAATTAGTTCTATGGGCTTGCTTGTGCTCACCAAATTCTTTGTTTTAAAGGATGAACGAGATTGTTTTCCGGTGGCACAAGCCGAGCAAACATGGTCAAGTGAAAATTTCATATCGGGTAGTCCAATAACTAAATCATTATTTTTAAGTTTATTTATTGATGAAAAACTAGCGTGTCCAAGCCTTTTATGCCATAGCAAAGGATGGTTATCAATAACGCTCAAACAAGTCATACTAATATTAGGCAATGAATCAAGATCTACTTTATATGTATTTTTGAGCCTCTTGCCTTCAAGTATAACTTGCTGTGATTCGTTATTAACAATGCGACAAACGTTATGATAAAAAACAACACTATTACCTCGATCGCAAAATTGAGAAATACTTAGTAAATTAAATTTCAAGCCTTTGACTAAAAATACATTATCAATAGCATGGCTAGGTGACTTTCCAACTTTCCCCACGGCTATGATCTCTCCTTTGTCGTTGTCTCCAAATGTCACCTTTCCACCGTTAAATGGCCGTAGTGAGAGGAATAAAGATTTGTCTCCCGTCATGTGCTTTAAACAACCACTGTCAAGGAACCAGTGATTGTTCCCCCTCACTCGGCGTTGTTCCAGGTTTAAGGTTTAGTGCGTGGAACCCAGACCTGCTTGGGTTCCATTTTGTATTTATTTGAGGAATATCTAACATAATCATAGCATCTATCTAGGGTCTCTTGCCGAGAGTGACATTGATACCGAAGATGACCGATTTTGCCAAAATGCATGCAAACTCGGTTATCATAAGTATCAACGTATTTAGGTTTCCATTTACCGTGAAAGCCTCTTGTTCTTTTGTGAAAAGTTCGGTTAGGCGTTTGTCCATAACCGTTTTTGTGCCTCTGAACCAGTCTATCGAACCAGTTTGGTCCAGTTCTAGGTGGCTGTTGATATGCTCTAGAACTGGGTTGTCCACGGGTTCTATTGCCCTTAAAGGGTTGGTTTTGAAAATTTGATTTTTGATTAGATTGAGAGTCCCTGGGAACATATCCGAGACCTGCAGTCTCGTTTTCTTTATATTGTGCCGAGAAGGACCAGTTCAAGAATGAGGTCTAGACCTGGTCTTGTTTGCTGCACTATAGGATTGATATTCCGGTCTATTTTTAAAATCAGTGCACTCGGCTACAAGATGATGAAGATGATCAATTAAACAACCAACGCTCGGAATTTTTGAGAGAAGTTTCTCATCATGATCAACTTGTTTGTTCATACTATCGAGCTTAAGGGAGCAAATGATTTGATCTTGTTCTAGAACCACTTCACTGTACTTAAGCTTTTCATCTATTAACTCTCCCACTTTTGTTTCAAGCCTTATCTTGGCTCTCGTGGTTTCCTCGAGTTTTGACTCAAGCTCAGTGACCCGTGATTTAAGATGATCATTTTCAGAAAGATTTTGATTAAGCTTAATAGTCAATCTTTAAAAAATTTCCGAGCTTTGATTTTGGGTAGAGAGTCAAACTTGGATAGGAAATTTTCAACATTTACCTCGAAGCTCTCTTGGTCACATTCCTCGTCAGAATGGGCCATAAGACATAGACCCGCATGATTGGAGTTCTTCTCACTCTCTTCTTCTTCGTCATCGGAAGAGTCTCCCCATGCTGCCATCATCGCCTTCTTGAGATCTCTATTGAAGCCTTTGTCTTCACTGAACCTCCGGTTGGAACTGGACTTGTTCTTGTCGTAGGTTTTCTCATTTTTCTTTTGTGGGCAGTCCTTAGCCCTGTGCTCATAGGAACCACAAACAAAACATCCTTGGTTATTAAAGGATTGAGTATTCCTTTTACCTTGTTTGGTAAGGTTGTTCTTGAACTTTCGGTACATCCTCCCAAATTGTTTTGCAAACATGCTCATCTCATCATCCGATTCACTTTCGGATTCTTCTTCTTCTTCTCGAGCCTTTAGAGCTATTCCTCTCTCTCGTCTAGCATTCTCGGCATCTTGTTCTTCTTGAAGACCCAGTTCATATGTTAAGAGTGATCCGGTCAAGTCTTCAAGCGTCATGGTGGATAGATCTTTTGCTTCTTCAATGGCCGTGGTCTTAGGCTTCCATACCGGGGGCAAGCTTCTTAAGATCTTTCTCACTTGATCTTCCACTGTAATCTCTCTTCCAAGGGCTGAAAGCTCATTGATGATATTAGTAAAACGTGTAATCATATCCTTAATTGACTCTTTTGGCTTCATTATGAATAATTCGTAATTACGCATGAATATGTCAATCTTAGATTTTTTTACACGAGAAGTTCCTTCATGAGTAACCTCGAGCAGATCCCACATTTGTTTTGCAGTCTTGCATCCTAGAACCCGGTTGTGTTCAGCAGGACCAAGACCGCAAATTAAGTATTTAAGGGCTTGGGCATTATGCTCGAGTTTCTCATAATCATCAGAAGTATATTCAGCTTTAGGTTTAGGAACAACATTACCTTCGGAGTTTCTCTTTGTTATGACATTGTCGCCACTTTCTATTACGTTCCATACCTGATAATTATCAGCCTTGATAAAGTTTTCCATCCGACTCTTCCAAAATTGATAGTATTTGCCATTGAACAATGGTGGTCGTTGAGTCGAGTACCCTTCTTCCAATCGGTCAACCCTATTCATTTTGCCGGATCTCTTTCCAAGGTATTAGCCTTTATGTGGTGAAGATCGGCTCTGATACCAATTGATGAAAACGGTTAGCAACACAAGAGGGGGGGGGGGGGTGAATTGTGTTTCTGTGGAACTGTGGCAGTTTTTCGCCAAGTTCTAGTGTGGGGTAAAGGGAATTGCGAAATAGTAAAGTGCACAAGTATTTAACGAGGAAAAATCCCTTGGCTCAAAAGGGATTAAAAAACCTCGACCTCCCTCGGAGGAATTTAAACAACTTCACTAAACAAGCCTTGAAAAGGTTACAAGAGTGATTCTCCTAATCTACCCTTGAGCCTCCCCAACTCTATCCTCTCTAGGAAGAATTATGCATCTCTACCTTTTGGGTAGAGTGTCTCTCGGCTTTATCACAAAGCTCTCACACACACACTTCTCCCAACCCGAGGCAGCTACACTTAGCTAAGCCTCAATATCCCAAGTACAATATGATGAACAAAAGAAACTCTCTCTAGAACTCCGTGTAGGCAGTTTCAGGCGCTATGGACTTGATCTTTTCTCTTGAGTGATTCTCCTTAGTAATTTTCTCGGTCAAGCCCACACTTCGAATCACCTTTAGTCCGGAATATATAGCTCCTTTTGAGACAACCGTTGGCTCCTCTTTCCTTAGTTGGTTGCTTGATTATTTAATGCACTTCCCTTGATAATTCTTGAATTTCTTTCCTTCCAATGGATCTTTCCAACTTGGTCTCAATCAAGAGTAGATTTGCTCATTATATACTAATTATCATATAAGGAAGAAAAACAACGGTCATTTTAAAAGATTATTATCACCAAATACGAAAGTAATTTACCAAAGGAAGCTTTTGGTCAACATTTCGTAAAGGCTAAAGGGTCAAATAGGCCCCTGTACCTGTTTGGAATGCTCAATTCGCACCCTGAACTAAAAAAAGCTCCAATTCACTCCCTGAACTGAACAAAAAAGTTCAAATCCAACTTTTTGCAGGTTAACTTCCGGTCATCGCCATGTCAGCCGGTTAGATGCCAGCTGTGCATCCCACGTGGAAATCTAAGGGGTCAAATAGACCCCTGAACCCGACAAAGTTGTTCAATTTGCCCCCCCAACCGTAAAAAAGTGTCCAAATTGCTATTAAAAATATAAAATTAAAAAAATTTGAAAATATAAATATAAAATGATATACAAGTTCATAATATAAAATATAGATGTCTATTTAAAATAGGAAAAATAACTTTAAATAATACAAACTATCATCCATGAACCAATAATAATACAAACTTCGAAAATGACTTTTAATAATACCAACTATTTGAATGTCAAATGATATGGACTCATTTTTTTGACAAAAAAACGATCATTTAAGACATCAAAAGCTAATGTCAAGCCATCAAATAAATGATATTTGGAAATATGTTCACTAATTAGATATTTTCATACAAGTTTTTGATGAGTTAAATAGTTGAATTTTTAGTAAAAATATGCTCTATATCACTTTTGGTCTATATTTATATAGTTGGTATTATTAAAACTTATTTTCAAAGTACGTATTATTTTTGGTTCACGAAAGATAGTTTGTATTATTTAAAGTTATTTTCCCTTTAAAATATAATAAGACGATTTTTATATTTTAGGGTAAATTAAATATATATAAACATAATGAAGGTACTTATTTTTAAATACGTAATATCAAAATGTAGTATTCCGTAGCTATTTACATATTATAATTTTTTTATAGTATAAATTTTTTATGTTGCATATAATTAGTATGAAGTATAGTACGTAGTATATAATTCTAGAATAGAATAATACGAAATATATATACATATATGCATGTGTGTGTGTAATTTTACATATAAATCTAAAACATATTAAAAATATGAAAATAGTTTTAATGAATTTCTTTTAGTTTATTTTATATGAATTTACTGTAAATATAAATATATCCTTATTTTTGCGGTAAATTCACATAAAACAAAACAAAACAAATTCATTAAAAATATTTTGATATTTTAAATCCATTTAAAAAAATCAACCATACATTTTTTTACAAATTAATATTAAGTTTTGTATTTTGCGTACTATTTTTCCTATATATATATATAATATATATATATATATATATATATATATATATATATATATAATTTACCTAAAATATAAAAAATTTATTTTCATATTATAAATAGACTTACATATTTTATACTATGAACTTGTATATTATTTGTATTTTTATTTTCTATTTTTAATTTTTTATTTTTTAATGGCAATTTGGACACTTTTTAACAATTGAGGGGGTAAATTGAACAACTTTGTCGGGTTCAGGGGTCTATTTGACCCCTTAGATTTCCACGTGGGATGTACGGTTGGCATCTAACCGGCTGACGTGGCGAGGACCGGAAATTAACCTGCAAAAAGTGGGATTTGAACTTTTTTGTTGAGTTCAGGGGGTGAATTGAAGCTTTTTTGAGTTCAGGGTGCGAATTGAGCATTCCGAACAGGTACAGGGGTCAATGTGACCCTTTAGCCTTTTGTAAATGGAAGCTTTAATAACAATTTCCTTCCTTCTTCGGAGTGGATTCAATCATTTGAAAAATCTTTCCATTAGTGATATCATTTCTAAAGTCAAGTCATGCTACGGATACTACAAATCCCAAAAGATAATAATTTCATGCAGGCCATATTCGAATAACGTTACATAACATAGAATTCAAATAATCATTCAAATAAAGCCTCAAATAGAACCAAGAGAGGTTCTAGTCCTAGTTTCTGCATGATTAGTCACATATATTTAAAGATCAGGTCTATCTTCTGTTCCTGCATGGTTAGTCATCAACAAAACAACATGAATTCCTTGCGTATAGTCAACTATGAATTACTTGTATCAATGTCATCACTATACGGTGAACTAAACACGTAAAATTCCAACCAAGACGTATAATTTTTTGGCCAGTAATTGAAATAGTATGAAGTATTACCGATTGAAACATTTAAATATAATTTGTTTCATACCGATTTGTTTCATTTAAATTAAGTGTTAAGACGAGGGTTCTATTCTGAAAGGTCAACCTGATAGGAGGAATAACACAAAACTTTATACTATCCTCCCTATCACATTAGTTGCAACATTGCAAATTATACACTATTCATGTACTTTACTTTGACTACATTTTATTTATTAATGTATGTGAATTATTATTTTTTTTAAAAATATTGTTCAATTCGTCTCATTAAAAAGTTTCATAATCTGATTTTTAATTATTTTTTACTAATACAAAATTAATCATAATGACGGTAAAAGTTGTGCATTGGCAAACGTGAAAAAGTGAATGTTGCAACTAAAAAAGAACAGAAGAAGTATAATGTTTTGTTGTTTTAAGTTTTTCAGTATCGGACAAATACTTTATCATTAAGAGCCCGTTTGGTGAGTCTGTTTTTCAGCTTAGCAAACTTATCAGCCAACTTTTTCACCAAACACATAACTCTTGATTTCATGCGCTGAATTGTGTGATAATAAGAAGAAAAAGTAAAGTTGAAGTTACTTTTGTAACTGTATTGGCTGAAATTACTGTAGAGAATCATTTTAGCTGTTTTTTCATATAATTTTTTCTTTATTTTATTAATAAAATATATTTAAAATATAAATTTTTCATAAATCAACATAATCAACCAATATAGCTAATTTTAGTGTTACCAAACAGGCTCGATCTAAGAGTCAAGGTATCAAAATAGAATAATACCAATAATTAGAATACATCCATTTTAAACTATGAAAGGCTTGTGGGGGTGATGCCACATGCTGGGCATTAAGGAAGTGAAGAATAGGATGCTGCTTGCTTTACTGCTGACCAATAGTGGAAATCAGACTCAGCTTTCGACTGAGAATAAATAATTGAAGGAAGCAGCAGTACGTACAAGTTGGCCCAGTTTTTATGTCTGCGTTAATAAAACTGTGACGCTTACCTAACAACTATGTCGGGCAATTTAATAGTATTCCATGCACTTTTTTTAGAGTTGGGAATGGACACAAATGATGATGCAGAATTGCAGATTAGACTCAAAAGAGTGGGTTGTGACCACGCCATTTTGTAGTGATTAGTGAAGCATGAATTTGTGCAATATATGTGGGACTCGTGTCAAAGATAAACTGGCCAGGCAGCTGCAAATTTTAATTTTTCCTACTTCCTAGCTAGGATCAATAAGTTAAACTGTCTATTACTATTACAGATTTACAGTACAGGTAATAAAAATACCCCTACTTTTTAAATACTTCAAAAAATTAAATGTATCACGCTTTGATCATTTGTAGTGGTGGACAATTTTTGAATATCTTTCTAAACCTATTATAATACTATCCTCCATCTCTTTTTAATCGCAACATGTTGAATTTTACACTATTCACATATTCTACTTTGACTACATTTTATATTATTATTTTATGAAAATTATTTTTTAAAAAAAATATTGTTCAATTCATCTCATTACAAATTTTCAAAATCAAATTTTTAAATATTTTTTTACAAATAGAGAGTACGATATAATTACGGCCAAAGACATGCGTTGGCAAATGTGAAATGTTGACCGTTGCAACTAAAAAAGAACGGAAGAAGTAATATCTGCTTATAATAATACCAACTTGGGTGAACAAATAGTTATGATGAGTCAAAAATGTGGTAAACGGAAATTTTGAATCCTATTTTAGTATTTTATTACGGAGGCATTTTGAGCGGGAAAATGGAAAGTGAGAGTGTGAGGGAAGAGTCTTTATTTGATGGGCGGATCAAGTCCTATTGGTGTCAACATGATTTCATCTCGCCCTAGCAAGTTTTTTTTTTTTGTGTAAAAAAGGGTTATTGTAAAGGTTGAGATGTGTTTGGCATTGTTTGAACGGGAAAATGATCCAACCTTCCAAATAAAAATCCAACGTTAAAATAATACTAGGTACTAGTATACTATAATTTATTTTCTCTTTATTTTTGTTTTTGAAAAATATAAAAATAAATCTCTTTTATGTAAGGAAAAGATGATTGTTCGATTTTGTCCCTCTAGTATTCTAGTAATTTATCAATTTTAGTAATCAATTGAACACTTTAATGGTTAATGGGATGATGAAAATAGATAGAGGCGCCAAGAATGGATTTAGGGGGGGCGCGGGGGCGACCGCCCCCCTTGGATTTTCAAAATTTTTTACCATTTATGTAATATTTTCATAGAACTTTCATAATTTAATTAGATTCGCCCCCCTTAGCTTTTAATTTTCAAAATTAATATATAGTCTTACATTATGTAATACTTAATTGGAGATTTGAAAGAAGTAACATCTAAAATAATTTACATAACTTAAACAAATAAACAATAGAATAACTCGTTGTTTAAGATTTGGGATACTTATTATATAAAAATTCATAGTTTTGTAATGTTTAATTATCTTTATTAGATAACAAGTACTGGATTTTGTAAAATATATATCAAATGATATTAAATACCAGACACACTAATTACACAGTATTTAGATCACGTGAAATGATCCAAAATATAAATGTTTATTGAAATTAAAGTACATAATTTGTTTACTTCTTGCTTTCTAAAAAATAATTTATTGCATAGATAATAAACTTTAAATTATTATAGCATTAATACAAATATTAAAATATAATATGTACCATATATATAATATGTGGTGCATATTATCTAAAAATAATAATCCCACAAATATTACTATTGTAATATTAAGAAAACTTCTCATGAGTCATGACTCACGAACACCCTCCTTGGTAGACAAAAATTACAATTCAATAACCGATTCATGAGGTTAAACAATGTAGAAGTTATTTAAAATGTATTGGTTGATGTCTTTGTCATTGTCTAAACTTAGAATGTAATAGATTTAAATATCGTTGGGAATGTTTATGTATTAATGTCATTTTTTGAATTAAAATAGCCGCATAGCCCTACAACCATTGTTCTAAAAATCGGCCTAGGCGGACCGATTAATCGGCCTAGGCGGCCTAGTCGGCCCTAACCGTAGAGGCCGAATTGGCCTAGTCGGCCAAAAAATCGCCCTAGTCGGCCTAAAAATCGGCCTAGTCGGCCGCCTAGGCGCTAGGCGCCCCTCAACCGCCCGACTAGCGCCTAGCGAGTTTTAGAACAATGCCTACAACACCGAAAAAATTCGCCCCACTACACTATGGAAAACAAATTCGCGCCGCTACATTAAGGAAAAAAATTTCGCCATCTACACTAACGAAAAATTTCGCCCCCCTTGAGTCAATTTCCTGGATCCGTCCCTGGATAGAGCATCTTACTGTAATGGTTATTTATTACTACCTCCGTCCCAGGGACAAGTTCCCATTTTCCTTTATTGGCAGTCCCAACAAAAAGTTCCCATTTCCCTAAATGGAAACTTATCCTACATCAAAACAGTGTCAAACAGTGCAAAACAGTGTCAAATAGTGTCGAAACAGTGCCAAACAGTGTCGAAACAGTGCTAAACAGTAAAATTTACCCCTAAGTAACTTTATTTCCTTAATATGTGTGAAAGTCAACCCGGGAACTTCTCCCTGGGACGGAGGGAGTATATACTCCGTATAATATATTCACCTCATATTATTGGATGTAATTAATAGGAAACAAATGTATGTATTAATTACGTCAACCTCAAGACTCAAGTCCTCAACAATATGCTGCAAAATAATGACATGTTTATATATACACTACTAAAAAACATGTAATTGATAGAGATTTTTTGCAAGGATTGGCATCACAGAGGATATGACAGAGATGCGTCAAATCTGTATCATAAACATTTTGGCACGAGCTATTTGACTTGAAATCATCGATCAATCTGTGTCAAATCTGTGTCAATTGTTTTGTAGTGATACATTTGGATGGCAAATTATACCGTGGGATCGGTGCACCGTGCGCACGGTGTACAGATCCCAATACGGTATCGTTTTGCCACTAAAACAAGCACCACAAAACATCATTCCCTATTTCCGTTTCATCACAAGCAGCGCAAACCATCATCCCAGTACAACCCACTTCTCCTTCCCCCAATTGAGTTCATTATTATGCTTTGGGTGTATCTTTTCACGGATGTGAGGATCAATTTATACGGAGATGGCAAACGTTTTCTTTCTGGGGATCAATTTGGATGCTTTGACCTTTGGGTATATCAGTTACAGGGTAAACAACGTAATATTGGAGCAAATTAATCCAATTGCTGTTGGCTTTGGGTATATATATTGGACCAAATTAATCAGCAGATAGCAAACGTTTATTCATAGTATAGAGTTACATTTCACATTAATTGAAGTTACATTTCGGTTTGGCTAAAGTTACATTTTGTAACATGTGATTTACATTTCAATTTTCCTTAATAAGTTACATCTTGCTTACATGTGATTTACATTTACAATAATACGACTTACATCACAAAACAATACGAGTTACACAACAAAACAAACCTTTGCTATTCAAATATAAATGAATTTTTAAAATCATGTTTAATGGTCCTGATATTAAAAAACATATACATACATTATTTATGTAAAATAATTGGACAACTAAACTCTTTATTCATTATGAAGAATTTTTTTTGTGAAAAAAAAATGATTCCTTAAACATTTTATGATATTAATATTAGAAATAAAACATATTCACTATTTAGGTAAAGTAATTAAGAAATTAGACTCTTTTATTTTTAACATTCAAATCAATGTTTTAGACAAGTTACATTTTGATTTGTCTGCATTTACATTTCTTACCAGCGTGGGTTACATTTCTTTACACACGAATTACATTATTTTGCTACAGGACAATGAAAAAAAAAAAAAAGTTAATGTTCACACAGGTGAAAAGTAACGCGCGTTTTTGCCTGTGCATGCTCACGGTGGGCCGGTTGCACCATATACGAACTCCATTTGGAGACGTGTTTGTTATTGTTGCTATATATTTTCCGAAAGCTTTGCCGGCTCACTCTTCCAAACTATACCCACACACAAAGAATAGAATAAATATATATTGCGAATCATATATACGCAAACATACAAACCTCCAACACAACTTGAGCAAAGGGACACAATATTAGGGACATTAGCAGCAGAATATAAGTAAGCAAGGAGTATAAATACGATAGTAGATGATTTCATTGCTTACGTCCATTAGGTGGAGCCATTGCCACTAATTAAAATCCCTTCATGAGTCATGATGATAAGCAATATAACGGGCAATGTTAGCAAATATTAATCTTCAACGTACTAATAATGGCATCATATTTTGTAAACTATTAGGTGATGAAGTTGATTATATGACATGTTTTTGTGCAGAATAATTGAGGAAGAAATATTATTAATTTCGATTATTTATCTTCAAAATGCGAATTCGACTTACTTGTCAAACTAGAAGTGGATAGATGAATGTAGATCATATGATGCACTATTTATAGATGATAATTGATTAGCATTTATATAATTTAAAAAGTTTTAAGATTATTCATAAAAATAATGTGACATTTACTTAGAAGTGATTACCACCGCAAATGTGATTATTTGAGAAGGTGCAATTGTAATAATAATAATAATGATAATCATAATAGAAGACCCTATTGGCCTATTTGTGCAATGCTCTAGAAGTCTCCACTAAACTAGATTATATGTCTTACTCAAGTCAATTTTGAGTGTTGCTAGACCTTCCACCCGTTTGTATTTTTTAATGCAATAGGTGCATGCTCTCAAAGGAGAAGATGACATTGTTAGTAATCATTGTGTCTAGTTCCTAATACAAAGTTTAGCACGATCTTTTGAAAGAGTGTTGCAAGAACCATCGTGAATAGTATTTGCTTGAAAATTATGTATTCATTTGTGTCTTCTGGGAGAGTATTTACTCTACTGTTACAGTTTGGAGTTCTATATCTAATAGGAAAAGTTGAGGTCCCTGCTTCAATCTGATCGACATATAATTTAACAGGGACATATGTTTCCACCATTATCCGAGTAAAATTATGTTAAAAAAATGGTGAAATAATTTGCTGAAAGTTTTAGTTCATGTGGAATGATCCCAACATGTACTTCCTAAAGGCTAAAGCACGTGTATTAATGCTAGATAATCAAAACACAGATAATACTGCTAGATGCACATATGCAGAAAGCAGAGCCTGTGTTTAAATATATGCATAATTTACAACAATTCAGCCATTACAGACACCACATTCCTTATCTCTGTTCCTAATAAGGAGTATAAGATTACAGTAGCATTGGGTCAAGCCAAAGATTGATGATCTCATCTACAGATCTTCAATCCCAACACCATATTCACAAGAGGAGAAATAAAGTAGAAACATTAGTTACTCGGAATAGATCATCCTTCAGTTTCTGGTTTTCTAGCCTTAAGACTAAGGGTAATACTGGGGTGCAGCTGATGGCATGTGAAAGGGCAAAACCTGGGTACCAAAGTAAGACCCATGCGTGGATGCATCTCTTTGCGCTCTGTTCATCCCATACGACTCTATTCCATATGTGGGTGAGATGAAAGTGTTTCCCTGAGCATTTTGTGCATGAAAGAGCAATGTGGAATTCTGGTGTTGAGTAGCCATGATTGGCTGGTATGTTGAACCATGATGGTTCTTGGTATCAGCCGAGGACGTAGCGGGTGGAGGATTTTCGTTAAGAGTAACCATGGTTATGTCATGAATGCTGGCTCTCCTTTTGTCTTTCCCACCAGAAATCTGGCGAATGAAATACTTCTGGGCATGGCTGGCGACTTGGGTTGGCGTTCTGGTGATGACGAAGTTGCGAGCAATGTTTCTCCAGTCTCCTTTCCCATACTTCTTCAGTCCCAGCAAGAACAACCTGTGAGGCATATTATCAAACACCTTGTCAGCATCCATTCATTCACTCAAAATTCAAAAAAAAAACAAGACTAGGAACCATTCTATTGTTACCCACTTGTGTTCTTCCTCGGTCCAGGGTATACCCTTCTTCCGTTCATGCTCCGGCTGCCTGCTAGACATGGATCTCTTCCCACTGGCGGCAGCAAGACACTGTTTCTCAAAAAATGTAAGAGGTGAAGAAGTGGTTGGACTGGATGTGTTATCATAAGCCGGAAATGGAATCAAGTCCATATACCCGGCCTCTATGCTACTGATATCATCCTCCAATTCTTTGTACTGCCTCATGACATCCAACACCGTCTTTCCCGGGACCATAGCGGCCACCTTCCGCCACCGGTCCGGCGTGTCCTTGTCGTACAGAGCAAGAGCGTTCTCGAAGGCCTTGTTCTCAGCAGCGGTCCATGTGCTGCTTTCTTCAGACAACCATATTGAACTTGATATATATGAAGAAGGAGACGTCGCCGGCGATAGAATCTCCATCTCAGGCCCCAAAAGAAACAAGAGGAAATGTTACCTATATTCTCTTACGTTGAGAGGCGAGAATTTATGGAGATCGTGGGGTGGTTTAACAATGGCAATTTCAGCGTTAAATCGTGAACACACTCGTTTAAAGGAATCAGAACCCTATCTTTTACTATAGTCTTTAGCGGCCGTCACCACTTCCACCATCGAATAATCTAAGAGAAGACCTAACTTTTCAAAATCGAAGACAATTGGGGCAGAACATCTTAAATGACGCAATTGACAAGCAGACAAAAGTTATATAAACATATACTGATGATCTCTGCCAAGATCCGAATCATTCAAAACTCTTCGAGAAAAACTAACACACTCCTACTGGATATTTCAATTTCAGCTCCTGCTGAGAAATTTTCAGCCTGAAAGAAACTCCAGATTGCCGAGAAGATGGGAGATGTCAGAAGAAAGGGCTAAAAACAGGCGATTAATCACTGAAACATGGACAGGTATTAATCAGGAAAGGTTTCTGTTTCCTCCCATCCCATTCAAATCTCGAGATTGAGATTGTGGGTGTGATGAAGTGAAAACAAGTACAGGATATTTAAATGCAACAGATAGTTTTGGAATAGGACGGAGAGAATGATGAGAAAGAAGCTTGGGATTGGGGTTTTCTCACTTTCTTCTGTAAAGAGAAAGCAGGCCAAGCTTCTACTACTGCTTTTTTGCTTTTTCAATGATGTTGCAGCAACAAATCAAATACGCGCAATAAGTAATTACACCAATAAAAAGTGCAAAGCTGGTTGGTGTACGCAAATACTTCTATTTTGTGTACATAATAATTGTCACGGTGCACAAACATATGAAAAACTATAAGTAATGAAGTACAAACATTCATATTTGCTTCAAAGTACATTGAGAGTCACTCGTCACCCACTTGAAAAACGAATGTTTGCTTCAAGGGAATGGCATAGTGCAAACCAATGTTTGTGTGCATAGAAATACATGTCTACGACCAAAATGTGGATTTTCATACTGATTTTATCACAGACAATAGCTGTGCTCCTCACATACTCCCTCGAATAATGACGCAATTGACAAGCAGACAAAAGTTCTATAAACATATACTGATGATCTAACTTTAAATGGAAATGACCAATCTTTTTGGGATATCTAAAAAGGAAATTGTGTGGATTAAAGGTTGGCTAAAGTTGACCACATATTCCCGAAAAAATTGGCTAAAGTTGACTTTCACGTGGATTAATAAAGTAAAAACTGTGTGATTGAAATTTGTGCAGAGGTGAGAGAATTAATTTTAGCTACATATTCCTTACTTTAAATGGAAATGACCAATCTTTTTGGGACATCTAAAAAATGAAATTTTGCCAACCTTTTCGGGACAGAGGGAGTATAATGTTTGTCTTTTTGATCAATTTTAGCTTTTTGTATTCAAATAAAACTTATCACACTGACAATAGTTGTGTTGCTCAGAGACAACAGTTGTGTTTGCGATCAATTGTAGTTGTTTGTGTGAAAATGTGTAAGTGTTTACGCGCATGGAAACGAATGATGCACTTGTATGTGTGGCCAATTTAAATATTATTTGAATAAAAATCAAAAGATTATATAAAAGGTATGGAAAGAGAAAAATATAGATGATTTTCTCCAAATAATGGAAAACTTTGAAAATGAAAAAGTAGAGAGCAAGAGAATGGAGAAGAAAAAGAGAGGATGGAGAATAGAAGAGGATCCAATCTATGGTCGGATAGCCGAACAAGAATGGGTGGATAGCAAGAGGAGAGAGGGAGGGGGAGAATGCACAGGAGAAAGAACGGCCATGGAGTTTGTATGTGGATGGCGCGCGGCAGAGGTTGATGAAGTTGGAACTCGTTTGCTATGAAGGGTGAGGTAAAACAAGAAAGAAGGGTAGGAGAAGGTTTGCTGTGAATGGGGTGTGTGGATGGAAGAAGAAAGAAAGGGGGAGAAAGTTTGAAAGAAGAGAGAAGAAATAGGAGAAAAAGATTAAAGAAGGAAAAAGAAAATAGGAAAAAATAAAGATAGCAATGTGGGATGTCATGTGTGCTTATTGAATTAGTAATTGGTTCATCACAGGGTAAAATGTTTTTTCAAGATTGAGGTGCTTGATTGGGGGTAGCTATAACATATGAGAGTTTAATTAATACAAAGGCTTATTTGACAATCTTTGCGAGGATACATAATACAAAAATAGAAAAATTTGAAGTGGGGCATAAACCCCATTGGACCTTTTACGTATCCACCTGGGAGGCTGCTTTGTAATGGTTTAACTATCTTCACCTCACCTAATGGAAACAACAACAACAGTAAGAGCATACAAATGTTGAAACTCTTGGGATGTCATCCAGAGGGAATCGCCTAGTGGGATGACTAATGAAGCAAAACCCATGACTGGGAAGTCTCCATGCATAACCGAGGTACTTAGAGATGGGAAGAAGTAAGAGACTAATGTCATATGTTGAACAACGCTGCCAACCAGCTCCGCCATCTGCTCTAGGAACATGTGGACCCTCTTTATTTATTTAACTCGAAGTATGTCTTATTAGTCATGTATAAGGCTCTTTCTATTAGGTATTAAGGTGTTCCAATAGAAAATGAGATTAGCAGGTAGCGACTAGCAGGAACGTATCTGTGAAATCTTCCTCTTAAGGAATAGGAGGTGACACAAACTACAAGTGAAACAATTGTTTCGATTTGACTTGGTTCCAGAATCGATTGTTCCAGAAAAAAAAAACTACTAGAGGAAGATATTATCTTTAAGATCCTCCTTTTAAGGCTTTGCATTTACAATTTTCTCGTGTAACTTCTAACATATTCCATATGGAACACTCTCATTGGGGAGGATAAGCTACTCCAATTGTATGGTTAGGGGAAGAAAGTGTTAGACATGAGTGTTCATGGAGTTTGTCGAATAAATATCTCTCATCTACGCTACCAGAAAAGAGTCTGATTAAATTGCTACTTTGACACATGTCAATGCATCCAGAAACACAATTTTGGTTTATGGATGGGGTTGGCCTTTTGGAGGTTTACCCTAATAAAGACGCTAGAATTTAAAACTCTGACACATTTAAATGCATTCCAGAAACACAATTTTGGTTTATGGATGGTTGGCCCTTTGGAGGTTTACCCTAATAAAGACGTAAGGATTTAAAACTTTCGACTCTCTTATAGCTTTCTGTTGCTTTCTTTCTTGATTGTTGAGGAACTACTCACTCTCTACCAATTTGTGGGTCTTAAATCATTTTTCAATATTGAATGAATCATTTTGTTCGTGCTACTACATGTCAGGTAGATGTTGAATCTTCATACTAATATTTGAACATATTTCATGACATTTATGCATATAAGTCTCTTAGCACCAATATAAGTAAAAGTGGGTTGATATTGTCTTAAGGATGTTATTTTTTAATGATTGACTTGTGATCTCTATACTAATGGTAACCACATACCCATTTTTTTGAGTTCATCAACACATTCAAGCTCCTTGCCACGGGGGCTTTGGTAGGAAATAAAAAATGAGAGCTTAATCTCTTATGGAGGCTTTTGGTGTTGTTGAGGAGGCTTTTGTGGTATGTTTGAACTCATGGCTATTGAAGAGGTTTTGGCGTTGTTGACATGATTGTTGATGAGGCTTTGGTGGTGCTGCCATATCAAATGACCGTTAGTGAGATGAGGTTGAATTCTGAAATGGGGTTCTCGTGCGGTTGAACTCCGCTACTGAGAAAATTATGTGTGGGATGAAGTCAGAAGCTATTGCACTGTGTTTTGAAGTTAATGGTAATTAAGGGATTAGCCTTATACAATTTATAGACTCCTCTTCAGTCAAAATAGAGAGCTCAGTATCTTATGGAGGCTTTTGGTGTTGTTGAGGAGTCTTCTGTGGTGTGTTTGAACTCATGGCTATTGAGAAGGTTTTGGTGATGTTGAAATGACTGTTGATGAGGCTTTGGTGCTGCTGCACTCTGCAATTGTTGTTAGTGAGATGGGGTTCAATTCTGAAATGGGGTTTTCGTGCGGTTGAACCTTGCTACTGAGAAAATCACGTGTGGGAAGAAGCCAAAAGAAATTCCAGAGCGTTTTGAAGCTAATGGGAATTCAGGGATTAACCTTATACCATTTAAAGACTTATCTTCAATCAAACGTGAGAGCTCAATCTCTTACAAAGGCTTTTGGTGCTGTTGAGGAGGCTTATGTGGTGTGTTTGAACTCATGGTTGTTGAGGGTGTTTGGTGCCATTGAAATGGCTATTATTTGGTGTTGTTGCGCTCTAAAATGGCTGTTAATGAGATGGAGTTGAATTCTAAAATGGGGTTCTCGAGGTGTTGAACTCGACTACTGAGAAAAAGTATGTGTGGGTAGAAGCCAGAAGTCATTCCAGAGTGTTTTGAAGCTAATGGGAATTCAAGTATTAACCTTATACCATTTAAAGACTCATCTTCAGGGTGATTTAGAGGCAATTGCAATAAGTTGTGCTGAAGTTGCACCCATTTTTTGAGTTCATCAACGCATTCAAGCTCCTTGCAAAAGAGACTTTGGTAGGAAAAAACCACTCCAGAGTGTTTTGAAGCAAATGGGAATTCACGGATTAGCCTTATACTATTTAAAGACTCATCTTTGGGGTTATTTAAAGGCATTTGCAAGAAGTTGTGTTGAAGCTGCACCCATTTTTTGAGTTCATCAACACATTCAAGCTTCTTGTAACACAGGCTTTGGTAGGAAATCAAAAGTGAGAGCTCAATCTCTTATGGAGGCTTTTGGTGCTGTTGAGGAAGGTTTGTGTGGTGTGTTTAAAGTCATGGTTGTTGAGGAAGTTTTGGCACCGTTGAAATGGATGTTGATGAGGCTTTGGTGGTGTTGCGCTCTGAAATGACTGTTATGAGATGATGTTGAATTCTAAAATGGGGTTCTCGTGCGGTTGAACTCGGCTACTAAGAAATTTACTTGTGGGAAGAAGCCAGAAGCCACTCCAAAGTGTTTTAAAGTTAATGAGAATTAAGGGACTAGTTGTAACACCCCCAAATTTCCCACCCAAAAATACATTTAAATAATGATTTATCAGAATTATGCAGCGGAAAATTCAAAGGGAAACTGGGGCGTTACCGCCACACTCGGCTCTCACATAACCGGGTGCACAGGCTATCCACCACCAACAAATTAAAATTTTCCATATTTAATTGTCCAACTACAATTCTTTAAAATTAAGACTAAAATAAATTACTCAATCACTTTAATCTATGTGTTCTAGCGGAAGCTCTCGAAATCAACTTCAATATGATCCTCAATTCCTGCACAAATAAAGTACAGAAAGAAAAACACAAAGACACAAAAATTAGCTGGAAATGCTAAGTAAGGCCCACCCAACCCTGTAAAATAATCATGTTTGATACATATATATCATTGTGTGAAAACATTTGGGAGGAAACCTTTTGAAACACTTTATACAAATTCTCATCACAAAATCACATGTAAAATAATAATATTCCAAATATAGATACAAATTTCCAAATCATAATAATTCTAAAATGTCAATGTACATAAACCACCAAAATTCTCGTAAATATTCCAAAACATAAATCATATGTAAAACTCCAAATATATCTACCTCAAAATACTTCCAAATACTCATAATCAATATTCAACGTAATCATATCAAACCAAATCCAAAAGTATTACTTTGGAAATCTACGAATAATTTAATAATCTCAACCACATCAAATTCAACCCAATCCAAACAAATATAATTCACTCAAATAATCCAATATAATGTAATTCCATTCACCTCAATCAAGTCCAACCAAATAATCCAAATCACCTCAATACCAATGGAATCCAAGTCCAATTAAATCCAAATATAATCCAATCATCCAAACTCAATCAAATCCAATGGAAGCCGAACTCCTACCTTAAGTGTGCACACCCCCTAAAAGAGATTCCAAGCTCTCCGGGTAGTAAAAAGTCCGAGTAGTCGGGATTTTTCTACCGACTACTACAATTAAGCTGGGATGCTCCGCTTTTGGGAGATCCCTGGTGGAATTAGACTTATAGTCATTACCACTCACCAAATCCACATTTCTCCGGGTACTTACAAAATCATAATTCAACCTCAAAGTTCAAGTATCATAACCTCAATCAAAATGGATATGAAATCCGAATTTCCACAAAATTATTCACAATAAAATTATTAACTCCAACTCATCATACTCAAATATACCATAAATAGTTCAAAATTTAGGATACTTCATAAGTAGCTCAAATCTCAAATCGATCTCAATCAAATAACAATTCATATGTAAATTCAAATGCTCAAAATATCACCCAATATAAAATACTCAAATCTCAAATATATATAATTCACAATCACAATTGATACGTAAAATCTCATTAACTATCATATACTCAAATGATCTCAAATAACTAGTCACAAATATATTTATATGGGAAAAGCATGAAATTTGGTTGACATAGTACTTACCTCGAATCACGATAATTTCTAGCCGAAGCTTCTACCTCGATCTTCACCTTCTAAGAATATTAAAATTTCTAATATCAATTCCTTATTCGAACTAGTTAAACTCATCTACCCTTAATTTATTAATTCCCTCTTTTATTATTAAATCCTTTAATAATAAATTAATCTCTATTCTTGTTATCATTGTTATAATTATCATTATTATTATAACTTATGTCCTTGTTATAAATTTGGGCCGCCGAATCAGCTAAGACACTAGCTGCCGGCATATATTTTATAATACGAAGTATTAGTTCTTGGCCTTGTTAATAAGCATCCGTAGTCTGGTGATAGCCCGGTCCTTCGATTACCCTTTCATTAATAAACCAGCCCATTTTAATTGAAGTACTACGTACGAAGTAAAAGAAAAGGAAGAGAGTCGTACGCTCTTCTTCGTCAAACGGTAGCAGGGGATTGACGGGCTGCAGCGATACGTGCAACGATGTTCCTCCTCCGATGTGCCGCACAGCAGCTCCGGTGGCGTCCAGGGAAGACAGCGTTGACACTACGGCACCTCTGCAATGGCACTGCGGCAACTTCCTTGTTCCGCCCGGCGGATGAGTTTCTTCTCCGGCGAGCCCCTCCACCGGCGACGTTTTTCTCCTCCTCTAGTGAGGCGTAAACAGAAGTCCTCGTCTTCCAGTGACCTCTACCTTTCTCTCTTTCATTCTCTCGTTCCTCTCCGTAAATAGTTTCTATATAAGCGTACGTAATAATATTTATATACTGCGTACATGCATATGCGTGTATATATGTACGCCGGTTTGTTTTTCCTGGTGAAGTCTTCTCCATCGTGGTAGCATATTTATATGCTGGTAGGAAAGTTCTAGGTTCCCCATTTCATCCATTCGAGTCCTCCGTATTAATTGCTGTCGACCCGGCTAGCCTTGTATGTGTCCCAGTACGTTTATTTTGATGTGTATTGCTAGGTGTATCATTGAGGAGTAGTAAGTTGTATAGAATCCCATGTGCCTACTATAATTAGAATCGCATGACCTTTGGATCCAGTGAGGTCTTGCTTAAACAGAGTACATTGCACGGTAGTACTTTTCTTATCTTTGGCCCTATCTCACAAGTTTTGACATATACATGCATGATGCATGTGTGTTGGTCGTTGGTTACATATCTAAATTATTGTATATATATATATATTATTAGTACGTATGGGGTATATTATTGTTATGGCAAGTACTTTACGTACTATTATGTATACATGTATATATTAGGTCCGAAGAGTTATTTTTGTGTGGTATTTAGTGTACTTTTGTACATATATTACTAACCAATATCCTTGATTCAAAGTTGTTAAAATGTCACTTTTATTATTTATATCATATGTATAATTATCACTTGTTACAAAAATGTCACTTTTGTTATTTAAGTCAAGATCATAACTGGTCAACATAATTATTATAAAAATGTCACTTTTATTTTTGAAACATTTTTATCTAATTAAAAATGCCACTGATGTTAAAACTTTATCTGATTCACTTAATTATTAAAATGTCACTTTTGTAACATTTTACCTAGTTAATAAAATTATTTATTTTATTTAAATTTTCGGAGTGTCACACTAGTCTTATACCATTTAAAACTCATCTTCAGCCAAAAGCGAGAGTCCAATCTCTGACGGAGGCTTTTGGTGCTGTTGAGAAGGCTTTAGTGGTGTGTTTGAACTCATGGCCGTTGAGGAGGTTTTGGTGCTGTTGAAATGGTTGTGGATGAGGCTTTGGTGTTGTTGCGCTCTGAAATGGCCGTTAGTGAGATGAGGTTGAATTCTGAAATCAGATTCTCATGCGGTTGAACTCGGCTACTGAGAAATTTACGTGTGGGAAGAAGCCAGAAGCCACTGCATTGTGTTTTGAAGCTAATGGGAATTCAGGGATTAGCCTTATACCATTTATAGACTCATCTTCAGTCAAAAGTGAGAGTTCAATATCTTATAGAGGCTTTTGGTGCTGTTGAGGAGTCTTCTGTGGTGTGTTTGAACTCATGGTTATTGAGAAGGTTTTGTTGTTGTTGAAATGGCGGTTGATGAGGCTTTGGTGCTCTTCTGCGCTCTGAAATGGGGTTCAATTTTTTAAATGCGGTTCTCGTACGGTTGAACTCGGCTACTGAGAAAATTCAGGGATTAACCTGATACCATTTAAAGACTCATCTTCGGTCAAACATGAGTGTGACACCTCGAAAAATTTAAATGAAATAAAATGAATGTTTTATTAGTAAGATAAAATGTTTTGAAAGTAACATTTTTAATAATTAAGTGAGTTAGATATATTTTTAACATTTGTGACATTTTTAGTCAGATAAAAATTTTCAACAATAGAAGTAACAATTTTATGATAGTTATTATGAAAGTGACATTTTCTAATAAATACTAGTCACAGATAGTATTAAAAGTGGGCTTTTGCCTATTCAAAAGTATCTATTAGTAATATGTATACACAAATACATTAGACATCACACAAAAATAGAAATGAGTTGACTTTTCAAATCAATATATACTTCGCATGGTGAGAGAAATATACATGCATAATAATATGATTCACCCTGTTCTGTCCCAATACTAGATTTTCACCCGCGCGATGCGCGGGATATAAGAATGTAATAGTCATACGATATTATTTGTAAACAATGTACGCATGTGAAATGTTTGGAAATTGTGTTACTCGTAACATGCATTAGAACTTTTAATTAAAGATCGAAAATTCAGAGATAGATAGTAAGAATGTGTTGGAATAAGTAGACAAAAGGAAATGTTAGATAGGGTTTCACAGTTTATACATTGCGAAACACTTCTTTATAAACAACATTTGTGGTATGGTATGTTGGTTGGCCATCTTCATCGCATATTAATATCTTCAAACCCTTAGGATTTGTTACCCTTGACACTGCAACATAGAGTTGACCATGTGTAAACACCGACTTTTTCAATAAGAGTCCAACATGAGTCAAAGATTGTCCCTGGCTCTTATTTATAGTCATCGCATAAGAGGTCATGACGGGAAACTGTCTTCGCTGAAACTTGAACGGTATTATTGAATCCGAAGGAGTTAAGCTCAACCTCGGAATGACAACCTCATGTCCCGCATATTTCCCGCCCATGATTTTTGCCCCTATGATGTGATTTCCAAGTCGTGTAACGATTAACCTTGTTCCATTGCAAAGCCCCATCGAAGGATCAATATTCCTTAAAAGCATTATTGGAGTCCCAACCTTGAGGGTTAACTCATGGTTTGGAACTCCAGACGCTTTTATTTTGTTCAGAAATTCCGGAGTATGTAAATCAGCCAGAAAATCAGCATTGGAGTCTGACTTACAAATGCTATCTGAACTCAGATAGGTTCTTGACTCTTCATTAACATTCAGAGAAGTCATGTATTCATTGATTGCATCTACAACATCAAGGGTTGGAGCCAGGATTGCGCGGTGTTGCAAGTAAGTCGGGTCATTGACAATATTCTCAAAGTTTGGGTAGGTGCTCTGGACAATAGTGGCAATGGGGTCGCTTCCACACTCTAACAAAAACTCTTTTGGAATTTGAACATCGGCAAAGCCATCATTATCTTCCCCCGCATTCCCGTCCCCTAAACTCGCAATCCACTTTGCAAAGTCAAGCAAATCTTCATATTCACGATCATCAGTCAATGATTGTAACCTCATGTTCTTCGTCAAACGTAATACCAAGCATTGTTGCCAAATATAGGAAGAATTAATCGTGGCATTCACAATGTCTTGTCTAGTACCTTTTGTAATGACAGGTAAAATTTGTCTGAAATCTCCCCCGAATACCACAGTTTTCCCTCCAAATGGTTTTTCATCACTGTTTGAATTAGTGAATCTCAAGATGTCCCGCGAACTTCTATCTAAGGCCTCGAAGCAATACTTGTGCATCATCGGCGCCTCATCCCATATGATCAGTTTGCAGCGAATGATCAATTGAGCAAGTGCACTACCCTGTTTGATGTTGCACGTGGAGTTTTCATTAGGGTTGATTGGTATTGCAAAGCGTGAATGAGCCGTCCTACCTCCTGGTAACAATAAAGCTGCTATGCCACTTGAAGCAACATTCAAAACAATATCTCCTTTGGACCTCAAAGCAGCTGACAACGTCTTCCACACAAACGTTTTCCCTGTACCTCCATAACCATATACAAAGAACACCCCACCACTATTTTCTTCAATAGATTGCATAATGGTTGTGTACACGTGACGTTGTTCATCATTGAGACTCTGTATGCATCTGTCATGCTCTTCACAGAGGGCAGCACGATCGTATTGCAACTCGTCAAAAATCAGTCTGTTTTGATACATGGCAGTATCACTTATCGTGGGAAATGGCATTGATGGATAGTCCTTTAAAGTCCTGCCAATCCTTCTCAACATCATTTCTATTTCAGTCAATGCATAATTCTTAATCTCATCCTCGGTCAACTTCAAATCTGATATTACACGTATGAAAAGACCATTATCAAATAACATGTGTAATATATAATGTATGGTTTTGAATATACATGTACACACACACACACATTCTTGTGTATAGGTATATGTATGTGTGAAATTAAAATTGTTTATTACCTGGATGCATTAACGCTCTTCTTTGCCTGTGTAGAAGTCATCTGACATAAATGTACAACACTTGTCCCACACATATTCTGGTCTACTCATTGTATCTGCTGCCAGTAAGATCACAAACAACTTTCTAAGTAACCATGCAGTAGCCCAATAACTACCTTATGAAAACCCTTCAACGTACTCCTTGTCATCGTCCAACAACCCTAAAGCGAAACATGCCTCGCGGTATGTATTATGAATAATTCCATCCACAGTTCTCAGATCATCATAGCTTGTAGCCCCACGCCTCAAATTAAGCACACATCGCAAATAATAAGACTCTCCTGAACCCGGTGGCACATACGTTAGACGGCCTATTGCAAACCCTTTTTGTCGGGGTACAAATTCTCTTGTTTTTGCTTTCCAGACAAACTTTTGTGGGAATTCCGCATAAGTTAGATCCCTTGCCTCGGGGTACTTAGAATTTGCTCTCATCCATGCAAGAAACATACTCTCCTTAACAGATTCACGCAACACGACGTCATTAACTGATGCACCATCTTCAAAATACACATATTGTTCATTGTGGAAGTGAAAGCTCAATCGTTCAACAGGTGGATTCTTATACTGAATTTGAAATCCATAAATTCTACACATTGCCTCACATGGAGAAATGTACCGACAATCATAGTACAGTTTTATGTCATCAACAGGTTTTTCAGTGTGATCCTTACCAGTTGTTTCATAAAATCCAGCTGTGACACGATCGTGCCCCTTGTTGACGTATTTGAATAAATACTTTATTGACCTGGATTGGTTGCACCACTCAACATTTAGATGAGCACCGTACCTCATTAATAATGACCGGTTGTGAGGGACAACATATCTATTGTCTAGTGGAACGCCACCTTTAACAATTGTTTTTCCATCATTTCGCATCCTATATTTAGGATAACCCTCTTCATCAACATTAGTTTCCTCGTTGAAATTCTTTGGGAAGTGCTTCGAACACTTAGACTGAACCATGCAAGGGGCTTTCCTTGCATCAGTGCCACACGGTCCGTGCATCATATGTGTGCACACTGCTTTGAAGTAGTCAGGATCACCCTTCTCGTCAGGAATTTCAGCTGATATAATGCGGTCAATGTCTGCTGGCGTGGGATATTTGTCTGCGTTCCCCATGAATAATAAAATATGAGCATGAGGTAAGCCACGCTTCTGGAATTCAACCGTGTAAATCACTGCAATAAGTGAATGTAACAATTTTGTCACACACACATACACATCCATGTAAATGTGTAATCTATATAAATGTATAAACATGATATTTTACATACCTGCTCGAATTTCTCCAAATATCTTACCTTGTCTTAGATACTTGATTAGGCCGTCCAACTTCATCTTAAACACTCGACAAACTATATCTAGACGATCTTCAGGATTCAAATTCCTTGAAGAAAGGAATGTATTAATCTCTGGCCATCTCGGGTTACATGTGAATGTCAAAAATAAATCTGGATACCCTGCCCATCGACATATAGCCATGGCATCCTGATAATTTTGAACCATGTATCGAGCACCCCCAACGAATGTAGGTGGAAGGACAACACGCTTGCCCTGTGTTGACGCATCTCTCTCACCGCTCAGCAAAGCATCTGATAGCCCTTTGTACATTTCACACCTCAGTTCTTTTTTATGGGTTCTAATATACATTAGCCTTGATGACTCAACCATTGTGTATCCATCTACTGTGAACTGTTGAAACAGTCTCCTACTCCTAAGGATAAAAGAGTCCTCCTTTGCTCGTTCATGCAATCTGTAAGAAAGGAACTCTCTAATGCTAACACTTCGTCGACCGCCAGTGCTTGACACTTTATCCTCAGAAAAGGCTATATCCTCCCTGTACCCATCCTCACCATACGGAAACAAAAGTGGATATTGCAATCCCAGATAAGCTGGATTTAGCTCATTTATTCTTTTCAAGTACCCTCCTTGAGTTTCAACCATTATATCCCTTTGCCCTAGTGCTTCATCAAAATCACCTACTACCAATGCCGCAACCTCTGAGACTGTAGGTAAATTATAAGTTCTGGCATCTTTGGTTCTCCTCCCTATTAACTTCAGGGATAATTTTCTTTCCTCGCCCTCTGCTAGTTTATCTCTTACCATTCTGAAGGACTTAACTAAAACATTATGTTGGTCTAGCATTTTTCTTAATGTAGTCACAATATGTGCATGCAAATTGTTTTCCTTTTTAGCATCCCTGGATTGATATAACCAAATTCAATAAAACAGCATAACAACAAATCTAAACACGTGTGCATGACTACATGTGTATAATAGTTCTGAGCTTAAATATTACCTCACTGAGCTCAAACGATTAGCATCCTCGTGATGTGTGTCATATATATATAGTTGTGCAAATTTCGGCACACATCCTTCTTGCGGTAGCAGACTCCCAATGAGGTGATAGTTCTGGCCTCCTAGTTTAAAGATTGGGGGCGATCCACCAACGTTTTGCGTTCTGTCGACCCTTCCTCCCATGGAAGTGAACGAAAACATGCTGTTGTATGAGCGAATGTTCTCCTGGAAGTGTTTAGAAATTGCATCTGTGCCATCAATGAACTGCTGCAGTTCCGCGGGCGGCTCCTTCAAACGTGGCAGTTTAATTTTTCCTTGACTGCAACACAAAGAATACTTTGGGTTTTCTTTTGTAGAACCTTGGATAACTCTTTCTTCATACCAAAACAATGCTCCACAAGCTGCACAACTGTGTGACGCATCACCAATGCTCCAATATTCGGCGTTAGGTAGGTCTGTGACAAAGTAAGAAAACCAAAACCTTCATATCATAACAAATACCTTAAAATGTGCCTTTGTGTCAAATTATTGTAGGTTTTACTCGATGTACTCAAATATCCGCACACCTTCGAGATCGTGTATTTGATGACCGAATATATCATCTTCTTCTCTTGATAGATCATTACATGGTTCTTGATGGTCACAGTGAACTCCCCAAGATTCTTCCATATGAATTGCGATTGAGGACTCCCCCCTTGGGAAGCCATTAAATGGTAAATGAGGAACTACAATTGACGGTTTAGCAAGAATAAGATAAATGATATATTGTATTTCATACATTAATTTTGGTTACAAAAATCATCCATATGTTTTTCTCCGAAAAAAAAACAGTCGTATAACAAACAATACACCGTAATTATGTTCACAACAATAAGACAAATATGACTTTAAATGCATATTGCAAACAATACATTTATTTATAATTACCGCTTCTTTTAGCAGCCAACACTTTAGAAGTGCCCACCACTTCATTTGTTGTTGTGTTGACAGAAGAGCCTATTTTAGTGAAATTACGGTGGAGAACATGTTTGGTGTGATTTGGATCACAATTTTCTGTGGAAGATAAACAAAACAATCAGCATATTAAAATTTATCATGTAACTAACTTTTTTAGTAATGAACAATTTTATAAATTGAAAATCACATTTTTTACTATATATTATCATTTTGTTTGCATTCTCACCCCTGCAATCTACTGGAGAAATTATGTAAAACATATTTATGTATTTTATGAATAATATATTAATTCATTTATCAATGTATTAATAATTAATGTCCCCCATTTATTAATATTTATTAAAGAATATTAATATTAATATTAATATTAATATTAACATTAATACTTAATATTAATAATACTCCCTCCGTTCCATTGGACTTTGCCAACTTTAACTTTTTTGTTGTCCGAAAAAACTTTGTCACTTTCCTATTAAAACAACTAATTTGTGTTTGTGCACTCAACACAAAACTTATACTAAACCTATTTTAACCCAGCCCGTTACCCAAAACCCAGCCCAGCAAATATATAGACTTGCAGACTTTGAAATGTAAATAAAATCAGCCCAACAGCACCTATATGTATAACATATTAAAAAGCCCCACCCTATGAACATGTTTTCAGCCCAATAGAAATAAATCCCAGCCCAATCGCACCATTAATGCAACACAACCACAAACCCTAACCCATCCTATATAATATCCATTACCCAAAGGATAAATCCATTACCCTTCGGCCACCTTCTCAGACCATTCGGCCATTCTCTCAAACCTTCTACTCTCTACACTCTGCGCGTTTCATACGCTTCACACCGCAAACCACCTCTTCTGCTTAGAGTCTAGGAAGAACGATGTGTACATCAACTGAGCAAATGCCTTCCAGCGTCCTTACAGTCCGTGATTACGCCGATGAAGTCTTATTTGACCAACCCTACGGCTAAGAACTCTGAGTAACGATCTAAACTTCTCAGATCTGTTTTATTTTTTCTTCGTAATGGTATTTTCCCGGCTTTTTGTGATTTGGTAAGTATCGTTTGTAAGGCATGTTTCAGCAAAATCACATGTCTCGTTCTTCATATCGGTATTTTTATTGGTTTTTTATGTATTCATTTTCTATTTAGGTTGAGTGATACAGAATAATCTCAGACCTAATCAGATTTCTATTTTGAAGCTTTAGATCTGTATGATTTCAAAATAATACCTGCAGATTATAGTAGATCTGTAGTTACTCTATTTTTTTCTTTTTAAAACCGACATTATACGTGTTACCTAAGAGTTTGAATGTATTTTTCATTGGCTTTTGCGAACTGTTTTTATCATTCGCATGAATGAGACGACGCCTGAGTGATGATAAACAAAGGATCTCAGATGTATTGTCCATGCTTTTGTATTTACCACGCTTTGGTATTTCCCTTATTTGTTCGGTGTTCAATAATCAATGATTTGTATTTGTAAATTAAGACCTACTGTATTTGAAATTTCCAGTAAGTCTGAGTGATATCCGAGGATCTCAAATCTTACTGTTTAGTGTGTTTGACATTTTCAATTCATGTTTTAACAGATTTAAACCATGTCCAAACATATATTGTTGTGATGATGACACGTTGTTTATCAAAACAGACATATTTTTCTGGGTATTCTGGAAAACAGACTGCCAAATTCTAGTTTTGTATATAGATATACATATACATATACATATATTATCAATGATTCTGGGAAACTGAATTTATAATACAGAAAAATTGTTATACTATAAGAACTTCTTCCACGAAATATTTTATAAACTTTGTAAATATTTTCCTTATATTATAAATTATGAAATATTTTTTAAATTTTAAATATTCTTTTAAATCATCCCCAAACTTATATGTTATGATAATACATGTTTTTCAAAACAGACTTCATTTTCCGGGCAGGGTGGAAAACATACATTCAAACCCTAGCTTTGTATATAGATTCTCAATGATTCTGGAAAACCCTATTTTCTGATCCTTAAAAAGTGTAATACCTAAATACCATATTCTTTGAAATACCTTGTAAACATTTTCTAAAATCCGATTATGATTTCTCAACTTCGAGACCCTAATTATACTTGATAACCATTCTGCCCATATGTTTATCAAGTATATCAGATTAATTGTTATTGTCTTGGACTTGCCTAGGCATGGCCTTTACAATTTAAACTTGCTGTTATGAGTTTTCATAAACAACGGTGTCATATGGACAGACGAATCTTGATATTTTTTCATAAACTTGTTGTTATGCCTTTAAACACATGTATTAACACTGATTTCCTGAATATTAAATACATTTAGAAACATTTTTTTTCTTAGGAGCATATTGAATTCGTATTATGACATTTGAAAACATACCTTGTCTTGAAAGAGAACTGCACTCCTTCGAGTTTATACTTCAGCCTTTCTGAGGTTGCAGTGGTTAGATTTTGTGGTTGAGCTCATAAATGATTTCCTGAGCATGGAGTAAATGCATTTCCGATCTATATATGCACTCAGTTTACAATCCTGGTTATTAACCATTGGTAAGTTACCTTCAAAGAGATTATTTTATCATATTTGTTGTACATCTTCATTTAATTCTAGCCGACCTAGCAGCTATCCTAGAGTGCATATCCGAAGCTGTATTTGTTGCTTGAGTGATTATACTGAACTGTTTACAATTAATGGCTAGACCTACACTGTTTGCATTGATGGTGCCTGCTTTAAGAATAAACAGTAGCAGTTATACGCAATAATGATCTGGAAATAAATGAATAAATGAATATGTTTTAAAACAGCCACTATCAATGTAGTCCTACTCAACATGAAAATATATTTTAAATACTAATTGCGTGAACATGATCTTTGTTTTCCTGAGAAAGCTAATAATTTATACCCTTTAATGCCGGATTGATCCATGTTTTTTAAAAAATTTTCGTGAAAAATATATGCATTCAGCTAAAAAATACTTCACATGTTTTTGTGTGAGTATTGAGATTTTTTGAAGAACAATATTTACGCAGCATTGTTATATGGCTGAAGTTGATTGCTATACCAAAAATTAAAATTCATTTTTGTACTACAAAGTTAATCTATGTACTTTTACAATTCATTATTGCTTGAGCCACACAATCTGAAACATTGGAAGTTGATAGCTGCATTAATTGCAAGCAGCTCTTTAGTACAGTGGTGCTGGTAGGTTTATTCATGACTTTCCCATATACCTACTTTGTAAGTTATTAATAATTTAAAGTTTATATTTAAATTTAAATCAGTAACTTTAGATATTTTGATTTTGATTTCACTCATGGCCTTTGGGAACCTAGGTTATTGAAAGCCAAAATACCTTTTGGCAACCTTATTGTGGCCAAAATACATATGCTCAAATTCTCAAGTGCAACCATGTATTTCTCTAATTTTTTTTATAAACTTAATGTCATACATGTCTCTAAATACTGTATCCCTCATAAAAGTAATTTTGAAATCCATTTTTCACATTACCTAGTTACTTTAAGTACCTAGTTACTTTAAGCAGTGTAATTGATGAACATTAGTCAATTCCAAAACAATTTTTCATATATATACCCGAACCACATGGTTTCAACTTTGAACTGTTGAAGTGTCTTTTAAAATTGTGACACTTCAATCTAATTTGAGCAGATATAATTTAAACATGTATATATATATATAAATAGATATATAGATATGTACATATCATATTGTTTTTAGAAAACATACATATATAATCACACACAAACACAGGCCATTCAAATATATATATATATATATATATATATATATATATACTACTATATCTTATTATGTATACATACGTAATAATCACACATACCGATACAGATTTCTATAACAATCTACATATATAATTAAATGTTTTAAAGTGTGCCTATATATGAAAAAGTGGCAAGAAAAAAATTTACATCTCATTTTTAATACATTTATTCTTATATACATCTGAATATTGTTGAACCATTATAAAAGAATATTTTAATTGCTTTTTCATTTATACAAACTAAATTTGAGTACTTTGGTTTTCAACTGAAAATAAACATTCTCTTGTGTTATACGAATTGCTTATTGTTTATATTCAATTCTTATACAATTTATAATAAAAGATTTTGCAAACTACTTGGGTTTTTTTTTGGAGCGAACTTAAACTTTAAAAGCTATGTTCACATTTAGAGTACTTCGTTAACCTGTTTCGATCACTAATTCTGAAACCTTTTTTTTTTTTAAAATGTGTATGTAAACCTTTTGTGATTCATTCCCTAACCTATGCTGTTTGCAGGTATTGCACCATTCTTGATTCATGTGGATGCTTTGGCTTAGAGCCTTAGATATCTAACTTAGAAAAATGTTTAGGGATAGTTCAGGGACCTTAGAGGGTTGCCAATATTGTAACTGTAATAGATATTTAAGGGGTCTGTAATATTAATTAGTCCAAATAAGAAATGCAGGTGTACTATTCTGCGGCAGTTTCAGGTACGTACTCCATTCCCCAACTCACTTGCCATTTTATATCTATGCATTTTAAACAGTTTTTACTCATAAATGTCTAGGGGTGAGCATGGAACGGTACGAGACGGTTATTTCAAAAAACCTGTCCCGTCCCAAAGTACGGTTCTTTTAAAAATCAAGAACCGGTACCGTCCCGCACATATATGGAACCTGTCCCGTTCCATACCAATTTTCAGCACGGTTCGGTACGGTTCGGTACGGTTCTTCGGTGTTATTTGGTTCGCAAATAATTAACCCCCATGAAATATAATTAACCCTATTTACATAGCATTGTTAATATCATTTAGTATTGTTTTTGTTTTAAAGCTAACTTTTAGTGCCGTCAAGTCTTAATAATTGAATTACATCCAAATAATATGCAAGATTGCATATTTGTAATATATGGACATACGATTCCTGACACTTATACTTGGTAATATGTTATATATAATATACGTAGTATTATTACTCGTATATTATAACACTAGTTTTCGGGACATATGGCCACTAACATTTATATATACTCGGTAAAACATTATGTATAACATATTATTATAATCTGACACTAGTTTTCGGGACAATTCGGGACGGTACAGGATAGTTCGGGACAATACGGTTCCGGGACGGTTCCAGAACGGTTCTCACTAAGAACCGGTACCGTACCATATTATTAAAAAAGCTCGGTACGGTACGGTACGGTTTTACATTTTTCCGGTTCTATCGGTTCTGGAACGGTTCGGGACGGTTCTTTGGTATGGAACGGGAATTCCCAGATCCGTGCTCAGCCCTATAAATGTCTATTCATATGAAATATTCAAACACATCAAGTGGAAAACCAATATCACTTTTCCATTAAAACCATTGATTTACAACAATAATATTTACATATTCAACTTAATACAAATCATGCATAGTGCCTCATAGATCCCCTCAATGGACTTTAGAAGGTCCATTGCCCTTGACCTTAGCCTCATCCTTATCCTTATGTACTCCATTGACCTGAAAATAAAATTCATAGGACCTGCAGACAGTCATTTTTTATCCCTATAGATAAACATTGAAGTAACTTTTTCAAATCCGTTCTCACAAACAGCTGATGTTGCCTTTGTCCTGCAAAATAAACATCTAACATCATCATATAGATAATACCATCATTCAAATTAGTACTTGGCTCCCATGGGAGAACTATGGTGTCATGCTTAGTTTGTCATCCCTCCTGAAAGCAGTACATAATGATGCCCAAGATAGTGTTTTAGGCTACAACCTAACACCGCAAAACAAAATATAAGTCCAAGACTGTCTTAGTACAAAATATAAGTCCCGACCAACAGACTGGCCGTTGTTTTTTCAGAGCGGTTCTTCTTTGACTTTTATCTTCAGCTTCTTCCCGGCACCACTTGTAGAGAATTCATCTATCAGATTCCTTTTCAGTTGTCCATCCATTTCCACCTCCACCTCCTTCTGTGTACCCAGTGGGGGTGAGTCCGGGAGGTCAATTGCCTCAACAACCTTTTTTAACAAACAATATAAGAATATCTGTTTAATATATAACGGTACCTATATAGAAGATGTATAAGTGTATTACAGTCCGGATACCTCTTGTGTTTGGACATCTTTCATTTTTTTCCTTGCTGTAGAACCTTCACCATCATTGAGACTTGACCCAATCTAAATTTCATAGAAAAATAAACTTTCACTATGAAGCACCCTTAAGTAAAATTTCTGTAAACTCGAAAATTATTGAAAATACCTTTGCAGTTGGAGTGTCATGAACTGATATCTGTTCCTTATCCGTTTCATATAATGCCAGAACCTTAGGGTCCCGTATCATTGTCACCACAGTAAATGACTTTGTTTTCTTGTAAGTATTCTCCTCACTTTTTGTCTTCAACTGAATTTTAAACAGGCCCTTTTGGTCTACCAAGCTTTCTATGTCTTCTGGAAATCTAGTTTGGTCTTCAGTCTTCTGTTTTATTCAAACATATTGCATTAATCATACGGTTTTCTAATTTTCGTAATATAAAATTTAAATTGAAATCAAGTTTTTGCCTTCTCCATCTCAGCCATTAGAAAAGCAGATGTTTTTCCAAAAACTTCAATACATTCCCTGTCCCACAAAATAAAGGTTGAATGACCAGTCTGGTCCATGATGCAAATGCTGACTTTGTACCTAAAAAAATAAACGTCAAATATTTACAGTGCAGTCCATTCATACAAATCATAGTTACATACAATCCTAATTCCCTTACCGATACACTCCATCTGCCATTGTGACATGGCAATTGGTACACATGAACCTATCATCTTCTGGTTTTAGTTTTTTGTGGCATGTTGGGCAGCCTAAGTAACACCATTCTCTATAGTTTTCAAGAGATACAATGTCTCCGATGATCCAGTAAACCCCATCCTGTTTAAAAACACAACATTTCACATGAGTGTTTAAAGTGTGGTCACATAAAAAAATAGGTCATCGTGTACACACCTCTGTAGCCTTAACCAAATCCTGAATTGTCGTTATGACAGCCTGGCCCGCAAGGACATCTTCGCGGCTCCCATCACCGTTGGAAGATAGTGTGATGGTTATTGCTGTGACACTGTCATCACCGTCGGAAGGAAATCTGTATCACAGCGTCCCATTCATTATGAGTATAGTTTTTAGAAGCCTTCATTATAATGCCTGCTTTACAAAAAGTTCTTACTCGCTTTGAAATTCAGTAAACTCGCTTGACCTCCCATTGATGATCAGTTTTGACACATCGAATGAAGATGACACAGATAGGGTGCCTGTCATGAGTAATTAATTTTTTTTAATCGGGCAATTTTGATTTTTGGTCTAATAGCAGTAGTCATGAACAGCACTACAAAACCTATTACCTTGGTATCTCTTTGGCCTGCACAGCTGAAAAATTACATACACAGGCACACCAACATTTTCGGTCACAAACTCCATATACTGGTCTATGTACTTGTTCCACAAAACACATCCGAGTCTGTTCCCTCTACAATTTATAGAAGTTACTTAACATTAAATTTTGTTCGTGCTCCAAAATCATTTCTCTCTTAAGTTTAGATGGTATGAGAATGTTTAAACAAAACTCACTCAGGGTCTCCTAATGTCAACTCCATCATTCTTTCAGTTCGGCCGCTGATGATGTGGTTTTGAACACCGCTCTTGCATATGACTTTCCCAATGACATCTACAGCCAAATTTTAGCATAAGATATTTATTTCTGTAAATTAAAACATAAAATTTTGGTTGTTCTCACCAATCAATTTTTTGTCGTTGATGACGCGTTGAGCCTGCAACATGTCAAATGGCTGAAAGTCGTACACCATCATTGGCAACACAGTCCTAGTGTCCTCAATGAATTGAGTTTTGCTGATGAATTGAATCAGATAAGGATGGTCCCTTGTTTTGACAGTTTGGTAGTTGTCTAGGACCAAAAACGTCCTTAGAGCGCAAATTTTGTGTTCCTTGATCATGGTTTTGTAAACCTCGACCTGTGGCCTTTTTATGATAGCGTGAATGCGGTCTCCCTAAATATCAAAATGTAAGCATTGTGAACATAATAATAATAAAAATGATTATAATAGAAATACTATGATAATAAGATATTTTGTGTTTTGGATAGAAAAATTAGAATCTGTGAATACACTTAGATTTTGGAGAAGACACTGAAGTACCTGTTCATCATGCAACACCATCTCCAGTGCCCCCCCCCCCCCCCCCCCTTTGAGTGTGGTGGGACTTCGTATGCCCTGACCACCCTCACCTTTAAGGCCCAAGTGGTCTTGGTATGATCAACATCTTTGATCAGGGACCACATGCCTCTTTGTGTTGAGGATCCTGTCATGGCTCACAAATCACTCAGGAAACTTAAGAATACAAAGAATGTAAAAGAGATTAGCTTGGCTGTGGTGTGGATTCTGAAACCTGCAATGGGTATTTATATTGGGAAAGGGTGAAAGTGTTGTATAACAATTTATGTAATAATCATTGGTCCGCACACACAATCTGTACTTGGAGATTTGATAGTACATCCATAATATGTGAAGTTGCCTTTAATTAATCTAGTTAGTACATTGCATTTAATGTTGTGTGGCTCAAGAAATGCAAGAAGACCAAAAGTGTGGCCTGGGATTTTCGAGTACTAATCATCCCTGTTTTTTTATTATAAATAAGGCACTCTATTCAACTTTTATTCATTGACCCAATAATGTAAAAAAAGTGATTTTTAGAGCTGCAATAGACAACATTATAGTTAGTACTTTGCATTTAATGTTGTGTGGCTCAAGAAATGCAAAAAGTGTAAATGTGTGGTCTGTGAAATTTCAAGAACTGTGCTCCCAATTTTTTATTATAACTAAAGCATTTAATCAACAATAATCCAGAGCAGCAAAAGACAGCATTTACAAATAACTGAGCAGCAAAAGAGAGATGCGGCCTGATTGATTTTGGACCCATTTTTAACAGATCTGGCCCATTACCACTGCACAGTGTTTTGGCGGGAACACTGTGCAGTTTTCATTTTCCCTTTGTATAATAAAAGATAATAGGGACGCAGGTAGTAGTACGCAGTAATAATATGGGTAGCATGCATGATACAATGAACCTTGCCAGCAAACCCACATGCACTGGTGGCTAATCAGATGAGGCAAAAAAATACCCAACTCACAATCCTCCGGCTGAAGCGGAAGAAATGTACGACTTGTGATATACTCGCACATGTGATGTAGTTAAACAAGGAGATTGTGATTCATCATATAAGAGTGACTGCGTATTATTCGCACTTCAAAGCTAATCTGATAAAACCTCACATGAAAAAGATACGAAACCTGGACAACTAGAATCTGGGTATATATATACTACGTATACTTCGTGTATCGTTCACAATCGAGAAGAAAGAAAAATAAGAGACGAGAAAAAGAAAAGAAAGAGACGAAGGGGAAGAGAGAGGGGAGGTCTGCGAGGGCGAAAGGGAGAAGAGAAGGGGACGAACCCCGCCGAGAAATCCGCCGGAGTACCATTGCAGACCACTGGAGGAACGAACGCCACTGTGTCACTGGAAGAGTATGGACCGCGTTGTTGTGCCGCCAGACCAGGTTGCTGCCGCCAAACTCGTCGTCGTAGTACTGCTGAACCCAAACAGAAGCGAGACTCGCCGGAGTTGCTGCCTGACTGAACTTCACGCCGAGAAAGAGCACTACTGAAGTTACGGGACAGAAAGACTGGGTTACTTCCTAGCTACACGTCTGGTTGTACGACGGATCAAGAGAAGGTGTTTGGGTCACCACTGCCGGACCAACCTGTTTCACATCGCCGCTAGCCTGCCTCACTGTTGACGATGGGAGAATCAAAAGTGAGGGCTCAATCTCTTACGAAGGCTTTTGGTGCTGTTGAGGAGGTTTCTGTGGTGTGTTTGAACTCGTGGTTGTTGAGGAGGTTTTGGCGCTGTTGAAATGGTTGTTGATGAGGCTTTGGTGCTACTGCGCTCTGAAATGGCCGCTAGGGGGATGGGGTTGAATTCTGAAATGGGATTCTCATGTGGTTGAACTCGGCTACTGAGAAAATTGTGTGTGGGAAGAAGCCAGAAGCCACCCCAGAGTGCTGTTGAGGAGTCTTCTATGATGTGTTTTAACTCATGGCTATTGAGGAAGTTTTGGTGCTGTTGAAATGGCTGTTGATGAGGCTTTGGTGTTGCTGTGCTCTTAAAAGGCTGTTAGTGAGATGGGGTTCAATTCTGAAATTTGGTTCTCGCGCAGTTGAACTCGGCTATTGAGAAAATTACGCGTGGGAAGAAGCCAGAAGCAACTCCAAAGTGTTTTGAAGCTGATGGAAATTCAGGGATTAGCCTTATACCATTTAAAGACTCGTCTTCAGTCAAAAATGAAAGTTCAATATCTTATGGAGACTCTTGGTGATGCTTAGGAGTCTTCTGTGGTCTGTTTGAACTAATGGCTGTTGAGGAGGTTTCAGTGTTGTTGATGAAGCTTTGGTGTTGTTGCGCTCTGAAATCGCCGTTAGTGGGATGAGGTTGAATTCTGAAATGGGGTTCTCGTGCGGTTGAACTCGGGTACTGAGAAAATTACGTGTGGAAAGAATCCAGAAACCACTCCATAGTGTTTTGAATCTAATGGGAATTCAGGGATAGCCTTATACCATTTAAAGACTCATCTTCAGTCAAAAGTGAGAGCTTAATCTCTTACCGAGGATTTTAGTGTTGTTGAAGAGGCTTCTGTGGTGTGTTTGAACTCATGGTTGTTGAGGAGGTTTTGGTGCTATTGAAATCATTGTTGATGAGGTTTTGGTGTTGCTGCGCTCTGAATGGCCGTTAGGGAGATGGGGTTGAATTCTAAAATGGGGCTCTCGTTTGTTTGAACTCGGGATTGAGAAAATTACGTGTGGGAAGAATCTGGAAACCACTCTATAGCGTTTTAAAGCTAATGAGAATTCAAGGATTAGCCTTATACCATTTAAAGATTCATCTTCACTCAAAAGTAAGAGCTCAATCTATTACGGAAGCTTTTGGTGCTGTTGAGGAGGCTTCTGTAGTGTGTTGAGGAGGTTTTGTTCTGTTGAAATGGTTGTTGATGAGGCTTTGGTGTTTCTGCGCTCTTAATTGGCCGTTAGTGAGATGGGGTTGAATTTTGAAATGGGGTTCTCGTGCGGTTGAACATGGCTACTAAGAAAATTACGTGTGGGAAGAAGCCAGAAGCCACTCCAGAGTGTTTTAAAGCTAATGGGAATTCAAGGATCAGCCTTACACTATTTAAAAACTCATCTTCAGGATGATTTGAGGCATTGCAATAAGTTGTGCTGAAACTGCACCATTTTTTCGAGTTCATCAACGCATTCAATTTCCTTGGAATAGAGGCTTTGGTAGGAAAAAGCCACTCCAGAGTGTTTTAAAGACTCAATTTGAGTGTTATTTAGAGGCAATTGCAGTAAGTTGTGCTGAAGCTGCACCTTTTTTTTAGTTCATCAACGCATTCATGCTCCTTGCAATAGAGACTTTGGTAAGGAATCAAAAGTGAGAGCTCAATCTCTTACGGAGGCTTTTGGTGCTGTTGAGGAGGCTTCTCTGGTGGGTTTGAACTCATGGTCGTTGAGGAGGTTTTGGTGTTGTTGAAATGGCTGTTGATGGGACTTTGGTGCTGCTGCGCTCTGAAATGGCCGTTAGTGAGATGGAGTTGAATTATGAAATGAGGTTCTCGTGAGGTTCAACTCGGCTACTGGAAAAATTACGTGTGGGAAGAAGCCACTCTAGAGTGTTTTGAAGCTAATGGGAATTCAAGAATTAGTCTTATACCATGTAAAGACTCATCTTCAGTCAAAAGTGAGAGCTCAATCTCTTATGGAGGCTTTTGGTGCTGTTGAGGAGGCTTTTGTGGTGTGTTTGAACTCGTGGTTGTTTAGAAGGCTTTTGTGGTGTATTTCAACTCGTGGCTGTTGAGGAGGTTTTGGTGCTTTTGAAATGGCTATTGATGAGGCTTTAGTGTTGCTGCGCTCTGAAATGGCCGTCAGTGAGATGGGGTTGAATTCTGAAATGGGGTTCTCGTGCGGTTGAACTCAGCCTTTGAGAAAGTTACGTGTGGGAAGAAGCCAGAAGTCACTCTAGAGTGTTTTGAAGCTAATGGGAGTTCAGGGATTAGCCTTATACCATTCAAAGATTAATCTTCAGAGTGATTCAGAGGCAATTGCAATAAGTTGTGCTGAAGCTGCACCCATTTTTTTGAGTTTATCAACGCATTCAAGATCATTGCAATGGAGGCTTTGGTAGGAAAAAGCCACTCCAGATTGTTTTGCCTGGGAATTCAGGGATTAACCTTATACCATTTAAAGACTCATGTTCAAGGTTATTTAGAGGCAATTGCAATAAGTTGTGCTGAAGCTGCACTCATTTTTTTAATGAGTTCATCAACACATTCAAGCTCCTTGCAACAGAGGCTTTGGTAGGAAATCAAAAGTGAGAGCTCAATCTCTTACGGAGTCTTTTTGTGCTGTTGAGGAGGCCTCTTTGGTGTGTTTGAACTCATGACTGTTGAGAATGTTTTGGTGATGTTGTAATGGTTGTTGATGAGGTTTTGGTGCTGCTACGCTCTGAAATGGCCGTGAGTGAGATGAGATTGAATTCTGAAATGGGGTTCTCGTGCGGTTGAACTCGGCTACCGAGAAAATTACGTGTGGGAAGAAGCCAGAAGCCACTCCATAGTGTTTTGAAGCTAATGGGAATTCAGGGAATAGCCTTATACCATTTAAAGACTCATCTTCAGTAAAAACGAGAGTTCAATCTCTTACGGAGGCTTTTGGTGCTGTTGAAGAGGCTTCTGTGGTGTGTTTGAAATGTCCTACACAAACATTGCTTCGGAGTGAATTTCGGGATATAATTTCTCATTCATTTCAAAATGATTTTCTACAAATATTATATAATTTGTAAAATCTTTTTTCCAACAAAATACAGTTGACGACACTAAAGTTGTATGTGTCTCAAAATAAATTCAATACAAACGCGTATACGTAGTATAGTATAGTAGAGTTCATATCCACAGGGAAATGAATAATTTTCTTTCAATGAACTAATAGTTAAAAGGGTTTTTTGGGGATTGTGTGCTTTAATTTAATTAAATAACCAAGATGAACAACTTATATGTGTTTCACTTTAATGATAAAAAGAACTTGAATTTGTTACTTTCCACTTGTTGATATGTTTAGTCGATCCCAATTATATTTTTTGTCTTATCCTCTCTCGAATACTCAATCGATGATTGTCTCTAATAATTCATCTAGGGTAGTTAGGATGTTTTTACTTGGACTGTAATATGTCCTAGACTAGACCATATTAGATCAGACCAGACCAGACCAAACTTGGATAGTTATAAAAATACAAAGAGACCAGACATTACCATACCAGTTCTGACTAGACCAGATCAGACTAGAGCATACCAGACCAGCAAATTACAGTCCAAGTAAAAACATTTTTATTAATAACGATCGTTCATTAACAACCCTTACTATTAGACAAATATAGAGTACTGTCGTATACCGACTTAATAGTAGCATTTAATCTTTTTAACTTCTTGATGAAATCAACTGAGATTGATAACATCGACACAAAGGTTTTAGTTCGTTTAACCAACACAATTAATCCTTCTTAAGTTTATTAACCACGACCATGCATTAATAAACCGAAGTTATTTACTTGTGAAACCATCAAGGATTAACCATCAGTTCATTGATCGGTTCTAATAATAATTAATGTCGAAGCGTGAACTAATCGTCACTTAGCAACACCCCAACATTAATATAAAAATAAGATTAATGGAAGAATTAATATTCAAGAGAAGAAGTTAAGAAAATAACTCACAACTTTAACATTCAACAAGCTTCAAGAGCAAAACCAAAAAATGGAAGTTTAGCTCCTCATTTAGAGACTAAACAATACTAGAAAAATATAAAGAAATTACTATTCTAAGTAGAGCTTAAGTATATGGAAGAAAGAATGAATAAAAGTGAAGAAAAGTATGCTATTTATAGTGTTTTCAACACCGTGGCCCGGGTACCCGAGCGGGTATAGGGCATACCCGACCGGGTACCGGTCAATGTAGAATCGGTTTTCGACGATGTTGTGTTTTCAACACGTCTGGTTGTCCGTGTCATTTCTCACCCGACCGAGTGAAGTATCATACCCAACCGGGTAGTGTAATTTCGAGGCAGCTACATATTTCAAGTCTCACCCAACCGGGTGAAGGACTTTACCTAGCCGAGTATGTGCTTCTGGGCAGCATATCCTTAGATTTTTCCTCTTTTCCAACACCAATAATTCTACCACTACTTTACAACTTACAAATAAAACAACAAAAATAACATCCAAGCCTTAGTCCCAAACGATATTGGGGTCGGCTAACATGAATTGATACATGATATCGCCAAAAGGAAAAGAAAGGAAATAAAGATAAAAAAGATAAGCTATTATAAAAAAGATGATATAAAAGAGATGAATATACATATAAAAGATAAAAAGGAAAAAATAATAATGTTTATATAAAAGGATAAAAGGATTTACAAAAACGGGGGGGGGGGGGGGATGATACAAGATCACTCCTCCACACGAATACGCGCCCTTTTTATATAAAAGGATAAAAAGATTTTAAAAGGGGGGGAGATGATACAAGATCACTCCTCCACACGAATATGCGCCCTTTTACAACTTACAAATGAAAGTCAAAATACAATTACAACTAAAATCACACAAGTGTTTGTAAACTCACAATAAAGTGAAACAATCAATGTAAAACAGACACAAAAACATACATTTATACACTACTAATTAATGCATATCAACAGCCACAACTTTTTCATAGTTCCTATTGTGTCTTTAATAATATGCAACTTGATACAACCTCCCCCGTAGGCAAATGTATCGCAAAGAAGGAAACAATCACACAATGTATATCAGTCACAACTTCATAACCCTTCTCGCCTAGATAAAATTTTTAAGTTAAATTCTAGTTGCAATGAGTTGATTGACGGACGAAGAAGAATTTTTATCATCTATACACACCAGAAGTTCTCGCCCAAATGAAATTCGTAAAATTCAATGTTACTTTTGTCTTGTATTGGTGTTGCAAATTGTTGGGATAATGGGCTGGGTTCAAGACTATCGGCCCGTTACACCCGAGCTTTGGCCCGACCAAGCTCAGAACACAGCCCGTCTAGCAGACGCCGATCCGGGGTTATTTGCTTATTACATGGACCAGTTAGCCCATTAGCATTTGTATTAGTTCTTAGATTGGGCCAAGCCCATGTAACCTTTGATTATTGGACTTGTTGTAAGCGCCTATAAATAGTTCACGCAATCCTCATGTAACCGGAAGCTATTTTCACTACATTGAATTGCTGCCCAATTTCTCTACCCATGATATTTTCTACCAACGTTGGTGCTTTCATTGAGAGTCGTCTCTCATATTTTTCGGTAGAAACTGTGAGAGATTCAAGCAAAAAACAAGTGAAAATCGCCCTGAAATTATACAGAAATCATCACACAATTTTTGAAACATCGATGGACAATCCCAAAATAATCACAGCTTCATACTGAAATTTCAAAGTGGGAATTTCAGGTTTATGGCGGCCAGTCAGCCACATAGCCACCATGGCTGGACAACGGAGTACCCAAGCAGCGCAGTGGAAGAAGACGTTCGTCCGGAAAGCGACAGACGCCGAATCGCCTAACCTACTCCCAGAAATCTGACCTCCCATCAAGCTTTCACCATTAATGGCCGCTTGGGAGTTCCTGGGAGGGAAGAGCAACTCCCACACGTGACGTCGATGAAGTTGTTCTCCCTCACTCTGTCTTCTTTAGCCGCGCGAATCAAGGATTGCACGAGCTCTCTCTCTCTTTGGCCGACCATAGCGATGATGATCCAGCCGCCCCAATACAGCAACGCGGCAGTAAGAGCTCCACCTCCAAATCTATTCGGGGATGGTCATGGCTGGAGGCCACTCGAGCGATAGTGACGGTCGAGGGTCCCCCTCACAAGCAGCAGACATGTCTTTAGTTCAAAGCCTCATCCGAAGATGGGCAGACCTGGGACGCCCTCGTTTCTCTGGTAGCATATATGGGAATGGTTTTTGTTAGGTCCCCTAGATTTTGATGTTTAAAGTGTAATGGTTTTGATGATGCCACACCTTTTTTTTATTCCTATATTAGACTAGTCTTTTGCTTATGTTCTACTTTGTTTATTTGTAATGTGCTCCATATTTAGTGGTAAAATACTCATAAAAAGCAAAGAGTACTAAAAAGAGAAGTAACGTACCATAAAACAAAAAGAAAACAATAAAAAAGAAAAGGTACGCAAAAGAATTAACTGGTATTCATTGTTAGGAAGCTAACTGGAAAAACATCAGAATTCAGCGGCAAGCTGAAATGCTTGGCAGCCAACTGAAAACTGGACTTTCAGTTAACTCACCCGAAATCCAACTCTCTCTTCTCTTAGCACAAAAACGGTTAAACAAAAGACCAACTTGCAGTCAAAATAACAATTTGATGAAAAGTAAATTTATAAGAAATTTTAATCACATTATAAATTTCTTATATATCTATTTTACAAAACAAGTGTTCGTTATTTTGTAAGGAAGCATTGAAACATCACTCGACTTTTATACTACATTTTACGCATAAGAAGAATGAAGATAATTCATCTTTGATCTTGCATTGAAATGTGTAAACAAGTTGAGCTGAAGATCATCGATCTGTGTCACTACGTGACAAAGAACAAACATGCTGCCTCGGTCAAGTGGAACAAAGCAAGTAGATCAAGCGACGATCAAGATTGATTTCCTCATCCAACGGTGGAGATTGAATGATCAAGTCTATAAATACAGAAGGAGTGCAGGTATACCAAGCATGGTAAAACGGGAGGAGCCAAGTGGAATAGAAGGAAATCAAACTACACGATCAAATCCAGCCGGCTGATTTTCCTTCTACACTTTGGCTATCACCCCACTCGTCTAATGCTCTTAGACTAGCTACAATTCATACAAATCTATAGAGCTTAGATTAGTTGGTAGATTAGATATACATCCATGTATTCTAGACTAGTGTTAGACATTCTGGATGGCTTTGTGATCAAGTCCAGAAGGTGAGAAAGGTCAAGGACATGAGTAGCTCTTGGCAAGTCAATGCCATTAGTGAAAAACCTTGGGAGGACTGAGTAGCTTGGAACGGAGTTTAAGTTCCTTGTGAAAAAACTCATAATCTACGCCTGGGCCAAGGGTAGATTGGGGCACTAAATGTAATGGGATATTCATTTAGTGGAAATCCATCTGAAATAGGTTGGGACTGGATGTAGGAGGATTACACCACCTCTGAACCAGGACATATCTTGTGTCACCTTTTACAATATGCCCCTAACATAAATTAGTACTCACTCACCTTCACAGCTTCAAGAGTAAAACATCTTGATCACTAAAAATGCCCACTGAACATTTCCAGTTCAATGTGAGTCATATCCTTGTTATCTATTCTTCAAAGTGATCTATTTCTATAGGTCTAAATCCTTCATACTCATGTGTTAGACTAGTTCTAAAGCTTGTCAATGTGTTAGAGTGTAGTTCATTGCTATATCTTAACTAATTGAAGCAGAAACCAAAAATCAGCAGCCAACTCCTAAGGTTTTAACAGTCAGCTCCAAACTGACTGGTTGCCAGCTCCTTCAGAATTCGGCAACCAGCTCCTTGAGTCACCTGCTTCTGGAAAACACATTTGTATCATGTTTAACCTATCTCTCTCACAACTAAAAGGGTTATAACATTTGTTTCTATAAAGTGTCACCCTCTTGAGGTCAAGACTTCTGTTGCATGTTTCAATATTTCCCAAAAGATATTGGAACACATTCTGTTAGAGGAAAAGGGGCTGAAAAACGAAAAGATTTAAGAGTCTATTCACCCCCTTCCTCTAGATTTTTACCTCACTTGGAACTCAGTTGGTATCTAGGGCACTCATCAGTTTTTTTCTAGCTATGGTCCATACAGGCGTACAACACATGAGAGGTCAGTCACCCATGCCAACATGTCGTAGTCAAGCATTATCACTGCGAGGTCATGCACGTTTGGAGCTATCACCCCATATGCCTGAATGTTTGGTGTCGTATGCCGTGCTCGTACGCCCGGAGCATGATAGATTGTAGAGGGAGATGATAGGAATGTCACATCATGAGAAGCTTTTCGTCCACACCAAGCACTCTGGACTACCTAACGACCATCGTGTAAGGGCCAGGTGGTGATGCCTACGGAAGATCTCCGAAATCAACAGTCGAATCCTAGAGACCTGAGGCCTATAGTGGATTGTAGTCATTACGGGCAATCCGCCTCATGATCCGCTCGAGGGTGAGCCACGTCGTGCTCCGCGCACGAACCCGACACAGCTTGACACTGAGGCGCATGTGCTCTAGGAAGCCACCCACACTCTAGAAGATTTGGCTCAAAGATTCCGGAGGTTGATGCCGGGAGAAGGTCCTACACCGGAACCGTTACTCGAATGTCTGGAAGCACTATTGCTAAAGGGGTACAAACCTTGCAACGCAAAACTATTACTTGAAGGCCTAGAAGCACCGTTGCTAAAAGGGTACATACCTTGCAACGCGGAGCTATTACTTGAAGGCCTAGAAGCACCGTTGCTAAAGGGGTACAAACCTTGCAACCCGGAGCTATTACTTGAAGACCGAGAAGCAACGTTGTCAAAGGGGTACAGACTTTGCAACGCAGAGCTTTAACTCAGAGGTCAGGAAGCACCGTTGATAAAAGGGTACAGACCTTGCAACACAGAGTTGCTACATAAAGTCTTGGAAGCACCATTGCTAAAGGGGTATAAACCTTGAAACACAGAGTTGTTACATGCATACCCGGAAGCATCGTTGCTGAAGGGGTACAAACCTTGCAACGCGAAGCTACTACATGAAAGCGTGGAAGCGCGGTTGCTAAGGGGTGCAAACCTTGTAACCAAGAGTTGTTACACGAAGAAAGTATACAGGTAAAAGAGGATTGAAGCTCTCTCTTGATATGTGCTTAACATTGCAGAGTTTGGTGCAAGTTAAATACGCTAATTTTATACTCAGTCCATCCGAATACACGTCGGCAATCCTTCTATTAAGAAGATGAAAATAATGAACGCTTGGAATGGTCAATTTCACCACTGAAAAAGCTTCCCGTCGGCAGTGCAAATTTCTTTGCTAGTTATGGCCGATAACAGATGTGATTTCGTTGCTAGTTATGGCCGGAAAATAAGGAATTATTTCTATTGTTTCCCTCTTTGCAATACACAGACCATATTTGCGGGGAGGCTGTAAAGTTGGCTATTAAGGACATAATAGGAACAATGGAAAATATGTTATTGTATTTACTAAAAATATGACTGTGAATAGAATTTCCCAACAAGTAAAGATAGCAATGTGGATGTCATCTGAGCCGGCCTTGAGGCGAGTTTGGGCTAGGCAAGTGCCTAGGGCTTCAGAAATTTGGGGCCTCAAAACAAAACAAAAAATACATCTTCTGCCTCATTGAAAAGTTCACATTTTTCTTATTTGGGTGTATCATTTAAAGGTTTCCATTCCATTTCAGGAAATAATTTACACACTTTTATTACGTATTTACTCAAATTTATCTTTTCTACTCATTACTTTGAGTTTTTGCCACTTTTGGTCCTCCGACTATGATGTCATTAACACTTTTGGTACTCGACTTTGATTTTTTCACTTTTAGTGATCGACTATTGTGCTACAAACACTTTTGGTACTCGCCTTTGCAAATTTTCATATTTGTTCCTCCGACTTTCATAAAAGTGACGCTTTTGATCATTCAACTATTATAATGATGACATTTTTAGTCCTCCACTTATGGTGTCAAAATCATATTGGAAAAACTAAAAGTGTCAATTTGATAATACTCATGTGACTAAATATGGAAAACTTTGAAGCCAAGGACTAAAAGTGTCTCTAACACAATAGTCGAGGACTAAAATGGGAAAAATTAAAAGTCGAGTACCAAATGTGTCAATGACACAATAGTCGGATGATCGAAAACGGCAAAAACTCCATTACTTTCACTTTATATGTGTACTTTTTCTAAGTTTTTTATTTCCTCTATTATTTTACCCAAATTACTTTATTTAACCACTTGTTTAAAAAATCATGCCATTTAGAATGTTTTTACTTGGACCGAAATTTGCTGGTCTGATCTGATCTGATCTAATCTGATGTGGTCTGTATTGGCCTGGTCTGATCTAGTCTGATCTAATGTGGTGTGTATTAGTTTGTGTTCTAATCTGGTCTGGTATGAGACTGAAAACAGTCCAAATAAAAACATTCTAATGATATGAATCTTATAGCCGGGGCAGTATTAGTAATTTAGTACTCCGTATTATTTGCTCGATTCGCGATTCGAATTCATATAAGGCTATTCGAATTCGAAAAATTCAAATTCAAATACAAATACTAAATTTGATTCGAATTGTTATCAAATACAAATAAGAATATCAATGTATTCGATTCGAATGTTAATCAAATATATTCAATAAATAATAGTGATAATATTAATAATAATAATAATAATAATAATAGTGATAAAACTATAATAATTATTAAAAGATTGCTATACCCGCAAAGTGTACCCGATATATACATTTGCGTATACAAATTTCAAGCCTATTTGTAATAAATCAGAAGTATCATACGTAGTAAGGGTTGTAAATGGAGCAAATAATTTTCATTCGATTCGTGATTTGGATTAAAAAATTATGATTCAAATTTGAAAATATATAATATAAATACAAATACAAATCAACTTTTTGGTTCAAATCTCTTTCAAATACGAATACAAATAATTATGTATTCAAGTCAAAGAATAATCAAATATATTTGTTTATACATATATAAAATCAACTACCTAATATACATGTGTGTGCATCAACTATCCACTATGTGTGTAATTTAAATTATACTCCGTATATCTAATGGTTTTTTATTAGTTACAATGCTAAATATCCAACATAAAATTAGAGTCGTTTAACTTTGGTATATACAATTATCAACTTATTTCATACATTATAAGTACAATTTCTAATATGTGTGTGTTAGTGTTTATTTCAAAATGTTTGAAATAGACGTATAACATAAAAATATAGGAAAAGTTATTTTAAAGTGATATTTGACTAATATTTAACTTATGCTCAAATCGATTCGATATTCGTATAGGATTCGATAACTATTCGTATTGTTAAACAAATACAAATACAAATCGCAATTAATATTCGTTTCATATTCGAATTCGAATTTGTATTCGAAAAAATTAAACAAATACAAATACAAAATCTCATTATTCGACTCGATTCGGTTCGTTTACAACCTACTCGGTAGTCTGTATTTTTTTGGGGAACAAAGACTAGCCTCGATTCATATCAAAAGTTTCCGGATTGTTACATCAATCACGGGAAAAACAAAACTGACACCAACTAGACTCCAGTAGTCTGTATTAAAAATTTAAATTTAAATACTCCGGTAGTATGTATTAAAAATTTAAATTTAAATAGAAAGAATGGACCAAATATGACTTTGGGACTTTCAATGTACAAAAATATCGCTAATTTTTAAAAGGACAAACATATGACCTCTCCCAGCCCAATAAGCCTGTTACTCTTCCTATGCCACAAGCGCATCCGGAATTCTCCAGACCAGCGACATCCATCTTCCGCTCTCCGCTGAAGACGACGAATCCGGCGATCACAACCACACTTCGACAACAGTGATTGAATGACTCCATCTCCGACATGGTGACACATGTGTTGACTCCGCTGCTTCATCTTCTTCTCCTTTCTTTGTTGTACGCGGCGACGAAGCTCCAGATCTGGAATTCCATCGCCTTCTACATCGATTCTCCGACAACGGATGTTGTTGACGACAGCGATACATTTAAGGTGGAGTGGTGGAGGTTCGTTGGCGAGCCGGTGGTGGGGTTGGGCGAGTCTGGGGAAGGGGATGGGGGCTATGGTTGGGGCTGTTGCTGGGGCTGGAAGGGGGTGGGGAGTGGTGACAGGAGTTGCTGGCGCCTAACGGTGACCGGGACTCCGAGAGTGGAGGTCTGGTGGCCCGTGGTTTTTGGCAGCGGCGGATAACAGTGGAGGTGTCATTTTTACTGAGGGAAGTGTGTCACATGGTGGCGTCACTGTGATCGGCGGCGGCAGGGACACCAACGATGGCGGACAAAGTGACATGTTTACCCGATAGTGACATGAGTATATGGTAGTGCCGTCTCTTAAGTGACATGAAAATTGACAGTGACATCGTGTTTTCAAAAATATGACCTTCTTACTCACTTTTTGTCATAAAAAATGGTCACTTTTTGGGAATTGATTAAAATTTAGTAATATTTAGGACATAATCCCAAATTTAGTAATATTTAGGACATAATCCCATTTAAATACTCCGTATAATTATTGAAATTGGAGGATTTAGAGTTAGAAAGACAACTTACGCGCTTACGCCGCCAACCAAGTCGATTGTCGACTTCACAAACGCAACGCCAGAGTCCAATCCTGCAGCTCCAGTGGCGGAGCCAGACATTTAGGGTTAAAAGGGTCGGTCCTTAACAATTTTACATTTGCAGGGGCCAAAGTGTAAAATATTAACATACTTTCTACAGATTAAAAGTATTTATACATAATATATACTTAAGAATTTTTTTTTTCTTGGAGGGGCCATGACCACCTCCAACCCCTCCTTGTCTCCACTCCTGTGCAGCTCGGCACACGGCTGTCACCACGGCACTCTGCCAGTCCGCACGGCCGCACCACCCCACTACGGCACGTCGGCACCACTGACTCCACCGAGTAGCAGAGTAGGAGACAGTAGATAGCAGATTATCAGTAGCAATTTCCGATTTTGCGGTACTCCATTGACTATCATGTATGAGCAATTCTGTAAATCTTCCGTCATTTACTCAATTAGTTTTGTATTTAGCCTTTACTCTTTACTCTTTAGAGATCTCAAGTTTCTACTTTCTAGTCTTTATGAGGTTCATTTAGTTTTTAGTTCAAATAAGCCCCCGTACTATGTCAAAAAAGTCGATTAGGCCCTCGTACTTTACAAACACCCAATTAAGTCCTCGAACTATTAAAAAACGTTCAATTAAGCCCTTTCGGTTGGTAAGTAACCGGTTTCCCGGTTAAACGGCGGTGACGGCGACGATGTGCTCGAACCCCAGCAACGGCGGCTGCCGAGAAACGGGTTACATTTAACCGGGAAACCGATTACTTACCGACCAAAAGGGCTTAATTGAACGTTTTTTAATAATTCGAGGACTTAATTGAGTGTTTGTAAAGTACAGGGGCCTAATCGACTTTTTCGGTATAGTACGGGGGCTTATTTGATAGTTTTCCCTTTATTTAATGAACTGCTAGTCTCCAAGTGAGTAGGGGGACATGGGACTTGCCGACTTGGGACTGGAGTAGTGCACTAGTGTGGTGCACTATGTTTATATTAACTACTCCGTATTATCTATAATTTTATAAATATGTTAAATACGTGAGTATTGTTACTTGTCATGGCGGTTAAGCAGAAAATTTGATTCCGAGTGTACAAAGAGAAAGAATAAGTTGAGAAATGATTTGATTAGCTATATTATCTATTGAAAAAGTATGTTGAGAAAAGAATAAGTTGATAGATTAAGTGGATTAGCTATGTTATTTGTTGAATCAAGAGTTAGTTAGTCTTGATTGTAGTGACGTCCTAACTAATTCTGCACTTCAAAAGGCAAGAAGAATTAAGTTTTAGAAACTACACTTTTTAGTACATTTTGTGTAGGTTATATTTAAAATTTTATTGTTTTGAAATTCACAATATATGTTGTATTTGCATTCATTTTATCTTATTTTTCAATTTTCATGATTGTGTTTTATACAAACTACATTAATACGGAGTATGATATTTGATCATTGAAGTTTTTGCACCTGGGGCCTCCAAATCGTTAGAGCCACCGCTACGTCTAGATCGTATTATCATTCAATTTTTGGTGATCATTGACAAATTTTCATAATAGTCATCATTTTTAGGGGGTTAATACCATGACTATTGATGAACTAAGCTCTCATATCATGTTAAAATTTTAAGTTTTATTATAAAAGGTCTTTTTCATAAAACATTAGAAGTTTATTAGTTCCGATCTGACCTGTTATATTCTGATCTTGTCTTCTAATCTATTTAATTTTAATTTGATCTAATCTGATCTATTTAAATATGACTTGATCTAATCTTAGACTAAAAATCATTGCCTGATGAATGTGTAGAAACTCATTCTCGGAATCAACCCGTCTTATCAATTCTTTTAAAGAAAGTTTGCATTTTTTTCTATTAAAAATTAATTCTAATATAAAATATCACAATTATTCTTAGTGTGTGTCTACATTTTATTTTTTGAATTAAGGGAGTATATATTTTTGGAATCAACCACATTATTTTAAACATAGCATTTATAAATGTGGCAGTTTGAACATTGACAAAAGTACTAGTTGTGTCACTATGTAGAAATAAACCGATTAGATATGGACATGTCTTTTCCATATGTATATGGTGTAGATGAAACTAGAAGGTTGTGAGATAAAGGTGAGTATGCCCTAAATGTATGTGGGATAAGTGTTTTTACTACTTATCCCTAATTCCCTACATTACTGAACAGGGCCGTCTAATGAATTTGGAGGCCCTGATTCTAAATATAAAATCTAGATCCCACATTAATATAAGAAATTTTAACAAAATATCAATCCAAATACTTATATTCAAATCAATTGAATACTCATTAAAAGAGAACTAAAATAGTAAAAGACCAACGAAAAAATGACGGTTCTGTATTTTTCTTCCTTACTAACTGTATTTTACTGATTAGTATGAATATATAATATTACTCTGTACTATATAATACTAACAGAAATTTAAAATTTTGGGGCCCCATAAATTCAGGGCCCTATTCTGGATAAACTATTGAACCCCTAAAAAACGGCCGAACATATCTGCCCATTTCTGCATCTGTCTTACATCTCCATCTGTATTGACTATGGCTTGGATTGCAGGTTATGGTTAAGCTAGCGTACAACCGGCCGAATGCTTTGCACCACGATTTCTCTTTATAATTGTGATTTAAAAGGTACTCTTTTTTAGTACCCATTCAATTTAAAAATAATTTTTGCTGTACGTAATCATGCCAGTCATTTGGGTGTTTTGGTTGTTTTTCCACGATTTCGTTTTAAATTATTTAATATTTTAGATTTGTTCAAATTCACTTATATTTTGATAAGGGTCTCGTCCACTACTTGAATAGTCAGGATTGTAAAGGAAGTTGTAGAATAGACAGTGGAGTAATTTTGGTAGGAACTTAAGTATAGAATATATAATATAAAATTAATACTCCCTTTGTCTTTCAATTATCTTCCAAATTTCCTTTTTGCTTGTCCCAAAATAATCTTCAATTTCCCTTTATGGCAAATAATTTGCGCTTCATGAAATTTCTTACACATTCGTAATAAATAAAATTAAAGTATATTAAAAGTTTTGTGAAGTCGCAAAAAAATTAAATTTGACAAAATTTGAATATATAATGTAAAAGATTAAAAACCATAGAGTATTCGAGTTGAGTACAAAATAGTAACTGGATACTTTTGTTAACGACCGAGGTAGGGAGTGTTTGCAATTACTTCAACTTTAAAAATGTGATTTTTTAAAGTGGTTTTGGGAAAAGTGATTAATAGTAAAAGTTGGTAGTGTTTGAGAAAACAGTGATTCTGAAAAGGTAAAAGTTGGTAGTGTTTGGTAAAATAAGTACTTTTTGTGTAATAGAAAAAGTGAGAAGCAGTTTAAAACACCCTTCTACCTGCTTCCAGCTTTTAGCTTTTAAGTGATTAATTTAAGCAGAAGCTGTCATTTGAAAACACCCTTTTCAGCCTTTTTAAGCCAAAAGCTAAAAAGCGCCTTTTTTAAGCCATCTCAAACACTCTTGTAGTAGAATTTAAAATACTCCCCATTAATTTGTATGGTGGTAGTTGCTAAAATAAAATAAAAATTGCTCAATATAGGACTAAAAGATACACAAAGTTTTAAAATAGGAGCAACCATGTTTTCTTCCCCATATAAGACTTATTAAATCCTACGTAGTATTAAGATAATAAATGAGTTTTATTTTCTTCAAAAATATCACTAAAATAAAACTTATTTGCATAAATATGACTAATAGTTACTACAATGTAGTGTCATGATAATTTAAATTTAAAAGTTGAACATAAGTTACTATGATTCTAGCACTACTTTAGTAACTAGTCACATTTTTGCAAATAATCTTTACTTTAGTCAAAAATATGTAATTATTTCATGAACTTTATACTGTTTTTCTAATTTGCAGAAAGTATGTGAGAGGAATCAGAGCATCATTCAAATGCGCCCTTGACATTCATGTTCAAAATATTGTTTCATGCCCTTCGCAAAAAAAAAAAATATTGTTTCATGCCTTCATGTAAGAGTACCTTTCTAACCTGATGCATTTGTTCTGCAATTATCCAAGAACATCTATGATGAACAATGCATTCGCCACAAAATCTGTTGAATCCTTGACTCGGGAAATACATATTTGCCAACTGGACATTAGTAAAATCGCCAACCGTTATGCGGCGAACCTTCAACTATGTTCCTCTAACATACACAGACATGCTACATCTTACCTTGTCAGAATTATCCACGCCAACATGATCACCTCTGGATTCAAGCCCCGGGGTCACATCCTGAACCGCCTGATCGATGTGTATGGTAAGTCCTCAAACCTCACTTACGCAAGACAACTGTTCGATAAAATTCCACAACCAGATGTCATTGCAAGAACGACCATGATTGCTGCCTATTCTGCATCCGGTGATCCTGCGCTTGCTTCAGACATTTTCCATAAAGCCCCTCTAATCATGCGTGACACTGTTATATATAATTCTATGATCACATGCTACTCACATCACAATGACGGCCATGCTGCCATAAAACTGTTTAATGACATGAAACGAAAGAACTTTTTGCCTGACCAGTACACATACACAAGTATGCTTGCCGCTTCGGCACATATAGCTGATTGTGAATTGCATTGCCACCAGTTACATTGTGCTGTTATCAAGTCTGGGACTGGAAAAGTTACATCTGTGGTGAATGCACTTATGTCACTGTATGTGAGATGCGCATCTTCTCCATTTGCATCTTCGTTGCTGTTAATGGACTCAGCTAAGAAGCTATTTGATGAGCTTCCCAAGAGGGATGATTTGTCTTGGACTACTATCATTGTGGGTCTTATAAGGAATGATAATGTTGATGCTGCACGGAAAGTGTTTGATGGGATGGTTGAGAAGATACTCGTGGCATGGAATGCAATGATTTCTGGGTATGTTCATAAGGGTTTTCTCTCTGAAGCATTAGAACTTTATAGACAAATGTACTTGCTAGGAATTCAACAGGATGAATTTACATATTCTAATGTTCTCAGTGCATGTGCTGATGCTAGATTATTTCTCCATGGAAAGCAGGTACATGCTTACTTCATAAAGATGGAAACAGAAGCTAAAGATCATTTCCAAGTGTCAGTAAACAATTCTTTGATTACATTATATTGGAAATGCAGTAGAGTTGATGGTGCTAGGAAAATATTTGATTCAATGATCACAAAAGACCTGATCTCATGGAACACAATTTTGTCCGCCTACGTGAGTGCAGGGTTAGTTAACGAAGCTAAGCTGTTTTTTTCCGAGATGCCAGAGAAGAACTCCTTAACATGGACAGTGATGATATCTGGATGTTCACAAAATGGGCTTGGGGAAGAAGGTTTGAAGCTATTTAATCAAATGAAACTAAATGGGTTTGACCCATGCGACTATGCTTTTGCAGGAGCCATTACATCTTGTGCAGTTCTTGCTGCATTAGAAACAGGACGCCAGGTCCATGCTCAGATTATTCGTCGCGGATTTGATTCAAGCCTCTCTGCTGGAAATGCACTCGTTACGTTCTATGGACGGTGTGGAGCCATTGAGGCTGCACTGTCTCTGTTTCATAGGATGCCATGCGTTGATTCAGTATCTTGGAATGCTATAATTGCAGCCTTGGGGCAGCATGGTCACGGTGCTCTTGCAATAGAACTTTTTGAAGAGATGTTGGAAGAGAATATAACTCCTGACCGTATAAGCTTTCTAACAGTTTTATCTGCTTGTAGCCACGCAGGGTTAGTTAAAGAAGGACAACATTATTTTAATTTAATGCATACCAAGTATGGCATTAGCCCAGGAGAAGATCACTATGCTCGCTTTATTGATTTGTTGGCTCGAGCCGGAAGGTTCTCAGAAGCAACAAATGTAATCCAGAGTATGCCTTATAAACCTAGGGCACCTATTTGGGAAGCTCTTCTTTCTGGTTGCCGACTTCATGGAAATATTGAGCTGGCAGTGCAAGCTGCAGATCAACTATTCGGCTTGGTTCCACAACATGATGGAACCTACATACTTATGGCTAACACGTTTGCTTCTGCAAACAGATGGAACGATGCTGCCAATGTGAGAAAACTAATGAGGGAACGAGGGGTCAAGAAGGAGCCTGCCTGTAGTTGGATTGAAGTTGAAAACAAGGTCCATGTATTTTTGGTGGATGATACTAAGCATCCTGAGATTCAGGCAGTTTACATGTACTTGAAGGAATTAACAATAAAGATGAGGAAAGCAGGATATATTCCTGATACGAAGTATGTGCTGCATGATATGGAGATTGAACAAAAGGAGCATGCCCTGTCAACTCATAGTGAAAAACTTGCAGTTATATTTGGTCTTTTGAAGCTACCTCGTGGTGCCACAATTAGGGTATTCAAGAACCTTCGTATATGTGGGGACTGCCACAATGCGTTCAAATTAATTTCAAACTTGGAGGCAAGAGAGATTATAGTGAGAGATGGAAAGAGGTTTCATCATTTCAGAGATGGTGAATGTTCATGTGGTAATTACTGGTGATCAGACTGGAAGTTCACCTGGACCAGCCAAGGAGAAGAAATTTGGTCGAATGATATCATCAACTGCTCATTTGCATCACTTTGAATTTCTAGGATTGAAATTTATTAGAAGACGTCAACAATTCAAAAGACGGATTATGCCCTCATAGTAATAGGTAATACGAAGTATGTAATATGTTTATATAGGATTTTTAAACAATAGCCTGTAAAGGGTATCCTATGTGCACTAAGGTTTTCCTTATTCACCAAATGATTATTTAATACATAGAGGGTGTTTGGATCTGATTCTTAAAACTGCTTCTGCTCCTTCAGGGAGCAGAAGCTGGATTGTTTGGGTGAAAGTGCAGAAGTGATTCTGGTACTCAAATTTACTCATAGAATCAGTTTTTTTAGAAGCTGGGGTGAAAACTGATTCTGATTCTGCTTCTGCTTTAAAAAAGAAGCAGAAGCAGAATCAGTTCCAAACACCCCCATAGTATCATTTAACTGTATCCTATGTGCACTAAAGGTTTCCTTATTCTCCAAATGATATTGCAATTGAAGTTTATTAAGTTAATTTATCTTTTGTTTGGCACAGAGGATTTCCCGTTTTGACTAAAATACATGTCTCGGATAGAATTTAGAACCGACAATGAGCCCTTCAAGGTTAGTTTATCTGCATTTGTTATATATCTATTCTAGATAACAGGTTGGCGATTGGCTACAGATTTTTCCAGCTTTATTTATTTATTTAAAGAAACAAAAATAACAGTTTTGTTAGGGTAGGAAACAAAAATAAAAAAACTTGAATGCTACTATGTCTTTCGATGTTTTATAAAATGAATTTGTTTGCATGGCATTTCACCAATGCCAATATGCCATCGAAGTACTCAATAAGGAAACAGCCCAACTTTTCTTTTGCTTTTGATTTTATTAGTCCCTGCCTTGGATTTTAAAAGACTATTGCATTATCACTTTTTTATGCTCAGACTATGCAACCTTTTTTATCATGTTTTTTTGTTTGTCTAATGAAAATGTGCCCTTAAAGTTGTAAATGTCATGGCAAAAGAATGTACCCTTGCTACATTCTAAAAATTTGACTGTCAACTGTTAATACTAAAGTCTTTATAAGCTTCTGTACAAAGTATGGCAGATTAGTGTTCAGTATTATTTATAATTCATATTTAGTAATGTCTTTCTTACATTTAACTTATTTCTCAAAGAACCTATTTTAGTTTGGCTATTTTTGGATGTTATTAAACATTTTATTGATTTTTTTTTACTATTAGTTTAACTATGTAGAAAACTTTATCCCAACATTAGTAAAAGCATTTCTTTTTAGAATGGATTTCGAACCAATGTATTTTTAAAGTAATTTCATTTTTAACATCTTTTACTTGAGATTCCTTTTATACTTCAAACAGTTACAAAGATATCGATGATTAATAGCTAGCTAAGTCTGCATTGAAAGTTATATGTATTATATCTCACTTCCATTAAATGTCGATTGATCTTTTAATCCCTCCTCTTTTATTGAGCTTGGGGGTACATTCTCTATAACTCTGTTGCTAAATTAGTTTTATGTAACTTTAAAAACAAATTTTCATTTGGAAACTGAGAACTCTATTTCTTGCTGTTGTCTTTGTTTCAGAAGAAGTGAAGAAGGAAGGGTCATTGTTCATAAAACTCTATTAAGATATCTTTCAAACATTGGTAAGTTTCACTTCCATTGCACTATTTGTAAAACTTGAGTGAAGTCTTACTCTTGATTATTTGATTGAAGATAGACTATTGATGATTAACTCAGTTTCTTTGCTTTGTTAAAAATTGTGTTGGTATGGTCTTTATCTTATGATCTATTTATAGATCATCATCTAAGTTTCATTCCTATAGTAGATTTGCTGCAACGTTTTCTTCCAGCATTCACATATTAACTTGGTATCTTCACGTTGACCAGGAAGCATTTGCTTAGAAATTTGATATGAGGAATGGTTTTTTCATGTTGTTGATCACATACTGGTGATTGCTTATGTACATCCTTTATCTGTGGCAGGGGATTGCATTGCTTAGGTAATTAGTAGTTAAGATGTAGTAATAATCCATAGTGTGCTATCCCAATCAACTTACTCTCATGTGCTTATTTCTGCGGCAAAGAACTATCTTGTGTGCTCCATTCCTCACACGCAATAGTAGCTTGCCCCACATTCTTACGTATCCCTCCTACAGTAGAAGCATTTTCTTCCAACGCCTATATAAAAGGTGATTATGAGATAAATTGGTCTTACACTCTTAGAGTCTTGATGTGTATGAGTGTGTGTGCCATTCTGTGCTAATTTATGAGTTATAGGCTTATAGCTCAGTTAGCTTTTCCTTTGAGCTCTTGATTATTTGACTGATGAGAAAACAGTAACTTGGTACTCTTTATTAAGATAAAATCTAATATATTACGTAGTACTATTTAACCCTGAAGAGGAATGAGAGAACAGAATATCACATTTCCTTAATTTTATATACTTAATTTGGATTTTATATTTTTCATTAATTCACAGTTTATTGTTCTATTTTTTAGAATATACTCCCCGTCCTCTTTTAAATGTCCCGGAAGAGGGTGACACGAATTTTAAGAAAAGTGGGTTTGTGTGGTTGATATTAATTGATAAAGTAAGAATAAAGTCGGAATGATTTTGAACCACACAAGCTTTACCAAATAAGGTATGAGACAATTAAATGGGGACATTCCAATATGGTAAAACGGGACATTTAAAAGGGGACGGAGGGAGTAGTTATGAATACAATTTTTAATTGTAATGCGAGATTGTAATATCTAAACATACTTTGTATCATTGCATAGCACGGATGTGGCTTTGTCTTATTCCAACTATTCTTTAGTACACCTTGATATTTATAATCATTATTACTATTATAATAATGATCTAAAAAGAGATGGTGTAAGAAATGTATCCAAACAAATTTTCAAAACCAAAAGTTTATTCATGTCAGACAAGTAAAAGAATATGTAAAAACATCAAACTATTAAAGAAAATAGTTGTAGTGCAATTCACAAAGGTGAATTTGGGGCATTTATTATTACATTGGGAGGTTCTAACATCATTATTTTTCTCATCAAAGAAATATTTCATGTAAGTATATGAAAGAACTAAGAAAGAAAATAACTAATTACCCAATGTGGTAAATATTAGATATGATAATGTCACATGACAATTTTTTAATTTTCAAAAGTGATGAGATTATCTAAAACTTTAATTTTAAAGTTTATGTAGTTTTTATAAAATTGTATCTAAATTATTGGAAATATACTCAACTCCCATGCTCCGGTCATCGGGTGCAACGCATGGGCAGTGTAACCAGTATACATTATGAGAACTGGATATTTGGACAGATAAATATTGATGCCAAACTAATTGAGGGCCTAAGAAGATATTTTGGAAGCCAGACCTCTCTTCCGTTATTCACTATCCATTTGAACCTGACTTTCCTCATTCAGCTCTGTCTACATACACCAGTGTAGTCTTGATTGGGAAGATTAACGTGCCCACCAGCCCTGATAGGGCTTGCTTTTCTACAACGAAGTATGTTTGGAAATGCCTTTCACCAGGAAACAGTGACTTACTGACTTGGCTTTATTCAATTAGCAGTGTCTTAATTTTACTTCAAAGCCTCTGATTAAACATTCTTTAGGGACACAGCATTTCCTTGGTGAAAATATTGTTAAGCTTTCATCTGTTTTTTTACGGTCAGTTCAGAAATGCATTTTCTAGCGAACACTTATTTTCCCATGCATTTTAAATAAAGGACATTCTATACTGACCCTTCTTATTTTTTTCATCTGATTATTTAAGGAAACATTTGGATGAACAAAGACTATATTGAGCTGAAGGGTCCCTCCAGGCAAGCCTTCCCTTTTCATTTTTTGACATGGCCGCTCCCAAGACTTTAACCAGTGCACCACCAAGGCTCTCCTTCTGTTTTCTACTCAGCATGAAAACTTAATCTCGAAAGCCATTAAGGGAGTGTTTTCGATTGCTTGTGCTTTTTAAAAGTGATTTTTTTAAGAGATTATTGGAAAAGTGATTTATAGTAAAAGTAGGTAGTGTTTGGGAATAGAAGTGATTTTAATTAAAATGTAAAAGTTGAAGTGTTTGGTAAAAAAGTGATTTTTGATGTAATGTATGGTTAAAATACAAAAATATGCCCAACTTGTATAGTGCATCCACTGCTGTCTCCTTTTATCTCTTTTCCCCATTTCCAATGAGCTAGAGTGCCGTTGGGAGATTCTTCCAGTGAGTGCCATAGGGGTCAATGATATGTACATCTTCTTGGTATCCTGGAATCTGGATTGCTAATCTGTTTTTTCTAGGTATGTGGAGTTTTAAGAATAAATAGTGAATGGATTTGATTTAATATATATACACATACAACATTGGTAAAAGGAATTTGGGCACAACAGAGAGGTAACAACGGCGGCGAAGCAGACCGGCGGCGACGAAACAGACCGACGGCGGCGAAGCTAATCTGCTGCGGGAGTGGCGATGGAGAATTTCTATTTGGCGGACGAAGCAAATCAGCTATGGTGCTGGACTGCTGGTGAAGAAGAGTGGTGGATTGGTGGTGGGGAAGATGGCCGGCGGCAATTTCTGGTTGATGGAGGGAGGTGGGTGTCGCGTGAAGCTTGTTGGGACGATGGAAGATGGTCTATGGAAGATGGTCTGTACGATGCTTGTTGGTATAAGGGTACTTTTGGATTAATTTATATATTTTGAAATAAAAACATCCCAAAAGTTGAAGTTATTTACAGAAATACCAAGAAGCAGAAAAAAGCATCCCCTGACCTGCTTTTGGCTTTTGGCTTAAAAGTGATTAAATTAAGCTGAATTTTTCTTTTGCAAACACTACATTTAGCTTTTAACCTCCAAAAAAGCTGAAAGTGCTTTTATTAAGCATTAGCAAACACACCTTAACTCATAAAGTATTGAAGTCGGCTGGGAAAGGCTAGAACAGTACTTTGGCGCTTGCTCCTGCGTGAGACTGTCAAGTGCCAATAGGCATAACCCAATGCTCAAGGACTGCGAAATACAATGCTTTATATATGATGTTTTCAGGCCGGCTAGGCAGGTGAGCTCTATAATTGGTTTAAGATTTGTTTCAATTCATTTTGCGTTCGTTAGGTAGCAGTGTAGTACTGCAGAATATCTGTTTTTGATAGACAAGTTTACAATGCCTAAGTTTTACCTAAATGTCAGTATTCTGAAATTTCAAGCATGAATTATTTAGCACTTCCCTTGGTTTCACAAAGCTTTAACTGCTCAAGCTGTCAGATGTGTTCTTGAATACACAATTTTCATCGTGCCGCCTCTTTGCAGAAGTTGTAGACGAACAGAAAGGGAAGTGAGTAATTGATAGAGACAAGGAGCAGCAGCCCGATAAATTCTTTAGAAAGGTCTATCAAAGGAGGAAGTATAAAACAGTTAGTTAGTTAGACTTGCTGTTATGTGGGTCCAGTTATGTCCCTGCGTGGACTATGAGTATAAATAGAAATAATCAGCCAGGGATAGGTAGGCTGTTTGTTAATTGGGACTGGTCTGGGAGTTTTGGCAGCTCGAAATTGTCTATTGCTTGTATTCCTTCTTTGAATTCATTTCTTGTTCAATAAGACAGATTCTGTAAATTGTTCTTGACAAGTTTCTTTGATTGTTTCAATTGTTCTGAATCGAATTACTACCAGTGTTTTATCATTGGTATCAGAGCATCATTCTGGTGACCTAAGTTGACATTGAAGATTACCAGAAATTTTTTCCGCCTTATTGGGTGAATGGTTCGTACTAGAGCAAAAATGGAACAGAGATTGGAAATTGTGGAACGTAATCACATGGCGATGGAAAGAAATCATGCAACGATGGAACGCAACCATATAGCGACGCAGGAGACTTTGTCGCAGGTTCAGACGGCAATCGCGGCTTTATCGGAAAGGTTGGACGCGATGAATGGATCAAACGATAGGAGGAGAACACGATCCAGGCAAACGCGATCCAGGCATCATCAACGATCTCCAGAATCGAGCAGTCCTACCAGCTCGAGAGGTATTTCTGTTCATTCTCATACGACTTATCATCGGCGTGTATCTGCTCAATTTGGTAGAAAAATCGATTTACCTCTGTTCAATGGAATCGATGCCTACAATTGGATAATTCGTATGGAAAGATACTTCAGGTTGAATAATATTGAGGAAGAGGAAAAAGTAGAAGCAGCTATGGTGGCGATGGAGGATAAGGCATTAAACTGGTTTAATGTTTGGGAAAATCAGACAGAAGAAACTGACTGGGAAACATTGAAGAAGTCGGTTGTCCGCAGGTTCCAACCTGAATTAACTCAGAATCCTTATGGTCCTATGCTGAGTTTGAAGCAAACAGGATCAGTTGAGGCTTACCGAGTACAATTTGAGAAGGTAATTTCACATCAGAAGAACATGGATCGAGAACTGTTGAGAGGAGTCTTCATAAAAGGTTTAAAGGAAGAAATCCAGGCAGAGTTGAAATTGCATACTTCAAGATCCTTATCTGAAATCATGGATAGGGCTACATGGATAGAGGACAAGAATGTTATAGTTCAAGGCAAAAAGAAAGAGGAAGACAAAAGTGGAATGAAGGAAAAGGAAAATACTACTGCCAAACATCAATATTGGGGTGACAGCTATAAAAACAAAGTTGGAAGTTCTGGATATGGTCACATGGGAAAAGGTGCAGGGGAAGGCAGTAGCAATCCTAGGGGTTTTACTGCTATGGGGAAGAAATTCACAGAAATACATCCTTCTTGAATAAAGAAAGTGGGACCCCAATTAACTCATGAAGAATATCAGGAAAGGAGTAGGAGAGGTCTGTGTTTTAAATGCGGAGATAAATGGAATAAAGAGCACACTTGTAAGTTGAAAAACTACAAGTTAATGTTGGTGGAAGATTCAGAAGATGAAGGGGATTTAGATAGAGTGGAACCTGTGATTTCAGAAGAAGAAATTGAAGAAGAAATGGAGTCGAAATCTCTACAGTTATCTCTCATGAGTAAGGAGGGGATACCTACCATGAGAGCTTTTAAAGTGACAGGAAACCTGAAATGGAATAAAGGAGATCAACAGGTAGAAATCTTGATTGATAGTGGGGCCACACATAATTTCATTTCACAAAAATTAGTGGAACAGTTGGACCTACCTTTCACAACAATAGCAGGATATCAAGTACAGATTGGGAATGGGGAAAAGATAAGGAATAATGGAAGATGTGAGCAGTTGATTTTGAGCTTGCAGGGTACTGATATCACGCAGAACTTTTATATACTCAGTTTGGGAGGAACTGATATGGTTCTGGGGTTGGAATGGCTCACCAGTTTAGGTGATGTGGAAATAAACTTCCAAAAGCAAACAATTAAATGGAAGCAGCAAGGTGTGGACAAAGCTATTGAAGGGGAACCAAAACTGAATTCCATGGAGGTTTCATTAAAGACTCTATCACAGATCATCCAAGACAATGGAGATGGGTATTTTGTCTATTGTGAAGGGAAGGTAGACAAGGAGAAGAAAGGAGCAGACCTGGACACAAATTGGGATAAAATTGTTGCAGAATTTCCAGAAATATCAAAACCTTTGCAAGGACTACCTCCTAGCCGGGACTGTGACCATGTAATCAATATACAAGAGGGTGCTACGATACCAAATATTAGACCATATAGATATCCACAGTATCAAAAGGCAGAAATAGAAAAGATTGTGCAAGAGATGATGCAATCTGGAATCATTCAGCACAACACCAGTCCCTATAGTAGCCCAATACTCTTAGCCAAAAAGAAAGACGGAGGGTGGAGATTCTGTGGGGATTACAGAGCCCTTAACAAAATCACAGTTCCTAATAAATTTCCCATACCTATAATAGAGGAGCTATTGGATGAACTTGGGGACGCAAAGATTTTTTCTAAGCTTGACTTAAAATCTGGGTACCACCAGATAAGAATGAAAGAAGAGGATCGAAAGAAGACTGCTTTCAGGACACACGAAGGGCACTACGAATATCTGGTGATGCCCTTTGGTTTGACTAATGCCCCGTCTACATTTCAAGCCTTGATGAATCAGGTATTAAGGCCTTTCTTGAGAAAATTTACGCTAGTCTTCTTTGACGATATTTTAGTGTACAGTAAAACCAATGAGGACCACATTGAACATTTGAGGGCAGTGTTATCTGCCCTAAGAGATAACCAGTTGGTGTTAAATCTCAAAAAATGTTCATTTGGACAACCTACATTGGTATACCTGGGACACATTATATCAGGGATGGGAGTTGCTGCAGATCCATCCAAAATTGAGGCTATGATGAGTTGGCCAAAACCCAATAATTTGAAAGAGCTGCGAGGTTTTTTGGGTTTAACAGGCTATTATAGAAAATTTGTGAAAGGCTACAGTAAAATTGCATCACCACTCACTCAGCTTCTCAAAAAAGACAATTTCAATTGGGATTTGAAGGCTACTGAAGCTTTTGAAGAGCTGAAGAGAACAATGATTTCTCTACCAGTTTTGGCAGTTCCCAACTTTAATAAACCTTTTGCTATTGAAACTGATGCATCTGGGACAGGCTTGGGGGCAGTCCTAATGCAAGAAGGAAGGCCATTAGCATTCATGAGCAAAGAACTATCTAAAAGGAACCAAAACAGATCAGTTTATGAAAGGGAGCTGATGGCAATTGTGTTGGCAGTACAAAAATGGAGACCCTACTTATTGGGAAGGACCTTTGAGATTCATACTGACCAAAAAAGTCTTAAATTCCTAACTGACCAAAGACTATTGGGAGAGGAGCAACAAAAGTGGACTTCTAAACTCTTGGGGTATAATTTTATCATCAAATATAAGCCAGGGGCTGAGAATAGAGCAGCAGATGCACTATCTAGAAGACCTTCATTGTTTCCACTTTCGATGGTTAACTGCCAGGAATGGGAGGGTTTAGAGGAGGAATTGAGCAAGGATCACAAGTGCCAAGCCTTGATACAGAAAACAGTTTCTTTTCCAGACCAGTACAAGGATTTTCAGATCAAAAGAGGATTGTTATATTATAAAAACAAGCTGATGTTACCTCAGGATTCTCCTAGAATTCTGAAGATCATGAAGGAGTATCATGATTCTCCAATTGGAGGACATTCTGGATACTTTAGAACAATGAAAAGAATATCTAATTTGTTCTTTTGGCAAGGAATGAGGAAAGATATCCAGAAATTTGTGGAAAGTTGTGCAGTTTGCCAAACAAATAAATATCAAGCTTTGAAACCTTCTGGATTATTACAACCTCTGCCAATTCCCAGCAATATTTGGACTGATATTACGATGGATTTTATTGGTGGACTGCCAAGATCTAATGGGAAGGACACCATATTAGTTGTGGTGGACAGACTGACTAAATATGCCCATTTCATAGCACTTGCGCATCCCTTCAATGCGAAGGAAGTAGCAGAAGTTTTTACCAAGGAGGTGGTTAAAACTCATGGGTTTCCTAGAACCATAGTCAGCGACAGGGACAGCCTCTTTATGAGCTCTTTTTGGTCTGAGATCTTTAAGTTGGCAGGCACTCAACTTAAATACAGTACAGCTTATCATCCTCAGACGGATGGTCAGTCCGAGGTAGTCAACAGGTGCTTAGAAACCTATTTGCGATGTTTGACAGGTAGCAAACCAAAACAATGGAGTCAATGGTTACATTGGGCTGAGTTTTGGTATAATACTAACTTTCATGCTTCCTTAAAACAAACACCTTATAAAGCATTGTTTGGACAAGAACCTCCTGCAGTAATTAGAGGGGATGTCAGTCTAACTACTGTGGAGGAGGTATCCAGATTGACTGCACAGCGAAACTGTATGTTGGAGGAGTTAAAAGAAAATCTTGCAAGAGCTCAGAATCAAATGAGGCAGCAGGCAAACAAGCATAGAAGAGAAGTGCAGATTGACATTGGGGATTTTGTTTATCTTAAAATCCAGCCCTATAAGCTAAAGAGTTTGGCTAAAAGAATGAACCAGAAACTGAGCCCAAGGTTTTATGGGCCTTTTGAAGTAAAGGAGAAGATAGGTGAGGTGGCATTCAAGTTGAAACTGCCAGAAGACAGTAAAATACATCCTGTCTTTCATGTTTCTTTGTTAAAAAAGACCATACCACCTACAACTTTCTTTCAACCATTACCCAAATGCCTGAAGGAGGATTTGGAATTACAAGTTACACCTGAAAAGGTGTTGGAGGCCAGAAGAAACAAGGATGGGGTAATTGAGGTGCTGATAAAGTGGAAGGAGTTACCTGACTTTGAGAATTCTTGGGAACCTCTGCAAGAATTACAGAAATTCTTCCCAGATTTTCACCTTGGGGACAAGGTGATATTTCAGAGGGGGAGTGATGATAGAGACAAGGAGCAGCAGCCCGATAAATTCTTTAGAAAGGTCTATCAAAGGAGGAAGTATAAAACAGTTAGTTAGTTAGACTTGCTGTTATGTGGGTCCAGTTATGTCCCTGCGTGGACTATGAGTATAAATAGAAATAATCAGCCAGGGATAGGTAGGCTGTTTGTTAATTGGGACTGGTCTGGGAGTTTTGGCAGCTCGAAATTGTCTATTGCTTGTATTCCTTCTTTGAATTCATTTCTTGTTCAATAAGACAGATTCTGTAAATTGTTCTTGACAAGTTTCTTTGATTGTTTCAATTGTTCTGAATCGAATTACTACCAGTGTTTTATCAGTAATGGAGGCAAGACATTTGAGCTTATTGAGCCAAATTTGTTTGTTTGTTTTATTTGGGTGGAGAAATGGAGTACTGGCTGGAGATGCTGAAATCCCTCTGAGAAAAAAAATATGGAGAGAAAGACCGTGCCTAGGCCTTTTGCTCTGTTTGTTTGGAGGGTAGTGAGTAGTATAAGTAATATACTCCATGAGGGTTATCTTTAAACCTGTTTGGGGGGATAAAACTTAAAGGGCAAAGCATGTGATATACGTTTGGGGGGGGGGGGGGGATAAAACTAGGGATGGCAACGGGGCGGTTCGGGGACGGGTATACCATTACCCGTACCCGCCCCGTTTGATAAAAAAATTCCCCGAAACCGCCCCGTTACCCGTCGGGTATTTTTTACCCGCGGGTAACGGTTTTCCCCCGCGGGTAACGGTTTCCCCGCGGGTAACCGTTTTATTAAAAAAAAAATTCCCTTCAAAATTAGTATACATCCTAAAATGATGATTAACTACTTATCATTAACCACCTAAATTAAAAAAAATAAATAAATAGTACCACAGATAGAGTTAAAAAACAAAATTAAATAGTACCACAAAATCATAATTTAAAATTTAAAGCTTGATATAATTTATAGCAACCAATCAAAATTCATTTAATCATCCATACACCTGTACAAAATTATTAGCAATTACATAAATTAAAGCAAGGTAGAGTAATCTAAAATATTTGGACTTTAAACTCATACGTGAGTTTTATGAAATTTATTGGGTGAAAAATTAAAAGAGTCACAATGTGAAAATTGCATAGAGAAAATCACGAAAATCAAATAATCAATGTGTGAAGAAAATAAATCTTGTAGAAGTTAACAAAGGAAGGATGATGAATGATATTGAAAATTCAAAATCTAAAATCGTGAACTTTGAGCACCAACTCCTCATAATTGCAAAGGATAGCAAATAAGTTGAATATTGTTTCAAAGTATTAGAGGGAATAAGAGGCATATACTAATATACTACTACTCATATATACTTAATATATTAAATAATAAATACATAAACTATTAAAATATATAAGTTAATTGTGCGGGTCGGGCAATGGTGCGGGTAACCGTATCCAAATTAAACGGGGCGGGTAACAGGGCGGGTAACGGGGCGGGTAGGTATAAACCCATAACCGCCCCATTACTCGTTTACATAAATCGGGTATTCCCCGCCCCGTACCCGTTACCCAGTCAAAGCAGTTTTCCCCATTTTGACCGGTTCGGTTCGGTGCGGGTATCCGTCGGGTCGGGCTAAATTGCCATCCCTAGATAAAACTTAAAGGGCAAAGCATGTGATATACGTTTGGGGGGAACCCTTAACCCTTACTACACCTCTTATTGTTGATTTTCTTACCCACGGCTCGGGGTATGACCTTGTAGGCACGCAAAATGTGCATCGCACCTGCTTTCATTCTTTGGTCTTCTTCCTTGCTGTTACAGTATCTTTTTTAGTTTTTACTTTGGTGATATACTGATATGTAATGCCGTTGCATTGATTTGATTCAGGGACTAAAAATAAAGTATTTCTAATTTGAAATTATCAAAATGCATTTATATCAGTTTTAAAAAGAAAATGCTGATAAATTATAAAAAAAATACTAAAAAAGTTGTTGAATTATTAGGGGTGGACCGGGATTGAGCCAGGCTCCGGGCTCGGGCCTCGGGATATCAGGCCTGGTATCAGGCCGGGTTTGTACCGGGACCGGGCCGGACCTGGCCTAAACCGTATCGGGTCGGGCCGGGCCGGGCCGGGCTTTGGGCCAGAACTGGGCAATAAATTAAAAAAATAGTCCAATCGGGCCCATAAAAATGAGCCCGAAGCCTGCACTTATAGCCACCGGGCCGGGCTGTGAGCCGGCAGGGCCTATACACTAGCGGGCCGGGCCAGGCTAGGCCAAACCAGTATCGGGCCGGGTCGGATAGACCCATCCCAGTCCATCCCTATGAATTATACTACGTACATGTTCAACACGAGAAATAGAATTCCAAAATTTAAATTGACTAAAATATAATATGCTCAAAAATCATTTCAAAGTGTCGCAAATATCTATGAACCATATTGACAGGTGTTGCCTCATGAATCCATTCATGTGCTGTTCTAGTCACTTTGTAGAACAAAACGGATTGTAGCTAATACGGAGTATATACAATTTTAAATGAACACTCATCCTAGTAACCCAGTTATCTCATCATAGAATTTCTTGTTCATTTTGCATGGTAGAAAATATGCACAGTGCAAATTTATGTGCCTAATATATAATTGAAATCAAAATATTTTTTTTAAAAAAATTCGACTTCTATAACTGTTGCATTAGTAACGAGTATAAAAAGTCTTTCCATACGAGTTACACCAACACTGAAAGCATCCACTTTTTATACAAGTTGATATTATATGAGTTTTTAACAATAACTATGTTGGTAAAAAATAGCTCCAGAGAGATAAAGGTAGCAATTTAATATAGTAAAACAGCACAGTTGATTACAAGCGTTTACAATTAGTCTAATAATTAAATGCTACATAGGCTTGGCCCAATTTATAACTAATATTGTGTAAATGGTCTAAATTGCCTGATAAGTAATTAAATAATCTTGGATCAATTTCCGCTAGTCGGACTGTCTTCTAAGCTTGGTTGGACCATAGCTTGGGTGTAAAAGGCCGATAATATTGGATACGGCCATTATCTCAACATACTTTTTAGATGTTTTACTCAATATAGAAAGTCGTTTTTCACTAATGATATGATATCATGACATTTTAGATAAAAGTAATGAAGTTTTAAAATCAAAATGTAAACAAGGGAATAAATCATAAAACGAGAAAAGCACGAGAAATATTACCATTTGAGTATTAGTTAATCCCATTACTTGTCAAAATGGAGTATTACCACGAGAAATAATTACATTTATTGTCAAAATGTAATTTTCAAATTCAAAATTAATTAAAAATAAATACGTAATTTTATCAATCCAGGACCTGAAAGACAAACAAATTATCAATCTGAGACCTGAAAGATGAAATGCATCGATATTGGACCTGAATGGTGAAAAACTATCAATATAGGACCCGAATAATTGAAAAATATCAATCTAGGACCTAAGTTGTCATAAATTTTATTAATATTTTTTATTTTAAAAATTTTAAGTATTATTTAGTTTTATTAAACTAATAAACTTTTGTAAAGAAAAGTTTATCAAAAATTAGTAATGGAATTAATAAAAAATTAAATAAATCATAACCTATGAAATGTTAGGTTCTAGATTGATAGTTTTCCATCATTCAGATCATATACCGATACACTTCATCTTTCGGGTAATATTATTGGAATAATTTACCAAAAAGATAAAAGTTGGCCAAAGCTTATGGCCTTGTTTGGTAATCGACTGTTAGCTGGTTATGACAGCTGTTTGACAATAGCTGGTTGTATCAACTGTTTTAGTTGGCTGATTATGTTAGCTTGTTGTCATGAAATGTTTGGTAAATTAGTTGTTTAATAATAGCTATTTGCGTATAAAAAGACATATAAGGACATTAGTATTTTATTTCATTTTTAGTTTTGCTTGCAAAAATATACCTACATTTACTTAGAGAGTAAATCATTCAAATTTTAGAAATTATATTGTTAAATACAAATGCATGAGAAATAAAATAAATTAAAATAAACATTTAAAATTAATTTGAATAATACTCCATATGAATTAAAAAATCAAGTTTGTTTGTAATTGAAAAAACTAAACAAACTTTTAGTTTGTAATAAAATGAAGTTTAATGAACGCCGCATGTAAGCATTAGATGCACATGTGTGCTGTGTGCACTAATGCGTGAACTGGGAAGGCAAAAAAAAAAGGTGCGCTGCTATTAAGTACAGAGTATTAACAGAGGGCATAGATGGAAGAAACGAACAAGCCAACCCAAAACGCTGCACTTGTTAGCGTTTTCATCTTTAGCTGGTTGGATTCAACAAGCTAAATTAACCAGCTATTTACCAAACAAACAATTTAGCAATTTAGATGGTCAAATTCATTAATTGTGGTCAAACAAGCTAAAAATTGGCTAATAAGCCATTTTCCAAACAAGGCCTATTTGTATTTGGATTGGATTCTTGGAATATGAAAGTAAACTCCTCGTGTAGGTTTGGATAGAGAAGACAGGACGGGCTCAAATCTTGAGGTTGCTGTCTTGCTGAATTGAGGTCTAAGGTTCTATTGGGAGTGGCAATTTGGTGGCTCCTATCAGAGAAGAAGGCAGGAATTATTTTAACACCATGACAAAAGACGGAGTAAATCTGAACTCCTTGAAAGTTAACACATGTTTATTCCCGAATCGGGAATAATGTTTGAGAGATTTAAGCTAATTGAGAAATTGTACTCTACAGCAATAGCAAGTAGGTGAAAAGAACTAAAATGGATAGAGCGAAAGCGTTTGTCGAAGGAATCAGCAATGAAGAATCGGAAATACTATCCTCACTCACCTTTCCTCCTCACCGCGTCACCGTCGAGCCTAGTTTCTACGAGCATTACGCCATCAGAAGGATCCGAGTCGACCGAGTCGAACCCGGCTTCGTCTCCTGCACTTTCAAAGTCCCTCGTCGTCTCACCGTGAGAACTTTGTTCGCTTCCATTTTTTGTTTTTATTGCAGTTTCTGAGTTCCGATTGGCGATTCCTGTCGTATGGAGAAACATTTGCTATCCGTTTTTTTTGTAGGATAGAAATGGAGTATTTGCATCGGGCGCTATTGCAAATCTAGTCGATAAAGTTGGAGGTGCGGTTGTCTACGTGGAGGGTCTCCCCATGAATGTGTCCGTGGATATGTCCATCTCTTACCTTTCTACTGCAAAATTTAATGTAAGCTTCTTACGACATATAGTTTATCCCCACATTTTTAGCATTTGTTCTAATGATCCTTTTCACTCAGATATATCTCAGAGTTAGTTATATACTACGTAGCTTTTACTGCTTTTAATTTGGCTCATCATTGCTCTCTCTTTTGCCTTGTTAAATTTTAGCTATACTTCTGTTATTTGAGGTTCTGAAAGTGTTGCAGACTTATCTATGGGGGGTTCTTTGAAGAACAGAAGGAACTAGGAAAAAGTTTATGTGCAATTATTTTTGTAATCGCTCATTCATGCCTATGATTTTTAGCCTATTGCAACTTTTTTAGCTGATGGATTTGAACCAATATCATCAGTTTCCTAGATATGGGAGCAAATCAGCAAATCCTTTTTGATAATTAGCGTGTCATATGCTCCAAGTTGGAAGCAAGTGTTTTCATTAAGATTTAGAAGCATGGTTAATGCAATTCCTCATCTCATCTAAGATCCTGTTTGGTAGAGCCAGTTTTGTCTCAAGTCACTTCATGTGCTTGAATCCGTTGATATTGAGACTGAAGTGGTAGATGAACCAATTGAATATCTGAAAGTGCACTGTGTTTAAAATTATTCTTTCAATCAGATAAAGAAAATAAGGAAATAAAATCTAAAAGACGGTTATAAAAGTGTCAACTAGCTTAATTTCATAAAAAAAAGAAGAGAAATTTACTCATCCTGGACTATTTCTCAAGAAATAATCATAGAAGATTTGATGTTGCCACATGGCCCACATACACTGTTGTTAAAATCGTGAGTTCACTCGCTAGATCTGGATCGTAGCTGAGATCGTAATCTGCATAAACGGTGATCAGTGTCGATCTGCATTGAATACGAGCGTACAGAAAGTAATGGCGCTCATGGTCAGAATCGACTCTCATGGTCGGAAACAATGCAAGTTTTAGAAAACACAATGAGTTGTGAAGCCCTGCACCACGTGCTTACCTGCCAACGTACCAAACACTTGCTTGAAATAGTTCGAAACTCAGAATCACTCTATAAAAGGCTGTCACCTTCTTCAGTTCTGCAGGTCTGCACTTCTCATAAACATACATCTACTCTTTGTTCATATAATCTCTGCTACTCCACTTTATTTCATCCCTAAAATCTTCTGACTCTTCTGTGGTTTTCTCATGACCTCTCTGCCTTACTTATCTCTCCGACACTATCTTGGGACCGTTTTGATGGTTTTTTCAAGAAAATCCTGCTGGCAGCTGCCATGGTCAGCTATGGGGAGCAGCAATGGCTCTGGGGAGGTTGGTGTGGGAGAGAAAAAATATTATGGGCATAAAAATAGGTTGCGGGGCATTGGTGGACAAACTAATTTCTGTCCATGGAAAAGCTAGATGCCAATCTTAATATTTAGGCTATTCTTTCCTATTACTAACTTTGTATGGGCATGCTTACTGCAGGATGAATTAGAGATTATAGGGAGATGCTTAGGTAAAATAGGCGGGTATTCTGGAACAAGTGTGCTTGTGAGGAACAAACTGACAGGGGAGCTTATTGCCGAGGGGCGACATTCGTTGTTTGGTAAACATGTTAGTAAGATGTGATAATAATGTGTTATGTTTGCATTTCTTTCTTTTTTCTCAAAAAGGAATACATGGATGAACTAAATCTTTATTTATTACTCCTTAATAAGTCAATAACATTTGTGCATTTTGAGTGCCTAGCTATCTTTGCTAGAGGTAGTTTTTATGGTAACGTGCAAACTCATTGGCTTCTTACAGGAGCAACAACTGTTTTCTGTACACGAAGTTAAAAATTGATTGAAAGTTGTGTTGTTAAAACCGGTTTGGGAGGTGACCCGGACAAACTACTGGGTCAGCCCGGTTAGGGATGGACCCGGGCCGGTTCCGGTTCGGGCCTGAGCCCGGCCGGGCCTTTGTTTGGGAAGAAGGGAACCGGAACCAGCCCGGGTGGCTGGCGGTTCCGGGTCGGGCCGGGCCACCCGGCGGTTTATCGGGCCGGTCCGGTTCCGGTTTTCTTTTTGTTGATTCTTGAATTGAAATACACAATAATATAAAAAAATTCAAGTATATTTATTTCAAATAAGAAGTACAATTGAGAATTAGGATGAATTTAATAAATGTAATAAATTTTGTAATAAATAATCAATCGGAATCTCCGTCTTCGGTTGTTTCTTCCATAAAGTGGCGGGTGGGAGCGATGCTCATTTCTTGAGTTGTTTGTTGGGCCTTCAACCAATCGTGGAAGCAAACAAGCGTCTCAAGAGAGCTCGGACTCGATCTTGTTCTATAATCGGTTAGGACGTTTCCAGTCGCACTAAATTCTTGTTCCACGTCAACTGTTGATATCGGCATTGCTAGCACTTGTTTAGCCATCTTTGATAAAATCGGGAACGTTCTTTCATTTTCCTTCCACCACTTAAGAACGTCAAAGTCGTCCCCAACTTCATAATCAACATTCAATGTTAGATACAAAAAAAGCTCGTTAACTGAGCTTTTTTCATTAGCGGGTGTTGCTTTACTTTTTTTCAAAAGAGAACCAAATGCAGATTTTAAAAGTGATTTTCCTTTAGATGAAGAAGATGTTCACGGCAGGGGAGGGGGTGCATTACCATATTGTGTATAAAATTCATTATACAATTGATGAAATAAATTACTAACCTCGTTGAATTCGTGTTTAGGGTCTATGGGATTATCATCGAACTCAGGAGTTGGAAAAAAAGAAGCATAATAGTAATCTATACAATTTCCCAAGTAAGCAAGTTTATAATGAGGATCAAGAATAAATGCAATACCATATATATGCGGAATATGTGAATAATATTTGAAAAACTTTTGTTTCATGAAATCACAAAAATAACTAACATAAGCGGCATCGGCAAATTCACAAAAAGCGCCGGCGAGATTAACAGCTTCAACAAAAAATTCGTTTGCGGTAGGTTTATAAACATGACTAAAAGTTTGAGTTGCATTATTAAAATATACCAAAACATTCACAATTTTTTCACAAGTGTCGATGTCAGCCGGGTTTATAATATAGTTACAAGATTGTCTTAAAAAAGCAGGAAAATGATCTTTATATCTAATAAGTACTTTAATTAAGTTATAAGTACTATTCCAACGAATAGACAAATCTTTAGGAAAAGCATAATAATTGACACGTTTATCCTTTAAATGAGATACCAGTCAAATGTTTTTTATCATCATAGGAGAAATTATCAAAGGGTTGAGAATTTGCAAACCTTGATATTTGTGTTTGCTTCCCCTTGCCTTTGTCTATTTTCGAATACTCCACTAAGTGTGCGGACTTAAGATGCCTTGTCAGACTCCCGTATCCGCTAGAAGTTCCCAAGCTATACTCTTTGTTGCAATGATTGCAACTTGTGTACCATTTATCGGTTTTTTTGTCTTTCCTTTTTGTAAAATTGTTTTCAATAATAGGAGATTTAGATTTCTTACCAATTTGGGATGAACCGCCCTCGTCCTCCAACTCTTGCTCATCATCCGGGGTGCTGTGACTGCCGTCGCCCCCCTCCTCCTCCTCCTCTACATCCTCATTCTCGAGTTCTTCTTCGTCAATGGTTGTCGGGAATTGTTGTTCTTGTGCAAAGCATGGATCATTTTGGGACAATAGGTTATGTAGTTGGTCGTCGGACATCGCCATATCATCTCTCCGTTGGTAATCCGTTTCAAAATCATCTCGACTTTGAAAAGAAGACCCAGCCCGCGCTTTACCTTTGCTTTTGCGTGAACTAGGATGAGTCGTTGCAATCGAAAAAAATCCACTTTTGGTCCCATGATTATGATGTCACTTCCACATTACTCCCTTGACTTTCAATTTAACCAAATCTAGTCCGTGACCTTTTCCCCTTCACCACCCGTCGTCCTTCCGACCAAAACTCCGGCAAATTTTAACCGGAAACCAATTAATGAAGGTTAGTTGCGTCATTTAATAGAATTTATAGGTTTTCTTATCGAAAAAATTCCACTTTTGGTCCCATGACTATTATGCCACTTCCACATTACTCCCTTGACTTTCAATTTAACCAAATCTAGTCCGTGACCTTTTCCCCTTCACCACCCGTCGTCCTTCCGACCACAACTCCGGCAAATTTTAACCGGAAACTCATTTATGTAGAAATATTGGGACATTTTAGTAATTGTATGTTGTTAAAACGGCTACCTACAAAATTAACTTCAATTAATGTTGAGTTAATACGCCGGCTTCCTTCATTCTCAAAACCGAAGTCTTCTCCAATTTCCCAAACTTCCGTCAGCCTGAAAATCCCCAACCATCGTTTGAACAATGAGGACCCGTCCGGACCGTCAGAGTGAAGGAGAAGGAACAAGTGCTGAACGACGTTCGCCAACAAATGCTGGTGATAAGGGTAAGAGGTTGAACTTTTTAAAAAAAGAGTGGAAGAAAGTAATGAATACAAGACTGAAATGAGGTGTATATAATTGGTGTTTGCACATGTTACGTTCTTCCACTCTTTTTTTAAAAAAAACCTCTTTTTCAGCCTCAACATAAAACCCCTAACATGGGCAAGCACCAATTATATACACCTCATTTCAGCCTTGTATTCATTACTTTCTTCCACTCTTTTTTAAAAAAAGTTCAGCCTCTTACCTTTATCACCAGCATTTGTTGGCGAACGTCGCACTTGTTCCTTGTCCTTCACTCCGACGGTCCGGACGGGTCCTCATTGTTCGAACGATGGTTGGGGATTTTCAGGCTGACGGAAGTTTGGGAAATTGGAGAAGACTTCGGTTTTGAGAATGAAGGAAGCCGGCGTATTAACCGAACATTAATTGAAGTTAATTTTGCAGGTAGCCGTTTTAACAACATACAATTACTAAAATGTCCCAATATTTCTACATAAATGAGTTTCCGATTAAAATTTGCCGGAGTTGTGGTCGGAAGGACGACGGGTGGTGAAGGGGAAAAGGTCACGGACTAGATTTGGTTAAATTGAAAGTCAAGGGAGTAATGTGGAAGTGACATAATAGTCATGGGACCAAAAGTGGAATTTTTTCGATAAGAAAACCTATAAATGCTATTAAATGACGCAACTAACCTTCATTAATTGGTTTCCGGTTAAAATTTGCCGGAGTTGTGGTCGGAAGAACGACGGGTGGTGAAGGGGAAAAGGTCACGGACTAGATTTGGTTAAATTGAAAGTCAAGGAAGTAATGTGGAAGTGGCATCATAGTCATGAGACCAAAAGTGGATTTTTTTCCGTTGCAATCTCCCTCTTCCGGTTGCGTTGGAGATTATCCATATCTACAGAATGTCTACCACAGTCCATCTTTAATATTGAACAAATATTAAATGATATCAAATATTTTATATCAGTACAATAATGATAATAAAATGTGACCAAGAAAATTATAGCAAATTCGAACTAAAATATGAGTATATCAAATGTAACAATTTTTTCCTTGAAAAAAAAATTGAACTACTTCTAATTAGTACTTTAATGACAAATGTACCAATTACTAATATTAATATGAGAAATGTAACAATTAACTAGTTTTTTTCTTTAAAGAGAAATGTAGAGAAATGTAACAATTAACTAGTTTTTTTTACTTTAAAGAAAAATGTAGAAAAATGTAGAAAAATGTAATAATTAACTAGTTTTTTTTTTACTTTAATGAGAAATGTACCAATTAACTAGTATTAATATGAGAAATGTAACAATTAACTAGTTTTTTTTCTTTAAAGAGAAATGTAGATAAATGTAACAATTAACTAGTTTTTTTACTTTATTGAGAAATGTACCAATTAACAATTAACTACTTTTTATAGTTTAAAGATAAATGTAGAAAAATTAATTAATATTAATATGAGAAATGTAACAAATAACTAATTTTTTTTCTTTAAAGAGAAATGTAGAGAAATGTAACAATTAACTAATTTAATATGAAAATGAGAAGTGTAACAATTAACTAGTTTTATAAAATGTATGAATGTGTATAAGTATATATAGTATGTATAATGTGTAAATATATTATAAGTAATATATAATATAATGTTTATAGTATATAATATATAAGTATATTACTATAAGATGAATAATACACTTATACTTAATACTTTAATATACATAAGTATATATTAACTAAATGTAATATGTAAATATAAGTAAATAACAATAGTATAGATAATAACTAAATATCAAGTAAATATGAATGTGTATAAGTATATATAATGTGTAAATATATTATAAGTAATATATAATATAATGTTTATAGTATATAATATATAAGTATATTGCTATAAGATGAGTAATACACTTATACTTAATACTTTATTATATATAAGTATATATTAACTAAATGTAATATGTAAATATAAGTAAATAACAATAGTATAGATAATAACTAAATATCAAGTAAATATGAATGTGTATAAGTATATATAGTATATATAATGTGTAAATATATTATAAGTAATATATAATATAATGTTTATAGTATATAATAAATAAGTATATTACTATAAGATGAGTAATACGCTTATATTAACCTATATAATAATTATATAAATAATATATATGTAGAGAGAATTGGAGAAGATGAAGATGATTGAATATAAGATAATAGAGAATTAGAGGGTAGGAAGAGTTGTAGGAGAAGAGGTGTAAAAAATGTATAGAAAATAGGAGTATAAATAGGGTTTTTTTTGTATCCCCCACCCCCCACCCCCAAACCCCCCGGACCCCCCCCCCCCCCCCCTCCTAGGCCTCCAACGGCTATAGAGCCGTTTGGGAACAGTCCTAACGGCTAGGAGGGTTTAAATATTATATAAAAAAAATTAAAAAAAAGTGGGCGTTATGGCCCGGACCGGCCGGGCCGGTTCATCATTTGTAAGGCCCGAGCCCGCACCGCTAATTGACCGGGTCGGTTGGCCCGAACCGGCACCCAGATTGGTTCCCGGGCCGGGCCGGGTACAAACAGTACCGGTCCGGGCCGGTTGGCCTGACCCGAGTCCACCCCTAATCCCGGTTAATGTTGTTTAAAAAGTACGGAATAAAACATAAAATATGTCTAGTTATATACTAATATACTCCGTATCAACTTAAAGATGATGGGTTATGGAATCTGGAGGTAGTAATTTTAGAACAAAAGTAAAGAGACACTAATAAAAATGAGAGAGTAATAGTTCAAAAATTAGTCCCTTTCCCAAAAGGGAAAGATGGCTATTAAGGCAAAGTAGAAAGGCTGGGCTTAAAGCCCAAAGAAGTTAAGTTGGCCAGGGAATTACACGTGTCCCTGCAAGGCTGCAATACTTGGGACTTGAGGAACAAGTATAATGATGTCATGCTAATGTGTCATGATGTCAGTCCTAGTAACAGATTGAAAATTGAGCTTGTGACGTCACTGGCGTCACTGGGAGGTGAGACTTGAGAGTGCTGGTGACGTAAGTCATGGATATGCACTTTGCTCGAATGCCTGGGAAATGACAGTGTTAAACTATTTCCGAATTGAGGCGGATCAAGAATGCTCGGTCTTTTTTGGTATCCTCAGTAGGTTATCTGCAGTGGAAGTCCTTGGGCTTAGCCTTAGCTGAGCGGCTCAGTCTGTAGCGAAATAGGCACCGTTAGCACAGAACTGGGTTAGAGATGAGATCTTCGACCTCGTTATAGGGTCTCGGCCTGATTGGTACCTAACTTGGGTTGTTGTTTTGGACCTTTTGATCCGGACCCCTGAAGTACATGTCAATATATTCAACGAGTGATAAAAACTACTCCAATTCAAAGTTTAATAATGATAATAAGAATAAAGAACAAAAATAATATACCAAAATATTATGTTTGTCACAAAGCTCAAAATGTGTTTGAAATTAGATACATAGTATGTGAACAATAATAATTAAAAAGATTGTATAAATATAGTTAATAGATATTTTGTTTGGTATAATAGATAGGGGTGGGCATGAGATGGTATAGGACGATTATCTTAAAGAATCTGTCTCATTCCAAAGTACGATTCTTTTAAAAGTAAAAGAACTGGTACGGTTACAAATATATTTAACATGTGTTCCGTTTCGTACCCATTTTGATACGGTTTGGTACGGTTCTTCGGTATCATTCAGTTCCAAAATAATTAAAGGTCACGAGGTATAAAAAACTTTAAATTTTAGCATTTATAAGTAACCATAATAAATGGAGAAGTGACTGCGGAATTAGTAATTCAAAGTTTCTACTAGCCATGGTCTAAGTTATTCACAATTATTGTCTTTAAGAGGAGGCTGATGATCGTGTTTATGATGGAAACAAAAGCTCAGGCGAATATCCTTGTGATGTTGTGTGTCAGTCAATCGGATTCCCAACAGTTTCTCCGTCAACAGCCTCAGACTAAGCGGGGGACTCAGCTTGTGGTCGCCCGACGGTGAATCCCTGTGATGTTGTATTTCTCTCACATTTCATGTATGTGCAGCGTTAACAATTTTACATTAGAGATGTTGTAAACGTGAAGAGCTTCGAAGTCGACGATGAAAGTGTCTCTCACAATATTGAGAGACACTTTGTATTGAGAGACGAACTATTGGATGTGAGACGAAAAATGGAAAAATTCTAAATAATTGAGACGAAAAATGGAAAAATTCTAAAAAATTTAAAGAAACGCATTTTATTTTGGCAATTTGATTTTTCCTTCGTTTAAAATTGCACAATAAGGGCACTTTATTAATCGGACGGGACCAGCATGCCATTTTATAATCTTTTACACTTGATTGACTAATATATTACATCAGCCTTAATAGCTTCTTAGAACATCTCCAATGGTTTGTTCTAGGGATTTGTTTGCAATTTTGAAACTACTAGTGTACCATTGGAGCATTGATCTTCCTTTTGTTTGAGAAAGCTAATTAGCCTAAATGAGCTTCTAGCTTGAACAATGAGATATATTAAATATAGTATTATAAATAATAAATGAAGAGAATAAAGTTATATCCAACTAATGGAGTATATTTCAATTTTTCCACAAATACTTATGTGGCTGGTTAAACTATTAGGGCAATTAGCTAACTGTTGGAGATGCTCTTAGCTAGCTTATGCAATTTGAATGGAAACATTGGGAAAAAGAAAGTTAATTTCTTTTGGGGGGAAAGATTTAATTTAAATTAATTTCGTAAATGACAATTGTGCGTCTTTCTTACTTTGAATTAACCTTTTACTTTTACTTGTGTCAAATAACTTAAGTGAATACTAGTATATTTTATGAAGGCGATTCATTTAATTAAAAAATCACCCCAATGTAATGAGAAAAAATTACATTTATATTACTACTAGAGAAGTCATTGACATTAATATTACTAACGACTATCTAGTTATTAATTCAAAATAAATTTTATTTCTCCATTCCTTATTTGACCTTCCGTTCGTTTCCTTGTCTTCAAAAACTTTCTCTTCCAATCATTTCTAGCTAAATTCTCTCGCTCGTTCCTACCATATCAAATACTCAAATCCCCTTTGTTAATCCAATAAACTTCCAAATCTAAACCCCACGTACAGGATAATGGTGGTCGGCGGATAGGTCTTAGCAATTTTGTGAATTTCTTTCATACGGTAAGAAGGAATTTTGGGAATTCTGGGAATATTTGATACACTTGTAAGACCAAGACTTAGTTACTACCTTGTGATTAAATACGTGCTTCAAGTAACTAATGACAAAATGCTCGTGACTACTACGTCTTTACTACTCATTAGTTACTCCACCTACGATTCTATCCAATATTCCATGGATTAGTGACTACCATCCACATATGTAAATGCATCACACCATTCTCTACTCATGCCAATTAATCTGAACGAATCCGAAGTACAATGATATAATCATGCTGAATTAATTTATAAATATTACACCAAACTAGAAAATTAGACCGTCATCGCATTCATCTTTAAGATTTTCCCTCTCTGTTTTAGTGATGTTTTGCGCCTCGAATCACTTCATCACCAACATCCAGAAGTTATTCATGCATGGACCCAACATCATCTCCATTATTTCGCTTCCGGAGCACCTTCTTCCAATTCCCACAATTTCAGCCTTTTATTTCTTTTCTTCGTAACTGTTTGGGGGTAACAGAGTCTTTTAAATATTTCTTTTACCAGTCTACGTATGTGTTTATTCACCGTAGTAACTTCTTTGTAAATCCACTCACTATTGGCAATATTAATGTAAAAAACTCATGTAATGATAGAACAGTAACAAAATTTAACCCCCTTTTGATGGAATTTGACCCCCTTTTGTAATTGGCTAAATCTGCTGAAATTTAAAATATCATTTGTGGAAATAAAATTAAAAAATACTTTGAAATAGCTAAAATGATTTTTTAAGTATAGCCAAAATGTATTTGTTTTGATTATTACTAATCTAAAAAGTTAACTGATAAAAACGACAAGTTTAAAATAAAGGTTAACAAACTGGCCCTTTATGAGGGTTGGAATTTCGCCGGCGAAGTCTTCGTAGTCTTCGTGTGGCGCTGGGTATCGACGCGGCTATGGCATCGTTTTTGTGTGGCTTGGTCAATTGCAGTAGCAAGGCGATGGAGGACGGTTCAGACGGCAGTCGCAAGGATGGTCGTGACCGAGAGGAAGAGCAGGTGGGTGATCTACGAATAGATGATGATGGGGTTTCAAAATCCGACTCCGGGGCGACAACCGACAACGAGAGAGGCAATCAATCGAGCGATGAAGGTCCGGCCTCCTCCTGAACCACCGCCAGGGATTGCACGAGGTGCTAGGGTTCAAGACTTTTACTTTGCTTATTTAGTTTTTCCCATGTTTTGTCCTCCTCCGATGAGACTATTATTTTGTCATTTGGTTTCTCGCTACTGTCTATGTTGTTAGATGTGTCAGTCTATTTTAGGCATGGACCCGGGCCGGGTCGGGCCCGGGCCGGGTCAAGGCCCGGTCGGGCCTCGGGTCCTATAATGGTAGGCCCGGGACCGGCCCGGTCAATGACCGGTTCCGGTTCGGGCCGGGTCACCCGCCCGGGTCACGGGTCGGGCCACCCGCCGGGCCGGGCCGGGCCAATAATATTTTTTTTATTATTAATTATATATTGTACAAATTGCTATTAAAAACAAAGTTCAAGTGCATTTATTTGAAATAAGAACTACATTTGAGAATTGAGAAAAAAATAACAATACGAAATACATTTTGTAAATTGTAATGAATATCAATTGGGATTTCCGCCACCGTTGGTTGTTGTTTTCCCTTTGTCACAGGACTTCATATGTTTTATTGGCATCCCGTATCCGTATGAACGCCCCAAGCAACAGTCTTTCTTGCACCACCTGCAAGTTGCCCACCACAGTCCGGTCTTCGGGTCCTTCCACTTGTCAAAATTGTTTTGCATAAGGGAAGATGTACTTTCCATATTTAAAATGGTATATGTATAACAGTATAAGTAATTAAGTAGGAATGTAGGATAATAAGAGAAGATGAAGATGGAGAAGAGTTTGAGAAGAATTGGAGAAAATGTGTAGAAAAATGTTAGAAAATAGATGTATTTATAGGTGTTTTTGAACCCCACTCCCCACACCACCACCCCCGGGACCCCCCTGCCCCCCACCCATAGCCCCAACGGCTATATAGCCGTTTGGGAGCTTTGAAATTTTTTTTTTTTTTTTTAGTTAGACACATATTGTAAAATAAATTAATTAATTTAATGAATTAAGTAAAACTAAAACAAATGTTACAAAATAGGTGTATAAGTATTTAAACAAATTACATATTCTAAATGTATTTTTAATTTAAAAACCGGCTTTATATTTTAGAAAAATAATTTTAAGTCGTTACATTGTAACCAATTAATTAATTTGAGAAGTGCTACATATGAAAAAGTGAACACATATTTATTTGAAATATGAAGTACAAGTTTACAAATTAATTTGAACTACAACTACAAATTTACAATTTTGAAATATGAAGTACAAGTTTACAATTTTGAAATATGAAGTACAAGTATAAATAAATTTGACAAGTGCTATAAAATACATTTTGTACTAAATTCTAAAATACTAATCAATCGGAATCTCCGGCATAGGTAGAGCCACCATCGGTTGTTGAGTCATCCATAAAATCTTGGGAGGGGGTGATGCTCAATTCTTGAGTTCTACGTGCGGCCTTCAACCAATCGTGGTAGCATATAAGCGTCTCAAGAGACTCCGCGCTCAATCTCGATCTAGATGCCGTTAGGACGTTGCCGGCCGAACTAAATTCTTGTTCCACCGCAACTGTTGAAACCGGCATTGATAGTACTTGCTTAGCCATCCGTGCTAAAATCGGGAACGTTCTTTCTTTTGACTTCCACCAGTCTAGAACGTCAAAGTCATCATTTTCTTCAAAATCAACTTCATATGTTAAATACAAAGTAATCTCATTCAATGCGCTTTGTTCAGTGACGTGAGTTGTTTTAGTTTTTTTCATAAGATTGCCAAATGCAGATTTAAAAATCGATTTTCCTTTAGATGAAGATGTTCGTGACGGGGGAGGGGGAGCGTTGCTATATTGTGCACGAAACTCATTAAATAAGGCATAAAATAAAGTACTAACCTCGTTGTATTCCGTTTTCGGATCTATGGGGTTATCCTCATACATTGGAAATTCACCGAAAAACGCAAGATAATAGAAGTTGAAACAATCTTCCAAATTAGCAAGTCTATAACGAGGATCGAGAATGAATGCAATACCATAAATATGGGGAATATGCGCATAATATTTTAAAAACTTTTCCTTCATATAATCACAAAAATAATGAACGAAAACGGCATTTTGAAATTCTTTAAAAGCATCGGCGAGATTAACAGCTTGTGGAATAAATTGGTTTGCGGTAGGTTTATAAACATGACTAAAAGTTTCAGTAGCATTAAAAAAATATATCAAAACATTACAAATTTTTTCGCAAGTGTCGATCTCAGCCGCGTTTATAATATAGTTATTATGTTCTTTTAAAAAAGCAGGAAAATGTTCTTTATATCTAAGAACAACTTTAAGTAATTTATAAGTACTATTCCAACGAATACTCAAATCTTTAGGAAAAGCAACATATCTCACACCTCTTTCAGTCAAATAACTTTGCCATTTTAATCTAAGTTGACCATTACCCCAAATACGTCTAACCCCCCCCTTTATTACCTCCATGGAATCTCCTAACGCTTTTAAACCGTCTTGCACACATAAATTTATAACATGACATGCACACCGTTGATGAAAAAATCTACCCATCAAAGAATTGGCACCACACAACTCACGCAATCTAGGTATAGCAGCAGTATTATTAGTAGCATTATCGAAACCAATAGCAAACACCTTATCAATCAAATTATACTCAATTAAAATACGCTCAATCAAAATATAAATATGTTCAGCGGTGTGACGATCATTAAATTCACGAAAAGCAAGAACACGTTTATGCATATTCCAATCCTCATCAATATAATGTGCAGTCAGACCCAAATAATATAAATGATGAAAATCATCCTCCCATATGTCAGAACAAATAGTAACACGCCCATCAAAGTTTGCAAAAAAATTTTGTAACCTTTCCTTTTCCGCATTATAAAGCCTTATTATTTCTTTCTTAACAGTTTTGCGACTATAATTTCTAAATTGAGGATTTAAACTACCTTGTGCATAATCTCTTAAAGCAAGACTTTCAGAAAACAAATAAGGCAAATTTTCTTCACAAATTAAGTTAGCCATACCAGTCAAATTTTGTGCATCATTGTAGGAGAAATTACCAAAAGGTTGAGAATTCGCAAACCTCGATATTTGAGTTTGCTTCCCCGTTCCGCCGCCTAATTTTGCATACTCCACGGGGTGCTTTGCCTTAAGATGCCTTGCGGCGGATCCGTATCCGCCGGAGGTTCCCAAACTATAATTGTTGTTGCACCACTTGCAAGTTGCGTGCCAATAGCCGGTTTGTGGGTCCTTCCATTTATCAAAATTATTTTTCATTAGTTCAGACTTACTTTTTTTATTACCGGTGGCGGTTTGGGATGAGGCAGGCGCGTCGGCGTCGTGGCTGCCGGCACCCTCCTCCTCGGCCGTCTCCGGTTCCAATTCCTCCGCATCTTCATCCTCAAGCTCCTCTTCGTCAATGGTCGTCGGCATTTGTTGTTGTTGTAGAAAGCGGTTATTATGTCGGGCCAATTCTTGTTGGAGTTGTTCTTCGGACATCGCATCTCCATCTCGCCTTTGGTAGCCCGTTTCAAAATCATCTCGACTTTGAGATGAAGACCCGGCAAGTTCTTTACCTTTGCGGGATTTCTTCCTCCCAATCTCGTTTCTTCGATTGCGTTGGAGGTTACCCAAATCAACCGAATATCTACCACCTTCCATCTAAAAAATGTAACAAATATTAATTCACAACAAATATAATAATGGATACAAAACTAATGCAACTAATTAAAACTATTTTAATTAATACTTCAAACTAATTTTTTGCAAAGTAGAATTAATGTGTGTCTCTACAATTAAAATTATAGCAACTTTTGAAGTAAATAACTAGTACAAGTAAAAATGTAACAACAATGCTAATTAAGTAGTTAACTAGTATAGTGACAAATGTAACAAACTAACAACTAGTTAAATAAAATGTGAAGTATTTTAATTAGTATAATGAAAAATGTAACAAGAATGGTATTGAAGTATTGAACTAATTAACTAGTATAATGAAAAATGTAACAAGAATGGTATTGAACTAATTAACTAGTATAATGAAAAATGTAACAAGAATGCTAATTAAGTAATTAACTAGTATAATGAAAAATGTTACAATAATGGTAATGAACTAATTAACTAGTATAATGAAAAATGTAACAAGAATGCTAATTAACTAATTAACTAGTATAATACTAGTTATAGTAAGTAATATATAATATAATGTTTATATTATATAATATATAAGTATACTATACTATACGATGAGTAATACACTTATATTTTATACTTTAATATATAAATATATATTAAGTAGATGTAGAATGTATGTATTAAGTGGATATAATAATTGTATAAGAATTAAATATTAGAGTATAATGGAGAATTGGAGATTGGAAAATAAGTATATATAAAATATAAGTAGAGAAGTAGATATTATTATGTATTAAGTATATAATAATAGTTTATAAAGTATATTTAATACTTTATTATATAAAGTATATATTAAGTAGATATAGTATGTATGTATGTATTAAGAGATATAAGTAGAAATTAAGTAGATAAGAAATATAAGCAATATAGTATATGTAGATAATAATATATATAAGTAGATAATTAATATATAAGTAGATATAATAATTGTATAAGTATTAAATAGTAAAATAAAATATAAAGGAGAATAAGAGAATTAGAGAAGATGAATATGGAGAATTGGAGAATGGAGATGAGTAGAGAGTAGGATTTAGAAGAGTTGGAGAAGAGGTGTGAAAAAATGTTTAAAATTAGGAGTATTTATAGGTTTTTTTTTTAACCCCCACCCCCCCACCCCAACCCCCCACCCCACCCCCCACCCAAACCCCCCTGACCCCCCCTGGTACACCCAACGGCTATATAGCCGTTTGGGGTAGCCGTTTGAGCCAAAAGAATCCAAAAAAAAAAATTTTTTTTTTTTAAATAGTGGACCGTTAGGCCCGGGCCCGACCCGGCCGGGCCGGGCCTCCAAAACCAGGACCCGAGCCCGGTCCCGCTAACCCGACCGGGTCTCTGCCCGAACCGGACCCGGACCCGAGAACCGGGCCGGTTCCGGGCCCGCACAGTGACGGGCCGGGCCGGTCCCGGGCCGGGCGGCCCGAACCGGGTCCACGCCTAGTCTATTTGGGTTTTTAGCCTTTGTTCAGGTCATTGGGTATGTTTGGATCTTTGGAGATAGGGATGGTTGTGCCAAGCCCATTACATGGTTAGTGATTCGTGTTGCTCTTTCAGGGGTGACCGTCTCTGAGTCTCACCATAGGGTTTACGGAATTACGGTCGTAGTTATTGGTGTCTGGTTGGTGTCAGATTTGTTTTTCATTTCTTTAATGCAATGATCCTGAAACTTAGGATATGAATAGAAGTTAGTTTCGTTCAAAAAAAAACTGGCCCTTTATGACTGCACTCTAATGTGGCAAGCATTTATTGGATGATTAAAATTTATTATCTGTTTTTCACCATTCATTAAATAGTTGACACAGTAATGTAACATCAAAAGAAAGGGGTGACATAAATATTTTATTAACATTTTTAAACTTAATAAAAACTTAAAAGGCACATAACCAGAATTTATAAAAAATTTAACAAAAAGAAAGGCGAGAAAATATTATTATTTTTATGTTGAGGAGATCCTAATTTTGATAGCATATTTTTTATTTATTCCACATTGTATACTCCATAAAACGTGAAGCATCAGGATTAAACATAAAAAATGAAGCATCTGAATTCTGAAAAAAAACATACCTAAGTAAATATATTAAAAATATCATTAAAAACGAGGTAGGCAGCACCTATGTTTAAAAAACCGGACCGGGAAGGATCCCGGGATTCCCGGCCACGTGACTGGGTCACGGGTCAACTCGAACCCGATGGGTCAACCCGGTCAATGCCAGATAACCGGTCAACGATTATACATCTATATAATACGAGTAATAAGAAACATATAATTATATACAAAAATACAAAATTATAATAAAAAGTAGTTATTATTTATAATAAACTAACAATACTACTTATTAAGCATTTAATACACTCATAATATTTCAAAGTATAATTATGATCCTATAAAAATATATAATGATATTTTTATTTGTATTTTACATTTATATTATAATAATTTGGCATGATTTTCATTCTTAAATAAATATATAAATATATTACATAGTTTTTCTTTTTAGGACATTGAAATTGCAATTATATTGATTTAAAAAATGCATTAAAATTAAAAAAGAAATCTTTTTTTTAAAAAAAAAAAACACCAGGGGTTTTGGGTTTCTTGGGTCCGGGTCCGGACCGGGTTTTCCTGGGTGAGCCGGGTTTTTCCGGTTTTTGACCATTTCCGGGTTTTAAACAAACCAAACTGGGTTTTAGTCCAGATCACCAGGTTCCAGGGTCGGCCAGGTCGGTTCTTTAAACATAGGGCAGCACCCGATTGGCTGACTGTGCCTTGGGATCTTCATAAGTTCATAACACTGGGTTATAACAACTTCTACCACAAACAAGTACACTTCAAAAACCTTATTTTGATCAATCTAGATTCTAGAAGCATGAATGTTCAGTTTATTGGAAACTATTAACAATGAATATGTCTAAGGATACAAAGACTGGAACCAGACGGCAGATGATCAAAAACTGAGACATAAATACATTCCAGAAGAGAAAGCTGCTTCCGCTTTCAATAATACCACACGAGCATATTTATGGCTCCAGCTTGATGGCAGCGTCGAGAGAATCCAAAGTATTCTGCTGAGACCATAGCTGAGCATACCTTCCTTGCTTCAATAATAGAGCCTCATGTGATCCCTGCTCCAGCACTCTCCCATTCTCCAAAACAATAATCTAGCACCAGTAAATCACAACCAATTACTCAAGAAAATGACTTGTTTTTGGCTGATGGCTTGTAATGCAAAATAGAAGCATGATATAGACTGGCATTTTTTAACATAATGATAGTTAAGTAATATCATTGTCATTTCACAATACTTTCCATGCTCATCTAGTCATTCCCTTTTTCAAAGGTCGTGACAAGAATGGCATCCACATAAACTGTCTTTTTTAGAGGATAGACTGATCAATGTAAGATTGTAAGAAACAAGTCAAACATCTGAGACAACAGATGTTTCACAATTTTTTGTTTTATTTTTCAGTTGTTTTTTTTGCACATTCTGAGTACCCCTGGGTGTGTTCTTTAAAAAGCAGTGGTTAGCCTATGAGCAATATAGATACCTCATCACAAAAGAAGTGAAAGAAGAGATAAAAAGGAAAAAAATGGGATTGCGATAAATATAGATACCTCATCACATTGCATTGCAGTGGTTAGCCTATGAGCAATAAAGATAGAAGTGCGATTGTTTGTGAGAGACTTCAAAGCACTCAAAATTTCTGCTTCGGTGGTGCTATCAAGTGCACTTGTAGCTTCATCACAAAGCCTACGCAAAGACAAGAATGTAGTCAATCACCTAGTCTGCTTTATTAAACTCCCCTTTCGAGATACAGCAGAAGAAATACAGGGATATATGAAGTGCATTCATGACAGGAGTCAAGGAACTACAAAATCCTTACAGGTAACAAGAAGATTGAATACCACATTCTCAAGATAGGAGAATATACTTACATAATTGCAGGTGATTTGAGGAATGCACGAGCTAGTGCCACCCGCTGCTTTTCACCACCACTTAACTAGGATCGGAGACAAGGAAGTTGAAAGAAAAAAACATATCACATAACTATTGGAATTAAGAGTTCATACAAATTAAGGAATAATCTAATGGAAATAATACATGGAAAAATTCTTAGGTGAACCTGGTCGATGGATTCACTTGTCGACCAAGCCCTACTAACTGATGACACACAGAGATCATTACAAAGGTGGAACACTTTCTATGTCATTGTTCTGGTTAAAAACACTGTTATACAACAAATTGTTAAAAAATCATTATTTCCATGTATCTTTATAAAAAATCAAAATCCATGGTGCTCAACATTTCAAATGGCACAAGATATAACTGAACTGATGTCCTATCATCTTCATCCACAGAAGTTTCTATGGATTTAAGTCACATAAAAAAGTAACTAGAGAATAGCAGAACTACAAAAACTAAAACTGGTCATTCATTTCTCCTTGCAAGTAGCATTGACATAGGTTTTTCTTCTTTTTGTATGGAAAATACAGACTTGAATCATGACAAAAGGGCCCACAATGAAAAGAATTAGGTAAAGCCTAATTGCACATACTCTTGGTAATAAACTCGAGAAAGATTTAAAGGGGCAGAAAAGGAACCTTAAGTCCACGTTCCCCTACGACAGTCGAATATGTTTGAGGGAACTTCATAATAGTATCATGAATAGCAGCTTGTCGTGCAGCATCATATACCTAACAGAATATACAACCGGAGATTAATGCAAAATATATTAATAGTATATCAAACATTACACAGTACACACGCATATGGTTGATTGGTTGGAATAGCAAATGAACATCCACTAACCTCTTCTTCCGTTGCTGAAAGTCGGCCATAATGAATATTGTGGAAGATAGTATCATTAAACAAGACCTAAATAGAGCAACCGTTTATTTTTACCATGTTTGAAGTTTGAAGCTTAACAAAGTGTTACTTAAGTTCTGTTTGGATGGATGGGTTTAAATGGGAAAAATGGAAAAGGAAACATTACTATACAACTGAATATATATATATATATATATTTTTATAATATAATATAACGTTTCAAAAATGAACAATAAGTGACTGAAAATATTTGAAATGTTATACCATCACAAAGAATGTTAGTCTTCCAACTTTTTAAAATCTAAAAGGGAAAACTATCAAATAAGCTCCCCACCTTTTCAAAAAAATCAATTAAACCCTTCTACTAAAAATTCAATCAATGAAACCCTTAAACTTAATTAAAAATACCAAATTGTCATTTTTACCGGCAATGAACAAATTGCCCCGTTATTTTGTACGAACACAGTCAACACACTGGCACTTTTCATTTTTTTCAATTGTTTTCATTTTTCTTTATTCTTTTTCTTTTTTTTCTTTCTTTTTACTTTTCTTTCTCCTTCACCTTCCTCCGATCCTTCCCGTTCCACTGTTCCAGTAAACCTCCTTCTTCCATCTTCTTTGTTCCACTCCCTCTTTCTTCTCCCACCCTACCACCAACATTAGCTCCCTTCCCATTTAAGAAGAGTCCTCTATTCTTCACCCCATCCGCCGGTTTATAACTCTGGGAGCCTGGAGCCATCCAGAGAATCTCGCCGGAAGGTAGCGACCAGGTCAGGCCGTTCCTTAGCTTCTCGCGTCGTTCAACAACTCCGGCCGAAGGCTCTTTCTACTTTGTAGATTGCGGAGATCTTGTCCGTCGGTACTAGCAGTCATGGGTTCCTCCTTCGGACTGCTTCGTAGCTTCAATCCGGCTATAGACCTTAGTTGGCGCCTCGGCGCCAAAGAAGAGGAATAGGCGGAGGAAGCATACAGGAGCGAGGAGGGTGATGTGAGGCCAGGAAAAACGAGCAGAGCACTAGGAAGGAGAAGAGAAATAGGAAAGAAAGAAGAAATTTGCAGGTGTTGTGTACTTGAGTAGCAGATGGAGAAGAAGAGAGGCGTAGGGAAAAAGGGAAAGGAAAGAAAAATAAGAGGAAAAGAAAACGCCATGTAGGCCCGCAGTGTGACTGGGAACCGGAAGAGTACGGGTTAAAAAGAGGATTTGGCTATTTTCCAATAGTTCGAGGGTTTGATTGATCGGATTTTTAGTTGGGGGGCCTAATTGATTTTTTGGAAAAGTTAAGGGGCTTATTTGATAGTTTTCCCAATCTAAAAAGTACATCATATAGACTAAGCCCTCCAAAGCCTTCCCCTTCAAACCATACATCCAAAAGATCCTATAGAGAGAAAGAGAGAAGTTCCTGCTTGTAATTGATTATGACTTACAGTATCCTGTGGAACAACACCAATAGATTTCCTAAGGCTGTCAAGAGTGACCTCCCTAATATTTTGTCCATCAATCCTTATCTGTCATATTAGCATATAAAGCTTCCCGTAAATAAAATAAAATAAAATAAAATAAAATAAAATAAAATAAAATAAAATAAAATAAAATAAAATAAAATAAAATAAAATAAAATAAAATAAAATAAAATAAAATAAAATAAAATAAAATAAAATAAAATAAAATAAAATAAAATAAAATAAAATAAAATAAAATAAAATAAAATAAAGAAATAATCAAAGAGCTATGCAATACAGATAAGTTTTTCTCATCTTACATTTCCAGAATGGGTTTCAAAAAATCTGAAGAGTAATCTAAGAATGGTAGATTTGCCTGCAAAAAGTAGCAATTTAGACATTAGCATCCTATGTGTAAAAGGGAGCATTACCAAAGCTATCACTCATACAAACAGTTTCTAGCGATTGGCTATTACCAACTTTTTTTTCAATACTATTCAATTATTTCTAAATTAAGGGCATTAATGCTATGTTGGAAATAAAAACCATCAGGTTAGAAGTATTTGACTGGCTTAAGCTGTGTCTAGTCAAAGTGAACACTGAAAATGGAATGGAGGACTGGTAACGGAAAAGAAGATCAGAACAAATGAAATGGTCCCTACAATAGCAACCTGTTTACAAGGGCATGCAAGATATTATGTCATTAAAGTTTTGCTACAAGACACAGAAATATGAATATTAACTCAACAGCAAGCACAAATATGGAAGCATTACCACTCCCACTGGTTCCTACAATAGCAACACTTTTTCCAGCAGGCACCATAAAAGATACCCCATCCAAAATCTTTCTGTCTGTCAAATAACTTTGAAAAAGGAACAGAAAATGGAAAATAAGTATATACATTTCAGACTTTAATGCTACAGTGAGAATTAGCTGGTGCAAAGTTTTAGCAACGATAATTTTAAAATGAAAAAAATGAAATACACATTTTCCACACATAACTACATGAAGCAGTGGCCATCAAAGGAGAATGAAACACATTATGCTGGCAACCCCATCTATTAGGTTGCTCAGTCATGAACATAATTGCTCATTACTTTTTCACTTTAAGAGTGGACCTTCTGAAAACGCATTAGGAGATTATTCAAATAGAGCTTAAACAGGAAAAAATCAAGCTGTAATACTAGTTAATGAATGGCGTGTCCCATGGTACTAAAACAGATTAGATATTTTAAAATCCACCTGAAGTGAACATTGTCAAATTCAATGCTACCCCCGTGTAACTTCAGAGCCTTCGCATTATCTGTGTCTCTTATTTCAGCCCTCTCCTATTGTCAATCAAAATAAAAGTTAGGAAAGCACGAAGAAAATAAACGCATAGGTACACTAAGACAGGTGCAATAGTAGTAAACACGAGTGTGATATATTAAAAGACCTTTGGATACCTCTAGTAACTGAAACATAGCTTTCATGTCAATGAGGCTCTGGACAGTCTCTCTGTATACACTGCCAAGGAAGTTGAGAGGAAGGGAGAGTTGGAACAAAAGGCCATTAACCATAACCTGCACTCAAGAAGAAGAAGAAGAAGAAGAATATATGCTCAAATGTAGATAGTAGCTGTATAGCAAAGGAAATAAATATGAATACGACAATAACTGGTGGAGAATTAACCTACCAGGTCGCCAACAGTCATTGTACCATTCATGATTCCATTTGAACATAACACCATTGCAGCAGAAAGAGCTGTACTAAATATTGCAGTTTGGCCGAAGTTGAGATATGCTAGACTACGCTGTGTTTTCAAAGCAGCACCTTCATATCCTGAAGTAAAAAATAATAAGATAACACTGAAAAAGTATAAGAAGAGGAAAGAGGAAATATGCAGGCATATTTGCTTCTCAATAGTTTAGGATTCTAAATAGTTGACGAACATTGGAAACAATATCATTATCTAGACAAAAAACTAACAAACAATGTAACTAAACAAGTCGCTCTGACCAAAGCTACAAATGATGCACAACAAATATATTAGTTGTACTTGTTATATTCTTATGGTAGTACATCCAAGTTACATATTCTATGACTTTAATCTTTTATTGCAATCAAGTTTAACTTTAACTTAGTTCACAGCTTACTGATTGTATAATAAAACAAATAACCACAGATGCAAAATGGAAATAGTTTTAACTAAATAGCCTAATGCAGAACATGGCTCCATGCATAGGAGTTTCCAAAGCATTTTAGTAAGCGGCGTAATGTCTCAAGTTACCATATGAACAGAAAGAAGTCATATTGAGTGAATCAGCTTACTCTTCAAAAACTCATCGTATTTGTTAACTTCATAAGCCTCATTGTTAAAATACTTTACAGTCTGAAAGATAACACCGAATGTTAATTTAGGAAAAAATGTTAGCTATGGAAGTGGAAAATTTACCAACTGATGTAAAGCAAGGTATTCATGATATAGTAATTCATATTACCTCGTAATTAATGAGTGAATCAATCGCCTTTGTACTTGAATCATTATCAGCTTTATTCATCTCCTTCCTAAACTTAGTTCGCCACTATAAGTAAATTCCAGGAACATTAATGAAAAAGATAACAGAATTCAGAACAAGAGACCTCTAGTAGAATATTAGAGAACACTTCAACATGCAAAAATTGTCCACCTTGTATAGTGAAATGGAGGAAACAGGGTGTGTTGGCGGTTTTTAGAACAAAAACACAATGTTTGATTATAATAATAGTAATAGTTATAGTAATGTAAAAATAAACACAGGGACATACAAGGTCAGAATTATGTATCTACAAATCCTCCGAAAGAAGTTCAAATAGTTGAGCATTACAACCCCTAAAAATATGTTCCAAGAAAAATAAGAGAAAGCTTATAAATCAATATACAGAACAAACCGGCATTGGTTTTTGAGTCAATTGGTTGGAAAAGGGCATCCACAGGAGGCTGGAAGTGTTAAGAAATAGGAAACTTTGGACATTTCTATTTAGCACATGTTTCACATTGTGTCTTTTTTCAAATTTCTCTTAGGTGGCTAGGTGAAGAGTCCATATGGTTTGTGTATAATCGGATTCCTTCTGAGTTTGAATACAAGGAAAATTATGTCTTTGTCCTCCTCCATCAATCACACCCTAAGATACGTAACCAGTTTTCTAAATAACAGCAGATTTCATGTGCTTGTGAATTTTCTGTCAAAAGCAAAGCAATGAAATACTAATCAACAAAACCTTACCTGTGTTACTGAAAGTGTGAAAGCAACATATGCAGCAACAGCCAGGGAAGTGATCCAGGCAAATGGTGCTCCAAATTTATATGCAAGTATACCTGATACCATAGAAATCTGAAAGGCTTCATGTTAAATCTACAGAGATAACAATCAAATTCCAAGAAACTTAAATCATAAACATTTTAAAAACACATACCTCTAGTATTGTTGGAACGATATTAAACACCAAAGACGATAGAATGAAATTAATAGCACGGCTACCACGATCTATAATCCGGTTTAGACCACCAGTTTCTCGACTGGATTATAACAATAATAAAGTTAAAATATTTAAAAAGTAGGCACAGCCATGAAAATTGAGTATAAATATACAACCACTTAATATGCTCAGTTAACAGTTAAGTTAATAAAAAAAATCTGAAAAATCCGAAACAAATGGGAACACTAATTATCCTTATAGAGAGATCAAGGTATAACCCCATTAGCTCAACTAGATAACTTCTGGTACAGTTGAGGAACCCCTAACCATTTGGCCAAGGACTTCACATCAAGGACATTGCCAATTTGGCAATGCCCTGTTTATCACAATATCACATCTTAATAGGTACTAAGCCCCTTAGAAATGTTTGACATGATAGTACAAACAGTTCAAATTCACTAATCAGGTATACGAGTTTCCTTTAGTGCATTGCTATAGTATGTGGACAATCTGAAAAGCATGATTCTAGGAAAAAATGAGCTCGTAGATACTTTGACCTAAAAATATCTAGCATAACATCTTAGAATGATCTCTTTTGTCCATATATCATTCCACACCAGTAAGTTGAATTTAAAATATGTGAAGATGGCTTAAGATTATACCTGAGGTGGTACTCCAGATCGAGCTCATGCAAATGCGAAAAGACCTGCAGAAGTTGGTGTCTGTTATGTATCAGCATTAAGGAATGCAAAAGAAACCTCTTTAGAAACAAACAACTAGCATATACGAGTACTTAGGAAGAGTTAAAAAAGGTTTAACTGATTTTTTTACCCCGGAAGGGTTGGGGGAGGGGGGCTGGGGGCCTGGGGTAAACTGGGATGAGGGATCAAACTCACTCCATTGAATATTGAACCCGCGAGCTCCCATAAGGGAGAGTGAGTCGGCGACCAGCTGAGCTGGACTGCTTTCTCAAAAAAAGGTTTAACTGATATGCCAATAAAGATTAAGTTCAATAAAAGCATCTATAGTAGAACGAGACGAGAAGTAAAAAGAATGTACTTTTGTAGATATTGTGAATTGTGATCCCTAGTTAGTGAAGCTAACTGATACAAAAATAAGGGAGAGAAGGGGACCTTAGCACTATACCTTTCTAGAAACTGATCGAATTGTTTGAAGTGCCACCTTAGAGAAAACTGCTGTTCGCAATTCTGAGCCATTCATAAAATGCAAGATGGGAAAAAACATTAAAAGAAAAGCATAGCAGGAATCAAAGACTCAACCATTGGTATAGTCGAAATAATGAATAATTAATTATATACTCCATAAAAAAATGAGAACAGAAACATTAACAGACAATATGCACTAACAACAATGTACATAGCAAAGTACCGTTAAAAGCAGTCGCACTCAACCGTGCTATCCCATATCCAATCAAAACTGCAGCTGGACTCGCAAAAAGAGCTAAGAAGGTTGAGTTAGAAGCAGTAAACTGAGCAAGTGTGCTAGCATTTCCAGTAGCCGCAGTTAACCAATCAACAGAAAGCTTAAACAGGAATGGAACTTGAACATTCAGTACCTGCGGATGGAAAACAAATTCATATACCAGACATAAAAGTCAAGCTTGATATTTGAACAATTTCTCTGGCTTATCTAAAATTAGCATACCTTTCCACCAACTAAGAAACATAATGCTGCAACCACTCTTAATCGGAACTCCAAGTTATCCTTCATCCACATGGATTCTACAAGAGTGCCTATAATTTTTGTGTCGGTTATTTGCTTGTTTGAGTCCACTCCTTTGACAAAAGTCCCTGATTGTTCTAGCTTTACTGGGATTTTTTTGCCCAATCCTCCACCATCTGTAGAAAACATAGCATACCCATTGGGAAATCGAACCTTACACCCCGATTCCCAGTAAAAAAAAACAAATAACAAAAAAAACTTCAGGCACTTCCGAATTTCAAACAATGTCTACATATTCAATACATGTATACAAATATCCAGGTAACTATGTAAAGATGACATCAAGAGAGAAGAATTACAGGGTCTTGGGGGGTTTTGGAGGGAGGGTCCGAGAGAAAAGAGTTGACTTGTCTTAAGAAGGGGCTAGCAGTTCTAGAAGACGGCCAAATCGGCATTGGCTTGGAGGAAAGCTGCCTGGTGAAAGCGTGATATGAATTAGTGTTGCCAGTCCAAAGAGAGCTGCGGCAGTTGAGTCGTTGAAGATGCATCGAGCGGGATGGAACGTAATCCAAAAGCAGGCACTCTGCTTTATGGAAGAAGAGCTTGCTAACCATAAGGCCCCTTGAAGCTATAGTTCCCTGCATCCCTGCTGCTGCGTTTAGCCAAGGTACTCCAGTTTTAGGGAGCAACTCAAGGCGGCAAATCAGCGCAGATACAGAGACGGCGACGACATATATGATACTCCCTCACTCGGTCACTCCCCAGGAAATTGGGACAAATTTTCGTAATATCCTCATTTTTTTTATCAAAGTACCCTAAAATTTTTCCATCCGTGCAACATGCAAAATCTATAAACGTAAATTACAGATTATATCACTTTTATCAGGCGAATGATAGTAACTATTTCACTCAGTTTACAAATTATTAAAGACTTACTTACATAGTATAAAATAACATTTTTGCAGTTTTTTTCTTATTTCCTTCTTCGTCGTGTATCACAAACTTCAAACCAATTAGACTTGTCGCCCTCAAAATTTCATATAGGACTGTGCGTGCATAAAAAATGGACGTCGGAGGAAGACACCAAGGTGTATGCACCATTACAAAAAACAATGAAATTTTTATTAGTAACAATAAATGAAAACTTTAAAGATGTATTATAGTCCCAAAAAATCAAGAGTATCTACATCGGGTTAATTATTACTCCGTATTACGTAGTAATATTAGCAAACTATGTGAACTTAGATGATCTATAACGATGGGTCATTTTCATTGATTTTGTCTTTGATTTGAGTATTACAAATGAAGCACAAACATATATACAAGGAGTTGGCCTCAAATTATCCGGCAAGACGGCATCGACGGTGGACGACAGTTATGAACCAATTTACATACAATATCGGGATTGAGCATTGCATGCAATGTACCCTCTTCGAAATCATCTTGGAGCTGCAGACTGGATACGGGTGGAATTGTGGCTCAGACGGTTGCCCTGTAAATCAAGTAGGCATATTAATAATCGCTAAACTAAATAATAGTACTTCGTAATATTTTAATAATAATAGTAATTAAACCAAAATAAAAACGGTTTAATAACATCATATCACAAACAAATTAGGATTCATAGTTGATTAACTGCAGACAATGTTCAGAAATTGAAGTGCATGTTTGAACGGAAATGATTATAAACTATAGACTATAGAGCATTAAATATTTCAATTCTTGAAACAGGGCCGGCTCTAGCCTTTTGGAGGCCCCAGACGAAAAACGTTTAATATTCGCATCTCATATTAATCTGAATTACTCCATATATAACACAGTCATAGAAAAATAAGATAAAATAAACATTCAACATCTCCATTCTCAATGCCAACAATATTTGAGGAAGAAAAGGTTGTCTTTACAATCCATCTGTAGAGTCAGCAAGCGATTTAATAACAAAATTTCTTCTAAACATATTCCTTCTTTTTGTACATTTGAAGTCAAATTTTGGTTTACCACTTTACCCGCCATGATAATCCTACATATTTAGCATATTTATAAATAATAATTAATAATTATTTGAAAACCACAAACAGAAAATAAGAAATATAAAATTAAAATATGAGTGACCAAATAACTAAATGCCCAATTACAATTAGAAAATATTAGTGTGAACCATAAATAAATGACTAATAGTAAGTAGTAATCCTTTATTCCTTACAAACTTACAACCATTATTACTAAGTGCGTAGTATTTGTAAAGTCATTTTTTTGTGATAGTATTTATAAAGTTATTAACAAAAACAAAAAAAGAAGCATATAATGACAAAATAAAAAATGTGAAGACCACAGACCGTACCGCACCATCACTTTTAAATAAGGTCTGGACGGAAGAGAACTACAAAGCTAGAAAATACTGAAATTGTGGAATTCTGGAAGAACCAAATTCTGAAATCGGATAATCAATAGAAATCGAAACTAGAAAATACTTAAATAATCAATCAGAAATCAGAACTGATTGCTTGTGTGTAATGCAGTCAACTAATACGACGCTGGAGGCTTCAGGCTGGAAAGTGTTCTTCGTCCAAACTTCAAATCCAATTTCAACGATTACGGAGTAAATTCATATACAGAGTATTACTAATAACTTATTTTTGTTTTGAGGCCCCATGAAATAGTGAGGCTCTGTCTTGAAACAAATTTTATAATCAACTTAAGCATGTGGTGATGTTACAATCAGAATTATATGTCAAATTTAGGCGGAGAAGCAGGAGTTAACTTGGTAACACCGAAGTTGGCTGATTCTGTTGAAAATGATTAAATTCTGGCTGAAGTGGTTGAATCTGTTGAATTATGAACAAAATATTAAAAATGTATTCTATAATTAAAATAAAGAAAAAATCATATGAAAAACAACAAAAATAGTTTTCTATAGTAATTTCAGTCAATTCAGCCACAACAATAACTTCAAACTTACTTATTTTGATTGCTACACAATTCGGGGCGCAAAATCAAAAACTTCGTGTTTGGTGAAAACTTGACCGATAAAGGTGATAAGCCAAAAATAGGGGTCACCAATGGCTTGAATGAACCATAATGCATTCGAATAGCTGTAGAACAAAAGCGGTAGAACAATATGAAAACCAGATACCTAAACCGGTCTAAAGGATTCATGAAGGGAATAGAATTATGTGTTCCTTTTTGGTTAGACTGTGATTGAGTCCATGATGTTTGCAGTTTTAGTTCTATTAAGGTTGACAAATTCAATTGGCAAAGTGGTAAAAAACATATGTAAGAATATTAATTTATCTGGTGCATTGGCTATCTTATTAGCATTAGGAAATTGAAGGAAAGAGTTGACTCTTCTTACCTAAGCTGTTATGCTCTCGAGAGCAAAGTAATTTTTTTAGATGACACACAAAAAAGGAAAATAGCAATGCCAATTTTTATTTTACATTGATTGCAAGTGCAATTTCTCTGATTTTTTAAAATAAAAACACAAAATTTAAATCAAGAGTGATGAAATGACCTTTTAACAACACTGCAGGCATCAAAGTAGAGATGAAATTACTTTTTATTGAACCTATTGATGTTAAAAAAAAGTGATGAAATTTAGAGAGATGAAAATGTAGAGATGAAAATAAATCATTTTATGTCTCTTTTTGTGTTTAGAAAAATTGGGGAAAAAATCTCATATCTGTACTTGCATCAGTAAAAGATTTTAAACAGTGTCAATGGTATAAACATATTATAGATTCAAAAAAGTGAAAGAAAAACAAAGAACATGGAATGTACCTTCATGGTGATACTATTCCAAAAAACAGAGCATGGTGCATGGAGAACTCCCAAGAAGAAAAGGCATGCTAGCAAAAAGATCATGAAAAGCATCAAGTCCATACATGTTAAAGTTTCAACTTAAGTTTCCTTATTACAAAAGTAGAAAGGAAAAAAGTAGACAAACCGGTAAAAATAGCATTTCGTGAAAAGGAAAAATATACCATTTGCATCATAAACGACACCGGCTCCAATGAGATTGTTTATACACTACATCTGCCAGCACATTTCTTGTAAGAAAGTATCATCACATGGATATGAAATTAACAGCAACTTTCGTTGTAGACCTGCAAGAAATCACATGGATTCAGGACCATTGGTCAAACTGGGTCAAGTATGAATGCCCTATTTGAACAACTATCCGAAATATTGAACTATATGATAAATATGAATTGTAAAATTGATCGTGAGTTACTAAATATATTGTTACAATATGAATATTCACATGTATGTTTCACATATTTTAAACTCCGCCCATATAAAACCCTAATTATTTTGCCCAATAGGCCGCAACAATTCGAAATGCAATTGAACTATATGATGGAAGTTAATTATAAAAAATTGATCTTGAGTTAATTAATATATCACTACAATATGAATATTCACATGTATGGTTGACATGTTTTAGGCTCCGCATATAAAAAAACTCTAATTTTACCCAGTAAGGCCACAACTGTCTGAAACACAATTGAACTATATGATGGACGTGAATTGTAAAATTGATCCCGAGTTACTTTATATATATCGATAAAATATGAATATTCACATGTATGTTTGACATGTTTTAGGCTCCGCTCATAGAAAATCCTAATTCCATTCAAAAGGCCATAACTATCTAAAATACAAAGACATGTAGTTGGAGCCTTGTTGGGTGGAATTAGGATTTTCTATGAGCGGAGCCTAAAACATGTCATAAAAAGTGTGAGTATTAGTATTTTATAGATATATGAAGTAAATCATGATCAATTTTACAATTCATGTTCATTATATAGTCCAATTGCATTTCAGGTACTTGTGGTCTTTTTGTGTGGAATTAGGGTTTCCTATGAGCAGTGCCTAAAATATGTCAATAATACATGTGTGAATATTCATATTGTATCGATATATGAAGTAATTCAGGATCAATTTTACGATTCAGGCCGTGTTTATCATATAGTCCAATTACGTTTCAGATAGTTGTAGCCTTATTGGGTGAAGTTAGAGTTTTCTATGATTGGAGCATAAAACATACATAGTATTAAACACAAATGCGAGTATTCATATTGTATCAATATCATAAGCCCTTTGAATAACATCAATACCCTACGCCCCTGGTAGTAGGTACTCTTGGAGAACAAGCAAAGCTAGCTATTGGCCAATATTAAGCATAGGCACATTTGTGGCAATAGGTGTGTATATATAAGTGTGTCATGATGCGTCAATGCGACCCATGTGTGGGACATGATGACTTTACCCTTAATATAAAATAAAAAAATGTATATGTTCAAATAACATATTTTATCTTAATATTGCGTTTAAGGTACATATCCATAAGTAATATTGGTGGGGGAATTGTTTAGAAGCCTAAGCTACTAAGGTCAATTTATGACTTCTAAAGACACTTTTGTACCTAAAATATCAGGGCATATGCATTTGGAGACAAAAAACATTAAATTTTATTCTCGAAAGTGTTTGAGGTTCGCTTACATGAATCATCATATATAATTTCAGAGTTAAAAACTCTAGATAGAGAAAGAAGAAGGCAAACAATAAAGAATCACTCTCCACATGAATGTTCTCTCCCTTCAATTTCCCTCTCCAATCTAATTCATGCGTGTTTAGGTTGTCCCCTCCCTCTCCTCCCTCATCTCCCCACCACTTAATTCATCTAAGAGGTCTACAACTCGATCTTCTACACAAATGACCAAGTCAACGCAACCAAGACTTTCGTATATTATCTTCATTTGGATATAAGCATTACTTGTTTTATTCTTTTGACATACTTGGTAGATAAAGCCACCTGTTATTCTTAGAACTTCAGAATCTAATCAAACAACTCAAGTTCAAATCCAGCTAAGGATACCAAGTTTACTCGAATCACTTAAATACTTAATGGTCTTTCATTTCATAATGTGATGCAGTTGTGACCCTCTCCTATCTTAGTATATTGTGCGAATTCTAATTTATTAAGATCTATTATGGACATACGTGTAAAGACATTATGCATTATACAATGAATTACTCCGTATTAATTATGTGTTAAACTCTTTCACCAAAATTCTAGGAATACAATAAAGATGGGGATCCTCGGGGTATTGTGCAAAACTGAAAACCTTTTTTTGTGGGGGAGAGGTGAGAGGGCTAAAATGTGGTTCTGATAGTTTTGCTCCCTGGAATTTTGGATCTTTGGATGATTCATTTATCTGACTAGCTGAGAGCCTGGGAATTAGTCATATGCAACGAAAGAAAACTAATTAATGCCTTTTTTAACCTTCCAAACCAAGAAACGAAATTAACAGAATCTGACATTCCCCTCCAGACAGAGTTTTCCCTTGATCTTATTTTTGTTTTGCTCTTTTTGGTTAGATTAGCAGAAACTAATTGAAATGTCAGAAAGAGACGATGAAGTTGGTTCTGAAATTTCAATGGAGGATGCTCATGACACACACCATATACGCCCAGCTTCATCTGACGCTGATGGCAATATCCATGTTACCAAACAAAGTACGGATTCACCACCAAAAAAGGGACGCCTTTTCGGCCGGCAGAAACCCGTCCATGCCGCCCTTGGCGGTGGAAAACGTATGTTTTTTGTCGCACGTACCACATCATAGCGTACCTTAATAAATTCGTGTGATCTCATCAGTGGATATATTTTATAACAGCTGCTGATATAATATTGTGGAGGAACAAGCAGATATCAGCAGGAGGTCTTGCAGGTGCAACTGTTATATGGCTTCTGTTTGAGTGGATCGGCTACCATGTTCTTACTTTCCTTTGCCACTCCCTTATACTTTCCCTGGCAATCATGTTTTTGTGGTCAAACCTCTCCTCCTTTGTGAACAAGTAAGTTAACACTTGTGATCTGGAGATCTTATTCTTATCTATGGGTTGCCCTTTTGACTCCATATTTTGTCATAATTTCGGTTTCGTGCCAAGGTTGTCCAAATTGGCCAGATCAAATCACAAATCATTAGATTCATTGAAAATATCAATATTGCAAGTTATTTACCGTTCTATTAAGATTATACATGATTTCATACTATCTTGCACGTGATCTGAATCAATTGATCATCTCGGATCACAAAACTGTACGATTTTACAACACAACACAGCAGAACATGGTTTTAACAACCTTACTAGCATCCCATGTTTGTTTTCTTTGAATATGTAAACTAGGATGGGTATAAAGTAAAATATTATGGTAAATCATGGTGCAAAGTTTAATGAATGGGCAAAGTCTATTAGAAATATATGTGGTGCAAAGACGAACTGGGACATGATTTGCAAAACCCAACTTTTACATGTATATAATACGGAGTACATGAGAAGAGAACCCATTGACATGCTCTCAGTTTCCTTTTTCTTGGAATGACTTTTATTTACAAAATATGATATTGTTTGTAAATTGCAAGGACTCCACCGGATTATCCAGAGATCGTATTGCCGGAGGATATGTGTAGGCAAGCAGCTTTGTTGGTGAGAGATAAGATCCATTGGGCTATTGGTCTTTTCCGAGAAGTAGCTTCCGGGAAGGATTTGAAGAAATTCCTATATGTATGCAACTTCTTTTTCCCACCCATTTATCAACATGTTAACTACACACATTGACACATACACAAGCAGCTGCGGTTTACAACAAGCTTATATTTGAAATGTAGGCAATTCTGGGCTTGTGGATAGTTTCTACCATTGGCAGCTGGTTCGACTTTCTCACCCTAGTATACATCAGTGAGTTTCTCTTACTCTTCCTCTTACCATTCATAGGTAAGTAAGTCTAACAATCACTAAGGGCCAGTATGGTTGGGGGATTTCAGAGGGGAGGGAAGGGGAGGACCGGAGGAGTCATATTTAAATTCAAAACATTTTTTCCATTTTAAAAAATTCAAATAAAGTGAAGACAAAATAGTATATAAAAATACATGGTTTAACTAATTTTATAGTTATTTGAAGTTTAAAACTAAAACATTCAGATAAATTAATAAAATAAAAAATCAATCCTCTCCTTCCCTCCCCTCCGAAATCCCCCAACCAAACTGGGGGTAAAGGCCCTTGCCAAACAGGCTCTAAGAGAAGTAATGCTCATTTTGCTACTTAATAGCTTAATACTGAGGAAACTGACTTTCCTGCCTGTGTTAACTGGGCAGTATTTGTTATGCTGTTGACTGTACCTATATTCTATGAGAAGCATGAAGATCAAGTTGATGCTTATGCTCACAAAGCAAAGAAACAATTAAAGAGGCAGTACAGTCAATTGGATGAAAAGGTTCTTCAAAAACTACCAAAAGTTCATTTCGGCAAAGACACAAAGGAGCAATGATCAACCTTGTCTTCCATTCATTTCTCAAATGGCTAATAGTATTTCTTTGTTATTCTAGTAATCTACCATTCTTCCTTTATTTATCTTTTAAAAAAAAGGCAAATTGGAGGGACTGGTTTATTGTGTTAGCAGTGGTTTTTATGTTACCATTCTTTTTGTACTAATACTAGTTTCACAATGTATCCTTGAAAGGGCAACATGTGTTTCTAACTCAAGTTTACAAAAAAAAAACAGATAATATCTAAAAAACACATCTGGTGAGTGGTGACAAAAGGAAACAAGGGAACAATGGTATGGACTACTACGTAGTACATTAAGATCCTGTATGGAATAAGTTATGGTATAAGTGCTTTTTTATTTAGGTTCTAAAGGTGCTTTTTTAAAACACCAATCTCCTACTTTCTTATAATATGTCATGTGACTGAGAGGTAGGTCAAATCTTGGGAGCAGTCTCTTGCCAAAATGGCAAGAGAAGGCTTGCCACCGTTACAACCCTGCGGTGAAACCTTCCCTATACCCTCACCTTGTGGGGACGCCATCATGCACTAGGCTGCCTTTTTAACACACTAAATCATTTTATTTTAACTCGTTCAAAAAGATGATTCATTGAGAGTGTGCAACTTGAGAGGTAGGTCAAATCTTGGGAGCTGTCTCTTGCCAAAATGACAAGAGAAGGCTTGCCACCGTTACAACCTTGTGGTGAGACCTTCCCTATACACTCACCTTGTGGGGATGCCATCATGCACCAGGTTGCCTTTTTAACACAATAAATTATTTTATTTTAACTCGTTCAAAAAGATGATTCATCGAGTGTACAACTTAAAGAAGACCGTCTTCTTTAGAGGAAGCGGTTCAGCTCAGCTGGTCCCCGACTCACTCTCCCTTATGGGAGGTCCCGGGTTCAATACTCAAAGGAGTGACTTTAATCCCAATTTAGCCCAGGCCCCCCTCCCCCCGACCACCCTGGGGTAAAAAATGCAGCTTCTTTAAAATCCAATCATCCGAATTACATAAGAAAAGATTGAGAAGCTACAACTACCAATAAGTAGAAACTAATTGCAATACAATAATACAAATGAAACCGAAGAAACATAAGTCAGATACAAATTTCACCTGCAGGCTTTTGCTGCCTTTCAACATTTCATCTCTTCGTATACACTAACTTTGGGGTACTAGGTTGAGGTTCTGATATTTTACCAACTCCCTTAACAAACAATTGCTCACGAGTTTTTGACATCATACTACAAAGTACAAAAATCTTGGATGACTCTATTCATACCTTTTGAGTTTGAGATTCTGGAAGCAAAAAGGGGTCCCACCATCCAGACTTATACTTAGGGTATGGTGCAGTCCAATTCTCTGGTTTCTCAAACTCAAGTTTGACAGGGGAAGAAGCCAATGCTTCTTCTACACTATCAGTCTCAAAACAGTCTTGTAAAACTCTATCTAATCTTAGTTTCATGAACCTGCAAAAGATAGACAAAACAATGTATGAGACATCGCAGGCTATGGCACATTTGGTAAGGTTTATTTGGCTGTAATAGCTGAATCTTCTGAGTTTCTGAAAAGAAAAGTGATTGATGACACCAATTTCAGCCAAACAACAAAACCAAAGACTACTATTATTCCACTGAATAAGCCAATTCAAGCTACCATACATCGACAATAATTGTGTCCTTCATTCACAATTCAATTTATGATTTTTTTTTTAATTTAAAAAGATGATCATTACTTGATCCAGGGGCCATTGGTAGAAACTAGAGCCACTGCAGGTCTTTTTAGTCTCTTTGTAATGACAGGAAATTGATCCAAGAACTTAGGCTCAATAACAAGCCAGAAATCTTGTTCCTTTCCACATTCACCATAATACCTAAGACGCTCAAACAATTGCTCCTGGAAATGCTCCTCTTCATCTAACATGAATTTTGCATTCGCAACAACAAAATAATACTTCTTCCTTTCTGTTTCTTTCTGCAAATAAAAGAACCACATTTTGGCTATCAATACTCAAACAGACAAGCAAACAGATGCTGAGAGATTACTTCGGAGCATCATTCAAGAACATATAAGCAGTAAGGCTACTCAGAGATGAACAGATCTTCACCAGTTTTATTTTAGCATAAGTTAGTTAGATTTCCGAGCAGTCTAGAAGATTGGGTCCAATAAGTTTTTAATTCACAGGAAAATAATAAACCTGTTCGGATATCAACCCTAACGATTTAAAAAAGACGGGGACTTTATTTTATCGAAGTAAAAAAGAAATCCAGGTATCCTCTAGATAAAAAGGGGGCAAACCTTTACCGCAGTATCAGAGGATGATTCGACAGCGGCTACGGCGGTTTTAACACAAGTTCTTGAGCGCTTCAGCAAAGCGTGTGGCAGAGCCAACAATGGCAAGGAGCGAAACCCAAACTGCGAAGAAAGCTTACGAGAGTTGTGTGCTGGAAAATCCTTCACGGAAACGGCAGCGAAAGAGCTTAGATTCAAGGCCGTTGAAGCTAGCATTGCTGCGAATTGTCAGTGTGGAGGAGCTTTGCTGTGGCGTCTACAGTATTCTGCTTTGTGCCCGTCTAGTGCGACCATTAAACCAAAGAAGATAACAGCACAAGTTTATCCAAAAAAAAAAGATAACAGCACAAGTAATTGGGGAAAAATTAACTAAGAGCAGCCAACCATATCTCCTCTTTCTGATTGCCCCCTTATCCAGGACCGGTCACCGAGACAAATGTGCAAATATACTCTCTCATCTAGGGGTGGGGAAAACTGACCCAAAACCCGATAACCGAACGGACCCAACCCGATATATGATATTGGTCCGGGTTTTATTTTAAAAATGATCGGTCCAGGTTGAAATACCCGACCCGAACCTGAAAACTCGGGTCCTAATTCGGGTTCTAAAATTTTAAACCCGACCCGGACCGAAAAAAACCCGATTTAGTTAAGAAACTAAATATATATATATATATATATATATATATATATATTAAAATATATATATTATATTTAGTTAAGAAACTAAATATATATATATATATATAGATTAGAGATCAAGTGCAAACCCATCTTAATATGCTAACCTACAAACCTAATCCTAGCCATTCGTTTGATTAAGATTACCGTCCGTTTCTATTTTGATTTCTCACAGCCAACTAATTGAGATTGAGGGTGATTTGGTCAATTACTAAAATTTTATAATGGCAAAAAAATCACGTTCGTTACTTTCCATTCTCAACTGCCTACTTTCCGTTTTTTCTTTCATTCCAACATTCCGATCGATCTGGTATAATCTCTGCACTTTTCTTTCTGATCGAGATTATTACTTGATGCGTTTAATCATCTTCCATCATTATCATCCTGTGCCATGGAATCAGGTATTCATATATCTTGATGAATTATGTTTTCATACCCAAAAAAAAACTTCAGATGTTGATCGTGTCCTTGCTCGTGTGTCATGGTTCTGCATTTTTATTTTAATTGATCCGGAATTCCGGACTAGGGGTTGATGTTATCATGTTTATTGTCTAATTTTCATAATTGCTTTTCATAATGTTATCTCACTTCACGTATTAGGCTTGTTAATGAATGTTATCATGTTGCTTCTCAGAAATTAATTTCATAATTACTTTCACTAGGATCAATAACCCTAGTTAAGTAGGGTGATTTCAATGCTGCTGTATCTTCTGTACTATCCTGCTGCACCCACACCATCAATTCAGTATATGTATTTGTTTCTGTTGTATCTGCAAGTTAAAATATGTATTATGCATCTGTTTATGTTGTATGATGCATTAAGTGAAATTGTGTGTTTATTGTTGTTTAATATTAGTTTTTGTTTTTGTTTAATACTAGAGATCGTTTTTTGTTTATATAGATGCGAATTGTTGTCTTCAAATTTCTCCTGGGGGATTCAAAGTACTGGATTTCAGAATGTTCACCCGAAAAGAAACCGGTTGTTGGCCGGCATGATATTTCCTAATCTAGACTGGTTTTAGTTTTTACAAAGAATATGCAGCTGCAGTGGGGTTTACTATTCGTCATCATACATCAAAGAAGGGCAGAGATGGTTACATAGTGATGAAGTATATTATATGTAATAGAGTTGGTTTTAAGAATAATACATGTCCTGTTTCAAATACCAAAGTTGCAGGTTCTGAAGATTCCTCAAAAAAATACGAAACAAGCATCTAATAGGATTCAAGTTGCTGGTTCTGAAGATTGCTCGAAAAATAGAAAAGAGATTCTAATAGGATTATAGTTGCTGGTTCTGAAGATTGCTTAAAAAATAGGAAATGAGTATCTAATAGGATTGGTGTGCATCATGATAGTAGGAATTGCCCTTTGAATGAATAGATTTGCTTAAACTTAAAGTATATGTTTTTGCTTGTTTTGTTGTTTGACATTGTTTGTCTATGTCCAACCTAAACCTTATGTTTGAATTGAATATACTTTTAAGTTTTTGGGTTTTTATTGTAGTCTTGTATAATGAGTACTCGTTGATGCATCATTATTGAGTAGCGTTGAATCGTGTCAGGGTGGTATAACCATTAATGTCATCTTATACATCATATTGTTGCATCCTTAAATGGTGTGTAGTGCATAGCAAATTCATTCCTGAATAAATAATGAATTATAGACTCGTAATGGTGCATTGCAACTATATTAGAGTTTCATATTGTACCAAAGTTTTATAACCACACTAAGCTCGAATGTACAAACGCAAATATATGTGATTTCAACATCTTCATCAGTCACATGAACCTTTATGTCACCAAAAAGCTTCAGTGTGCAACTTATTGGGTCCAAGTTGTTCACTACCCAATACCTAAGTTTTGAAGGCAGTTTTGTGATGTCTGAATGCAGCATCACTCCAAATCATATGATAATAACCTCCTCTCTTTGTTTGTCATTGAACTTAGCTATTGTTTGCACAATCATATGGGGTGATGATCTATTATATTGTACAAGCTTTTATATTGATGCTTCAACTCCTTAAGAGCTCTCTTCTTCGGTTGCTTCTTCCGTTTTTGTTTAACTGCGCCTGCTTTGTTTATGAAATCTCTAGGTCGACTTTCAAAAGCATCATCACTGTCACTCACATTTATTTTCTTACTAGTTGATGCACCTTTTTGTTTTCTTTTTCCTCCAAACACGTGTTGCTCTTCTGCATTTTCTGTTACATAGATTACATGCCAGGGTTTAACTTTTCTCATCACATTAACAATGACTGAAAATTCAAATTATCATTTCTTTCCACCAATGCATATTGCAACATGTAAAATTAGATTCATGATATAGTATGCAAAAAAATATAGATTCACACACATTCATTAATGTTTTCATAATGATGCATTGCAATGACATCATACTTGCATCTTTTAATCAATCTTTATGCATATACCATCCTCACTAACACAAGTGCATATTTTGGGTGTGAATGCATCTGGTATCATACAATCATGCATCATGTACCTTACAAATGTACTTCATGAAACACCAGACACTTCAACATAAGTAAAGTTCATTAAAATTTCCATCACAAAAAACAATTAAAATTAATTCAAAAATATGCATCCATTAACTTTAACCACTGCATCTCATACATAATAGTCATGCATCTACTTTCGTCCCTAGAACAATTGCATCTTACATGTACATTTATTGTTCTTCTGCATTTTCTATTACATAGATGTACATGTCAGAGTTTAGCTTTTCTCATCACATTAACAATTACTAAAAATTCAAACTACCATTTCTTTCCACCAATGCTTATTGCAACTACAACTGTTGCACCAAACTTCTTTCACAGAAACATGTAAAATATACATTCATGTTTTCATAAGGATGCATTGCAATTACATCATACTTGCATTTTTTAAGCAATCTTTATGCATATACCATCCTCACTAACACAAGTGCATATTTTGGGTGTGAATGCATCTGATATTATACAATCATGCATCATGTATCTTACACAAGTGCTTTATGAAAGACCCGACACTTCAACATAAGTAAAATTCATTAAAACTTCCGTCATAAACAACCAAAAATAATTCAAAAATAAGCATCTGTTAGATTTAACTTCTGCATCTCATACCTAATACTCATGCATCTACTTTCCTCCCTAGAACAAATGCATCTTACAGGTACACTTTTTGCACCAAGGATATTTCTAACTCCCATATCACTTTGACTTTGACTTTCAATCCAAATTTCACAGTCACAATCACTATTATGCATTACATTAGTGTAAGTTCTTCATTTTCATTGTGCTTAAAATGCATTTAAACAATAACTCTAGTGCATCATCCATTGCGCAGGTATTCAAACTGCAATTACCAAATAGACTCCCTCACACAGTTGGTTTTATTGCACCTAAATTATTTTGAACTATATTTGCAAATACAATAATACAAAATACGTCCTTTCATTTTTATAAACTCAAAACATTCATCTGCATTCCAGAAACTCATCTAATTAAAGCTCATTTGTCTGATAACTGTATCTCATTGTCGAATCACACATGCATTCTCTGTTTTTCAATTGTTGAATCAAACATGCATCCATATTAATGGTTTTCGATTGGTATAGAATAACGAATGGATGAAACCGAGTACCTTCATCAAGCTCGTTTTGTATTTCCCGCAAAAGATGTTCCATCTGCACAGAAGCCATTGCTTGCAGTCGACAATCATCTGTCGTCTCCTGGCTTCGCTCTCCCGGCTTCCCACAATGAGTTGCACCACTGCTTGTATGTTCTGCAACTTACCTTATTTGCCGTTGGTAATCATGGTCGGTTACCTCGTTAGTGGAGACTTACCATAAATTAGGGATTTCCAAAATCAATCCCAATTTTAATTTTCGCAGCTTCTTAAGATGGTGGCCGGTTATGTTGTTCTTAAATGACCATTGTGACCTTTTAAATGACTAAAAGTTAAAAACGTTGTGATTAAAATTGTATCACGTGTGTGTGTCCACACCTTTTTTAATGGATCCTATGTGCATCAGCCGTCCGTTTTTTCAAATCCAAGGGATGGTATTGGTTTGTAGTTTGCACCGGAAGCATGGTTTGCATGGGATCTTCACCCTATATATATTATATATATATATATATATATATATATATATATATATATATATATATATATATATTATATATAAAATATGTATGACCTATTAATACATCATACTGATTTATTTATATATATATATGTGTGTGTGTGTATGATACATACGGATTATTTTATACTCCATCCGTCCCAAATTGATTTGCAAAAATGTCTTTTTTAGTCAAACAATTTTATTTTATTCACTTAATTTGGATGTCAATTTTTAATTATATTTAACTTGGAGTTTTGCAACTTTGAATATATTTTAATGTAATTTGTTAATATGTAAATTTTAATTATAAAAAAATGAATGATGTATCAATATGAATTATTTAACTTTAACATTGGTTGACCAAAAAATCTTGACTTTGTAAATCAATTTCGGACGGAGGGAATGTTACTTTGCTTTCGAACCAATTGTTCTTCTACAACATTTTCTATTGTGTGATTTTTATACTCAAAATATACTGCTTTAATTTTAATATACTACGTATATTTTTTTGATTAAAAGTTTAGATGTTTGCAATTTTTGTTGTAATTGTATTTTAATTGTGTTTAGATACATCAGTTCGATTTTTTTGCGGGTTCAATACGACCCGACCCGAACACAACCCGAACCCGAGGCTCTTAAAACCCGGACCAACCCGAAAGTATCGGTCCGCCGATCGGGCCCAAAAATGTAGAACCCGAAGCTTTTCGGTTTTTTTACGGTCCTAACAAAAACCCGACCCAACCCGACCCGATCCCACCCCTACTCTCATCCCTTAAAACTTTGTGGCTTTCCCATTTCTGGACATTCCAAAAAACTTTTTCACTTTGTCTTTTAATCACTTAATGTGTGGTTTCTGTTATTTCTCTCTCCTTTCCACAAATCTCAACCACACAGTTTTTACTTTATTATTCTTCGTGTCAATCAGCTTTGACAAAATTTTAAGGGACAAAGGTAGTACTGTTTAGATCCATCTAGTATCTTTAAAATTTCGAAATGTGCAAAAATATTTTTAAAAAGGGAAAATCGCACTTTTAGTCCCTGAAATAGTCACGAAAATGAAATGCCGGACCCGTATTTCTGATATTGTAAATGTCACCCCTCAATTGTCCAAAATGTTGTAAATGTGGTCCTTTAAGGGGTGAAATGTACTCTCGCCCACATTGTATATTTCACCCCTAAAAGGACCACATTTACAACATTTATGACAATTGAGGGACGACATTTACAAACTTGGGAATACGGGTTCGACATTTCATTTTCGTGACTATTTCAGGGACTAAAAGTGCGATTTTCCCTTTTAAAAACATACCACGTATTTTTAAAAATATTGTCTTTCAAAGTCAATATTTTTTATTCAACCAATATTAAAGTTAAATCGTCCTTATTAATAACTAATTCAATTTTGTGGCATTTAAAGGCGGTCGTCTCCCTACGAGAGTTAGGGCTTTCCTTCCGCCGAATTTTCATGCGGTATAGTTTTGCGTTTCAGATTTCTCTCTTTGGTTTATTAGTTGCAGATTTTTGGATGTTCAATTTGATCAGTTCGCTGGTGTTCAAAGTTTCAAATCCATTTATTGGATCACTGTTTTCTTCATTCGTTGGCTTTGGTGTCTCGGCCGGTGTGGCGGGCGATCATCTTTTCTGGAACAGGGGCAACGGTGGTGACAAGCTCGGAAGCATTTACAAAGCGGCGTCGGTACCTTCGAAATTGGGAGATTTGAATGGCACACTTGGAAAAGCAATGTGGCAATCTGAATGTGGAGGATGATGAGAAAGAACTGGCTTTTGACATGGTAGACAGTGATGCAGATCAGGATGCTAGGTTGGCGATCGAATGGGTTGTGGCTGCGAGTTTTTATCGGTGATGGGTCTGACAGCATTGATTGGCCGCTCCGATGGCGGTGGAGTTAGTATTCACCCCTATTGCGAGAGCTCGTCCTCTTCCAAAACCTCCTCAGTACCAGGAAGAGTTTTGTGGAAAGTTCTTATTTCAATATTATTTTCTCTTTTTTTTATGGTAATTTTATTAAAAGATCCTTTGCCATTGGCTTACAATAGAGTATCGACTATAGAGTAAAAAATTAATTCTCTTTAGTGGCACTTGTTTTAATTTTAGTCTGAGTAAGTTTGCTTTGAATGTTTGTATTTTTGGAATTCTTTTGATAGGCAGGATTTCGGTTCTGGTCGTTTTAGGCCTAAATTTGCCCGCCTCAAGTTTAGCGAGTCAAATTGCTTTGTATGATGTGGTTGACTCTAAGACTACTCCTAGAGTTCACTATTGGGTATCTTGACTAATTTTCCCCGGTATCTTGACTATCTTCCAAAAAGTAAAGAGGGAGTTGTAATTTATTTTCTTTTGAAAGTAAGAAAATAGGAGTTTCCTAATGCGAAAACGTTGCGATATCACCTCTGGGCATATCATTCATACTGGGAATGATTGCTAGTGGCGCTACTGGGGAGACCTTAGCCCAGCTCCTTCACTTTCTCAATGCCGAAATGTTAGTTGATGATTTGGTTTCTAACGCCTGGAAGCTCATGATGCAGATGGCCAGATCCTCTACCCATGGCGATGATGATGATGGTCCTGTTATCTGCAATTTCAATGCCGTGCTTGTGAGTCACAAACATGCTCTCAAGGAATTAATGTCACCAAGAATTTTTGGAAAACGTGTATCATGCTAAAGTCCGATATGTCGATTTCAATCGCAGGGTACGTAACATATACTCCAATATACTCCCTCCGTCCCATTTATATTGTCCCGGAAGAGGGTGGCACGGTTATTAAGAAAAGTGGGTTTGTGTGGTTGATATTAATTGATAAAGTAAGAATAAAGTAAGAATAAAGTAATAATGATTTAGAGCCACACAAAGTTTGCCAAATATGGTATGAGACAATATAAGTGGGACTTCCCGAAAAGGTAAAACGGGACAAAATAATTGGGACGGAAGGAGTAATACATACTGTATATAGTACTTCGTATTCTCTATCTCCTTTACAATTTTGACATCTTTTAATTTTTTGATCAACTATGTTCCATCTTTGACCAATTATATACTTCATCCGTCCCTTAAAACTTTGCCAAAGTTGACCGGCACAGAGAATAATAATGTAAAAACTGTGTGGTCGAGGTTTGTGCAGAGAAGAGATAAATAACAAAAACCACAAAATAATTGATTAAAAGGGAGTACTGACAAAAATTTTTAGAACGTCCCAAAAAGGAAAGATGGTCAAGTTTTAAGGGAGGGAGAGAGTAGTTTTATAAGAAATTATTCATCATAATACAAAGATTCTTTACTAAAAGTACTTTCGTAAAAGTATAAAACTTATCACTTTCATGATATTATACTAATCAAAATCATAATCCAAATTCAAAACTTTACCACCATTGATGAAAAAATCAAAGATACAAAGTTTTTATTGATGAAGGTAATAGTAGGTATAGTAGTACTTCCTCCATTCTTTTTTGCTTGGGGCATTGGTTAATTTTACATTATTCACATGCTTTGCTTTTCCTAAATTTTGTTTGTCAATGCACTATAAATTTAATTTTTTAAAAATGTTGTTCATTTTCTCTCATTTTAAATTTTAAAAATATGTAATTTTTACTTTTTGCTAATAATGAATGAAATATATTAATGGTCAAACTTGTACATTAATAAACGTGAAAAGTAAGTTGACCCTTGTAACTAAAAAAGAACCGTGGAAGCTAGTCTTTTGAGTTATTTGAAGGCTATGTGTAAAGGTATACCAAGTATCAAGCACGTAGTATGTGTTGATCACCCCTGACTTTGTTAAGATACAAAAGTCAATTAAACGAAGAGATGATATTTAATTTCATTGAAGTAACCCGGCCTTGGGGCCTGCCTAGGTGAGAATTGGTTTTTTCTTGGACTGAATTTATGGACTATGGTACATATGTTTGGGAGTTTGGAAAAAGTAGGGGCTTTGAAGCTTATTAATTAACACCGAGAGGGGAAGGGGAGGAGGGGCTTTGAAGCTTATTAAAACCGAGAGGGGAAGGGGAGGAGAAGTGAGAAAGAAACCATTCTTATCGTTTATGAGTTATAAATTTAGATAGATGAGGAAGAACTATCAAATAAGCCCTCTAACTTACAGTGCAAATCACCCATTATATAGGAGACTTTGTCCGGCCGTCGCCATTTGGGGTGGTTTCCGGTGAATTTTTTTTATGAAACTTTTTGAGCATCTTATTCATTAAGTCTAGTTTACTCATACTAAATTTCAGCTAAAAATTCAACCGGGAAGACAGTCAAATGATTTTATGAAATATACTGCGCTGTTTAACTGCGCAATTATCTTCAAATATTCATTTGACTGTCTTCCCGATTGAATTTTTAGCTGAAATTTGGTATGAGTAACTAGACTTAATGAATAAGATGCACATAAAATTTCATCAGAAAATTCCACGGGGAACCGACTCAAATGGCAACGGCTGGACAGAACCTCCTATACAAGGGGTGATTTGCACTTTTTAAGTAAGTTCGAGGGCTTATTTGGTAGTTCTCCCAAAGAGGAGAGTTGAGAAGAGTTATAATTAAAATCAATTAACAAACATATACTCCGAATAACGAATATAAATAATTGAACTTTTATTTATTTTAAATTGAGCTAAAATCATCATTTTACATGTTATCCACTAAAACCTCCAAATTTTAGGGAAATTACAAATTAAACGGTTGAAAGATTTTGGAGTTATAATTCAAGAACCCTCCAACGTGATTCCTCCAAACTTATAAACCCTCATCAATCAAATCTTTTCCTCCCTTCCGAAATCTAACTTTCAAACACACCGTTAATTGTTGGGAATAACAGGATCGTGCTAATATGAGAGAAAAACACTTCTATTACTTTCAAGAATAGAAAGAAGAGACATACAAGCTCTAACTAAAAACTCTCAAAAACAACACCTCACATATCTCTCAAGGATATTCACAACTCTTCTTGGTTGTGCTATGATGATCTATTCTAATTTACTTGATGATAGAAAGACTCTCCAAGCTCTCTATTTATAGCACCAAAACTAGGTACTATGAAGGTGGAAGGAAGCTTCAATGGTGGTTGGAAGGAAGGTCACTCCTAGGTGTATGGAAGATCCCTTTGTCATTCTTGCACATGGAGGAAACTTCAGGGAAATTAGGAATTGGATTCTTCAATTTGCTTGTACTTGGATATGACCTGGAAATTGAATTCTTCAATTCTCCCCTTCCAGGCATATTCAAAACAAGCATCCCGACTATGTCTCTACACAGCTCTAGCTTATCCCGTGTCACCACCTTCGTCAGCATGTCTGATGGATTCTCCTTTGTATTGATCTTCACTAGTCTCAACAGTTGTTGATCAATCGTCTCTCGTATCCAGTGATACCGAACATCAATATGCTTTGTACGAGAATGGTACATGGAGTTCTTGCTTAAGTCTAAAGCACTCTGACTGTCACAATGTACCTTGTACTCTTTCTGCTGGATCCCAAGTTCTTGGAGAAAGCGCTTTAGCCACAACATTTCCTTACCTGCTTCAGCGGCAGCAATGTATTCTGCTTCTGTTGTAGATAAAGCGACACACTTCTGCAATCTTGATTGCCAAGAAATGGCTCCCCCTGCAAAAGTGTAAATATATCCTGAAGTAGACTTTCTACTATCAGTATCTCCGGCCATATCAGCATCTGTGTAGCCTTCCAAGACTGGATCAGCTCCTCCGTAACAAAGGCATAACTTCGTGGTACCTTTCAAGTACCTGAGAATCCATTTGACTGCCTCCCAATGCTCCTTCCCGGGGTTAGAGAGAAAACGACTCACTGTACCCACTGCCTGTGCGATGTCTGGCCTTGTGCATACCATGGCGTACATCAAACTCCCAACTGCTGAAGAATATGGAACTGCTGACATCTCCCCGATCTCTTCCTTGGATGTAGGGCATGTTCTTTTGCTCAACTTGAAGTGATTCGCAAGTGGAACACTTACTGGTTTGGCATCATTCATGTTGAATCTCTCAAGTACTCGTTCAATGTACTTCTCCTGAGATAGCCATAACTTGCGATTCTTCCTGTCTCGAGTGATCTGCATCCCAAGAATCTGTTGAGCCGGTCCTAAGTCTTTCATATCAAAAGACTTAGAGAGTTCTTTCTTCAGCTGGTTTATCTTCACTGCATCTTTCCCAACGATCAACATGTCGTCTACATATAGTAGAAGAGCAATGAAAGTACCGTCTGAAAGTTTCTTGATGTATACACACTCATCCGCAGTAGTCTTCTTGTAGCCTTGACTCTTCATGCATGAGTCAAACTTCTTATTCCACTGCCTTGGTGCCTGCTTCAAGCCATACAAACTCTTAGATAATTTACACACAAAATTATCATTTGAGTTCTCAAAACCTTCTGGCTGCTGCATGTAGATTTCTTCTTTCAAATCTCCGTGAAGAAATGCTGTCTTCACATCCATTTGTTCAAGCTCCAAGTTCATACTTGCTGCCAAGCCAAGTATAACTCGGATTGAGGTCATCTTGACAACTGGTGCAAAGATCTCATCAAAGTCAATTCCTTTCTTCTGCTGGAACCCTTTGACAACCAACCGAGCTTTGTGTTTCACCACTTGTCCGTTTGCATCCTTCTTCAGCTTGAACACCCATTTGTTCCTCAGTGCCTTCTTCCCTTTAGGAAGTTCTACGATCTCATAAGTTTGATTTTTCTGCAGAGATTCTAACTCATCCTGCATTGCTATTAGCCATTTTTCTTTATCCTTATGAGATACAGCTTCTTGAAAACTCTCTGGTTCTCCATCTTCAGTTAACAAAAGATATTCAGATGATGTGTACCTTGTCGATGGTATATGCCCTCGTTCAGATCTACGAACAGTAGGGACCATATGAGAAGAGCTACCATCATCTGTGTCTGGCGGGGTGGATTGTGTCTCCCCTTGCCCTGCACTCTCTTCTGTCTCCTCGTGTTCTTCTGCTTCTGAGTTATCTTCATGCACTTCGTCCTCTTCTGGTGCTTCATTTGAAACTTGAGCACCCTCATTTGACTTCCGAGACATTGTGGGTTTTTCAATGTCTTCTATTGTCAAATCTTCGTGGAACACAACATCCCTACTTCTGAACACCTTTTTCTCCTTAGGATCCCATAGCCTGTATCCAAACTCTTCATTTCCATAGCCAACGAAAATGCATGGGATAGTTCTTGCATCGAGCTTCTGCCTGAGCTCTTTGGATACATGTGCATATGATGAACAACCAAATACTCTAAGATGTGAGTATGTAGGATCCTTACCTGTCCATAACCTCTCTGGAACTTCAAAGTTCAGTGGTACCGAAGGTGATCGGTTGATAAGGTAGCATGCGGTGTTGACTGCTTCTGCCCAGAATGACTTCGGAAGCTTAGCCATATTCAGCATGCTCCGGACACGCTCCATGATAGTCCGGTTCATTCTTTCAGCAACGCCGTTGTGCTGAGGGGTGCGTGGTACTGACTTCTCATGTCGAATGCCATATTCTCTGCAATATGCATCGAACGCCTTGGATGTGTACTCGCCTCCATTATCAGATCGGAGACATTTCAGCTTCTTTCCCGTTTCACGTTCCACCAGGACGTGAAATGTCTTGAAGCACTCAAATACCTGATCTTTCGTAATCAGGAAATACACCCACACTTTCCGAGAAGCATCATCAATAAAAGTCAGAAAATATCTGCTTCCACCGATTGATTCCACCTCGAAAGGACCACAGACGTCGGAGTGTACCAAACTTAACAACTCTGATCTTTTAGCTGAAGTAGAACTAAATGATACTCTATGATGCTTACCAAACAGACAATGACTGCAAGGACCCAGTGCAGCATTCTTGTCGATGTTGATAAGGTTCTTCTTGATCAAGGTAGTCAGCCCTTTCTCACCGATGTGGCCGAGTCTCAGGTGCCACAGATTCTGAGAAGTCTCCTCAGCAATGTTGAGGCTTTCCGTACAAATCCTCAAATGGGTTTTGTACAATGTGCCACAAACATGTCCTCGAGCGATTGTCAAAATGCCCTTTGACATTTTCCAGGTGCCCCTGTTAAAGTAGTTTTCATACCCCTGTTCGTCAAGACATACCACTGACAGGAGATTGAGACGAAGGTCTGGAACATGTCTGACATCCTTCAAAGTGATTGTGCTCCCAGAACTCGTCTTTATTTGTACATCACCAATTCCAGCTATTTCAGATGAACTGGAATTGCCCATCTTCACTGCTCCAAAGTCTCCAGCTTTGTAAGTTGTGAAGTAGTACCTGTGGGGAGTAACATGGTAGGATGCTGCAGTATCTACCACCCATTCAGTGTCCTCTCTTGAGACGTGAAGGCATGTTTCATCATTGATAGTACAATACGCCACATCACCTGAGATTGTGATGAGCGCTTCACCACCCTTGCTCTTCACTTGAGAATTGCTCTTGCCTCGCTCCTCTAGCAATTTGTAGCAATTCTTCTTCATGTGACCCTCTATACCGCAATGGTGGCAGGTATAAGAAGGTTTCCGGCCATCTGATGATCTCCCCCGACTTTTGCCCCTGCTTTGCCATTTCCCTCTACTGTTTCTTTGTTGTTTTCCTTGTGATCTTCCTCTATTCTCTGTCACAAGGGCATGAGTCTCATCTGTGCTCATGTCTTTCCTTCTTGCCTCCTCATTGAACAATGCATCCTTGACCACAGACATGGTAAGTTTGCCATCTGGGGCTGAGTTGCTGAGAGTAACAACTAGTGTCTCCCAACTATCAGGAAGGGAACTAAGAAGCAGTAGAGATTGCATTTCATCTCCAAGTGGCATTTCTACACAAGATAGTTGATTTACCAGACTCTGAAATTGACTAGTATGTTCGGCAACAGAAGTTCCACTTTTGAGCTTCATATTGACAAGACGCCTCATCAGTAGGGCCTTGTTCCTAGCGGTCTTGGCCTGGTACATATCTTCTAGCTTTTTCCAAAGGGCATAAGCATCGGTTTCTTGTGCAACATGGTGGAAGACACTATGGTCAATCCATTGTCGGATTTGACCAATAGTTTTTCTATTAATTTTCTTCCACTCCGTTGACTTGGCCGGATCAGAATTAATACCTTTCATCTCTATTGGATCAAAAAGGTCTTTACAACTAAGGAAATCTTCCATCCGAGGTTTCCATAGCGTGTAGTTGGTAGCCGTGAGCATAATCATAGCTCCGGAAGATGAAGTTGACTCGTCAAAGGTCATTTTCACCTTCTAAATAATTTTGATTTTCTGTTTCAGAAAAATCGGAGCCGAATTTCGAAAAACGGGCAGCACCGTTGCGTCCGGAACGGCCGAAAGTGGTGGGTAGGCACTTTCGGGGTCAAAATACAATTTTCGAAAAATTATAGGTGGAAATTATAATTTTCCAAAAATTGAGGGACCAAACTGCAAATTTTCAAAATTACAAACTGACCGGTGACGTGGCAGATGACGTGGCGGTGACGTGGCAGTGACTGGGCGATGACGTGGCAGCTGACTGGGCGCTGGTGAAAGTTGGCAGTTGACTGGTGACGTGGCGGCTGACTGTGCTGGGACTGCACATGTGGTGCTGACGTGTCGCTGACGCAGCTCTGGCTGGCTGATGACGTCAGCGATGACGTCAGCTGTCTTCAACCTCTGTCTGCGCGTGATGACGTCAGCATGACGCAAGCAGTTTTTGGCCGGCGTTTGGCGGCGCGTACGGCAGCTTCCGGTGGCCAAAAAAATCCCCAAAAATACCAGTTTTCTCGTCTCGACGAGACGAATCCAACGGTATATTTTGATTGCAATTCCGAGCAATACTGAAAAACTCGATTTTTCAGACAGTAGAATTTTATCTGAAAAAATCTGGGAAAAATATCAAAAGCTCAACCTGGCTCTGATACCACTTGTTGGGAATAACAGGATCGTGCTAATATGAGAGAAAAACACTTCTATTACTTTCAAGAATAGAAAGAAGAGACATACAAGCTCTAACTAAAAACTCTCAAAAACAACACCTCACATATCTCTCAAGGATATTCACAACTCTTCTTGGTTGTGCTATGATGATCTATTCTAATTTACTTGATGATAGAAAGACTCTCCAAGCTCTCTATTTATAGCACCAAAACTAGGTACTATGAAGGTGGAAGGAAGCTTCAATGGTGGTTGGAAGGAAGGTCACTCCTAGGTGTATGGAAGATCCCTTTGTCATTCTTGCACATGGAGGAAACTTCAGGGAAATTAGGAATTGGATTCTTCAATTTGCTTGTACTTGGATATGACCTGGAAATTGAATTCTTCATTAATTAGAGATTTAATTATAAAAAGATTGAATGAATTGGCAAACATCATTGTTGAATACTTCCGGCCAACTAAATACACCCTGAGTATATTAGTGTGTATATCACTATATCCACCTAGCTAATGATTTAAGTGCCATTAACTTCAGAATTTTTATGCAATTTAATATGATGAGGGGGATTTGATGCGCAATTTATACCGTGCGACCGGCGCACCATGAGGATGGTGTGCCCGGTCGCAAAACAACACAACATCGCGATCGTCCGCCACTCCGTCCTCCCCACCACGTGCGTCTAAACCAGCAACTCTCTCCCCGCCCCCGGCCACCTGCCACCGTTATTTGGCCGCCCAACAATGACCTTCACAGCCCCCAACCCCTCTCCCATCCTTGGCCTGCAGAATTGTTGCTCCATACCCTCCCACACCAATAACCCCTATGCAGCCCCTGCAACTGCCGCATCACACCACCACAATCCCTAGTTGCAGCACCCAGTTGCAGCTCCAGACCATGCCTCGACATTTAAATGAATATATAAATATTCATTTATATGTGTGTGTGTGTGTGTATGGAGTTACATCTCTGTAAAAACGTTTTACATTTCAATAGCCTAAAGTTACATATCTCAAGTTACATCTAATTTGTTCCCCAAGTTACATTTCAATAAAAGCAGTTTACATTTCAACGAGTTACATATGAATGAGTGCAATTTACATTTTGATTAACTTGAAGTTACATCTTGAATCGCACGAGTTACATCTCATATAACCATGGGTGCATGGTGCTCACCATGCACCGGTTGCACGGTATACGAACAGGATTTGATGGGTTCAGTTCATGCTTACACTCCGTACTTAGTTAGTTAGTTAAACTAACAACAATATTTCTAGGTAATTACTCCGTATTATATATCTCATTTTCAATTTTAACTAGTTTTTCACCCGTGCGTTGCACGGGATGTCATATACATATATTACAAACGTCGTTATATAAACTCAATTTTTTAAATCATAATTACCTCCATTCTTAAATAGTTGCAACATTAAAAAATTTACACTATTCACATGCTCTACTTTGACTATATTTTATTTATGAATACATTAAAATTTTATTTTTAGAAAAAAATATTATTAAATTCATCTCAGTTTAAATTTTCAAAATGCAAATTTTTTGAAACTTTTACAATTAGAAAATAAATTATATTGAAGATCAAAGTTGTGCATTGGCAAATGTAGATAAAGTATTACTTTTCTCATGGAGTATAAAATAAGAGAACTCGCGAGTAGATAATACATAGTAACAATATAATCTTGCAAAGCACACATGTTACAAATTATTGAAGACTTTGTACACACGTTTTGTAGCCTTTCACATTCCCTTCCTCATCACATGTCATGAAATTCTAGCTGAAAATTCAAGCTGAACGAACTTGTAAACCTCAAGACTGTCGTATAAAAATTATTCATTATTATTAAGATCATGATAGATCTAGGGGTGGACTCGGGCCGGGCGGCCCACCCTGGAACCGGCCCGAACCGGTTACTGTTTGAACCGGCCCAGCCAGGGACCGGTCCGGGTAGGCCCTACCCGCTGGGGTTCCGGGCCGGGCTCGGGCCCCTCAAAAGGTTAACCGGCCCGTCCGTTTCGGGGCCGGTCCCGGCCAATTTAATTTTTTTTTTTGAATTTGTTTTGAATTTTTTTTAAGTTTTTGGGTTGGGCTGAGTATTTTGGGCCATTTGAGGTGGTTTGGGGTGGTTTGGGAGTGAGGGGGAGGGTTGGGGGTTAATTAGGAAAAGCCAAAAAAAATATAAATTGAACCGAGGCCCGGCCCAGCCCGGTTCCGGGCCTCCCCTTTCATGAACCAAGCCTCGGCCGAGCCCAGGCCCGAACCGGGCTCGAACCGGCCCGAGTCCACCCCTAGATAGACCAAGAATAAACAATCATGATTTTCTATGATTGCCCTTGATTCTTGCTCACTGTCATTGCACACAATTGAGACATCCATTCACGTTGAACCAATTCATTTATAACCTGGAAAGTGGAAACACTTTTTCACATTCCTTTTGCAAATATGTGTTCGAAAACATGAGAAAGAAATAGAATTGTCCAAGCTTGTAATATGATAAGAGTATCAATCTGCACCATATTTATGATTTATATTTATTTAAAATCCAACAACTTGTATATGAAGTTGAACTCTCACAAGTAAAAGTTATAGTCAGTGAGCTAAAAGTTACAGGCTAATATAAAATACAATGGCAGCTATTATTACCAACAGAAGAAGAGACATTTATGCTGCTAAAATTTGTGGCAAAGGAAAGAAATAGACGAAAACCGCTTCAGCCTCATCACTACACCCTTAATTATTTTTTCATGTTAACTAATAATGACCAATTGCAACTGTGATGAAATCCCGTGTACCACCATGCATGTTCCTACCATTGGACATGCCCAAGTGACTTGCCAGCCCCAAAATAGTTCTCGTCTACTGAAAAATCAAACAGCAATCCAAGTTATTTTTTAGAAGGTTAGGTGTGAAAGTTTTTTCTGTTTTAGGAGGCACATAATTTTTAAATATTTAATTAAATGTTCAAGAATACAATCACAATTTTTTATATAGACAAAAGCAATAGAACATAGTTTGAGGGATAACAAATAAAAAATTAGTGACTGATAACAAATAAAAACTAAAACAATTACCATTAAATATGCAACCGTGGTAAATCGTCTAGTAGGCTCTTTTGAACTTGTATTAGAGCGTCGTTTCAGCAAGCTTATGACCAATTTGCAGTAAGGATTATGACCTTAAAAATATAGAGCAAATTTATGGTAAAAAATTAAGACAATCACCTAAAAAAATTATCAAACATATTAACCGCAAAAATGAAAAAGCCAAACCTGTAGTCAATCAGTCATCAAATGGTGATGAAAGATCTGATGGCGAAGACATGATGAATTTGGTGTAAAGAGCTGAGCTAAGATAGATTTAAATAAATTTGGCGGCTGGACTTTGTTTAAGAAGAAGAGAAAGATTGATGAAGAGAAAGGACAGTTTGAGAGTGTTGATGCCGAGTAAAAAAGAGGAGAGATTTCCTAGATGGGGGTAAAAATGTAAGTGAGCGTGGGTGGGAGAATGAAAAAGAATATTGTAGGGTACCTAGCAATCTTTTCTTCAATTTTGAAGATGTTATGTTTTTAAGGATGAAGGAATAGCCCTAAATGGATGGGCGAAAGTGGTGTAAAGGAGATGGGAGATGTGAGATTGATCATAAAGGAGAGCTAGGGAAAGAGATATAATCTACGGTACAGAGAGGCTTAATATGATGAGGGGGATTTGATGCGCAATTTATACCGTGCGACCGGCGCACCATGAGGATGGTGTGCCCGGTCGCAAAACAACACAACATCGCGATCGTCCGCCACTCCGTCCTCCCCACCACGTGCGTCTAAACCAGCAACTCTCTCCCCGCCCCCGGCCACCTGCCACCGTTATTTGGCCGCCCAACAATGACCTTCACAGCCCCCAACCCCTCTCCCATCCTTGGCCTGCAGAATTGTTGCTCCATACCCTCCCACACCAATAACCCCTATGCAGCCCCTGCAACTGCCGCATCACACCACCACAATCCCTAGTTGCAGCACCCAGTTGCAGCTCCAGACCATGCCTCGACATTTAAATGAATATATAAATATTCATTTATATGTGTGTGTGTGTGTGTGTGGAGTTACATCTCTGTAAAAACGTTTTACATTTCAATAGCCTAAAGTTACATATCTCAAGTTACATCTAATTTGTTCCCCAAGTTACATTTCAATAAAAGCAGTTTACATTTCAACGAGTTACATATGAATGAGTGCAATTTACATTTTGATTAACTTGAAGTTACATCTTGAATCGCACGAGTTACATCTCATATAACCATGGGTGCATGGTGCTCACCATGCACCGGTTGCACGGTATACGAACAGGATTTGATGGGTTCAGTTCATGCTTACACTCCGTACTTAGTTAGTTAGTTAAACTAACAACAATATTTCTAGGTAATTACTCCGTATTATATATCTCATTTTCAATTTTAATGAGTGCCATTTAGTTTTGTTAGTGGGTTATGGGTAAGGGGGATATTTGTTACGGAGTATAAGAGTACTAGTTTCTCGATGCGCGTTATGTTAGATTACATCAAGCTTGACTTACTTCAAAGTAAGAGGCAGGAATTCTCCAAAATACAAGGGTAAAATACAAGGATAATACCAGAAGAAGCTTGACCCTAATACAGGAATTCTCCAAAGCTTGACTTACAAAATACAAGAAGCTGTCGGTCAAGTTTCTTTTGACCCTAATACCAGGATAATTCTCCAAAGTAAGAGGCAGGAATTGTTGGAATGGAGAGAAAATTCAAGGGTAAAAGAAGTGAAGAAGAATGGTCAAGTAATGAAGCAAAAAACACAGTATGCCTAAGGAGATTCTATAAAAGTTGCCTTTTGTGTTCTTGATCAATTATGAGATCTGTGAGCATAATCTGTATTGTTCTAACATATAATCACTCACATTTATCAACAGTTAAAATAGAATTAACAAAAACATTTTCAAGAAATATCTTCTAATAAACTTACAAGTTTTACACTCGTTTCATCAAATGAAGTCTTGTCGGTTCGACCCTCTTTTCTTTTACGCGTCTCTTCATACATTTGAACATCTGTGGGTATCTTTTCTCCACCGCTCGAGAAAGCTGCTTGACCACATCTTTGGGTAGACGCCTTGGCTGACTCACCCACAGTCCTCCATCCACTATCAATGTTGTCCCGTTCATGTATTTCCCTATCATCAATATCATCAAGTTTTTAAAAATCTTTGTTTTTGCACCCCAATCCCATATGAAAAGACAAAAATGCCCTCAATAAGGAATATGTTGAAGGTCAACAAAATTTTAATGGAGTTGCATTTTTGTCTTTTCATATGAGATTGGGGTGCAAAAACAAAGATTTTTTGAAACGGGATGCAAAGTCCAATTTAGACAACAATATGGGGTGCAAACTTAAATTACCCCATTTAATTATCCCATCCGTCCTACAAAATGTATTGTGTAATCTTTACCGCAATGGAGTTCTATACAGGCACATAGGCACATAGAAGGGAAGTAATGAAACTTCCTGTTTTGTCTTTGTCTATGATAGTTACTTTTGCCCGACAAAAAGGTGTGATATTTAGCAATGAGATCACCAATCACTAACACTTCCCTTTACACACAAAATTCCAAACCTATCTAATCAGTTTCAAAAAAAGTATAGAAATCAACTTCGATAATATTTCAAGTGTATGCTTAAAAGAAAACATAAACAATGCAAGTGCACTTAAGATTTGCAAGGGTTAAAATATCTTTCCTCAACATCTTAGTCACAATTATAAGGATGGAAAATAACATTTGTAGCAACACTGAATAATGCAAATTACAAATGAGCACTGGATTACATTCCATAACTAATTAAATCCACAAATGCATTAAATGCATTGGATTACAAAGTATACTCTTTTATATGTACTGCACTCCCCCTACTGCTCCTCCTGGTAAGAACAGATAAAATTTTTACCTCCAAGATTTATGAGATTTACAATTGAAAACAACAGAACCCTTAGATGTTTCTCTTATTATCCCTTTACTCATTTGTTTTAGCATATTTGAATATTGATAAGACACTGGATAATTTCAGAACAATGATTGTAGTAATTTCTATCCACAAGTAACAAGAATTGAGAGAATTAGGGTTTATTGATGATATGAAATGAACAAGAGTGGAATACAAGCAAAAGGGGGGGACAGTTCGAGATGCCCAGTCTCCAACAAATCAGTCAACAATTCTAACAGCCTGTCTAAAAATAGCTAACTCCTTCTATTTATAGTCATTTATCCACGCAGGGATAATAGAACTGACTTAACAGACTATTAACTACCCAACTTCCTATTTCTTCTTGTGTATACTCTGTCAAAATAATGAGTTGGCAGCTGCTCGTGTCTATCAATACTCCCCCCCTGAAATATCACCTTGTCCTCAAGGTGAAACTCTGGGAAGTAGTTCTTCATCTCCTGCACATTCTCCCAAGAATTCTCAAAGTCTGGTAGTTCCTTCCACTTAATCAGGATTTCAGTTTGCCCTTCTTTGTTTATTCTAGCCTCCAACACCTTTTCAGGTGTTACTTGTAATTCCAAATCCTCCTTCAGGCATTTGGGTAATGGTTGAAAGAAAGTGGTAGGGGATATCACCTTCTTTAATAAGGAAACATGGAAAACAGGATGTATTCTGCTTTCCTCAGGAAGTCTCAATCTGAAAGCCACTTCACCTATCTTCTCCATTACTTCAAAAGGGCCATAAAATCTGGGGCTCAGTTTCTGATTAAGCCTTTTAGCCAAACTCCTTAGCTTATAAGGCTGAATTTTCAAATATACCAAATCACCAACTTCAATCTGTATTTCTCTTCTGTGCTTATTGGCTTGTTGTCTCATTTGATTCTGTGCTTTAGCAAGATTCTCTTTTAACTCATCTAGCATACAATTTCTCTGTGCAGTCATTCTGGATACCTCTTCTACAGTAGTTAGATTGACATCACCTCTAATTACTGCAGGAGGTTCTTGTCCAAATAAGGCCTGATAAGGTGTTTGTTTTAAAGAAGCATGGAAATTTGTGTTGTACCAAAACTCAGCCCAATGCAACCATTTGCTCCACTGTCTTGGTTTGCTACCAGTCAAGCACCTTAAGTATGTTTCTAAGCATCTATTGACCACCTCTGACTGGCCATCAGTCTGAGGATGATATGCTGTACTATATTTAAGTTGAGTGCCTGCCAACTTAAATATTTCAGACCAAAATGAGCTCATGAAGATGCTGTCTCTATCACTGACTATGGTTTTAGGAAACCCATGAGTTTTGACCACCTCCTTGGTAAAAACTTCTGCTACTTCTTTAGCATTGAAAGGATGTGAAAGTGCTATGAAGTGAGCATATTTAGTCAGTCTGTCAACCACTACTAGAATAGTGTCTTTCCCCTCAGATTTAGGTAATCCACCTATAAAATCCATAGTAATATCTGTCCAAATACTGTTAGGAATTGGCAGTGGTTGTAGTAATCCAGAAGGTTTCAAAGCCTGATACTTGTTTGTCTGACATACTGCACATCCTTCCACATATTTCTGTATCTCTTTCTTCATCCCTTGCCAATAAAACAGATTAGAAATCCTTTTCATAGTTCTGAAGTAACCTGAATGGCCCCCCATGGCTGTGGCATGATACTCCAATAATATCTTAGGGATTCTGGTAGATGAACTAGGTAATACTAGTCTGCCCTTGTAGTACAATAAACCCTTGGAGATCTTATAATCCCTGTACTGATCTGGCTGAGATATAATCTTCTGAATAAGAGTTTGGCATTTAGGATCTGCTTTCAATTCTTCTTCTAGGCCTTCCCATTCTTGGCAGGTAACAATGGATAAGGCTTTCAGATAAGGCATCCTGGATAAGGAATCAGCTGCTTTATTTTCTTTTCCAGGCTTATACCTGATAGTAAAGTTATACCCCAATAGTTTTGATGTCCATCTTTGTTGCTCATCTCCCATCAATCTTTGCTCTGTTAGGAATTTCAAACTCTTTTGATCTGTGTGTATCTCAAAAGCTCTTCCCAGAAGGTATGGTCTCCATTTTTGAACTGCCAAAACCACTGCCATTAACTCTCTTTCATAAACAGATTTATGTTGATTCATCTTTGATAACTCCTTACTCATATAAGCAATTGGTCTCCCTTCTTGCATCAAAACTGCCCCCAGGCCAGTTCCTGATGCATCAGTTTCCAGGACAAACAATTTATCAAAATCAGGTGTAGCGAGTACTGGTAGAGTAGTCATTCTTTTCTTCAGTTTTTCAAATGCTAGAGTAGCTGATGGTCCCCACTGAAATTTGTCTTTCTTAAGAAGCTGTGTTAGAGGTAAGGCAATTTGACTGTACCCCTTTACAAACCTTCTATAATATCCAGTTAATCCAAGGAATCCCCTCAATCCTTTTAGATCCTTAGGTACTGGCCATTGAACCATGGCTTCAATCTTTGTAGGATCTGCAGCTATTCCTTTGGCAGATATAATATGACCAAGATAGACTAGCTGTGATTTACCAAAAGAACATTTCTTTGAATTTATCACTAACTGATTTTCTTTCAAAGCTTGCAATACTCTTCTCAAATGTTCCTTATGATCTGTTCTTGTTTTACTGTATATGAGGATGTCATCAAAGAAAACTAATGAAAACTTCCTTAAGTAAGGTCTGAGAACCTGGTTCATAAGGGCCTGAAAAGTTGAGGGTGCATTTGTGAGACCAAAGGGCATTACTAAGTATTCGTAATGACCTTCATGGGTCCTGAAAGCTGTCTTGTGTCTGTCCTCCTCTCTCATCCTGATCTGGTGATAACCAGATTTCAGATCCAACTTGGAAAAAATCTTGGCTCCACCCAGTTCATCAAGTAGTTCTTCTATGATTGGTATTGGAAACTTATCCGGGATTGTGATCTTATTTAGAGCCCTATAGTCACCACAGAATCTCCAGCCCCCATCTTTCTTCCTTGCTAGAAGAATAGGACTACTATAGGGGCTGTTGCTTGGCTGAATAATCCCTTCAGTTAGCATTTCTTGTATAATCCTTTCTATTTCAGTTTTCTGGTACTGAGGGTATCTATATGGCCTCAAGTTTGGTATTTTAGCTCCTTCCAGTATCTTTATAGCATGGTCACAAGTTCTCTGAGGTGGTAATTTCTTCAAAGGTTGAGAAATAGCAGGGAATTCAGCCAAAATTTTCTGCCAGGTATCCTCTCCCTTCTCTTCTTCTTGTTCTCTTATGATACTGCCTTCACAATATATCAAATATCCTTCCCCTGCATCCTGTAATATCTGAGTAGTTGTCTTTAAAGACACCTCCATTGAGTTGAATTGCTTATCCCCCTGAATCATCTTTTCTTCTCCATGTTCTTCCCACTTTATGGTTTGTTTTTGGAAGTTAACCTCAACATCTCCTAAAGTAGTAAGCCAGGCCATTCCCAATACCAGATCAGTGCCTCCCAAGTCTAGGATATAAAAATCCTGTTGTACTGAAGTGTCCTGCAACCATACATTTAATGCTTCACATCTAGCATTATTGCACATCTTGTCCCCATTTCCTATCTGCACCTTATACCCACTAATGGTAGTATATGGAATCTGCATTTTTTCCACCATCTTTTGGGCAATGAAGTTATGTGATGCTCCACTATCAATGAGCACCTCCACATTCATTTCTCCCCATTCTCCTTTGATAATACCTCTGACCTTGAATGCTCTTAGTGAAGGAATGCCTTCCTTGCTCATTAAAGACAACTGCATGGTCTTTGACTCCATAATGATCTCTTCATCAATTGAATTTGTGTCATCTGAATCTTCTGAATCATTCTCTTCTTCTGAATCTTCTACCATAATTAACTTGTAATTCTTGAGTTTACAAGTATGCTGTTTATTCCATTTGTCTCCGCATTTGAAACAAAGTCCTTTTCTGCTTCTATTCTGATACTCCTCTTGTGATAATTGTGGTCCCACCTTCTTGAATTCAGATGATTGTATGTGTGTGAATTTCTTGCCTATAGAAGTGAACCCAGAATGGTTACTTCTGTTCTCCCTTATACCTTTCCCAAAAGAATTGTATCCAGAAGTACTAGCCTTGTATTTGTAATTCTCTCCTCCATATTTAGATTTATTAGGATAAACCTCCTTTTCTTTCCTCTTATATCTGTCTTCTTCCCCAACTGTATAGCATCATTTTTTAGTTCTATCAGTGTAGCCTTTTCCATAATTTCTGATAAAGATTTTGAAACATATAGTTTCAATTCTGCCTTGATTTCTTTCTTCAGACCTTTTATGAAAATGCCTCTCAACAATTCTCTATCCATGTTTTTCTGATGTGAAATCACCATTTCGAATTCTTCTCTATATTCTTGTACAGATCCTATTTGTTTCAGACTTAGCATAGGATCATAAGGGTTCTGAATTAACTCCGGTTGAAACCTACGTATGACAGATTTCTTCAGAGTCTCCCAATCAGTTACTTCAGTCTGACTTTCCCATACATGAAACCAATTCAACGCTTTATCTTCCATAGCTACCATAGATGCTTCGACCATTTCTTCCTCGTCAATATTATTCAATCGGAAATACCTCTCCATCCGTATAACCCAATTGTAAGCACCGACTCCATTAAACAGGGGTAAATCAATCTTTCTACCAGGCTGTATAGGAAATCTAGGGTTTTCCTCTCTCCTTCTGTGATTATTAGTATGCGAATGAGTAGAATTACCTCTGGAAGTGTTCGGACTATTCGATGTTCTCGATCGATGACGATGTGGTGATCGCGATCTCCTTCCATCGCGATTCTGGTTCTGCATGTCCGTCATCCTTTCATTCATCGTTTCGAACTGTCTATTCATCGCTACCATCAGATTCTCCAATCTGTCTTCCATTCTTATCAGCGCCTCATCCGTTGCTAGTTTACCGATCTCCAAGGTTTCCATTCGTTGCTCCATCTTTGCCCTTGTACGAACCATTCACCGAATGGAAAAAATTTCCGGTACTTTCAGCGACAAAACAGATCACCAGAATCGATGCTCTGATACCAATGATAAGACACTGGATAATTTCAGAACAATGATTGTAGTAATTTCTATCCACAAGTAACAAGAATTGAGAGAATTAGGGTTTATTGATGATATGAAATGAACAAGAGTGGAATACAAGCAAAAGGGGGGGGACAGTTCGAGATGCCCAGTCTCCAACAAATCAGTCAACAATTCTAACAGCCTGTCTAAAAATAGCTAACTCCTTCTATTTATAGTCATTTATCCACGCAGGGATAATAGAACTGACTTAACAGACTATTAACTACCCAACTTCCTATTTCTTCTTGTGTATACTCTGTCAAAATAATGAGTTGGCAGCTGCTCGTGTCTATCAAATATCTTAATATATTTGTAATAATATGAAAACGGAAATATTGTATTATTTCTAAATTTGAAGTGATCGAATTCAGTCTACTGTGTTTTACACTTTCTTTTGAATATATACATGTCTTATACTTGGCTTTTAGATTATTTTTAGACAAGAAATTTCACCTGCTCCTGCATAGAGTTAAGTTTGAATTGTTTAATGGAGTAAAACTAATGTCATTTGAGGATCACATGCATTACATTATAATTCAGGATAGGAACGGGAACATCATACACTAAATGTCAATATCACTCTACTTCCCAAGCAAACGGTGGCTATGTAGATTGGCACCCTTTACTCTGTAGTTCAGCTCATCAACATCATCTTGAAGATGGTCCAAGGCTTTATTCCCCTTGCAAGCATTGTAAATGAACATTTCTCATGTTAAGTTGAGCACACATAAGGGCGGGCTCGATACAAGGGGAAAAGGTGAGTGTGAGATCTCACTTGGTAGAGAAAAGGACTATAGCTAATCAACTATGTTTGAAACTCGAGAAGGGTAAAGACAAAAAAAAGTAAGCAATTGAAATGATTGTTTTGAAGGGAATTCAAACTTGATCATACCTTTCAATTTCAGATCCCATGTCAATGGCCATTTCCTTGAGCTCCCCCAAGAGATTATTTAGATCAGATAGTGCATCATCTTGCTTTGCCTTTTCCACCTGCTCAAAACCCACTACAAGAATCAGATTAAATGTTTTTCTAACATATGCATATATCTATAACATGTGCAAAAACATCATTTAAACAAGCTTTCTGCTATAGGTGATCTGTTTGTAAAGCATTCCTTTATTTATGGAAATGTTCCTAGAGTTGTTCTTTATTCACTAACTCGCATCCATAAATCCCATAAAAGCAACTAATTTTCACCAAGAAATCCCATCAAAATGAAGAAAGCATGAAGACCTAACATTTCCTAAATGCTAATTAATTAAGGAGACAGGTTTCTCAATATTTCAATTACGGAAACGGGGCAAAATATTTGAGTTGAAGTTTTTGAACTTGTGAAATGGCGAAACATGAGCTCTGTGATGCTTTCGTGCTTCTGAGCACTTGAGAGCTTCTGTATGACATGGTATGATAGGACCAAAAAAGAAAAAAAGGAAGTGTCATGGTGTGTGAACAGTCATGACAATTTCTAATAAAAATATTTTGGCTATAGCTCTAAAATTGTCCTTTTGTTTCAATCAACTCCAGTGAAATAAGGCCTGAGATAATAATTCAAGGAGAACATTAGATTTATACATTCTAAGGGGAATTAGACGTGTGACAGCGACACATTCATTGATGGTGAAAAGTTAGACATGTGATGATCGTCCAATGAAATGTGCCACATAAGAGTCTCTGTAGAATGTACCAATGTAATGACCCTCTAGCATTACTCAACAAATTAAGGATGTAGTCGTAAACAAAAGCTGAACTTCTCAGATCAATAAAAGAATAGTAATAATAAGAACATTAACAATAATAATACGCATAACAAGAAAAATCCCCCAAGTAAAAAAAGGTTTACTTCGACTTTCTGCAATGCATTAGTTGGTTCATGTAGGGATCTTTGTGTGTTTGAGTGACCTTTGGGAGCAGAATTCAACCCCAGTTTTTCCCTCTGCTCCAAGTGATTACCCTTTCTCTGTACTGACTACTACACCATCTCCAACACCCCAAAAAACAGTCAAGCAAAAACAGCAACCTACTTTGACATCCCAAAAGAAGCAATCATTTTTTTAATCGATCCCATCATGCCTTTATGAAGGAGATTAGAAAGAACTAACCTCATGTGATAATAGGGCCGGTTATTGGGCAATTCTTCTTAGGTTTCCAAGTTTTGGAAAACAAGCCCCCAAGACTTCCCAAAAGTTTTTCACCCTGAATTAATTTCAATTTTACTGAAGTTAGCTATCAATAATAAGAACAAAGAACTGCATTCCAGAAGCAAAGCGTCACTCTATCAAACAAACAGAGAAACATTTCATCTCGGGAAAACGTCAAAGCAACATGCTTAAAGATGGTATATATAATGCAGACCTTGAGAATGCTAATATACTGAAGTAAGATCCAGTAAACATGATTAGCTGTTCAGTACATGTCAATTAGATAATTGATCATTATTATCAACACCTTAACATTTTTACAATGGTTTCAAAAATTTCTCAGGGCTAAGAACTTGTCAAGCAATTCTTGAAGATCCTTGGAGAGTATTAGTTCAAACCCCTACAATATCTTTAGTTTATTTCTATTTAGTATTTACCAAACCTATCTATATTACTGTATGAGGTTCATTCCTGAAATTGAGGAAAAACAAAAGGAAAAACATAGAAAAACAAGACTGCAGAAACGGCATCAAATTTAGGCCCTAGCTCATAATCTTCATTATTTCTTCCCAAACCAGTACTAAGAGTAAATACTTTGAAAAAAGTATTGCTGAATAAACTTAGAAGATTAAGGTTGGAGAATTAACACTTACTGGTAAAGTTCAATGGAATAAATTCAAGCCAATGTTAAAAATTAAAGCATTGGAGAAACTTGAAATTTGGTGTTAGGTAAAATCGAATAATTCATTTCGTGTCATTTAGACTAAATCATACGGAGTACCATTTTCATTCTCAAAAAATATCTTCCCCAGCAGAGAGTAATTAATAGAGCACAAAAACACCAAAAATAAATTGAATAGCATCACAGTCAAGGGCAAAGAAAGCAGAGAAAGAGGATTCTTACGGAGCAAATGCGGTGAGGAAACGCATAAGTTTTTTCCAACGTGCAGCTGCGTGAGAGGTTAGGGCTTGGACGTCGTTTTTCCCGTCGTTTCCGGCAGCTCGGCGGGAGGTTAGGCCTCGGACGAGGGCAGCTGCGTGTTAGCAGGGTTGGGAGAGCCGCAGAGTACGTCTGAGACAAAGTAAATGTGAGGTGTATTGAATCTGATGATAATAGATGTAGACGGAACGGATGGGAGGGATTGGACGGAAATAAAACGGTAAATTATGCTTCTTTAATAGAGTACAGGTGGTAAAACATAATGTACCATCTCATGAAACAAGATAATTACACCAACATTTTTTGCATTCCTAAAATATCCCCATCTTCATTGGTGTTTATATACTACTAGTCATAGTTGCGCGCGGTGCGCGAGTAAGCTAATGCCCAATATTATCTATTTAATGTGAATATTAAACACAATCTTAGCTTATAGTGAAAACCTAGTGATTAATACTCGTATTAATGAATATAGTATAATAATATTAGGAGTAATAATAATAATAATCATAATAATAAGAAATAATAATAATAATAATATTAATAATAATAATAAGTTAATAAATAAAAAACAATAAGTTCAAAGAGCACTGCGAGCTGCACTTTGCTCATGATATGAAATGCGTCAAAGGTGATGCAAGAAAATTTACTGTATAGTCAAAGAAAAGAAGAATACTTGAAAAGGAGTAAAGAAATACGGAGTATCTCTCATACCATTCAACTTTATCAACTTTTCCTTTTTATTTATATAAAAATATTGTTACTTAGCTTTCTTTTTAAAATAATGAATTCGTGGCCACACCAAACAAGAGAGTTTTGCAATTTTAGTCTCGTAACTTTCGGTATGGTAGGTCGTTCTCATTATTATTCCCGTAACTTTAGTCAATTGTAAATTTGGTTTTGTAACTAATAAATTAAATCATTACGATTTAAGCAATAGATGCTGCTGAAAAGTACACTTTCTGGAAAATATATAACGAAATAGATGCCACTGTCACCGGATTTTTTGTCAGAAAATATACTTTTCTGTGGAAAAATCATTAAGTTGCAAAGATTTATTAATTACAAGATAAAATTTGCAAGTGAGTAAAGTTACATGATCAATAATGATAACAATCGAAAGTTATAGAACTAAAATTGTAAATCTCTCCACCAAACAATGTACGTAATTGGATGACTTAAGCGACATCAACATGAATTATAGCTTAAAAAAGTAGAGAAAAACTTCATCATCGAAACAAAATCATTGCCCGTCTTGAATCATGGTATGAAATATACTCATTCAGCTCGTTATATACTTATAGTTGGTGTATGGCCCCTTTTCAATTTTTTTTTTTTGACTTTCTAGATTAATGCAATCACCACTTTAATATTTTTGAGAAGGTAGGCTGAACATTACAAAATAGAATACAAAATACCTTGTAAATCACATTATGTTCATAAAGATTTTAAAATATTTTCTCTAACAGTCACCATCATAATTATTTCATTGAACATAACCAGTAAGTGGTTAATTCTCCAATCTTAATCTTCCAAACTAATCAAGCAATAGTTTTTCAAAGTATTTACTCTTAATACTGGTTTGTGATAAAACAATAAAGTTTATATATAATGGTACTTCAATTTGTGTGCATCAATGCTGGTATTTCAAAATAATATTTGGCCATGCACTTTGTGGTTCAATGACATCACTATAACACTCCCAAAGAGGAGGTTACAGGTTCGAAACTGATCCAAACAAGGATGTTGCATTTAACAGAAGATATATTATGAAAAAGAGAAAATACAACAACAACAAAATTGACTCTCAAAATTAACACAAATCACAAATTTAACAGCACTCAAATGAAAACTACATAACGAAAATACTACTTATCAGGTGCAAAAGATTATGGGAGGGCACAATAATGATTTGAGATTTATACTGAGCCACCACTTTACCTCCTGCTTAAAATAACGTATAATTGACTACTCTATCTAACGGTGTAAATAAACGGAGATGAAAATGAAGAGCCATACATGACCGCAGTACAATTATGTTATCTTAAAGTACTACCATACATAGCAATAGAGTTACACCAACATTTTTAGTATGCCCAAAACATCCTTACTCCCATTCATGATTATAAGATTGGTAAGATTTTATTATTTTATTAGACATAACTAATGATTGTACGTACGTACAAACCTCTCTATATAATTATATGCATATATACTTGGATTCTTTTCTTTCGCCCCATATGTTCATAATTTGAGATTTTAGGAAAATATTGTTAGATTTGACCATTGGTTGTTTTTTTATCATATTTGACCATTGGTTGTTAAAAATCATGTTTGACGATTGGTTGTATATATCACAACAATATAATTTTGAATATTTTACTGTACACTATTCAAATGCTAACTTATTAGACTTTCGAAGTATTAACGATTTAATGGTCAAACCTTAACTTAAAAAGTTACATGGTGTCCTAATATTTTCATGTTCCTCACTCCTCACTAATGGGTTTTTACTATTTTTTTTATTTTTTTATTTAAAAAGATATTTTTTAAAAAAAAATCATTTTATAAATATTTTATTATTTATTTAATTTTTACGAATTTTTATTATTTTTTATGATTTTATTATGAATTAAAACATTTCATAATGAATTAATACCCTTAGGAGAATTTAGGGTAGAAAATCAATGTAGAATTAGTCTTAGGGGACGTTTGGTAGTTTACACATTAAAACTTTACATGCAAAATGATTACATGTAAAGTTTAGGGCCGTGATTAGTTTGCATGTAAAATATAAATACATCGTTTGACAATGTGTGTAATCTGTTTTTTATTTGAAAAGTAATTTTACATGTGAAATATTTAGAAAAGGATTATATAGCCGACCAAATTAACCTGCGCGTTCTAGCAGAGAGAGTAGCGTGCAACCTTTTAATGCAGACCTTTGAGCTACTAAAATTGTAAAACTTTATTTTAAGCAATTGAAAAACAGAAAAAGTTTAGATGATAATTCACTGTTTTACTCAATCAATTAGCAATTACGAAGTATGTTATACGTACTATGTGATAAAACATTCACGAGATGGTGAGCAGGGGCGGATCCAAGAATCTGAGATGTATTGGGCTGAATAGAAATTATACTAAGCTTAAATATTAGAGGGGGGCTAAATGTGAAAAATGAAAAAAATTACACTAAAAAATTGAAAATATTCTAAGTTGACATGGGTTGTTCAACCTACCATAGCTAGTACATAGATGATCCCCTATGGTGAGAAATTGAGACTATGGGATAAAACCCATCATGCTCTGGTCTTCAAAAGAGCACATCGCATAGGAAGAAGACTTGTACATGCCAACAAATATGAAGAAAGGAAGAGATAGGAGAGGACTGATCGACCAATTTCGTTTCAGAGGAAGAGCTAATTGTCGCCGGGGTTTTTGGTTTGCAGGCACACTCGATTAAGTCTTGAAAGTCTAGGCTGAAATAGATACCTAGTATATTTATTCATCATACACGGGATTAAACTAGTTTACTACCCACGTAAAATATTTTACATGGTACATTGTAAAATGTTTTAAAAAAAAGTGCCATATAGTCTACATTAAATGATTATAACAAACTGTGTATTATAACTAAGAGTCCAATCACTCTCGCTTCTCTCTAGGGCTTCAGCCGCTTGGAGTTTTTTTCCGTCTTCGATTTTAATCGAAGGACGGCTGCTGTTGTTTGCGCTTCATACTCGAAGGGCGGATTTGCTGTCATGGCTCGAGGAGATCGGCGTTGTGGTCAAGGTTCGAGGATGATGTATTGCTGTCGTCGTTGGAGAAGATCGGCGCCGCCTATCCGTTTACTCTGGTTGCATGAAGCAGGGATGAGTTTGGTTATGCAGGGACGGAGGATTGATGCATGGCCTTTGGCAGACAAAGGTCACGGAGTATCAATTAGCATGGTACCGGTGGTAAGACCTCCTCCTGAACCACCACCATGGGATGTACGAGGTGCTAGAGTTCGTGAACGCTTTTCTTGTAGTTTTTATCTATTTGTTATTTGTTTTCTTGTGTCCACTTTTGTTGTTGGTTTTGACAGTTTGTTTGAGTTTTTTGTCTCTCTTTATGTCATTGGGTATGGTTGGATCTATGGGAATAGGTTTGGCTGTGTCAAGCCCACTACATGGTTAGTGATTCGTGTTGCTCTCTCAGGGGTGACCGTCTCAAAGTCTCACCATAGGGTTACAGTCGTAGTTGTTGAAGTTTCAGTTGGTGTCAGTTTTATTTTCCTTTTGCTTGATGTAATAATCCTGAATCTTTTGATATGAATAGAGGCCCGTTTGATGATCAAAAAAAAATTGTGTATTATGTTTACATCCCTTTACTTTACACGTAAAGTGTTTACTTTACATCATAACAAACGGGCCCTTACTGGGAAGAATTTAAGAAGTAGTAATCTTATTTGTGCTTTTTAGGCAAACTTTAGTCCTATTTAGGACTTCTTTTATAAGAAATACGGAGCATCATACTTTTGATATATGTTTGTAAAAATTGGACTACAAATAAAAAAGTTACATCACTCTAGAGAAAAATGTGATTTTACATTTGCCTGCCCCCAAGCCAAACTACCCATCTACTCCCAATGAACCTTTCTGAAATTTAAAAAAAAAAAAAGCTAACCCCAATTCATTTGGAATAAGTCTTTCGAATTATGTGATCCGCAAAACCCTACAATTAGTCTCGTTCTTTTGCATTAAATGTTGGTTTTTCCCATGTTGTAAGAACACACCCCTCCGTATGTGCGTACGTAGAACTCTCATGCCTAGGTCCACCAGTGCTTCACCCTTGAGTCTTTTCTTATAGTATAAATTGCACAATATAGAACCAAAACATACATAAAGTTCAAAAAATATGATTTCTAATATTTTTTCCCCCCAAAATAGGTCTTATGTATTCCTATATACAGTCCGCATAAGCTGATTAAAATTTCTCAAGAAACGTATCATCATTTGCTTTCTCAGTTTATACGCATGGGCTATACTTAATTAATTTGCAACTTTTCTTTCTTTTTAGGCTGCAGGTGTAGATGAGGTGAATGAATGGGTTAATGATGAGACAAAAGGGCTTATAAACCCGTTTCTTCTTAGGAGTGCCTTTAATGGTGTATATGTAACCCTTATCCTTGCGAACGGGCTTTATTTCAAAGCAAGCTGGGAAAACGAGTTTCAGCCATCAAATACACGAACCGAGAAATTCCACCTTCTTGGAGAAAAAGAGGACGACCCCACTGTGATCGAAGTACCATTCATGATGAAATATGAAAGCACTTACTGTTGGAAATATATATAGAGTATTTCAAATAAAAACTTTTGATTTAATTAGTGTCTAATTTAATTAATGACCGAGCACTTATTTGACTAACTGGAGTGAACCGTTTTCTAACGTGCATGTTTGCTAACGGAGTAATAGATGGCTGAGCTTCTTTCTCTCCTATAATTTTGGATCAGTAACCAATTATTTTTCCAACTCCTTTTCTATTAATAAACAAGAAGCTCTGTACTCTAAGATTACCATCGAACAAAACTGCTCTTACAAGCTTTTCTCTCCAAATACTTTACACACAGAAAATGGGTTCTTTTCAAAGCTTATGCTGGATTATTAATTTGATGATTTCCCTCGTAGTTCTGGTTCCGACTATTAGTCGAAGGGCTCGTTTAATCCTGGGGGAAGATTTCCGTTCACCGGAAATACTTTCAGAGGACAGCGTTTACGCGACTCGAGCCACGGTGTTTCTTGTTGTTATGTTTTGCAGGACTTTCTCCGTGTTGGCGACACAAGTGTTTTGAACCTGCGGTAATAAAATTAGAACAAAGTGCTGCCATGGAAGAACTAAAGAAGATGATACCCAGGAACCGCCATGCCGCCGCAAACTGCCGGAGAGGAAGGATGAAGCTCTTAGCCTGAGTAATCTCGTGTTTCAGTCGGCCAAACTGGGACAGCCAGGAGCAAGTGAAGAAGTCAAATTCCCAACAATCTCTGAAAGTATTAACGGACGAGGATCACTGTTGTGATCCATGTCATCTGCGCTCCTGCGATTCCAAGTAAAAGGGCAGCTGCAATGTTTGCTTACATGCCCACTACGCAGTCTGGTATCTCTTTTAATCATTTTGGTTTCATTATTCTTATACTGCCATATTCGAATTATACACTACCACATTTGGAGTGTACCGTACTCTGCCTGTATTATTTTATCTCAATTTGTGATAATTTTAATTGTTACCCTATTCACAATAAGCCTTGGTTTAATCCCACTTATTATAATTTATGTCATTGTATGTGATAGAAAGACAACTATGAGAAACAATAATCCACTTAAATCAAAACTAAAATTGATTAAAAGTGATGAAAATTTTATTGCAGTTGTTTCTCAAAGTTGTAAAATAAATGATGTGAATGAATGGTTGGTAGACTCCGGGGCCACCAAGCACATTTGTAAAAACAAAAGTGCTTTTACCTCCTATAGTACTACTATGGGAGATGATGAAGAGCTCGTGTACCTAGCGGACTCAAAAACCGCAAAGGTGCATGGTAAAGGGAAAGTTCTTCTTAAACTCACATCGGAGAAAACTTTATCACTAAATGACGTACTTTATGTGCCTGAGTTTCGGACTAATTTAGTTTCTGTTTCTCTCTTGGTAAAAGCTGGGATTAAAGTATCTTTTGATTGTAACAAAATTGTTATGATAAAAAATGATGTTTTTGTTGGCAAAGGCTATTGTAAGAATGGACGTTATGTGCTTAGTATTCCGAAATTAATTCGTGAAAATGCTTCTTATTTGATTGATTCATATGATGTGTGGCATGCAAGATTAGGACATGTGAGTGACTCTTATATCAATTTGTTGCGTGATCGTGGTTTGATTTCTAGTGGAAAGAAATTGACACTGGAAAAATGTGATATTTGTGTTGAATCAAAACAAACCAAAAAAATCATATCCTACCACACATAGGGAATCAGAACTGCTTGAGTTAATTCACACGGATTTGGGTGATTTAAAAAATACCATGACAAGAGGTGGTAATAAATTTTATGTCACCTTTATTGATGATTTTTCGAGATACACTACAGTTTATTTGCTTAAAAGTAAAGATGAGGCTTTTGACAAATTTTTAGTGTATAAATCCGAGGTGGAAAATCAATTAAATAAGAAGATTAAGAGAGTGAGATCGGATAGAGGGGGCGAATATATTTTAATAAATGATTTTTGTGAGAGGGAAGGGATTATCCATGAGATAACTCCCCCGTATTCGCCCGAATCCAATGGAATAGCTGAAAGAAAAAATAGGACATTAAAGGAGATATTGAATGCTCTTTTAATTAGTTCTGGTGCGCCTGATAATCTGTGGGGGGAGGCTATTCTTTCTGCTTGTCACTTACAAAACAGAATTCCTTATAAGCATAATAAGAGAACACCCTATGAATTGTGGAAAGGTCATGCGCCTAATTTGAAATATTTGAAAGTGTGGGGGTGTTTGGCTAAAGTCTTATTGCCTGATCCTAAGAAGAGGAAAATTGGTTCTAAGACATCTGATTGCATATTTATTGGTTATGCTGAATGTAGTGCTGCTTATAGATTTCTTGTTTTGAAAAGTGATGTGCTTAATTGCAATACTATTATTGAAACAAAAAATGCTGAATTTTTTGAGAGTGTGTTTCCTTTAAAGCCAGAATACAAGACCGTTGTGCCATATCGTGAAAGTGAGCCATTAAAAGAAAATAATACTTTTAATGATGAACCCTCTAATTTGAGAAGAAGTAAGAGGCCAAGGATAGAAAAATCTTTTGGAAATGATTTTTATACATATCTTGTTAATGATGAACCTTTTACTTATTCACAAGCTATTTCATCAAAAGAGGCTCCTTTTTGGCTTGAGGCAATTCAAAATGAAATTGAATCTATTCAGAAAAATAAAACTTGGATTTTAACTGAATTGCCTAAAGGGTGCAAACCAATCGGATGTAAATGGATTTTTAAAAAGAAATTTAATCCGGATGGTTCTATTGACAAATATAAAGCGAGGCTTGTGGCAAAAGGTTTTTCTCAAAAACAAGATGTTGATTATTTTGATACTTTTGCACCGGTAACGAGAATATCTTCCATTAGAACTTTAATTGCCTTGGCTTCTATTCACAAACTTCTTATCCATCAAATGGATGTTAAAACGGCATTTTTAAATGGTGAATTAGAGGAAGAAATTTATATGATGCAACCGGAGGGTCATGTAGTTTCTGGACAGGAACACAAAGTGTGTAAGTTGGTCAAATCTTTATATGGTTTGAAACAAGCTCCTAAACAATGGAATGAAAAATTTGATGAAGTATTATTAGCTCATGGTTTTACCTCACTTGAAGTAGATAAATGTGTATACACTAAAATAAAAAATGGTGTGTGCATTATTATTTGCTTGTATGTGGATGACATGCTAATATTTAGCAGCAACATTGAGTTAATAAATGAGACAAAATCATTTCTTGCTTCAAAATTTGATATGAAAGATTTGGGTGAAGCAAAACTGCTTTTGGGTATTAAAGTCATAAGGAAGGATGATGGTATTATACTATCTCAAGAGCACTATGCTGAAAAACTTCTAAAGAAGTTTGGACATTTCGATGTCAAACCTGTGGAAATCCCTTATGACTCTAGTACACATTTGAAAAAGCATAGAGGTGATCCTGAGGCTCAATATGAATATGCACAAATAATTGGGAGTTTATTACACTTGATGAACTATACGAGACCCGACATAGCTTATGCTGTCGGAAGATTGAGCCGATATACTCATAACCCAAGTGGGGATCATTGGACCGCGTTGAGGCGGTTATTGAGATATTTGAGAGGTACCATGAATTATGGTATATTTTATAGAGGTTTACCCGCTGTACTAGAGGGATACAGCGATGCTAACTGGGTCTCTGACTCAGATGAGATTAAATCCAATACTGGATATATATTCACCCTTGGAGGTGGTGCTATTATGTGGAAATCAACTAAACAATCTCTCATTTCTAGATCCACTATGGAGTCCGAGCTAATAGCTTTGGAAGTGACTAGTAGTGAGGCGGAGTGGTTGAAAAATTTCTTAGCAGAAATTCCGGTTGGTACAAAACCAACACCGTCAGTGTCTATTCTTTGTGATTGCCAAAGTGCAATAAATACTGCTAAGAAAATGTGTTATAATGGGAAGAATAGACACATTCGTTTAAGACATAAAGTCATTAAACGGTTATTAAAGAATGGAATTATTTCCATTAATTTTGTGAGGTCAGAAGGAAATTTAGCGGATCCTTTGACTAAAGCCCTAGGACGAAAAATGATAAGTGAAACCTCGAGGGAAATGGGACTTGTGTCACTTGATTACAAATAGGGATGGTAACCCAACTTGTGTGATTGGAGATCCCATGAAGCAAGTTCATATGGGTAATAACAAGTCTTCTATTTGTTCTGCTAGCCTTATTACAAGTCCCTTTATATGGTGTGGAAGGCTAGACTGCATTCGCTGTGAGGCTGAGCTAAAACTCTTAATGATTTTCATAGCCCTTACGGGTGGTGTGTTAAGTGCAGAACACACTTGATGAGATCACCTATATGAGTGTGAGGTGGGGCCGCCTCCATGAAGCCTTGACAACGCTTCTAGAGCACTCACGAACACCAGGCACGCGCACGGCCGAAATGCGCACCACGGCGTTAACGCGAGGAGTTGTGCGGGGTGAGACATGACCATTAAGACCCTGATTTACCATAGTAGCTTCTTGGTTCATAGAAACTATACGTTTCACCAAAAGCTCGGTTTATAAAGACTTAATCGTCTCGGTTTGGTTCATAGTCTACGGACACCAAACTTAAAGTCTCATTCCTTTAATCCAGCAAATTTTGTAAATGTTTTCCTCAAAATTTTTATTTGAAATATGTGGGGGATTGTTGGAAATATATATAGAGTATTTCAAATAAAAACTTTTGATTTAATTAGTGTCTAATTTAATTAATGACCGAGCACTTATTTGACTAACTGGAGTGAACCGTTTTCTAACGTGCATGTTTGCTAACGGAGTAATAGATGGCTGAGCTTCTTTCTCTCCTATAATTTTGGATCAGTAACCAATTATTTTTCCAACTCCTTTTCTATTAATAAACAAGAAGCTCTGTACTCTAAGATTACCATCGAACAAAACTGCTCTTACAAGCTTTTCTCTCCAAATACTTTACACACAGAAAATGGGTTCTTTTCAAAGCTTATGCTGGATTATTAATTTGATGATTTCCCTCGTAGTTCTGGTTCCGACTATTAGTCGAAGGGCTCGTTTAATCCTGGGGGAAGATTTCCGTTCACCGGAAATACTTTCAGAGGACAGCGTTTACGCGACTCGAGCCACGGTGTTTCTTGTTGTTATGTTTTGCAGGACTTTCTCCGTGTTGGCGACACAAGTGTTTTGAACCTGCAGTAATAAAATTAGAACAAAGTGCTGCCATGGAAGAACTAAAGAAGATGATACCCAGGAACCGCCATGCCGCCGCAAACTGCCGGAGAGGAAGGATGAAGCTCTTAGCCTGAGTAATCTCGTGTTTCAGTCGGCCAAACTGGGACAGCCAGGAGCAAGTGAAGAAGTCAAATTCCCAACACTTACGTGCACGCTTCCTTTGACGACTACTGTGTTCTTGAGATGCCCTATAAATCCGGGCATGAAGATTTGAAACTAGGAAGGCGTTTCTCCATGGCCATCATCCTCCCCAAGGAAAAGAGAGGGTTGCTAAAACTAGCCGACAAAATGAGAGAAATTCCTCATCTCATGTCTCGCAAGAATATGCTGAATATGGAGTATAAGACGATTTCCATCTTACAGGTTCCGAAGTTTACGCTCTCTTATTGTTTTCAACCAATGAAGATAATGAAAGAGTTGGGGCTAACATCTTTCATGGATTCTGAAGATAACCTTATGGGTATGGTGGAGGGAATGTCACTGTTTGTCTCAAGAATCACACAGCATAGCCGAATGGAATGCAATGAGACAGGTACAAAAGTGGTGAGTGTTACCGATGAATCAGACGAGGAATTAGGCTTTTGCTTGTACCATACACCGCCGCCACCAATAAAATTTATATGAGACGTCCAAACAAAGAAAGTAAAACCGAAAAAGATGAAATAGTATTTATTTAAAGCAGGATTTTAAGAAAATACTAATACTAATACTAATAATAATAAAGAGCAAGTCGTCATCTAGCAATTTTCATACTCCATTTATAAAAATAATACTCCATAGAAATTAGATAACAAGTCCTACTTACAATGATTTCTGCAACGATGGGAGGCTGGTTGAAAGGTTTGAGAGCCAAGTTGAGAAGGCGGGAGAAGAGAATGGCCACCATTATCTGGAGGAGGAACAGAGGAATTATGGGTGTCAATGGATCATAATCGTTGTAGGACCAAATCGGGTGCCGGTTGTAAGGGGTGGGGGAAAGTCTCGCCCGCCGCCGGAGATGGATGCGGTGGCGACTGGTATAATAAAGCCAGAGTGTTGACCATGAAGGCTTCAGACTCCCCTGCTAGTGGCAGTGGAGTCTCCGGTGAAGGGAGACGTTCTAATCTCGGGACCTTATTTTCCACCAAATTATATGAGGATTGATTCATTCATTGGTTTTGAAATGTCTTTTTTTATTTATAATTTGTGTTGATTAGATGCATCAATTGGAGCCATCAATTCATCTTTTTTTCTAGCCGACCATCTCTTCATGTTTGTCATTAAAGAAGATGTGTCTGACACCATACTATATTTCTTGGTGCAATATATAATCCTCTAGAGGGATTAAGCTATTCTTGTTAATTTTTAACAAAACCGTATAGCAATAATTGTAGGAGTTTGTAGCTCTAGCATATAACTATATTATTTCAATCTGATTATTCCAACTATTTCAATAGTCCAATATAATGTTATCCAATTATTACATATTCTTATTATTGTGGTGATGATTATTACTCCATATTAAAGAAAATTGACTAAAATATAGATAAAATGGACAAAATGATTGGTTTCTTCCTAAAATAGTTAGAACTCATTCATTAGTAATTGCGGAAGTTATATGCGTGTCTAATTAAGTATGTTCTATTTTGAGAAAAAAAAAATATAATTATCCCTATATTTGTGCATTTTTTCTATATTTGAATATTATATGCTAAAAAATAAATGTATAAAAATAGGTAGGAAATTTATAAGTTGTAAGAAACAGCTTCTATTATATGTAAAGATAATATTTATGAGTTAATTATCAAAATAGGACTAAAAGTCATTCACTTTGCACAAATAGGACCAAAAAATAAACTATGTTTCCATAGGACTAATTATGTGTGTCTTGGACAAATATACCCTTATACCTATTGGAATGTTTTAATTCATAATAAAATAATAAAAAATAATAAAAAATCGTAAAATATACCAAAAAATTAATAAAAATATTTTGAATAATAATAAATTAAATTTTTTTTAAAAAAAAATAAAAATTTAAAAAAAAAATTAAAAAAAACAAATTTTTTTCTCACCGCCGCCTCTGCCGCCCCAGCACCACCACCTCTAGTCATTTGGGGAAAAAACGCCAAATTTATTATGAATTCCATATTTTTGGCATAATTCAGAATGATTTAAGATGACAGAAAAAAATGTTGGCATTGTCAAAGAGAAATATGTCATGTTTTTGGCATTTTCCGAAAAAAATGGAAGTTTTTAGGAAATATGGCATTTTTTTAACAGTCGGAGGTGGTGGTGCAGGGAGGCGGTACCACCACCTCCTGTCACCAGGGTAAAAAAATGCCAAAAAAAATTATGAATGCCATATTTTTGGCAAAAGTCAAAAGGATTCAAGTTGGCAGAATGAAAATGTTGGCATTCTCATAGAGAAATGTGCCATTTTTGTGGATTTTTTTTTAAAAAAAAAGTGGCATTTTTTACACCGATCGGAGGTGGTGGTTCTGGGAGGTAGTACAGGCGGTGGGAAAGGTATCCATATTTTTTTTAATTTTTTTATGGAGTTTTACTATTTTTTATTAATTTTCAAAAAATAAAATAAAAAACAAATCTTATTTTTTTTATAAAAATTTTATTAATTTTTTTATTATTTTTCTACGAATTATTGAAATTTTTTCGGATTTATTATGAATTAAACATTTAATTATGACTTTTAGCTATTTTTTACTAATATTTAAAGGAGGGGTAAGAATGGAAGGAAGAAATGAGTATGTTTCCAATAGGACCACTATGGTCCTATTTTGGAATAAAAACATAGCAAGTCTTATTTTGAGTTTTTGCCATAGTTTTAGTCCTATTTGAAGTAATTTCTAAATATTTATCCGTTACATGGTAATGATGGTAAGACCGTAAGGTAGAATTTTGATTATTTTAAAGTAGTTAAAAATTTTCAATCAAGACAAAGTTAACATGTAAAATTATAGGGAAAGTTTCCGAAATAGGACTAAAACAGTTTGAAAATTCTAAAATAGGACTGCCAAGTTTTTTATTCCCAAAATAGGAGTAATTACTGCCATGTTTGGAAAATACAGACATGTTTGAAGTCTGGTACTGCCAAAACATGATAGTAATTAGTCCTATTTGGGAATAAAAACATGGCAGTCCTATTTTGGAATTTTGAAACTTTTTTAGTCCTATTTCGAGTAATATCTCAAAATTATATTGCCTCTTTACTACATCTTTCCATTGAAATTTGTCAATTTTCTCTTTTTGATTGTTCCAAAAGCTTTGATCGTTAGAGTAACTAATTTGCAGATCTGCACATTTCTAATTCTTCTGCACAAACTTAATCACATAATTTTTAATTTTTTAATTTCTCACCTAATTCAAATTTGGAAAATTCCAATTGAATGGGGGTAATACTAAGCCATACAAGAAGAAAAGAAGAACGATAAAAATAATAATACCACATTTTCCTTGAACAAAAATAGGAGTGATTTGCAATATATGGACAGAAAGGGGATCAATTATATGTGGACAGATAAAAGTATCCCTCGTATATACAAAACAATGGGTCTGTGAAAATAACCGTGGCTAATAGTGGCGGACCTTAGTTGAGGCCCATTCCCCCCCCCCCCCCCATCCGACACCCGCCAGCAAAAAAAATAATGTTTTTTGTTTTTTTAGATACATACATACATTTTTTTTACTCCAGGGGGCCTGGGGGAGAGCGGCTGAGGGGAGCCAGGAATAATCAGGGTTGAAACTCACTCCATTGAGTCACACGCACGCACGCACACAGTAAGTATGATACCTAAAAAAATATGTGAGTGGTATATTTTTATGTAATTAATGGAACACGATAACTTTGTTAGGATTAAAATATAAATGACGTGGACTGAACAAATATAAGATAGAGCTCGGACAAGAGTTAAGTTAAAAATGAAGTAGAGCAATATGATAATTAGATTTTAGATTGACGGAGAAGAAGAGAATTGTAGAAGAAAAGAAAAACAACCTTGGTATCCCATTTTGTACCCCATTTTGTACCTCAACCTATTTGTGTGGCTCACAAAAGCCCACTTCAATAAATGAATTGCTCCACTTTAATTAGTTGCTTTTGTGAGCCACAAAAATAGGGTGGGGGTACAAATTGGGGTTCAAATTGGGGTACCTCTAGCATTTTTGAAAGAAAACAACCTTGCTATAGGTACCCCATTTTGCACCCCAACCTATTTGTGTGGCTCACAAAAGCCCACTTCAATAAATGAATTTCTCCACTTTAATGAGTTGCTTTTGTGAACCATAAAAATAGGGTGAGGGTACAAATTGGGGTTCAATTTGGGGTACCTCTAGCATTTTTGAAAGAAAAATAGAGAATAAAAACCGGGGCAAATTTATGAAAGAAACGATTAGCTAGATTGACAAAAAGAGAAAGAAGATGCAGTTCTTTTTAACCTAAAAACTACTTCGTACGACATTTAGGGACAACTTGTTTTGGTGGACCGATTCCACCATATAATTTCGCGGTTTGGGAATGTTGTTTAAATTGGATTTTGAAACAAATATTCCCAACAATAATTTAAATGAAAATATTCAAACAAAATAAATATCTTCCCTGGTGGTGTACTTGTAAGGGTGTATGCCAATCAAATTTTTCACCAATTTATATCATCCATTTAGTTAATTCAGTTTTTTCCTACAATCCAGCACCGTCAATATATTTACCAATAATTTTTTTTATTAAAATCTTTCATTTATTACTCTATTATACATCAATTTTTTTTCATTTTTTTGTAAATAATTGTGATTTAAAAAGGCAAACATTTCGAAATAATAATTTTGGAGTTTAATATTTTGTTACTTCAGACCTATTTTAAAATAAAAAGATGTAATAAAATAGTTTAGCCATGAGATTTTAATTTTAACACTTGAATCTACTTATAGAAATTTTGGCCTTTTGGGCCTAAGAAATTCCATCAGATGAAACTTATATTTTTGTACTTTATATATACAATATTGGTATCAAATCAAAACTGTTACTGTATTTTTGTAAAAGTTGGACTACAAATAAAAAATTATACTCCGTACCACTTTAAAGAAAAATTTGGAATTTTTATTGTGGAGCCCAAGTCTTTTTCTCGCCCACTCAGAGGTTCCCCAATTCACTATTGCACCCGACTATATTATCTTTGGCATGGGTTGGAGCTGATTTGGGGTGATATGGTGACAGTGCTATGTTTTCTGTCTGCTGTTCTTGTGGGCAAGAGCCATATAAATAGGGTTTCACTATGCATTTGCTATTGATGGTGTTGGGCAGAGCAGGATACTCCAGCACATTTTAGAGTTATTTCACAAAAGGAACGAAAGAGAAGCCCATTCAGAGGGAACACCAATAACCTCAGCGTTACTTCAAAAAATTGGCATTAGAAATTTAGCATTAGATTAGAGTAATAAGCTTATTAATCTTCTCCAATCTTTTCTACAAGTCAATAAAGATAACAGAAGCTTCAGCAATCAGCTTTACTGTTTTGGTAGGCACTTATCACCAAACACAGCCTACAGCAAAATTATACCTTCTAATAATGGCCATGTAGCATTTCCTCTAGGTCTACCCCCAACTTACGATTCATTGAGTTTGTTCCATTCTGGGGTAACCTGCATTTCTTCTGGAGTTCTACAAATCTCTGTATATCAAAATTCTTCTTCTTGATGAGCTTCCTTCGTCTAGAAATGAAGAGCCTCTTCAGCATGTCCTGGTAAGTGGGGTCCCTTGAAGTGAACAGGAAGTATGCATAGCCTATGACTAAACCAGTTGTAGTAGTGAAAAACGCTATTGGCTCCATAACATCCCAAGAGAATTCCCAGAATGTAAGACGGAAGAAAAGGCCAACCAACAGAATACCTGCCCCGAGACCTGTCCAAAGAATGAAGCGGACCTGTCTATGTGCAAGCTTGTCAATTCCATCCATAACTTCCTGTAGTTTATTAAGCTCATCTGTGGATGGATCACCTTCAGGTAAAAGTGCAATTGGCATTGCCTTCCTAACTAGATCAACAACCTGAAGATGTAAGCAAATATTTCATGAATTTTATTTAATTTCTGAGTTTGATCCAGTCCTTTTAATTTCTTTCATTTTATTGTCACTATTGGTCATTTTGATCATTTGACTGGGTAATTTCAAATTACGTAATGATTTTACACAAGGTAGGTGGCAAGAAAGCATCAAGAGACCTTAGTGCGGGCAACAGGTCAAAACAGTGAAAATTTTGGACTCAAATCCAAAATGGTACGGAGTATGATAGTAAAAAAACCAAAAGTGTACTATTTTTATTCAATAATGAGAACATTAAAACTGGGAAAAGCTAATGAAGGAAATGGTTATGTTTCCTTTGTAAAACTGAACAAGCAGTGCAGTACAACTCAGACAAGATGGCTGCCTCCCTCCCCTTGGTGCCCGACCATTTTTAGTTAAGGACACTGCACCCTTTTCGAAAACATTATAGTCACAAGACAAATGAAAATAATTTATTCTTTTTTTACAGAGCCAATGATTACACAGTGAACCGAGTTAGGCATTTGAGAAGACATGGTCTAGTCATTTTCAGCTCACCTCGTACTTCTTTTTTAAAAGTACAGAGGCTGGGCACTTGACACCCATTTCTGCAACATTGGGAATGATGTTTTACAAAATGGTAAACATCCTTAACAAGTACTACCTCCGTCCCATATATATCTTCATAGTTCGGTTTACGATGTTTGACTGACGATAAAGCAACTCGATCCCTGTTCACACTCGGATTATTTTTAGAAAATAAAATTTACATATTCAGAAACTACATTAAAACCGCTACAAAGCCTGATCAAGAAAATTTAAATTAGATAAAAATTTGATATATAAAGTAAAAGATTAAGAGTAATTTGAATTGACCATGTGAATAGTAACAATGAAGATAATTTTGGGACGGAGGGAGTAATATTGTCTTGCGCAAAAATATGTCAGCAGAACACAAACAAGAATTGTAGAGACTGCAGAGGATAAAGAACATAAATAACAAGAAAGCCAGATAGTTGAAAGTTGGCAGGGGTTGACTTCCCTCTCTGCCTTTCTATTAACCTCAGTTATGTGCGTTTACAAAGTCCATGTTAGGCCAATGCACTTCATTCTAGCGTTTGTACAATTTAAAAAGTTTTTAAAAACTTCTTAGGTTGTATGTTTGCCACAGCACCAATTAGATGATATTTTTAAAAAAATCAAGGTCTTTTTAAAGTAATTTTGAGTAACATCAGAATTCAGAAAGAAAGAATGACCATTGCTTTTAACGCACAACATATTATAAAAAAAACTTTATCAAACGTTCAACTGTTATCTTATTTTACCCCAACAAATACAATCTTTTCATCTAAAACCAAAAAAAGCTTTAATTTTTTTAATGGTTGTGCCAAGTATATGCAAATTGTGAATACCCAATGTTCCTTTCCTACCAAATGACTTGCACATAATCAGCAATACACAAAACAATGAGACACAAGATCCCACTGCCACAAAACATTGCAAGGCCCACTTTGTACTACAACAGTCAATTTGTTGATACAGACATTCCTAATCCCCTTGTTGCTTTCTCAAATTGAAATTTCATACATTATGAGCAGTAAATCATAGCCAACACGATTTGACTGTAAAGAAGAAAGAAGAGAAATGGGGGAAAAGAATAATACCTTATCGGGATGAAGATAAACTTTATCACGGAAGAGTAAGATCACGCCGGCTTCATCCAGGACACGAGAAAACGCCTCCGCCTCTTCTCGGGACTTAGCTACACCTACGATTTGACAAGCATCCAGTAGCTGGGAATAGGCAATCACCTCCTTTTGTTCCAAACCTAGATTACCCTTCAGCGCCTCCACACTCACCAATCTCATCAGCTTTTTCGCCTCCGCTACCGAAATTATCTGCTCATTCCCTTCCCCTTTACCATCATCTCTTCCGCCGACTACGGTGGAGCCACTGCAATACTGCGCCCCGCCCAAATTTCTCCCAAAAAAGCAGCCATGGCCACTGTTACTGATCTTCCCATCCAAATGCAGGCTCAGCCACTTGCTCTTCCTCGGAGCAGCCGCCCCGCATCGAGCGGCGGCCGTGGCGCTGTGCCTGAGCAAATTAAACGAGGTCCTCCACATTTGTTTATTGAAGCAACTTGAAGTTACAGGGAATTGCTGGTCCGGTGATAGTGGAATGTGTTAGGGCACGAGTGTTGGATGTGACGTTTATGCTTCATTTTCGCGACGGAGTGGGCAGCGGTTTGCGGCAGAAGCGGTGGTGGTGGTGAAGGGAGGCCCTTTTAGGGTAGGGAAGAAAACGTGTGGGGGCTGTGCCGGAAAAAGGGAAAATGTGGGGACGGGAGTTGAGAATTGCGATAATGACGGGGGCTTTGCCAGTAACATTGCGACGATAGGTTAGGCAAGGACTCGGTTATGCATTACGGACGGTTTTTGTAACCGTTGAGATTGACGCTGTCCGCCCGCATTTTGGCACACGTAAATGACAGGACATCAAATCATTTCTAAACGCGGTCTCAACGTAGGAGGTGATATATTGGTCTGATTTAATCGAATAGAATCGTATCAAATCGAACGAAATCAATCATATCAAATCAAATTAAATCGAATTGAAATTGAAATTGAACCATATACAATTTGGTTTGATTTTTATAGTATTTCTTCGAAACTATATTAAATCGAACCGAATCAAATCGATAAAAATCGAACAAAATTGAACCGAATTAAAGAAATTGAATAAACTTTCATATATTATTAAAAAAATAACAAATTCAAACCGAACTAAATTGAACCGAACCAAATTGAAAATAAGTATGGTTTTTATTCGATACTAATTCTCCCAACTCGTTTCAAACCGAACCAGAACCAATAAAAACCGAATCAAAAACTGAAATGCTCACCCCTAGTTGGATTGATTAAATCGAATTATAATTAAAATTTTAGTAAAAAGAAGTGAGTATACATGCATTGGTCTATATTCAAAACATTATGTAAAAATTTTCATCAATTTGTTTGTTGTATCGGTCTACTCTCAATTTTTTTCTAGCTACATTATTGAATATACGCTGAGAAAGATGGATTTATAATGTTACTGTTAATTTAGTAAGTTGAATTATAAGTAGTACTCTGTGATTCACGGGACAAAAATATTTTTGTGTTTTCACTATCATACATACATAATGAAACACTCATGCAGGAATTATGGTTTCTAATAAAATTGAAATGTGTAAATTTTGATTTCTCATGCTGAATTATAATAATCAAAACTAGTTTATCCTTTTCTGGTTGAAATTTTCTTAAGAACTATTTTAGCTTTTTTTCCAGATGCACTCCCTCTGTCCCCTCATATTTGTACCATTTTTTCATTCTTTGATGTCCCCCTATTATTGTCTCATACCATATTTGGTAACATTTGCATTGTTCTAATTCATTCTTACTTTATTCTCACTTTATCAACTCATTATCAACCAAATAATTCTATTTATCTTAAAAACTACACCACTCTCTTCCGTCCCAATATTAGGGTAACGGAGAGAGTATTTTTTAACATATTAACAAAATATATTTAACCCGATTAAACATTTTTAGCCAATCACTCACTTTAACTAGAATTTCATCAATTTCAATAGATTCAGCAAATTCGACAAATTTTGTTGTTCCAAAACTAAATGTTATAGATGGAGTTGTGGAAATGTTATGTTTCTAATTGGACTATTTTCAGTCTCGGACCAAACTTTATTTTTACGGTTGTAAAGTACATATAAAGTTATAAACCATACATCTATCAAAATAGATAAATTCCGACTGGATCAAACTAGGAAATTTCACTTCAAGTGGAAGCATTTAAAGAAGTATTGAATTGAAGTGCTACTTTGGAAAAGTCAACAATTTGGCACATAACTTAGGCTTTGTTTGCAATCACTTGTATTTAAATAAAAACAATTTTTGGGAAAAAATGATTAGTAGTAAAAGTTGGCAATGTTTGGTAAAATAAGTATTTTTTGTGTAATAAAAAAGTAATAAGTAGATTCTACACGAAAATCGAGAAAGTAAAAATTGATAGTGTTTAGTAAAATAAGTGATCGCAAACAGAGTCTAAATGAAACAGTTGCTTTACGCCGGACCTTTTCAAATTAGAGATAGACACGGTTCAGACCTATAATCGATCCAAACCGGAATGGGACAGTTTTTAAACTATATAAACAAAGTCGGTCCGGCGGTTTTGGATCAGAACCTGAACTATGGGAGGGGAAGGGTCCTTCTCCAACAGCTCTTTTAATTGTTGGAAGGGAAGGGTGTGGTGGGGGGTGAGTGGAGGGTTAGAAGAACTAAAACTCAGGATTAGACCGAAACCAGAATCGATCGGTTCCGGAATCGACAGAGAGCTACACTTATAGGTCCAATTTCATTTCGTATTATTAATTGTCCAACCATATTTCAAGGCCACTTTCGACCTATACATAGAGCTAGAATATCACTTCATTTTCCTTCCCTTTTTACTCCGTAGGATTTACTTGAGAGTTAATTTATTTAACTATTGAAAATTCATTCTCTGAATCAAGTCAAGCACTATAAGCAATAAAGGTTAACACGAAATTAGACTCATACCACCTTTAATCGGTTCCACGTAGGGATCCCAACCGACCTAGTTTTTTCGAACTATTCGGACTTGTCTTTCTACAATAATACTCCGTAACATGTAGAGCTTTGAATTGAAATCTGGGTTTCAAGTTTGAATACTTATTCAAGACGAGCTTGAGCATAGTAATGTTTGGTCCATCTTGAGCAGAACCTATTAAACACCTATAAATTATAAAGAAAAATTCAATGTATGTTGGAATTTAAAAACTTTTAGTGTGCTTTTATAAATTTAAACATTCTTATTTACAAATGAAACTAGTGGTGGAACGGGCCTGGTCCAGTTCTGGTTCGAGCCTGGAAGGTATTGGGTAAGGCCCGGGACCGGCCCGGGAGGCTACCGGTTCGGGGCCAGGTTGGTTCCGTTTTTTTTCTTATTTATTTCAACCCCTGCCCCCCCCCCCCCCCATCCCCCAAACCCCCCGGAATTACCCATCCCAGCTAGGGCTGGATTCAAGCCGGGTCGGACCGGGTCCATGACTAAATGAAACCTATTAAATAGCATACACTGATTTCTACATTCGAACATACTTATCGAGTTCTCCAATCAAAGAACATCGATCAAGTTGTACACTTGTACCCAGCCTCATGTGTAAAGCTTGTCGATCTTCGATGTTAGGATTCAACTCAGTTCATTAGAAGCTCTAATTCCAAAGTATGGTTTTCCAAAACTCAGAGCAATAATTTGGCACTCACTTTACCAAATGGATCCACTGCGCACATGTAATGAATGAACCTAACCACATTTCCGATTCAATTATGCGAGGTGAAACAAATGCTTGCAATGTGTCGCAACAAACTTTATTTGTCAAAATATTCCATCCTCATTCTTCAGGATACATAAGTTCAAAATTAGAAACATAGGAAGGACTGGTTTGGACAAAACTCAGTTCTTTGCCTTAAGAGAATTGTTTTCCTTGATTCTTGCTCGGTTATCCAGCTTCACAAAGCGTTTGAGTTCGTCATAGGGAAGAGTTTCCAAGTCTCTCCTTCTTAGCTCACTAAGTGCTGGTTTTTTATCTAGCAAGTGCCACAGCCATTCAGGGTACTCGGCATCAGGCAACACTTTGGGGTCTGTTCCGTCCTTGAGTATATTAGCACCAACAACTGTACTTGCTTTGACTTCTTTGCTCAGGGAAGACACCTTGGGACCATCAGCAGCCCCACCCCCTTTCGATCCCTTCTTCGCTTTACCTCCCACAGCAAATGTTCTGCAGGCAACCACTCTAGCCATCTCCGTGGGGAAGGTCACACTTTTCAAGGATCTGATATAACTCATTGCCATTTCTTTCAACACTGCTTCTCTAGATAACAGTACCAATGAGATGAAAACAATCTGTCAAAAACTGTTTATATACAACTGAAAGAACTCATACACCACAATATCAATCACTTGAATTATGTAATAATCAAAATCAGTAAGACTATAAGTACTTCTCTGACTATAAGCACAATAGGACAATTTTGGGGGTTTTCAATTACTTTATTCTTTGTTTTATTAATAAAATGCGTTGTATATTTTATATACAATTATTTTATAGTTCAGCAAATTAAGCCACTCCAACAAATTCAGCATATTCACCCAAATTTAGTGTTACCAACAGGCCATCAATGTTGATCAAATTGATGCTAAACCCATCATCGCGATATCAAATAAAATAAAGAAAGGAAACACATGAATAAAAATTGTGAACTGTTTTCTTTCCAGTAATCATTCTCTAAAGGCTAAAATGAATTAAGTTTCAAACTTTGTAGCCAATGGATGGACAAAAGCAAATTTTCCGAATATCTGAAGCACTTTACTGATACTATTAATGAAATGAAAATAACTTTATTAAGTTGAAAATCATTAATGTTATAGTTATACAAGGTTAAAAACACTTTCTCAGTCCAAGAGCATCAAATATTCAAATTGATGCTTCTTAGTAAAGTATTTATAACAACATGTGCTTTTTATAAGTCATTACAGACAAATAAATCATTTCCAGCATTTTCATGCTAATCAAAAGGGCTAAACATTAATTGGTGATCATGAAGTCAATAAAATCAAAAAGGCACAAAAAAAACCCAATTAAATCAACAATATATGGAATCTGCATAAAACTTAGGTCTATGAAGGACGGGTGGGCAAAACCACTGGAGCAATCACGAGTCGGACACACCTAGTAAACTTCACGCGGCGTACGGATGAATGCTAAACATGTCAAAGCCTCGCCTACGGCCGGGAATCGCAGAGGCTTCGGAATTGTTAGAAGAAGATGAAAGTGTGGAATTTCTTTTCTGCCGGCAACACCAAGACGTTGATCAATGAGATTTGGCGGGTCAGATGCATAGCAGAAAGATAAAGATGGTGGTGGATGGCAGTAATGCCGCGGGTGAGAGTAGGCAAGGGTCAGTTTTGGATTCGGATCCGTCGGATACTCTCACATGTATACATTTAAGACAAAATTTACTAAATAGGACTACAAGATGAACAAAGTTCATAAATTTTCATTGAATTGAAGAAGAGAAATGCAAAAGGAAAGGTTTCGGCACACAATTGTCAATACATTCCCAGAGAAAAAGCGAATGCAGAGATGAGCATAGCACAATTATTATTGCTGCTATAATAAGAACACACATTCCTCCTTTATGTTTACTTGTCATGAAATTTGGTTGCTTATAACCCTAGCTTAGAACAAATATCAATTGTGTACATGAGGAAGGTAATTAAGGATGTTTTTACTTGGAGTGTAATCCGTCCCAGACCAAACCAGACCAGACTTAGATAGTTATAAAAATACAAAGAGACCAGACATTACCAGACCAGTTCAGACCAGATCAGCAAATTAGAGTCCAAGTAAAAACATCCTAAACTATATTCAGAGAAACAATTACTAATTTATCATACATAAACCAATTTGTAAATTAGCCAAATAAATTAATTAAATAATTAATTCAAGAATTCTTACCTGTTGAATTAGCTGGTGGTCTGGAGGCCGGAGCGTTTCAACTCACAAGAATCGCTTTTTTCCCTTCTCGGTGTATTTGAGATCCAAAGTCTGTCCAGCCACCCTGGGAGGCTGCAAGGTGCAGTTATTCTGTGAGAAATGCACGAGAAGTCAAGAAATCTAGAACACCAGAAACCCAAGACCTTCACTAATCAAACCCTCTGTCGCTTGTCTCTCTTTTGCCCACTTTGAGATTTGGTAATGAATTTTACTTCTTTTATCTTTATAAAATTTTAAATAAATGAAATGCCCATTTTGTAGAAAGTACGTCGGAGGGGCGGATCTAGAAAGTACGTCTGAGGGGCAGATCAGTGACAATGGGGTGGGCTGAGGAAAGAAATTTGAAAGACACATACATATTAATACGTCAAGTCGTAACTCTTCAAAGTATAAATTCATCAATAATAGAATCTACATATATATTATACAATGTTTTTACAATTACCGTAGGATGGAAACGAGAACGCCCAATCTTATTTGGATCACCCAAATTTGGAACATCAATATCATTTGAATAGCAACAACTCTTGATTTCTTTAAGAAATTCCTCCCAACCAGATGCCCTTAACTCCGAAAAGATAATTTTAGTAATCCTAACAAATGTAATAGCACTGAAAATATGAATAGTTTTTGTTTAGAAACCCGGCAAAGAGCATCAGTTATTTTCAGAAGCTTATGCATCAAGTGTAAGAAAAATACGATTTCAAATCTTGTCATTTTTTATAGGTCCCGAGAACTTCCGTTTGAGATCTTTCACTTGGAGAGTTCTCAACCAAATGATTAAACACTTTGCAAGTTGCAACATACATGTCTATCAAACTCTCCATTTGGAAAGAATGACGAAATGAACTTCTTTTCTTTCTTGGCAATATGTTCATTATCCATTCTAAAAAAACATTGGGAAAATGGAAACTAATAATCCAACCTTTTAGCAGTCTTCTTACAATAGTCCCACCTTTTCGTTATTCAAGAATAATCCAACCTTTGCACCCCATCTTCATTCGCTGGTCCCTAACCGGTTGATGACCTGCTATTTCAAGTTATTTTCTTATCGTTGCAAAATATTATCTTTGTGAAAGGTGATATTTATGGTATAATGATTTGCAAAGATAAGAAAATAACTTGGAATAGCATGTCATCAACCGGTCAGGGACCAATGAATGAAGATGATGTGAAAGGTTGGATTATTCATGAATAACGAAAAGGTGGGACTATTGTAAGAAGACCGCTAAAAGGTTGGATTATTAGTTTCCATTTTCCCAAAAACATTTTCAATATTGGTAAGAATTAAAATACTTCTATAAAAATATAAAATTATAAAACTAATAAGAAAAAAAAAATGTTGTACATAAAACTAGTAAGCATTCCCAATTTCAAATTTCAATTGAAATTTTCAATTTTTTCTTGTGTCCACACAAATACATAAACCATTCTGTAATCTTCAATTGTATAATCGATAAATCATTGTCTAAGATTTAATTCTATCTTTAATCATTATAAATTTACAATGAATTTTAGCCCAATTTAATTATGCAATGAAAAACTCAACTAATAATAATACGTAGTACTACGTACAAGTTAACACAAACGGACTAACCCTAACACTGTAAAATGCAATGTAACATTTACTGCTTTCTAATTCACAAAATAAAAAAGAGAAAGTCTAAAAAAACTTACCTGCGCAGCTGCGCCAGAACTGGAGGCAGAGCCCAGAGAAAGGATGCTGGACGGCTGACGAAGAATGCCCTGGACGCGCGAAGTGGAAGGCGGAACAAGGCGCGGGTGGTGGGCTCGGTGTTCTCTTTGTCGCAGGGTCGCAGCTCACAGATTCTCGCCTTCTTCGTCGCAACTCTGCCTCAGTTTTCGTTCTTCGATTTTGTTTCCTCGCTGGGCGCAGACGCTGGGCTGCAAGCTGGAGCAGGGAATTAATTTTGGGCTGGGCTGGAATAAATTTGGAGTGGGCTGAAAACAAAACAAAACTTATACATATCTAACATCTAACAACAATATAATTATGAACGGGGGTTGATACCCTGAATTATGTCAACACACTTAGTGCATAAGATATTGTACATTGTTATTAGGAGGTGGAACTCTATTTTTTCCTTTGACTGCTTTACCCTTACGGCCGTAAGTTTTTAACTCACGTTAACCAAACTTCAGCCCGCACATCTGCTTCATCAAGTAGAAAGCTGATCGATAGCCAAGCTATAATTAGCTCCCAATTCAACGGCCAACCCCATGTGCCTCTTGTCATTCCACCATCTTTATTTTATTTGATTTCTTCTAATATTCTTTTCTGTTAACTCAACTTAGCTCCTTTGACTTGTTATTGTATAATATGGAGTATAAGTAATGATATACTTCTCATTTACTTTATAGTTTATAGTAAACTTTATAAGTTTTATTTTTTGGAAAAAATATATTGTTACAATTACGGATTATATGTAAAAAAAAAGAAATGTTTCACATGTGAACTAACATACACAAATTTTCCATCAAAGGTCGATACTACATAGCTAAATATGCGACTTAAATGTAATCTTTTTTTTACTTGAAACACATATGATTACAACCTAGTCAAGAATGCGAAATATTTATTGCTCATAAAACTGGTTTGTTCAAAACTATATGCATTTAGATGATATTTACATCAACATTCTTAATGTATTTCTAGAATATTGATTAAGGATGAACCACATAATCACATATTTTCCATACAATAATTGAGTGACATGGAATATAATTATTCCGACAATTTTTAAAATATACGTAGTATACGATATGTAAAATTTCATTAATTATTTTCAAAACTCTCACAACAATTTCGCATATAACACTTTTTTACAAAAAAAAATAATATGATTTTAATATTGGGCAACCACTCTCACGCCTTGCGCGAGTAATCGCTAGTACTAATTATAAAGTGGAAATTACCCGTATGAACCACTTTTACTCTTTCTATTTCACTTATGAGTTATGACCTCCGATTTTTTTTCTTTCATCTCTAACTTTTCCCCTTTTCACTTTTAGATTTTTTTATTTCAAAATAATCTAAACCTTTAATCTAGGGGTGGGCATAAAAATCGGGCCGAACCGGTACCGAACCGGCCCGTAATGGTACCGAACCGATTGACGGGTACTTAAACGGTTTTATAATTTTTTGGACCGAACCGAAACCGTACCGTTTGAAGCGGGTACGTGAACGGTTCTGGATTTTGAGAACCGGCTTATACCGGACCAGACCGTTCATAATTAATATATTTAAAATTATATATTTTTCCCAACCCAATAAATTTATAAATCTGGGCCAATACTTAAAGCCCAATCCAATGTTCAGCCCAAACTAGAAGTCCTGCAAAGTGCCCAAATCCAGTAGTCCTGACCGAGACAATAGATTGCCATATGCTCGCACGAAGCCAGAAAGGGCAGAAACCCTTATTTCAATTTGCAATTGCTCACAGTACTTGATACCTCAATCGCACGAAATCATATGGAATCTTCAATCTTCAATTCGTCTCTGTCTCTGCCGCCTTTGTTAGTTAATTCGCGTATAATACACGTATAATACGCCTAAACGTATAATACACGTATAAATTACCTGTTTACGTATTTTTTCCAAAAATACGTTAAAATTCGCGTATTTTACTGATTGAACGTATTATACACGTACTAATTGTATTTATACGTATTTTAATAAGAAAATAGCTGAAATCGTGTTATTCGTGTATACCTTTCCCACTACTGCCCACAATCCCGGCCCCTGCGGTAAGGCCCCGGCTAGTAATCTAATACGGAGTATTGGACTATTGGTATGCGAGTGTGGTACAGCTGTCCAATAAAGCCTAAGGTTTTAACTATTCACTTTGCACGGTGACCAAAGCACTACCAGACTAGCACAGTAGAGGCGGCGGCAAGCTCCAAGGTATTACGTACTCCGTATTGCAATTTTAAGAGCCCGTTTGGAGACCCTTTTTTCGGCTTATCAGACTTATCAGCCAGCTTTTTCACCAAACACGTAATTTTTACTTTCGCGTGCTGAATTGTGTAATAAGCAGAAAAAGTAAGGTTGAAAACTTTAATGATACCAGAGAATTCGATGGACATGATTATCATTACCAAATGACTCACATGCCCTACTTTGAGCGTAGTTATAGAGCCCGTTTGGAGAACTCTGTTTTCGGCTTATCAGGCTTATTAGCCAGCTTTTTCACCAAACACGTAACTTTTACTTTCGCGCGCTAAATTGTGTAATAAGCCGAAAAAGTAAGGTTGGAGTTACTTTTCTGGCTGTATTGGCTGAAGTTACTGTAGATGACCATTTTAGCTATTTTTACATGTAATTTTTTCTTTATTTTATTAATAAAATATATTTTTAAAATATTTTTTTCTAGAATCAGCAGAATCAGCCAAAACAGCCACTTCAGCCAGAACTTCATAAATTTCAGCAGAAACAGCCAAAACAGCCGATTTTCGTGCTACCAAACGGGCTCTAAATCTCCTGCTTAAACTGCCACATGATTGATGTATTATTTTTCAATTCACTCATCTCCATGTATTAGATATTTAAATTTTTAAATACGAGTATGAACTTTTAACTTTCAGTATTGTTTTTTAAAAACTCCATAGTGCTTAAATTTCCACATGATTGCTCTATTTTTTTTTAAACTTTTTATCTCATTAATCTCATCAACGAATCTACTTTTTCATGTTTGATGTTTGATGTCAATTTTATTTATTCAATTAATCTTCAGTTATGTGATTCAATAATGAATAGAACCTTTTTTCTAGTTTCGAAATATCTAATTTCAAACGGTTATAATAATTTAAACATTATGAGCATTATTCTAAAATTCGGCCTAATCAGTCTGATTACTTGGAACTAATTGTGGAGGACTAATTGACCTAGTTGGCTAAAAATCGGGCTAGTAGGTGACTCGGCGCCTAGTCAGTGCACAGGAGCTAGGCGTCCCTCAACCGCAAGACTAGCGTCTAGCAAGTTATAGAACATACATTAGGAGCAAATAACTTTATCATCATACATTTACTTTGTCAACCTGAGTTTGTTTTAGTTTTTTATTAATTTTTAACATGTTTTACTAAATCAGTATAAACATTTTATAATCTTCTTACACAACTATAAACCAATTAGAGTGTTGTGTTTTAAATTTTATTATGATTATTTTATTTTATCTAAAAGTGGGTTTGTTAATATTTTTATAAATATTACGGAGTATTACATTTTTTAGAATTCAGTATTTGAGAATTTAAACTTTTCCATCCTACATTTATCATATATGTAATTATGTTATTGTCTTATGTTTTTTTATAGAACCATGGTTAGAAAGAAGGATCCGCTCTGGATACATGCTGACGATATGAATGGAAAGTTCGAATGCAGGCATTGTCAGCGAGTTTTTTATGGTGGTCTAACTAGACTCAAGTTTCATTTGTCTGGATTAAAAGGCAATGACATTGAGATTTGCACACAAGTTTCTTCAGAGATACAATCTCAAGTGTGTCAAACCATTAGCCAAAACCCTTCCAAAAGGATGAGAGTCGATTCAAGTGATACACGCATAAAAAGTGATGGTACTTGTGGGGTTAGTTTCTTCTCCCTCCTTAAATACTAGGGGAGGTATGTCTTCTCAGCCCTCATTGTATCAAAGTACTATGCCTGAAATGGTAAAAAAAACTTGACAAGACTGAGTTAGATGACTTGCTTGCTACATTTTTCATTCAAAATAATATTTCTTTTAATGTGGTGCAACAAAAGTCATTCATCAATCTTGTAAAAGGAATTGGCGAGTATGGCCCTGCATATAAATTGCCCAGCTACTCAACTTTAAGGACTAAACTTATTCCAAGAGCAAAAAAGCGTGCTGATGAGTATGTTGAAATTGTTAAGAAGTCTTGGGAAGACACTGGTTGTTCCATCATTTCTGATACTTGGAGTGATATGAAAGGACGATGCTTCATTAACTTTATTGCATATTGTCCTAGAGGTTCAGTGTTTCTACAATCTGTTGAAATTTCAGAAGATAAGAAATCAGGTCTTTTTCTGAGTCATTTAACTTCTAAGGTTATTGATATGGTTGGGCCTCAATATGTAGTACAGTTCATCAGTGATAATGGTTCAAATTTCGTATCTGCTGGAAACATGCTTATACAAAAATACACCACCATGTATAACACTAGGTGTGCTGCACATGGTATCCAATTGCTTCTGAAAGACTTCTATGAACAAATCCCTTGGATGAAAAGTGTCGTTGATGATGCAAAATCCATTCAAGCATACATGTATCGACACACTATTGTCACTGCTTTGATGAGAAAAGCTACAAAAGGGAGGGAATTGAAAAGGCCTTGTGCTACAAGGTTTGCTTCCAATTTTCTTGTTGTGCAATCTGTAGTCACACTTGAGAATGAATTGAGATTTCTTGTGGCCTCTTCTGAATGGCGAGATTTTCCCTATAGCAAGTCACGAGAAGCTATAGTTGTGACAGGATTAATCCAAAACAATGTCTTTTGGTCTATCAATAATTTAGTGAAACTAGCGTAAATATAGACATGTATTATATGCCATATTTTTAAATTATTAAACGTATAAAACGCGTACGTATCCGTATTCTTGTTGCGAACGTATAAAACATATATTTAGCCGTATTTTATAAAAGTACACCGTATTATACGCGAACGTACGTATCATTGTATCATTCGCGTACCGTATATTACTAACAAAGTCTGCCGCGACGTTGATGCATCTGGAACACGGCGTCGATCTTCTCCCAAAACATCAACGAAGCTTGGACTGTTCTGACTTTGAAATATTCACTAGCTTAATTGGACTAGACCTGGACACGCATCAATCTAGAAGAAGGCTCAATGGTTTCATCTACTTCAATGGTTTCATCTTCATCTTTTCCGGTGGTGCAATCTGAAAATTCGACCTCTCCTCATCTAGTGTCTGCCCAAGGGAGCTGTGTAGTAACCAAGCAAATCAACTTACCAGTGGTGACCAACAACTTACCAATGGGTCCTGATATCATCCATGAACCACCACCAGGTATACGTCTTTTTAGGTCAGATATTTGGAGTCATGTTACACCTTATTGGGTTAGACATAAGTCTTATGAGAAGGATGAGAAAACTCGTAAATTTGTAGAGGTTGTAACATGGAAAATGAGGGCTAACTGTAAGTATTGTCCAAAAGGTCAGGGGGATTATGCATGTGACAGTGGTCCTAATGGGACAGGAGGTCCAAGAAAACACATATTCAATAAGCAGTGTAGGTTCTATCCAGGAAATGTTGACTTTAAGACACAGAAAGTTTTAGCCCCGGGAGATTACAATCAGTTAACAAGTAAAGGTTTTAATCAAAAGGAAACCATGATAGCTTGTGTTGAGATGGTGGTTCTTGATGAGTTGTCATTCAGTTTTGTTGAGAAGCAAGGGTTTAGGAGATTTTGCAGTAAAGGGATGCCTTTGTTTAAGGTTCCATCTAGAAGAACTCTGGTCAGGACATTCCTAGAGATGTATAAACAAAAGAAAATGAAACTTAAAATAGAATTGAAGTCTCAAAGGATCTCTCTAACCACCAATACATGGACAAGTCTCCAGAACTATAATTATATGGTATTGACTGCCCACTTCATAGATGCAGATTGGAATATGCACAAAAGAGTGTTAAACTTTTGTGTGATTGCCAATTATCAGGGTTTAACTATAGCAAATCTTATTGAGCAATGTTTGAATGACTGGGGCATTGAAAAAGTATTTACAGTTACAGTGGATAATGCTTCTCCTAATAAGGTAGCCTTAGACTTATTAAGGGAAAAACTCAACAATTGTGATAGTCCACAGTCTATTTTAGCGGGGGAGAACATGCATATGCGATGTGTAGCCCATATTACAAATATAATTGTGGGCAGTGGGTTAAAGAAGCTAAATTCTAGCATTGAATCTGTTAGAAATGCAGTGAAGTTTGTGAGGAGTTCTCCGAGTAGATTTGAGTTTTTCAAGAAAGCGGTTGCGAGAGAGAAATTACCATTTAAGGGGCTGGTGTGCTTAGATATTCTTACAAGATGGAATTCAACATACTTGATGCTAGAATCTGCTTTGAGATTGAAAAGGGCATTCAAAAGAATGGAGCAAGACCCTATTGGTGGATACATGGCCTACTTCAATGAACCAGAAGAAGCAGTTCCAGATGATGACAATGCTATAGTGGCAAAGAAGGGGAAGAAGAAGGTTGGGCCACCAACTGATGGAGATTGGGACAAGTGTGATGTATTTGTTAGCTTTCTCAGAGTTTTCTATGAAATAACTCTCAGAGTTAGTGCATCACTTCGCCCTACAATCCACACGACATTGCATGACATAATAGCAATAGAACAAGCTATGAACAAGTTAACTCTGCCCAGTGTAATAGATGGTACTTCTACAAGTCTTTTAATGGCTGAAATTGGCGCTTTGATGAAACAAAAGTATAGCAAATACTTTGGTGATTTGAAAACAGTAAACCCTTTTGTCATTCTTGGTCTTGTGTTGGATCCTAGGTTCAAGCTTCGACATGTAGGTCATGTGTTAAGAACAGTGATGAACTGGACTGAAATTGAAATTTTTGACAAGGAAACTGAGATAAAAAAAGTTCATGTTAACTCTCTATGATGACTATGTTGACAAATCAGGGGCTGCTAAGAATATGAAGAAGAGGCTTAGGGGTGGTGGTCAAGAAAGCAATATGAAGAGAGAAAAGAACACTGTTGTGCGTGGTAACTCAAGCACAAACATGTTCGTAATGGATTGGACTAAACATGTTGAACAACAAGATGAAGTGGTGATACATGAGATAGACAAATACCTCAAGGATCCTTTAGAATCAATAGGAAGGAATGCTGAGAAAGAATCTGGGGAAGATGAAATTGTCATTGATGAAGAAGTGATTGAAGAGGATTATAGAATGTTTGATGTTCTAGGTTGGTGGAAATCTGCATCTGTCAAATATCCTATTTTAGCATTAATTGCTAAAGATGTACTTGTTGTCCAGGTTTCAACAGTTGCCTCTGAGAGTGCTTTTAGCACTGGTGGAAGAATTATTGATTCATTTAGGAGTTCCTTAACTCCAACTTCAGTTGAGGCATTAATTTGTATGCAAAATTGGCTTCGAGGGGATGACATACTCGTTCAGTTCCAAGATGAACCATGTGCAGAAGAGCTGGAGTTTTATGAAGGCATTGAGACAGGTATATATATTACTTTCAATGAATTTATAACTTTATTTTTAGTTGATATAATTATAAATTATATTTACACTTCTAGAATTGGCGAATGAAAAGGCTGGGAGCTCGGTTAGCAATGAAGATGAAGGTTAAGGATGAAGGATGAGTAAACTGTAATCCTCTCTAAGTTGGGAGAATGGGTAGCAATGAGTTTTTGTTGGACTGTTTTGAATTTTTGATATCCTGCAGGCAGTTAGTAACTTGGTGATTATGATGCTTTTTTTTATCATTTGAAATGGTTGGTAATGTTTGAGTTTTTGTAAACTAAACATGAATTGTAATCCTCTGGGAGATCAACTAGCAATTAGTTTTTGTTGGACTATATTGATGTCTTGCAGGCAGTTGGTAACTTGGTGATTATGATGCTCTTTTTTTTATCATTTGAAATGGTTGGTAGTGTTTGAGTTTTTGTAAACTAAACATTGAATTGTAATCCTCTGGGGCTCTGGGAGATCAACTATCAATGATTTTTTGGTTGGACTATTGTGAGCATTTTAATCTAAATTATATGCTTTTTTCCAGGCAGTTTGTCATTCTAACTTTGCATCAAGGTATCTAGTAATTTAGAAATTCTAATTGCTAGGTTTTTGTAATAACTTTGGCATTGCTTTGGCATTGTACCGTACCGCTTTGGACCGTTCTGAAATGACATGGTACCGAATGGTTCCAATCCTAGAACCGAACTGTACCGGACCGTTTAAAACTTCATGAATACATTACGAGGTTTGCTAATTTCCCGGACCGTTCCGGACCGCACCCACCCCTACTTTAATCTCTCTCCTTTTGTTCGTCGCTTTCCATCCGTTCCTCACTTTCTCTTCCACGAACCAACCGTTTCTCTCTCCAACCACGACAGGGATGTCAGCCATACGAATTCGACAATAGCTCCGCTGCTTCTAGGCTCCGCCGCCGTAGCTTCTCGACTCGGCCGCCGTAGCTTCTCAACTCGGTGTCTCTCTTCGATTCTAAATTAAGCAATTTTAGATGGATTTCGACCGAGTTGCCTCTCACCAAGATTGAAATATATGGTTTTAAGGTCAATCCTATGTCTAGCTAGAGAGTGCCACATATATGTCGTGGTTTAATTGCTTGAGGCAGCGTGTTTGGACAGTTTTTCACAGGCCAATGATCAATTTGATGGCCTTCAGGCTGGGAACAGACTGAACAGAGTGCAACCTCTATGTGTTTTCGATGCAGATCCGAGAGTGCGGGGATATTCTTGTGACGTCTAGGCGAGTGCTTGACCTAGATATCGGTCCGACGGTCCCTTCATCCCAATTTGGAGGAATAAATTCATGAGGTATCTATATATTTTGAATTTCCTCTCCTTTGTAAATGCTCTCACACCGACTCTCATTGATATTGCTATGAAGTAATTTGAATTCCTAGGGAGTTTAAAGTTGGATTGCTTAATTATAAGCTTGTTTTGATAGATTTTGATTTGGCGAAGATTCTATTCAAATGTTTTTAAAACTAATTTACCATGTTAGTATTAATATGTTTTGAAACCAGATTTTGAGTGTGCTTCAATTGTGCTATGCAATTTGAGTGCATCCTTCAAATGTGCTCTGCAAGCTAATTAAAGTTTTGCACATGATGAACTTTGAGTTCCTACAAAAATGTAAAAAGGCAAAAGGAGTAAACAAAAATATCTTAACTGTAGTGTTTGTGCTACAGAAAAGATGAAGCCACTTTTAATGCTTAATTGTTTATTTAAGAAAACAGTAAATTGGCGTTTAAGAAAAGTCCTTAAATGAGAAAGCACTCGTCATTTTAGAACTTACGCTCTAAGTTATCCCAAACAAGACCATTGCGAGTAATATCTATTTTGATAATAAAATAACTGAGTTTAGGATATCCTTCTTTGCAAATGAATGAATTCATCTTGTTCTCACGTTTTTACTCTATTTTGACAGCATTTTGCCGATTTACTGGCTTCGCATTACTGCTCACTGGTATTTTCTTTGAAAACTGAAGACACTTTGCAAGTTTGGTATTTTCGTTGAAAACTGAAGACACTTTGCAAGTTTGGCATTTTCTTTGAAAACTGAAGACACTTTGCAAGTTTACTTTTTTCTTATTTAGAATTTTAAATATAACCTACTTTTCTGTATACACAAATAGGTGAACAAAATATTTTTTTTTTACATGTATCGTGTTGCTTTCTACTATATTGTGTTGTTTTATGTTGTTCGACAGTTAATTAGGCATTAAAGCTCTTCAAATTGATTCACTTACAAAATTAAAGAAAGAGTTCCCAAAGTTGAAGTTGTGAAGAAGCACAAAGTGAAATATGCGTGGCATAATTGCTCTAATGGGAAGGAAGCGCTCACCGGATCGGTTTCGATTTTTTGTTCACCCCTATGTAAATATATATGTACTAAAAAATAGTGGTGTATTATTAAATATTGTTATATTATAAGAATACTTCTCATCGTGAATGTGGAGATACACATTAAAAAATGTGATACTTTAATAAGGTTTTTTTGTTGCTCTTTGTTTCATGGTGTTGCTTTTTTGTTTCTTTTTGTTGCAATATTTGTTTATTGTTGCATTGTATGTGTTATTTTTGTTGCATCATGTTATTTTTTGTTGCATCATATGTGTTATTTTTTGTTGCATCTTGTTGCATTTTGTTGCATCTTGTTGCATTTTGTTACATCTTGTTGCATTTTGTTACATCTTGTTGCATTTTGTTGTATCGCATTGTTTATTTTTCTTTGTTATTGATTTTAATTTAATTTTTTGTATTTCATTTATATTTATATTCATTAGTGATTTGGAATAAAAATAAGATAACCTAAAATGATAAATTTAGATTTATGAATAACAAAAAATCATGAAGAAACAAAAATTTTTAAAGTTATCAACAAAGATAAACACAAACAAACAATATGCAACAAAAGTAGCACTTTAATGATAATAATAACAATAATAATAACATTTGATATGTTCCAGGTTTTCATATTTACATGCTTTTTAGTTTACTGTACTTTTATGATTTTTAAAAATTCAAAGAATCTTATTTTCTGTTTTTATATACTTATCTACAATTATATTTTATTTTATGGATGTTTTCAAAGTTTATATATTATTTTCAGATTTTTTTTTGTTTTAAAATATCAGAATTTGTATTCTTTATTTTTTTACAGTTAATTTTAATTTTTACGTATTTTATGCACTTTATTTATCTTAAATTTTTTCAAATTTGTATTTTTCATAGCTTACACTTTTTATTTGTTTTTAAAAAAAATCAGGTAATTCATACTACCATCTATATTCTTTAATTTTTCTTTCTTTATTTATATTTTTCTTAAATTTGTCGTTTTTGTTTATTTTTTTCTTTATTAAAAAATTTCAAATTTTTATATTTAGATTTTTTTACTCTTTTTTAAATTTTAATTATTTACTTATTTTCAATTTTTTTCCCGAAAAATATGTCATTTTTTTATTTGTTATTTTTGAATTCTTAAGATTTATAATTCATTCAATTTATTTGAATTTTTATTTTCTTTAATATGTCTATTTTCAAATTTTTTAAATAAATACTTTTCATAAAAGATTCCAATTATTTTTTATAATATTTAATTTTTTTGAAAATAGTTTTATTTTATTTTACGTATTTGTAATAATTTTAATGTTATTGATTTTTGTACTTGTTTTGTAAGACTTTTGATTTTTTTTTATATTTTATAAAATAAATTATACTATCTATTTGAAAACTACAATAAAAATAGAAATAATTAAATAAATATGACCAAAATAAAGATGATTTAAAAAACATATGACTAGTGACTAGAGTAGTAATGAAATTATAGTAATTCATGTTCATGTTTTAAGCTTAAGTTACCACATCACATTGTAGTAATGAATAGTCATATTTATGTAAATATGTTTTATTTTAGTAATATTCTTGTAAAAACCCCTAAAAACTATTTCTAAAGTGTTTTATTAAATATTTTTACATACTTTTTATTTTTCTAAGTTTTTTTGTAAAATTAAAATTCATTTTCTTTAATTTTCAAATTTAGTTTAAAATTTTCCAATTTTTCATTTTTTTGGAATTTTATTTTTTATTTGGAGTTTTGTTACGTTTTTTTTAAATCAATTTACTTTTTTTTATTGTTTTCTAAGCATTATCAACTATATGAGTTAATGCATTTTTACATTCCAATTTAAAAATAAAAAATATAGTTCGGTGCCTACACGTATTAGTTTATGAATTGTGAGTGAAAAGAGGAGCAGTACATGATTCGAACTTTGAATTGCACGGGTGGTGCACGTGTGAGGAGAACAAATTTGAGTCGGTGGCCCTGAGACGCGTGAATGATATTCGTGAAAAAAAAAGTTTGAACTTGTCTATTTGTGAAAGAAACTTTTAAGGGTGATAAAAGTGATATTAATTTCAGTTTTTCATCTATTTCAGAAAATTTCCCAATTATAAAAGGGAAATTCTATTTACAACCCTTGTTTTACTAATGACAGCCCCCAAATTAAGTATTAATACATAAAATTAGTTTAATATCTAATATGCCCTTTTAAAGAATACGGAGTAAAAAGGGAAATATTTATGAAAGACCTAATCGCTTTACAAGAAGGCTCTCTCTAGGTTTTAGCCTAGTTTTTCCGGCGGCGTCCTATCCAGGCCGTGGGTTCGGCCGATCTCTCCCCGATAGGCAACTTATCTCATATATCTTCTCAGGGTATTGAGTTCTGTTGTCATCGCGGGGTTTGTTTGTTTCGTTTTTGTTTTCTTTCTGACCTGCAATTGCGGCGAATCTGGATTCTGTCTGGACGAAGTTTTTGGTTTTTCTGCTTTACAAGAGCAGCGAACAAGCGAGGAAGCTTTCAGGAGGGTTCGAGGCTTCTGATTTTGGCAGGGGACGGGTTTAGCAAGGGGAAGATGGGGTGCTGCAAAATGTTGAAGACGAAGCCGAGCTGTTATTCTTCGACAGTTTGGGAACGAGTTTTGACGAAACAGATGGCTATTGGTGAAAGCATGGAGTTTCTGGTGGTCGACATCGTGCTGTCGGACTGGAAATTCAAATTTCAGGGGTTCATTGGTGGCCTATGTGTGAAAGAAGACGAAGGGATGTTGATCCGCCCACCTCCAGAACCGCCGCCTTGGAGGAATTATGCGATTAGGGTTTGGACGAGTATTTCTATTCCTGCTGAGTTGATTGTGTTTTGTTTTTATTTTATTTCGATTGTGTTTTGTTGCTTATTTATTTTATGTTGTAAGACTTTTGCACTTGAATTGGGGATGAGAGGCCTGCGGTAATTGTCGTGGTTTTGAATATGCCCAATTTAGGATTAACGAGTTATATTGCTTTGTCAAATGTGATTAACTCATAGTCTCGTCTACGGGCAGATGGTTACATGTGGTCCTTTTGTTATTTCAACCACTTTCTGAGTATTTTTATGAATGAATGCCCGTTCGATGATCAAAAAAAGAATACGGAGTATAACTTGCGGAACTCTTGAAGTACTCCGTAATAATCTATCCAGCCAAAACTAACTAAATTACTCAGCTACTAGAGTGGGTGGCTGCCAGAGGGAGGAGTGGATGCTGGGACGGAGTGGGGGAGGAGGGTGCGAGGATGGTTGATGAGCAAACTGATGTTTTGGAGGGAAAGATCGGGGGACAGGTGCAAGCCGGCCGGTGCTTAGCTTGTTGTCGCCGGTGACTGTTCGTCTGGACACATACATAACCGAAGCTTTCCTTAGCTTTTTTTTTCACACAAAAATCGAGCATTTTAAGCCCTTCAAGTAAAGAAACATCCAATTAAGTCCATGAAATATACAAAATTGATCAAAATTAGAATTTAGTAGGTCAACTCCCAATTAACCGGTCAATCGGTCATCTGCTTATGTGGCCATCCAGGTGGCATAATTATATTGTTTCTTTTTTCCTTTTTCTATTTCCCTTTATTTTCTTTTTTCTTCCCATCATTTCTTTTCTTCCTTCATCCTGCGGAACCAGCCCTCCCCCCTCTGTTCTTCTTCAGCGCACCCCACCCCCTCCTTCTTCTTAAGCCCACCTCTCTTTTTTCTTCTCTTCTTCAGCCCGCCCCAGCCCCTCCCTTTTAATAATGTATTTAGCATTTAATAAGTCTTTCCTTATTTTAGTTAGTTTCCTTCTTATAGGATTCCTATTATATTCAGTTTCCTAATGTATTCTAAACACTTCTTTATTATATATATGACATCCAGGGCTACCACATTGGTATGCCTGCCATTATTCTCACATGGTATCAAGAGCCCTAGGTTTTAGCCAGTATTAAATTTTTTTTTTTCGGCCATCATGTCTTCAGCCGCTGCCACCGCATCGACTACCGCCGCGGTCACTTCTCCAACACCGCCGGTCAGCGATCTGCCGGTCTCGAGCGCGGCAGCCGTGCAGCTCAACGCGAGTACCGAGACAACGCCACCATTGACGGATCCTCTTCTTCCATCGTCGTTGTTCTCCTCTGCGTTCGTTTCAGCGCCGGCCTACTCCTGGACACCACCGATATTCACATGGACGCCCACTGCTCCGACTCTCCGACCACCGCCGTTGATTTCCGGCGAATCACACGCAGAATCCAGTTCTGCGGCCGCTGCACGGGCTCGGTTTGCCGGTCCTACACTCTCCGGCACTCCGGGTCTAGTTCTTCCGTATCAGTCCGGCACGGTTGGCTCACGCTCGGTTGTCCCTTCCATACCGGAGTCTTTTGCTTCGTTGGCTCAAGGAATGGGGTTTGGTGTTCCATCCATCACAAATATTGTGACTACAAAATTATCTGCTGTTGAAGATTATTTACCTTGGAGAACTCAATTTGAGTCGTTTTTGGTCTCCAATGGTTTGTTAGGCATTCTTGATGGCTCGCTTCCGGCACCAACCCCCTATACCTATGATCTGTATCAGGCTAAATCTGTTAATCCTGAATACTATCATTGGTTAAAATTGGACCAGACTGTTCGTTCCTGGTTGTTTGCCACTCTCTCCCGGGAAATTCTTATTGAGGTCCATCAATTAAAAACCTCTACATCAATTTGGGAACGTTTAGAGTCTCGGTTTATGGCTGCTAGTCTCGCTCGTTCCATGGAGTTAAAACAGATGCTGACTCACATGAAGAAGAAAGATACACAAACCATGGAACAATATTTGCTGGAATTACGCAACATTGCTGATAACTTGGCCTCTATTAATTCCCCGGTGTCCGATCATGACCTTATACAACATGCCCTTTTGGGGTTGGGACCGGGTTACGAATCACTTGTGGGCCCTCTTACCCTTTTCCCGGAAGGACTCACATTCGATAAGTTGTGCACGAAACTCGTCCATCAGGAGGCTCGGCTCCACTTTCAGCAGCGGTTGGACTCCACGCATGCTCCTGCGTTCGCTGCATCTTCGGCTCAAGGGGGTGCTCCAGCCGGGTCGGGTTCTAGCAATCAGCAGCAGCCACCTCAGCGTGGCCGAGGTGGACGGGGTCGTGGTCCGCGTGGCAGAGGCGGTCGCGGACGTGGCCGATATCAGCAGCAACAATTTTTCGGCCAGCATGCTCCACCATACGGCCAAGGGCCGATGCCACACCCGCATTCAACTTCTGGCCGAGGACATTCACCACAATATTATTCGGGTCAACCGGGTACAGTATTTTGTAATTCTGTTCAGTCATTGTCTAATACTTATGCCTTATCTACTTTTGGTGCTAACACTGGTTATGCAGGGTCCTCAAATTTTGAGAATAGTTTTGGTTCTGTTCCACCACCTGTCGTCTGTCAAATATGTCATTCTCCAGGTCATTCCGCTGTTTCTTGTCCATCCCGTTTTACTCAACCACAGGCTCCTGCTTTGGCTGTTCCCACGGGAGAAGTATCTCCAACTATTTGGTATCCTGACTCCGGTGCCTCCGCTCATATGACCTCTACTGAAGGTATTTTGTCTAATAAATCTGTTTATTCTGGACCGCTAAATGTTACGGTTGCAAATGGTTCTAATTTACCCGTCATGACTATTGGTAAAGTGACTTTATCTGCTTTGTCTAGGCCTCTCCATTTAAAATCTGTTTTACATGTGCCTCACCTCAAATATAATTTACTCTCTATTCAAAAATTATGTGCCGATAATAACTGTTTTGTAATTTTTGATAAAAATTCTGTCTGTGTTAAGGACCAAATCTCGGGGGAGGTGCTCCTTCAAGCTTCCAGTAGTGGTGGTGTCTATCCTATTTCCTTTACCCATCCTCAGCCTCCTGTTGCTTTTGCCGCCTATGCCGCCCCTGGACCTGTCTGGCATCGTCGATTGGGACACTGTGGCAGCCGTATTTTAGATAAACTTAAAAAATCTCAAATTATTTTTAGTACTTCTAATTTTTCCCATGATTGTATTTCTTGTCGTTTAGGAAAATCACAACGATTACCTTTTCAAGAAGTTTGGCATAAATCTACTGCTCCTTTATTTTTAATTCATTCTGATGTGTGGCAATCTCCAGTCCTATCTGCAAGTGGTTTTAAATATTATGTTTTATTTATCGATGATTATTCCCGATTTACTTGGTTGTATCCTATGCGCAATAAAAGTGAGGTCTTGAAACATTTTACTCATTTTAAATTAATGGTGGAAAATTTACTCAACGCTAAAATTAAAATTTTTCAAAGTGATGGAGGGGGTGAGTTTGATAATCATGGTATGCGTAATGTTTTCGTTCAACACGGTATTTTATTTCAAAAATCGTGTCCTGACACTCCTGAACAAAATGGGGTTGCTGAACGAAAACATCGACATCTTCTTGAATTAACTCGAACTATGCTTTTCGAAGCAAAACTACCAGCTAAATTTTGGGTCGATGCCGTTTTTACTGCTACTTATATTATCAATCGTCTCCCTACTCCCAACTTAAATGGCTCATCTCCTTTTGAGAAATTATTTCACCATTTACCGGACTTCTCTTTTATGCGTACTTTTGGGTGTGCCTGTTTTCCAAATTTTAATGCCACTTCTGCCAATAAGCTTTCTCCCCGATCTACTCTTTGTATCTTTTTGGGATATGCCCCTGAATATAAAGGTTATCGTTGTTTTGATCCTACTACTAACAAGATCTACATTAATCGGAATGTTAGATTTTTTGAGAACTATTTTCCATATCCGGATTTAATTTCTTTAGCTCCTAAACCGGCTTTGCCTACACTGCCCACAAACTCAACGGTACGCCTTCATAATTCTTCTCTCCATCAGCCTGCTACTTCTACCTTATCCACGGCTTCCTCACCAGTTTCTTCTCCAGACAGTCCGTCGGCAGCCCCACCATCCCCACCTCACGACCACCACCAAAACAGTCCACCATCCCAAAATCTTCACACACCAACTCAACCTCTCACCCAACCAGACCATGTCTCACGGCAACCCTCTCCTTCTCTGACTTCGGGCAATCCAGCCGATTCACCACCCGACACCACCCCTTCACCACATCTTACTCAACCAGACCATTAATAATGTATTTAGCATTTAATAAGTCTTTCCTTATTTTAGTTAGTTTCCTTCTTATAGGATTCCTATTATATTCAATTTCCTAATGTATTCTAAACACTTCTTTATTATATATATGACATCCAGGGCTACCACATTGGTATGCCTGCCATTATTCTCACACCTTTCCCTTCGTTCTTCTTCTTCTTAAGCCCACCCCTTGCCTTCTTCTTCTCCCACCGCCACCGGCCACACCCCCACCTCACCCCGGCCTCGTATTTCATAGTCATTCAAAGTTTAAAGACTGAACTCGTTCATTTACTCTATTGTAATAGAATATTATTAGGAGATTTGTTTCCTACTACTTCCTCCGTTCCCTTTTAATTGCAACAGTCAACATTTCACGTTTACCAACGCACAAGTTTGACCATTAATATCTTTCATTTCTTATTAGATAAAAATTTAAAAAAATCATATTTTGAAACTTTAGAATAAGAAGAATTTAATAATATTTTTTAAAAATTTAATTTATAATACATTGATTAATAAAATATAGTCAAAGTAGAATATGTGAATAGTGAAAAAAGTCCAATGTTGCAATTAAAAGAGAACGGAGGTAGTATGTATTAAACTTATTTAATACAAATACATTCTAGTATAAATATATTAAACTTATTTAATATAAATACATTCTCATGGAGATTTAGTTGTGAAATACATTCCCACACAGTTGCAGTTAGCTGACATTTTTACCAAGAGCCTTTCTAGTCAGCAATTTTATTTTTTGAAGGACAACCTGCGCGTTGTATCTCCCGCACAGTTTGAGGGGGTGTAATAGAATATTATTAGGAGATTTGTTTCCTATTATGTATTAAACTTATTTAATATAAATACACATGCCAGGACTCCCATTGGAGTACCTCTTTCCCATTATTTCACATATTGTTCCTGTCCATTATATAAAAAACTAAAGTCATCCTATAAATATCAAATCTTTTGGAGAGAAGCATTTCCAAATTCAAAAAGAGGAATATGAGATTTGTGTCAGATTAAAGAGGGTTGAAGAAGAACAAGGGATGGAGTGGGTGGACTTGAGAAGAAGAAGAAAGGGGGGAGGGACTGATTGAAGAAGAAGTAAGAAGGGGGGAGGGGTGGGGTGGGGTGGGCTGTGGAAAAAGTAAGAAGGCGAGGTAGGGTGGGGTATGCTGATGGAGGGGATGGACCGATGGACTAATGGAGTCTGCTTGTTCGTATGAGAGGAGAAGGAAAAAAAGATAAAAAGGTGACAACTCTGGTATCTTTTAAAAAAACAGGGTACCGTACCTATCATTCATTTGATTGGACCACATCACTTTATCATTTTTAATTTAGATTTAAATAATTCAACTACTACATTCTCATTGGTCCATGTGGATAAAGGTATGGTACCTTATGGGTACCATAGAATCTATCTAAAAATAAATAGAAAGGAAAAAGAAAAGGAAAAGGATTTAAAGTATGCCAGATGAATTGCCACGTATAGCTTGTGAACTCTCTGACATCTGAACTTGTGAACTCCTACTTGAAAGTGTCACAATGATAGTACAATTTAAAGTATGCCACAAGATTTTTTGACTCGGTGAAATCTAAACTTGTGAACTCCTACTTGAAAGTGTCACAATGATAGTGCAATTTGTTTGGTAGGTAGGCTAATTGTTAAGAATAAAAAATTTAAATTTAAATATAATGAACTATATATGTGTATATATATTAGTATTATATTTATCAGTCAAAGTTTAGTATTATTGACCCGAAAAATAAAAATAATTAACTAAAAAGAGAAAAAAGTAGAAAACAGTTGATTTCTCATTTTGTACTATATCTTCTGTCAATATTTTTATGGATGAGGTACACTAAAATTATTAATTAATTTGGTATTATGATCATACGGTTCTAAGTTAACTAAATAACTAATAATTCTTTTTTCTTTCTTCCCAAATTTACATACCTGATTGTTTATGTATTTATACAGAAACTATAAAAAATTATAAATTATAAAAACCAACTCTATAAGAAATCAACGCAAAAAATAAAATTTAAAATATGTAAAAAAAGAAATTAGACAAAAACAAAATAAATAAACATTAAATATATGAAAGCATGAGACGTTAAATCTTGAGTGGGTTAGTGGGTGGGCAATATGCCCCCAAAAGCTTAAATGATGACATTTTTGCTCCAAAAATAAACTTAATGTCGAATGTGCTTCTTGGTCTAGACCTTAGTGGTCATTATGCTCCTTCTCTCTGACATTCATGTTATTTCCGTGTTTATAATTGTGTTTTTGATTAGTTTTGAGTGATTGTTACTCTAGAAATTACACACTTTTGGTGTAATAGTTTAGTTTGTAAAATGGTTGTAAATTGTTTAGATTAGGTTGGTTCTGAGCTCAAACAGGTCCAAGACCACTCTAGGGACCATTGGTAAACATCACAAATGGAAGGAAGGTGCAAAGATTTCAAGAAAAGATGAAGATTCTGATTTTTGGTAGTGTACCCGGTCGAGTATGCTCTATACCCGATCGGGTAAGTTGCTGAAAAGTCAAAATCGAATCAACCCGGGAACAAGGCAACATGCAGGAAGATTTTTAACTCGATCGCGTATCCATACCCGATCGGGTAGCCGACATACCCGATCGGGTATGACCCCAGATTTTCAGTTTCGAGGAAACTAACCCTTACCCGATCGGTTGAGCTGAAAACCCGATCGGGTACACGACCCTGCAGGCCTAAAAAGCCTATAAATACACCTCATTTCCTCCACAAGAGGACACGAATTCCTTTATACTCTTAAGCTCAGTTTAGAATAGCATTTCTCTATATTTCTTTTAGCATGTTTAGTCTCCAAATGAGGAGCTAAACTTCCATTTCTTGGTTTTGCTCTTGAAGCTTGATTGATTGTTTAAGTTGTGAGTTATTTTCTTACTTTCTCCTCTTGATTATTAATTCTTCCCTTAATCTCATTCTATATCATTGTTGGAGGGTGGCTAAGTGACGATTAGTTAACGTTCCGACATTGATTATTACTAGAAAACGTTCAACGAACCGATGGTTAAACGTTGAAGGTTTCATAAGTAAGTAACTTCGGTTTATTAATGCACGGTCGTGGTTAATAAACTTAAGAGGGATTAATTTTGTTGGTTAAACCGAAACCGTTGTGTTGAGGTTATCAATCTCAATTGATTTCATCAAGGAGTTAAAGAGGTTAAATGCTACTATTAAATCGGTATACGGCGTTGTTCTATATTTGGTTAATAGTAAGGGTTATTAATGAACGGTCGTTGTTAATAACTACCCTCGATGAATTGGATATACTCCTCGATTGAGTATTCGAGAGGGGATAAGTTATAGATATAACAATGATCGACTAAAATATATCAACAAGTGGAAAGTAGCAAGACCAAGTCCCTTTTATTCTTGAATTTAATTCCATATAAATCGTTCATCTTCGTGTTTAATTTAATTAAATCACTCAACAATCAAAACCCCCCTTTATTTACTATTTATATAAAAAGAAAGTTATTTCTTTCCCTGTGGATACGAACTCTACTTCACCTATACTACGTATAAGTGTTAGTATCGATTTATTTTGAGTGCACTCACGACAAAGTGCACGTCAAATTTGGCGCCGTTGCCGGGGAAGGTAATTAATTATTCTTTTTATTTTATTTAAAAAAAAAAAACAAGTATATATGGATTTCTATTTCTGCTGAGCTTTGTAGTATATGGTTAAATATCGTTCATTGAACGAAATCACCTACAAATCAAACCCCGAAATAGAACAAACTCTCGAGCGGTTGAAGAACAAATTCTCAAGCTCCGACTCGGGAGAATCATCAAGTGCTAGTTCTCAATCCAGCGAGACCGAAGAGCCAATCACTATGGCTCATGAGACAAGAACATTGAGGGAGCTCACGGCTCCGAATCTAGATCAACAACCTCTATGTATCACTTTTCCAACTCTTGATATGGGGGTTACATTTGAGCTAAAATCTGGGCTCATTCATCTCCTTCCAACATTCCATGGCTTACGAGGGGAGGATCCAAACAAACACCTGTCGGAGTTCCACATTGTGTGCACAAGCATGTGCCCCAATGGTGTCTCCGAGGAGCAGATCAAACTGAGAGCCTTCCCATTCTCCTTGAAGGACACCGCGAAGGATTGGCTTTTCTATCTTCCTTCGGGAAGTATCACTACATGGCCACAAATGAAGAAGGCCTTTCTTAACAGGTACTACCCCGCTTCTATTTCATCATCACTCAAGAAGCAAATAAGCAACATCGAACAAAAAGATGATGAATCCCTATATGAATATTGGGAGAGATTCAAGAAGCTATGTGCAAGTTGCCCCTATCACGGATACACCGAACAAGACCTCATCCTCTACTTCTATGATGGTCTTGTGGATCAAGATCGTCGCATGGTGAATGCGGCGTGTGGAGGGGGCATTGTCAACAAAACCCCTTCACAAGCGAGAGATCTCATCTCGGAGTTGGCCGAGAACTCCAGACACTATAACGGGCGGTCCTCAACTCGGAGGGTTATGGCAGCAGAATCCAACAACACGTTGGAAAGTCAAGTGAACGGCTTGACAAGTCAAGTGACCGGCTTGACTTCTTTGGTTAAGGATTTCCTTTTAAAATCCAAGGCCCAAGAAGTCAAGGTCTGCGGTATCTGTACACAACAAGGGCATCCCACGGACTCATGCCCAACTCTTCAAGAGGACACCACAGAGCAAGTCAACGCCTTGGGTTTCCAGGGCCACCAACAAAGGAGGTATGACCCGTTCTCAAATTCTTACAATCCCGGATTTAGGGATCATCCAAACTTGAGGTATGGAAACCCTCAACAAGCCAACCCACCTTCTCAATCGAGTATGTCTACGGAAGACATGATTCGAACTCTTGCCACTACCATGGGCACCTTACAACAAAACGTGGTGCAATTTCAACAAGAAACAAAGTCAAGCATTCAAAATTTGGAAACTCAAGTTAGCCAAATTTCGAATGCTGTAAATCGACTTGAAGCAAGAGATTCAGGTAGGCTTCCCTTCCAAACTGAGCAGAACCCAAGGCAACAAGTCAATGCCATCATGCTAAGGAGTAGCCCAGAATTTCAAGCAAAGGAAGTTGAAAACGAGGAGGTTGACCACAAGGAGGAGGAACCAACGAAGACAAAATTTCCTCCGCTTTCATCATATGAACCAATCCCTCCATTCCCTGAGGCATTGAAAGACACAAGGAAGCTAGAGAGTGATCGGGACATCTATGAGACCTTCGCGAATTGTGAGGTAAATATCCCACTCTTTAAACTAATCAAAAGTGTTCCCCGTTATGCAAAGTTCTTAAAAGAACTATGTATAATGAAAAGAAGAGATAAATTAAAGGGGAAACAAAAGGTTGAAGTTAGTGAGCATGTCTCGGCCATCTTTCAGGAAAAACTTCCAAAAAAATGTAGCGACCCAGGCATGTTCACTATTCCTTGCACGATAGGAAACACCACATTTCCTAAGGCCTTATTAGATTTAGGGGCTTCTATAAACGTCATTCCTTATTCCGTTTATAAATCCCTACAACTTGGCCCACTACATCAAACCGGTGTGGTGATTCAACTAGCAGATCGTTCTAGTACCTACCCGAAAGGTGTATTAGAAGATGTGCTAGTAGAAGTAGAGAATATGGTTTTTCCCGTCGACTTCTACGTCCTCGAAATGGGGAATGATGACCAAACAACACCCATCCTTTTGGGAAGACCCTTCTTAAAAACCGCAAAAACAAAAATTGACGTGTCTAGTGGTTCATTAACTTTAGAGTTCAATGACCAAAAAGTAGAGTTCAATATCTTTGACTCTACGAAAAAACAAATTAAAGATCAATCTCTTTCTTCTTTATATGTTTTTGAACCACCAACACCAAATGTCTTAATTGAGTTGGGAACAAAGAAGAAGGGTCAGCCTTACTGGAAAAGGCTAAAGAAAAGAAATGACGGAAGGGATGCTCACGATCCCACATAAAATAAAAATAAAAACAAATAAAACGTCGTGCCACGACGTTAAATAAAGCGCTTCTTGGGAGGCAACCCATGCAAGGTATGTTTTCTTTTCAATTTTTTTGTCGAATGTCAACTTTTGGGAGAATGGGAGGAAATTCTCAAAAAGAAAATAAGGGAAAAATAATATTTTCAAGGCCTGGGGAAACCCCCAATCGGTCATCATCAGTTACCCGATCGGATCCATGCCGAAAAGAGGATTAAAATGGACCAAACAAAAATTCCAGGCTAATGTACCCGATCGAGTAACAGTCCTACTCGGTCGGGTATAGAGTAAAAAAAAGGAAGAATGGGGGTCGAGTACCCCATACTCGATCGGCCAAAAGAAATAAAATGCACGAATACCCGATCGGGTACACCTCATACTCGATCGGGTAATCGACCCCTGGAGCCAACTTTTAAAAATCCGCCAAATACCCGATCGAGTAAATTTATATACTCGATCGAGTATATTTGAAGAAAATCCTACGGCGGCAAAAATTCGATCGAGTATACCCCATACTCGACCGAATACACAAACCTGGGACCAATTTTAAAAAAAAAGAGTATACCCGATCGAGTAAATTTATATACTCGATCGAGTATATTTCAAGAAAATCCTACGGCGGCCAAAACTCGATCGAGTACGGGGTATACTCGATCGAGTCCGATCCCGAAACAAGAACAAACCGAGGTATACCCGATCGAGTAATCGGGGTACCCGATCGGGTACACGAGTTTTAAAGACATTTTTGAGCCGAAATCAGTTCATCTTCTCCAAAGCTCTTGCCCCAAATTCGAACTCTCTCTCTAAAAACTCCATTTTCAAACCTTATTTCTCCAATAACTCAACCAAAACTCAACCAAATTCCATCAAATCACCACCAAAACACTCCCCTCACTCCCCTCTACAACCTCATACCAATCAATCTCACCCTCTCTCCCTATTCCCAAAACTCCGAAACCCTACCCCCAAATCCCAAGTCCGAACCTATACTCAAGATTTACTCAAAAATGGCACCAAAGAGAAACCAACCGGAGGGCTCTAACTCAAGGGGACCTATTCGAGGCTACGAGGATGTTCAATTTGGCCCGGGGGATCATCGGAAGCGATTTGTGACCGCTCTCAAAAGGCAAGTTATCCCATCTCGGTTCTTATGCCATGACGCTCTTACTTCTCTTGGCTTGTTAGATGGTATGAGAGAACTATTTGATGAATTGCATATGGGCTTGATTTTTAACTTGCAATATAATTGTAATGAAAGAATCATTTATGAATTTTTGAGCTCGGCCAAATTTGCATTGGATGAAAATCATTTTTATGATGACACTATCACGTTTCGGTTGATGAACACCGAATACACTATAACGAGACGTGATTTTGCCGAACACTTTGGGCTCCGATTCCCACATGAAAGGGAGATTCCGGACAACACCATGGATGCTTATAATCTTTGGGGTAAAATGACCGGAGAACGGAATTTTAGCACGTCTCAACTATACATTAGTCACGTGCAACATCCCCTTCTCCGGATTTTCCTCAAATTTTTGTGCAACTCTTTGCTCGGCCGACCCAACAACCATCACACTCGGATAGGGGATGTAGCCATTCTCACCCTTGCTCTTTTCCGCAATCCCGTTGAGTTCAACATTTGCAACTTGATTTGGGATCATCTACAGAAGGCTATCACCAAAGGGGGAAACATTGTTGTAGGGGGTGTTATCATGCATTTGGCTTCCAAGTTTGGCTATGTGGATAATGCCACAATCTCTAGAGATTCATTGATGCATCTTGGGTGGTTATCCAATGCACAATTGATCTCTTTGGGTAACAAAGACCACAACGGAAACCAAAAATATAAATGGCATATGAAGTACCCCGAACCGGTCAAATACTTCCCCCTCCCTTGCGATGAGTTACCTAGACTTAGGTATAAGATGGAACCCGCCCACATCCCACATTACCTCCTCCCCAACAACATTCCACCCCATCTCCAAGCCCAAGCCGACCAAGCCGACCAAGCCGAACAACCCAATCCCCAACCGGAGCAACCCGAACACCAAGAGGACTATGGACACTTCCAACATGACATCCCCGACCCTCCTCAAAATCCGCCACCACAAGACTTTTTCCAACAACTCTTGGCGGGTCAACAATCCCTCCTAGCCGGGTTCCAAACAATGAGCCTTGATTACACCAAAATGGGAGAGCAATTCACCCAACTTCAAGGAGAAATAGGCCATTACCGGAACGAGCAACAAGCACGAGACCGGCAATTTGATGCTTACCGGGAGGAGCAACGGTTGGCTTTTCAAAGGATGGAGGAGCAAAGGGCGGCCGACATGCAAAGGTATGAAGAAGACTACCGGAGGATGTATGGGCCGACATATTCATACATGTCCCAACTTGGCGGGTTTGCCTCCATGGCCTCACCTCCACCGGCACCTTCTTGGTACAACCCCTCCGATTGGGGTAATTTTGGCGGCTCGAGTTCCGGCGGTGGTGGTTATGATGGCGGGGACACTACCATGGGCGAGGGAGGAGGTGATGACATGCATGGGAGCGGCTTTGGCGAAGGCTACTATGGTGGCGAGGGCGGGCACTAGGGATAGTGCCATGCTTCAAGTGTGGGGGAGGAAGATTTCTCTTTTGGTATGTACACTCCTTTATTTCTACCTTGTACTAAGCATTATTTTCTTGTATTAGTTACACAAAAAAAAAAAAAAAAATTGTAATAAAAGAAATGAAATGCTAGTTAGGTTGAAAACCCAAAAGGGCAATCTAAGCAACAAGGGCTTACAAAAAAAATGAGTGAGTGGTAAGAAAAGGAAAAGAAAAGAGATGCTAGGATGAAAACCTGAAAAGGCTCCTAGGCAAAATGAGAGATAAGAGAGAAATTTGTGTTTTGCAGGACATCATCTCTAGGAGAAGAGGAAGAGAAGAGGAAGAGAAAGAGAAGAGAAGAGAAGAGAAGAGAAGAGAAGAAGAAATAAAGGGCATAGAGGACTAACAAACCCAAGAAAAATGTTATGAACTAATTTACAACCTTGGTGGTCTTGTGCTCTTTCTTACTATTCTTGGAACTTATGATCTTTGATTGAACATTGTGTAAACATTTGGTTTTACTCGAGGTCGAGTAAAGGAACTAAGTGTGGGGGAGTTGACATTCATGTTATTTCCGTGTTTATAATTGTGTTTTTGATTAGTTTTGAGTGATTGTTACTCTAGAAATTACACACTTTTGGTGTAATAGTTTAGTTTGTAAAATGTTTGTAAATTGTTTAGATTAGGTTGGTTCTGAGCTCAAACAGGTCCAAGACCACTCTAGGGACCATTGGTAAACATCACAAATGGAAGGAAGGTGCAAAGATTTCAAGAAAAGATGAAGATTCTGATTTTTGGTAGTGTACCCGGTCGAGTATGCTCTATACCCGATCGGGTAAGTTGCTGAAAAGTCAAAATCGAATCAACCCGGGAACAAGGCAACATGCAGGAAGATTTTTAACTCGATCGCGTATCCATACCCGATCGGGTAGCCGACATACCCGATCGGGTATGACCCCAGATTTTCAGTTTCGAGGAAACTAACCCTTACCCGATCGGTTGAGCTGAAAACCCGATCGGGTACACGACCCTGCAGGCCTAAAAAGCCTATAAATACACCTCATTTCCTCCACAAGAGGACACGAATTCCTTTATACTCTTAAGCTCAGTTTAGAATAGCATTTCTCTATATTTCTTTTAGCATGTTTAGTCTCCAAATGAGGAGCTAAACTTCCATTTCTTGGTTTTGCTCTTGAAGCTTGATTGATTGTTTAAGTTGTGAGTTATTTTCTTACTTTCTCCTCTTGATTATTAATTCTTCCCTTAATCTCATTCTATATCATTGTTGGAGGGTGGCTAAGTGACGATTAGTTAACGTTCCGACATTGATTATTACTAGAAAACGTTCAACGAACCGATGGTTAAACGTTGAAGGTTTCATAAGTAAGTAACTTCGGTTTATTAATGCACGGTCGTGGTTAATAAACTTAAGAGGGATTAATTTTGTTGGTTAAACCGAAACCGTTGTGTTGAGGTTATCAATCTCAATTGATTTCATCAAGGAGTTAAAGAGGTTAAATGCTACTATTAAATCGGTATACGGCGTTGTTCTATATTTGGTTAATAGTAAGGGTTATTAATGAACGGTCGTTGTTAATAACTACCCTCGATGAATTGGATATACTCCTCGATTGAGTATTCGAGAGGGGATAAGTTATAGATATAACAATGATCGACTAAAATATATCAACAAGTGGAAAGTAGCAAGACCAAGTCCCTTTTATTCTTGAATTTAATTCCATATAAATCGTTCATCTTCGTGTTTAATTTAATTAAATCACTCAACAATCAAAACCCCCCTTTATTTACTATTTATATAAAAAGAAAGTTATTTCTTTCCCTGTGGATACGAACTCTACTTCACCTATACTACGTATAAGTGTTAGTATCGATTTATTTTGAGTGCACTCACGACAAAGTGCAGTCACTCTCATCAATAATTATTACGACCTTTAGTAAAAAGCAAAAGAATAATTCGCTTTGTGACTTTGTGTTCACTGCATGGCTGTGCATAATCATTATAATATGAAGTTGTGTTTGGCGGTGCAATGAACATGCGAGTGATGCAATCAATTTAGTTTTGTTGGGTGATGTTTTCTTTAAATTAATTACATTTTATGGAGTATTAAGTTTTGTACAAATTCGCATTTTTTTATGGAAACAAATTCACGAATCCTAGAGCCCGTTTGGTAGCACAAAAATCGGCTGTTTTGGCTGATTCTGCTGAAATTTATGAAGTTCTGGCTGAAGTGACTGCATTGGCTGATTCTGCTGATTTAAGAAAAAAATATTTTAAAAATATATTTTATTAATAAAATAAAAAAAAAATTATATGTAAAAATAGCTAAAGTAGTCATCTACAGTAACTTCAACCAATACAGCCAGAAAAGTAACTCCGACCTTACTTTTTCTGCTTATTACACAATTCAGCGCGCGAAAACAAAAGTTACGTGTTTGGTGAAAAAGCTGGCTGATAAGCCTGATAAGCCAAAAAGCTGGGTTGCCAAACAGGCTCCTAATGTATCAAGTTTTTTGTATATTCTGCTATGTTTTGACTGTTTTTGAACTCGCTTGTGTGATTAGTGGAAATCCTGAATCCGCTTGCAGATTTTATTAGAATTGAAAAGATAAGTAATTGTTCAAGTCTCATATTTTATGCCGTTGTCAATGTTTGACAAATTTTTTAATGCTACAATAATTTTGGAATGGATCATTTGCTTTAAAAAGTAATCCCAGAATTCTTATTAATGATCTCACATTTTCTAAACGTCTTTGAAGAAGCCGTAGACTGACAAAATGATTTGCTTTGTTCAATTTTTCTAATTAGAATATGGTCTTTTAAATTTCTTCACCACACCACTGTTTTTTTATCACTTCTTAAATTATTTAAATAAAAAATGTCATGTTATCAGTTTTACTTTATTTTTATATTTTTCAAAACAGTAGTCATATGCATCATACTCAGGGGCGGACCATATATAGTACAGACTCAAGGGGCTACCGTCCCTCCAACAATTTTTTTTAGTGTATATATACACGAAAAATAATTTTCGCCCCCTAAAGAATTTTTTTTGTTTAAACTACCCCCAAGATCAATTTTCTGGGTCCGCCCTTGATCATACTAATTAATACGAAGTGATGCGTACTTATCATCAGGGTAAAGCAAAATTTGTTATCCCCCTTCAAGATAAAGTCATATGGAGTATGATAATGTATTGAACTCATTTTACTGCACCTAATTTGGAAAACATCAACGTACGTCTTCATCACACACATATACTATACGTACTCGATCACATACTTCATTTGATGTACACACAGAACTAAATTAACAATATCATTCCCACGGAGTATTTATTTTTCTCCAAGCTTGCCTGCTTCTTGGCTGGAACTTGCTGGTCAATAATCAATTTACTATTGATACTTCATAGATACTCCGTATTATAATTTACTCCCGTAATAGATAGACCCTAACTCTTCAAGAGTTCCTGGAAAACATACACGGAGAACAACATACTACGTACTTAACAATGATTCAAGACACATTAAAAAAGGAAATTTGATAGAACAAACACATGCACGTACGTAATAATCTATAAATATGAAGATAGACATGCTTGTTACTTCAATCAGTAAGATCAGGAGGATACATGGCCTGCTGCTCTAGCTTAATGTTTGACGTTTTGATCTTGCAACTCTCTCAATGCTTATACGCCATCCCTCCAGTATATTATTTATATATGGTCTTGCAATGGGATATGTGCAGACGGTAGTATATATGGGGCAGCCGACTTTATGACGGTTGGTACTTTGTTTGATGTACTCAGTGGCGGAGCCACCCTTTGGTCAGTGGTGTCAATTGACACCACTGAAATTTTGTTTTTCCATATGTAGGTATATAAAAAAAATTAAAATTTAAAATTGACACCACTGAAAAATAAAAAATCTCTATATAGGTATAGATAATCCTTCATAAATTATAAATTGACACCATCCAACATTTAGAAAAATGTGGGTCAAGCTATTAGAGTTGTTGAAGCAATAAATAATGGCGAGATTTGTAGTGGAAAAGGATTACATCAAGAGCGTAGCCTCAAACGTGCCGGTGATACACGATGGGGTGTTCTCATTATGGTACGTGTCTCAACATTATTATCTTGTTTTCGTCTATCCTTGATGTGCTTGAGAATGTGGCTGAACATGGTTCAAATTATGAACAACGAGTTGAAGCTCAAACACTCTTGCAATTGGTCCAATGTTTTGATTTTGTTTTCACCTTACACTTGATAAAGAGTGTTCTTGGAATAACAAATGAGTTGTCAAAATGTTTGCAAAGAAAGGATCAAGATATTGTTAATGCTATGGAATTGGTTAAAGTTGCCAAAGAACGATTGCAAAATTTAAGAGACGGGGGATGGGATAGTCTCTTTGGTGAAGTTTCTTCTTTTTGTGAAAAGAATAAAATTTCAATTCCAAGTATGAATGATTTTTATGTACCTCATGGGAGAGTCCGTCGCAAAGTTATCCAAATCACAAACTTACATCGTTACAAAGTGGACTTGTTCTATGTTGTGGTGGATAGACAACGCGAAGAGTTGAACAATCGATTCACAGAGATTACTACAAAATTGCTTCTTTGTGTGGCTTGCCTTAGTCCTAAAGACACTTTTTCATCTTTTGACAAGGACAAGTTGATTTGCATGGCTCGATTATATCTTTTGACTTTTCACGGTAGATGTTCTTGCTCTTGACAGTCAACTTGAAACTTTTATTCTTGATGTGCGCTCCAACTCTGCATTTATAGATATTAAGAAGTTAGTTCTCTTGCTCAAAAATTGGTGGAGACAAAGAAACATACTGTGTATTATGTATCCATTAGTTTTTTTACTTGTGAACTTAGTTTTGCTTTTACCGGTGGCCACCGCAACTGTGGAAAGATCTTTCTCAGGCATGAAGTTTGTGAAGAATAGGTTTCACAATCGAATGGGGGATGCTATGATGAATGATGCCTTAGTTACTTTTATTGAAAAAGATATATTCAAAAGTGTTGACAAAGAAAAAATTATACAACGTTTTCAAAATATGAAAACGCGTCGTGGACAGTTGTGAATTAATACTTTAATCTTACTAATGACAATATTTGCTTTTTTGCTTGATATATGTACACATTATTATATAATATTGTTTTGCTAAATTGACACCACTGACACGAACTCCTGGCTCCGCCACTGGATGTACTCCGTATTAATATTACTTCCCATTGAGTTTTCCAAATTAATTTAATGATAATACTCCGCCCTAATGATTCTTCCTTATCTCAGAAAAATATCTACTCCGTATTAAATATTCTAGACTCTTCTTCTATACGGCTTACTCCAAGTTTTGGCGCTAACTTCCTCAGCAAGATTTCTTTTGCTTTTATATTATAATAATAATAATAATAGATAGATAGATAGATAGATAGATAGATAGATAGATAGATAGATAGATAGATAGATAGATAGATAGATAGATAGATAGATAGATAGATAGATAGATAGATAGATAGATAGATAGATAGATAGATAGATAGATAGATAGATAGATAGATAGATAGATAGATAGATAGATAGATAGATAGATAGATAGATAGATAGATAGATAGATAGATAGATAGATAGATAGATAGATAGATAGATAGATAGATAGATAGATAGATAGATAGATAGATAGATAGATAGATAGATAGATAGATAGATAGATAGATAGATAGATAGATAGATAGATAGATAGATAGATAGATAGATAGATAGATAGATAGATAGATAGATAGATAGATAGATAGATAGATAGATAGATAGATAGATAGATAGATAGATAGATAGATAGATAGATAGATAGATAGATAGATAGATAGATAGATAGATAGATAGATAGATAGATAGATAGATAGATAGATAGATAGATAGATAGATAGATAGATAGATAGATAGATAGATAGATAGATAGATAGATAGATAGATAGATAGATAGATAGATAGATAGATAGATAGATAGATAGATAGATAGATAGATAGATAGATAGATAGATAGATAGATAGATAGATAGATAGATAGATAGATAGATAGATAGATAGATAAGCTTAAACCACAATACTAAATAAATTCATGTTTAACAACCCTTTTTGTGAAATTTTAGACCAATCCAAGTTTAAAAACCTCTAACTATACATTATAGGACGGAATAAACTCTTTTGTTATTCTAATTAAGTCACTAAAGTTCATATGTTTTAAAGTGTCATATAGTTTGTACCCTAGAAAGCAATCACTTCATCGAGGTGATCGAGCATGTAACCTGGCGTTTTATTTATCTTCTTCATTTTCACTTTTATCCTTTCCTCTTTTTTTTCTTTTTATAGGTATTCTGCAATTGTGGTAAGACTGTTTTGTTATTTGTTCGTTGAAACAAAACCAAAGCAGGTGTTTTGCCAAAGCAAAAATATCTCCAACGGCTTGGTTAAAATGGTTGTTCCATTTTGAAATAGCACTAGGACTCCATTTTACCTGGTTTTATAACTTTTAGTTGAACTGTTATCAGTCCCAAATCAGACTTAATCAATCCAGACTTTGACAGTTATAAAATACAATATTTGTACAAAAAAACGAGGTAAATATAAAATTGACAGTTATAAAATCAGATTTAATCAATCCAATCTTGTACGGAGTAATAAAATATCAGACTAGTTCAGACCAAAAAAATTCAATCCAATTATAAATATCATTTGTCCTCATTTAGTGATTAGGCTACCTGCAACCCAGGAGTCAATAACCCAATTTTAAGCTTTTCACCTTAAAAGTTTCTGCAATCTATGTATTTTGGGGTGCCAAAATGGGTGTATGGCACCCATGGGGTGGGATATCTGGAGGCTTATTCACCGAGCCTTTGTCTATGTGGCTGTACGAATGGAAGAGAAGAAAGAAGAACTTCTGGTTGATCGCATGAAAATATGTAGTGGGCCTACATAAAATTTAAATACTGCTTATGCAGTATCAGTTTTTTAAAAAGTGCAATAACTATTTTATTTATATTTAATCTTTTATAAAAAAAATATATCAAAAATCAAAATTTTTAATTATCTTTTAAATGACACCAATATTGTATATATGTAAATATTTTTTGCATCTTTTACCCATTTTTTCTAAAAAGTAAGTCTGAAATAACATTTAAAAAATTAAATACCAAATTTATGTATTTTTACATCGGAATGCTTGACTTTTTAAATCATTATTATTCGAAAAAAAGATAAATTGAAAAACATTAATGAATAATAATAAAAGTAATATTTTAATTTGAAAACTTTGTTGGGTTAATATATTGACGGAACTGGATTGCAGTGAAAACTGAATTGATTGAGTGAATACGTATAAAAAGATGGGAAATTCAATTTTTTGACGGAATTGGATTGCGGTTAGCCTTAGACAATTAGGCAGCAATATGTGCTTCGGTGCTTGTACAATGGGAAACTTATTGGCCGTTTTCTTTAGCAAAACAGTGAGTTATGGCAATATTTCGTAATGTAATAACTCCACATTTTGAAAACGCCATGTACATTCCTCATGCGTATTTGCAATGAAATACGTAGTATCTATCTTTGTATACGCCCCATTTTGACTGTCATAGACCATTCTTTCCTTTTTTTAAGATGTGACCCCAATAAAAAAAATGGAAAAACAATTTATCTAGAGTGTTTATCTAAATATTACCACTACTAATTACATGGACAAAAGAGTGACTAGTGCTAATAATAAGCAAAAAGAAAACAAACAGTTCCCATTTGATGGTTACTTCTAAATAGGGAGGTTGGTAATATTCTTGTCCAACAATTTTCAAATAGTAAGGGTCTGTTTACTAACAGAAATATTTTCCAGTTTTCCAGAAAACTGGAAAACTGAAAACACGAAACGGGTTTACCAAAGAAATTCCTGGAAAACTGGAGAAAGGAAAAAAGAAAAACGCGTTTACCAAATCGTTTTCCAAAACGGAAAAAATGAAACATGTCTCTCTTTTCCTTAATGATTTGGAGAAGTGACTTTTACTAGTTTTCCAAATTTGGAAAATGCAGATGCTACAGTGCCTTTGCAATGAATTTGCATACTTACACCTAGTGATGGGTTCGGTCCCGCTCTGATGTCGATTCCATTCCGATACCTCCATCCTCGTACCTTACCCCTTACCCCTACCCTACCCTACCCACCCAACCCCCACCCCGCGTACCCATTTTTCCCTATAATGACCTTACCCCACCCCCCACCACATGCCCCGACCTCGGCCCCACCCCGATCCACCCTACCCTACCGCCACCCCCTACCACCTCGACCCCACCCCCGACCCACCCTACCCTACCCCCACCCCTCGTATATTACCACTTACCCCTACCTTACCCCTTACCACATGTCTCCTACCTCGGCCCCACCCCACCGCCATCCTACCCCCCACCCCCACCCTACCCTACCTCGGCCCCACCCGAATCCCGGGCCCACCCTACCGCCATCCTATCCCAACTCCCTACCCTACCCCCTACCTTACCCCAACCCCAAACCCTACCCACTACCCACATCCTACCCCCCACTGCCATCCTACCCCCCCACCCCTACCCCTTCCCTACCCCGGACCCACCCTGGTCCCGACCATACCCTACCGCCATCCTATCCCAACTCCCTACCCTACCCCTACCTTACCTCAACCCCAAACCCTACCTACTACCCCCCTACCCCTGGACCTTACCACCTCACCCCGACCGTACCCCTTACCCCACCCCCACCCATAACTTCCCTACCCTGACCCCTACGAGTAGGTATGGGTGGGTATGAAGGGTTGTGGTGGAGTATGGGTAGAGTGTAAGGCAGAGGTAGGGGTCAAGGGTGTGGAATTGGAGAACTGTGTGAAAAAATTGATGAACATGTTTTCAAATTTGAAAATGGAAAACTAAAAAATAGAAACAGAAAATTGGAGATAGAAAAACTGAAAAATAAAAATAGAAAACTGGAGAACGAAAAACAGAAATAGAAAACAGGAAAATATCTCTGTTAGTAAACACTAAACATGCCCTAATATTCGTGTAATTTTTTCATTTATCTATAATGCGGACATTACTTTTTTATCGGTATCATAGACAAAACGGAGCGTCTGCACAAGCATGTACACGATTACACGAAGCTACTTTTAACATGAAACCCCTCAACTTAGAAGCTAGGGGGAATCAAACGGACCGATGAATGATATCAAGAAGTAATACAAGGGGAATCAAACGGACCGATGAATGATATCAAGAAGTAATACTTCGTACAAATTAGACCGGGTAAAGATGTGAAATTTGAGTTTTTTCCAAAACTAATGTTAAATAAAATAATATTTACCAAAATAAGGTTAGGTTAGAAATAATTCCCAAAATACTGCTCTCCTAAACCCCAGTTAAAAGAACCGCCACTTCAAGTGGCGGCGGCTTATGTGAAACTGAATAACACAGGCAGAAGCAAGGCAAAGCACATTAAGCAAGTAACAGACATCGTAATATTGAGCTAGGGCCCCACAAAAATAAAAATCCCATTTTATTTCAAACTGATATAATTTTTTTATTTGTACTCAAATCATTACAAAAAATACACCAACATTTATAACTTTTTATTATCTTTCATATGACACCAATATTGAATATATAAAAAAAATTACCATTTTTTGGTAAATGTTACTCCCTCCGTCCCGCTATGATTGTCTCATTTTACCTTTTCGGTCCGTCCCACTAAGATTGTCTCGTACCTTATTTGGTAAAATTTGTGTGGTTCTAAATCATTCTTACTTTATTATTACTTTATCAATTCTATATCAACCACATAAACCTACTTTTATTAATAACCGTGCCACCTTCTCTTGTCTCAAACTTAGGGGATGAAGGTAGTATATCTTTTTTATTTGTACTTCATCGTTACAAAAAATATATTAAATTTTTTAAATTTTTGTTATCTTTCATAACAAACTAATTTTGAACATATAAAATTTAAAATCATTTTTGCTAATTTGTGCATTTTGGAATCATTATTTACAATGCCACATTTATTTGGAGTTATAGGTTAAAATAAAACCGCACAAAATCCATCATTTTTATTTATTGTTTTATTCCTTGTGTAGTTTTAGGATATTTTCTTTTGACTTGTTTTCAATCCTAGACCAGATCAGATCATACCAAAGATAAATAGATCATACCCTACTTAAATAGATCGGATCAGGCGTAAACAGATCAGATTAGACTACACCAGTCAATTATAGTCCAAAAAAACATCCTTATTCTAATCTATTATTGCTGATAATTTGTGTGCCCAGTAAAAAATATCATAAACTGCACAAATTAATAGAATAATTTTTTTATTTTACATATTAAAAATTGGTGTCGTATGAAATATAATAAATAATTATGAATTTGTTAATATGTTTTGTTACAATCGGAGTACACATAAAAAGATGTAACATCTAGAAAAAAGGACATTTTTAAAGTATTTGTTTCTTAATTTTTATATATTCAATATTGGTGTCATATGAAAAATAATAAAAAGTTATGAATTTTGGTGTATTTTTTGTAATGATTTGAGTACAAATAAAAAAGTTATATCAGTTTGAAATAAAAATGGGATTTTTATTTTTGTGGGGCCCTAGCTCAATATTACAACATGCATTGCTTGCTTTGGCTTCTTTCCAGGCGCGTTACTCAGTGTACTTCAAGTGGCGGTTCTTTTAACTGGGGTTAAGGGAGCAGTATTTTGGGAAATACTTTTAACCAAACCATATTCTGGGAAATATGTTTTTGTTGAACATTATTTTTGGAAAAAACTCGTGAAATTTTGCAACTTTAAGTCATTTTCATTATTAGTCCTGTAACTTTAATCCCCCTGCACATTTCGTCCTATAGCTAATTAATATTTGCGGTCCAAGTATTTCCCCCTGAAAAGTACACTCTGCGGTGATAGTATAGCAGAAAAGATGTCACCGACATCATATTTTTCTGCAGGAAAATGTACTTTCCGGTGGAAAAATTCTTAAATTGCAAAGATTTATTGTTTATAGGACCAAATTTGCAAAGTTTTATTAGTTAAATGACTAAAATTGCAAATCTGCCGATAAAGATGGGTATCAAAAAAGCTAAACAATTTTAACAACAGCTTTGATCGAGAAATGTAATAACATGTAGTTTTTGTGAGCACAAAACCTCCCTTGGCCCTCGACACCACTTTCTCCACGATTATAATCATCATAAATATAGTTCTATTTTTAAAGTCTATACACCTCGACGGCATTCCAACTGTTTGGTGTTTTCCAATAACACCTGCCAAGAAAGCAAAGCACATGCATAAGCTAAATCGAACTAGCAGTTTGCATGGTAAAATTTGTTCAATCCATACTCTCTATTTCCTCTCATTTGCCGTTCAAAATTTCTAACAACGAGGTGGAGTACGAGACACTAATTCTTATTGTGTTGCGCCGATGGGTGAGCATGATACTCGAACTCGTAAAATAAACACAATTAGCCTAACTAGGCATAGTTGGGTAATTGTGGTGGATTTCAATTATTGCTTTTTGACTAGTTTAGTACTTTGTGTGATATCGACAGATTAGTGCTAACTTAACTAGTACACGCTAATACATCAACGGAGCATTAGTGTATTTTTAAACCTATTGCTACTTTAATTGTTTCAGCCAACACACAAGAGTCATCTAGTAATATCAAGTGTATCCCCAATCCCTGAAGCCGTTTATCATTTGTTACTCGCTATTTCTCGATTTAGATTCAATCTTCATTTTCCTTCAATAAAACCAAAATACAAGTTTTTTCCTCGAGTTAATAGAAGCATAAGCCATTTAAAGTCCTATTTAGGGAATAAAAATATACCTACACCTATTTAGTGATTTAAGCAACAATTACTCATATTTAGGACAAGAACACATACTACAACAACAACATCCAAGCCTTAGTCCCAAAAGATATTGAGGTCGGCTAACATGAATCGACACATGATAATACCACCAAAAGGAAAAGAAAGAAAATAAAGATAAAAAATAAGCTTTTATAAAAACGATAATATAAAACGGGATGAATTTACTTAAAATGATAAAATAAAAAGGATAAAAATAATAGGTTAGAAGTGTTGCCAAAAAAATATTGAGAGCCTTACTTCACGGATGTAGTTTGCCACTGCTTTGCAGCCCTCTGTTGCTAGTTGCATCACATTTTCGAAAGTGTCCAATGATAATTTGGCATCCATCTGCACCGAAGAGTAAAACAATCCTTCATCTTCTTAGGTACTCATAAATAACCATACCAAGTAGAAACCACGACCGGAAGAACCAATTGTTAGGCCCCTAATTATCAGTTTTACAGGGTACTCTATAGAGAACCTGCAATTTTCAAGGAACTGTGCAGACTTGACAAAGTTAGGTTTCCCCTTTTCACTTTTTCTGGTGGGGTGGCGTTCATGTGATAAAGGGAATGTGAGGTTACCTAGTTAGGTTCAAGTCGGGTAATCACATATTATTGCAACACAGCAATGAGGCAAGCTTGGGAATAATCTTGATTACCATGGGTTTCTTAGGTATGGTTACATTACTTCGTAATATTCACATTTTTGTCCTTTAAGTAGGCATTGTTTTAAAAGCTTTGGAGTATAATGATATTACTACATCCTCCCATCATTTCCAATGGAGCCAAAGACTCGCTATTTTTTGGCTTGAGAATATGATGAAATAAAATAAAATGGATCATTAAATTGTCTGCGCTTCTTTGTTATGAAGCAGTAGTCAGTCTATGGAACTTTTGACGCGGTTTCACTATGGGTTATCCGGAAAAAGTCTCTTTGTGCTTTAGTACAGGGGTAAGACTGCGTACATCCGATGATGATGATGATGATTTATAGTTTACACAACAAAACTATTCCTTAACTCTGTTAAATTCTTTTCACCATGAATAAATACTTCACCTTTTTATCCTCTCCTCTATACCACATGTTATTGTGGCTCTTTTAGAATAAAATCGAAGTACGATAAAACAGAATGTCTACAGATTTATCTCCTATATCAAACAGTAGAGCTTTTTGTTGTTAAAGCGTTCAGAATATGAACTTTTCAGTTCGGCAGCCTGATAGCCAATGTTCCACCTAGTTGGAGTGTTTATTTGGTACTTATTCCAAGATGGTAACATAAATTATAAATTCATAATTCCATCAAAGCTCATTATTTTCTTTTGAATTTTATGAATAGCTAGATTGTAAGAGAGCGAGTGAAATGACCATACAAGTTTCAAAATTTAACACCGCTTTAGTTTAGCAAATAACCTGCAAAAGGGTAACTTTATCCAACTTAGGCAGAATCCCAACAGTGACATCAGGGCCACCAGCACTGTCTTCTACATAGTTAAGATCTGTTGATTTACAAGTTCCAATATCAAACTGTTCAGATGCAAGTTAGAATCAGAAAGATACTCGTAAACACAAGACACACTAAAAACCGTTTTGCATGGAGTTGTTAATTAGCTTACCAAGAAGAGGGGTACTGTTTAGATATCCAGCACTACATGAAGTAACAATATCACGCATAGGTATCCCAGCATCAGCAAGTGCCAACGTGGCGGCATTTATGCATGCCGATCTTGTACCTACATTTGCAAGAGTTCGAAATAAACTACTAATCATAAAAGAAAATTCATGCCCCCAAACGTAGTACAGTAAAGATTATGTATGTCTGAATTTTATAAGCGATATTTTAAATATTGGTCAAAAGGTTGATAAAAATGACCAACAGTTTTTTTGCAAAATGATAAGTGTACCTCCATCTGCTTGGATAACTTGAACAAAAATGTCAATCTGTAAGTTTAAAATTAAACTCGTAAGAGAAGGTCAAATCTTTCCAGTCAGGATATGTTTGCACGATAGATCAAAAAATTTTAAAAAAAGGAAAAAAACGTCAAAAAAAGTAATTTTCTTGTGTGTTTTACCATTTACTGAATTTTTATAGAGATTATAAATAGAACAACAACAACATCCAAGCCTTAATCCCAAAAGATTTTGGGGTCGGATAACATGAATCGATCCATGATATCAGTGCCAAGAAGAGAAGACAGACAAAAAAAGATAAAGTAAGATAAAACAGATAAGATAAAACATAAATAAATATACAATAACAATAACATAAGAACATAAGAAAGATAAAAGATAAAAAGTTAGAAGATAAAAATCACATAATCACATAAGAACATATAAAGAAGATAAACGATAAAAGAAAACGAGAGAGGAAAGATAGAAAAAAGATCAATCGTCCACACTTATGTGCGTCCTCCAAAGCCATACTCTCATCCAACCCAAGAAGACGCATATTAGTTCTGATTCCTCTAATTCAAGTATGTTTGGGTCTTCCCCTCCCTCTCCTCTCTGCCTCTTCTCCCCACCCCTCAAATGTACAAAACAAACTTGTTCTGAGACTATCCCCATGCTAATGTGTTGGGTCTAATACATGGTAAATACACCAGAACCTGAGAACGAGGCAATAGATGAGTCAAAATGCAAGCTTCCATTGTTTGACGAATAACTAGAGATATCTCAGTGGATCTCCTGCAGAACACGAGAAAATGTATTATTTAGACGGTGTATTCCCATATATGCTATGAAGTTATGATATACATCCATGTAAAAACATATTTTTATCTGTCTTTTCTTTTTGGCTCTCCGATATCATGTATCGATTCATGTTAGTTGACTCCAAAATCGTTTGGGTTAAGGTTTGGATGTTGTTATTGTTGTATGTTCATGTAAAAAACAGGTGCAAATATTGTCACGAAATGATAATAAAGTGTGAAACTATTCATACTTTTGGCATTAGGTAATGTAGTTAAGATTTAACGTGTCATTCAAAAAAGTTAAACTTATAGAAGGGGTCATCACCATCATTACCCCATACCGCAAAGGCTCCCACCTACGGTGGGGTAGGGGGGTCGGATGTACACAGTCTGAACCATTTACTAAAGCACAATCTGATTGCTGCTTCATAAGAAAGAAGCGCAGATAATTTGATGAGTCATTTTGCTTTATTTCATCATATTCCCAAGCCAAAAATAGTGAGTATTTGACTCCATTGCAAATGATGGAAATAAACTTATATAAGGTGTAGCTCTGAATTTTATATAGTGGTTTAATATCTCATGTTATATTATTGTTGGACTATATTTTCAAAACCTTTTCACGACCACACATTTCATCTGCATCATCCCATTATTCATTTATTTTTTCATCGGTTTCGTCGTTGATTGTTTGGTCATTGATTCGTTATATTCGCCGGCATTTTTTCATGGGGGGTCCCAAATCATCTATATTAATTGGTTTGGTTCGAATACTATGGTAAGGTCTATAATTTCCACCCTAAATAATAAACCTAATAGGGAAACTAGCTCAAAATTTAATATATTTTACCTATTAGTTCAATAGTTGATGTTACAAAAGTGCAATACAATATTTATAAAAAAGTATTAAATGGTTCATCTAATCTGTGTATCCTGAAATAAGGTAGCTAAGTTTCTGTGATCATATACTTCTCATTTGCCAATAATTTCAGCGCAGCTTCCACAAATAGAAGTTAAATAAAACATTACTTCTCAGTGCATGATATTTGATCAAAAAGGACAGTCATGGATAACAGAAAATTAAATGAATGTTAAACAAAGAGCTCATTTTAAGCATATATTGACCTAAAATGGGTTTTAATATACCAAATGAAAATATTTATAAGATGAATTGTAACAGTTCTTTATTTTCATTTTAACCCTTCACCAAAACATGCACCGAATGTGCTGCTTTAATAAACACATTCCATCAAAACAGTATAAAAGCCGGATGTTTTGGAGGCAAATGAAAGATAAGGGAGATAGGCCACAAGATGTGTTTACCAAATAAACACCAAATAAGTAAACACACAATTTATAAATGTATACAAACGTTGAGCACAACTAGAATTTCCTGGGGAGGGGGGAGCAATCACCTGTCACCCTTTGGCTTCCTCATCCGATCACCAGTGCTGAAGTTAGCCATACTATACTCACAACGAACCTAAGAGATCATTGAAGAATAAACCATCACAAACCTTCACCCAAATAGAAACCACGAAAATATATTACTCATAGTAAAAGTTAAATACCAAAGCTTGGTCGTTAATTTGCTGGCTCCTGTTTTGAACCTAAATAGCATAGAAAGATATATAGAATGAAGCTGTAATTAGGCTCCTGTGTTGAACCTAAAGTATAAAATGATATACGGAGTATAAACAATAAGCTGGCCTAATTTTCTAGTGTTTGGAGTTAATTTGAGCAGTTTACCTCCCTGGGACCATAAACAGCAGCAATGACTTTGGTGTTACCCATTTCAAAGACAGCAGAACTGCAGTGTTAACATACATTTGCAATTTTAAAAAAAGGTGGAAGAACAGAATAGAATACAGCTAGTAAGAGTGTTGCTTACCCGTCGGCTCTGGCAACCACACCTATTTCAGCACGAAGTTGCCTCATCTGCAAGTGAAAAAAAAAAAATTATCATTATAAATGCATAGTTTATGTATCGGGATTTTAAGCATACCGAAATTGAAAATGCTACACTTTGGGCATTCGAGAGAGAAAGAGATAAACCTCGAGGGGACGGCGACCATCCAAGCGAAGACCTTCGGGGCTAACGTACTCCATCGCTAAGAAGATGCCTGCTTGCCGGAGAATAAAGAAGAGGACGGCTCGTCAGCAGTGTGGAGGATTTATGTATGGGCTATGGTAGGCTGAAGCCCAGTGCAACTTAGAAATGTTTCAATTTTTTTAGTGTAAATGTTTTCATTTTTCATATTTAGCTCACCCCTCTCATATTTAAGCCTAGTATAATTCCTATTCAGCCCAAGACACCCGTCAGTGAAGGGAAAGCGGCGGCCAGCAGGGACTATAGAGCCGTGGTTAGTGTCGGTATTTCGACCTCCGCGTCCAAGAGCTGCTTATTTTATGGGTTGGTACGTGATGAAATTACAGGGGTGTCCCAAGTATGACTTTGACGATTTTAAGAGACCGTGGATTGTTGTGGAATGTTAGAGATCCAGGTGAGTCTACAAGTAATTCATTGAAATTCAAATAAGGATACTTAAATTTTGACAGAATTCTAAACTCTATCAAAATCCTTCAAAATTCATATCGGGGACACCCCTAAATTATTACATCGAAATTATGGTCTGGTTAGTGTTGTATTTCGGCCTTCATTCTCTTTTAATTACAAGAGTTCTTTTTTAATTCCATTAGTTGGACTTTCACGTTTGGTTAATCCACAAGTTTGGCAGTAATTGTATTTCATTACATATAAATAAATATTACTCCCTCCGTCCCTTATTAAACTTCCAAATAGGTTTGGCATACAGTTTAAGATAGTGAGTATTGTGTGGTGGAGAGTTGTGCAGAGGAGAGAGAAATGTGTAAGAATTGTTGTGAACCACACATTCTGGCCAAAAAGAGAAAGTGGAAGTTTTAATTGGGACGGACGAAAAAGGAAAGTTGGAAGTTTATTTAGGGACGGAGGGAGTATAAAAATTTAATATTTTGAAAGTTTAGATCAAAAGAAATTTAATAATATTTTATACATAATAATTTAATTATATATATTAGTAGAAGATAGAAGATAATGATCAAAGTAAGGTGCGGGAATCATGTGAAATTCTTGAATTATTTTAGAGCAAAGGAAGTACTATTAGCAGTACGGTGCTAATCAAACAAATTGACAATTAAATTGAAATTGATTCGGTTTTTACCCGATCCTATCTTGATTCAATTCGAACTCAACTCAGATTAAACTAAATCAAGTTTAAGCTATATGCAAAATCGACTCGAAAAGTTTACAAGCTTCTCGGTTATGCATTAGTTTTGATTATTTTATATTCATATATATGATAACATGATATATGTGTAACTCTCAGGGAGTAACATATGTCCATGATTAAAATTATTTGTTTTAAGAGAAGACAAATATGTGAAAGAGATTGTCTCAACTCTTATTTCTAATCATGGTGTAAGAATATGCAGTCTTTTTTTGGGGTATTTTTGTTGGCAAGATGGTAGAAGATTCGATCATGGGTTCTAATCTAGAAGATTAGAAGAATAAAGTTTTTATTGTATTTTATTCTCTTCTTTCTCCCATTTCCTACGCTAGTAAGAAAAGAGAGTTACCAACTTTTCTTTTTTGTTTGTCCCAAAAACCTTTGATAACGTTCCCTGTAAAAGAATGAATTTGTGGTTTTGTTCATTTTTCTCCCCTCTTCACAAACCTCAACACTGGGTTTTTACTATTATAATTCCACAATCAACATCAACTTGGCAAAGTTGAATGGGGCACACTTAATATACAATTTGAAGACTAAGATGAATGCAAGTGAAAGCTAGCATTTGTATTTGTATTTGAATTGGTATCAAGCCACATGTTAAGTTTATGAAGTCACAACTTCTTTATAATTTGTTAATTACTATCACTATAGCACATCAGCACCAAACTTAACTATAGCACTTTCTATTGAACCATGTAAAGAGTACACAAACATCAAACATTCTTCCGGAGGGGAAACATATACACTGATAGACCCGGATTAAACTACCTTGTATTAGAAAATTGTTCAATGTGAATCATTACAGCAGCACACTATAACCCCAAATTTCTACAGTCAACTAAAGTCCACTTGGCATGGCAAAAACTACTATTCTGCTACTAGCATTCACAAAAAACCCCAGTGGGAAGACAAATCGTTTTTTTGTATCATCCATGAAGGGAGGACTGGACAAAAAGTTATCTGTTGTGTTGAGCCTTTGTCAGTGTTTTCACCATACCCTTGGCAATTTTAGTAAACCAGAATACATTCATCGCTGTCAACACAGGAGGCACTAGCACCAAAGTGTAGAAGCCTATCGGGTACACTTTCTTGACCTACACACAATAATCAACAATATTAGGTCATTGTTTATATTAAAACCTTCTGGTTTCCGTTTTGGAAAGGGCAAGATTTCGTATACAAGTACTTTTTTAACAAGAAAATCATTTCATTCAATCAAGCTAGGAATACATGCAAGACACCCATTTTACTTAAGATGCAGTGATCAGCTAAATCTTTTGGAAATAAGGCTTGGATGTTGTTGTATGCAGTGATCAGCTACTGACCTGATCAAAGTGGGTGAACATGTGGTAGAAAAAGTAGATGAACAAAAGTATCCTTGCTACCTGAAGGCATTGGAAGTCATGGGTAAGGGAAGTGAATGCGAGAATGAAGAACAAGGGATTATTATATTCGTCAATTGCACACGCATTTGCTATGTGGTAATTTTACACCAACTAAGTTACTGATTTTTCGTGAATAAAAATGGGCCTCGACAAAAAGGTCAAACTGAACCAAGCAAAACCGATCTAACCATAACACTTTGAGCTGCTTTAAAAACCAACAAAACAGATTAAACCAAAACTAACTTAAGATATTTGGTATTTGGCTTTGCACTTCTCAGAAGCGGGACAACAAGCACCGACCAGACCTCAAAAGACAACCAAACACCCGTAGCAAAAAATGTCATCATCATATGTTCAGATAGTTGTTTACTGTCATAGTCATGTCTGAATGATGGAGGAAAATCGGATATGTTAATAAACTAATTTGCCTGGGGTTAAAGCAAGAAAACTACCAAACTGTTAGTGATGATTCCAGCTAATGACCTCATGACATATTCAATCCCAACTACTTCAAGATAGTTACTTATAGTTAAAACATAATATAGCAGCCTCAGACGTAATCAAGTGCAAATAAGAAATGGATCTAATGCAAAACATCATCAAGAAGGTCAAAATTGTCAAAAAAACAAGTAAAATAATAACTCAAAGCCACAAGGTTTTACCAGCCATCCAAAAAACAAAGCCACCCCATTTAAAAGGTAAAGTTTAGAGCTTTTCTGACCAGCTGCGTCCAGGTACCTTCATGTACAGCCAGTTGTCAAATGCCACAAGATGAGTAAAGTAAGGAAGACAGAACTCTGTAATCTATCATTGCTTACCATCTCAAGTTAACAAATGGAGTGGTGACCTCAGAAAACAGAACCATCAGTATGTATATCAGTGCTTGCCCACTCAAAAGGGATTGAAGAATTGATAACAATGAGAGCCCATGGTGAAAGATCTAAAAGAAGAAAAAACAAGAAACCAAATGTGTCTCATTCCTTATCCCTCAAATACACACACACACACGTGAGTGTGTGTGTGTGTGTGTATATGCACAGATATAGCATAATTAGAATAAGTTGTATAATTCATAGCTAATAAAAAGGTACAAAATGTGACCTAGTAACTTTTAGTGACTATAATTGTGTACAAAGTTTTCATCATATCACCAAGTCACAAAGTAACTTTCAGTGACTATCATAGTGACTGCATGTAGTAAAATAGTGGATTTTTTTCTATACTTAATGACTAATTTCACACACACATATATAATATATAGCGTCACAGAGTATTTCTTAAATCATTCAATGTTAAATAAACAGAACACTATCGCCACCATCTACCAAAACCATGTCCTCAAACCTATTTTAGTTTTTCTTTGAAATTTGAATTAAATAAATATTGTCATCAAAATCCCAAATATATATCAAAAGCTCATAAAGCTAAACAACAAATCACTTCAGATTAATAAAGCAGTGCATGCTTATACTTACATATTCAAATCCGCCTAAAGCAGGGAAATAATAACAAACCATTGCCAAGTCAACAAGGAAATAACCAGTAGATATCTGTGTCATGAAAGGAATAGCAAAGTCAAGTAATATCACTATTAGAAGTAAAGACAATACAAAGAGGTCTCGTGTACAGATTATAGAGTAATAGAGGAGAAGTGTATGAGAGAAATAAAATAACAGTTAAGAGTGTGTTTCAACAGTTAATTAAGAAAGGAGTTAAAAGTGCATCAGAATTGTCTATATTTGTTAGGCGCAATATAATCGGGGAGACAATGCACAACCCCTAGTATGGTGTTTGAGAAAGATGATGTTCGGTTGATGACTAATTCTTCTTGAGAACTGTCATAAAAAAGATTGGATCCAACCAAGAGGTACAGCGATGCAACAGCCACAACCAGAGCATGAAAGGTAGAAAATCCACTGCAGATGAAAAACATAATCACAATTTAGATGGTGAAACAATTTAGATATTACGAAGTACTTATTTAAAAGATGCAGCACAACGTAACATTATTACCGGTTCTTCCATTCAACTCTAGTTTTGTCATCAAGTTTCATGAATCCCTTATACAAGAAAGGACTTACTGCACCTGTTAAGTCATACACCTTCAAAAGGAAGATAACATTGAAGATGTCAGTAGATATAGATTCTTGAACAACTTTTTCATCTTGCATAGCAGTTAACCTCAAGAAAGCCCACACAATACCCCATTCAACAACAAGCCTTATTCCCAATAGATTTTGGGGTTGGCCCCACACAATAACCCAATAATTCAAGAAAATCCTAAACACCTCTTGTTTCACCATTTCACAAATTTCAGCTTTTAACTTCGAAGCAATTAAAGAAATTGGTAGTTGATAAAGAAATTGGTAGTTACAAAAGTAGGATCAACATATATTCAGCAGTTAATAAAGAAATTGGTATTCAAAAAAAATGTAAACCATAAAATGCTTACTATCTTGCACATGATGAAGCCAACAGACACAGAGAACAGCAATTGCAGCTCTTTGCCCGGGTCAGCAATGTCAATCAAGCTCGCTAGCGCCATTCTGCTCTCTGTTTAATCAGAAACAAGAACAATCATAAACCATCGACATCACCAATAAAACTTCACAAGAACTTCTTCTACTGGAATGCAAAGACGCCCTTACTCGCAATCGATAAGAAACCACGAGAAAAAAGAAAAGGGGGAGGTGTTCTTGCTCGATAAGAAATAGGCAATGAAGAGTCAAGGACAGCGAATGGCTACTGGGTCAATCGCAAATTTATGCCCCGTAAAATAAATCAAACAGTGATATATTCCGGGGAATCCGTTAGCGGGATTGACCGCCGATGCTCTTTGTAGTCACCGTAATCTAGTCTGGCTATTCCACTTCGTGTTAATTAAGAGATTATTACCCGGCGTATTAGTAAAAGACAATGTCTTTCTCGTAGTATGACCGCATAGGTTTTATTAACTTCCCTATGCTCAGGATATGCACGTGATTTTTCATTTTTATTTCAATCCCTATAGTGCCCTTTTCCATTTAATTTAATGATATGTGTTTCCATCCAAAATAAAGGGCTTGGTTAAGCTAATACTCGATCTCGCACGGCTTCATGCCTCATAATCGTTTGGAGAAATAACTGTTGAAATAATTATGGCACCTCCGCCATCCCTGGACTTGGGGGCCGCCGTCCTAATCAATGCGCGCTGCCGCCATCCCGATCCTTGAGTGCTGCCGCCTTGCCGCATTCCTCTGTCCCTACACCAACCAACATCTACCGCCTAACCACACACCTCCGTCCAAACTTGCCACCGCCCCAACCGTCTCATCCATTCTCATTCATCATCATCTTCTTTTCTATTTTTGAAACTAGAGTTTATTTTTGTAGGCATTAAACATAGGCAGTAAACATAAGCAGTTAGCATGACGAATGAACATAGCAATAACTATATATGGTTGAATATGAGAAGTGAATATGACAATATGTAATGTTGTACATGGCAATGAAGGAATGTATTGACGAAGTGTATTTTGCAGTGAATCGAATGCAATAGATCGTGTCACAACATTGGCGGAAAGTGCATTGATTATGACAAGTAGTGCATTAATGTAGAGCAGTATCACCCGCATGAAATGCAGTAATGGAGTAATTAATATAATTAATTAGACGTAAAATACTGAATTATTAAATCTAAAAAAATTAAAATAAAATATAAATAAATTCCTAATTTAGAGTTAATGAGAAGGGAACTATTGTTGGCGGAAGTGCACTGATATCTTACCGAAAGTGAAGTAATGTCATGCAGTAATGTCGAGCAGAAACTACCGTATAAAGTGTAGTATTTTAAATTGAACAAAAATAATATAAAATTCACATTTTTTAAATAAAAGTATTTTAAAAATGATAAAAAAATAAAGGTATTTAAAATGCAATAGATCGTTTCCTCCGCCGGAATTTTCCCCTTCCCCTATGAGCCTATGACTTCTACTCCGTAATTGAACTTTTCCTTTCAGTTTCTACTCCGTATTTTTTTTCAATGCGTGTGTAATGTGCTTATTTGGGGTATTTTGGTACTTTACTTATATGGCATATGCCTAGCCGTTCTTTTGTTTCGCTTTTTGGTCATATGAACGAACAAAAAGAACCAAGGTCATATATTGAGAATTCTTCTTTCTTTTGGTAATATACGGGTAAATTTCCCGTTAATTAATTACTAATTAATCATGAATCAATTCTTCTTTTGTCTAATTATGACTCCGTATTTCACGTCAACGCTATTACATGCTTCCCCCGTGACTCGGTCCAAAATATCCACTCTTTACAGCTCAGATCAGACTTAAACATATCAGATTGTATCAGTTCTGACCAGACTAAATTAGATCAGACTTCTGTAGTTATAAAATACACAGAGATTAGACATTTATTAGATCATATCAGCTCAGACCAATCCAGAACAGACTTAAACAGACGAAACCAGATCAGACCAGCAAATTACAGTCAAACTAAAAAGATCCTTTCTCCTTTTTGTGATGACTTTCCCGCTAAAACTTTTCGTTTCTATTTTAAAAAATAATTATCATTATTAAAGTACAATTTAATTATGAAATATTAAAAGTAATATACTTACATAATCACAATTATCATTAATGATTTCATTATATTATATATTCATCAAAATTATCTCAAAATATACTCGAATTATTTTATTTAAATATTGTCTAAATTATCATATCATTCTGTAATATGAATGCCGGGACAGAGGCAGTAGTATTTCAGAACATAGTACAATCCAAGTCTAATGGTAGAATTGAAATGGACTTTATCGGGTGAAATTGATGAAATTCTCAATAAATTCGTTGAATTGTTAGGAATTCATGTTTAAAATATACTACCTTCGTCCCATAATGGTTGTTTTGTTTCAATTTGGCACAACTATTAATAAAATGGTTGAAAAGTAAAAGTTGTGGTTGAAATTTGAGTAGAATGAAGTGAAATGATATGGGCCACAAATTTATTACCAAAAACGAAACATAACACTCATTTTAGGACAAAAAAAGTAAGACAACCGAAATGAGATGGAGGGAGTACTACGTATGTACGTATTTTACCATTACAATCAAGAAAAATTAAATGAAATTTTAGCTAAACTAGCATTAATACGGTGTATTAAGGCTACATTAGAGTCAATTCAGCTATAAAAGTAACTTAATACGGTGTACAGAGTATTATTTATTTTTATTGTTACACAAGTGATTGCGTAAAATAAGATTTAAATATAATGTTACCAGATGGCCAAAAGCGTACAAATTAATCTTATGTAGCTATGCTTTAGCTCTATTATAATCCTTGAGGAAGTAGGCCAGCTTAGCTAGTCGCCGACTCACTCTCCCCTATGGGAGGTCTCGGGTTCGAAACTCAACAGAATGAATTTCAGCCCAGTTTACTCCAAATCCTCCAATCCCCTCCCTCAGACGCCCCTGGAGTAAAAAACAAGATGATGATGATGATGATCACTTATTCACTTCCTCAACTCTTAAAAAAATCACTTCCTCAACTCTTCACAATTTCAATCTCTGGATACACCTACTAATTAATGAAACCTAAGATGTAGACAATGATGTAGACGACCAATAGCATGTCATTATACTTGCACTTGACTTGATGATGTAAACAATCCCAGATAATTTTACCTATCTTGATGCTTACGAACTTGCTGCTCGGTGATATATAGGGATTTTAGGCTAATAATAAATGAGAATACAATGGAACTAGCATAGAAATTGACTTGAACACCTTAACGATGAACAACTTGTACCAGGATCGAGCGGCTGTTTGAAAGTTACAGCTCTTGCATGCTGGACTGGACCTCTAGTGCGTACGGATACAAGGTCTACCATTATTGGATCGATTAAGTCACTGTGACTAACTTCTTCCCAAAAGTATTGTCATGTCGATGCGTGGGACCTTGGAGTTGGGGATTCAATATTTTGGAAGAAATAAAGAAACATGTCCTTTTATCAACCAGGATAAATTTGAAAAAACCAAATATCTCACAAATTCACATGTTTGTATTGGTTATGCACTTATGCCGAGAGAAGATACATAATACTCCCTCCGTCCCAAGGAGAAGTTCTCACTTTCCTTTTTTGGTAGTCCCAACAAAAAGTTCCCATTTCCCTAAATGGAAAGTTATCCTACATCAAAACAGTGTCAAACAGTGCAAAACAGTGTCAAACAGTGTCGAAACAGTGCCAAACAGTGTCGAAACAGTGCCAAACAGTGTCGAAACAGTGCCAAACAGTAAAATTTACCCCTCAGTAACTTTATTTCCTAAATATGTGTGAAAGTCAACCCGGGAACTTCTCCCTGGGACGGAGGGAGTATTTATTACATGGCCTAATAGCATCGTACTATCATGTTATGATGATAGTCTAATTTCAAAGAATGTTTTGGACCGAAATTTGTTGATATGATCTGTTTAAGTTTAGTTTGGTCTGGTATGATCTGAATCAGTCTGAAAATATTTGACCTCTATTTATTTTATAACTATGAAAGTATGATTTGGTCAGATTTGATCTGTTTGAATCTGGTTTGATTTGGTCGGATTTGATCTGTTTGAATCTGGTTTGATTTGATCTGATTTGATACTAAAAACAATTCAAGAAAACATTCAAATACCTTAAACTCAATCCTAGTTAACTAGCTCTATTCACATAACATTACACACTGGGTACATTATTTACCTGCATCGTAATAGATAAGAGTAACTTTGGTTAATTGGTTCCATTTTTTATCCAAAATCAAATGATATATCATATATGTACCAAATTAAAATGTCCAGTTCAAATTACTCCGTATATTTTTATATTTCAATATTTAAAATCACAGTTTGATTGGTACAAATACCGTTTTTCCGTGTTTGTGAAAATGTATTTTCTTTTAATTAAAAAATGTGGAATTGCAAATAAAAAATAAATGTATCTCATACAATAATGGGAAGACATAATTCCCTAAATAGAACTAAATCAATGTTGAAGTGCACAAATAGGACTCTCATATTTTATAGGATAAAAAATGAACTGATTAGACAAAATTGTCCTTAATGAAACACATGTCAAATTTAAAAAAAAAAACCCTTCCCCCCAGCAGCGGGCCTCATTCAACGATGCAGGTAGCGTGTGTTGGAAAATGTGTTAATAAATTGCATTGAATGGTCATTTTGGGAAATTATTTGAGTGTGGTCCACTTCCGATTTGGGTCGGGTCAAAGTGGTTTCGAATTGTCCTTGCTTAGGCCTACAATTCGATATATGGTACGCTCAAAACGCATAACGGGTGAATGAGAAATTGATTCTCGAAGTTCACTCGTTGGAATGGAGAAAAACTAGGAAAATGATGGGTTTCTAGTGTGGTTTTTCCCACACCGGAAAACCCAGGAGAATTTGAATCCTTTATAAAGGGAAACCCCCTCTAAGGAGTTAAGATTCTTAAAGGAAAAGGCTCTCTCACGCGCGCAGGGGGTGCGAACCAAATCCCAAAACCGGAGAACAAAAAGCGCGACTTGCATGTGCGGGCGACCTGCGGACACGAATGTCATCCGAAAATTCTATCTTCTAAAGATAAATGTTATTTTTTGTTCCTCCGTTAAATTTTCCCACTTTTTTGCTCCAGGTAGGAGCAGGCTACTGTTACGTCCGTAGTAGGCTCCGCAGTACCGTACAACACATTAAATGTCCAACGTTCTTGTGACTTATTGCAATTAAACGGACGGTTTTCTGGACGAGAATCAATGCCAACGTGCTGGACATTGATTGCCAACGTTCATGTCCAGTAAACCTTCATTAACACAGCTCTTAATCCTTCTTATAAAGTAGCTGGCAGGTGATTTACAACAGGACACAACTCACAAACGTACTCACGCATTTTGAGCTCTGAAAAACACCTCCAGTTATTTAAAAAAAAAAACACCCCCAATTTCCGAAGTATTCCCAAGTGTTCTTGCTTTGTTCTCGTTCGTTGGAACTATTCTTTTGAGTGCTCAACGAATAGCTCGATAGTCATCGTATCCTGGGAAGCGATTCTTGCAACGCTTCTAGCACCCCGGGTGGTAACAAATACGTTTTAAGGAAATCGTGCGTTGCACGAGCTTTGACTGGTTACTGCTCCATCTCCTTTCTTGTTTTGTTTAAGTCATTTTATTTAATTAATTTACTTTAATTAATTTTTTCTTTAATTTCCGAAACACACCCAACAGCGTTGTAACACCGTCCCCAAATGTATTTACTTTTATGTAAATGATGTAATAAACCTTATGGAATGATTTATGAATTTACGAAGTTGTAAATTTTTATTTATTCTTTCGCGTGAATAGTAAATTGCACGTGGGACCCACACCGGGAGCGGGGGCCGCCCGATTTTCCCGAGACCATACATTTTATTCATCATGGTCTAGGTAATAAATATGTAGTGGTGGATATTTCAATTGGGCCATGGAAAGGCCCGGAGTTGACCGATTGGTCAAAAGAAGCCCAAATTACCAGTACTGGTAATTTAACTGATAACAGCCCGAACTGAATTTCGGAGGCTTATAAATTAAAGTTGGGGAATGTATATTCATTATACATGTCATAATGAGTAAGAGCACATAATATATTTTATTTGACCCGATAAAATAAAATATATTTAAAACAGTCCGAAAAATACAACTTTCGGGACCGATTGTACACTTCGGGACACAAAGGGTTGACCTCCCACATGAGTGGGGGCCAACCCACGAATTTGGACACTCCATATGGGGTGTTGGCCGCTGGAATGGGAATAGGAAGGTGGGAGGTGTTGGAGATTGAATGGAAAGGCATCAAAAGTACCTAAGGTGGACCCTCATTTTGCACTCATTGGATTAATGAGACAAAAGTCCATTCTCATTCCCCTCCCCTCTTCATTTTTCGGCCAAGCTACAGCAAGAAGAGAAAGAAAACTCTTCTTCTTCCTTCCTCCATTGTTGAAGAGAGCTCATCAAAGAAGAATCACCCAAAAAGGAGCTAAAGTGCTAAAAGTGTGAAATAATTAAGGTAATGACCTTATTATAACTTTTTCTTTATTTTTCTTCTACCATATGAAGTATATAGCATATGAAGAACCTTTAGTATGGTTCCATATGCTATAAGTATGGATTCATGGGTTGGGAGGTGGTTCTACGTCCAAAAACGGACTTAGAAGCCAAAACGACCGGTTCACCGGAAAATAACCTTTTAGAGGTTATTTGTATTAATATGGGTTTTATGATTATAAAACCTTGTTAGGCACTTGTAAAGGGTATTTCAAGTGATTTCTCAAAGTTGGAAAAGTCGCCGGAGTTGTTGCCGGAGTTGACCGAAAGTCGCCGGAGTTTCACCGGAGTTCAACCAAGAAGGGTAGAACTTCATAACGCAAATTCAAGGTGAGTGGACGGCTTAATATCTTATAACTTTTGGGTTAATTATGAGATTACCTAAATAAATGTTATATGAGTTCATAATAATGTTTAAAGGATATTTAAACATGTGATTAGCCAATAGGGTTAAGATTGTATGAAAGAAATAAATTGTTTGTGCATGGAATATGATATGAAGGATTTTATAAAATACATATTTGTTTGAAATGTATAAGATGCACAAATGAATATTATTAACTTAATTACATGATGGTTAAGTTGATAAGTATAAGACTTGTAATGGCGGCCAACGACAACGTTGACCGATGGATAATGAATTAATTAATATCGGTTGATATTAGTTAATTATGTATTTATATAATTGCATGGCTTTGCATGGATTGTGATACATAAGCTTGATGTATTGGATTAGTTATGAGTAACTAAGTATGATATAGACTCTATCTAGGTTGATAGAAGGTTGATCATAGGCAAATATATTGGTGGAGGACCCTAGTACTTAAAAGTACTTAACACTCAAAATTTGGTGGAGGACCCTAGGACTTAAAGTCCTTAACACTCGGATTATAAATTGGTGGAGGACCCTAGTACTTAAGAGTACTTAACACTCAAAATTTGGTGGAGGACCCTAGGACTTAAAGTCCTTAACACTCGGATTATAAATTGGTGGAGGACCCTAGTACTTAAAAGTACTTAACACTCAAACTTGGTGGAGGACCCTAGTACTTAAAAGTACTTAACACTCAAACTTGGTGGAGGACCCTAGTACTTAAAAGTACTTAACACTCAAACTTGGTGGAGGACCCTAGGACTTATGAGTCCTTAACACTCACAAACCGGTGGAGTACCCAAGGATTATGATCCTCAAAACTCGTAGATTATGATATTGGAATAGGGACAAGGAGGAGTCCTATACACTCATTGGTATATGGGTGGGTTGGGGTTTTTAGTCAAGAATATTGACTATTACTATTTTTCTCAAATAAAATGGTGATCTACGGATCGGATATTTTCCAAGTATATATTTATACTAATAAATATTTCATAACTTGGGGGAAAGACTATCTATTTAAGTATCACCCTATGTTTGGGTCTTATACTTGAAACGTTAGTTATTCTATATTTAGCCTGCTACTCGCTCGGTACTTGTACTGACCCCTTCGGGGGGCCCCCACCATTTTCAGGTTGAAGCTAGGGCTTGCTACTTGCACCTTCTCACGGGTGGTATCAAATCAGGAAGACGTGGTTCGTGCTTCCTTATTTTCTTTCAAACTACCGAACACTTGCTCATGGATATTTGTTCTACTATAAACTATTTTTGGGGCTTGCATGCCCATGTTGTTGGCCGGTTGTGGCTTATGACTTACCGTTGAATATTTCCGCTATTCATTGGTTTAAATGTGATGTTGTTATGTATGTTTACTACTGAGTATGGATGGATTGTTTTCTCAAACGCCTTGTGTAATTAAGTGAGGTTGACTCGCGGGTGACGTCACTTAATTATACGGCGGTTGTACACGCGCTTGGATTGCGGTCTGGGGCGTGACAATTAAGTGGTATCAGAGCCATCTCAGTTCTAAACTATATAATCAACCTCTCACAAAAGATTTTACAAAAGAGTTTTTGCCGAAAACCATGAGCATTGTATTTTGACGTTTATAGGACTATTGGTGCTTAAGTTGCAAGGCCTCTAATTGTTAAGACGGTACCCTTAACAATTGGTATGGTAGTGACTTGGGCCAATACGTGTCTGTAACGTTTTTCCGTCAATTGACATTTATAGGAGTCTAATGACTCATCCATATTTCTTTCAGAAATGGAGGGCAGGCGAATGCGAACCAGGAACAATCCGAGGGGGCAGACGCCGGTAGCATCCCAAAGGGGGAGCCGGGCTGCATCTCGGGGTTCAAGAGGAGGCCGTGGAGGCCGTGGAAGCCGTGGAGGTCACCAAGCTCAAACTGTGAGTGAGGGCCATATAAGCTCGGTGTATGAAACCAACACCGAAGACTACGACTCTACATATGTTCCGGAAACGGAGCACGAGGAGACCCCATATGATGGGGGTGACACATACACCGATGATGATGATGAAGAGAGTGATGCCAAGTTCGCCCAAATGGGCGAATTGCTTGAGTGGTATCAAAAAGAAAAGCTGAGGAGAGACCTTAGGCGCCAAACAAGGCGTGGCTCTCGCGGTGGTTCGGGTCAAGGAAGCCGGGGAGCTTCAAGAGCCACTCCCGTGGCGCCACACGATGGGCGTGAAGGAGGTTTTTGTGTGAGAATCTCCAAGTACCTCAAGGAGGCTAGGGCCTTGGGGTGTAAGTCCTTTGACGGCACCGGTGACATTACCGTTGCCGCCGATTGGATAAAGAAGGTGAAGGATGCGGCAAAGGACATGCAAATTTCACCGGACGTGAAGTTGACTGTTGCTTCACGGCTGCTTGAGGGGATAGCTTCCACGTGGTGGGAGAGTGTAGAAGGGAAATACCATGGGGAGGTCTCATGGTTAAATTTTGAGCAGGAATTCTATGACCAATACTACACTGATTATGAGAAAAATGTCAAGCGTAGGGAGTACACCAACCTCAAACAGAGGGAGGGTGTTTCTGTTAAACAGTTGGAGCAAGATTTTAGAACCTTGGCTAGGTTCTTGCCGGAATACGCGATCAATGAGGACCGCATGTCGGAGCACTTTTGGGATGCCTTACTCTTGGACATCCGTGATCGGGCTACGTACTCGCGCCACATGACCTTTAGCGAGGTAGTGGAGCAGGGCCTTCTTGGGGAGGCTCAATGGAATGAGAGGAAAGAAAGAGACGCCGAGGAGGCAAAAAAGAGAAAATGGCATAATTCGGGGCCGCCCGAGCAAGCACGGAAGAATCACCACGGTGGGGGTGGTAGTACGTTCAAGACGCCGGCACCACCGGCGAAGAAGAACAAGGATGCTCGGTGGCACGCATCCTCCTCTCAAAATACGGGGCCTCCTAAGTGTGCCAACTGCTCAAAGAATCACTTCGGGAAGTGCAACGCACCCCCGAGGTGTTATCGGTGTGGGAACACGGGCCACATGAAGGCCAATTGCCCACAATTGGGGGGAGGAGGAGCTCCGGGATCCGGAGGAGGAACCATGACGGGGAGAAACCGTGCGGGCCCGTCAAACGGCGGTACGGGAAGAGGCGGCGCGTCCACAAGTCATGCCGCGTCCGTAAATCAAGGCGGGACCCAAGCACGAGTGTACGCAATGACCGAGGCTGATGCACGAGCAAACCCGGACTCCGTTGCAGGTAATACACTTATTTTCCTGTATCTCTAGGCTTATTTGGGTCATACGAGTCATTGGGTTTGGGTGCGGGCCACCCCGGGGTCAAACCCCGCGAATTCGGGGCGAAACGGGCTAAAAACAACTACGCGCGATCGCGCGTACCTACAGACGCACGACCGTGCGTGCGAGGCAGCAGCCTCTGGCCAATTTCCGCGCAGACGCACGCCGTGCGTGCAGGTAAGGCACGCCGTGCGTGGACGCACGATCGTGCGTGACCAGCTACGCACGATCGTGCGTAGCCGGCAGTGGCGGATTCCGGATTTTTCAAGCACGCACGACCGTGCGTGCCACCCAGGCACGCCGTGCGTGGACCCCCAACACCCGAAACTTGATTTTTTCGCCCCGTTCTTCTACGTTTGGACCCCCGTTTGATTCCAAACATTAGTATGAGCCTAATAACCTCCTAAAGATGTGTTAAAACATTAGAAGATGCATCTTACATGTGTATAAATGTAGGAACATTAAAGATCAATGGTAGGCGTGCGAGGATCCTCATTGATACCGGGGCACAACGCTCATTTGTGAGTGAGGCGTTCGCCGAGGGCCTTGACGTGCCATTGACACCTATAACTCAAACGTTGCTAGTCTCCACACCGTTAGGAGACGACGTGGAGAGAAATCATTACTATCCGTCGTGTAAGGTAGAAATGACGGGTCAACCTTTGACTTGTGATTTCGTACCTCTAAGCATGTTGGAGTTCGATGCAATCCTAGGAATGGATTGGCTCGAAAAACACCATGCCCGAGTAGATTGCTACACCAAGGTGTTGGAGCTCGAGGATGATCAAGGGAACACGCTATGCTTTGAGGGAGATCGGGGGAAATCTAATGCTTGTATCATATCCGTGATGAGAGCACGGAAGATGATGAGAAAGGGATGCCACGCGTACCTTGCCTACGTGGTGGACGATACCAAGAAGGAAGTCGACATCAAAGATGTACGGGTCGTGTGCAAGTACCCGGATGTCTTCCCCAAAGACCTACCGGGGCTTCCACCCGATAGAGAGATAGAGTTTGTAATTGAAGTGGAGCCGGGAACCAAACCCATTTCGATTCCTCCTTATCGAATGGCACCGGCCGAACTTCAAGAGTTGAAGGTCCAACTGCAAGAATTATTGGACAACGGATTCATCAGACCCAGCCATTCACCGTGGGGGGCACCCATACTCTTCGTGAAGAAGAAGGATGGTACACTAAGAATGTGTATTGACTACCGACAATTGAACAAGGTCACAATCAAGAACAGGTATCCCTTACCGAGGATTGATGACTTGTTTGATCAACTTCGGGGGGCAATAGTGTTCTCGAAGATTGATTTGAGGTCGGGGTATCATCAGTTGAAGATCAAGGAGAGTGACATACCTAAGAGTGCATTCCGCACTAGGTATGGTCATTACGAGTTCCTTGTGATGTCATTTGGTTTAACCAACGCACCGGCGGCATTCATGGACTTGATGAACCGGGTGTTTAGTGAATACTTAGATCAATTTGTGATAGTATTCATTGATGATATCTTGATATACTCCAAGAGTGAGGAGGAGCACGAGCATCATTTGGGGCTTATACTTGATCGGCTAAGGGAAAAGCAACTCTTTGCCAAGTTCTCTAAATGCGAATTTTGGCTCAAGGAGATTGGTTTTCTCGGTCACGTCATATCCGGTTCAGGCGTAGCTGTGGATAACGCCAAAATAAAAGCTATCATGGATTGGGAGAGACCCAAGAATGTGAAGGAGATACGTAGTTTCCTTGGCTTAGTGGGATACTATCGTAAATTCGTTGAGAAATTCTCCGTATTGGCGTCTCCATTAACGAAGCTCACAAAGAAAGGGGCCAAGTTCGTATGGGACGACAAGTGTGAGAAGGGGTTCCTTGAATTGAAGAAACGACTTACCGAAGCACCCGTCCTTGCCCTACCCATACAAGGGATAGGGTATGATATATACAGCGATGCTAGCATCCAAGGGCTTGGATGTGTACTGATGCAAAACGGTAAGGTGATTGCCTATGCTTCTAGGCAATTGAGGAAACACGAGGTGAACTACCCTACCCATGATCTAGAATTGGGGGCGGTAGTGTTTGCACTAAAAATTTGGAGACATTATCTCTACGGGGAGACATGTCACATTTATACCGATCATAAGAGCTTGAAGTATGTATTCACTAAAAAAGAGTTGAATATGAGACAAAGGAGATGGATGGAGTTGATCAAGGACTATGACTTGATCATCGACTACCATCCCGGAAAGGCCAACGTAGTGGCCGACGCACTGAGCAGGAAAAGTACGTCGGGGACGTTACTTACTTGTCTGCAGGCATTAAGGGCACGCGTGGAGGTGTCCACGTGTGGGGCTCTCATTGCTCAATTTGAGGTTAGGCCCACCCTATTGGGTGAGATTAGTCGAAGTCAGGCCATTGATGAGGAATGTCAGAAAATCCGTGAAAGAATCCTGGAAGGACCCGTTGAGAACTTCCGAATACGTGATGACGGTCTATTATTGTTTAAGGATCGTGTATGCATACCAAAGAATGAGGAACTCCAGAGGTCTATACTTGAGGAGGCTCATTCCTCAGCTTATGCTATGCATCCAGGAGGTACTAAGATGTACCGAGATTTGAAGGAAAGTTACTGGTGGTCAGGTATGAAGAGGGACATCGCAGAGTATGTGAGTCGATGCCTTACTTGCCAGCAAGTTAAGGCAGAACATCAGCACCCGGCAGGGCTTTTGCAGCCACTCACCATCCCAGAGTGGAAGTGGGAGCACGTGACCATGGACTTCGTGGTGGGGCTACCACGAACAGTGAACAACTATGATGCAGTTTGGGTAGTGGTTGATAGGCTCACCAAGAGTGCACACTTTTTGCCTATCAACATTACTTATCCTCTTGAAAGATTGGCCAAGCTTTACACGGAGGAGATTGTGAGATTACATGGAGTCCCGATATCCATTGTCTCGGATAGGGATCCACGATTCACATCCCGATTTTGGCCAAAGTTTCAAGCATCGCTGGGTACTAAACTGAAGTTTAGCACAGCTTTTCACCCACAGACGGATGGACAGTCCGAGCGGGTGATACAGATTTTGGAAGACATGCTTAGGGCATGTGCTTTGGAGTTCCAAGGAAGTTGGGACAAGCATTTGGCCCTAGTGGAGTTTGCTTATAACAACAGTTATCAAGCAAGTATCGGCATGCCTCCATATGAGGCATTGTATGGGAGGAAATGTAGAACACCGTTGTGTTGGGACGAGGTTGGCGAGGCCAAACTCGAAGGGATAGAGCTGGTTGAGATTACCAAGGCCAAGGTAAGGATCATTCGGGATAGATTGAAGGCTGCTCAGGACCGACAGAAGAGTTATGCTGATAAACGGCGGAGACCGTTGGAGTTCGAAGTCGGTGATGAGGTCTTCCTAAGGATTTCTCCTTGGAAGGGCATCATTCGATTTGTATCGAGGGGAAAGCTTAACCCCCGATACATTGGTCCATTTGAGATCCTTGAAAGGATTGGAGCCGTGGCTTATCGTCTCAAGTTAACGCCGGAACTTGAGAAGATACATGATGTGTTTCATGTATCAATGCTCAAGAAGTACATACGGGATCCCTCTCATATTCTTGAGAAACCGCCAGTAGAGATCCGTGAGGATTTGCAATATGCGGTAGAGCCGGTGAAGATAGTGGGTCAACAAGTGAAGAAACTTAGGAATAAGGAGATTCCTATGGTAAAGGTTCTTTGGAGGAGTGATCGAGTCGAAGAAGAAACATGGGAGACCGAGGTCTCAATGAGGGAGCAATACCCGTTTCTTTTCGATTAGACACACGGATTTCGGGGACGAAATCCCAAATAAGGGGGGGTGAACTTGTAACACCGTCCCCAAATGTATTTACTTTTATGTAAATGATGTAATAAACCTTATGGAATGATTTATGAATTTACGAAGTTGTAAATTTTTATTTATTCTTTCGCGTGAATAGTAAATTGCACGTGGGACCCACACCGGGAGCGGGGGCCGCCCGATTTTCCCGAGACCATACATTTTATTCATCATGGTCTAGGTAATAAATATGTAGTGGTGGATATTTCAATTGGGCCATGGAAAGGCCCGGAGTTGACCGATTGGTCAAAAGAAGCCCAAATTACCAGTACTGGTAATTTAACTGATAACAGCCCGAACTGAATTTCGGAGGCTTATAAATTAAAGTTGGGGAATGTATATTCATTATACATGTCATAATGAGTAAGAGCACATAATATATTTTATTTGACCCGATAAAATAAAATATATTTAAAACAGTCCGAAAAATACAACTTTCGGGACCGATTGTACACTTCGGGACACAAAGGGTTGACCTCCCACATGAGTGGGGGCCAACCCACGAATTTGGACACTCCATATGGGGTGTTGGCCGCTGGAATGGGAATAGGAAGGTGGGAGGTGTTGGAGATTGAATGGAAAGGCATCAAAAGTACCTAAGGTGGACCCTCATTTTGCACTCATTGGATTAATGAGACAAAAGTCCATTCTCATCCCCCTCCCCTCTTCATTTTTCGGCCAAGCTACAGCAAGAAGAGAAAGAAAACTCTTCTTCTTCCTTCCTCCATTGTTGAAGAGAGCTCATCAAAGAAGAATCACCCAAAAAGGAGCTAAAGTGCTAAAAGTGTGAAATAATTAAGGTAATGACCTTATTATAACTTTTTCTTTATTTTTCTTCTACCATATGAAGTATATAGCATATGAAGAACCTTTAGTATGGTTCCATATGCTATAAGTATGGATTCATGGGTTGGGAGGTGGTTCTACGTCCAAAAACGGACTTAGAAGCCAAAACGACCGGTTCACCGGAAAATAACCTTTTAGAGGTTATTTGTATTAATATGGGTTTTATGATTATAAAACCTTGTTAGGCACTTGTAAAGGGTATTTCAAGTGATTTCTCAAAGTTGGAAAAGTCGCCGGAGTTGTTGCCGGAGTTGACCGAAAGTCGCCGGAGTTTCACCGGAGTTCAACCAAGAAGGGTAGAACTTCATAACGCAAATTCAAGGTGAGTGGACGGCTTAATATCTTATAACTTTTGGGTTAATTATGAGATTACCTAAATAAATGTTATATGAGTTCATAATAATGTTTAAAGGATATTTAAACATGTGATTAGCCAATAGGGTTAAGATTGTATGAAAGAAATAAATTGTTTGTGCATGGAATATGATATGAAGGATTTTATAAAATACATATTTGTTTGAAATGTATAAGATGCACAAATGAATATTATTAACTTAATTACATGATGGTTAAGTTGATAAGTATAAGACTTGTAATGGCGGCCAACGACAACGTTGACCGATGGATAATGAATTAATTAATATCGGTTGATATTAGTTAATTATGTATTTATATAATTGCATGGCTTTGCATGGATTGTGATACATAAGCTTGATGTATTGGATTAGTTATGAGTAACTAAGTATGATATAGACTCTATCTAGGTTGATAGAAGGTTGATCATAGGCAAATATATTGGTGGAGGACCCTAGTACTTAAAAGTACTTAACACTCAAAATTTGGTGGAGGACCCTAGGACTTAAAGTCCTTAACACTCGGATTATAAATTGGTGGAGGACCCTAGTACTTAAGAGTACTTAACACTCAAAATTTGGTGGAGGACCCTAGGACTTAAAGTCCTTAACACTCGGATTATAAATTGGTGGAGGACCCTAGTACTTAAAAGTACTTAACACTCAAACTTGGTGGAGGACCCTAGTACTTAAAAGTACTTAACACTCAAACTTGGTGGAGGACCCTAGTACTTAAAAGTACTTAACACTCAAACTTGGTGGAGGACCCTAGGACTTATGAGTCCTTAACACTCACAAACCGGTGGAGTACCCAAGGATTATGATCCTCAAAACTCGTAGATTATGATATTGGAATAGGGACAAGGAGGAGTCCTATACACTCATTGGTATATGGGTGGGTTGGGGTTTTTAGTCAAGAATATTGACTATTACTATTTTTCCCAAATAAAATGGTGATCTACGGATCGGATATTTTCCAAGTATATATTTATACTAATAAATATTTCATAACTTGGGGGAAAGACTATCTATTTAAGTATCACCCTATGTTTGGGTCTTATACTTGAAACGTTAGTTATTCTATATTTAGCCTGCTACTCGCTCGGTACTTGTACTGACCCCTTCGGGGGGCCCCCACCATTTTCAGGTTGAAGCTAGGGCTTGCTACTTGCACCTTCTCACGGGTGGTATCAAATCAGGAAGACGTGGTTCGTGCTTCCTTATTTTCTTTCAAACTACCGAACACTTGCTCATGGATATTTGTTCTACTATAAACTATTTTTGGGGCTTGCATGCCCATGTTGTTGGCCGGTTGTGGCTTATGACTTACCGTTGAATATTTCCGCTATTCATTGGTTTAAATGTGATGTTGTTATGTATGTTTACTACTGAGTATGGATGGATTGTTTTCTCAAACGCCTTGTGTAATTAAGTGAGGTTGACTCGCGGGTGACGTCACTTAATTATACGGCGGTTGTACACGCGCTTGGATTGCGGTCTGGGGCGTGACAAGCGTGAACTCCAAACCGCACATCTTCACCACCTTAAGTGCACGCCCGTTGCCGTTGAGGCCACCACAACCAAGTTAGACCAACATCACTGTTGCCGCCAAGATTGCCGCTGCACACCTCCGGTGGAGTGTATTGTACCAATTTCTGGAAAATTGCAATTATGTTAACAATAATGACAAAAAATTGGCCTTTCTGTATGCAAAAACATGAAAATTTTTCAGAATAAAATTATAGCATTTTCACATTTGAGATCGAAAATATGAAATAGGAGAAGAAAAATGAAGAAGTAATGTTGCCGAAAAATTCAATTCAATGCCATAAAAATGCCACAATTTGTGAAAATGTCAAAATTTTGGCATTCTCAAAGATGTAATATGTCCATCTACATTAAAAAATGCCATAATAAATGTGTCATTTTATTTACAAGTTGATAAAAATACACAATGATAAAATTTATCTAGAAATTTCTTAACACCAGCCTCAAATTTTCATTCCCAAGAGGAGCTGATAATAGAAGAGGAGGGGGAAGGGGAAGGAGAAGAGGAAAAAGAAGGGGAAGGAGAAAGAGAAAGAGAAGAAGGAAGAGGAGGAGAAGGAGGAAGTGATTACCTGTAGGCAGGCCCGTGCCTTATGTGAGGCTGGAGAGGCCCAAGCCTCAGGGCCCCAAAAAACTGAAAGAATTAGGGGACCATTTTTTTCTTACTTTACTATTATACCTATACCTATGTATTTTCAGAAATTTTCAAACTTTTTATTGATTTGCTAAATGTTAAATGTGATGTATAATTGATTAATTTATTTTTCACGTGTGAATATGTAATGTGTTAATTAGTATATTTTTAAATGCTAGTTGATTGTTGTTTGTATTTTTATTTAGGTTTATCAATATTGTAATTATGGAATTCTCACTTCACAATTAATCAAATTATATACTTTGTATCTTGTAGAATTGTAGAGAAAATTACTAGTATATATTGTTAAGGATTTCAAAAGAGGAAAAGGAAATCACGTATTGAATCATTAACTCAAAGTCAGGCCGAAGACATTAATAAGTACTTGATTTCGAATAAAACAGCCGCTTCGGAAAGTACATCCTCACAGAATGTAACATTACATTGTTAAAGTGTAAAACTTTTATAAACTGTAACATTACATTGTTATAGTGTAAGACTTTTACTTAAGAATTGCGTTTTTATGATATTTAATCATTAAATTTTAATGAATCTATATGAATAAAAACACTAGGCACAGGGGCTCATTTTATGAAGCTCGACTCAGGCCCGAAATTTAGGTAAGACCGACACCGCCTGTAGGCACGTTGGCTGGTCGAAATAGGTTGCGCGGAAGAGGATCTCCGTCATTGGTTTACCTGGGAGAGGAGCTTGCCTGCGATGGATGTGGAAAAGGAGATGCCGAATCGATGCCCGGTGTGGGGTTTTATTAAAGTAGGGGTAAATGGGTAATAAGGAGCCATATTTAGGAAAAATAAAATATTAACTCCTATTTAGGAATTTTGATCATAATTTAGTCCTATTTGGGGTAAAAAAAACTCTAATGGGAAAAGGTGCATATTGTCCACTAAGATCTATATCAAGAAGCACGCTAGATAAATATATGTTTCTACTCTATGAAAGAGCAAAAGCAATTTTAAGAAGCATATTCAACACTCTCTGACCCTCTGAGTCAACGTGCCTCCGTAGTGAGTAAGTTGGCGAGCTCCTTATATTTTCTCATTAAACTTTCATAAAATGACTTTCTAAATGGAACGAAGGAAATCTAAAAATCTTAAAAACAAATCAATGCAAATATGCGTGTGTATAACAAAAATAATAATTGGACAACTAGATGTTTTCTTTTGGACTGAAATTTGCTGATCTGGTTTGTTATGATTTGGTTTGATCCGTTTAAGTCTTGTCTGATCTGATAAATGTCTAATTTATGTGTATTTTATAAATATCCAAGTCTGTTCTGATCTGTTTATGTATGATCTGATTTGTTAAAGTCTAATACGGTCTGATCGGATATGATCTGAAACTGAAAATAGTAGAAAAGAAAACATCCTAAATTTCCTTTTAAAAAAGGATGACACTCCATCCCTGAGGGCCCCAGCACTGACCGGACAGATAGCTGAGAGGATGTAAATTGAACTTTGATCACACTTGAATGAAAAGAGAATGATGCTTCATCCCAAGTCATTGTTTGGAGTTGAACTTGAGACTCTCACTTGTGACACTCCCTTCCTATCAGGTGAGCTAAGCCACCGTCCTAAATTTCCTTAAAAATACTGTGTCGGGACCATTATATTTTAATTTGGGCTGAAGCCCAATATCTAATTGTATGTACAATCGTGCATGATATCACAAGCTTCCCTTTCGGCTATGGCCTCTTTCCGATTCGACAGTTCACCGTGCTTTCATATCCTCTCCAGGTATATCGCTCTTCTACGCTTCATCTTATGCTTTCGCTGCTTGAACTTCCACCTCCGCTCCAAATTTCTGTACTGTTCAGCTATCCGAATATGAAACCCAGCTAGTCATCGTATCTATAATTTAGATGGGTCAAAATTGAACTCTGCATATCTCCTATTAGCCCTATTGTCGAAGATGTGTATGAACCACTCTAAGGTTCTAATTATCAGTTTTTGATTATTACACTATTTGCTTTGTGACAATTTTGCAATTCTAAACATACTGATTTCTTCACAACATACGGGTTCCACTGTATGTTTTTTTGTCTAAATCTGCCTCTTTCAGCTTTTAAAATATTTAGAACATGTATTACAATTTACATTAAGACTCAGGTTGAACGAAAAAATCTTAGCTTAATATTTGGTAGAATTGGAGTTTACCAAAAACTTTTACTCAAAAAGTCAGGAGATATTCAGTCTATCACGCCTGGCTCTAAGATATTTGATATTATCTATTTACATTAGGGATTGAGGGAATCTACATTTTTTTCAGATCCTTATTGCTCGGGCATAAAGTAAAGCCTTTACACAGAGAAGTTGGATTGCTATGTGACCAAGGTGAATATCTTTAGTTCAGTCAAAAGTGTTCGAGCGCTAGCTGATTTCATCTCTCAATCTTTGTGTCGGATAAATTTTAATAAACATGAATTATGTTATTTAGAACCACAAAGTAGCCCTTTTGTATTACTCTGCATAACTCCTCTCCCTTCTACATTCTGTTGAAAACAAGACAAAAAGTAAAGTAATTATGAAAATAATTTGATACTTTAAGTAAAAAATAGCCAAGAGCATGAAGGCAATACACCACAAGACCTTGCCCCTAGAGAGTCTACTTTATATTTGTTAACTTTTTATTAACCAGATAACCTACTTTTGTCTTTGATATTTTTCTTCAGTTAGTTTTGGTGAGAAATTTGGCAGAGCAAACATCATTTCTTTATATAGACAGAAGATTCTTCACTGCAGTAAAGTTTAACCATCATGTCTTGGTGTACCATTGAATCTGATCCCGGTACGTTTGCACTTTTTTCAATTTGATTCTTTAGGGGTTTGTTGTTCAGGTGCAGTAGTTTTGTGTGAATGTTGATGCTTTACGATTACCATTATGTTTAATATAATGTTATTTTCCTTTTAAATGATATCTGTACTGATTACTGAATGGTGTGAACGATGTGCCATGCTTTCATTTTAATGTTAAGCTGTTGTGATTAAAATGTACTCTATGTGGTTTGGCACCAATATTTCTTGCGGAGAATTCGCAATACCACTTACTCAACACTCTTTTTAAAATTTTGTATCTCTAAATATTGAGATGTCTGTTTCTATATTTTTCTTGCATTTCAGGGGTTTTCACTGAGCTCATTCAGCAGATGCAAGTAAAAGGAGTGCAGGTACCCTAAAAAGGAACCTTTTTGCTGCTTCTCATAAATCATAATGATATTTTGTTTTCCTCTTGGAGTAGCTTGATTCGGATTTCAAGTTTATCTGTTTCTTGAAGGCACTCTTGTTTTCTCATTTTTACCAAGATTTTACCTTCAATAGTCATGCAATATTAGATTCCTTGAAATTGACCGTGACTGTTTACAATATTAGATCCCTTGAGTTCATGACATGGATGAATCCCTTTAATCTTGTTCGTATTTATATACTTCATACCTGGGTCTTTGGAATCCTTGATTGTTGTCAAATTGCATTCAACGAGCAATATGTATTCTTACACATTTTTGTTCTTCTAACAGGTTGAAGAATTGTATACATTGGACCTTGATGCTCTCAATGACCTTAGGTGATTTCATTGATATGGCAAAGTTGTGCCTGTTTCTGAGATATTGGCAATAAATATTCATTTAATGCTCGGGCCATGCCGCTACTTGCTAACTTGATCTGACAATTTTTTTTAATTACAATCATATATCTCGGTTAAACAGGCCAATCTATGGATTAGTTTTTCTTTTCAAGTGGCGCCCTGGCGAAAAAGATGACCGTCTAGTGATCAAGGACCCCAACCCCAACTTATTTTTCGCTAGCCAGGTCAGGCTCTAGTACATTCATACTTCACTTACATTCATACCTTTATTATACAGTATTTGCACCCTCACCCTGGGGTCTTCTAGGGGGCAAAAGTTAAAAGTACAATAAAACATAGGGTGAAAGGTAAAAATAAGTAAAGTGGAAATTGCACTTTTGGTCTCATTTATTCTGCTTTATGCAATGAGTCTGTTTTTAAATTCTGCAAAAGTTGTCCCTTAATTGTGCCATATATTGTAATTGTAATCTGTCTTTAATAATGTACAAAACTAGAAATATAATTTGTTAAACTATTACCTGAAGGGACTACATTTACAACAATACACATTTTAAGGATGACATTTGTATAATTAAAAGGAGCCAAAATTGCGTGTTTTCAACTAATAAAACATGGAGTGTAAAGTCAAATGATGTGATAAATATGTGGGATGGTTACAAAATTGCCTTATACTAGATGGATATTGAAGCACTATCATTAATTAAATAACAATTTTTTTAAATAATACGAAATCAGGTTATCAATAATGCATGTGCCACCCAAGCAATCCTATCAATCCTTCTGAACAGCCCAGACATTGACATAGGCCCAGAACTTTCTCAGCTAAAAGAATTCACAAAGAATTTTCCACCCGAGCTCAAGGGTTTAGCCATCAACAACAGTGATTCGATCCGGGCTGCCCATAACAGCTTCGCAAGACCAGAGCCGTTCGTTCCTGAGGAGCAGAAAACTGCAGGGAAAGACGACGATGTCTATCATTTCATAAGTTACATTCCAGTCGACGGCATACTGTATGAGCTTGATGGGCTGAAAGAAGGGCCCATCAGCCTTGGACAATGCCCCAGTGGGCCGAATGAGGATTCTGAGTGGTTGCGATTGGTTCAGCCAGTGATTCAGGAAAGGATTGAGAGGTATTCAAGGAACGAAATAAGGTTCAACCTGATGGCCATAATCAAGAACAGGAAAGAAATGTACACTGCTGAGTTGAAGGAGCTTCAGAGGAAAAGAGAAAGGATTCTTCAGCAATTGGCTGCTTTACAATCAGAGAGGGTTATGGTGGATGGAAGTAACGTGGAGGCACTGAATAAAACACTAACGGAAGTGAACTCTGGCATTGAAGTGGCTACTGAGAAGATACTGGTGGAAGAAGAGAAGTTCAAGAAATGGAAAACCGAAAACATCCGCAGAAAGCACAACTATATTCCCTTCTTGTTCAACTTCCTGAAGGTTCTTGCCGAAAAGAAGCAGTTGAGACCTCTTATAGAGAAGGCAAAACAAAAAGCTAGCAAATCGTAATAGGTCTGGAAAAAGTGTACGCACAGCTCAAGTATGGTATGATCTTTTTTCATTGCTGTTGCATGGTATTAATCAATATTATTATCACGTTTTAGTTATTACTGAGATTTTGCTTAAACTACAATGATCTTATAATATTCACTGGGATTGTTTGCTTATCTCGTTTTAGTTATTACTGAGATTTTGCTTAAACTACAATGATCTTATAATATTCACTGGGATTGTTTGCTTTTGATTTAATAGATTTGGAGTTGTTTACTTGTAACTTAATGGCCTTGCCAGGGGATTGACTTAATTGACGGTATCTCAATTGGTTCTTTTGCCAAGGAATAGTGTTTATTTAGTATACTAAAATAAACACTCTCTTACACAAAGGCCAGTGGTTTAATACAGATACACATTTTAATTTGGATAGAACCTATGTAAAAAATAAACCAACCGCTATTGAGAAAGTCACTTGATTGTTGTGTTTATAAATGTCTTAGTTGTAAATGCGACTTATTTTTTCAGACAAATACCGACTTGTTCATTTAATTCATATACATTTCAATTTAGTCTACCTATTTAGACAGAAAAGTTCAACTTAAATAACATCTGAAGTTCAACAACCGCTGTTGATATTGTTTATTCAACATCTTGAAGTGAGTAGTCCTTAAGGAAAGACTACTCAATCTAGATAGATGTACGATCGGTTCTGAGTTCATCCCTAATACGGAATATTTTTGAACAAGAATGGGATTGACATGTGCTCGGTTTCGGGTCCCTGGGAACTGGGAACTGTTCTTGCGTTCCTGTTTGCAGGAGGGAAAAGAAATTGAGTAGTCTTGGCAAGAATTGTTGGTGATTTTAGTGTCACCGGCCGTTTTGTGTAATTGGAAATGACATGAGTGTCAATGGGAATTAGAACTATGATCTAATACAAGTTAGTAGGTGTGGAGTGCACACTTGTATATAAGAACTAGTTTAGTTCCAAAGTGTCTACGTTAGTGGAACTCGAGGTAGAACTCGAAGTATAACTTTCAGCAGACCAGCTCTGTGGTTCTAGACCGAGTTCTAGAACGGTCAGGCAGTTTCCAGCAGTTTCCCAAAAACTGCTGCGGTTATTCTTAATCGTGTTACAACTGCCTAGGACGATGAATATGGATATATACCACCATATTTCGTACAGAGGAGCAAGAGGAATAATATCCAACATATCTTCATCACTTTGGCACTCAAATTAAAGATAACAATCTATTTACTCACTAGTTTGGCTCTAGTTCTTGTGCCTAAGTTCTAGAGTGTCCTTAAGGATTATCCTAGATTGAATTTCTTGTAACCCAGGCATAGGGGAGAAATATCAATTCGGAAAGTGAACTTACACGATCCTTAAGCAATCCAAGTACTCGATTATCACCCCAACGTGATTTACCCCTACAAGAACAAGGACCGTATAAATGTTAGTATTGAACCAGATGATTTTTCACTAAATTGTGCTCATTCCGCTAAATATCTGTCAAGTGGTCTACTTGTAATAATTTGACCTCACTAAAAATCCTTTTTTTTCTAACAGTGCATTTGTAGTAATAATTTGACCTCACTGAAAATTATTGTACAGCTTTCATCGTCTGATAATCTGATGTGCCTATAACCCAATAAATCAGTATTTTTTTAAAAATAAGTTTCAATATTATTATTATTATTATTATTATTTTTTGTAAAGATACATTTTTCATTTCTATTTAATTTTAACTTATTGTTTAACCTAATCGAGTTGTCTGACTTCTTTTGCAAACACGAGTCCGTTTGGCACCTTTTTTGGTTTATCAACCAATTTTTTTACCAAACAAGTAATTTTTATTTCGCGTGAATTGGCTGAAATTATTAAAAAGGACTATTTTTATTATTCTTCATATGGTCTTCTCTTTTTAATATTAATAGAATAATTTGAACTATAATTTTTTCATAATTCAATAAATTCAGTCATTTAAATCAAACTTTCACTGATTTCAACAGAATGAAATGGACCGTACCCATCACTAGAATATCAATTTCTATTTTTTTTTGTTATCAGTCTTTGAATCAATTCAATTTGAAAGTTTGATACAGATTAAGAAAAAGACTCAAATACGTAGTAAAAATTATACTAATTTAGTTTAATTTAATTTGTAATTTTTAAGGAATTGTTATAATTTTATTGATTCTGTTGTTAATTTGGTTCTATTTAATTCATACTTTCACAAATTCAATTCATCAATTGAATATGATTTAAATAAAACACTATCAAACTCAAATCAAATTACTACCATTCATTTTTAATTTGATTTAATTTGATTTGGTATGAGTGGATTCTCATTTATTTCACCAAATGAGAATTCATTCTTCAAGGCTTAAAAATTTATTCCGTTAGTCATGGAGCTAGGGGTGGACTCGGGCCGGGCCAACCGGCCCGGAACCGGACCGGCCCGCTACTGTGCGGGCCCGGACCGGCCCGGTCACCCGGTTCTTGACCGGTTCGGGCCACCCGGCCCGGTTGTATAGCGGTCCGGGCCCGGGCCTCCATTTTAATGAACCGGCCCGGCCGGGCCGGGCCCGGTTCGGGCCTCCAACGGCCAGATTTTTAAAAAATTTTTTTTTTTTTTTAAATTGGAAGAGGCTCTCCTAGCCGTTGGGAAGGCTCCCAAACGGCTCTATAGCCGTTGGGAGCATAGGAGGGGGGGGTCTGGGGGGTTAGGGGGGTGGGGTGGGGGGTCGGGTGGGGGGGTGGGGGTGGGGTATCAAAAAAAAATCTATTTAAACTCCTATTTTCTCTACATTTTTTACATCTCTTCTTCTACAACTCTTCCTACTCTCTAATTCTCTACTCTAAATCTCTCATATTCAATCATCTTCATTCTTCATCTTCTCCAAATTCTTTCTACATATATATAATTTATATAATTATTATATCTACTTATATATTAATTATCTATTTAAAAATATATACTTATACACATTCATATTATAATTCTTTACACATTATATATACTATATAAGTATATATACTATACACATTCATATTCACTTGATATTTAGTTATTATCCATACTATTGTTATTTACTTATATTTACATATTACATTTAGTTAATATATACTTATATATATATATATATTAAAGTATTAAGTATAAGTGTATTACTCATCTTATAGTAATATACTTATATATTATATACTATAAACATTATATATACTATATATACTTATACACATTCATATTTATTTGATATTTAGTTTTTATACATACTATTGTTATTTACTTATATTTACATATTACATTTAGTTAATATATACTTATATATATATATATATTAAAGTATTAAGTATTAGTGTATTACTCATCTTATAGTAATATACTTATATATTATATACTATAAACATTATATTATATATTACTTATAATAGTAGTTAATTGTTAGACTTCTAATTTATCTATTAAATTAGTTAATTGTTACATTTCTCTACATTTCTCTTTAAAGAAAAACATAGTTAAAGTAGTATATTTTTACATTTGTCATATTTCAATTAGTTAAAATACTTAATTGTTTCATTTGTCATATTAAAATTAGTTATTTCATACATTGCTCATTAAAGTAAAAAAAAAAAACTAGTTAAGTTTTACATTTGTCATAATAATATTAGTTAAACTACTTAATTGGTACATTTTTCATATTAATATTAGTTACTTGCTACATTTCTCATTAAAGTAAAAAAAGTAGTACATTTTTTCATTTGTCATATTAATATTAGTTAAAGTATACATTTCTCAAAAAGGTAAAAATAACTAGTAAATTTTTACATTTGTCATTTTAAAAACTACCTAAAGTAGTTAATTGTTAAAATTGTCATATTAATATTAGTTAAACTACCTAATTGTTACATTTCTCATATTAATATTAGTTGATTTGTACATTGCTCATTAAAGTAAAAAAAAAACTAGTTAATTTTTACATTTCTCATATTTATATTAGTCAAACTAGTTAATATTTAGTTAATTGATACATTTCTCATTAAAGTATTAATTAGAAGTAGTTCGATTTGTATACTCATATTTTAGTTCGAATTCGCAATAGTTTTCTTAGTCACATTTTATTATTACTATTGTACTCATATAAAATATTTGATATCATTTAATATTTGTTCAATTTTAAAGATGGAACGTGGTAGACATTCTGTAGATGTGGGTAATCTCCAACGCAACCGCAAGAGGGAGATTGCGTCGACTCGTCCTAATTCACGCAAAGGCAAAGGTAAAGCGCGGGCCGAGTCTTCTTTTCAAAGTCGAGATGATTTTGAAACGGATTACCAACGGAGAGATGATATGATGATGTCCGACGAGCATCTACAAAACCTATTGTCCCAAAACGATCCACGCTTTGCACAAGAACAACCCATCCCGACAACCATTGATGAAGAGGAGCTCGAGGATGACGATGCGGAGGAGGACGCGGGGGGCGACGGGACTCACGGCACCCCGGATGATGAGCAAGACTTGGAGGACGAGGGCGGTTCAACCCAAACTGGTAAGAAATCTAAATCTCCTATTATTGAAAACAATTTTACAAAAAGGAAAGACAAAAATACCGAAAAATGGTACGCAAGTTGCAATCATTGCGGCAAAGAGTATAGCTTGGGAACTTCTGGCGGATACGGGAGTCTCACAAGGCATCTTAAATCCGCCCATCTTGTGGAGTATGCGAAAATAGACAAGGGCAAGGGGAAGCAAACACAAATATCGAGGTTTGCAAATTCTCAACCCTTTGGTAATTTCTCCTATGATGATAAAAAACATTTGACTGGTATGTCTCATTTAATTGTTGAAGAAAATTTACCCTATATTTTTTCCGAAAGTCTTGCTTTAAGAGATTATGCTCAAGGCACTTTAAATCCTCAATTTAGAAATTATAGTCGCAAAACGATTAAAAAAGAAGTTATAAGGCAATATAACTTCGAAAAAGAAAATTTACAAACATTTTTCGCAAACTTTAATGGACGTGTTAGTATTTGTAGCGATATATGGGAGGATACTTATCATCATTTATATTATTTGGGTCTTACTGCACATTATATTGATGATGATTGGAATATGCATAAACGTGTTCTTGCATTTCGTGAATTCAATGATCGTCATACTGCTGATAATATTTATATTCTCATTGAGCGTATTTTAATTGAGTATAATTTGCTTGATAAGGTGTTTGCTGTAGGTTTTGATAATGCTAGTAATAATACTGCTGCTATACCTAGATTGCGTGAATTGTGTGGTGCTTCTACATTGATGGGTAGGTTTTTTCATCAACGTTGTGCATGTCATATTCTAAATTTGTGTGTACAAGATGGATTAGCGGCATTAGGAAATGCTTTGGAGGTAGTGAAGGGGGGAATTAAATTGATTTGGGCTAACACTCCACTAAAAATGCAATGGCGACAATATTTGAAGGAAAGACGTGTCAATTATTGTGCTTTTCCTAAAGATTTGTCTATTCGTTGGAATAGTACTTATAACTTAATTCAAGTACTTATTAGATATAAAGAACATTTTCCTGCTTTTTTAAGACAAACTTGTAACTATATTATAAACCCGGCTGACATCGACACTTGTGAAAAAATTGTTAATGTTTTGGTATATTTTAATAACGCAACTCAAACTTTTAGTCATGTTTATAAACCTACCGCAAACGAATTTTTTGTTGAAGCTGTTAATCTCGCCGGCGCATTTTTAGAATTTTCCGATGCCGCTTACGTTAGTTATTTTTGTGATTTCATGAAACAAAAATTTTTAAAATATTATTCACATGTTCCGCATATATATGGTATTGCATTTGTTCTTGATCCTCGTTATAGACTTGCCGCGTTGCCAAGTTGTATAGATTACTATTATAATTGTTTTTTTCCAACTCAAGAGTTCGATGATAATCCCATCGACCCTAAACAAGAATACAACGAGGTTAGTAATTTATTTCATCAATTGTATAATGAATTTTATGCACAATATGGTAATGCACCCCCTCCCATGCCGCGAACATCTTCTTCATCTAAAGGAAAATCACTTTTAAAATCTGCATTTGGTTCTCTTATGAAAAAAAGTAGAGCAACTCCCGCTACTGAACAAAGCTCAGTTAACGAGCTTTCTATCTATCTAACATTGAATGTTGATTATGAAGTTGGGGATGATTTTGACGTTCTTAAGTGGTGGAAGGACAATGAAAGAACGTTCCCGGTTTTATCAAAACTGGCTAAGCAAGTGCTAGCAATGCCGATATCAACAGTTGCCGTGGAACAAGAATTTAGTGCGGCCGGCAACGTCCTAACTGATTATAGAACGAGGTTGAGCCCGAGCTCTCTTGAGACGCTAGTTTGCTTCCATGATTGGTTGAAGGCCAAACGAAGAACTCAAGAAATGACCATCGCTCCCACCCGCCACTTTATGGAGGAAACAACCACCGAAGGCGGAGATTCCGATTGATTTTTTATTTCAAAATGTATTACATATTTTAAATGCATCCTAATTCTCAATTGTACTTCTTATTTGAAATAAATATACTTGAATTATTTTATATTATTGTGTACATCAATTCAATAATTCAATTCAATAAAATTCATTTGTAAACTTGTACTTCATAATTCATATGTAGCACTTCTCAAATTAATTAATTGGTTACAATTTTACAAACTTATAACTTACAACTTGAAATTATTTTTGTAAAATCTAAAGGCTGTTTTTAAATTAAAATATGTAATATTAATATGTAAATTAATTAATTTGTTACAAACTTACAAGTTACAACTTATACACCTATTTTGTAACATTTGTAAATTATAAATCAAATCACTTTTCTAAGTAAAAATAGTTTTACTTAATTAAAAAATTAAAAACATTTTCCTTACACAATATGTATAATTTTCTAAATCATATCACTTTCCTTACACTTTTCTAAATCAAATCACTTTTCTAAGTAAATTATACACAATATGTATAATTTTCAAAAAAAGAAAATTAAAACATTTTGAAGTGGGAGATTGCTCCCAAACGGCTATATAGCCGTTGGGGCTTAGGGTGGGGGTGGGGGGGGGTCGCGGGGGTGGTGGGGTGGGGGTGGGGTTCAAAAAAATCTATAAATACATCTATTTTCTACCATTTTCTACACCTCTTCTCCAACTCTTCTCCATCTTCATCTTCTCTTATTATCCTACATTTCTACTTATACATCTACCATTTTAAAGATGGAAAGTAATTCTTCTGTTATGCAAAACAACTTTGATAAGTGGAAGGATCCGAAGACCGGACTGTGGTGGGCAACTTGCAAGTGGTGCAAGAAAGAGTGTTGCTTGGGGCGTTCACACGGAGTCGGGATGCCAATGAAACATATGAAGTCATGTGACAAAGGTAAAACAACAACCAACGGTGGCGGAAATCCCAATTGATATTTATTCGAAAATGTATTTCATATTGTTATTTTTTCCTCAATTCTCAAATGTACTTCCTATTTCAAATAAATGCACTTGAATTTTGTTTTTCATAACAATTATTATAATTATATAGTATAGAATATTAAAAAAAAATGAAAAGGACCGACCCGAACCGGGCCCAGCCCGTGAACCGGGCGGGCCACCCGGCCCGAACCGGACCCGGGGTTACCCGGGCCGGTTCCGGGCCTCCCAAACCGTGAACCGAGGCCCGGCCGGTTCAAGGCCCGAACCGGGCCCGGCCCGAACCGAGTCCATGCCTATATGGAGCTTTCACAAGCTCAACATCGCAATTGCATTCAACGATTTTCCCTTGCCAAACAAATACGGAGTACTACTGAGTAGACTTCGCCCAAAGTATGAGTATGTCATTGCCTTTTTTATTGACGTCCTGGTGATAAAGAACGCTACAAAATCCTTAAAAAAATAGATGCACCAAAGTCGTTTCTGGCAACAAATCTTGGATTTGAAAAATGATCCCTACACCCTACAAATTGGCATCTAAGAAATCAATTACACCAAACTGAAAAATCATTAAAAGTAACCTTTTTTTAGAAAGTACAAAACTGCTGCCTAAATATGAAAATAATTAACAAGCAAAGACAAATGGTTGCCTACTCTCCAACTGTTATCCCGAATCCGAATTTATAGTCTTTCTTTTGGTGATCAACCTGCACAACATAATCACAAGAAATGGGAACATTATTTGGAAATTCTAGCCATTCTTCAAGATTTATAACAAGTGAATGTTCTCATGGAAATTAAAAAAAATATAATCATTCTTTGAGTCAAATTGACGGTATGAATAGTCTCTGAAAACATTAAACTGGGAGCATTATTTTCCCACTATTAATCGTGGAGGTAAGTGTCAGATTGGTACTCGAAGTTGCATAAACAGGGTCAAATAAGTTCTTACTATCCAGCCGTCGCCATTTGAGGCAGTTCCCGATGGAATTTTTTAATGAATTTTTTTGAGCATCTTATTCATTAAGTCTAGTTTACTCGTACCTAATTTCAGCTAAAACTTCAAACGGGGAGGCATTCAAATGAATTCTTGAAGATAATTGCGCTTTTAACTGCAGAGCTATCTTCAAGAATTCATTTGAATGCCGCCCCAAATGGCGACTGCCGGACAGAGCCTCCTATATAAGGACTTATTTGACCCTTTTTATGCAACTTCGAGTACCAATCTGACCCTTACCTCATTAATCGTGATTGTTACTGGTGACGACCACAACAATACAAAAGCCGAATACCTCTGCAGAGAGAATAAAATTTAGGCCCATGTTCAAGCGCTCTTCTAAGAAAGAACTGATACAGCCATTGGAATCGATCTTTCCTCTAAGTCGACACTGTCATAAAAACAAAAGAAAGAAATCCTATTAAATATTTGAGTAGGTTGACGGGATTAAAATTATTTCTCGAGTTCAAAGAAAAACATAGCACAATTCTTATACCGGAAATTCAGTAAACGCCCAAAAGTGGCAAGTAGTTCATAACCACTACCACAAAAAAGCAAAAGTAGAAAAGACATGGATTAAAAAAAATTGTAAAATAGCTTTGATCCTTCTTTACTGTATTCGGTTCCATTCTGTGCACCTTCAACTAAAGGAGCTCATTCAAATATAAGGATATTATCATGCTTATAGACCTTTTGTCTTCCTTACATCCATAACATGATACTTTGCAAATAAAAAATTGCAAGGCTCAGATTTCAAACTTTGCTTCCTGTAAATTGTTCTGTAAAGTTGTGATATCAGAATTACCTGTCTTAAAATGTAATCATAACCAACACTGGCTGTAACATCTCTTGACAGGTAGTTGTACATGAAATCAGATGCTAAAGAAACCTGAAAGGAAGAAACATTTCTAAGAAAGTGCAAGAAGAGAGGAACAGACCATCTTTAAAAGAAGTAAAAATGTTTTTTGCCTTCTCGGAGACTTTCTGAACATAACTGAGTGAAACAGTTCCTGTGCTAGCAACTTGACCTGCAGCGACCTGTAGGCAGAATGGCTAATGATGTTAGGCACAACATCAGATGAAAGAACTAATAGCAATCTGGTACAGAAAATGAAATGCTTCAGTACTAAAGTTTACTGCTGCATCAAACAACCTGACATTAGTGGCTGAACCACAGAATCACGGCATGCAGTTACAATAATTGAACAGAACACTTCAAATATAAATGACAATACCATCTTGTCTGTGTTGTACCGAGCAACATAGCCAATGCCAGATTTGCGATGCTGGCCTGCCCAAAATACTTCACCGCCAAGTGATAAATTTGGAGTCACACTCTACCAAAGAATACAGAAAGTTAAACCAAACTAATGCATCCATCATTAATGTTTCAAACACTTCTTTTGACCTAAAAGGGGACCCCACATTGATCAAACAAAGCTGAAATTTCACGTAATTTGCCAATGCATGCTAAACACGTCACAAGCAAACTACATGCAATAAAATTATTATCAACAAAAAAGATTTAAAAACTTAGTATTTATGTATAACATATAAGTCATGATTTATGACAACTGCACCTTACCAAAACAGAAAAGCTGAGCATTGGTCAAATAGGACTCCATTTTTGGGACAGAGATAGCAACAATACATAAATCAGCAGACTGTCCAATTTCCATATAATAAATTTATTTACATTATGTGACAACCAGTTTAAGCATTTCTAATGATGTTCAGAATAAATGCATAAATCTAGCACCATTAGAAGTTCAAGGCTGACGACGAAATTAGTTTATTTTACACTTCCATACACATTATATGCTTACTAATACCTGGATGTAACTGGCTCCAAGCAATGCCCCACTACCAAGTTGAAATTGAGCCCTGTAGTCTTTTCCCTTTAAATACAAGAATGACAAACTCAGAACACATTATTACTTCTATTATTATTTTGTTAAAACAGAAAAGAGTATCACTTATATTTTGCCCAGTGTTTTTTCAGAATATGTATAACAAAGAAAAGAGACACATACCTGACAGTATCACGAAAGCAGAAGCTTATTAAAAATTAAAAAAAAAAAAACATGTATAAAAGAGGCAGAATGGAAAAGGAATCACCTTATAATCAAAATTGACCATGCCATGTGACATGTGTTGCTCAGATGCAAGCTGACAAGGAGAATAGGAATATGTGATATTAGTATGAAATATAACTGGAGTATCAGCAATTGAGCATATATAAATAAAAAACGGATTAGATCCTAACTATAGAGATTATTATATACTATCGTATTTACTTGAGCATTTCCTTTCAGAGAGAGATTTTCGGACAAATCACACTTCAGTCTAGCATTTAGCCTCCCATCTGTCATCAGCCGCCCAAAAAGCATCAACTGTAACAAGCAAGCATTATGCCTACAATTAGTTTCCATTAAAAGAACTCTAGGCATGCATGATAAAACTATTCCACCTATATACCTGTGGGTCTATAAAGTTTGCACCAAATTCATAATTAGCAGTTGGTATTTTAATTGTTTCAGTGGACTGAGAAGGAACTTCTGTGGGTCCCATAAACACACTGCCAAAAAAAGAAGAAAGGAAAAATTCTAAATCAAATATGTTGTAGCAGTTTTCTTTCCATTTGAGATGATATAGTTAACCTTAAGTTCAACATGTTCCAGCGGAGAATAATAAAGGTACCTGTGGCTGAGAGAAAATCTCTGGTTTAGTACTTTCGAAAAATCAAAGCGCATTCCTTCAAAAAGTTCCGGCTTCAATGACACTGCCAAAGGAACAAATAGAAAATGAAATCAGTACATTGGAACTCTAGGCTCAGGTATCAAGTAAAACAAATTCACATCAACAACAATAATAAGTAAACTTGCTCACTGCATCATGCCAATTAGTTTTTGTACATATAAACACATATCATGAACTTTTGAACTAATATCAGTAAACACATACGTAAAGTTTAACTTCATTGAAGAGAAAATAATTCATCCCATTTACAGCCAAATACAGAACTCCAACTCTGAAACTGAGAAATATCAAAAGCACTACTACAATTTTACACTTTCAATGAAGAAAATTATATGGATAGGAAGCAATAAGACTGAGTCTAGCTTAACAAAACTATACTATGGATATGCAACTTGGGAGGAGGAATAGCACATACGAAGTACTAGTATAAGGTAATAATCGAGTTTAGTAATGTGTTGCACGAAAACTTGAAAATCATGATGAACGGGGAAGCCGGAAACTTAAACTTTTGCTCAAAAAAAGCTTGGTGGAGAGTTTCAGTAGAGTTTCTAAAACGGAAACGTAATCTTTCTCGAGCATAGGGGCCTAAACTAAAGTGCTACTTCCGTCGAGTGCAATTTCATAACAGGGTGAGGAGGCACTCATGATCTGTTTTCCATGATTCTTGTTATAATAAAAACGTTACATAATTGAGATGAAATGATAAGATTATAAGTTTATAACTAAAAAAGAGGAAATTTGAAAGAAAAAGACAGTACATTCTTGGCTTATACACTTTGCTATGTAAGCTACCTGCAATCCAGGTAGATTACAGAACAACAGAAGTTCAAAAGCCAGAAAAACATAAAAATGCGATTGTAAAGTTGAAGAGTTATGAAACACTGACTGTAAGATTCGCGTTGGATTTCTTCATAGGGAATAGGGCAAGGAAGATTCATGTAGTCCGGCTTCTCCGGTTGAGTTTCCGCCGGTTTTGGATCGGTGGGTGGAACAGTGCCGGCAAGAGGTGGGACTGGGGTAGCCATTTCTGGAGCGTGCCGGCTCTGGTTTATGATCCTACCCAGTATGCAGGTTGAAGTTCGCCTGTGAAGAGAATATGAAATTGCCGATTTACTTCCTCTACAAATGCGGCTTCTCACGCCAAGAAGAAATGGAGACTTCTGAAGCTCAGCGAGTGAGTGACGAGAAAAACCCCGCAGTCCAAACAAGCTCAAAACCCCTAAAGCCTGTTCTGTTATAACCCGGCCCTTGAAACTACAATTGGGCCGCATGATCTCACAAGAGGAATTAATGTTGCATTTTGTAAAGTTTAATGCATGGAAAAATTTTAGTGTACATGAGTTGTACATAAATTGTACACAAAAACCCCCTAATTGCTTGTGTTCACAGGCAATTCTTAGTGTACATCAGTTGTACCGAGGCCTCAGTACCAAAGGCTTTTCCCGAGGGATGGATTGGGGAAGCGAAAGTTCCAGGCATGTCGTTGAAGAGAAGCGGAGTGATTTCAAGAGTTTTGGCACCTTCGGGCTTGGGACCGAAGGGTGTTCCTTGCAGGGGTGGACTGTTCTGTATCTGGGCCGTTGCATATGGGTGCCTGTGTCTGCTGGGCCTGTTCGTTGTAGCAGGAGTATGTGAATCGATAGGTCTGAGACCATATACTCCACAAATGCCTCTAAACCTATTAAGGTAAGGTGCTATTATATCGTTGCCACTAAATTCATCATTTATCATCAAATAAGATTATCTATAAAAGGTTTTCACAACATTGAAAAAGTTATGTCTCCATATTAATAACAACAATACATTTTGAGTCTAACAATCATTAGACACTATTTTCCCAATGTTTTAGACGATTATGCTTTGCCACTATAAATCTATTAGGCGATAGAGTGTTTGGGTCTGGCACTACGACCCACATATTCACAAAATATTAAGACCGACTCACCAACCAATAGAATACGCCCCTCAATAGGACCCTTGGCCAGCCCAGGGCATCACTACTCAAAGCAATCCAGATCACTCGCACAAGAATCTGACATAAAATCAAAAGGCTCGCCCTCTTCCATCATCTTCTCGATCGTGCACCCTCGACCTCGAAAGATACATCGCCACTAGCGAGATAAAGGCATTAAAAAGCCCATCATTGAAATGTGGATGAGGACAACATGCCCTCGTGTTTAGTTATATCTCAAGAAATAGAAAGAAAATATTATGTGATTAAGTATTTATTGTTTTGTTTTTGCATCTCTTAAGGTCTCGTAGTATTCAAATAATAGAAAAACCTTAGAAAGTGAAAACAAATGATAACATTTGTACATTCACCAAACTTGAACCTGCCATTCATACCACTTCTCCCTAAAGTACTTTAATTTCCTTTTGGATTCTATGATGTAAAGCCATTAGTTTGCTATCATCCCCAACTCTCGTTCACGGTTGGAATGCTTTTCTCACAATTTATAAATGTTGATTGGCAGATACAAAAGTTGTTTCTCAAGCATGAGAAAGTTAAATTTTACTATGCACAATTGTATTAGTTTAATTTCCCCCAGATACAATACATGACATCCATTTATGTTGAATATTAGGTGGCAAGTCACTACTTTCTATTGCATTTTCCCTCTTCTTAAGAGCACGTTCTAATATTACATAGTCTTCCTTACACCCTTCATCGTATATGAAGTATTGTTTAAACTTACACCTTTTAGTGTTCTTCTAAAAAAGATAGAGCTCATTAGGTAACGAAATATATAGTGGTACATACTCATCGATTATTGTTTGTATTCTTATCCCCAATGAGTGTATAATTATTTAAATATATATCCCCACTATGGCTATACTTTTATAGGGGAATACTTTAATGGACTTATTCATTATATATTTCATTAGATGTTTGACCCCCAACCTTTTACTGCAGTTCAATGCAAAACACTAAGAAACTTTAAAAATTTGCAATTTATAGATTATAATATCCGAACTTCATAATGCAAAGACATCTACAAGTAGACAATATATAATGTCAAAAATATCAAATAACAATGTACAATTTGAAAAATAAAATCACATTGGGCAATAATTCAATCGTGCAACATGTGTTTAAAACCCATTTCCCTTTTTTTATTCTTTCATTGTAAGGGCATCCAAAATCATCATCCAAACTTCTTTGCTTTCCAGATTTAAAATCATCTACATTATTTTAAATTTTTTCTGCACTTTTACTAGTGTGTTGAAAAACACCAATGTGTTGAAAGTAATATGTTAAACCCAAGCAAAGCACACAAATTGTTTTTAATAATGAAAACATTTCATTTGTTTTATTTTTAGTTTTTTCCTTCAAAAGGAATTTGATTATAATTAGGGTTGGTTGGACTCACAATGGTGATAAAGGTTCTTACAAGGAGAAAAATTGGTGTAGTTGGTGACAAAACTATGCAACCTTATGAACCACTGAAAGAGAGGTGCTATATATTAAATGTAGAGATTTTTTTTATTAAGTGGTTTCACGCTTGATTAATTGAACTTTGAAAGAGAAGTGATACACACACAGACATGCATGTATATATAACTACTAAATCCAAAAGTTCTCCAACGAGCCATTACAAACTATTATTAGGAAGAAGTTATTTAAATAAAATGTATAACTACACAAGAATTTGAGACTTACTGATTTAGTAGTGCTATCTATTTTTAGGATTTCAATTTGCATGTTCACAGATGATGACCTTTATTTACCCCGGGAGGAAGGAAAAATAAGAAGAACTACAAGCGGAGCAACAAAAAATAAGGGTCATTAATGGTTTATTAAAATTTTTTGTTGACAAGACAAAATATAAGTTCTTCATCATTTAAGGAATACAAAACAATGTGGATATTGATTTGTTATATTTTTGTGTTTATTCAAAGTAAAGAAAGGAGAGCTGGGCAAATGTATAATTTCTGTGATGTACCATAGTAAGGTGGCAATGTCGTTATCAAATTGTGATCATGTTGTAGATCTTGGGAAATCTATTCTATTACTTCTTGTGATACAACATTTTCCATGACATTTGTTGGCGTTTCGTCTCTATTTTCGTTGCAGATAAGCATACGAATTGAATTTGTTTCATTTGTCCATGATTGAAGACAAGTTGTTTTAGATAAATGTCAACAAAGTCTAAAGTTTGCCCTTGTGTCGTATTGATTGTCATGGCAAAACAGATTCTAATAAGGAACTGTGTTCTTTTTAAAAGGTATTGCACAGTTATCAGCTATTGATGGTTCAAGGGGTATGCATGGTATAAAGTATAAACACATATTTGCCTTCTTTTTCTCTACAACTCATATGTAAACACTTAATTATTAGGTAACCGTCGAATGACTCACATATCAATCTTTTACCATTGCACAACCCATCACATGAATTAAGCTTCCTAAAAAAGATTATTGGCCAATTCCATTTCAGCACCAGAATGTGAAGAGGACCGTGTGGAGAAAAAGTATGCAATTAGTCCTCTGGACCACCACTAACAAACACTTGTACAAAAAAATCTCAGTCCCACTTGACACTTTCCATGATTACGTCAGTTGTTGCGTTTTCAACTTGTTAACAAATAGCAAATCTTCTTTACTTATTTGTAAATTATTTTTTGGAACAACCTCTCTTGTGTCATTTTGATGATGTGACACACAAAGATAATCAATATTGATTAAATCATAATCATCTATTTTGCCCCATTTTTTCTAGGATTCTGCCAATGAGGTTAAGGACTACCGAATGTTCTTCTTGTTTAATGTGCGCTTTGATTCTTAAAAGATCTTCGGACATGTGTGCTTTATATTTGTCCCACAATTGGTGAGGGTTAGAGATGTCACAAAAAATTAAGAAAGTTGAAATAAGTTTCTCCAACTCCCGAGCATATAATATAATATTACAGCATCTAAATGTCTTTCCAAGGTGTTATCGATCAACTGATAGAAGACCCAACTTCTTTGATGTTTCACGGAAGGTGGACCTTGGGTAACCATTGACTACTTTAAGTTGTTGAAATGAAAGAGACAATTTAACTCCTTTAGTTGGATTGACCGTGGCAAGACATTGATTGTTTAGCCCACAACCATGGTGTGGTTGCGGTGGAATTCCCGTTGTCATGTATACTTTGCTCCAAAATTAATATATCTATTATTCACCCAAAAAAATGAATATTTGCATAGTTTAAGCTAATATGAAATGTTTACATGTGTGGACCATTTTCCAGCTATGTGTAAGCACAAAAATACACACCTTTGTATCTACTCACTATAATTTTTTCCAAACACAATTGGATAAGTTCCTTGATGAAGTTCATTGTTGATCTTAACAGTTTGATCAGATTCAGCGTTTTCCGGTACTGTGAGAACAACATGTTGCTTCCTACATCATATAAGAAACATAGCATCTATTGAAAATATCCAAGAATGTTGATAACAACTTACTCTTCATAGATGATTAAGAAATCATTAGCTTTTTTGTCCTTTACTTGTGACAATAAATTCACTAGGTAACTTTGAAATGTCAATGCCAACAAAATCTGTACAAAGTACATAAACATTCAATGCGAGTGTAGAATAACAATATCATGATACCAATAAATTCAAAAGCAATAACTATACAAAATTCAAGATTTGTCATGTGAAACATGCAATAAATATTCACAATAAGAATAAAGAAAAAAATAATTACGCACTGATCTTCTAAAATTATGGGTCTATATAGCTTTCAAGGGCTATTTTGGACTCCCTTATGTTGTATTTTTCAACAACACAATCCTTGCAACTCCATGAACCGATATCTAGCTTCACTTGAGGGTTTAGAAGTAGACTAGAGCCATTCTGAGAATAAAGATCGAAATAGAAAAACAAAGCAAATGAATGGAGCTAGGCTAGTTTGGGAACAAAAGGGGAATAAAGTCTCTCCAATATGATTAGTAAGGATATTTATTGGATTAAAGTGTAAATGGACCAAGAACATAACTAAAAGAAGAGGTGAAACTCTATCATTCTAGTCGAGTTTTGAAATAAACTAATGAATGTTGATGCTATCATGCCTTCGGAAAGCGTAACTAATTTCAAGCCGCTTTGTCGCCTCATTAAGAAGACATGTTTACATTTTAAATTTGATTGAGTTTCAAATAGACAATATCACTATAACTGAGCATCATGCATCGAAAAATCACACATGTAACAAAAGATGAGTGTCACAAAAAACATATTCGTAATCTACTCATCAAATACACTCTTGGTCATACATTTATGTTGTGGCACATTTTGTCTGCAATATGCTTCTTGAGAGGAACAACATATGGATCATCAAAGAACTGTGCACAAGCTCGGCTATGGTAAGTTTTTTCAATAATTATTTCACTATTTATGAATCTTAAATCTTAACTACCAATAATAATAATGTTATAAACGAGAGTTTCAGATGATTTCAAAGAGAATTTATAATTAGTCTTTGGACCTAACAAATTCACATTCTATAATAAATAATGAATTAAGAAGATGTCATGTTCGTCTTATTCTTATTACTTATTGCTTATTCGTATTCTATTAAGATCATATCAAAGATAAAATTTATATATGCAACATTATTCATTGTTTACATTAAAATCAATATATATAATATGTGTATGTGATGTGTGTGTATAGATAAGAGTTCAAATAAAAAGACCTCTTCTCGTGCAACGTGCGAAGATATGTTGGCTCTATAAAAAACAAGTAGTTAATGCAATTCTATTTTTTAAAACCCACAAACTCATTTTGTTACTCAACTAAATCATTAGTCAAATGACTTACAATACACTCAGGAGGAGAATTAAAAAATTCCCGACAATCTGACAAAGAAACGACAACTCTTGCTAATGCACAAGCCACACGATTCGCAGATCGCGAAACAAGTTTGACCGAAAAATTGCTTCTAAAGATGCCATTTGTCTAATATCACCATCACGAAAATTAAAATAAGAGGCACCCAGTTCTACAAGAACTCCGAAGCGAACCAATTGTGCATCTATTTCAATTTCCACCCGTCTCCGACCCTGTTGTCGTGCCCATGTAATTGCCTCCCGAACAGTCATCGCCTCAACCACTTTTAGTTCCCAAGTTACTGCATGTACCTCCCGTCTTCCTGCTAAAAAGATCCTGTTAACCTCTTTACAAACCATAGCCAGCCCGCACCAGCCCCTCTGTAAATCGATAGAAGCATCAACATTGATCTTTACACATCCAGCTGGTGGTTGCTACCATTTTTCTCTTGAAATCAGTCTTCTGTGGCCTCCTTTCTTACCACCTAGAAGCTGGACATCCTGCCATCCTTTTAACATAGCAGTCCCACAATTCATGACAGCCCGATAGTTCATTTAATTGTGACGCAACACCGTTTCATTTCTAACTTTTCATGAAGTCTACAATATGACAATAAAGCGGTTGCACCAGTCTTCTATCTGCGCATCAAAGATAGTTTCACCCATTGAGAATATGGGATTTCCTGACCTACAAACAACAACCCCATATGTTGCCACACGAGTCGAGATAATGTACAATGTCTGAAAAGGCGAATCCTTGTCTCCTCCTGCTCGCATACTTTGCATAAGGGATCATTATTAATGGGTAGAAAACCATTCATGAATTGGTAGAAGAATATTTCTTATTTTAGGTGGTAAATGAAAATTCCACACATTCGTTCACCCAACCCACGTACTCTTGCGGGCTAGTCTCCCCCACAAGCAAACGGTAACAACTTCGTACTGAAAACCGCCCTCTTGGTTCGCACACCCAACCTACTCCATATCAAACTAAAAATGTCACAAATGTTAAAATTTTGTCTATGTCACTTAATTTTATTCTATTTATTTTTTTTGAAGTGTCACATTCTACTTTCCTTCAAAGAGTGCTTTGTCCTGAAGCTCTGTGAGAAATGTGATGGGAATGAAATGTGTCATTTGTGATTCATATGTGCGGCCTTGCACGCTAGTCGGTGTTTGTGATGAATGCAACTATGGCTCTTTCCAAAGGTCGTTGGGTCATCTGTAGAGGGGATGGCATTTCTGATGCTTATTATTGCAAAGTATGTACTCAGCAAGAGAAGGACCATGACGGCTGCCCCAAAATAGTTAACCCTGGAAGTGCCAAAACTGATCTTTTCTATGAGCGTAAAAAATATAGGTTCAAGAAAAGATGATTTGTTTGTTCTTTCCCATTGCCTAAACAGAGGGCTGGTATGAATGCTGCAATTTAATCAAAGACTTTGTCAAAAAATATATGATAAATTATGAAGTAGTACACGCTCAGACTCGTTAGCTTTGAAAAAAAGTAACTCTCGTGGATCGGCGGAAAAAAGACGAGTTACCTTTGGTGCACTTCTAGCTACTGTCACTCCAGTGATATTACACCGAATTTCCTCCTATATAAGTAATGAACTTAAACCTTCAATAAGCAGTATAAAAAATACGGTGATAGACGGTCTCCCTGTCTAATCCCACACTTCGGTCGAATGGGCCTATCACTTTTACATCAAACAAGATAAAATATATATATTCAACTGTTGAAATACATTGTAAAATCAAGTTTACCCACCTTTCTATGAAACCCGTCTCAAGTATAATGTCTCAATGTAACCCCAGTCAACTCGATCATATGTTTTGCACATATCAAGTTTTAAAGCAACATAACCTTCCTTACCTTGATTCTTTGTTTTCAGGTAGTGTTGTGTTTCAAAAGCTATCAAAACATTATCTACGCCCTAAGATAAATGCACTTTGATTTTCTGAAATAAGGCTAGAAACAATACATTTTAACTTGTTAGACAATATCTTTGAAACACAATTATAGTTTTGTAGACTATATAAATAATATTCTAGCGTAAAGGTGTTAATTATTATAATATTATATATAGTTTAATTTACATTAGGATAAATGATTTATTTACATTTTATATAGTTAATTTTAACTTGATGGTTTACTAACATTTTTTATCTAGCTACTGTACTGACATTTTTCTAAGCAAGGATAAGTTATACTCCGTATTTATTTATATATTTATTTATTTATTTATTTATTTATTTATTTATTTATTTATTTATTTATTTATTTATTTATTTATTTATTTATGTATTTATTTATTTATTTATTTATTTATTTATTTATTTATTTATTTATTTATTTATTTATTTATTTATTTATTTATTTATTTATTTATTTATTTATTTATTTATTTATTTATTTATTTATTTATTTATTATATATAGGATAAACAATGTCTAGGAACAACACTACAGACAATAACCCTAACACTTGTTCAGTTGCCGTTTTGAATCTGGCTATTTGCTAGCCTTCTTTCTGTTCTTACTTCGTGATAGCCCAACTCTTTTTACTTTTTTTTAGAAATTTAAAACATTTAATTTGCTATCTATTCTCTTTCATATAAGCCTAAAATAAAAAATAGGGATAAGGGTCAGATAGGGCCTCGAACTCGAAAAAAAATGTCAAATAAGGTCATATTTCGGATGCTCTGTCTGGCCGACGCCATTTGGGGCGGTTCCCGATGGAATTTTTTGATGAAATTTTTTGAGCATCTTCCTCATTAAGTCTAGTTTACCCATACCAAATTTCAGCTAAAAATTCAACCGGGAAGGTAGTCAAATAATTTTCCGAAATGTACGGCGTTGTTTAACTTCACAGTTATCTTCAAAAACTCATTTGACTACCTTCCCGGTTGAGTTTTTAGCTGAAATTTGGTATGGGTAAACTAGACTTAATGAGGAAGATGCTCAAAAAATTTCATCAAAAAATTCCATCGGGAACCGCCCCAAATGACGTCGGCCAGACAGAGCATCCGAAATATGACCTTATTTGACATTTTTTTTCGAGTTCGAGGCCCTATCTGACCCTTATCCCTAAAAAATACAAAAATGTTTTACTCTAGCATTAGGTTGAGCCGACCAAGATTTACAGGGTGCATCTTTAGTTTTTAGTTGGGGGAAATGCATTGACCTATGAAGCACGGATACTTCCCTAGGGTAGCGTATTGGCGTATCGGATACGTTCCCGTATCCGATACTCTATGATACCCGTACCGTACGTTCCCGGGCCGTATCTGTAATTTTTAAAAGTTTCCATCTTTTTTTTTGTAATTTTTTGAAAGTTTCCGATACTCGTATCCTGACGGATACCCGTATCAACTTTAAAAAAAACCCCAAAATTTACTTAATAAAATTCTAAAGAAATGAAAATCTAAAATTACATTTTACTTGGTAATCAAATAATGGGTCTGTATGGTATATCCGAATTAAGTCATCAACTCATACTCCGTATCTAATTTACTGAGCAAGTCCAAACGCCTATCTCTAAACCCTAATTCAGCAAGCAAGTCCTAGCAACACACCTAATCTTGTAAGCAAGTCCTAGCAAGTTCGATAGCGCAACGAGCAGAGCGACCAAGCATCGCACATTCGCACCTAGCAATCTTTTATTAATTCATTTAGAAGAAACAAACTGCTTCCAAAGCAATCTTTTATTAATGCCAATTCATGATTTGGTATTTGTTCATAACAATCTTCGTCTTTTATCTCGAGCTTCTAAGCAATATATGAATGACAAAAGTAAAATGTGGGATGTTGGTGGAGATGATTTTGGGAGCATGGAGGATATAAGAGTACTTGAGTTTGCTAACCTCTCCATAGATGAACCAGAATTGGAGACCATTTTTTTGGAAGATGATATTATCCTTGGAAATTAATACTTCCAGTGAAAATATGTATTAGAAGTTAGAGCTTTTAAAATATTATTTTCTATCTTCATTATTCTAGAACTTTGGTACTTGCACTTTTATTTTCAAAATTGTAGTTGTTTGACTTATTTGTCATTTTAAATTAATGACTTATCAACTACATTTATATTTCGAGATGCACTAGTGTAAATGAGAAATATTATGAATTTATTACTAAGTATCTTGAAAAAGGAAAATGAATGGGTATATATGTAAATATATAGGATATATATATATATATATCAAAAAAAATTGTTTTTTTGTATATTTCATAGAATATTATATGTATATATTTTCAAAAAAAATCTATTTTTAATATTTCTAAATACACCTCTATAACTTTTAATATTTGTAAATACACCCCCATAACTTTTAATATTTATAAATATGGCCCCGTATCCGTATCCTACTTTTTTTGGTTTTGCCGTATCCCCGTACGTACCCGTTTCCGCGTTTCCACGTACCGGTATCGGTGCTACATAGGCATTGACGGGTTATTCTTTCTAATGGACTAAAGGGTATTAATGACATTTTATTGGGGATAGCTACCCCCTTCTCTACATACCCCTCGTCAGGTAGAGAAGAGAATATTAATAATGAACTTCAAGTTTTTAAGAGCAACGCACATACTTCCGTGCATACACCAACTTAACACAAATCAAGAATATAATGTTGTTAGATATACTAGTTTAAGTGAGAAGTTGATCTAATATAACAAATCACAAGATATTTTTATATCTAAAATCTAAAAGTTTATTGGGCTAATGGGCTACTACTTGATCTCATTATTTGTTGTTTATTTGGGGGGGGGGGGGGGGGGTGCTCTTTAATTTAATAAAATTATAGCTACAGTTAATAAAGTAATTGGGGATAAGACTGGGCTAGATCGCAACCCTTGTTATCAGATTAGGTTTGAACAATAATAAAATATATATAAAACGAGTTTTATCAAACTAGATTGGATGTGATATTTTTTTATTCCAAATGAAAAAGTCATCATTGATCATACCCAATATTTAGATACCATAAAAAACTCAGCTCATTTCTTAGTTTACAATCTGCACCGACCTTAGGGTGGCAGTTGGAATTAGGGAAAGTTCCCGAAATGGGACTAAAAAAGTTCGAAAATTCCAAAATAGGACTGTCATGTTTTTATTTCCAAAATAGGACTAATTACTGCCAAATTTGGAAAATACTGCCATGTTTGAAGTCTGGTACTGCCAAAACATGTCAGTAATTAGTCCTATTTTGGGAATAAAAACATGGAAGTCCTATTTTGGGATTTTCAAACTTTTTTAGTCCCACTTTAGGTAATATCTCTTGGTGGGAATTATTATGAGGAAATGAAATGAATGTGTCCCCATGAAAATGGATTGAAATGGTCCTTAGTTAATTGTCCGTTTGAGACTAACTTCTTTATTGATTTCGGCAGCTAACATCAACAGACCAACATGTGCCAATATTGGAGTGGTTATTTTCACCATATAAGACGAATTGCTACCCCCTCAATATAATAATAATAATAATAATAATAATAATAATAATAATAATAATAATAATAATAATAATAATAATAATAATAATAATAAAAAATTGGTATGTGCTTTGCGAGAAAAACGTAGCACGTGGTGAATGTTTGGGATTGTTTAGCCCGTGACTCGGAGATGGTCGTGTTTGGTTGATAAATTGTGATAACTGATCACTAGTATTCTACCCGTGCGATGCACGGGAAATAATCATATGGAACAATATATGGCACAACATAAAAATTAAATATTTAAAACGCTAAATTAATACTCTCTCTGTTTCAGTTTGGTTGACATAGTTTGATTTGTCAACATTTAAGGAAAACATTTACTAAGGGGTAAATTTTACTGTTTGGGCACTATTTGGACACTATTTGAACACTGTTTGGACACTGTTTGGCACTGTTTGAACACTGTTTGGCACTGTTTGACACTGTTTTGTTTACCAAATGGGAAGTGTGGCATTCATTTTGAAACGTCCAAAAAAGGAAAGTGTGTCAACCAAACTGAAACGGAGGGAGTATATAAATTAACTTTAGATGTATATATTATAGCGACCTCCTGTAATATTACCAATATAAATATATAAATGAAAACAACATTTCTTTAAAATTTTAGAATAATAACAATTTCAAAACAAAATGTTTTACAAATTTCGGAATACTTCCTTAAATACAACATTAGTTGTTACATTAGTACTTTTCCCTTCTGCATCACATATAGCTATTTTCAAACCTGCGGGATTAGTGACACGTGAAAGCGCAACATATAACTGACCATGACTAAAAACCGGTTTTTTCAAAATCAATCCAACATTGGACAATGATTGTCCTTGACCCTCAATATAATAATAATAATAATAATAATAATAATAATAATAATAATAATAATAATAATAATAATAATAATAAATTGGTATGTGCTTTGCGAGAAAAAAGTAGCACGTGGTGAATGTTTGGGATTGTTTAGCCCGTGACTCGGAGATGGTCGTGTTTGGTTGATAAATTGTGATAACTGATCATATTGGACCAATCACCAATGTGATTGTATATCTCTTTTTGGAATTTTGGTCTTTTTGGTAATGGTTGCAATAGTTGAAATTTCTGATTTGGATGAAATGACCGAAAGTATTAAAGTGAAAGTGTTTGATAATAAACAAAATTTTAGCTGAATTGGTTGATTGAATGTGGACTCTATCTAATATGCAGTACCAAGTGCTCCCAAATCCGTAGTGTTTGCAAGAGATTTAAAAAACGTTTTTCAAATGACAACTTCTACTTAAATTAATCATTTAAAAGCTAAAAGCTGGAAGCAGGTTGAGACGTGCTTTAAACTACTTTTTCACTTTTTCTATTACACAAAAATCACTTATTCTAGCAGACATTACTCAATTTTTTCTCAAACACTACTAACTTTTACTATTAAGTATCTTCTCTAAAATCACTTCAAAAAATCATTTTTTTTAAAGTCGAAGCAATCACAAACACTCCCTTAGCCGTGGATTTCAGAGGTGAGTTTTTAATTTAAAACACGGATAAAAATGTCTTTTAATAGCTTAATATACTTCCTCCGTTCTTAAATAAATACAACAGTCAACATTTCACATTTGTCGAGCCACAACTTTGACCATTAATATATATAATTTTCTAATAGTAAAAAAATTAAAAAAATAGATTATGAAAATTTACAATGAGACAAATTTAACAATATTTTTTTCAAAAAATATAATTATACATTAATAAATAAAATGTAGTCAAAGTAGAGCGTGTGAATAGTGTAAAATTCAACATGTTGTATTTATTTAAGAACGGAGGTAGTATAGTAGAATAATAAATTTCAGTTGAAAAGTAGCTATATACTTACTTCTTTTTGAGTTGATAATAAAAAACCAAATCAACCACTGAATGGGTGTTAGGTTAATTTTATAGATTTTTTTAGTCCTCCAAACTCGCACTTAATATGATTACTTTGGCTCTATATATTTGGACTATTTGATTTTATCCGAAAAATTAAATCATTAGTAAGGATGTTTTTACTTGGACTGTAATTTGCTGGTCTGGTCTGGTCTGATCTGGTCCGGTCTGATTTTTTTGTATTTTATAACTATCCAAGTCTGGTCTGATCTGGTCTGGTCTAATCTGGTCTGGTCTGGGATGAAGTACAGTCCAAATAAAAACATCCTAAGACTTCATTTTATTTTAATATACGGAGTGTAGAAAAGAATTTATACGTAGTACGTATATATTTTGTATTATTGTATCCATTCGATCTTTTAAAAAAAATGTAGCATCACCATTCCATAATACCTCCGTTCTTAAATAAATGCAATGGTCAACATTTCACACTTGCCGAGACACAACTTTGACCATTAATATAAATGATTTTGTATTAGTAAAAAATTAAAAAAATTAGATTATGAAAATTTGCAATAAGACAAGTTTAACAATATTTTTTCATAAAATAATATTATTACATTAATAAATAAAACATAGTAAAGTAGAACATGTGAATAGTGTAAAAGTCAAAGTGTTGCATTTATTTAAGAACGGATGTAACATATTTTGTACGTAGTATTATTTTATTCATTCCATCTTAAAATAACCGTCACAATTTTTTGAGTCATTTCGAATTAATTGTCACATTTTTTGAAAAGTATTGATCTAAAATGTAGCTACAGTATAACTTATTTAACTACTAGTGTGGAGTACTATATACATACACTGATACACATATTGTCCTTAAGTACATAAATTGATTGTGACAAAATTTGTACATAAATTGTACACTGTCTGTATACACGAATATTTTGGCAGACAATTATGCACTTTTAAAACGAATTGCTCGTGTACACATGCAATTATGAGAATTGTGTACAATTTGTGTACTAATTTTGTACACAAATATAATTTTCCATTTTGAAATGGAGAGAATAATTATAATTACGGACACACTTAAAAATGCTAACAATTATAACATTAACATTGTCACTTTAATGTCGAATAAATGACATAATATCAAAATATTACAATATAATTTCATGATATTAGTAAATTATTACTTTAATAAATATTATCTCCGTCTCACTTAAAAGTTTTCGTCTACTATTCTCCAATCAACGTAAATTGTTTTTAATCTCTTACGTAGCAATTTATATATTCAACTTTTATTAAATTTGATTCTTCTTTTTGTGAATTTATAAAAATTTTAATGTAGTTTCTCAAAAAAATTAAATTTATTTATATAAAAAAACTTATTAATGACATGAATCAACAAATCAATTTATTTTATTTTAGTCAAACATTATAAATCGCATGAGAAGTATTAAGTGGGACACATGGAATAACAAATATGAGTACTCTCATTCTATAAATTCGCATGATTTAAAATCTTATTCGAAAAATTTCTCATAAATAAATGACACAAAAGCTTCATCAACCAAGCGTACCCAAGTCAAAATCAAAATCATGAACTAAAAACTTTACTAATTGTTAAGATCAGTCATAATGTTTTTATGCCCGGCCATCCACGTGAATGGTTTTTGGAATTCATTAGACGGTCCCATAAATCTCTAATAACAACAATAAATTGGACAAATAAGATTGTCCGAAGAAGAAGAATGAGATCTAATATACCTTTGAGAGTAAATAATTGCTCCAATAATCAATCCGTTCACATTGTCTCATACTCCGTATTTCTTTTTCGACTTATTTGATAAAATTTGTGTGATTCTGAATCATTCAATATTATTCTTATTTTATCAATTCAATATTAATCACACAAACTTATTTTTCTTAAGAAAACAATACCTCCTAATGTCTCAATGTTAATGTGATGAGGGTAATATTAAGTACTATGTAGTACATTGTATGTTACGGCTGGTAATAGTAAGACAGTTTAACTTAATAGCTTTAATTGATACAATAATTTAATTGTGTTTTTTGGACAATTCTTTCTAACCTATTATAGTATTTGCTCTATGTTAAGGCCAACATCCTTGAACTGGGATGTGATTTGAACATGTGACCTCCTCTTTAGGAGTCACAGTGATGTCATCCGATCACAATGTACTTGACATCTTAATTGTGTGTTAAGTTATATTTATATACAACTTAGTAAACAACACAATTTATTCATTCAATAAAAAGTTAATATAACCACTAAGCTACTATGTAGTACACGGTATAAGACTATAAGTTAATTTTTCTCATTAACATGCATTTAAGACGTTTTTCAATTATTTTTTAACCCACGATGAACTACTCCGACCCCTTCATTTTTAAAAAAATTACACGTATTCTCTTTGGAATGTATCTCAATAAAGTCATATTTTCCTATATTGTAAGAAGTCATTATCAATTAACTCTATTGATCTTAAGTAATAATGTTGGTACAATGTTAAATAATGTTAAGTAGTGACAAGAATGCTTTACAATTATTTATATTCTCGCATAAAAGACATTTCAAGAAATAAATGTACGTAGAGATGAATGTACGCAGTATACTTTTGTTAGTAACTAAATGGCATAAAACATTAACAAAACAATTAAAAATAACATTAAATTAATTATTTTATTTAACTCAAACAATTTATTCAACACAAAGGGTAACAATTTTATATAAAAATTAGAACTTAAATCAAATTGTGAACTTAATTTGTGGAGGAAAAGGTGGTTTTAAATAATAAAGTTGAAATAAATATTAAGTGTTTTTTTAAAATAAAAGTTGAAATAAATTAAAAAACATGGTCATTAAAAGAGTGTAACAAAGAATTAGATATCAGATATGATGTAAAAGGAAAAAGGCAAATAAGCTCTTAAACTTATTAGATATTAGACTGGAATATACACCTTCAACTTATTAAAAATTAAGTAACCAAATCCTTCAACTTACAACACTGCTTATTTTATTAGATTGAAATTAGATATTAGACTGGAATATACACCTTCAACTTATTAAAAATTAAGTAACCAAATCCTTTTTTATCTGCTGCTACAGGTGGGGAGATCACTTTGGACATGTTTACATCACGGGTTAGTAAACGGTGCTTATTAAGACCCGCGTTAAAAAGTGACACATAAAATAAGCAGTGTTGTAAGCTCATATTTACTCAAAAGATTTAAAACACCGTTACTTAAAAAGAAGGATTCAATTGCTTAATGTTCAATGAGGTGAGATATGTATTTGTGAATCAGAGTTGAAGGGCCTTACAGAATCGCTAATACTCCGTATTTTCTTGCAAAATACCAAACATGATGGACTTAAACATGATGGACTTATTAAGAGCATTGGACTATGTGAGATACCCTAATAACATCATAACTGTATTGTACATGTGTATAAAATGTCTCCATATACAACGTTTATCGTCAATCTAGTCAGTTTTCTAATTTACTAGTCATTTTGAACGACTTCATTTAGTTTCGAGGCTAAAATTCAATTTTTCTTAAATGAGAAATAAATTAGAGCTAGTATCAAAAATGAAACTCATACTATCCTCCGTTTCTTTTTAATCGCAACATGTTGAAGTTTACACTATTCACAAGCTCTACTTTGACTAAATTTTACGCTATTATTCTATGAAAATTAATTTTTCAAAAAGATATTTTTCAATTCATCTCATTACAAAGTTTCAAAATCCGATTTTTAATTTTTTTTACTAATAGAGATTAAGATATAATAATGGTCAAAGACGTGCGTTGGCAAATGTGAAATGTTGATCGTTGCAACTAAAAAAGAACGGAAGAAGCATCTGACAAGAAATGTCATTTGTCCAAATCGAAAAAAAAAATCACAGCACTGTGCCCGCCGCAATCATTGCATTTTCAAAGCTATTGAAAGAATTGTTGTGATTTCTATGCTTTTGAAAGAATCACCCAATTTACTTTTGAAGCTATTGATTGCTTTAATTACAACTAAAGGAATGTTTGTGTTTGTTTAAAAAAAGCGCTTTTCAGCTTTTGACTTAAAAAAAGTTGAAAAGAGTGTTTCCAAATGACAGCTTCTGCTTAAATTAATCACTTAAAAGCTAAAAGCTGGAAGCAGGTAGAAGGGTGCTTTAAACTGCTTCTCACTTTTTCTATTACACAAAAAGTACTTATTTTACCAAACACTACCAACATTTACTTTTCCAGAATCACTTTTTTCTCAAACACTACCAACTTTTACTATTAATCACTTTTCCCAAAATCACTTTAAAAAATCATTTTTTTAAAGTTGAAGCAATTGCAAACATTCCCTAAGTCACTCCCAAAGTCCCACACTCCCACTATTTAACCCTGTCTTGCTCGTCCTTTTACTTTTGTCAAACTTTTATTTTGGTTGTCCAAACAATTTGTTACGGAGTATATTTCTTTTCATTAATTATTGTGTGATTCTTATTAAGTTTCTCTCTTTTCTCGAACAGAAGAACCCTAGCGGCCGTCTTCCCACTTTTTAGGACTTGAGATTTTCCGTCGCCTCTATCAATATGGGGTAGGATCGACAGATTATACTGATTTTAAGTGTTCTAACGCTTAGGATTGCAACCACGTCGAAGGAGACAGTGTTAGCGGATAAATGAGATGCGGCTGAGAGGTTGTCTCGAGGCGAGATCGTGAAGCCTTGGTCGGCCATTCCGACGGTGGTTATCATCGATATTCACCAATATTGTAATAGTTCGTCATCCCTTGGAACCACCTCCATATCAGGGGGAGCTTTGTGAAATGATTTTATTTCAATGTTATTTTCTTTTTAGTAGCACTTGTTTCTGTTTTAGTCCGAGTAGATTTGGTTTGAATGTTTGGATTTTTGGAGTTCTTTTGATAGGCAGGGTTTCAGTTCCGATCATTTTAGGCCTAAATTGGTTCGTTTCAGGTTTAATGAGTCATGTTGCTTTGAATGAGGTGGCTGACTCTAAGTCTACTCTTAGGATTCACAATTGGATCTATAAATTCTGTTTGAAGGTTGTGTTGTATGTGTTATCATTTTTAATATAGCGGCCTCTCTTTTATAAAAAAAAAGAAGTAACAAGATTAAGGGTCTGTTTGCAAAAGCTAAAAAAAATTAAAATTAGTTTTTAGTTTTAGCCTAAAAAACTAAAATTAGTGTATTCAAGTGACAACTTTTACTTAAAAAAGTGATTCTCGACTTTTGGTTGAAAACTGTTTTTTACTTTTTCTATTACACAAAAAACACATATTTAACCAAATACTATCAACTTTAACTTTTCAAAATCACTTTTTTCTTAAACACTATTTACTTTTACCGTTAATCATTTTTTCCAAAATCACTTCCAAAAATGCTTTTATAAAGCAAAATCATTTGCAAACACTCCCTAATAAATAAAGTAATAAACACACTCAAGTTGTAGCACTTCTGAAATATTTGTCTGTGATTCACCATAAGATTGTTTGTTAGCTCATTATTCTTTGATAAGCTTAAAATCTGCTTTTATAATTACACTCACCCATGGTTATTTTTTGGATTATTATCTCAAAATATCCTCAACTATCATCAAATTCACAAATTTATCTCATACTTCCACTTTTATTAGAAAAAGACTCATACTTCAACATTTCTCACAATTACACTTCATTGGATGGATTGGTAAAACTTAAGAAAAAAATCATATTTATATTTCATTTTTTTCACTTCTTTCTAGTTTTAAGTTTACAAATTTGTATTTCTTATATCTTACTGTATTGATAAAAATGTGCGTTTTAAAAAAAAAAACTAAACAGAAAAGCATGATTGTTGAAAAAGATGAAGTTTGAGCCTCTTTTTTTTATAAAAATTAAAGAATAAGATATATTTGTAAATTTGATGATATATAGTTTGGACAAAATAAGCTAATACGGAGTAATACTTATTTTTTTTGAACATTTTTGGAAGCTATTCCACTGTAGACCGATTTCACGATTTGAGTATGTAAATAGTTCGAAAAGATGAAATGACTCTAACTATATGATTAGAATCCCATTTTTTTCTTAAACTGCACTTCTGATTTCACGCTCAATGGTATTTCGATCAAACTATGCAAGAATGAAATTACTTTTTATGCTTAATTTGGTGAAGATGACTCTTTTAGCTATTTATATATAATTTTTATTTTATTTTATTAATAGAGTCTATATATTATAAATACGGACTATAGTTTTTTCATGGGGGAATTTGACTTTGCACCCCATGTTTTAGGTCATATTAGACTTTGCACCCCATATTCAAAATCATTAAGATTTGCACCCCATTAGCTAAAAAATTATGAAGGAGTGGGGTGCAAAGTCAAATGATTATATAGTGAAATAGGGTGAAAATATTAATGATTTTGAAAATGGGGTGCAAAGTCCAATATTAACCAAAACATGGGGTGCAAAGTCAAATTCTCCCTTTTTTCATAAATAAACATATTTAGTGCGCGTTTGGTGACCCTATTTCTTGGCTTATCGAGCTCATCAACCAACTTTTTCACTAAACATGTAACTTTTACTTCGTGCACTGTTATGTAATAATAAGAAAAAGTAAGGTTGAAGTTACTTTTCTAACTGTATTGGCTGAAGTTACTGTAGAGGATCATTTTAATATCTTTTATAATTTTTTCTTTACTTTATTTATAAAAAATATTTTAAATATAATTTTTTATAAATCAAGAGAATCAGTCAATCCAGTCACTTCAACCAAATCTTCATAAATTTATCATATTCAGTCAATTCAACAATTTTAATGTTACCAAACAGGATCTTAGTCAATCTCACCGTTTTTGCAATAAACTATGTAATTCAATAGATTCAAATTTACACAATTAATACTTTTTGGGGGTGCTTGGTAAATGACGTTTATGCCGAATAATGGCAGTTTGACCACTTTCAGCATTTTTAATAGGTGAAAAAAGCCGTTTGGTAAATAGTGGCTCGGCACTAGCGTTTTTGAACGAAAACACTGAAATGAAAACGCTGATAATAGGAGAGTTTTGGTTTGGCGTTTTGAAAATTGGTGTTTTCTAGTAATGGCCAAACAGCTAAATTACTAAACATCTTCTAACAACCCGCCAATTTATTCCGCTAGTCAACCAGCTATTGACAACCAGCTAACATAATCCGCTACCCGCTAACCGCTAACCGCAGAATGCCAAAACACGCCCTTTATGTTTTTTTACTATCACTATAGTGTCTTTACTATTACTAATCCTACTATTATATTAGTATTACTATCATTATTGTTATTATAACTATTATATTATAGTATCATTTTGTCAATACTACTTTTATATTTCAAGTACATATAACATGTGCAGTTTTTATAACTTTTAATGTTTATTTTTGTTAGAAAATGTAAAGGTATGTAATGTTCTTGCATGTATTAATATTGAAATATTTATAGTAATAATTAAAAAATATTCCCGTTCCGTTAAGGTTGTCCCATTTTTTTCTTTTCGGGAAATCCCACTAATATTTTCCCATATCAATTTGATAAGGTTTATGTGACTCTAAATTATTTTTACTTTATTCTTACTTTATCAATTCAATACCGACCACACAAATTAAACCCTCTTTTCTTAATAACCATGTCACTCTCTCATGTCTCAATGTTAGTGGGACGAAGGTAGTATCAATTTCATTCATGTCGGCCCACTTTAGTTTTTTCTCAACTAGACGAGACACGGTTTTTTCGATTTGATTTTCATTTTTTGGTTAAAAAAGTCAGTCCTAATTTTAATGTGTGTGTGTGTGTATATATATATGTATATATATATGTATATATATATATATATTGGTTCAAGTGAGAAATGCATCTAATGTGAGAAATGAGAATGAATCTCAGCCATTGGATTTACGAAGTTGCACTAAAATTGGCTTTATGTTGCAGTAATATTTAAATTTTGCACATGTTGCACTAAAACTATTTCATGTTGCACTAATATTTGACGGCGTTGCACCGAAATAGCTTCATGTTGCACTAGACACGTGTAATACGGATTTTTCAGAAGTATTTACAGAAATGTCACCTTGCTAGATTGCATATTTCAGTGCATCATGAAATCATGAAGTGTCTTTTACTGCAACTTAGTCGAATCCAATGGCTGAGATTCATTCTCATTTCTCACCCAAATGGTTCTTCTCACTTGAACCTTACCCTATATATATATATATTCGCTAGACTTTGTAGTCTCTTTTTATAGTATCTGTTTAATACTTCATGTTAACATTCTTGATTGGGATGAGTTTCGAACCTGTAACCTCTTTCTTGAGAGTGTCATAGTAATTCCTCACATATATATATATATATATATATATATATATATATATATAGAGAGAGAGAGAGAGAGAGAGAGAGAGAGAGCTCTTCCTGTCCGGAATATGCACCCATATTCCGGACCAGTTAACTTGCAAAAATCATTTGATGATCTTCCCGGTTGAATTTTTTGCTGAAATTTGATATGGATGAACTAGACTTGATGAATGATGAGTAACATACAAAAAAAAATTGGGCCAAAAATACAACCGGGTACCACCTCAAATTGAGGTGGCCGGATAGGGGAGTGGTCCGGTCTGGCCGGACCTGAATACTCCTATACACACACACACACACACAAGAATGTTCAGGTCCGAACGTTCGGACGGGAGCCTCCGTCCAAACACCGCCGTTTGGGGCGGTTCCCTGTGGAATTTTTCGATGAATTTTTTTGTGCATGTTCCTCATCGAGTCTAGTTTGTCCATACCAAATTTCAGTTCAAAATTCAATCGGAAAGGCATTCAAATCATTTTTTGAAGTAGACTGCATTTTTATATGTATATTTTGACGCAATCAACTTCAAAAAATTATTTGAATGTCTTCCCGATCGAATTTTGAGTTGAAATTTCGTATGGACAAATTAGACTTGATGAAAAACATGCTAGAAAAATTTCATCAAAAAATTCCACCGAGAAGTGTCTCAAATGACCATGTTTGGACGGCGTTCGAACCGGGAGCTGCTGGATAGGAGCATTCCTCTGTATATATATGCACGCACATATATATGTTCACACATTCATACGGAGTACTCCGTATAAGAGACTGTTAGACACATGAAATAAAAAGGCGTAGTTTAATCAAAGAAACAAACTTACTACTTATCCAGTCTGTCAAAAAGGAATTTCGAATTCCATGTTTTCTTAATTTAACTTTTTTCATTTTCACCATGTTATTGTCCCCCTAGCCCCACCACAAGAAAGAATTGAGCACCATAAACTGAACGTCACCTCAACATTTGAGAGCCAGATTAAAAAATGCATAGGGCCTCTGTAAGTACCGGGGACAGAGTCCCACTCTCTATCTGTCAGATTGTGATTATAGTCCAATTTACATCCTCCCATCGTGCCGTCCGGTCGGTGTTGGGGGGCCCTCAGGGATGGGGTGTCATCCTTTTTTTTTTTTGAGAGCCAGATTAAAGTAGTAATAATATTTGTTTGCAAGGACGCGTTACTAATTTTCAGTTTTTCACACTGGTCGCTCCTTCAACTCCTCAGAAAACCGTTCTGGTTTTTGGAGTTGGAAATCCTCTGGAGTTTCTCAACTTTGGGTTTTAACTTGATTTCTTATACAGAGGAGGAGATTACAGAGAAATGAGTGGCGGTGGAGCAGAGGAAGAGACGACTTTGGAGTTCACGCCGACATGGGTGGTCGCCGCCGTTTGCACGCTCATCGTCGCCGTCTCGCTCGCTGTCGAACGCCTCCTCCATTTCACTGGATTGGTCTCTCCTCATTTTACCTCTTGCTTTAATAGTTGCATTCCAAGCTTTAATAGTTAATTTCCCACCCGATTTGCATTCCAAGCTTGTTTTGCTGTAACTTTTTCGGTTTCCTGACAATGTATGCAGTATCTGAAGAAGAAGAATCAAAAGCCTCTGTATGAAGCTCTCCAGAAAGTCAAAGAAGGTTCTTTCAAAGATTTGACTTTTCTATAATCATACTACATATATGTAATTGTGATGATGCTTATAGTTTATTTTATGAATTATGACATCTATATGGTATTGATGACTGCAAAAATGTTGTGATTGTAGAGCTGATGCTGTTGGGGTTTATATCCTTGCTGTTGACTGTGTCTCAGAAGACGTTGACCAAGATTTGTGTGACTGAGGATGTCATGCACCACTTACTCCCTTGTGCACTTGAAGATGGTAATTCCACTTCATCAGATGTCTCAGAAACAAAATCCCATAACCGCAGGTTGCTCTCAGGAGAAAGTGGTGTTGGTTACTGTGCTGCAAAGGTATCAAATTTCCTGTTTTGGCTCACCCTGATTTAGGGCATATGGCTACAGTGATTTAGGGGGTATTCTCAGATCAGAAGTTTAAAATAATTTCCTAAAAAGAACTGAATAATGGAGTACTTGCTATTGTGAAGTTCAGCTCCAATAAAATTGGAAACATTGACTGTCTATCACTGAAATAAATTTGAATGTCTATACAATTGTTATACAGTATACGTTTTTTTTAATTTATCCCGTCTAATACAAAACAACAAACTCATATATATCGTGTCTGAGTAATTCCACAGGTTGACTTTTAGGATGAAACTTCAAATCATAATATATTACTAGTATGATTTAAGCTTTAGTAATGAGCACACAATATTCAAAATTTGATATGCTACAATGAGCCAAGTCATCCCGTATTGGTTGAACACAAAACTAAAAATTCACTCATAAAGCCTCTCGTATAAGGTTGACTTTTAGGGTGAAACAACAAGTCTTATAAGGTTTAAGTTTCTTTTTCAATCAAACATCAATGAAAGGTAATACTCCCCCGTCCCTCCATCCAAAAAAAGTTTTGTTTTAAATGCATTTTTGAAAAAAGCAGAGAGTCAACTTTGGTCAAACAAAACTAATTATGATGTAATTTTCAAAAAAACAAGCCACTAACAATTTGCCTAAGATAGATTTAGTTAAACAAAAAAGTTAATGAATTAAAAAAAAACTAAGCTGTACACTAGTCAATCACGATGCTATTTTGTGTGGAGACAGTATTATTCAGTTTAATTTGAAATTTGATTATATTCCTAAGCACACTGTCCTGATAAGTTAGGAAGTCAGATTATAATGCCTTTTTATTTAAATGTCTCTTACAGCATAAAGTCCCATTATTATCTCTAGAGGCTCTGCACCACCTACACATCTTTATCTTTGTCCTTGCAATTGTGCATGTTACATTCTCCCTTCTTACCATTGTATTTGGAGGAGCAAAGGTGAGTTCAGATATTCGAGAATACTACAGTTTCATGCACTACTCCTTTTATCTATTCAATATTTTTAAATTGTTTATTCTTCAAATTTGTAAAATCATGTCATAGATACGCCAATGGAAGCGCTGGGAAGATGCCATTGCCAAGCTTAATACTGAAAATGGGAATGGTACAGTTTACTGCTTATGTTAATTCTTTCCGAGTCTGTACACAACAGGTGCCCAAGTGTGTGCTTATATGTAGCGAGTGGCCCAACCTGAAAATGCCTTGGCCCAATCTGCACTATTGGCAAAGCCCACTGGCTAGATTGGGGCCCTCTATTGGATGTAACTTATAACTGATCTTATATTTCTATGAGTTTCTTAGACCTATGACTGGAATGCTTTCATACAATAGTGCTAATGGAAAGTGCTTGGTTTACTGCTTATGGAAATTCATCACCTTTTTGCCACCACTATTGGCAATAGATTTTCCCACTTTGAAGCCTTCGACTATTGTATCAATGACAATTTTAATATCCGTTTTTAATTTTTTTTCACTTTGTTCTATGAATATTGAGACCGTGACACTACCGTTTTTACCCGTCTCAGTATTTTTCCTCTTTTAATCTGACTATTGTGATAGTGATACTTTTGGCACTCGTCTTTTCATTTTGCCACAATCACTGGATGACCAAAAATCTCACTATCACAATAGTTGAAGGGTCATAAGTGTCACAGTCACAATGATCAGAGAATTAAATGTGAAAAATTAAAAGACAGGTCTCAAAAGTGGCTCTTTGAGAATAGTTAGAGGACTAAAGTGAAAAAACTGAATGATATACCAAAAGTATCATTGTCACAATAGTCGAAGGACTAAAAGTGGAAAATTTCCTATTGGCAACATTTCATTTGCTCAAAACATTTTTCTGCAGTAGATCTGCACTCAACTAATCAACTTGTGAGAAAGAAAACACTCCCTCTGTCCTATTCTACCCTTTTTGTATCCATTTTAACTTGACATAGATAATATTATTAAATAAGATTTAAAATTTCTTAAAATGTTTTTCTTTTGCAGCTGGGAATCCGGGTCTCACCCATGTCCGTCAACATGATTTTATCAAGAATCGCTATGTGGGTATGGGTAAACGGTCACTCATCTTGGGTTGGCTGGTATGTTCCATAACCTTTTTCCTCTATTTTCAGAATCTGCTGTAAACAAGTATGTGGGAGGATAGTTGCTATAAATATGACTATGAGTGACTAACTAACCTTTTGGTGAATTTTCAGCACTCTTTCTTGAAGCAGTTCTATGGTTCTGTAACCAAGTCAGATTATGCAGCTCTTCGTTTGGGATTCATTACAGTAACACTTCTCATGTAGCTGTTTTGCTTTTCACACTTTAGATGATCTTCATTTCATTTATTAACTATTTTCCTGCAACAGACTCATTGTAGGGGAAATCCAAAGTTCAATTTTCACAAATACATGATCCGTGCACTGGAGGATGATTTCAAGATAGTTGTTGGCATTAGGCAAGAGGCTAAGATGGATTATTATATTGTTGTTGTTTTTGTTATCACTGATTTTTAGCTTTTAATAGTCAATGTTCTGCACTTCTCTGGTCATTAATTCATTATCATGGAAGTTGATCTGTTTTATTTATTATGTGATGCAGCTGGTATTTGTGGGTATTTGTGGTTATTTTCTTATTGATGAATGTTAACGGTATACCATTCTAACTCGTTATGGTTTTATTTTCTTGGCAGTTGCAATTATATTCTTCAGTTCTTCAAAGATTAAAATTATATTCATTTTGTTTTTTACAGGTTGGCATACATATTTTTGGATCGCATTCATTCCGTTTATTGTGAGTGACATTTCTCTGTTAGGCTTTTGTTTTGTTCTTATTATGCTATTTGTATGGCACAATGAATGCTTTTTGGTTCATATACTTTGCAGCTCCTACTTGCTGTTGGGACGAAGTTGGAGCATGTTATAATGCAATTGGCTCATGAGGTGGCTGAGAAACATGTGGCGATAGAGGGCGATTTGATTGTCAAACCTTCTGATGAGCACTTTTGGTTTGGGAGTCCTCAAATTATTCTATTCCTCATACACTTCATTCTTTTCCAAAATGCTTTCGAAATTGCATTTTTCTTCTGGATATGGGTGAGCTAATTGTTTGCACCTCATCTGTGATTGTGCTAACTGCGGAATATGTAGTGCTTCTGCTTAGTATCTTGTTTTGTAACTCTTAGGTGCAATATGGCTTTGATTCTTGCATAATGGGGCAAGTCCGATTCATTGTCCCTAGGCTTGTCATAGGGTAAGGAAAAATATTCATGGGTATATTTTTTTGAGCCCCTCATTTGTTCAGCTTTAGCAATTTTAGTTCATCATTTATATTTTTTCAAAAAATTTATAAATCTCTGATTGTACACTATGATGCGCCCGGTGGAATTAACCATCACTAATAATTTTTGCAAAACTTAACCACGGTGAACTAAAATTGTTAAGGTCACATGCCTAAGAGACTAAAAGCACTTAACTCAACATTTATTTTATAGTTATGAGAATTGACAAGTTTTATTGTTATTTTTTTTTTTTTGATGAAAAGTTTTATTGTTATTATTAATGTGAATTGCGAAGCTTGAATATAATTTTAATAAATTTACTCTTTTTTTCCAGTGTAATTATTCAGGTGCTATGCAGCTATAGCACATTGCCACTCTATGCTATAGTGACACAGGTGATTAACTGATTATAGTGTGCAAATAGCCCCCTATCCCCATTTATATTTCATTTTATATCCTTGGTTTGACTTGGTATGAAGTTTAATAAAATAAAAAATGTTTGCTTGAAATTTATTTAGTATAAAAGTGATGAATATGAACCACAGTTTTTTACTCAATAGCAAAGAGAGATCATTTAAGAATGACACTGAAAAGGAAATTATATTTCTCTATATTACTACTTCGAATCACACATTATGATTGTTTAGTTAAATTTTAAAGTATAATAAATATGTTTTATATATCAAAAATTAATTATTTAACCAGTCACAATGAGTGATACATGGAATTAATGAATGATTATTTCTTCAACAGATTTGCCATTTTACCTTTCATGAATAATTTCTTTTTACTTTCTGATTTTGTCTACCATTTGTACAATGAATGATGTTCTATAGTGTTGTTTCTAAATATGCAATTTGTAATTATGAATACTAATATACATATTAATAATAATTAGCTATAATAAATTCTATCATCAGTCAAACCTCAAATATTTTGCTTATCTTGAGGATTGTAATTGTGAGGATCCTCTCTTGATAAAAAGGGGACAAAAGAAATATATTTTAATATATATAAAATGACATAATCTTACTCACTAGTCATGACTTACCAGTTCCTTTAAAAAAAAAAAGTCACGACTTACCAGTTCTTCCCTTCCATTTTTGTTTTGTTTATGTGTGTAGATGGGAACATGTTACAAGAAATCAATTTTTGATGCACACATGCAAGCCAACATTGTGAATTGGGCTCAGAAGGTGAAACATAGAAAGGGACTGAAATCTGCAATGGGAGGTGTGGCCAAGCTGGGCCAGGAGGGTGGTGGTTCAACTGATGGATCCTCCACAGGTGTGCAAATGGGAGGTGTGGTACGCAAGGAATCTGTTTCACCAGATCATGGAGGAGGAAAGTAAGTAGTGTATTGCCTCTGAATGAGCATGCATACAAACTAGAATGACACTGCCAATTTAAATATATTATGATATATATGTGTATGTATGTGGTAGTATATAACAAACATACTGGTAGTCGCTACGGATTTTGTGGAATATTTCTGGTGGCACAACATTTCATTTTTAACGCCATTTGCTTCTCAGCTGCTCCATTGTAGGGGGGGCCTATGTAGATAGAGGTTGTACGAGTTGCCAGTTATAGGTGTTTCTAATGGATGAGACAATTCTATAGGCTTGCACTAGTCTTTTATGAGGCACATATTTGTTGGTTTCTCTAGTTAAGAGTAGAAGATATATATATATACATTGATAACAAACTAACCTTCTAATATCAACCAGCTTTTTGTCCTGGCAAATAACTTTTTAACACCATCTAATAGACTATTTAACCATCTTCAGTTAACTATAAACCAACATTCTATTCTAATTAATTAGTTTGATTTCCTATATTGTTCAAGCATGGCAATATATGTATCAAACTAAGCATTGAAACTAGTTCAGCTTGGCTAGGTCGAAACATGTAAGAATATCAGTCATTTGATGGCAAGAGAGATTAGTTTGCCTTCTATTCTCAATAATGAAGTGCCCTATCTGTCTTGATATGCTTTGCTCTTTCATAATCAATTTGAATTTTGGTAACTCCAATTGAAGCGGTGGTCACATACTCACACCCAATGTGAATTGTCTATCAATATGCATCCGTATATACTTCGAGAGTTCGCGGGGACTGAGACTGACTATGAGCCCGTTTAATGACCTTGTTTTTCAGATTATCAGGCTTATCAGTCAACATTTTACCAAACACGTAACTTTTGATTTCACGCTCTGAATTGTGTAATAATAAGAAAAAGTAAGGTTAGAGTTACTTTTTTTTGGCTGTATTGGACTATTGGCTGAAGTTACATTAGAGGATCATTTTAGCTATTTGTTCATATAATTGTTTATTTATTTTTTTAATAAAAATATTTTAAATAGATTTTTTTCATCAATCAGCAAAATCAGTCAATCCAGCCACTTCAACCAGAACTTAATAAATTTCAGCAGAATCAGCCGATTCGGCCAATTTTAGTGTTACCAAACGGCTCTATATGTTTTAGGGTACACTAACTCCTTTCCACAATCCTTTCAGACATTTAAGAATAGTATTCATTGCCTCCATGTGATCAATAAAAGTATATCTCGTAAGTAAAAGTTGTATTCTCTTTTCCATAAGTACGCTTCTGTCCCTTCGAGGTTTCACATAATCAGAGTTTAAAGAGAACAAATAATAATCAATAGTTGAAGATGAACGCTCAAGGGACTGCAAGAGTGTATGACATAAGTGGACTGTTCATCTTTCAAATTAAGTGAGATAAGCCTGTAATGACATTTGTGGGTTGCTTAGGTAGCATTTCGAGTTTTTTTTAAATACTCGCAATACATGATGTCACCACTAAAAGGAAAATAAAGAAAATAAAGATAAAAAGATAAGCTATTCCAATCTATAACATGAATCGCCGGACACAATGTTATGTTGTTAAAAGATCTATTGTAGAGCACAAGAAAGAAAGAAATAAAGAAAGAAGAAACTAGACTTATATTCTTACTCCCAAATTTTCAACTACATTTATCTTATTAACCTGTTCAAAATATTATGTGCCTTAGTTTTGTCCAAGATAGGGTAAGTTTGACACAACTTGCTGAAAAGATACTTTAATAGACTTTTTAGTAACTGTTAGCTTTTAGTGACTGAAAAGATTTTAAAAGTAAAAGGTGATAGTTGTTTGGTAAAAAGCTGACTGTTTGATTTAGTTTTGTTCGGTATACAAGCTGTTGGGACATATCAATGCTAAAAGTCACAAACTTTTCTCAGATGCTACTCGTTGTAGCATCTAAAAAAAAATCTTTTATTTTTTGAAAAGCTCTTAAAAATCATACCAAACATACAACTAGAAGCTTTTAAAGGTTTTTTAAATAGTACTTAAGCCTTCCAAACATAGGCATAAGGTATGTTTGACACAACTAGTTGAAAAGATACTTTTGTGAGCTTTTTAATAACTGTTAGCTTTTAGTGACTGAAAAGTTCTTAAAAAGAAAAGGTGGTAGTTGTTTGGTGAAAAACATACTGTTTGATTCAGTTCAGTTTGGTATACAAGCTGTTAGGACTAATTAATACTAAAAGTCACGAGCTTTTTAAAGATGCTACTTCCTGTAGCATCTAAAAAAAGATCTTTTAATTTTTGAAAATTAAAGCTCTTAAAAATTATCATGCCAAACATATAACTAGAACCTTTAGACACTTTTTGAACTGTACAAAAAGCTAGATTGTGGAGGCTTATGCCTGCCAAACATAGTCATAGTCTTTAACTTAAAAGTTACTCCTTTTGTCCCAATTTAAGATTATCACCTCCATTTTTAGGAAAAATTAAAAGTGTTAAACGATAACTGTACCCATTTTTTTTTAGTTATATCTATATAAACAATAATAAACACACTCTTAATAACACATGTTCGGATATTGACTCAATACCATTGAACGGGCCCAAATGTGCTGTGAAGGCCCAAACAAGTTAAGTGGGTGCCACATCGTGGGCCCTATCAGGTGACATCAAGAGAAGCCACACAAGCCACCGAAGCCACTCATCTAGAGTAGGGGTGGTTCGGTACGGTATACCGAATATTTTCTCTGATCTCATACCTTTGTCGTACCAAAATTTTCGGTATACAAAATATATATACCGTTACCTTACCGAAGTTTCGGTATACCGAAGTTTCGGTACGGTAACGGCACGATATCGGTAAATTATCATAGACTGATAAAATACACTAAATCGGTGTTACTAGCGACATATTTAATTCATTTTTAAAATGTTTCAAAATACAATTAATAATCTATTGATGTCATATTCAATATTGAAGAATAATTATTTTTAGTGTACATGGTATGTAAGTAGTTCAACATGCCACGTAGGGGTGGACTCGGGCCGGTTCGGGCCTGGGCTCGGCCGAGCCTCGGTTCATGAAAGGGGAGGCCCGGAACCGGCCCGGGTAACCCCCGGGTCGGGCCGGGCTAGGCCGGACCTCGGTTCAATTTATATTTTTTTTGGCTTTTCCTAATTAACCCCCAACCCTCCCCGCTCACCCCCAAACCACCTCAAATGACCCAAAATACCCAGCCCAACCCAAAAACCTAAAAAAAATTCAAAAAAAAAAAAAGAAAAATAAATAATTTATAAATGCGCAGAATGTGCAGTAAGCTTCAAGAATTTATTTGACTGCCTTCCCGGTCGAATTTTGAGCTGAAATTTGGTATGGACAAACTAGACTTGATGAGGAACATGCTAAAAAAATTTCATCAAAAAATTCTATCGGGAACCGCCCCAAACAGTAACGTTCGGACGGTCTCTCCCGTCCCTCCGGAGGGACCTGATCTTTTCTGTATATATATATATATATATATATATATATATATATATATATGTATATGTATATATATATGTATATATATATATGTATATATATGTGTGTGTATATATATATATATATATATATATATATGTATATATATACACACACACACACACACACACACATATGTAGGAAATCTTTCCGGTAAGGGTATACCTTACCGGAACCGCCGTGCGGCCTCCACGTTTTGAGGGCCTTCCCGGTGGAATTTTTCGATGAACTTTTTTGAGCATGTTCGCCATCAAGTCTAGTACATCCATACCAAATTTCAGCAAAAAATTCAATCGGGAAGGCAACCAAACGATTTTTGGAAGATAACTGCGTTTTATATTTATATAAAGGGTGCAGTTATCTTCCAAAAACCATTTGACTGCCTTCCAGATTGAATGTTTTGCTGCAATTTGGTATGGATGTACTAGACTTGATGAAGAACATGCTCAAAAAATTTGTTGGAACATATTGTTTTGTTGATGACAAACAAACTAGTGTTACTTTTGTCTATAAGTGATTGCAGGAAAGGAAGATAAGTCGTGCTTTGGAACAAGCCGTAGACCTGAACCCGGAACTATCCTACAACGGACATATATGTTTTGTTGATAACTAACCATGCAGGTGGAACGACGAACAGAACCACTATCAGTTCCATATGGAACGGAAGACAGAACTATCCTTAGTTATGTTCTGTGCGAACGGGAAAGCAATTCAAAATATCAAGGCAAGTCTCAAGATTAGAAGATCAACTATTCAAGGAAGGATGCTCAAACGGTCTGCCCAAGACTGCCTATATAAACGAAGCAGCCAAAGAGAAAAAAAGAGGAGCTTGACCGAGAAAAATCTTAAGAGACATATTCACAAAAGCAATATCAAAGTCCAAGGCGTCTGAAACTGCTCACTCGGAGTTCTAGATATAGTTTCTTCTTTCCCTTCTTCATATTGTAATGGGGTTTTGAGGATTGGCTAAGTGTAGCATCCTCGGGTTGGGTTAAGTGTTGTGAGAGCTTTGTTGTAAAGTTGAGAGGCTCTTTACCCGCAAGGTAGAGAAGCGTAACTCTTCCTAGAGAGGATAGAGTTGGGGTGGCTCAAGGGTAGACTAGGAGAGTTTCCCTTGTAATCATTCTAAGGTTTTTTAGTGAAGTTGTCAAAATTCCTCCGAGGGAGGTCGAGGTTTTTTAATCCCTTTGAGCCAAGGGATTTTTCCTCGTTAAATCCTTGTGCACTTTACTATTTTGCATATCCCTTTACCCCACACTAGAACTGAGCGAAAAACTGCCACGGTTCCACACATGCAATTCACCCCCCCTCTTGTGTTGCTAACCGTGTTCATCAATTGGTATCAGAGCCGGTCTTCACCACATAGAGGTTAATACCTTGGGAAGAGATCCGACAAAATGAATACGGTTGACCGATTGGAAGAAGGTTACTCGACTCAACGACCACCATTGTTCAATGGGAAATACTATCAATTCTGGAAGAGTCGGATGGAGAACTTTATCAAGGCCGATAATTATCAGGTATGGAATGTGATAGAAGGTGGCGACAATGTCATCACAAAGCTAAACGGCGAAGGTAATGTTGTTCCTAAACCTAAATCTGAATTTACTACTGATGATTATCAAAAACTCGAGCATAATGCCCAAGCACTAAAATATTTGATCTGTGGACTTGGTCCTTCCGAACACAATCGGGTTCTAGGATGCAAGTCTGCCAAACAAATGTGGGATTTGCTCGAGGTTACTCATGAAGGTACCTCACGTGTGAAAAAAATCTAAAATTGACATATTTATGCGTAATTACGAATTATTCGTAATGAAGCCTGGAGAGTCAATTAAGGATATGATTACACGTTTTACTAATATCATCAATGAGCTTTAAGCCCCTGGAAAGGAAATTACTGTGGAAGATCAAGTGAGAAAAATCTTGAGAAGTTTGCCCTCGGCATGGAAGCCTAAGACCACGGCTATTGAGGAAGCAAAGGACCTATCCACCATGACTCTTGAAGACTTGACCGGTTCACTCATGACATATGAATTAGGACTTCAAGAAGAGCAAGATGCTGAGACTGTAAGGCGAGAGAGAGGAATTGCTCTAAAAGCTCGAGAAGAGGAGGACGAATCCGAAAGTGAATCGGAAGATGAGATGAGCATATTTGCTAGACAGTTTGGGAGGATGTACCGTCGGTTCAAAAACAACAGGAACAAACAAGGTAAAAATAACTCTCAATCTTTTAATAACCAAGGCTGTTTTGTTTGTGGTTCCTTCGAGCACAGGGCAAAAGACTGTCCACAAAAGATGAATGACCGAACCTATGACAAGAACAAGTCCAGTTCTAACCGGAGGTCCAGCAAAGACAAATGGTTCAAAAGAGATCTCAAAAAGGCAATGATGGCAGCCTGGGGAGACTCATCCGATGACGAAGAAGAGGAGAGTGATAAGAACTCTAACCATACGGGTCTATGTCTTATGGCACACTCTGACGAGGAATCCGATCAAGAGAGCTTCGAGGTAAACTTTGAAAATTTTCTATCTAAGTTTGACTCTCTATCCAAAACCAAAGCTCGGAAAATTTTCAAAAGATTGACTATTGAGCTTAATCAAAACCTTTCTGAAAATGATCATCTTAAATCACAAATCACTGAGCTTGAGTCTAAACTCGAGGAAGCCACGAGAGCCAAGATAAGGCTTGAAACAAAAGTGGGAGAGTTAATAGATGAAAGGCTTAAGTATAGTGAAGTGGTTTTAGAACAAGATCAAATCATTTGCTCTCTTAAGCTCGATAGTATGAACAAACAAGTTAATCATGATGAAAAACTTCTTTCAAAAATTCCGAGCGTTGGTACTTTAATTGATCATCTTCATCGTCTTGTTGCCGAGTGCACTGATTTTAAAAATAGACCGGAATATCAATCCTATAGTGCAACGAACAAAACCAGGTCTAGACATCATTCTGGAACTGGTCCTTCTCAGCACAATAAGAAAGTAAACGAGACTGCAGGTCTCGGATATATTCCAAGGGATATTCGATCTAATCAAAAATCAAATTTTCAGAACCAACCCTTTAAGGGCAATAGAACCCGAGGACAACCCAGTTCTAGACCATATCAACAACCACCTAGAACTGGACCAAACTGGTTCGATAGACTGGTTCAGAGGCACAAAAACGGTTATGGACAAACGCCTAACCGAACTTTTCATAAAAGAACAAGAGGCTTTTATGGTAAATGGAAACCTAAATACGTTGATACTTATGACAACCGAGTTTGCATGCATTGTGGCAAAATCGGTCATCTTCGGTATCAATGTCACTCGCGACAAAAGACCTTAGAAAGATGTTTTGACTATGTTCGATATTCTTCCTCAAATAAATACAAAATGGAACCCAAGCATGTCTGGGTTCCACGTGCTAACCCGTGATTCAGGAACAACGCCAAGTGAGGGGGAACAATCACTGGTTCCTTGACAGTGGTTGTTCTAAGCACATGACTGGAGACTCATCCTTATTTCTCTCACTTCGGCCATTTAGTAGTGGGAAGGTGACATTTGGAGACAAAGGCAAAGGAGAAATTGAAGCCGTGGGAAAATGTGAAAAATCACCTAACCATCCAATTGACAATTTTTTAGTCAAGGGTTTAAGTTCAATTTGCTAAGTATCTTTCAATTTTGTGATGGAGGTAACAATGTTATTTTTAATAAACAATATGTGCTTATAATTGTTGATGATTTCTCTAGATTTACTTGGACTATCTTTCTTGCTAGTAAGAAAAATACTTTTAATGAGTTTGTTATTTGTGTAAGGAAAGTTGAGCATCAAATAGGAAAGCAATTAATTAAGATCCACTCGGGTCATGGAACCAAATTTGACAATATGCTCTTTGATACATTCTGCCAAGAAAGAGGGATAGACCACAATGGGTAGTAGAAGAAAAGAATTGAACGCTTGAGGATATGACTAGAACTATGTGAATCTCTAGTGGTCTAGCAAAGAATTTATGGGCAGAAGCTCTAAACACGGAGATTGCACCAATTCCATTAGCAAGGGGGAACTAATCATGAAATCAATCGCCATAAGGAGATAGCAGCAGGAACTGACGATAACGTGCTTAGAACTGAGGATATCCACTGCCAAGCAAACTGAAGAACAGACAGATCCAGTTCCAGACGACCCGCATGAAAGTGGAGACTATTCAAATGCTCCTAGAAGATGGAAACTTCATCGATCACATCCTTTGGATAACCTCTTGACTGACTTAAATCAGGGAGTATCAACTAGATCTAAACTTAGCATTTTTTGTGCTTTCTTTGCTTATTTATCAAATATAGAACTGGAGAACCATGAAGTGGCTCTCTCCGACACTGATTGGTTTCTAGATATGCAGGAAGAACTTAATCAGTTCGAGAGAAATAAAGCATGGCATCTAGAACCAAGACCCGAGAACAAAAACGTAATTAGTCTCAAATGGGTATTCTAGAACAAGCTTGATGAACATGAACAAATACGGATGGAACTTGGGTTCAAGCTATTTATTGTTTTGTTGTTGACAAAAGGGGGAAGAATATGTGCCCTATTCTCGCTACTTTGTGCTTATTCATTATGATACTAACTTGAGGGCACCAAGTGTTTGTCATCAACAAAAAGGGGGAATTTGTTGGAACATATTGTTTTGTTGATGACAAACAAACTAGTGTTACTTTTGTCTATAAGTGATTGCAGGAAAGGAAGATAAGTCGTGCTTTGGAACAAGCCGTAGACCTGAACCCGGAACTATCCTACAACGGACATATATGTTTTGTTGATAACTAACCATGCAGGTGGAACGACGAACAGAACCACTATCAGTTCCATATGGAACGGAAGACAGAACTATCCTTAGTTATGTTCTGTGCGAACGGGAAAGCAATTCAAAATATCAAGGCAAGTCACAAGATTAGAAGATCAACTATTCAAGGAAGGATGCTCAAACGGTCTGCCCAAGACTGCCTATATAAACGAAGCAGCCAAAGAGAAAAAAAGAGGAGCTTGACCGAGAAAAATCTTAAGAGACATATTCACAAAAGCAATATCAAAGTCCAAGGCGTCTGAAACTGCTCACTCGGAGTTCTAGATATAGTTTCTTCTTTCCCTTCTTCATATTGTAATGGGGTTTTGAGGATTAGCTAAGTGTAGCATCCTCGGGTTGGGTTAAGTGTTGTGAGAGCTTTGTTGTAAAGCTGAGAGGCTCTTTACCCGCAAGGTAGAGAAGTGTAACTCTTCCTAGAGAGGATAGAGTTGGGGTGGCTCAAGGGTAGACTAGGAGAGTTTCCCTTGTAATCATTCTAAGGCTTTTTAGTGAAGTTGTCATAATTCCTCCGAGGGAGGTCGAGGTTTTTTAATCCCTTTGAGCCAAGAGATTTTTCCTCGTTAAATCCTTGTGCACTTTACTATTTTGCATATCCCTTTACCCCACACTAGAACTGAGCGAAAAACTGCCACGGTTCCACACACACACAATTCACCCCCCCTCTTGTGTTGCTAACCGTGTTCATCAAAATTTCATCGAAAAATTTCACCAGGAAGACCCTCAAAACGTGGAGGTCGCACGGATGCTCCGGTAAGGTATACCTTACCGGAAGAGTTCCCATATATCACTACATATGTATATATATATGTGTGTGTGTGTATATATGTATGTATGTATGTATGTATGTATGTATGTATGTATGTATGTATGTATGTATGTATGTATGTATGTATGTATGTATGTATGTATGTATGTATGTATGTATGTATGTATGTATGTATGTATGTATGTATGTATTTTTTTTTTTTTTTTTTTTTTTTTTTTTTATGTATGTATGTATGTATGTATGTATGTATGTATGTATGTATGTATGTATATATACATATGTATATATATATATATGTGTGTGTCGGTTCTACCCTCGACCGACACATTTTCCCGTTTTTCCCTCAAAAATCGGATCCCCAACCTGAGACCAAACCGGTACCGGTCAGCCCGACAAAGATCAAATTGGTGCCGGTTCAAGACCCGACCGACGTTGGTCAATGCCCCCGGGTTCGGTCAACAGTTTGTTGATTTCCTGAATCGACTCTGATTGCTACGAAACTTAGCCAAAATGTGTAATAATTCATAAGTAATCAATATATGTCATTTTGGCAATTCAAAACACCATCCATGTTTTTATATTCATTTTAATTCATTTACATGCATAATATATTAGTCCTACTCACATAAGCCTAATCACCTTATCTAATCAAATGCTTAAATTCTTTTAAACATCATTATGAACACATATAATATTTCTTTAGGTAATCTCATACTTAATTAACCCAAAGTTATAAGACATTAAGCTGTCATGAACTCGCCTCAAATGAGTTTTAAGAAGCCTACCCTCATCGGTTGGCCTCTGGCGAAACTCCGGTGAACATCGATGAACTCCGGCGTTATCTCCAACAACTTTTTTTACTCCGTGAGAGAAATAAAAACACCTTAGACAAGTTCCTAACAAGGTTTCATCACCCAAAACCCCATATCAATACAAATAACCTCTAAAAGGTTATTTTCCAGCGAACCTGTAACATTTGGCTTCTAACTCCGTTCTTGGACTTACAACCGCCTTTCAACCCCTCATTATACACTTCTAAACGTACATAACAATCTTAGGGTCCTTCACATGAAATATTTTTCATATGATAATCAAATGAGGGAAGAAGAGTTGTTAAAGAGATTCTCACCTCTATTCCCAATGTTTTTCTCTCCTTTCCCCTATTGTTTCTTCTTCCTTGGACCTCTCCTTGGTTGACCTCAAGCTTCTAGCTATGCGGATGAATTTTGAAGGGATTTACTCTCTCCTTCGGTTACTTGGGTCGAAGTATGATTGAGGGAGAGGCAAGGGTCTCTTTTTGGCTCATTCAACACGGAGAGGAGAAAGACCACACGTCTCCATTTAATGCTTATCAATTCAAGTCTACTCATGTGGGAGGTCATCCATTTGTGTCCCGAAGTGTACATTTGGTTCCGCAAATTGTATTTTTCGGACTGTTTTAATTAGATTTTATTTTACCGGACCAAATAGAATATATATCATTTTTCCAATTAATGTGGGGCTGTGGGCCTCTAGAATGAATATATATTTCTCGTCTTGAATTTAATGGTCCCCGGAATTAATTACAGGCTATTATCTGGCAAATTATTGACACTGGTATATGGAACTCGTTTGATCATCCGGCCAACTCTATGTTGGTTTTAATCGTTTGTCCTCGCCATATAACAAGGCTAGTTTGCAAGTTTGATCGCCAAGATAGCAAGAGGAAATGATGAAATGCCATTTATATATATTCTTGTTCGGCAACAAAGGAGGACGTACTCTCCCCCCAACAACTCCGTATACCGAACATCAACAAACAACATTCTGTATTACACCCCTTTCAATCTCAACGAGATTACACTGCTCCTGTAGCAAAATGTGGGCATCAAATGTGTGTTATAGCGGGTGTGTGGATCTACGGGTGGACATTTCTATTCTGACGCATCCCCGTTGAATCAAATAAGATGCTTTTTTACATTGAGACATCAAGTATACAGTATTAGCGCAACTCGGACACTATAGGGGTATCCATTACCAACTTGCAGGATCCAATCCACACCGGCAACTTAGATGATTATCAATGAGATACGAGCACCTCTCTCACGAGTGTACATATGTGTAACGCCATACCAGCATCTAGCACTAGTAGCAGTCAAAAGTCCCCACAAGAGCAACTAATGAATGAATAGTGAGGGTCATGTCTAAAAAAGCTCCTCTGAATTGAATTTGTTCCATGCTTCCTATATATGGTGGCAGGTAGGAAATGACAAGAATGAGAGCCACAGAATAAAAGAAGTGATTAGGTATGTTGTAGAGAGAGGATGGGGATTAGTTGTGTACCTTAAGAAGGTCAAACACCTTCTCAGCAACGTATTTCTGCTGAAGAGTGGCACCTTTTTGCTGCACCTTGTCAGGATGGATACAAAGGGTTGCCTTTCTGTATGCTTTTTTGACAGATGCCCCCATTATCAAATCTGTTAAAGAAACTGGTTGCCAACCACATTCTGGCCAGAGCACCTGATGATAGCCAAGGGGAATGGATTTTAGATATCCCAGATAGCAAAGAGAACTGAATAATGCTAAGTTCTCATCCAGCTTCATTACTAGGGGTAAAATTGTAATTCTTTGGGGGGGGGGGGGTAGAAATGCCATTCTGCCTCCACAGCTTATGGGAGTGACAACATTATTTAGTTGAGTAAAATTGTAATTCTTTTACCCCCTAAATAGATGAAGGCGCTGAGTTGGATAATGTTTTAGCTGAGTAGGTTAAACTTGTTGAATTATTGAAAAATACTATAATTTTTTTTCTTTTATTTCATCCACTTCAGCAACTTCAGTCTTCAGCCAACAAAAGTGTCTTCTGTTTGGTGAAAGACCGGATAAATATAAAATTTAAGAAGTCCCCAAACGGGCACTTTAATTCTCAGTTGAAGGATATATTCGAGTTGGTAATCAAACTCACATATTGCATTGTTGACAAAAGTGCACGCAGATTTCCTTCCTTCCCAGCAGCCCAACGCTTGATTTCAGTATCCAAAGTCTCTGCAATCCTCTGCGGCGGACCAAACAAAAAAGAAGCAACACCATTACATGTGGAGTGTGCAGCTTTCTATTGTGTGTGTGGGCCTGTGGGGGGCTAGAACTTTGTATACATGAAAAGATATCTACAATATTATGATATTAGTTAATAAAATCAAATGTCACACCATTGCCAAGTTACCATACCAGCTAGCAAGAAGTTTACCTGCAACTGGAAAGACTTGTACTTTTCTGAAGGTAGTGTATGATTGCATGGGTTTTAAGGTTAGGGGTCTAAGTGCACTTTGATACATATTAGGTGGCCTATTTTATCCTTATCCATTTTCCCTTTTTTTGAAGAAATTTTCCCTGTTTTATAGTTACCAGTTATTTTTTATTGTAAAGATGTATGGGAGAATTTATCTCCTAATGCAGTCAAACACCCTCAGAGGATTCTCATTAGTCCAGAGGAAAAATAACCTGACGCTTTTGGGATATATTCATCCTTTGAATAGCTTAATGTATTTTAGGCCAAACTTGGTTATAGATCTAATCACATGGACAAAATGATCCCATATCAACAAAATTTACAAAAGATGTCAATACAATCAAGATGCGGTAGCAAGAGCCACCAGTCCACCACCTTCAAGACAATGTTCTTCTACCTAAATTTTCAAAAATCTGTATCCAGGAGCAATAGTAATGCAAAAATACATTGGCATCATGACATGAATAGTTGCATGCTGTCCAAAAAGGCACTTACATGTCTTTCTTCCTGATCCCTTTGGACTTGAAGATCACGTTGATTCTTTTCAGCCAAGGCTTTAGCCTGGACACAAAACCTAAGTTATAATCATTTACAGAAATGACTCCGCAAAATATTGTATAGAATTAATGTTCCAGAACTGGCAAAAGGAAACAAAGCATCAGAAATGTTTCAGAAATGTACCGTTCGCTCTTGGGTGCGTTGATGACGCTCCAGTCTAGCTCTTCTTCTTTCTTCGCTTTCACCTTCAAACTCCTGAAACTCACCAGATGATGGAGCAGCTTTCCACGAAAATAGTTTCAGTCAGCGGCAAATCCATAAGATAGCTTTGTTAGCAAAGAATTTCATATCACATGAATTAAACTACAAAAGCATATCAAAGAAATACCTCCAAAAATTGAAGATAGATCATCCACAATATTTGCTGTAGATGATGCTTTTCTCAGGTTGGAGGCTAGACCTGGTGAAGATGTTGCCTTAGCCCCTTCAGAGCCTCCTTTGTTCTGGAATTGTGTATCAAACATAGTCTCCTGGAAATAGCAATGAATAAACATAATAAATACGCACAGGTAACATTGCACGAGGCTTTATTGAACATAAAAATATATGTATATCACGAGATGCTAATATGTACTCACAGGAGAACTTGCCCTTGGCCTTGGAGCACTGCTTGCTCGAGAACCCATACTAAAGAAGGACTCAAGATCATCGCCATTATTTTCTTGATTCACTCTTGAGGTGGCAGCCGCCGCCGCCCTTTCTCTAGCCTCAGCAGTAGCCCTTTCTACAGCAGCCCGTTCTTCCCGTCGTCGTGCTTCAAACAACTCAGTTTTTGCACCTGCAGCTTTTTCTCTTGCTTCCACTGCAGCTCTTTCACGGGCTTCTGCTTGCACTCTCTGAACCGCTGCCCTTCCAGCTCGCTCTCGAGCTTCAGCAGCTGCCTTCTCCACAGCAGCTCTCTCAGCTTTAATACGAGCTGCAGCTGCTGCCCTTTCACGTGCTTCCCTTGTAGCCCTTTCTACAGCCTGCCTAGCCCTTTCTCTCTCTCTTCCTATTCTTCTCTGTTCTTCCTCTTCCTTCACACGCTGGCGCCGTTCACGCTCTAATATCTCATCTTTTTCCTTGGATTCTCTGTCTTGAACTTCATGCATGTCATGTTCATCCTTTTCCAAGTGCACACTACTTCTAGCAGCCTTTGCATATTCTCTTTCTCGAACTTCCTTAGCACGCCTAAATTTAGCCTCAGCTCTGTCCATAGCCTCTTTCATCGCAGCAGCAGATGCGGCAGCGATTGAGTTTGCATTCATTTGTTCACCAGAAAGAGCAGTTGGAGTTCCATCAGCACTGTTCTGTGTGCTAGCACCATTGGCAAATTCCTCAAGTTCATGAAGTTGTGAGCCTGTGGAGCTCTTAGCCACAGCACCAAAAGTCTTAGGACTCTGAGAGTATTGCCTGTATCTTGGGGATGATGAATACACGTCACTTTTCAAAGGATGTGAGGCAAATAAACCTGCCTCTGACTTAGAGGTATGTCGAGGAATTGGAGGAGGGGGGCGTGATGGAGGTGGAGCACTCGTAGGATGGGTAAAAAGGGGGACCTCTGATACAGTGATCCAAATATCTTCTGAAACATGCACCTGTTCCTCTAATCTAGGAGACATATCTACACATGAACTAGCCTCATTTTGACCTGCACTTGCATAATGAGGAGAATGAGGGGTATATGCAGCATCTCGGCGAAGAGGTTTCAAGGAATCCTTTATCAGTCTGTCAACCAAAGACTCTGGTGATCCATCCTCATTAGCGGCATTGTGTGGGTGGATCCCAGAATGTCTGGAAAATGATTCCTTGTCATTATCTATGGAATGAGGTACTTGCTTCTCATTTCTCACAGATCTGTCCCTAGAAGGGCTTTTGTTACTTTTTGTATTCCTATCATGAGAAAATGAAGGCACGGATCCACCCAAACTATTCAGCGGATCAACCAGTTCATCAAATCCATCCCCCCAGCCAGATTTACCAGGGTTTGTGGTGCCTTTCAATGGAACAGAGAATACCCTGGTTGAAGGGGCTGCAGAAGATGTTTCTAGAACTGTAAAAGGGTAATCTGCTACGCTTGAAGTTCGATTAGAGTTCCCAGATCGTTTAGAAGTTTGATTTGACTCTGTTGATGGCCTACATTAAAACAAAATATTGAATACATATTATTAGGTTAACTTATATCCAAACTACGTAGACAAGAAAAACTTGAAATGAAAACAAGTGCACCAAATATAATGTAAAATGTGAACATATGCCAAGAAAAAATGCATGATTCAGGAATCAGGATACAGCTCACTTGAGACCTGATCCAGTAAACTTTGCCTCTTGAGATGCTTTCAGCACCCTTTACCTATTAAAATTTCGCTCATGCACTCTATGATTGGGTTTGCAAAAAATGATAACACTGGTTGATGGTTTACAATGTATATCGAGAAGCTCTGTAGCATCAAATTTCATTATGCCTTACAAAACAATGTTTTCTTTTCTTCTCTATTTCTCTCCTAAATAAAAGAAGTCTGATTTGAGGGGAAAATTGTCATAAACTCTGCAACTACAGTCAGTTTGGCCCCATATCTGCCCCATCGCAGAGTGAAGATTCTGAAGATATGGTACTTCATTCAACCAGCGCCACACAATTTACCTTCCCAGAGTGCATCATCATTACATGCTGAATGATCTCATACACACCTGTGAACTTCGATCTGGCCTGAACGTGTGTTTTCACTTCCCTGCCTGCCATTCATCAAACCAGCCTCCAAGGCTCCAGGCACACGGGGCAGTTGACGAAGTCTAACAATATCTTTAGATAACATTATAGGTACTGTCCACAATTGAACAGTGTGAATCCAACATAAGGATAACATGAGATGGAATGCACAGAACAGTTACAACTTCATAAAATTTGTTATTTACTCCTAATAACCGAAAATGACATCACAATGGAGAGATACCTGTTCGTAACAGCAGGATTAACACTCCCAAAACCATCCAGCAAATCATCAAACCCTCTTGAACCCGTGCTACTTTTTATTTCAGTCATCTTCTCACTCTTACCCACATTCCCGAGCAGGTCATCAAGATGATCAGTATTGTGATTCTTTTTGGGCTGCGGAGCCACTGAGGCAAACATATCCTCAATCCTAGCAGTTGAGGAAGACAGTGATTTGCTCTTGAGCCCTGGAATTCCTTCAAAAATATCGTCATCATACACTGGCTTATCGTATACTGGCAAAGATGAAATATTGCTCCTTGAATGGTTGCCTGGTTTTAAAACGGAACCGTAATCAAAATCATTCATCGCTGAGTCCTTATTGTTCGCATTGGAATTCTTATACCTGGGCGGACCACCAAAGGCATCATTGAGCACTGGACCATCTCGATCGTCAAAGAAAGCAGAGGACCGCGCGGATGAGGAGCGGCGATCTCCGGCGTCGGATCTCATGGGTGCCGATTTGCCAGCGGGTCGGATACCGAAGTCTCGCGCCAAGACGTCAAGCTCATCCATAGCACTGTAAGAAATGCGGTAAATCTGGACCCAAATCCTACTCGGAAGCAGGGAAACAATCGCTGCTATGGATCCAAAAATTAGAGACAAATGCAAAGCTTAAACCTTTCAAGTGAATTAAACAAAGCCGCCAATAATTGCAAGTGAATGATCAAACATTATTGCCCGCATGCGAAGGCAACGGATTTAGAGCAGCATACAAGTTGAAATAGAAAGACGGGGAAATGTTTATTAGGGTTGGAGTGTGAAGGAAGATGAGTTGATGTCTGTGTCTTCTACTCCGTATAATATCTGTTCTCTGACTTCGTCTTCCCCAGCTCCTCCACCTTTCTGACTTCTGTCCATCACTCCATTGCCCTTTTTTTTCTTTTGAAAAAAAAAAGGTATCGGTTCGGTAAATATTTCAACGTGAATATACAGAGTACTTTTTACTCCGTAGTTTATACGGAGTATTATACTCCGTACTTTATACGGCCATCAGTATGCCTATGCATTCCACCAAAATGATTAGAAATATTGAATAAAATCCCGCTCAATGGACATGCCGGATTACACGTCGGTTAAATTGTCTGTACAATTTGTTCGGCGTTTTATGAAAAAAATAGATTTCCATACAGATAAAAATAAAAAGTTGTCTGTATCACTAACATTTTAGATGAGAATTTTTCATAAAATGTCTGTGATACAAACAATTTTAAATGAGAATTTTAAACAAGAATTTTAACATTTCTGTAATACAAACAAATTTTTTATTTTTGCCTGAGTGAAAATCAGTTTTCTTAATGAGACGCCAATCAAATTGTCTGTACACACACAATTTGATCGGCGTGTAACCCGGTGTGTAAAAAGTGGCATGTACAAAGGGAATTTTCCAATTGAATATTGATACGACCATGGAGAATTTAGAATTGTTAAAATAGTTTGTGATTTTTTTTACCATTAGTTAGGTGAGTTTTTAGAAATATAATTACTGCTCCCTCCATTCTTATTTTATAGTGTCATATTTATTTTTGGAAATTTTATTATTATTGCACGCCTTTCATTTTCATTAAGTTTGTTTCATAAAAAAACACTTTTAATATTCAAAAAAGAAAAAAAAACAATTTTACATTCTCATTTTTATTATTACAAACTTCAGAGCACTTTCTTTTTCTTTTTACATTTTACAAACAAATTTGTTCTTAATATTTTTTCTTTTCTGCTTTTCATTTACAATACACATTCTATATTATTATTGTTTTCTTAAAAATCACAAAATGCCCAGTAGGACAACTAGTTATATTTATAAACTGATTTCTCTTTACTATTTTCCATTACTATTTTGTCCTTAATATTTTCTCTTTCCTAATTTTTCATTTATCATACACCCCTCTATATTACTTCTACTATTGTCTTCTTAAAATCACAAAATACCTAGTAGTATAACTAAATAAAATTGGAGAGAGTATCATATTAGAAAAATAATGACTACACTTGACTCTTTAAATTCCTATTCAATCGAACCGCCAACGATTCAGTTCCTGGTCTCTCCTCATTCTCAGACATGAGGGTTTGCTTGCCATTCAGGTGAAGACTTTACCCTAGTGTCCATCTCACTCTCGGCTAATAAGGAAAACGGTGGCTCCTACCACAATGTTGTCACTGACAAGTGAATCTAGAAGCATCTGCATCAATCGGTAATCACTTTCATCTCTTCACCTAGGAGTTTTCAACACTGCAAACTCCGATCCTTACTCTCTCTAGTCGCTATAGTCTAAATTGGGAATCCCTTCTTTTGTATCGCATTACTTGCTAGCGGTGGCGATTCCCGATTAATTTTAGGGTTGGGTTTTAGTGATGAATTCAGATCCAATCCTGATGGAAGATCCATTCATAAAAGAACAATAATTAAGGAAGGGATAAGGGTAATAAGGGTTCTAGTTGGGTGAATATTAAGAGAGATGAGTGGTAATTCTACAAATGAAAGCTGAACTTAAACTTGAGACATCTTACAAAAGAGAAAATTAGAATTTAATTATGAATATTTTCTTTATGTGTATGTGGATACATTTATTACTTCAAATAGGATACCTTTTTCTTCTAATATAGTTTATTTTAAACATCTATACTATTATGTAATTGAAAAGTTCATATTTGCTAAGAACTTTTAAAGTCATATTAGGAATTTCATAATGTTTAATTTGGATTCTTTCCTAATTGCCTTTATATATTTATGATGGCGCTATATTATGTGTATTTTTGTTAAATTTAGTTATTACTTTTTGTAAAAGGTAGATATATAATGATTATATAGGCACATATACAAGGCCATCATTTAAGGGGTTCAATAGGATCTCTTGAAGATGGTCCCAAAATTTTAGAGGCCTCAAAAGTTTGGGATCTACAAAATATGAAGTACATGCCTATATAAGATAGTTTTAGCCACTTCTGGACCGAACATAAGGTTTTGCATTGCATCAAAGCATACCAATACTTTGTAAAGAAATAAAGCTTCCACAAGATTTAATGGAGCGGAGCTTCGAAGCACATTAAGTCATTAACCGTCTAGGCGTCTAGTGTCATATTTTATTACAATATGTGGACACAAAGAATCATTAGCATCAATCGTTTTTCAATCCCATAAACAATACAAGATGGAAAATCATCATATCATGGTTTGTTTTATACATATACAAATTCCCACATACAACAGAACTTTCAACTCCATTAGACGGCCCACACATCTATTTGATCTTTCACATGCAAGATTAGTATTACAATGAATGTTTAGCTTTGGATTTGTAAGTAATGAAATGTTATGATAGAGTTGTTGGTACAATGTTCAATACTAATAAGATATTGAATTTATAGTGATCATAGTAATATGATTTAGGAAAAACACTTGACTTCGATGTGTCAAGTTTGATCTTGAAAACAAACAAAAGACCAACTTGCATTGCATTCGGACTTGCCATTGCAGCGTTGTTTCTAGGGATGGACTAGGACGGGTCGACCCGAGCCGAGCCTGGTTTAGACCCGGCCCAACCCGTTACTGTATAGGCCTGGTCCCGTCCCGGGACCCTACCCGGTGGCTATAAGGGCGGGCTTCAGGCTAGTTTTTTTTTGGGCCGATTGGGCCCGACTGCACTATTTTTGTAATTGAATGCTCAGTCCCATCCTGAAGCCCGGCCTGATAGTGTTTGGGTCTCCCCGACCCGGACTGGTACCGGGCTTGAACTCCTTAAGCCCGAAGCCCGCCCAATCCCGTCCCGAAGCTCGCCCCAGTCCTGTCCTAGTCCATCCCTAGTTGTTTCATCACTTCGGTAAACTTTCGTTTAACACATGATACATAGTCAGTTAGTCACTACCAAAATACTCTGTAAGTTAAAACACTATAAATAAGTTTTTATACGTAGTGTGTGTGTGTGTGTGTGTGTGTGTGTGTACACACACACACACACACACACACACACACACACACACAGAAAAGATCAGGTCCCTCCGGAGGGACGGGAGGCACCGTCCGAACTTTACTGTTTGGGGTGGTTCCCGGTGGAATTTTTTGATGAAATTTTTTGAGCATGTTCCTCATCAAGTCTAGTTTGTCCATACCAAATTTCAACTCAAAATTCGACCGGGAAGGCAGTCAAATAAATTCTTGAAGCTTACTGCACATTCTGCGCATATATAAAGTGCAGTAAGTTTCAAGAATTTATTTGACTGCCTTCCCGGTCGGATTTTGAGCTGAAATTTGGTATGGACAAACTAGATTTGATGAGGAACATGCTCAAAAAATTTCATCAAAAAATTCCACCGGGAACCGCCCCAAACAGTAAAGTTCGGACGGTCCCTCCCGTCCCTTCGAAGGGACCTGAGCAGTCCTCTCTCTCTCTCTCTCTCTCTCTCTCTCTCTCTATATATATATATATATATATATATATATATATATATATATATATATATATATATATATATATATATATATATATATATATATATATATATATATATATATATATATATATATATATATATATATATATATATATATATACACACGTGTGTGTGTAGGGATGAGTTCAAATGAAAGACATCTTAACATGTAAAATGAGAATTAATCGAAAAGTGCATCAAATAAGGTCTATTCGAAAGTGCATCAGATAGGGGTTATTGTGCATCAGATCGACAGTTTGGACGGCTGGGATTAATTATCATTTTACACGTTAAGACTTTTTTTATTTGATCCAAATTATATATATATATATATATATATATATATATATATATATATATATATATATATATATATATACACACACACACACACACACACACACAAGAATGATCAGGTCCCCACGTTCGGACAGGACCCTCCGTCCGAACATCCTCGTTTGGGGTCCTTCCCGGTGGAATTTTTTGATGAAATGTTTTGAGCATGTTCCTCATCAAGTCTAGTTTGTCCATACCAAATTTCAGCTCAAAATTCGATCGGGAAGGCATTCAAATCATTTTTTGAAGTTGACTGCGTTTTTATATGTATATTTTGACGCAGTCAACTTCAAAAAATGATTTGAATGCCTTCCCGATCGAATTTTTAGCTGAAATGTGGTATGGACAAACTAGACTTGATGAGGAACATGCTCAAAAAAATTCATCAAAAAATTCCACCGGGAAGTGGCCCAAACGTCCATGTTCGGACGGTGCTCGGACGGGGAATGTTCGGACCTGAACATTCCTCTATATATATATATATATATATAGAGAAATCATCTCATCAGGCCGGCCTGACGGGCTGCCCCGTCCGGCCGAGCCCGTTTGGGCACCTTCCCGGTGGAATTTTTTGATGAATTTTTTTGAGCATGTTCCTCATCAAGTCTAGTTTGTCCATGCCAAATTTCAGCTCAAAATTCGATCGGGAAGGTCGTCAAATGATTTTTGCAAGTTAACTGGTCCGGAATATGTATTTTCCGGACCAGTTAACTTGCAAAAATCATTTGACGACCTTCCCGATCGAATTTTGAGCTGAAATTTGGTATGGACAAACTAGACTTGATGAGAAACATGCTCAAAAAATTTCATCATAAAATTCCACCGGGAAGGTGCCCAAACGGGCTCGGCCGGACGGGGCAGCCCGTCAGGCCGGCCTGATGAGAAGAGCTCTCTCTCTCTCTCTATATATATATATGTATATATATATATATATATATATATATATATATGAGTAGTCTTCCTGTCAGGACCGTCCGGAAACGGACCTCCGTACGGACCTCGACGTTTGGGCCTCTTCCCGGTGGAATTTTTTGATGAAATTTTTTGAGCATGTTCTTCATCAAGTCTAGTTTATCCATACCAAATTTCAGCTAAAAATTCCATCGGGAAGGCATTCAAATGATTTTTGGAAGTTAACTGCGCACTTTATATACATATAAAATGCAGTTAACTTCTAAAAATCATTTGACTGCCTTCCCGATGGAATTTTTAACTGAAATTTGGTATGGATAAACTAGACTTGATGAAGAACATGCTCAAAAAGTTTCATCAAAAAATTCCACCGGGAAGGGACCCAAACGCCGAGGTCCGTACGGAGGTCCGTTTTTGGAGGTCCGGTCCGTTTTTGGAGGTCCTGACATGAACTTTCCTCTCTCTCTCTCTCTCTCTCTCTCTCTCTATATATATATATATATATATATATATATATATATATATATATATATATCGACCACAATAATGTTTTTACCTTTACCAACGAATGGATTCTCCATTGATCTGACCCCTTGTGAGAATGGAAACAAAGTCATATGTGAATTATATGCTAAACCACATGTGACATACACTGATACACACATCACATAATTTTATTTTCACACTTGATAGTGTGGACACGTTAAAAATTGCCCAAGTTAACATGAGTACATGACTTAGCTTTTTTTGCGATTAAAGTACTTCTGCTTTTTTTGATTGGAAAAATCATATTGTACATTCATATACGTCATATTGTACATTCATTTATATACATTCATATTGTACATTCATTTTTATACGTCTTTGTACACGCCCCTATTTAGCCCGTGTGCACACGCCAGTTTGTCTAAAAACACCTTTTTAAAAAAAATACTACCTCCGTCCTCGAAAATTGTTCCCACATTTACTTGGAACGGAGTTTAAGAAAGTGGGAATAAAGTGAAAATGTATGATTGTGATTGTGTGAGAAAAAAGTAAATGACTTGTAGTTACAAAAAACTTTCCAAAAGGGGAAAGTAGAACAATTTTTTGGGACGTCCCAAAAAGGAAACCGGGAACAATTTTCCGGGACGGAAGGAGTATATATGGAATTGTATAAAATGAGCATGAAAATGCATCAACTTGTACATGAAGAATGACTCTCTTGATTTATTTCATGCAAATTCCATACTTTACGTCCATTGACTATGAAACTCCAGCCACAATTGGTACATTAGTTTGTTCGTGAAGGCATCATCTGCCATACGAGGCATAATTGTGTCATTATTTTCATTATTTCTTGGAAGTGTCACTCTAGAGTCTAGATTTCAAGTCAATTGGTTGTAGGGGTGGACCCAGTTCGTGTTACGGAACCGGGCGAGTGTAAGGACCAGACTGTCGCCCATTTTGGTTCAAGATCAAAACCAGGCCAAATCAGTCCCGGTAACCGGTTACTTTGAAATAGGACCAGGACCAAACAATCACAGATCGTCTTTAAAAAAGCGGCTAGGAACCGGAATTGAGCCAGAACTGGCTTACTAGGTTAGGATTCTGGTTCCCCTTACCCTTCTGGAACCGAACGGGTCCATTCCTACTTGGTTGTCATTACTCATTAATGTGATGCATCTGTAGAAATCAGCTACATGTTAGCTCAAATATGTACTACTAGTTGCTGTAATTAAATATTTAGTAAAGTTTTTGTTTGAAAGAAAAAAACATTTAGTAAAGTTAGGAGAAAAATGATATGGAGTACTGGGTGAAGAAGTGAACTAACATTTGATACAGGTAAGAAAACCATTTTGATGCCAAAGCATCACTGTCAACGGTGAAACTCCTTAAACATTACTAATTTATTATAGTCAATTTTGTGCGATGCCCTATATATGTATTTCACTAAAGTAAATCATACTAATACAGCAATACTAACAGGTTAATACCAGTTTTTACATGAATGTACAGAAACTGGCAGGTTACTTGCGACAAGAGACTATCTGCTGACCACCCGAGGAAATTCCATTGTTTGCAGAATCAGCATCAGCTTTAACTCTCCGATAGAACAAAACATAAGCAGCAGAAGACTTAACATCTTCTTCATTAATTGGAGATATATGGCTGTCATCAAAATTATACCACCTATTTTCGTCCAGAAGCTGCAAATCATTGAAGGAGAAAGAGGTCAAATTTCTTGAATATACAGACAATTAGGGTATGTTTGGATCATGGATACTGCTGGGGAAAGAAAATAAGAATAACAAAAAGTCATAACAAGGAAAGTCATTATCTTATATTTGGTTAAACGTTGAAAATGCAAAGGAAACCAGACTGTTTTTTTTTTCTTTTTGCGCATTAGATTTTTTGCTCTCAGAATCCCCAGCTATATGATAGACAGTTAGACACCAATATATGTGTTAAAGCATTTGTCCCACACCGGAAAACTACAAAACAATTAAACACTATATAAGGCTTTGAGCTACTCCAAATGCTTTAACAATATGATATGAGTATTAACAAATATCTGAAATAAATGATTGTTTTTTTGAATTTTCGGGTCAATCTGGACAATCATGAAGTTACCCCTAAAACTTAATTATAAGACCGTTTGAACTAATTAATATACAGAAATCACTTGCAACTTTGCTTTACAGTATTTTTACTTGAAATATAAGTTGACTTTCATAGTAGACTTGTTTTTTCGGTACATACAAAAAGTTCTAGAAACGTGATTCTGTTTTTTTATGGAGTATAAGGAGTATAAGATTGTATTTGCATGAGTACGACTATTATAGACTCGCGCGTAAAAGTAGTTATTAGCATTAAGGGATAAAGGAAAAATATTACCTTGATATGTGCGGTGTAGTGCCCACTTCCCATGCCACCGTAATGATTAGTTAAGGCATAGAGATCGTAGAGCTGACGTTGAGAGTTGTTTTTGTTTGCTACATACTTGGTGACATCAAAATCATGGATGGGAAAATTGACAAAGGTTTCCAGCTTATGCTTCATTGACCTGCTGTACGAGAATCTCTTAAGATGAATAACAAGAACTTCTGGTAGCCTCCAAAGGTCAAGCTTTTTGCTGGCTTGCCGTCTTTCCTTGCACTGAGGACAATACCTTCAATATATATATTGTCAAATGGCGAAAAACAGCCAACTATTATTAGCACCAAATGGGGTTTTATGGCTTGTTTGGTTTGTAGATTTCGGAAAAAAAGGTAAGGGGTGAAATTTATTTTTAAATAACTTTTACATTTAGCTGATTGAAAATAAAGTGAAGGTAAAATACTATATACAGGATACAGATACACGATCTAGCAAATCATAAAGTCATTTAAAAAACCAACATATAGAAACATATTAGTAAAATAAAAATCAATCAACCCCTTCCCTTACCTCTGAAATATCTGAACCAAACAAGCCCTTTAAGGCATAAAATAAAAGGAAGCAGAAGAAAAAGAACCAACCACATATCTTCAGGAACCAAAGGCTCTTCCCGAAGAAAAGCTTCTAGGCAACTATACAAAGAGAGAGGTTCAATACGAGCTTTCTTTGCGACAGATGATCCATACTTAGTTACTTCTGGCAAGTTCTCAAGGTAGTGGGTATCATAGTTTTCCAAAAGTTGTTGTGGCCAATCAATGAATACCAGTATTGACTTTGATGAAGAGGAGACCTTTACTGCCTTGTCTTCCCCTACAGTTAGGTCAATGCATGCATTGTTTTCATCAACCAGCTGCAACGGTAGTTTCTCATTCACCACATCAACCACCACACTGGAAGAATCATCTTTACAGGTTTCACTGGCCATTGATGTCTTTGCAGTGGAGAAATTGTATGTATTTTCCCTTCTTAACATGGGAGAGAGCATTTTGTGAACTATTGACTGTATATCACCTCTAGTGATAACATCATCACATGAGATTGGAGAAACAAGAGGGGTTCCATAAGGCTTCCACCCCACGCTGCTCTGAGGCAGCCCAACTTCACTGGAATAATGACACACAAAATTAAATTAGGTATATCATCCATCCATGCCCTGAATAATCCGAGATTCATAATAAATTATGTGAAAAAAGCAAGCACAAAGTGGGTTAAAGCTAGAAACTTTGTACCAAACACGTGACAACTTTTCAAACCAATCTAAATAATAATACTCCCCCGGACCTTAATATAAGGCACAAATTTGGCTATCACATGAACCAGGGAAATGATTAAAAACATTTAAATAGTCTTCACATTCTTAAAATGCACTTAAACATTTATATGGGAAATATATTGAAGAGTTTTTAAGATGAACAATTGTGTGAAAAAATATACATCTGCAATGATTGCAAAAGTGACTTAAATTTAGGATCACCCTAATACAACAACAACATTCAAGCCTTAATCCCAAAAGATTTTGGGGTAGGCTAACACGAATCGATACATGATATCGGAACCAAAAAGAAAAGAGAGATAAGAAAGATAAAAAAGATAAGCTATGATAAAAAAAATACAAAAATAGATAGGATATGCATAAAAAGGTAGAATAAAAAGGATAAAAAAGAATATATATATATATATATATATATATATATATATATATAAAGATAAAAGGATAAAAAAACAAAAACACAAGAAAGAGAAAGAAGATGAGGAGAAAAAGATGATAAGAGATCACTCTGTCACACGAATACCCGCCGCCCTCCACTTTGCTCTCTCCAAAGGCATGCCCTCATTCAACCCAAAAAGAAGCATATCACTCATGATTCCTCTAATCCATGTCTGTTTGGGTCTTCCTCTCACTCTCTTGGATCACCCTAATATGCCTTAAAAATAGGACCAGAGAGAGTACGCATTGATAGGACTCAGGCAGATTAGCACTGATAATAATAATCATCATCATTACCCAATGCTCTAAAGGCTCCCACCTATGGTGGGGTAAGGGGGGTCGGATATACGTAGCCTTACCCCTGTGTACTAAAGCACAAAGAGGCTGTTTCCAAATGACCCATAGTGAAAAGCGCATCGAAAATTACATTGACTGACTGCTACTTCACAATAAAGAAGCACAGACAGTTTAGTGAGCCATTTTGCTTTAGGAAAAATTCACATCAATAATTTCACCTATTACCATCCTTCTCATATTAATCTCATATATATAATTCCAAAATAATCTGAATTTAAAGGGTACTCTTCTCAAAATGATCCCAGGTGACTTGAAACTTGTTTGGCCGGTAAATCCTATTGATCTCTATGCTAACACTTTTACGCATGCCCTGAAAACCTTCCGTCTCTATCACTGTATGCTATCTCCAACCCGTGGCTTGGATTTGTTAATTCGAAAGAAGAAAAAAGGGAAAAGCATGAAGAAGGAGCCACGGTTTTCCTCCAACGGTTCAAGTTCGAGGATGAGAAGCTTCCGTTAAAAATTCTGATGAAATTCAAAAGAGGAAAGAGGAAGAATGGATATGCGTAGAATAATCATTTATATTTTAAATGAAGATAATGAATTGAACTGAGTAGCTTTGTTGGCCATTCTTCTTCATTCTTCTTTCTTCCAAATGGATTTTCTTGACCCGTCAGACTTCCCGATTCTGCAAATGAAGAACCTCTCCAGATTTAGTGTCCAACTTTACTAGCTAGTAATTGGGATTTGATGAATAATGGAGCACCCTATCAATTACCCGAAACCAGAATTTTTCACAGCAGCAATGGGGAAAAGGGATGGATGCTATCGGGAAGAGAAAAAAAGATAGAAAACGCAACTATGCAACACAGAGCCACAGGCACAATACGGAGGAGAAAAGAAATGGATATGCGTAGAATAATCATTTATATTTTATAATGAAGATAATGAATTGAACTGAGTAGCTTTGTTGGTCATTCTTCTCCATTCTTCTTTCTTCCAAATGGATTTTCTTGACCTGTCAGACTTCCCGATTCTGCAAATGAAGAACCTCTCCAGATTTAGTGTCCAACTTTACTAGCTAGTGATTGGGATTTGATCAATAATGGAGCACCCTATCAATTACCCGAAACCAGAATTTTCGCAGCAGCAATGGAGAAAAGGGATGGATGCTATTGGGAAGAGAAAAGACGATAGAAAACGCAACTATGCAACACAGAGTCACAGGCACAATACGGAGGAGAGAAGAAAATGAAATAAAGAAAACAAAAGAGAAAAAAAAAGAGAATAGATAAAAGAAAAACAAAAATAGTAAGACCAATCAAAAGAAGCCACACGATCAAGTGACTTGCTCAAGTTTATTCAGGTCACCAAGGTGTTTTTAGAAGACACCCCATAAAATTTAGATTATATTGGAATTACTCATAATTGAGATTAATATGGGAAGATCATTGATAGGTCAGATTATTCTTATGAAATTTTCCTTTGCTTTATTCAATCATATTCCCAAGCCCAAAAAATAGTGAATTTTTGCCTCCATTAGCAATGATAATAATAATGAGAATAATAATAATATTAGAAGAGTTAGTATAAATAGATGTGGAGGGTAGAATAATAGGGAGGCTGGTATTATTTTGTTGGGCTGGGACTGGAGAGTTGGCACTCTTTAACTGCCCATGACTTTGTCTTTCTTCTCTGTCAATCGTTGGCTATTGAGACAGTTCACTCTTTCTTCCATCTTTCTTTTCTTGAATTTACTGTGAATTAGATATTACCTATCACGCATTCATAAATTACTTAGTACAAGAGAATCGGGGAAAAGTAGACGGGTCTAAGAGCGGATTTTAAGAGCACAGCTTATTACAAGCACACAACTATCTGAAACCATGATAACCATTTTCTGATGAAAGAGAAGAAAGAAAACCCAGCGTCGCTAAATGGTGAAACAGTCTGTTTCTTTTAGACATTCTAATAAATAATGGGAAAGAAAACAAACAGTAAATCTTCAGAAGATTCTTCCATGACATTCCAACAGAAATTGAAACAAAACAAGCCTACCGCTCCTCACGCCGATGGATTAATTGGAGAAATTTTGAGCTTTTCACCACTTTAGGGATCTTATAGGCAGCAAGGTGATCATCATCTTTTATAGAAGCTAAAGCTATAAGGGGCTCTTCCAGGAACCGAAGAATCAGGTGGCCTCGTATCTAAAAGCAAGCACAATGACAAGACTAGTAAAAAATTATATACATTATCAACATACTTTGAGAAAGATGTAATAAAAACACTAACCTCTGCAAGTAAGAACTTCTCATTAGGCTTTAGAGAAGAAGCATTGCAAAGTGACTGGATCAAGTCCCTGCAACGTCCCTGCTTTGGAACCGTGACAGTGCAAGCTGTGGGCAGTGCACTTCCATCACAGGTGAAAATTGTCACTGTCATACTTCGGGTTGTGGCAGATTGGAGTGGCAAGGACAGGTACATGAACGGATCAAATGTAACCGAGACTTTATTACATATAGGACAAACTAGAGTTGACTTGTACTGGCCCTGTAAATAGGGGCAGGAGCGCACACTGGCTTAGAATTTCAGTAATTCAGACAAAAATCGCAATTTCTGAAAATGAATAGTGCTCAAAATTAAAAATGGGAAGATTCAATGCTATGTAGTAAAAATAAATGATATCTTGACTTTTCTGTTAAGCACATCCTTCAGATTGCTTATGCCAAGCTAGAAGATTGAAATATTAAACCATATCTTAGTTATATACGGAGTAGTATATGTGAGTTAGGACTTAGGGTCAATAATATTTCACTCACTTGGCATACATCCACAATAATAGAATCGTTGCGAGCAATGTGGTTAGCCCAGTACTCATCGGCAACTTCTTCATCAGGCCGACCATCTGCGTCTTTTGATTTTATATAAGGTTTGTGTTTGACACGATTCAAGTCCTCATGAAGCCCATCTAGTAGAAATGCAAGAAGTTCCTAAATAGGGAAAACAAACAAACATGTAGGCTATGTGTTGGGTCCTAGAAAATATTAGGTAAAGAACTAAAATGCTAAGGAAAGTCATTTCAAATGTTCAAATTTACCATGGGCAACACAAAAGAAAATGAAACAAGATCACCATTTCTAAAAAAACTACAATAGTTTAGATTGCTAAGTATTTATATGAATTAATGAATAAAAATGAATTTGAACAAATATTAAAAAACATTGAGTTTCAAACAATGTTTCATTTTCCTCAATATTTTATTTCTCAAGCACTCTTCGCATTCCAAATGGACCTGCAGAGACCGGAACAACCGAACATATTTCATATTGAGTGTACCATTGATAGGAACCCACTTATTGACTCATAAATAAACTAGTAGCTTTTAGTTAATTGTTGTAATAGATATTAAATAAAGTCAGTTGTTGGACTTTAATAAATAGAAGGTTGGTTGGGAGGGTGAGGAGGCTTTTGGACATTAGGTCTTGGGACTGGGAAGATTGAGAATTATTTCTCTCTCTTTGGGGGCTTCGGCTCATTTGGGGGCTTCGGCTCATTTGGGGGCTTCGGCCATTGTTACCGATTTTCCTTCTGTTACTGTTCATCTTCTTCAATAAACAATTCCATTGTTCTTGATATTGTTTTCTGTAAATTCTGGATACTTGGTGGTACCTAACATTGGTATCAGAGCATGTCGATCACTGGAGGAGATAAACGCACAAAGATGGAAGGACGAATCAACGAAGTACAAGAGAATATGGAAAGAAGTCTGCGAGAGTTCCAGACTAATATGGAGGCGAGTTTTGCGGCGAGCTTTGCTGCGTTTCAAACAAGTATCGCTAAATTGGTGATTAACACCCAAAATCAATCGCGGAGCAGATCGCATGCGTCAAACGCATCGCATCGCACTGTTCATCATCGCGACTCTCATCACCGCGACTCTCATCATCGCAACTCTCATCACCGCGACTCTCATCATCGACATACGCGACTTTCGACCGATGCAAATGAATTGGAAGAACAGAGTAGTCGCAGAAGAAATAAAGATCGCTCAAGGATTAATAAGCGTCATCCGCTATCGCAGGCAGAGTCGCGACCTGTCTCTTCTCAGAGTCCGCAGTCGCAAACTTCTCATCAATCGTCGCATAGTTTCTAGCACCGTTCTTCGCATATCTCTTTGCATCGTTCCTCTCCTCGCTCGTCGCAGAAGGAGTCGCAGACGAAATCGCGAACAGAGTCATCACCTTCATCTCGAACAATAGCTTCCAGTTCCTTGGTTTCTGTTGTTCTGAATTCTCAGGATGAGACACAATCGGTTTTTCCCAGTACTCCAGAGTCTTTTCCAATTGCTTCTCACAGTCCCCAGTTTCGACCACTCGGCAGGGAGCTGGCTAGCGGGCAGCAACCTCACTCAGAAGATACTTTCATCTATGAAGACGAAGGAAGAGAGGTGAAATCTTCTGTCGTGACTCACTCCTCAACTGCCATGGACCATGAATACGGTGATGATAATTATAAAGTGGAGAATAAGGTTGTTCCAGAAATCTCTCTAGGTGGTGAATATTCAGCGGTACCTAATAGTATGGAAAAGATGGTTGGAAATATAGGAGTGGAACACTGCCCACTTGGAAGAATTGTTAATGCATCTATCTCCTCTCTGGGGCTAATAAAGTTGGGAGCAGATCAAGACAGGGAAGTAAAGAGGTTTCAGGAATTCTTCTGTGATGGACTGTTTGGAAAACAGTTTACACGCGCATCAGGCCATAGTAATGAATGGGTGTACATTGATTGGAATGGAATTCATCCCTCTATTTCTGCTGGGGAATATGAGCTTAAAAATGCTGGGTTTAATGATGAGTTGTCTGAAGCTAACAGGCGGAATGGATTTCTCCATAGAAATGATTTGGATGCAATAGGTATGGATGATATAGAGCTGATCCACAGAGCCAATATATCAGCTGATAGAAATAGTGTGAGGGGTATGGTTGTGGTTGTTATCCCATCAGGAAGATTCTGTTCTAAATGGGAAGCTGTTCTGGGTTCATCCTATCGAATTCCATTCGAAGGAAGCACTGAAAAGGCCCCATCTACATATTCATCTGATGATGACTACTTCCACAAACAGAACCTTCTTAAGCGGCCTGGCAGTCCCACTTTTGATGCTACAAAGGAAAAAGTTTGTGATAGTATAAGCACTGTGTGTGGTAATATACCTCAAAAGAATCCCTGCAATATCCAGCAGCATAGAAGATGGATTATATACATGGTAAATGGTGTCCAGTGGACTAGCATTCAGTTTAGAAACACAGCAATTGGGATAGTTTTCAACGACTCTATTGATCCTGGGAAATACAAGACAGATGCTGAAATTTCAAGGACTGGAGCAACTAAAATCCAAGAGCTTGAATCATATCATGAGACAAGAGTTGTTAACAATTGGAAGAGTGAGCAGCTGGTGATTGGGCAGATTGGTAAAATTCAATTCCAGCATGAACAGAGCCACCTGAATGATACAGATGCTATGAAAATAGGGGATCCATTGAGGCATTTGCTAGAAACAGTGAGAAGGAACATTCAAGTTCTGAAGTCCAGGATCCTGAAAATTGAAAGATACTGGGAAGGAAGAGGCGCAAGGAAGAAGAAAAAGCAGAAGTTCTGGGTTATCTCCTACCGCCCACCTTGAGGACAAGGTGGTTGTTTAGGGCGGGAGTATTGATAGGAACCCACTTATTGACTCATAAATAAACTAGTAGCTTTTAGTTAATTGTTGTAATAGATATTAAATAAAGTCAGTTGTTGGACTATTATAAATAGAAGGTTGGTTGGGAGGGTGAGGAGGCTTTTGGACATTAGGTCTTGGGACTGGGAAGATTGAGAATTATTTCTCTCTCTTTGGGGGCTTCGGCTCATTTGGGGGCTTCGGCCATTGTTACCGATTTTCCTTCTGTTACTGTTCATCTTCTTCAATAAACAATTCCATTGTTCTTGATATTGTTTTCTGTAAATTCTGGATACTTGGTGGTACCTAACAACCATTCGCAACCATCATGCTAAAGTTTCTATCTATTCTTTATTTATACAGACTATTATTACCTGAGAATCATGCTGGTTATAACCACTAAATTGCGGTGCAAAACGAGCGAGCTTTGTCTTAAATGGACGTGGGGCTACTGGCGTGCGGCCTGGGGCCCACAATTTCCTTAGCAAATCACCAAATGCTAAAGCCAGCTCACCCTGTGTGTATTGGTTGGTCAAAAGACTATGCAAGGATAAGAACATTCATAAAATTGGGATACAAAAATGAAACCCTTGCAAATACACTTGATGATTTTATGAAACTCACCACCATCCCCAAAGGATTCTGCTTGTTGATCTCCTGATAATAATCTTCTCGAAAGTAGCGAGCAAATTCTGGTGTATGAACAAGACACTGTATTGCACTGTTCATAAAGCATGTGTTTCCAAGATTCAACAACCCAGTAAGGCCACAAGCAGATCCCCTTGTACTAACACCACTTGTTCCATATGGCTTCTCTGTCTCTCTAACTGGTGAAGACAAACTCTGCAACTGTGACATCTCAGCATTACCGTTTCTAGATGAACCTTTGCTTGCAGAGAGGCCTCCGGCAATTGAGAAATTCAGCTTAGATGGCTCCACATGATGCATTATTGTTCCATTAGGTGCAGATCCATTACCATGAATGAAAGTCGCTCCACTCCCAGCATTATTACTTACAATTTCCACCAAAATCTGGTCACATAAGAGTTGATTAAATATTTAATTACTTGATGGGATAAAGGTTTACATGGTCATTAGACATTTAGACACAATTTTACGCATAATTGGTCAAATCAGACCAACTTTAATTACAGTACTGCCACAATGAAGATTATTTAAAACTTGTTCTCATATTTAGCATATCTGTCATCATCATCATCATCATATTTAGCATATCTGTCAGTTGGAAAATAAGTTGACGTGCACATTTTTTGTGTAAATGTTTTCGTAGAGTATAAGTTGTTTTATACGTAGTATATAATAAAAATTGTTTAAGAAAATGAAGCAAAAAAAAATGCCCAAGTTTCATCAACTTCTTCCATGCAGATATCGAATACAAGTTTCAGATATCAATAGTTGATCTTCATCAAAGCACAAGATAACACATCACGGAGAAAAGGATAGCTAATAACACAAGAAATGTGTAGGCAATGTAGAGTAATAGACTAATTTCCTGATAGGCTGATACAAAACTGATCCCTATGACAAACACAATACTTGTATTAAAAACTGAAAGTTTTGAAATAAAGAAACCCACATCCTGATCCATTTGAATATTTGCATCATCAAGTGTCTTTTCCATGTCATTCATCAAAGCATGCTTTTGATGGCTAAAGTAATCCCATATGCACACCTGAAACACACAGAGATTATAGTGACTGCTTTGTCAAGTATGGAGCGTATACTAAACGCAGATAAAGATACAAAAATGAATCACAGTGTTGAAGACTTTACTTGCTCTGGATCAAGATTAAAGATCTTGGAAGCTTTTTTGTGAAGTTCTCCAATAGTCTCCTGCTCAAAACATAACAATGAAACAGAAGATATGTAAGATCAACCGTAATAGTCCATTCACTTTTTGATCTATTGGACTTTCTTGTTTTCATTTTGTTGTGGGACTAAAAAACTAGGGCATATATAAGTTGTTGCAGCTCAATCATACTTTTTTACTTATTCTTATGGTAGAGCACTCATCATTTGGCATCAGATGTAATTGGAGACATAGAGGATAAACTTCTACAGCCAATTCCGTTTGTGAAAGCCCAGAGCTTATCACTTTTCGAGCCAATATAGGCCCACCTCCATACCTGAAACCAGGCAAACAGTTTGTAGGATTACCCAATGGTGACACTACACATAAATTAAGAAGAGTGAACTTCACAGCAGGGAAATTTCAGCTTAATATTGTTCAATAAAAGGCTATTAGAACATGGAACAACCATATCTAAACTAATTCTTGTATTCACCTACTTCCCACTTAGTAAAGAGATATAAATATAAACAAGAAGCAACAAATATGTGACTCAAATAAAAGTCATGGAAAAAAATGTGACTACCTTTCATGCATAGTTGCCATATTTGATCACTATGGTTTACCTGGCAGTGACCATTTAGTTATACGTAGTATTTGTCATTGGATATCATTTTAGTAATCTTTTAAGAATAAACACATACTCCCTCCGTCCCGAACATGTTCGCCAACTTTGACTTTCACGTGGATTAATAAAGTAAAAACTGTGTGGTTGAAATTTGTGCAGAAGAGAGAGAATTAACTTTAGCCACATATTCCTTACTGGCTTACTTTAAATGGAAATGGCAAATCTTTTTGGGACATCCAAAAAAGGAAATTTGGCAAACCTTTTCGGGATAGAGGGAGTAATATAATCAACGATCACCAATTAGAAAAGAATTATACTTGAGAACTCTAGCATGAATTTTCATATCCTGGTCAGAATAATGGATTAGCAACTGTGTAAACCAAATAGCAGCATTTTGATGTTTCACAATGTCTGCATGAGAATAACTAAATAACTATAAACTCTTCAGGATTCTCTACCTTTCAAATGTTTCATGAGCAAAACAAATATTTGAATCTGAAACTTCTGGCCTAAATGAGTAAATGGAGTTATGGATGTGTTCATTTAACATAAGGATACAGGGGGAAAGTGACATTACAAAACATAAATGAAGCAGTAAAATCAATTCCCTTGCCACCTGAATGCAAGTGATATGAGCCACGGAAGCCCCTTAACCTCACTCATTAAAAAAAAAGACAACATATTTCTCATATTTGTGGTTTTATGAAAACAATACGGAGTATATAATTAAGAGTTAAGACCGAGTATCATAATGCAACAAATTCCAGGTTTCTTTCACAAACTCATGTTTTAAATTTTAAGAACTTAACACTCCCAATTTGAATGCTAACAATCAAGAAGAAAACAAGTCTTGGACCCCATTCCCTAAGGAGTGTGCTAGGAGGGGCATGTAGGTGTTGGAGGACAACGGCAATCTTTACAATGTGCGGAACTTAGAACCACAACTTAGCAGTTAGCACAGTAGAGAAGATTTAAGAGGCCAGTCTACCATTTGTATAATTGATCCCACACTTCCTGAGGAAGCAATATATAATCAGTGCCTTCTACCAAAGTATCTCGAAGCTCAATTCCAATTTCAGATCTTTCTGATGTTGCTTCATAAATAATATCAGAATTATCAATACTAGAAGGCTTTTTTAATACACAATGCTCTGAAGCAGATCCTTCATTTACAGCACTAGTCTGGTTTTGATTGACATACTCAAGCCATTCATGCCACCACCTGTACAAAACAGAAGTACACATGAGTTAGGCATATAAATATTTAAGTATATAACCATGTCTTCAATGCCAAATATATGTCCACGTGTGTAATGAAAATGATCAATCTTTAGAGTTATGCACATAACTTTCACCGAAAACCATCTTTTTTCTCCCAAAACATAAGAGCTGACTGTTGAGTGTCAAGAACTGTATTTCAAACCGCAATCCTACTAGAGGGCTTCAACTAGAGGGTTTTCCAAAAGGAAATCCAACTAGAGGGTTTCAATGATAGGAAAATACAGAAGCAAGATGTAGGCCAATACAAGTGAACACGTCAGTAATACAGTTCTTCATGACTTCATTTCAATAAAATTGATAAATATCAAACATTTCTATTATATTTTTAAGAACCTGGAACACGGGAAGATTTAGCAGTTCATCCAGAATTTCTTTTAGATATAAAGATTACGGGCTCTAGAAAAATATAAGGAGTGTCATTTATCCATTTCTGGAGTGCCATCCAGAAAGAATTTGCCACAAAAAAAAACAGAAGGAATTCTGGTAAAATAGCCTGCGAAAAGACCATGAATTATAAAAGAAATGGGCGCCCTAGAAATATACATCTTCAAAATCTCAGATACATGTTAGAAAACAGGGTATAAATTTGCTTAGTTAGGCACCTCTGAGTGATTAAATAGAATGTATCGCCTTCTTTGGTCCGAGCTTCCGCCGCAATAGAAATGTCTCTGATGCATAGCTTCTCTTCCTCCGGTGTCAGCTCCGACTTTACTTCCGGCATCTCCGTGAAACAGCTATCTCTGTCCGTCTACTTTCAGGCTCAGCTCTTTGAAGTTAGGAGAGAGGGAGTCATTTGGGAGTCATTTGGGACCGGGGCACACTGTCTTGGTACGCATTTTTGGTGAGCACAATAGCCCATCAATATAAAAACGTTTTTATATTCCAAAATAAGAATGTCATGTTTTTATTTTCAAAATATGATTAATTACTGTCATGTTTTGGTAGTACCAGACTTTAAACATGACAGTATTTTCTAAACTTGACATTAATTACTCTTATTTTAGGAAATAAAAACATGACAATCCTATTTTGGAATTTTCAAACTTATTTACTCCTATTTTGGGAATTTTCCCATATAAATTTTATTGCTCTCGTTTTGATTCATTTGATTCGTTGACTGTGGCCATATTTAGGGAGCGTTTGCAAGTGGTTAAAAAACGTTTATCGGCTTTTGACTTAAAAAAGTCAGTATGTTCTAAAATATACTAATGTTTAAAAATTTCTAAAATATGAATGATTTAAACAAAATCAAATAAATTATATACTAACTAGTGTAGAACCCGGGGCAATGCCCCAGTAGCGTGTCAATTTGACATGAGTTAAAACAAAATATACTAATAGATACTGTGAATTATTCATAGGATCCAAAGTTCAGTATAATGCATTTTTACTATGATCTAACCACAAACAATAATAATTTTACGTAGTACGAAGTATATATTTACTCTTTAGTCTATATCAAGGTTTTTTATTGCGGCACTGTTGTGATCACGATCACTGCAGTTGCGGCTATTGCGACTGTTGTGATGCATATTGCGGCCAATGCGGTATAATTTAATTTTACGTTCTAACGAAATAAGAAAATAATTAGTGTTGATTTTCTGATACAGTCTGGTACGGCCCGTGCGGGCACGTTGCGGTTTAGTTGGGTTACATAGTAGATTTTTCCCGAAATTTCACCTCCATTGCAGCCCGATGCTGTTACGCTACAAAATGCAACCATAATATTGCAACCGCAACACGTGTTGGATCCCAACCTATCCCCGTTGCGGCCACGTACAATGCAGTTTTGTTAGGTTTCGTCGGGATGATAGAAGTACATTATTGTTATTCTTGTAGTTGTGCATAATTGAAGAATAATAAAAGTGTTATCTATGAAATTGTTATTGCAAAAATTTTGATTGTGTTCATACTATGTGCATATCGTGTCATGTTTTCATATTATAAGATTTTACTCACGATATAACTGAGTGTATTTATTCTTATAATTGAAGTATATATTGAATTTGAAACATTACTTACAATATGATTTAATGCACCGTCCACTCAATAATTAAGCATATTATATAGACATTACAAATTAATTAAATGTTGTAATGTAGAAGTATGACTTTTTTATTAGCATTTGTGTCATTTATTGAGTTAAACAATGATTGTAAATTAAAGTAATGTAGCATGTATTATGCGAAGTCAATAAGAAAGTCACACGTGGCATTTCATAATTCAACTTAACTATATGTGTGTGTGTGTAGCAACATATATAATAAGGAATCTGGTGTTTTAGGCACTTTATTTTGAAAAAATAACTAAAAAGTTAATTATAAAACTTAATTTTAAGATTTGAATCTACTTTAAAAACTTTTGGGCTTCATTGGCAAAAAAGTTCTAAGTTTAAAAATCTCCATCAATTAGATCTCATATTTTATTTACATATACAATATTGGTTTCATACGAAAAATCATAAAAAGTTATGAATTTTGATATTTTTTTAATACAAATTAGAGTACAAATAAAAAAATTATAAAACTATAAAAATAAGAAAATTTCCCTCTTCTCTTTTCTCCAAATGAGTTGGCCTAATTAAGGTGAATAGCCAGTGATGGAATGTGTGAACATAGGGAGAATTAATTAATTAAATGTTTTAATATGTGTGATAATACACTTTTTAGTAAATTCCGCTGTAGCAATTATAAACATGATTGCTGGAAAAAAAAAACTTTTTAGTAAACCATAAGACATTGATACATCGTTAATTTATAACTCAGATTTACTATATAAATCGACATATTTATTGAGTTGATTATATGATGAAAGATGGAATGGAGTAGTGGAAGAGTTTATCTCTGTGTATCACGTATTCAAGTGTATTAGAGACCTATTAAATTTATTACAACTCATTATTTAAAGAATTTTATATTATAAGGGTGTAATGATGTACCCCTAATACACCCATCGTTCCCCCAAAGCTTCGTCCCCTCTGCACCAACGTCCTTCCGGCGAGGGAATTCGACAGATTCAGAGCCAAACGAAATTCTGAATAATCCAAGAAAATAATTAGACTTCATCCAAACATGAATTTACAGAAGGGAACCGTAGCCGCTGAGCCTTGCTGCTTTCTTCAGAGCCGATGCAAAAGGGAACCATAGCCGTTGAGTATGGTGAGGAGCTTCACAATATGTTTGAATTTATTATCCAAAAATAATTAGTAGTCTTATTTTTATTTCAATTTTTGGCTGCTTTTTAACTCCATGAGCATGGTGAGGAGCTTCACAATGGCAATTAGGGTGAAGAGAAAGGAGGGTGGGTTGGGTTGCTCCTGATCCTGATCTGCTATCTCTTTTTAATTTTTGGAGGTTGCTTTGGTAATTTAACAAAATATTCCATCACAATCACTTTTTTATCAAACACTCCAACCTTTACATTTTATTTAAAATCACTACTATTCACAAACACTACCAACTTTTACTACAAATCATTTTTCCAACAATCTATTAAAAAAATCACTTTTAAAAAGCACAAGCAATCGCAAACACTCCCTTAGAATTGAACGTCATAATAGAACTTGAGGGTGGATAAGTTGAGTAAATTCCAATATAATAAGGACCAGTTTAGAAATACTTTCAGAAAAATGACATGAAAAACACAACCAATAAACCAGTGACGGATTTTACCAAAAAAAATAAACGAGTGATGGGTGTGATACGCACCAAACCATTTCTCAACGTTGATCCACCGTAAAATTTTCCTTTCTCCAATCATACACGCTTTTCTCCTACTTTTTCTCTTCATGCATTTTCCATTACATTACTCGTTCTAATTAATTAAATTAAATATTTAAATAGTAGTATTAATATATTTTGTTAATCAATACGTCTTTACCATATAAGACAATAGATTATTATTATTATTATGATTATTATGATTATGGTTATGATTATGATTGTTATTACAATTATTATTATACTATTATTGTTGTTATTGACTTGTTGTTGATGTTGTTGTTTATTTTTATTATTATTATGGAGCCGGGGTGTTTGGCAATTGGTTGTTAACTGTTGGCTGATTGTGTTGGCTGATTGATAACAGCGGATTCTGTTGGCTGTTTTGATTAGCTGGTAGTACTAGCAGTTCGTAAAATCATGTTTGGTTAAACGGTTGTTTACAATCAGCTGATAACTTGTTAAATGACTGTTAAGGACATCAATTAATTTTGTAAATAATATACAGTATGTGTGTGTGTGTGTGTGTGTGTGTGTGTGTGTGTGTGTGTGTGTGTGTGTATATATATATATATATATAAGAGATCACATACTAACCATGCTTAAAATACTAACTTACTAACTCAATAATATGCAACACATTGAACTTCAATATGCAGTACAAATAATGTAAAGATGCACCGTTTTTGATAGTTTGTAGGTTAGCATGGGAGGAATGGTTAGTATGTGATCTCACCCCTAATATATATATATATATATATATATATATATATATATATATATATATATATATATATATATATATACACAGAAATGCTCAGGTCCCTCCGGAGGGACGGGAGCAGCTGTCCAAACTTCACTGTTTGGGGCGGTTCCCGGTGGAATTTTTCGATGAAATTTTTTGAGCATGTTCCTTATCAAGTCTAGTTTGTCCATACCAAATTTTAGCTCAAAATTCGACCGGGAAGGCAGTCAAATAAATTCTTGAAACTTACTGCACTTTATATATGCGCAGAATGTGTAGTAAGCTTCAAGAATTTATTTGACTGTCTTCCCGGTCGAATTTTGAGCTGAAATTTGGTATGGACAAACTAGACTTGATGATGAACATTCTCAAAAAATTTCATCGAACAATTCCACCGGGAACTGCCCCAAACAGTGAAGTTCGGACGGCTGCTCCCGTCCCTCCGGCTAGACCTGAGCAGTCCTATATATATACTAGACTAAATACCCGTGCGATGCACGAGGTATATCTAGAGTAAGTAACAACTTGTTTAAAATTATATTTATTGTAATTGTATATGTTGTTTAATTTTTCCAAATAAAAAAAGATAGTAGAGTTTATATGTTGTAAATTTGATTATACAATAGTAGTTTGTAAGAAAAGGAACATTTGAATCGAATGAAAAATTGTCAAGTAAGAGTAAAGCAAAAAAAATGACGGATCCGGAGCCTCTGTCTTGCTTATCATCATGATAAATGAAACAATGAATGTGAATTGATTGAATTGAAATTTGAAAGAAAATTATGTTATCAGACGGGACCACCAATGATAATCATGGATTTAAAACCTTTTGACCAATACTTTTTAAGATACAACATTAACCTCCAAAATACAATTACACAACCAAGTAATAAACAGGCAAGACTCGTTACATAAGTCACATGACTGGCCAATGTTCCTCATTAGCATAATAGGAACACGAATTTTTAGTCCCAATTTATGGTTCGATAGCTCTGATGCATTGATGATGTTCAAAGACTCTTGCATGTGCACTTCAACGGATTCAGTGACAATGTTGCCTTCAAGTGAACATGAGATGTCAAAATCAAACATGTCTTCATTTCTTTAGGCTTGAGCGAAATCATATAATTATTGATAATCTCAACAACATCATTTATAGGTGTCAACATAGCTTTTTTGTTAAACATAAGACAAACCGGCCATATTCTTAAAAAATGACGGATAAGTGCTGGTAGCAATAGTAATTGAAACATAGAAACACCTGAAGTGCTAATAAAATAAAATCTCATCCCAAATTTTTGATTATTTATAGTCGTCGGTGATTCGGCAGAATGCTTATTTCTTGCCACTATTTTATTTTAACTATTATATGCATTAGAGTCCCCATTTTGGTCCAAAATATGTAGTAATTTTGTTACTTTATAATCTCTCCGTCCCTTAAAACTTTGTCATCTTTCCTTTTTGTGACGTCCCAAAAAACTTTGTCATTTTCCCTTTTAATCAATTATTTTGTGGTTTCATTATTTCTCTTTCTTCTGCACAAACCTCAACCACATAGTTTTTACTTTATTATTCTCCGTGCCGGTCAACTTAGGCAACGTTTTAAGGGACGGAGGTAGTATAATATAAGGATAAACTAATAACCTTCAATATCATTATAATTATAATTGTAATTATAATTATAATTGTAATTATAATTATAATTTTTATTATAATTATAATTATAATTACAACAATTATAATTATAATTATAATATAAGGATAAACTGCTGCCGCCGCCGCCTTGATGTATTCATTTGGATGGATATAACTTCCTATTTATTACTCTCCATATTTAACACCTTATATGTGTGGAAAGTATATACGGTATATTTCCAGTATTTTTTTAATGGCATATTAATTCCCTATTATGCCTTTTAAATGGGCGATAATTTTGCCTTCAAAATGTAGGAATTGTAATATTTTATACGGTGTATAACGTAGCAATTTTATGATTACTTTATTTTTTCTGTGTTTACTATTTGCTTGCTATAATTATTTCCATTATTAATAACTCTTCATCCCGTTAAGATTGTCCCGTTTTTTCTTTTCGGAAAATTCACTAAGATTGTCTCATATCGAATTTGGTAATATTTGTGTGGTTTTAAGTCATTCTTACTTTATCAATATAATATCAAGCATATGCATAAACTCACTTTTGTTCATAAACATGTCACATCTTCATGTCCCAATGTTAATGGGACAAAGCCACAAAGATAGCACTCCGTATTACTCCCTCCGTCCCATTTATATTGTCCCGTTTTACCTTTTCGGGAAGTCCCACTTAAATTGTCTCATACCATATTTGACAAAGTTTGTGTGGTTCTAAATCATTCTTACTTTATCAATTAATATTAACCACACAAACCCATTTTTCTTAATAACCGTGTCACTCTCTTCCGTCCCAATATAAATGGGACGGAGGTAGTATTTAAGAGATTTTTTTTCGCTAATGAGGTTTCCCCTATTATTCGCATGTCTAAAAGGCTTTCTGTTGTAAAATCCTGGGAATAACATGTGTGTGAATTATTCATCCTTGTAAGCAGCATACTCATTAGGACACCAAGCTTTTCCTGATCCTTGTAATGATCCTTGTAACCTAGTTAGAACAGGTGGTTTAATATGCTATTGCCACCAAATGTTTAGACTCATCAAATAAGTGACTCATCATCAAGCTCAACCAGTATAAATAGTGGCTTGATGAGGTCTTGTAAATTAATTCAAGCAATTCAGAAACTCAGAAATTTCAGATATTAAGAAGAAGTAATTTAGAAGTTTTTATCTATATATCTATCTCTTAAATTTAGTCTTCATCTTCTTCATTTCACAACACGTTATCAGCACGAATTAGCTCAAGCATCTTCAAGAAATCATCTTCCTGCAGATATGGATTACTCAAGTGATAAAGAACTATGTCTGATAGACAGCGCCACAACGCACACCATTTTGAGGAATAAAATCTATTTTTCTCAAATGACTTTAGTTGAAGCTAAAGTCAATACAATATCAGGTGTTGCGAAGCTCATTGAAGGCTCTGGGAAAGCATATGTGATGCTCCCTAACGGGACAAAAATAATTATAAATGACGCTTTATACTCCAACAAATCACGGAGAAATTTATTAAGTTTTAAAGACATGCGTCAAAATGGTTATCACATAGAAACCATGAATGAAAACCAAAAGGAATATCTTTGTCTTACGACAACTAAATCTGACACTAAACATATTTGTGAAAAAATGCCAGCATATTCCTCAGGACTATATTTCACTCATATTAGTCCATTCGAAATAAATTTGGTTTCTAACGCAAAGTTAGATGATCAGAAAACATTCATGTTGTGGCATGACCGTTTAGGTCACCCAGGCCATGTAATGATGCATAAAATCATTAAGACTTCACTTGGACACCCATTAAAGAATATCAGGGTTCCATTATCAAGTGATTTTCCTTGTAAGGCCTGTTCTCTTGGCAAAATGATCATCAGGCCTTCTATGAACAAAATTGCAACTGAATCACCTGCATTTTTAGAAAGGATTCAAGGAGATATTTGTGGGCCGATAGCCCCGCCATGTGGACCATTTCGATATTTTGTGGTGTTGATTGATGCTTCAACACGTTGGTCACATGTTAGTCTTTTATCGACTAGAAATTTAGCATTCGCTAAACTCCTTGCTCAAATTATACGATTAAGAGCTCATTTTCCGGATCATTCTATAAAGAGAATCCGACTTGATAATGCAGGAGAATTTACTTCCCAATCATTTAACGACTATTGTATGTCGATTGGGATTGATGTGGAGCACCCTGTTGCTCATGTCCATACACAAAATGGTCCTGCTGAATCTTTGATTAAACGATTACAATTAATCGCTAGACCATTATTAATGAAGTGTAATTTACCTTCATCAGCTTGGGGACATGCTATTTTGCATGCAGCAAATTTAATTCGGCTTAGACCGACTGCATATCATGAATATTCCCCAATGCAATTAGTTACTGGACAAGAGCCAAACTTAGCACACATAAAAATATTTGGTTGTGCTGTTTATGTTCCGATTGCTCCACCTCATCGTACAAAAATGGGTCCTCAAAGAAGGTTGGGAATTTACGTTGGATTTGAATCTCCCTCAATAATCAAATATCTTGAACCGATGACTGGTGACTTATTCACCGCACGGTTCGCTGACTGTCATTTCAATGAGACAGTATTCCCAACCTTAGGGGGAGAAACTAATAAATCGGACCCAAGTACGAAAGAAATAACATGGAATGCAACAGGATTATCACACCTTGACTCTAGATCAAATATATGTGAGCAAGAGGTGCAAAAGATAATCCATTTACAAAATGTTGCAAATCAGTTGCCTAATGCATTCACAGACACAAAGAAGTGACAAAGTCACATATTCCTGCTATAAATGCTCCTGCCAGAATCGAAATTCCAGAAGAGAATTCTGAAAAATCTCTTGCAATTGATTCTTCTATACGCAAAAAGCGTGGCAGGCCACTTGGATCAAAAGATATAAAACCAAGAAAAACTAAAAGGCAGGAATTGATCCGTGATGCCAAAGATGTTCATCCTTCAGAACAAGAAAATGAACAATTTGAAAATACTGGCATAGAAAATGATACTGACAGAACAAACATCTCAAATAATGATCCAACTTCCTTAAATGAGGAAGATATTCCAGATACTGATAGAAACGTTGATAATTATGAAATTTCAATAAATTACGTTTCTACTGGAATGCAATGGAATCGAAAAGATTTTGGTATTAATGAGATATTTGTCTATGCCGTTGCCACAAATGTTATGAATGAAAGCAATGACAATGAGCCAACATCAATTGAAGAATGTCGGAAACGACATGATTGGCCAAAATAGAATGAAGCTATTCAGGCTGAATTAAAATCACTTGAAAAACGTGATGTTTTTGGACCGATAGTCCCTACGCCAAAAGGCGTAAAACCTGTGGGTTTTAAATGGGTATTTGTGCGTAAACGCAATGAGAGAAATGAAATTGTTAGATATAAAGCCCGACTTGTTGCCCAAGGTTTTTCTCAAATGCCGGGAATTGATTATGAAGAAACCTATTCTCCCGTAGTTGATGCAACTACATTAAGGTTTCTCATTGGCATGTCTGTTTTTGAAAGGCTGCAAATGCGCCTAATGGATGTAGTGACCGCCTATCTATACGGTTCACTCGATACAAACATTTATATGAAAGTTCCCGGTGGATTTAAAATGCCTGAAGCTTATAGCTCGAAATCTCGAGACATGTTCTCCATTAAACTACAAAAGTCATTGTATGGACTAAAACAATCTGGACGAATGTGGTATAATTGTCTCAGTGAATACCTTCTCAAAGAAGGATATAAGAATGATCCAATTAGTCCATGAGTTTTCATTCGGCGATCAAATTCTGGATTCGCCATAATTGCAGTATATGTTGATGACTTAAACATTATTGGAACTCCCGATGAAATTGAAAATACTGCAAAATATCTTATGAAAGAATTTGAAATGAAAGATCTCGGGAGAACCAAATTTTGTCTCGGACTTCAAATTGAGCATTTGAAGAATGGAATTTTCATCCACCAATCCAATTACACCGAGAAAGTGTTGAAGAGATTCTATATGGACAAAGCTCATCCTTTGACTTCACCAATGGTCATTCGATCTCTCAACATACACGATGATCCATTCCGTCCCCGAGAAGATGACGAAGAAATACTCGGTCCCGAAGTACCATATCTCAGTGCTATCGGAGCTTTAATGTATTTAGCTAATAATACTAGACCAGATATTGCATTTTCTGTAAATTTATTAGCTAGGTACAGCTCATGTCCAACAAGACGTCATTGGAACGGGATCAAGCACATATTCCGTTATCTCCGTGGTACAGTTGATCTCGGCCTATTCTACCACAAAGATACAAAAGCTTCTTTAATCGGATATGCAGACGCTGGATACCTATCAGATCCTCAAAAGGCAAAATCACAAACCGGGTACGTATTTACTTATGGTAATACCGCAATCTCGTGGAGATCTATGAAACAGACGTTGACAGCTACATCATCAAATCATTCGGAGTTAATTTCACTTTATGAAACCGGGAGGGAATGCGTGTGGTTGCGATCTATGATTCAACACATCCAAAATGAATGCGGTATAAAGCCTATTACTTGTCACCCGACTGTGATCTATGAAGACAACACCGCATGCATAGCTCAAATTAAAGAAGGCTATATCAAAGGAGACAGAACAAAACACATATCACCAAAATTCTTCTCTACTCATGATCTGGAGAAAGATGGGACGATCAACATTCAACAAATCAGATCAAGTGAAAATCCAGCCGATCTCTTCACCAAATCTTTACCCCCGAAGAAGTTCACAGAACTTGTACAGAAAATCGGCATGCACCGCCTTCAAAATTTATGTTAATTTCAGGGGGAGTATTTGAATGCACTGCACTCTTTTTCCCTTCATCAGGTTTTTATCCCACTGGGTTTTTCCTGATAAGGTTTTTAACGAGACAGTACATCCAAATACGACATTATATGTCGTAATCTTTACCCCTTTACTTTCACACTAATTTTTCATAATAACAAAATAACTATTGAAGGATGAACATTCAAGGGGGAGTGTTGTAAAATCCTGGGAATAACATGTGTGTGAATTATTCATCCTTGTAAGCAGCATACTCATTAGGACACCAAGCTTTTCCTGATCCTTGTAATGATCCTTGTAACCTAGTTAGAACAGGTGGTTTAATATGCTATTGCCACCAAATGTTTAGACTCATCAAATAAGTGACTCATCATCAAGCTCAACCAGTATAAATAGTGGCTTGATGAGGTCTTGTAAATTAATTCAAGCAATTCAGAAACTCAGAAATTTCAGATATTAAGAAGAAGTAATTTAGAAGTTTTTATCTATATATCTATCTCTTAAATTTAGTCTTCATCTTCTTCATTTCACAACACTTTCTTTATTGTTATCCGTATTTTTGAAGGTTTTCTTTTATTATTGTTATAATTTTTTAAGGCTTTTTTTTTTATTATTGGTATTAATTAAATACCTGATTTACATGAGTTGTTAAAAATCACTTTTATAGATTTTATCATCAGCAACAAATCAATACTACCAAGGTCCCGAAAAGGTTCATCATATTAACTTTTCTTGATCAATGATGACAACTTTGGACAATGATTATAATTATTATATTTGTACATAGTTTATAAATTTTATACTTGTTAAATGTGCCACACTGGAAAAGTTTGGACGAACAAAATGCTATATTAACATATGAGCTACTCCTCCTATCAGGTTGTCCTTTTAGGATGGAACCCCGTGTCTTAACATGATATTAGAGCCAAATCGATCCATGGTGTGGAGCCCCTTATGAATCGTGATGACACGATTATAAAAAATGACAATTACGGCCGGATGAAAGAAACGGACCGATGAAAAAAATGAATAATGGCACGATCCAGACGAAGTGTCTGGTCGTGAGGAGAGGTGTTAAATGTCCCACACCGGAAAAGTTTGGACGAACAAAATGTATATTAACACATGAGCTACTCCTCCTATCAGGTTGACCTTTTAGGATGGAACCCCGTGTCTTAACAATACTTGAAAATTTTTTAGATTGGGAATATTTTGATATAATTTTCATATTCTATATAATCTTGTATTAAAAGTATAATTGATCAAAGTCGATTGTCATTGACCAAAAAAATTGATTTGGCAAACCTTTTTGTGGCAATGGAAGTATTATATAAAGATTTTTTTTTTGTATTAGTGTAGCGGTAGTACGTATTCATTAACTTTTTTATAAACTTTAACGAATTAGGATGTTTTCTTTTGGATTGAAATTTGTTGGTTTGGTCTGGTCTAGTCTGATCTGGTCTGGTCTGGCCTGAACTGGTCTGGTCTAGTCTGGTAAACGTCTGGTCTCATTGTATTTTATAACTGTCCAGGTCTGGTCTGATCTGGTCTGGCCTGGTCCGTTTAAGTCTGGTCTGATCTGTTTAAGTCTGATCTGGTCTGATTTGGTTTGGTCTGAGACTGAATACAATCCAAAAGAAAACATCCTTAATTGGTTATGTAAAATTTTAAGTATGGGAATTACTTTCCATATGCTCTTAAATTGTCTTTCCATATTGCAATCAATATATGTTTGGTCTAGTCTGATCTGGTCTGGTCTGGCCTGAACTGGTCTGGTCTAGTCTGGTAAACGTCTGGTCTCATTGTATTTTATAACTGTTCAGGTCTGGTCTGGTCTGATCTGGTCTGGCCTGGTCCGTTTAAGTCTGGTCTGATCTGTTTAAGTCTGATCTGGTCTGATCTGGTTTGGTCTGATCTGGTCTGAGACTGAATACAATCCAAAAGAAAACATATTGGTTATGTAAAATTTTAAGTATGGGAATTACTTTCCATATGCTCTTAAATTGTCTTTCCATATTGCAATCAATATATGTTTGGGCGACACTTTTGATGAAGTTGGCAGTGCACGTTTGTATATACTACGTATATGGTAAATTGATAATGTTATATACGGAGTATATCACATTTATATACTCCAAATCGATAACTGAAGACCAAATATTTGTTATTGTATGTATTAATTAATACAATTTCTTTTACTTACCAATTTACCATATACGGAGTATGTAGTAATGGGCGGCAGGATTATGCTTTTATTATGTGACATTGTAATTTACAAATATGCCATTAAAATAGGCGGGAATTTTGCCTCCAAAAACTGTAGCAACTCTGCTAGTTTATATCATATACTAGACGAAGTACCCGTGCGATGCACGGGTTGTATCTAGAATAGAATTATAATTTAATAAAAATTTTATTTATTAGATAGTACACAATGTATACTTTTGTCGAATAAAAGAGACAAAAGATTTCATATGTTTTAGCTTTGATTATATAATAGCTGCTGTAATAAAATATAAAATGCATAAATTATTTAGTAATATGGCTTCTCTCTTATAAAAGAGAGAATAGATTTCATATGTTTTAGCTTTGATTATATAATAGCTGCGGGGGAAATGCCGTCAACTAAAAAGTTGACCAGCAAATATGTGAAAAGGCATAACGTACCCTAGGCATGAAATGGATGATTTTTTAGATAAATTATTTTTTTGCAAGTTAAAAATTGGTTAAATTTAATAAAATATTTTAATAATCATGTTATATATGGAATCTAATGTAGTGTTATGCACAAAATGTATCTCAATAATAATAGTCGAGAATAAAAAACAGAATCTTTTATGCACTATACATACTTGGGTGTGCAATTCATATCGATATATATTAATTGATGAAGCAAATAAAAGACTTATCATGTTACATTGAGTGTTCATGTGTATAAATGTAATCAGACAATACATTATTTTTGTTTATTTTATTTTTAATTTTATTTTACCCCGGGGTCTAGGGCAAGGGGGCTTGAGGCCCGAGATAAACTGATATCAAACTCACTCCATTGAATATTGAGCCTGAGATCTCCCATAGAGGAGAGTAAGTCGGCGACCGGCTGAACCGCTTCATCATAATACATACATACATAGTAACTTATTTACACAAATATAATTAATACTACCTCCGTCCCAAATTCTTTTACGAAGGCAACATTTTTTGGTCAACCAATGTTAAAGTTAAATCCTTCATATTGCATACTTGAGGTGTTTGGATCTGATTCTCAAAACTGATTCTGCTCCTTCAGGGAGCAGAAGCAGAAGCTGGAATGTTTGGGTAATATTCCTGAAGCACTTCTGGGCTCTAATTTACTCCCAGAAGCAGTTTTTTAGAAGCAGGGAGATACCAACTTTGAAAACTGATTCTGATTCTGCTTCTGCTTCTGCTCTAAAAAGAAGCAGGAGCAGAATCAGTTCCAAACACCCCAAGTAGTGTAACCAATTCTATTTATGTTAATAAGATTCTATTCCTATTAAATTTACACACGTATGCTCAATAGTCCTTAAAAATACATGGGTGGGAACTTAATTATTATGATATGATAGATTAGTTTCCAATTTTCCCCTCTTTTAGAGGTATTTTGGGCGCAAAAAATGGTTGCCACACACTCCTACTTTATATATATATATATATATATATATATATATATATATATATATATATATATATATATATATATATATATATATTAATTTTAATGAATTTGAATAGTACTATGTGAATGAATTTGAATAGTACTACCTGATATTTTCCAGTCCTTAATATGATAATGGTCGACCATATTAAAATGATGATTAGAAAGTTCTTAAAATCTTACAACTTTAATAGTCCATAGTTTTTTTTATGCGAAGGATTTTGTCCGTATGCAAGTACATTTAATTATTAGTCCTCTTAATTGATTAATCAATACTCATATTTTATGTTTATATATATTGTATGTGCAGGTGTATTACCATGATTTTTTTACACGTAAACTGCACAATTGGGCAATTCTTTACTTTTTGTTTCATTTTACATGGGTAGTATATTTCAAAAGTATAATTACGTTATATAACAGTGTATTTATAGTATGTGGGGATTTTTATCAAAATGGCAATGTTTTGCATTTATTGCTAAATATATGGGCGAAGCTGTTCTTTCCTTCTATAACTTGAGCGGCCATTTTCTCCCAATTTTTCCCTTCATTTTGGGCGGCAATTTTGGCTCCAAAAGTTGTACCCCGACTGTTACTTTATATTATATAAAGATATATATATATATATATATATATATATATATATATATATATATATATATATATATATATATATATATATATATATATATAGGTAAAATTTTCGAAGTCCACGGGATCCCAGGACCCCGTGGGACCCTTAGTGGGTCCGCCACCGTTAATGCCGTTAATGGGATTAATATATTGTGCTCATCAAAGCTTTTTTAGCGTATAGTCTTAGCTTTAGATTTATTTTAATTTTTATTCTAATTGTTCATTCACTTTTGACTTCTTATAAATTGATTACACTAATTATTGTTGTTATTGTTATTATTAGACAAAGTTCTATTTGTATACATTTTACTGCATTAAAATTTCAATGGCTAACCTTTTGATAAGCATTGAAAAGTCAAACTCCAATCCTGACATATCTCAAAGCATTGATCGAATAAAATTGTGAGTCTTTTACGTATGAATTTTCATGACATTAAAGTAGTGATATTTATTATTGTTGTTAGCCAATAAGAGATTGACACGTCAGCCTTTTTAAACTCAGCTTTACTATATATATTTTTTTTCTTCAAAATTATAGATTTTATTCATAGAAAAATAAAGTACAATGCGGGAAAATAAATAAAGTAAAAAAACTACATATAAATAAAGTAAAAAAACTACATATAAATAAAGTAAAAAAACTACATAATAAATAAAGTAAAAAAACTACATATAAATAAAGTAAAAAAACTACATAATAAATAAAGTAAAAAAACTACATATAAATAAAGTAAAAAAACTACATAATAAATAAAGTAAAAAAACTACATATAAATAAAGTAAAAAAACTACATATAAATAAAGTAAAAAAACTACATAAACTCAGCTTTACTATATAAAACAATAGATGTCTAATGTCTTTATATGTCTTTTTACACGCAAACAGTTATTCTTAAACAGCTAATTTATCAAACATTTGCCGTCAACCAGCTAACATGATCAGCCAACTAAAACAACTGACACTACAAGCTATTTCCAATCAGCTGTCATGACCAGCTAACAGCTAACATCCGATTGCCAAACAAGACCAAAATTAGTGTTTTCAAGTGACAATTTCTACTTAAAAAAGTGTTTCTCAGCTTTTGTACGAAAAATGCTTTTTACTTTTTCTATTACACAAAAAGCACTTATTTACCAAACACTGCAAACTTTTACTTTTCAAAATCACTTTTTTCTCAAACATTATCAACTTTTACAACTAATCACTTTTTCCAAACTCACTTCCAAAAGTTCTTTTTTAAAGTAGAAGCAATTGCAAACACACTCTTACACTCCCTTAATGTAATGCAATGGAATGCAATGTGCAATGCAATACAAAATGCATGTAATGGAATAGAGTCTCTATTTCATTACTATGTTTGGTTTCTTAAGTAATACCCCCTTTGTCCCGCTAAGATTGTCCCATTTTACCTTTTCGGGAAGTCTCACTATGATTGTCACATACCAAATTTGGTAAAGTTTGTGTGGCTCTAAATCATTCTTACTTTATTCTTACTTTATCAATTTAATATCAACCACACAAACCCATTTTTCTTAATAATCGTGCCACTTTCTCTTGTCCCAATCTTAGTGGGACGGAGGTAGTAACAACAAGAAATGTAATCATTATCATTACATAATTCCAACAACATAAGCGAACAGGTGCAGTCCCTAACGATGTGCAACAGTAATGCCGCATCGGTGAGGACTGAGGGTCGGATCGAATCGCGTAGTCGCGATATCTGGGCGGAAATGTCTGGATGGGGGCGGAAGTAAAAATGAAAGAGGTATCAGTAATCTCAAATAGGTAATGAGTGATTTACCTAAATAGGACAAAAAGTGGCCCAGGAACACAAATAGGACTACATATTTTAAATTCCCCATACTAGGACTATTTATGTGTGTTTGGACAAATATACCCTTGTAGAAATATACCCTTGGACAAATATCGTAATTCATAATAAAAACGTGAAAATAATAATACAAGTAAAAATATAATAAAAGATTTATAAAATATTTATAAAAATAAAAAAATAAAAAATTAAAAAAAATTAAAAACGTAAAAAAACGCAGCCACCTCTGCCACCACCAGCTCCATCACCGGTTGGAAATCTGCTAACATTTTTAGTAATGCCATAATAATGGCAGATTCAATGAGAATTTTGGCATTTTTTTTATCATCAAAATAGGCCTCTATTCATATCAAAAGATTCAGGATCATTACATCAAGCAAAGGGAAAATAAAACTAACACCAATTGAAACTCCAACAACTACGACTGTAACCCTATGGTGAGACTTTGAGACGGTCACCCCTGAAAGAGCAACACGAATCGCTAACCATGTAATGGGCTTGACACAGCCAAACCTGTTCTCATAGATCCAACCATACCCAATGACATAAAGAGAGACTAAAAACTCAAACAAATTGTCAAAACCAACAACAAAGATGAACACAAGAAAACAAATGACAAACATATAAAAATTACTAGGAAAACTTTCACGGACTCTAGCACCTCGTACAACCCATGGTGGTGGTTCAGGCGGAGGTCGGACCGTCGCTCGATTGATACCCTCTTTCAGTGGCGTACCCGCAGTATGACCCAAATCCATGCCATCGAATGGAGCGTTCAGCCTCTCCACGCTAACCATGTCCCGATCATCCCTACGTCTCTCTCTCTCTCACTTCTTCCACCATCTTCTCGCTGCCACGATCATCCATCCCGAGCTACGTCCTAACCACGGCAGTGCTACGACGATTGAAAGAAACGCCGCAACAAGGCGGCGAAGTAAAACCCTTACGCGAGAGATCTCGCTAGGGACACACTGACCGAACTTCGATCAAGAAAGATCGAAATCGAAAATTACCTAGCGGCGGCTCTGCCTGAGAATTTTGGCATTATGAAGAGTAATAATGTCATTTTTTGTCATTTTCGAAAAAAATGGCACCTTTAATGGCTGAATTTTCACTGATCGGTGGTGGTGCTGGGAGACGGCGGGAAAGATATTCATATTTTTTGTATTTTTATGAGTTTTTACTATTTTTTATTACTCCATTCCATTCCATGTGTCTCATTTAGTTTTGGCACAAATTTTAATAAAGTGCTTGAAAAGATAAAAGTTGTGGTTGAAATTTGTGTATAATAAAGTGAAATGTTGTGAACCGCATATTTCTTTCCAAAAAGGAAAATGTGACACTTATTTTAGGACAACCCAAAAGGAAAAGTAAGACAGCTAAAATGGGACAGAGGGAATATTTTTTTTAAAATCAAATATATTTTTAAAAAAATTATTTATAAATTTTTATTATTTTTTACGTTTTTAATTATTTTTTTATGATTTTATTATGAATTTAGACATTAATTATGAATTAATACCTTTAGGGGTATTTAGGGTAGAAATCAATGTTTAGTCCTATCTGGAGGAAATAAAAAATTAGTAGTCCTATTTGTGCATTTTAGATTGGGAAAGACATTCAAATGAATTCTTGAAAATAACTGCGCAGTTAGAAGCGCAATTATCTACAAGAATTCATTTGAATGCCTTCGCGATTGAAGTTTTAGCTGAAATTTGGTATGAGTAAACTAGACATGATGAATAAGATGTTCAAAACATTTCATCAAAAAATTCCACCGGGAACCACCCCAAATGACGGCGGCCGAACAGAGTCTCCTAAATAAGGACTTATTTGACCTTTTTTGGTTAGTACATGGGCCTATTTGCACCTTTTCCCTTTTAGATTATTTTTAGTCCTATGTAGAGCAATTTAATTTCTAATAGGTAATCTCAAATACACAACTTTTTCAATGTAATGCTTATTACACCTATGAATGTAATGAAATCCATACATGCAATGTCCATTACATTATGGTTTAAAATAAAATGGCACACCAAACACCGTATTCGAATCAACACATATGGGATTAGTCAAAATAACTCTAGCTATTATGCACAAATCAATGCATCGTCTTTGATGGTTGTTTGGTCGCCCAAGAACACAATTGCATAGATATTTGAGAAAAATGTGATACCACGGATGTTAAGCGTGATTAACACACAAATTTGATGCAGTCACATTTTCCTCCGGTAATTCTCGAGTAATGTGTTACATAGGATTGTTTATCTTTAAAAAATTGTACATATATTTCCTATTTGACAGAAGTGCTATAAATGGTTGTAAAACTCTGTGCACAACACACATAAATTTAAGGCATACCACATACAGATAAGGGTGGACCCGGTCAGACGGTCCAACTGGGTCTGAAACCAAGTTCGATATTGTTCGGGATCAGATCGGGTCCGTTTACGGTTTATCTGGTTCTGGGTCAAGATCAACCCGGGAGGGAAAAGGAAGTACTCGGTCACAGCTTCCTATTTTTGGGATTGAAACGGCAGAAATCGGGACCGGTCCGACGGTCCACCCCTACATACACATAGCACACATAAATTCAAACAATTCCCGTAAGATGCAATAATAGCAATAATAATTTATCTACTAACCCCTTCACTTCTAAAGTTGTACTCCCCCGTCACACTAAGATTGTCTCAATCTTTCTTTTTCCGTCTATCCCAATTAGATTGTCTCATACCAAATTTGATAAAATCATTAGAAATTGCCCTAAATAGGAGTAAAAACGTTTTGAAATTCCAAAATAGGACTTTCATGTTTTTATTCCCTAAATAGGAGTAATTCTGCCAAGTTTGAAAAAATGCCATGTTTAAAGCCTAGTAATGCCAAACTTGGCAGAAATTTACTCTTATTCATCGAATAAAAAACATGATATTCCTATTTTGGAATTTCAAAACTTTTTTACTGCTATTTAGGGAATTCTCTCTAGAATCATTCTTACTTTATTCTTACTTTATCAATTCAATATAAACCCCATAAATTCATTTTTCTTAATAATCGTGTCACATTTTTTGTCACAATGTTAGTGAAACGGAGATAGTACAAAATAATTTCGATAAAGGTGCTCTCTTCAAGTGACTTTGCAACATTGTTAGTTTTCTGATAATATAATACAAATCCCAAATAGTATTAGTTCCTTGGCAGATCATATTTTTATTAAGAAAAGCCATCCGTGAAGTAGGATCTGTTACCCTTAAACACATCGAGTAGTAATTAAAGGTGATTAAGCAAGAATAAAATTTCCTCTATCATCTTTAATAACCTCCCAAATGTAAAGTCTTCCCTAATTATTTTTATGCGAAAAAATGGAGTTTTTTCCCGAAATAATGCTAATTAAATAAATAATTCCCAAAATACTGTTGGGTTAAAAATAATTCCCAAAATACTGTTGGGTTAACCGTGGTTAAGAAAAGCCGCCACTTGAAGTGGCGGCTCTTCTCTTACAGTACAAAAGCCGCCACTTGAAGTGGCGGCTCTTCTTTTACAGTACAAAAGCCGCCACTTCAAGTGGCGGCTCTTCTCTTACAGTACAAAAGCTGCCACTTCAAGTGGCGGTTCTTCTCTTACAGCACATTTTGTACATATATAAAACGTAGTATGTTTCAAGAATTTTTTAACTATCTTCCCGATTGAATTTTGAGCTCAAATTTCGTATGAATAAACTAGACTTAATGAGGAACACGCTCAAAAACATTTCATCAAAAAATTCCACTGGGAAGACCCTCTGATGGTGTTGTCTGCACGAGGGTTCCGGTCAGGACGTTGTGACAGGAATAGGACATTTTTATGAAATTTGAGGTGCTTCCGAGTTGTTTTTGTTGATGACATTTGGTGATCATGTTCTTTCTAAAGTGTAGGTTATGTTCACCGAATTTCAGATTAAATTTAAATCAAAACATTAGTTAAATTATTTATTGAAAAACATGCATTTTTAGGCCTAAAAAAATTGTGCAAATTTTCGAAAAAAACTGTTTAGAACACGTTTAGATAATATCATCATACTAAAATCCGAGATTCAATTAAGTTTTATCATTGGCTCATTGATAGCTGACAACTTTTAGAACACGTTTACTTCACGGGTTACTAAACGGTGTTTATTAAAACTCGCATTAATAAGCGGTGCATAATTAAGCAGTGTTGTAATAAGAACATGTTTTTTTCAAAAGATTTAAAACACCCCTTTAACATTAAAATGTCCAAAATAACTCTATACATATATAGACACATAAACATTCATGAACACAAGTACATAATATAATATGTGGAGGTACCCTAACCCCTAACCCACCCTACCCTACCCCCACAACCTTAACCCCTACCTCTTCCTTACCCCTACTCTAACCACGACCTTACTCTCTGCCCCTATTCCCCTCGTAATCCCTACCTGTTAGGGGTGGGGTCGGGGTCGAGGTAGGGGCATGTAGTATGGGGTAAAGGGGTAGGGTAAGGGGGGTTGGTTAGGGGTGGTAAGGGCTAGGGGGTTAAGGTAGGTGGGGGGATGGGGTCGAGGTAGGGGCAGGTGGATGGTAGAGGTAAAAGGGTGGGGTCGGAGTAGGGAAGAGGTACGAGGTGGGGTGGATGTGGGGTAAGTAGGGTAGGATGGGTAGGGGTCGGGTGGGATCGAGTTAGAGGAAGGTAGTAGGGGGTAAAGGGGTAGGGGGTAGGTAAGGGGCTGGGGCGGAATGGGTTGGGGGTAGGTTAGGGGATGGGGTCAGGGTGGAGTAGTATAGACCCGGGCCGGGCCGGTTTCGATTCAGGCCTGGGCCCGGCCGAGCTTTTTTTTGGGGAAGGGAGAACCGGCCCGGGTAGACAGCGGTTCTGGGCCGATTCCGGCATTTATTTATTGTTAGAAAATCATTATACTCATCAACAAAATCAACTCGGAAGCACCTCAAATTTCATAAAAATGTCTTATTCCTGTCACGACGTCCTGACCGGAACCCCCGTGCAGACAACAACATAAGAGGGTCTTCCCAGTGGAATTTTTTGATGAAATGTTTTTGAGCATGTTCCTCATCAAGTCTAGTCTATTCATTCAAAATTTCAGTTCAAAATTCAATCGGGAAGATAGTTAAAAAAAATCTTGAAACATACTGCGTTTTATATATGTACAAAATGTGCTGTAAGAGAAGAGCCGCCACTTGAAGTGGCGGCTTTTGTACTGTAAGAGAAGAGCCGCCACTTGAAGTGGCGGCTTTTGTACTATGAGAGAAGAGCCGCCACTTCAAGTGGCGGCTTTTCTTAACCACAGTTAATCCAGCAGTATTTTGGGAATTATTTTTAACCCAACAGTATTTTGGGAATTATTTATTTAATTAGCATTATTTCAGGAAAAAACTCGAAAAAATGTAGCTCCTCATTTTATAAATTAATATAAAAATGAATAAGCGTAAGAATTTTAGACTATTTAAATTAAAAACATCAAACTAAATAGAAATAAAACACAAAACAATGAACATTTTTCGAGGAAATGAAAAGAAGAGTTTTCATTTTATAAAATTGTTAAGACATTGATCACAGTGGTATCTGTTATTCACATCCAGTGAGCTTTGCAGAATTGTTGTCATTTTATATCCTTGTGTCATAAATACCCGGCGTAACTGACGTTGACCTATACATAAATGACCACAAAGTAATGTGCCCAAATCATCTAGCTATTTTGGTAAGGGTTATATGTCTATATGGTCAGTCCACGTGTCAGATTTCACTGTTTTTTTTTTTTCATTTCCTTCTTCTTCTTTAGTCTCGGTCATGGTAGAAGGTCTCAACTTGGCAGCATGTCTCAATTATTTTTACCTGAGTTTTGTCCTATCTTCCCGCATGGCCTTCTCTTCCCCATTTTTCTTTCTTCTTTGGCTCTACCATCTTGCCTCTTCAACGCACAGCTATGGCCGAGGGCCCAACAGGTGATAACGACTTCAATTGAAGCCCTCCTCACTAATCAATGGCTCCAAGGGAGATAGAGATGGTCTTCTTCGTTTCTCCCCATTCACTGCGACCATGCCATTTGACGTGGGAGCTTTCCAGCTACCAACTCTTGAAGGTGGAAGGAAAAAAATCACACACACAGGCTAAGGGAGTGGAGCAACAGGGTGAAGAAGGGGTAGAAAGTGGGGCGGGTGGAAGAAAGAAAGAAGTGGATGAGAGAAAAAAAAAGTAAAACAATGAAACGGCCATACATGGACAATGAAATCTGACACATTGGTTTGTCATGTAGGCATTCTAAACGGCGAACCAGTTTTTAAGAGGTTAAATTACATAAATGATTGTTTTTCTAAAGTTTTTAATGGGTCTAATTGGGTGTTTATTTGGTTAAATGGCTTAATTGACTTTTGAAATACTACGAGGGCCTACTCAGGTCCGGTCCTAGGGGGGGCAAGAGGGGCGACCACCCTAGGCCCGAAAAAATAGCACCAAAAAATAGGCCCAAATTTTTTTCTTTATATATAGTGTGAGTAGGCTTCTTTTTTGTATTTTTTTATTAATATTGTTTTTAATAATGTTTTTGTATTTTAAAACTCATTTAGTTAGGCCCAAGATTTAATTTTGTGCATAACTTGAAAATTATAAAAGAAAACTTTCAAAAAAAATATAAAAGAAATGTAACGTGTCCCTCCCAATCCCCAAATTAAATCCCCAATTTCCCAATTCCTAAATTCCTAAACTACCAAACGGCCCATCCCAAATTCCCAAATCCTTATAACCCAAATACGGAGTACTAATCAAGTTATTTTTTCCATGTTCCCGATTTTCAAATCGGCAAAATCCAAAATCAAGTTACTAATCAAAAGTCGCCTGGCCCGCCTTGTCTGTTCATCTTGCCGTCTTGGCCGACTGGTCGTTTGCCCAAGCTGCCAAGCACCACAACTCCGCATTCTGCAAGCCTTCAAGATAACTCTGCAAACCGTCTGTGAGATTTCTGAAGAAGGGAACTAGGGAAGTCAATTAGCAATCAGTCCAAGAGCCCAAATGACGGCTAGAATTCTACAACACCTTCTTTCAACTTTCAAGGTTTCATTCTATCTACTACTCCCTACCCGTAAATTAATCTCAATCTATTAGTTATAAATGATGCTTCTATTAAAATTTCTTTTGATTTGTGATTAATTATTTATGATTTATCCTTGCAATTGCAATTTGTATATAAAAGAATGTTTTTGTTATGTGATGCATTTTTATTGTCTTGTTAAATTGATATTTGTGTGCTATTGCCTATTTAGTCTATTGTGCAGTTTTGAATTCTTTTATTGTTTTGTATGATTGTGAAGGTGTTTCAGTGTTTGATAAAATGGGTGAATCTGGTTGGGATAAAGAAAGAAAGAGGCAAAGATTAGAAAAGGCAGCCTTAAGTCAAAAGGGTGCAATGGAAAAATATGTTGTTGTTAAGAAGTTGAATCCTGAAAATTCTTCTCAAGTTGAATCTCCGGTAAATACTTCTGCGAATGAAAATCATAACACACCTGGAAATAATGATATTGGTGAAGAAGCCGCAAATGTTGAAACTGAGCCAATAGGTGAAGAGAATAAATCAGTGGGAGGTCATGTTTCATTTGATATTTATGATCCGGTTTATTGGGGGAACCTTGATGCCAAAATGAAAGATGTTTTAGTTGAAAAAGGGCCTATAAGGGAAACTCAACTAAAATACCCTCTTGATACCCAGTTTAGACATTTTTCAAATGCCTATTACACTAGGAACATGAAAAATAAAGAAAGCGAAGATAGACAATGGCTAGTGTATTCCAAAAAAGTGAATAAAGTCTTTTGCTTTTGTTGCAAGCTGTTTAAAACAAAAGAAGGTCCCAATCATTTAGCTAATGAAGGAACTAATGATTGGAAACATCTTAGCGAAAAGCTCTCTGCCCATGAAAAAAGTGTTGAACATTTTACTAATGTGCAAAGATGGATGGAACTAAAGATGAGATTGGCGAAACAAAAAAACTCTTGATTCGGCTATTCAGGAAAAATTGGCGAAAGAGAAGAAGCACTGGAGAGATGTGTGAATATATCATCAGGCAAAGCAGAAGTTGTGGAATATTTTTTGGAATTTCTAGAAGTACTAGATACATCTGGATTAGGGCTTTTTGGGGAATTAGAGCGTGTGTTGATTTCATCTGAGCTAGATATTGATGATGTCAAAGGGCAGGGTTATGACAATGGGTCAAACATGAAAGGTAAGCATCAAGGTGTTCAAAGAAGACTACTTGATATGAATAGGAGAGCTTTTTACATGCCATGTGCTTGTCATAGTCTCAATTTAACAATTTCTGATATGGTTAAATCTTGTTCAAGGGCGGTTACTTTTTTTTTTGGATGTGTTCAGAAATTGTATACGTTATTTTCTGGTTCAACAAAAAGATGGGCAATTTTGAAAGAGCATTTACAGGGCTTAACTTTGAAGTCATTGTCCACCACACGTTGGGAATGTCATGTGGAAAGTGTTAAAGCAATTGTGACCCAAACTCTGGAAATACGAGAAGCTTTGATTGAACTGGGAAAAGATTGCACAAATTATTCGTCTAAAAGTGACGTTAAAAGTGTGTTGAAGCAAGTAGAAAAGTTTGAATTCTTATTGGGTATGAAAATATGGTATGATGTTTTGCATCCCATTAATAAAGTCACTAAATTATTACAAAGTGAAGATATGTGCATGGATGCTTGTATAATAAATATGAATGCTTTGATTATTTATTTAAACAAGTATCGAAATGAGGGGTTTGAAGATGCAATGAGTAGAGCAAAAGGTATTGCTCTAGAATTGGGGCTTGAACCTTGTTTTGCTGAAAAACGATCAATCCGGAGGAAAAAACACTTTGATGAAGATAAAGAAGATGATGAAGATAAGTCCCCTGAAGATGCTTTTAAGTGTTTTTATTTTAATGTTGTAATGGATGCTTCTTTGTCTTCTTTGCAAAGTAGATTTGATCAGATGAAGGTTTTTCAAGGTATTTTTGGGTTCTTGTTCAATGCACGGAACTTGAAGTCATTGGATTCTGATAAGTTGAAAGATTGTTGTAAGATACTTGCAGATGCTCTACAAGATGGTGAAAAGGAAGACATTGATATGGATGATTTATTTCAAGAATTGAAAATGTTGCAAAATATTTTGCCGGATGATAGGGACTTGGCCATTAAAATTCTTGATTTTGTGAAGAACTTGTGTTGTTATCCGAATACAACAATTGCATACAGAATACTGATAACAATACTTGTGACCGTTGCCACAGCGGAGAGAAATTTTTCAAAGTTGAAGATTCTGAAGAATTTTTTGCGATCGACTATGTCTCAAGAAAGGCTGAATGGATTAGCAATTTTAAGCATTGAGCATGAGGTCTTGAAAAAGGTTGATTATGAAGCAATTATTGATGATTTTGCTTCACAATGTTCGGCGAGAAACGTTTTTAAGTAATGTTTTTCTTTTTATGTGATACTTGTGACTTTTCATCAAACATGTTATTTAAATTTATTAAAGTGTATTTCGTCTATATTTTTTTTTTACCTTTATTCAATTTCTCGGTAGTTTTATTATAATCTATGTTTGTCTTATAAATTTAGGCCCAAGATTGTATCTCGCCCATAGGCCCGAAAATCGACAGGAACGGCCCTGGGCCTACTCACAGTTTTTCCCATGCAAAAATGAACATATATACATTTACACATTCTGCAATGTTTACATTTTCCTTTGAAGAACCAAAAGCAAGTTCTTTGTTGAGTAAAAATTACTCCCTCCGTTTCAGTTTCTTTGACACGCTTTTCTTTTTTGGATGTTTCAAAATGGATGTCACACTTCCTTATTTCCTTATTTGGTAAACAAATCTTTACCAAAACAGTGCAAAACAGTGTCAAACAGTGCCAAATAGTGTTCAAACAGTACAAAACAGTGTCAAACAGTGCCAAACAGTGTTCAAACAGTGCCAAACAGTGTTCCAACAGTGCCAAACTGTCACGCCCCAGACCGCAATCCAAGCACGTGTACAACCGCCGTATAATCAAGTGACGTCACCCGCGAGTCAACCTCACTTAATTACACAAGGCGTTCGAGAATATAATCCATCCATACTCAGTAGTAAACATACATAACAACATCACATTTAAACCAATGAATAGCGGAAATATTCAACGGTAAGTCATAAGCCACAACCGGCCAACAACATGGGCATGCAAGCCCCAAAAATAGTTTATAGTAGAGCAAATATCCATGAGCAAGTGTTCAGTAGTTTGAAAGAAAATAAGGAAGCACGAACCACGTCTTCCCGATATGATACCACCCGTGAGAAGGTGCAAGTAGCAAGCCCTAGCTTCAACCTGAAAATGGTGGGGCCCCACGAAGGGGTCAGTACAAGTACCGAGCGAGTAGCAGACTAAATATAGAATAACTAGCGTTTCAAGTATAAGACCCAAACATAGGGTGATACTTAAATAAATAGTCTTTCCCCCAAGTTATGAAATACTTATTAGTATATATATACTTGGAAAATATCCGATCCGTAGATCACCATTTTATTTGGGAAAAATAGTAATAGTCAATATTCTTGACTAAAAACCCCAACCCACCCATATACCTATGAGTGTATAGGACTCCTCCTTGTCCCTAATTGTATATCATAATCTATGAGTTTTAGGATCAAAATCCTTGGATACTCCACCGGTTTGTGAGTGTTAAGGACTCATAAGTCCTAGGGTCCTCCACCAAGTTTTGAGTGTTAAGTACTTTTAAGTACTAGGGTCCTCCACCAAGTTTTGAGTGTTAAGTACTTTTAAGTACTAGGGTCCTCCACCAAATTTGAGTGTTAAGGACTTTAAGTCCTAGGGTCCTCCACCAAGTTTTGAGTGTTAAGTACTTTTAAGTACTAGGGTCCTCCACCAAGTTTGAGTGTTAAGTACTTTTAAGTACTAGGGTCCTCCACCAAGTTTTGAGTGTTAAGTACTTTTAAGTACTAGGGTCCTCCACCAAGTTTTGAGTGTTAAGTACTTTTAAGTACTAGGGTCCTCCACCAAGTTTTGAGTGTTAAGTACTTTTAAGTACTAGGGTCCTCCACCAAAATATTTCCCTATGATCAACCTCCTATCAACCTAGATAGAGTCTATATCATCCTTAGTTACTCATAACTAATCCAATACATAAATCTTATGTATCACAATCCATGCAAAGCCATGCATTTATATAAATGTATAATTAACTAACATCAACCGATATTAATTAATCCATCATCCATCGGTCAACGTTGTCGTTGACCGCCAATTCAAGCCTTGTACATATCAACTTAATCATCATATAATCAAGTCAATAATACTCATTTGAGCTTCTTTCACACTTCAAGCTAATGTGCATTTTATATAATTTCTCATATCATATTTCATGCATAATCAATTAATTCTTTTCATACAACTTGATAATGTTGGCTAATCACATGTTTAAATATCTTTTAAACATCATTATGAACACATATAACATTTATTTAGGTAATCTCATAATTAACCCAAAAGTTATAAGATATTAAGCCGTCCACTCACCTTGAATTAGCGTTATGAAGTTCTACCCTTCTTGGTTGAACTCCGGTGAAACTCCGGCGACTTTCGGTCAACTCCGGCGACAACTCCGGCGACCTTTTCCAACTTTGTGAAATCACTTGAAATACCCTTTACAAGTGCCTAACAAGGTTTTATAATCATAAAACCCATATTAATACAAATAACCTCAAAAAGGTTATTTTCCGGTGAACCGGTCGTTTTGGCTTCTAAGTCCGTTCTTGGACTTAGAACCATCTTCCACCCCATAGATCCATACTTATAACATATTGAACCATACTAAAGGTTCTTCATATGATATATACTTCATATGGTGGAAGAAAAATAAAGGAAAAGTTAATATAAGGTCATTACCTTAATTGTTCACACTTTTCCCAACTTTTTCCCTCTTTAATCTTCTTCCTTTGAGCACTAAAGCTTGAGCTCAAATTTGCAGCAATGGAGGTGATTTTGAAGCTCCTTCTCTCTCCCTTGGATGGTCTGGTCGAGCTCAATGGTTGGAGGGAGAGGGGATGTCTCACTTTTGTCTTAATTGACAAATGAGTGAGGGAGGGGGGTCCTCCATGTACCTTAGATGCCAAAAGCACCTCCTCCACTCCTTCCTTTGTCAACTCAGCCACCTCCTTGTTTGTTTTGAGCACACAAAAACGTGGGGTGGCCCCCACCCTTGTGGGAGGTCATCCCATTAAGTCCCGATGTGTACAATCGGCCCCGAAAGTTGTATTTTTCGGACTGTTTTAAATATATTTTATTTTATCGGGTCAAATAAAATATATTATGTGCTCTTACTGATTATGACATGTATAATGAATATACATTCCTCAACTTTAATTTATAAGCCTCCGAAATTCATTTTCGGGCACTTATCTGTTAAATTGTCGGTACCGGTAATTGGGCCTCTCTTTCCCAATCGGTCAACCCTGCGCCTTTCCACGACCCAAATAAAATATCCACCACTATATAAATATTATCTTGACCAAGTTGAATAAAATATGTGGTCTCGGGAGTGTCGGGCGGCCCCCGCTCCCGGTGTGGGTCCCACGTGCAATTTACTATTCACGCGAAAGAAATAATAAAAATTTACAACCTCGTAAATTCATAAATCATTCCATAAGGTTACACAAACAGTGCCCAAACAGTAAAATTTACCCCCTTCAGTAAATTTTTCTCTTAAATGTTGACAAGTCCAACTGTGTCAAAGAAACTGAAACGGAGGGAGTATTATTCCAAATTCACGGTGTAGTGATCTTGTTAATAAACAAATTAAAAAATTGAAAAAAAAATTGGATCAATATTAAATTCATAGGACTTACAATAGATTGTACCACATGTGATTATGTAAAAGCAATGTAAGTTATACTTCACATGCAAATTTAAAGTAATATGATACTTTTAAAATATGCATTGATATGACATTTTAAAAATGAGCGTACGTAACACTAGTACTAAATGAGCTACATAACTTACAAAATACTCATTGATATGAAAATTGTAAGGTTTGTTAGTATTTAACATCACGACATTTTCATTGAGCATCAAACCTTCTCTATTGGGATGAAAATCATGATTTCTGTTAAATGAGCATTAATGCACTTTTAATGAATATCAAACCTGTTATTTTTAGCGTTAGTTTCATCCCAGAGTGCGCATTGATATGAAACTCGTAAGGTCTGGTGCTCATTGATATGAAAATCGTAAGGTTTGTTAGTTGAACATTACGACATTTTCATTGAGCATCAAACATCCGCTATTGAGATGAAAGTCACGATTTCTGTTGAATGAGCATTAATGAACTTTTAATGAGCATCAAACCTATTAAATTATATTTATACACAATTCCTATGAATTTCAATATGTGAATCTAATGTAATAGTACTTTAATTTTGAAATATTCATTTATATGTCATTTTATAAATGACCATAACTCAATACCAAATGAGCATATGTAACTTACAAAATGTGCATTGATAAAAAATCGTAAAGTTTGTTAGTTGACGACCATCACGACATTTTCGTTGAGCATCAAATCTCCACTATTGAGATGGAAACCACGGTTTCTGTTAAATGAGAATTAATGAACTTTTAATGAGCATCAACATATTTTGTTGAGTATTAGGAGTCTAATATTGAACATCGTGATATTTGATTCATATCATTTAACTTTTTTTTTTTATTTTTTTTCTTTTATAATAATTTCTTAAATTATAGAAATAATGACAAATATATGACTGAAATAAAAGTAATGGATAAAAATATGACTTAGTGACTACCATAGCAACTTTAGTGACCATGATTGTGTTTAACTCTACCATTATAGTGACTTGCATAGTAACTATAGTAATATTTTTGTCCATTAGTTATATTTCGGAAATATTTGTGAAAAAACCTCTAAATTGTATGTATACTCCTATGAATTTCATTATACAAATCTAATTTAATATTATACTTTTGAAGTATTCATTGTATGAAAATCATAAACTCTGTTATTTGAGTATGAAGATATTTTCATTGAGCATCAAGCTCTCTCTATTGAATATATGAACTCTTCAATGGAGTATATAAATTTTGAAAACCTTATATTTTATCCAAACATTTTCATTAAGTATCTTGTTCTCTTTTATTAAGCATCATTATGATGTGTAATTAGCATTAGAACTCATTTAAGTATACAAAATTTCAAAAATTCATTTAAGTCCAAAACATCTTCATTGAATATCGTATTCTCGACTATTGAGCATTGATCAAGACTATGTATATTGAGTATCAGAACTTTGCAATTAAAATATAAAATTTGAAAACTTAATTGAGCATCAAGACATCTTCATTGAATATTGTGTTTTCTACTATTGAACATTGAAATTATGTGAGCAAGATCCAATCTAGTTGCGTGAGTTTCGTCGTCATTGATATAACATTTTAAATTGAGCATAACACCATCACAGAATGAGTAGGCATAATTTACAAAATGAGAATCGAAAAATTCAAAAACTAATTTAAAATCTCTAATGTGCTTAAATATTCATTTATGCATGTTCATTTCTTTTAAGCGTCATATCTGTTTGAGTTAACATAAAGCTCATTTCTGGGGTTTAATGCACCAAACCCCCCCTGTGATTTGGAAATTCGGCGCATTAGCCCCATGTGATTTAAAAAATGCGTCAAACCCCCTTGTGTTTTAATTAATCATGCACAGAACCCCCTTTATGAATAAATTTAGGGAAAGTTCCCGAAATAGGACTAAAATAGTTTGATAATTCCAAAATAGGACTGACATGTTTTTTATTCCCAAAATAGGAGTAATTACTGTCAAGTTTGGAAAATACTGTCATTTTTGAAGTTTCGTACTGCCAAAACATGACAGTAATTAGTCCTATTTTGGGAATAAAAACATGACAGTCCTATTTTGGAATTTTCAAACCTCTTTAGTCCTATTTCGGGTAATATCTCATAAATTTAACGATTTGAAAATCACTTTTCCTAATATTTTGATTGAATATGCAAATAAATATGTCAAAATCTCTGAATCTTACAAAAATGTTAATCATTTTTCTTTTATTTGACAATTGAATTTGTTCACATAAGGGATTTGGCGCATGATTAATTAAAACACAAGGGGGTTTGACGCATTTTTTAAATCACAAGGGGCTAATGCGCCGAATTTCCAAATCACAGGGGGGTTTGGTGCATTAAACCCCTCATTTCTGTAATATGCATGTATAATAGATTTATTATTAACATTTGACTAAGCTATCATTTAACCCCGGTATATAAAAATGAGAAATATAATAAATTTTAGTTTCACAATAATTTATAATTTTTCGCTCTTCAATTAGAAAATAAATCATACTTTTTTTAGTATACTCATGCACATTTATTTTAAACACTATACTCATTTTTTTGGAAGGAAACACTTTACTCATTTTAGTATAACACATAAATCATGTCAATAATTAACACAATTTTTAAATAATTACCACAAAAAATCTATTAAACTAATAAACATTAATCTTGGAATTAAAAATAGAAAAAATATAGATACCTTAAATATTTTATAATTCACAATTTAAAGAAATATTTAAATTATAACGAAGGTTGATTGCAAAAGAAAAAAAAAGAAGTAAACTAGGACATTAAGTCACATTTTATATTGCATATATTTCATAAATTAAAAACAATGAAAAAGTTTGGTAAGAAAAAAATAAAACAAAAGGGAAAGAGGGCATAGCCTGGGAGTGACTAACTAACGTAAGAACCAAAAAAAGAAAAGATTAGAGAGCAGGAGCATTATACGTAAGTTAAAGACATGGAGTTGCAACATGTTACAAAAATACGGGTGTATAGACTAGGGGCTCAATGCAAAATAAAAGTATCATGAGCCACATGGATGTCACAACCAATGTGCTTACAAGCTACTGGACATAAATATTACAGGTTTAGACTTTAGACTACAGAGTATAGAATAAAGAAGCTAGATAGACCTTGATATGATCTCTAAGTATTGCCTCAACTTCAACAAACATCTTCTATTGATCATCACAGTCACAAGCGCACAACAAATGCAATACCAAAATAGGAAAAAATGACCACATTTAGGTAGAGGAAGTCATAAAGTAACCTCTGCATTCAAAAGTAGAACAAATGCATTTTCCCAGCATTTATTGTTTAATTAACAAGGTAAAATATGAATGTAGTATATGCAACTCATTGAGAACTTCATGATGCCATACATGAAAATATTTAATCCATGAGAAAAGAATTCTAATATGTAAAAGAGAGATTGTGCAGGATGCAAATGTTTTCCATTATTAACAAAATCAGTCCATAAACCGTAATGACAAATCATGATAATCATTATAACAGACAACAATTAGCCCAATATGAAGCAAATACATAGAAATTTGAAGAAGTCAAAAATGTAAAATAAAAGAGAAACTTACCGCGCGAGAGTAGTTGACATTTGGTCTGGGCGACCAGTCAGCTAAGATCTCAGCCATAAGGTTTGCAGATGAGGAGGAGGTGATTGAACTGTAAAGTCGAATGGGAACGACATAAGGGGGAAATCAGGAAGAACAAACTCCATTTGGTGCCAGCATAACCTTTTTCTCAATAAATCTCCATGGCTAATGCTTTCATTTCGTCGGATCGTTCGGCCGCAGAGTCTTCCGGAGAGGGAATTTTTGTGTAATAATAAGAAATCCAATCATGCAACAACACTCATAGATGCCATCAGGTGCCACGGGTAAATGAGCATATATATGACGTGTAAAGTATATCAAATAATATAAGACCATGTAGCAAGTGCACGGTAGAGCTTCCCATCATTTTTATGTGAACTAATTCAAATGTTGTATCTCTATCTGGTGCCTATTAATTAGGCGTGAAAACAGATGTTATTTAATGGGATGTACTAATTATTGGTGATATAGCTTTCCGTAAAAGTGATATTATTTTATTGTTAACCAATAAGAGAATAACAAACAAACTATTTATAAGTGAGCTTTAATAAAAAATTCCTCAAATAGGAGTAAAAAGTTTGGAAATTCCAAAGTAGAAGTGACATGTTTGTATTCCCAATGTAGAAGTAATTACTGTAAAGTTTGGAAAATAATCTCATGTTTAAAGTCTGGTACTGTCACTCTCAAAAGTTAAGAACTTCAATACTTTCTCTCTCTAGGGTTATCGGCCGATAACCCTTAGCCTTATTTCGTCCGCCTTCGATTCCTTCGGAGTGCGAGTTTTTCATGGGTCAGTGAGGCGGCGGTTTTGGTTGGACGGCAGGGCGGTGGAGTGGCCTTATATAAAGGCAGGTCGACTAAGTAAAACAGATAGAGGAAGACGGAGTCTGGTCCGCTTGATCGAAGCAGGTTCGCGGTGAAAGGGGGCTATGGACAGCGTCGTGGATCGATATAAGAAGATGGCGCTTCAGGAGGAGGAGGAGGGGGAGGAGGGGGAGGGGGAGGAGGAGGAGGAGGAGGAGGAGAAGAAGAAGAAGAAGTGAATCTTGATGACGAAGAGGCAGCGAGTATACCGGCGGTTGAGGAGGCAGCGATTGGATTCCCGGTGATCGGTCAAGTACTTACTGATCGGAAGATCAGGTTTTCGAATCTCAATGAGAAGATGACCTCCTTATGGCGGCCGGGGAAAGGCATGACAATGAAGGAAATCGGTGATAAAAGGTATCTCTTTTCGTTTAACCATCATTTTGATATGCAGCGTGTTCTTGATGGGGGACCTTGGCAGTTTGAACGTAGTCTGATTATGTTAAAAGAACTTATGCCCGATGATATTCCACATAAAATAATATTAAATGAGGCTGAGTTTTGGGTACAAATTCATAATGTTCCCTATAGTCTGGTTAATCTGGGTACTGCCAGAAGGGTTGGTAATTTTATTGGGGAATTTATTAAATATGAGGATGGTCACAAAAAGGAAAAGATAGAGCCGTATATGAGAATTAGGGTTCTTATGAAGATGGATAAATCGCTGAAGAAGGGGACAAATATGAAAAAAGATGGTAAAAGTTTTTGGGTGGATTTTAAATTTTAAAGACTGCCCAATTTTTGCTTTATTTGTGGCCTAATTGGACATTCGGATAGCTTTTGTCCATTGAATTATGATGAGGGGTTAGTTTTAGAAAAATAATTTGGATCCCATCTCAGAGTGGGGGGTGGGGTGAAGACAAGCCCGACAGGAGGGCAAAACTGGGGCTTAGAGGGTTCATCGAGCTCTGGCAAAACGGAGGGGGAGAAGGGGGCATCAAAGATAGATGTAAAGGAAAAAGTTTCAGCAACTGACTCAGCCCAAAGCTTCAACATGAAGGGGAGGAGGCAAAGGAAGAAGGTTCTAAGAGAAGGAAGATTTGGGAGACTAGGTCAGCAAAGGATTTCGGGGAGGCCAACATGACTACGGATGGAGCAAAAAACGGGGAGGAGGCGGGCTTTGCTGCTTAAGCCCGCCGGAGATGCCGCAAGTCCAGTGGATGGTTCGAGTTTATCGGTTGGAGCAGAAGCTTATTTTAGTTTGTTTTGCTTATTTTTTCAGTACTGATTACTTTAGTATTGGTTTTTCATGTGTTTTTATTATTTCAAATTGTCAGACATTGAGTTTGGATATGGGGATCGGGAGGAGGATGACAACCGTTTTTGGCTTTTTGTTTCCCGGCTATGGATCAACGAATTTTATTGTTAGGACGATAAATTCCGAGTCTGGTTAAAGGGATAACGGATGTCAGATTTCTTTCTGTCTTTTGACCCATAGTCTGAATGTTTATTGGTTATTAATATAAGCCAAATTCTTTCAAAAAAAATAGGGAAAAGTACGGAAAAAATATTTGTGGTTGAGTTCGTTTTCAGACAGGGTCATGTGTTTCATTCTTTATCAAAGTGGTTCATGTGTTTAAATTACGTTATCACAAAAGGGTCACACCGTTAAAAATGTCTGAAAAAGACCGTTAAAAGTAACTTCTACTTTCAAAAGTGCCTGGAAAATTAAAATAAAAATACCGAAAGGTGCGATTCGTCAAGATGACCTCCTAACCACCTTCACCTTTGGATTTTTCAGTTCTGTAAGAATTATTTTTTAAAAATGATTTCACTAATATCACTTTTCCGGTGGACTTTCCAGTGACAAGGGTGGCTGAAAACAAAAAAAAAAAGATGACCTAGCGGTCGCCTTATTGAGGCGCACCTTCCGGTATTTTTCTTTTAATTTTTCAGGTACTTTTGAAAATCGGAGTTACTTTTAATGGTCTTTTTCAGACGTTTTTAACGGCGTGACCCTCTTGTGATAACAGAATTCAAACACATGAACCACTTTGTAAAGAATGTAACACATGACCCTATCTGAAAACAGGCCCAACCACAAGTACTTTTTCCGTACTTTTCCCAAAAAAATAAGTGAGCTTTACTAAATACAACATTGATGTCCAAAAAAGATAAATGAGAAAAATGACATATGAAACTATTATAGCGGGCCCATTGGATAACATCGAAATGGATTGAATCAACTGAATTTGCTGAAATTGATGAAATACTAGTTGAAATGGTCGAATCGGCAAAGTTAAAGAAAAACTATATTTAAAAATATTTATTTATAGATTAAAGAAATTATTATAATCCGTATGAATGGCTAAAATGGTCATCTGCGATAACTTTAGCCAATTCAATCAAAAAGTAATTGTGGGCAAATTTTCTTAATTTGATTATTAAACAATTCAACATGCGAGATAAAAGTTATGTATTTGGTAAAAAAATGGTTCATAGCACTTTTAAACTGAAAATAAGAGTTATCATACGGACTCAAAATACTCCCTCCGTTCTTTTTTAAATGCAACATTAGACTTTTTCCACTATTCATGTATTCTACTTTGACTCTATTTTATTTATTAATGTATTATAAATTAAATTTTAAAAAAATATTGTTAAATTCTTTTCATTTCAAATTTTCAAAATCTATTTTTTTTTAAATTTTTTTACTAATAAAGAATGAAAGATATGAATGGTCAAACTTGTGCATTGGCAAACGTGAAAAGTGGACCGTTGCATTTAAAAAAGAACCGAGGAAGTATAGAGAGAGAGAGGAACCCTAGCGTCCGTCTGCCCTCTTTGTAGGGGTTGAGATTTTCCGCCGCCCCTATCAATATGGGGCTGGAGCGGTAGATTATACTGATTTTCAGTATTCTAACGTTTGGGATTGCAACTAAGTCAGAGGAAATAGCGTTGGCAGATGAACGAGGTGCATGCGTCTGAGAGGTTATATCAAGGCGGGATCGTGAAGCCTTGGTCGGCCATTCCGACGGTGGTGGAGTTGATATTCACAAATATTGTAAGAGTCCGTCCTCCTCCGGAACCTCCCCCATACCATTAAGAGCTTTGTGGAAAGATTTATTTCAGTATTATTTTCTCTTTAGTATCACTTGTTTCTGTTTTAGTCCGAGTAAATTTGGTTTGAATGTTTGGATTTTTGGAGTTCTTTTGATAGACAGGGTTTCGGTTCCGATCGTTTTATGCCTAAATTTGCCCATTTCAGGTTTAATGAGTCATGTTGCTTTGTATGAGGTGACTGTCTCTAAGTCTACTCCTAGGATTCACGATTGCATCTGTAAATCCTGTATGTAGGTTGTTTTGTATGTGTTCTCTATTTTAATATAACGACCGTTCTTTTTTTTTTTTTTTTTTTTTGAAATATAAAAGTTGTCTTTTTTTTTTTTGAAAGAAGACGATTTTATTCATAAAATAAAAAGTACAATGCAAGAAAGTAAATAAAAGAAAAGGTACAGGAAAGAAAAGGTACAGGAAAGAAAAGCCAAGAAAAGTTAAGACAACAATTAGACCCAAGGAAAATCTCTGGACTGAGATCTAGTCCTCATACTGTGTCGCCTTTTATTCTTCTGAGATTTCCTGTAGATCTTGAGTTGTGTGTTGAGGTTGTCTGTTGGCAGGTAGTTCTCAGAGGTAACAAATTTTGATTTTCGACAAATCGATTTGTTGAATTTGGAGTTTCTAATTTCTTCCTGGTTTGATATAGGGGGACGACGATCGCTTTCGGTCGCATGCCCCATAAAATCATCGGTAAAGAAAGAGTCATCAGAGTGATCAAAACTGTCTGAGGCATCAGAGTAAGCCTGGAGAAAACGAAATTGTGGTTGTTTCTCTAGGGATTGTGGGTTATCGCCATAGGCTCTTTGAACTTCATAGTTAAATATGAGTTTTGAAATGGTGATTTCGTCAGAGTCTACCGAAGTCTCATGCTCCCAATGTCTGGGTTCCTCCTGCTCTAAATAAGATAAGTCAACAAAGTTTGAAAATATTTTCAAAAAGCTATTGATAGTGGAATTCCGTGGGCCCCTTGGGATTATGATAGAGGTCCCCTTTTCCTTAGCAATCTTCAGATAATAACCTGAATTGTTGAGTTCCAAAGAAACCGTGATAGGCCCGAATTTTCTGCGCTGTCTATGAGTAAAAAATGTTGAGCTTGTGAGATGTTGTATGAAACGGTAGATCTGGGCAGCATGTTCTGTTTTGAAATTAATCCTTCGTAACGAGGACTTTTCTATTTCAAAAATACGACCGTTCTTTTATATATAAAAAATACGGACTCAAAATATCAATTGATGATATCAAAAAATCAGTTGATGGTCAAGAAAATTCCCTTTTTACTACCCAGTCGCCACATTACTAACTTTTTAATAATCTCAAATTAATCATGCTTAAAAAAACAATCTCAAATAAATCATGCATACGTTTTCAAATCATCTTATGTTAAATGTCCCACACCGGAAACGTTTGGATGAACAAAGTGTTATATTAACACACGGGCTACTCCTCCTATCAGGTTGACCTTTTAGGATGGAACCTCAGGTCTTAACATGGTATCAGAGCCAAATCGATCCATGGTGTGGGGCCCCCTTATGAAAAATGATGACACAATTATAAAAACGGCCGGATGAAAAAAAATGGACCGATGAAAAAAAATGAATGATTGCACGATCCAGACGAAGTGTTTGGTCGTGAGGAGGGGTGTTAAATGTCCCACACCGAAAACGTTTGGATGAACAAAGTGTTATATTAACACACGGGCTACTCCTCCTATCAGGTTGACCTTTTAAGATGGAACCCCGGATCTTAACATCTTACAATAATGAGGATTCAATCTTTTTTTTTTATACTCTCAGGTTATTATAACAAACCATCTCACTCAGTAATCTATGTTATGCAATCAGAATCTCCTAAAAAAGTTGTCCCATCACCAACTTTATCTCCTATACTTCACATCTAAGTTAAAATTAAAAAAAGGAAAGTGTAACTTTGCACTACAATTTTTGTGTGATATTATAATTTGTACCCAGAGCCGTCTATAGCCCCAGTTAGGTCAGGCATGTGCCTAGGGCCTCATATTTTCACGGGCTCAAAAATTAAATTATTAGTATAATGAGGGATTAGAAATTGAAAGACCTTCAATCTCCAATTCCATTCAAACACCGAAACCTTTACTATAAATGCCCAAATCGCTTTCCATTTCGAAATCTTAATGCGCAGTGGAAATAAACTTGTGTGATGTGTATTCCACGTGTGTGAAGTTAAGCCAGCTGCCAAATGATAAATACGTAGTACTTCGTGTAGTTTCGTTTGTAGCTAGTACAATTTTGAAGTAAACTTGGTTTGATGGCAATAGACTAGTGGTAATGTATACGAGTATATTTTATTTATTTATTTATTTATTTATTTATTTATTTATTTATTTATTTATTTATTTATTTATTTATTTATTTATTTATTTATTTATTTATTTATTTATTTATTTATTTATTTATTTATTTATTTATTTATTTATTTATTTATTTATTTATTTATTTATTTATTTATTTATTTATTTATTTATTTATTTATTTATTTATTTATGAGGTTGTCATTAATAATTTTATTTGTAAACTTTACCTTTTCAGATCTGTTGACTCAGGATGTTTTTACTTGAAATGTTTTCAGTCTCAGATCAGACCTGACTAGATCAGACCAGACTTAAACAGACCATTCAGACCAGACTTGTTCAACCAGATGTTTATCATACCTGGCCAGTTCAGACCAGATTTAAACAGACTACACTAGACTAGCAAATTACGGTCGAAGTAATAACATCCTAATTTGTGTGTGGCCTTTTGATGTGTGTGTGTGTAAACTCCGTATTATACTATTAGGAAATGTCATGATGGGCAAACGAAAAATTTGTGATATATAAAAAAAAATTGAGAAGAGATATAGTTATAAAATCACTCACTATTTCATGGACTAGAATGGAAATCATTCCTCAATATTGTTGTTGACAATTATAGTAGAAACCTTCTTTATGAGAATGAGAAACGATCTTAATATAATAACAAAAAATTTCTTGGGAAGAAGTTCCCGCCAAAACCTCATGGATCAATTCTTTCATGGTAGCCTTCTCATTCGTATAACTTGCCCGTGGAATATTCTGGAGAAAATATTTCTCACACGGCACATTTAATATAGCCTGGTCCACCAATTAAAGCTCTTCCTCTACCAATGCAAATTTGCCGGATAATAAAATAACATCCGGAGTATATTTCTTAATGACATACACTACTTCGTATATTTTTTTTTGAGAGGAGCACTACTTCGTATTTTAGCCCACCAATTGAAATTCTTCTTTTACCAATGCATTTTTTAATACTCTTCGCATTCCAATTTTTTGAGTGTTTTTGCATTTTTAAATCACCTTTCTGCCGTTGCAGTTGTTACGTTTCTCAAAATAAAGTTCACACCTCAAATTATTGTTGTAACTTATGAATTAAAAATTGCTTCTAAATAGCAATTTTTGAAATCTGTTACGGAGTAACAATTTTTGAATCAACTACGAATTGTGAGAACTTTAAAATCTGAGATATAAACTTTTAATTATTACTTTAGAAGCAATTTTTAATTCATAAGTTACAACAATAATTTTAAATTGCTTATAATTAAAATTGTTAACAGATTTTAAAAAATACACGAATGCGTAAAAATGGGCATAATATGGTTCGAAGATCTAGATAGAATAACTTATAAAATAAGTGAGATCTGTAAATTAACTTATAAAATGAGTTCACTTTTATTTTAAAATCTGTTAACAATTTTTGAATCAACTACGAATTGTGATATTCACACAATAAATTGTTACTCACAAGCTTTTCTAATATTCCGTACTATTTACTTATAATATTAATTTTTTAAGTTTTTTGCTTAGATTTTAAATTTCATAACCAAACAATTTGTAGTCTGAAGATTATCAGATTTTTCATATTAATTTGGTAATTCTGAAAGTGGTTAAATGTGTTGAAGTTGGAAACATTATATTTGAATTTTTAAATAAAAAATGAATACACAAAAAACATTCCATTCCACCAAAAAGAGCTAGAGAAGTGTGCAAGAAGGAAGAGAGAATATGTTTCCAAGACATTGAAAGCAACAAATTATTAATGTTGCATTATAACTATGTCCTCCAAATTATTAATTAAACAATATGCTGCTCAATGTTCCTGATTATAGCTTCCCTCGAAAAACTAATATGGAGTAAATATAAAATCTAATTATACTTGTCCTTTGGCCTCCCTGCTAAAGCATACCACGTATTTATTTATATAAATAAGGGTCTAAGGGATTTAACAATCTACCAGACTCCAAAATTGTAATAAAGCTTCTAAGAAGTAACACGTACAAGATTGAAATGAAATGTGAGTATTCCCGAGCAGCCATACATACGCAATAAGGTTTGAGGAACATGGGTTAAAAGTGATAGTTTGGTCGATTTCAGATCAAATAAATTAGAGCCTCATGCATTGAAGCGATGATTGCTTGGGTGTTTTTTTATTAGTTTGATAGTTGTAGGGAGGTTGACAATGAAGGGCAGCCGAGAAGGAGAGAGACAAGGGAAACGAGTTGAAGAAGCGGGGCATAAGGTGATATGGAAATCTTTATGGGATGGGAAAAGAATTGTTCAAGAGATGATAATGGATTTTTTACTTCTTCGATGCTTCAACATATCCATGTCCATCAACCATATTAACCCTGGACATGGATCATATACCATAAGACTTGAATTGAACCCGGCCTATATTGTGCAAGAAAGTAAACCAAAAGAGATTTAGATAAATACGAAGTACAAAACATAAATCATGTTTAGTTCTTATCGCCATGTCATATCATCAATAATCATCAATATATTTAAGTATACTTTCGTTAATGTACGTATAAATTGGTTGAGTATGTAAAGTCTATTCAAATTGGTGTAACAAATCATTGCCTGATTTGTTGAGTTAAAAAAACATATTCCCAATATTCAGTTTTTCCTTAAAAAAAAAGGGAATTTATCACAAATAGGCTTAAAAGTGAAAATAATATCACTTTTATCACCATGTAAAGTTCTTTTCAAAATTAGACAATTTAAACTTTTTCTTTCACAAATAGACCATGCGTTGTACGTACTCGTTTGCAGGCAGGGAAGTTTCGTAGCTTTGCTCTTAAGTGATTAACTGTGTATCTCTAGTGCAGTGGGCGGCCTAGCTACTTCCGTGTATAAGTTCCCTATCTTAAGTGCCTCATCTTTGTGTTTTTAATAGAATAGTATTCAAAGTAAAAGTAAAAATTTCAGAAAAAATTGTAATAAAAATGCCAATTGAACCAATAAGTTAAATTTTAAAAACAATCCTGAAAATATGAAATAATATAAAAATGTTCTGAAACTAAAACATATAAAAAGTAATTAGATTTCTTTTGAAAGATTACTTTTTAAAAATTGGAATATATGAAAAATTAAAAATCTATAAAATTCAAATACATATATAAATTAAAAATATTCAAAAGTTAAATTAAATATTTAAATTAAAACATAAATAGAATATATAATTCATAAAAATTAAAATAAGAAAATCAATGTAAGCTCAAAAGCATGTGATTTATTAAAAACCCTAAACACCTAAAACTTATAGACAAAATATGTAAAGTAAAATAAAAAAGTATTCCAGAACTATAAAAACGTATGAAAGGAATTTCAAGATTTTTATGAAAACAGTAAACTTTTAAAAACCCAAAATATAAAAAGAAAATTAAAACTTAAGAAATTCAAATAAATGTTTCAATTTAAGAAACTAAAAAAAAATCATAAAAAATTATAAATTAAAAAGAGAAAAAGATTTTTTTTTAAATTTGGGAAATAAGTATAAATATGATTTTATTAATTTTGTAAGGTGTTACATAGCTTAATTCTTGTTATAATTTTATTGTTAATTTTTGTTGCCCGTTGTTTCTTTAGGTTTCTTTATGTTTATTTTTGTTGCAAATTTTGCATAATTTGTTTTTTTATTGTTTATTCATGTTTCTTGTTGTTGAGATTCATAAATCAAAATTTATCATTTTAGGTGATTGAATATCTATAAATAATTTTTCTGCCACACAAGTAGCAAAGATAAATAGAAACCTAAATAAACAATTGAAATCAAAATCAACTATAAACAACAATAAGCAACACAATGCAACAATATGAAACATAATGCAACAAAAAGAAACACATATAATACAACAAAAAGAAACAAAAAATAACATATAAAACTATCACAATAAATATTTAATTCAATTTATTACATTATTGAGTATGCTATTTGGCTTTGCTTCTTATCATTTCTTCTTCTTTTTAGGCATCATAACACATAAGTTCTCATGCTTGGCTCTCTTGTCTTCTTTTCCCCATTGATCCTCTGAGTCTTAGTATCACCCGTGTTGTATATATGCAGAAAATAGCATATATTAGGGTCATCCTTCACAATATTCATCAAACTGAGTGCCTGAAAACACAAATCAAGGGGAAAACATAAGCTTTAAAAAAGACACAAACAACGCTAAGTTATGTGATTGCAAAGATACATACAACACCAGGATCATCCTCACCAATGGATTACTAGCATAAAAGAATGACTTCTAGTAGTTTAATTCACTTTCATTCTCAAAAATGGACCAGGCAGCCTTGCACATTGTTGAAGGATATAAGGAAAATCATTAGAATTCGAGGTGCTTTCATTCCCAAACTCTAACAAGAGCCTTGAAGCTCTACTTCTTTCCCCTAAATAGAGACGCTCAAGAAGCTGGAGGAGGAGATAGACCACTTTCTATGACAAGCAGTGGCAAGCAAGTTGGCTGCAAGATGAGACTGCTAAGGATTCTTGAAAACAGTTTCTACTTCTTCCTTTTGAACACCTTGTACTATGGTGTTCCAGTATGTCAATGAAGAGTAGTGCAAGCAACATAACAATTCATATTTACACTCCTCATAATGTTAATTAATGGAGAAGTAGATTCCTTGTATTTGATCCCAACTCAATTCATTAAAAGAGGTCTTGGATCTCTTTAAAAAAATGTGCCTCCAGAACATTATTCTGCACTGATCCTGAACAAACCAAAGATCTGAACCTAGTATCCTACCACCTCAATAAAAAAGATCTGTTTAGTTTGACTAGACCACGAAAGAGGAATTATTCTATGATTTCTCTTGTACTGGTACAAACTTCCTTGGCTAGTATTACAACTTACAAATAAGCTCCCTAATTAAATGAGTTATAGTTGAAAACGAAAAGAAGCAAGTGCTTCACCTTTACTATGGACAACCTTCTGTCCCTGCAAAAACAAAGATCTTTACATTCAGAAAACATCTTACACTACTTTACTAGCAAAAGGAAAAGATGAGTGAACATAAGTGAGTCGACAACATGTTGCTCCATTTCCTAACGAAGAGGATTCCATTTCCTACCTCTAAAAAGCGCCACAAAGTTAATTAAAACTATATCTGCCTTGAATAGAGTAGTGAAAGTAACCAATGAAGAGCAGACAAATGAATCTTTGTTAATGAGATTATGTCAATGGTCAAAGCAGAAGAGATATAGCACAAAGGAATTTATAAATGACCAAACAATGGACCATATTTGAACAACATTAAGAGAAACCATCCCAAGTACACCAGCTAACTCAGTATTTAACTTCAAATCAGCTGGGAACTAAAATTGTCAAAAAACATTCACCCAGGACACATTAGAATAAAAAGAGCAACATTAGAATCTCTCAATCAGTCATAAGTATCTAGTCAATGAACTAAGATAAAACACCAACAAAACCAGAATATGTAATAAAAACTTGAATTCTAAACACACATATAAAGTCTAACAAAATCGCATAACAGTAATCTAAAAAATGTAAGCGAATTTAACGGCGTCTTAGGAAAATTGGAGTGTAACAGCACAAGGAATATATGAAAAGTAAAGACATGATTTGATTTCCAAAAAAGGTTCATCAATAACCTTAGTTATGGAATCGTGAGAATTACCGAATTTCTAGGCACACCATTGATAGATCCATCTTCTATTCTCATGGGAAGCATCGGCAGCGGCAGACCTCCCAATTACAGCCGTTGGAGCAGAGAACACGGATGGCGGAGCTATCATTGTACCAGATACTCTGAACTTGTCCTGTGGCGTCAGCGAGACTCTGAGAGCGAGGCGGCGAATTCCCGTGTGGTGAGAACTCGATCCAATTTGATGTGGATGATAACTCCCGTGACCTCAGATACTCTAATTATAAGATGCAGAGTTTTATTGCGAGATTAAACAGATACTGAAGCAATGGAGTCGATAGGAAGAGGTTTAAACGTAGGTATGTATAGACTATAGAGGGAGGTGGGAGGAGGAGCTATAAAATTGAAATAAAATTTCCAAAATTGAAAGAGAAAAGCTTAAGAATGAAAAGAGAAAGTGGTGCCGACATAATTGATATACGGCATATAAAAGTGGTCTGTTTGGGTAATTTCCACAAAAAAAAATCCTTCTAATCTTATTATATTATTTCCTCAAGCTAAACAATATTCATTATTAATAAGTAAAATAAATACAGAGTTCATGAAAATATAAACAATAAGTACTTTCTTAAGAAAATCAATTAACATGAATTTAATTTTGGTTACTACACATTTTGGTTAGTCACATAAGTTTTATTTATTTTTTGGTTGGGGGGGGGGGGACATTCTTAAGGAACAAATGACAAGCTCGAAGGAACAAATGATGGTTATCAAGAAGTACCACAAAATATTTAAATTTATTCGTGTTAATTTACGTTCATCGAATAACATGGTTTTGTTTGTGGTCGCTGAATTGGTCATTGTAAAAGTTTTGATGTATCATTTTGAATTTCAAATTTTTGTTTTAATTACTACAAGATTATCTGTTTCGGCCGTGCATCGCACGGGTGAGAATACTAGTAATGATTAAAACGAGAATGATAATAATCAAAGTGATCACTTAATTTTTTGGTGATTCGAATGATCTGAGTTGAAAAACATTTGCCTTGGGCCTCTAAAGTGCTCAAGCGGTCCCTGTTTGTACCTCATTTTCAGAAAAATTAATGTTGCACCCACGTGCAAAGTAAAATGATTTTATAGTATAGTGAATTGTCTATTGTATACATTATTTTTAAAAAAATGAAATGTAAAGTCCAAAAAACTTACTACTTCTGTCCCAAAAAACTTTGTCATTTCATAAAATTTAAACCTTAATTTTGATTAGTATACTATTATGAAAGTTATAGATTATATACTTTTATGAAAGTGTTTTAAACATATAACATTTTCATATAATTTTTATATTATAAATAATTTCCAATAAAAATATATAGTTGATCAAAGTTTTGACAATGACAAAGTTTTTTGGGACGGAGGTAGTAAAATATAGAGCGTAAAATCAAATTTCACAAATTACAAACAAATACTAGTCGAGCACGTAAAATACTACTATTACAGCGTGTTTGGGACTGATTCTACTCAATTCTGCTTCTTTTCTAAAAGCAGCAGTAGAATCATTTTTCAGAAGATGGTCTTCTCCCAGCTTCTAAACACTGCTTGTATGAGCAATTTGAAGTACCAAGAAGTACCTTTGCACTTTCAATCAAACACTGCAATACTTGTTTCTGCTCGCTGAAGTAGGAGAAGCAGTTTTAAGAAACAAATCTATACACCTCTACATGTATCATTAATCATTGATTTTTTAAGAAAGTCAGATTCAGAAGCCATTCTCTTCGTCTTATTCTTTTTACTTATTTCTTATTCTTATTTTATTCAGATCAGATCAGAAAGATTCAGATCAGATCAAAAACATTCAGATCAGATAAAAAAGGTCAAACATGATTTATCACTTCTATTATTGCAATTATAATTATAATTACTCCGTATTATAATTATTATTATTATTATTATTATTATAATAATAATTATTATTGTAATCATCATCATCATCGTTGTCGTCGTCATCATCATCGTCATCATTATACGGAGTAATTATAATTATAATTATAATTATAATTATAATTATAATTATAATTATAATTATAATTATAGTTATAATTATAGCTATAATTATAAATAGTGTAATAGGTATAATTGTTATAATTATAATTATTATTTTTAATGATTATGATTATATTTCTATTTAAATTATATTTGTAATTACATTTACAATTATAATAATTGTAATTATAATTATAGAATATTCAAATCAGATCAGAAAAATTCAGATCAGAACAGAAAGATTCAGATCAAATCAGAAAAATTCATATCAAATTGAGAATTTAAAAAAAAACATTCAGATCGAGAAGTTACTGAACACCTTCTCAAAAGTAATTCTTACAAACCTTACGAATTAAGTTTTAAAGTTTACCTCGTTTCCTCTCAAAAAAGTTTATGTCGTCAAAAAGGGAAAAATTTAATGATTAACAGACTCAAAAGTCAATATTGTCGTTTTGTTTGGACGACGGTGCGGGAACAGTTGAGACAAGATATTAGAAGACCGACTTAAATACGGAGTATTCAACAATGCTTGATGTACCGACTATTGTACCCACCTTATACTCATTATGTTTGTAAAAGTCTTTTTTGTTTGTGAACCTGGTTCAAGGACAATATTTTGTTTGTGCAAAATATTGTTTGTGAATCGGAGTTCATAGACAAAAAAACACTTCACAAGCATAGGTGGATACAAAAATGGGTATAAGAGTGGGTACAAAAATCATTTTTGTTAAATATTACCGAGTATATCATGTCCTAAATAAACATCATTTCTTTCTTTTTTTGGTAAATTTTTAATATAAAGTTATCCTTATATCCTTACTTTATTATCTATTTTACACCAACTTTCTCTCTTCCGATACATCTAATCTACCTTTTGAGGGGTATAATGAGAAAGTAAAAAAAAATCATTTTCTTAAAAATCGTAGAGTCAAAGTGTGAAGTTTATTTTAATAGCTAATATTAATTAGGAATCATTCTGTATTTTGGAAACCTATTATTCTATTATAAATACATCTCTCAGGACCCTCATTAGGGTAACCTGTGGTAATTATTCACATGGTATCAAAAACCCTCATTAATGCTCTTATTACTAATAATACTTGGGAGTTATTTCCGTTTGACAGTGGTTGCTCAAGGTTTCAATCAGCATGCAGGTATTGTTATTTCTGAGACATTCAGTCCGGTCATTAAACCAACCACTGTTCGTATTGTTCTTACATTAGCTGTTTCTTTTGGGTGGGTTATGCGTCAATTAGATGTCAAAAATGCTTCCCTTCATGGTCATCTTGCTTAAGAAGTTTATATGCGTCGACCGCGGGGTTTTGTTCATCCCCACTTCCCTGATCATGTGTGTCGGCTGCATCAGACCATCTATAGACTTAAGCAAGCCCCGCAGGCTTGGTTTCATAGATTCAGTAGCTTGCTTCTTTCTCATAATTTTTTGTGCAGCAAGTCTAATAATTCTCTGTTTATTTATCGCACTGGGTCATCTGTTATGTATTTATTGTTATATGTGGATGGTATTATAATCACTGGCGGTTCCTCCTCTCTTGTCACTTCCTTCATCAGTCTTATTGCTTCACAATTTGCCATGAAAGATCTTGGTGATTTAAATTACTCTTTAGGAGTTCAGGCAGCGCGCACTTCCACATGTTTATTTCTCTCACAACAAAAATATGTGTCTAATCTTCTTCATCGGTTTCACTTCCACACCTTAAAAGATGTGTGAACTCCACTAGCCACCCGAACTTCTCTGTCCCTCACGGATGGTGAGCTATTAGCAGATGCTACTGAGTAACGTAGTATGGTAGGTGAATTACAGTATTTAACTTTGACACAACCTGATATTACTTATAAAGTTCATTTAGTGTCTCAATTTATGCATGCTCCTCGTACTACTCATATGCTTCCAGTCAAGCGTATTTTCAGATATTTGCATGACACCATCCATATGTCATGCATGTATGTGAGATTAATTACGGGAAGTGGTTAATTAACCATACGACCATGTATGTGAGGTCCTATTATGGGAACAAAAAGAGGTTGAATCATATTTTGGGAAAAATCATATGTCTTAGTAATATTGAGTTTTTTTTTCACATTTTAAAAGTGTCAAAAAATTTATGCACAGTATTACACACAAAGCTTTAGGGGGGATCTTCAACAAAGCTTTACACACAAAATGTTCAGTGAAGATGTATGACGTATTGATAATGGAACACATGTGGAGGATGCGTGGTTATCGATGGAGCTGACCATTAACAAAGTGGCAAAGGAGGTACTTGGAGAATCTAAAGGATGTCTGCCACCAAAAAAGGACACGTCTTGGTGGAATGATGAGGTGAAACAAGCCATAAGGAACAAAAGAGATTGCTACAAAAAGCTGGGGACAAGTCGGAGTGATGAGAACTGATAAGTCCGTATTTAGACACACATTTGCTGCATGTTGGGATTGGATTTTGATGGTTTTCCTAGCTTTAAGGTGTTGCAAGTCTCAATTTTAGCTCAAGCTATGTTTACCAGGCGTTGGTTCGAGTTTTGTGTCATTTGGAGTCAAAATCAGGAATTTAGAGTTCGACACCGACGCTTGAGGAGAAATCGGGACGATTTTAGATGCATTCGAGAGTAGATTGAGAGCTTTGGAGGTCAGTGTGAGGTTTACGATGAAGATTTGATGACAAAAGAGCTCTAGGATTGGGTATGAGATCAAAAGAAGATGAATGGAGCTTGAAATCGGCGATCAGGATGACCTTCTGTCAATCGTTCAATCATATCTCTTCTTAGAAACATTCAATGTACACGATTCAAGTTTCATATGAAAGATAACTTCAAGGGTTACAAATCATACAAAGACACCTTTGCAAGAATCTAATAGGAAGAAGGTGAAAACAGACGATGAAGTCAGATGATCCCTGTTGCGATTTCAGAATGCGACCTTCCACCGTTTTGATCATATCTCTTGATTGGATGATTGAAATCTCATTCTACAAGTTGTGGTGGATAGAGGACTTCATTATCTACAACCTTTGTGAAGGAAGCGTCGTCAAATTCGGAAGTTAAGTAGGCACGATCGTGCCCTCAAAGTTAGGCACGATCGTGCATGAAGAGAAAGAACCGCGGAGCTACTGCCAGGCAGGCACGACCGTGCCTGCCCAAAACGCGCGATTTTGCTCCGGAGGCACGGTCGAAGGCACGGTCGTGCCTGGCACCGTGCCTGCCTCCGGAAATCCCAATTCAGCTCAAATTTCACCCGATTTTTCTATTTAAACAGCCTGTAAACCCCCGTTTCCAAGGGGAAGCTTAGAGAGAGTGCCTAGCACGAATTTTAGAGGGTTTTTCAGCCTTGTTCATCAATCTTTTGGTATTATTTGTAAGTTCCATCTTTTTAATTAATGACAATTAATTTTATTCTTCCCAATTCTATTGATTCTTCAATTATGAATTGTGAGTAGTTTAATTAGGGATTGGGATTGATGAAGGGGTTGATCATGATGTATGGCTAGTTTATTGATGGATTAATTGCATGAATGCCGTTTAATTTGTGTTTGAATAATTTAACTGATATCTTTTGTAACCTAGAACGCGCGCTAGAATTACAATTGCTTGTAGAATAAATTAAGAGAGATCTAGTTTATTCTAAGACACCTTCACACACACCTAATCGTTCGATAAGAGATTAGTAGTGATTAAGGGGCCGTAAGCTCGCTCGTCTTGGTAATAATTTAGGATCCTGTCGCATGAGAGATCAGTCTAGTCCCCTAAATTATTGTGCTCTACGCCGTGAGAGCGGTAAAAACTTAGTAATGATTAGCTATGCTCAATTGAATTAATTTCATGTAATTAGGTCTGATCTGCCAGAAATGTGGTTACCCCGGAATCAATCCTTGTTCCCTTCGTCATTAATTAGAGAGAACCCATTTATTTTAATCATTTAGTTGCATTTTAATTTTTCATACCAAATCTATCTCACACAACGCATTTATTTTATTTATTTTTAATCGCTGAATTTAATTAATTCTTGATTCTCTTTTGTCCGTCCCTGTGGAAACGATACTCGTATTTACACCACTATATTACGATCTATTTTAGGTGCGAGAAAACTCACATTAGTTTTTGACACCTAGAGTAATCAAAGTTTTCACTCATGTTCTCTGTCCGCCCGAAGAGGATGAGAGTTTCATACTTCACTTCTGTGCTGATGAGGGTTATGAAGACCATGTGCTACCTACGTATACCAGAGAATTTAAAGGTCTGCGCCACTTAATGACATTTGTTGAGAGGAAGCTAGAAACGTTGATTGTTAGTGCACCATTGCAATCTTTGCTATTTGAGAGCTTACGAGGAATCATCGGGCAAACGACGTTAAAAATAGCGCTTCTTGGGAGGCAACTCAAGATTATTTCTGCACTCTTTTGTCTTTGTTTGTTTGTTTTCAAGACCCCCCCAAAAAAAACGGGGGTGTTTCCTGTGTTGTTTCTGTGTTGTGTGTTTTGTTTTTTGTTGTAGCTCAGGGTCTTGTTGTAGGGATGATGTGCCGAGGATTACATTAACTCAGTTTTGTTTTGCACCGACCAGTGCCTTAGGGAAGTTTCTGCGACTCTTTTAATCGCCTTTTTCTAATAATTGACTTGAGCTAAGTTGAGCACGCGTGACCCTTTCCTCTTTACTCCTTGTGCATAGTGCATTTTTGGTCATCGAGGACGATGCCAAAGTTTAAGTGCGGGGGAGTGAATTGGGCATTCGGACAGTAGTTGTTACATGTGATTATTAGAGTTAGCATGAACAGGTGTTAGTTGTATATACATAGAAAAGTCATGTCAAAATTTTTGAATTTTTTTCTTTAAACTATGTCTTTGTGAACTGGCTAACGTTTTGACTATGTTTTTAGAACATCTTTGAAGTGTTTAGGCTTAAATTGTTTGCACTATAATCTAGTTGTTGAGAGGATGAATGAATTAGTCACCCATTAAGTTATTCCATTAATCATCCACCCCACCTGAAAAAGCCCTTTAAGAGAAGCTACTTTGAGCCTGACCGTTTATTCATTACCCAATTAATTGAGCTCCATAGCCAAGTGGCCTGTGTTTCCTTACCCGTGAATTTTTCTGACGTAGTCTTGATGTTTAGGGAACTAGGGGATTAATTTGCTAAGTTTAGGGAATTTTTGTAGGAGCCATTTTTGGCACTATTTCTATGCCCCAAATAGGGTAAGAGCAGTCACTTTTTAGGAATTTGATATTTTCGAGAATTGCATTGTAGGCATGGATTCACCTTGGATAATTGAACTTTAATTGCTAATTTTCCTTGGTGAGGCCGAGATTAGAATGGGGTAATGTCTAGTGAAAATCTGAAAAGTTGAAAAAATTAATTAATAATAGCTAGACATCTTACCTTGCGAAAAAGAGAATGGAGCCCCGATCAAAAAGCATATGATGTGACTTGGGTATCTTTCGAAAGAAATGGCGTTCTCGTGCCAACATGACAATGAAAACTGAACATAAATTAATGAACTTGGAGGCTATTGTAAATTAGCTTTAGTCCTTCGCGTACTTCAAGTATACGTCAAAGCACCAATGTGCCGCGACGGTTTAACTTAGTTGTACACCATGTCTACTCTTTGCATAGGTTTAAATGATTTTTCCTAAATTGTGGCCTACTAAGTTCTTTGATCCTAAGAATAGCCCCGAAATACCTGAATGCATCAAGTCTTTGTTAGGATGTTCCAAACTCTCAAAAAAGGGACTGTTTATTACCATTCACCATTCACCATCGCCTTCACAAGTTCTTCTGATCAGTAGCTAGTTTATTAGAGCTTGCTGTCACTACTTTGAGGATGTTGTGAATAATTTTGTCAAATATTTTAGCTAGAGTACAAAGATGTAGTTTAGGGAAGAATTTTCTTGGTTTAGTTTGTCTGTTCTGTGAATATCCCTTTAACTACATATGCATGCTAATTGTTTTGTTTCCGTGTGGTCATTGTCGTAAGTCCCGTTGTTCGATTTGCTTAAGGACAAGCAAAAGCTTAAGTGTGGGGGAATCTGATAAGTCCGTATCTAGACACGCATTTGATGCATGTTGGGATTGAATTTTGATGGTTTTCCTAGCTTTAAGGTGTTGCAAATATCAATTTTAGCTCAAGTTATGTTTACCAGGCGTTGGTTCCAGTTTTGTGTCATTTGGAGTCAAAATCAGGAATTTAGAGTTCGGCACCGGCGCTTGAGGAGAAATCGGGACGATTCTATATGCATTTGAGAGTGGATTGAGAGATTTGGAGGGCAGTGGGAGGTTCACAATGAAGATTTGAAGACAAAAGAGCTCTTGGATTGGCTACAGGATCAAAAGAAGATGAATGGAGCTTCAAATCAGCGATCAGGATGACCATCTATCAATCGTTCAAGCATATCTCTTTGTAGAAACATTCAATGTACACGATTCAAGTTCCATATGAAAGATAACTTCAAGGGATACAAATCATATGAAGACACCTTTGCAAGAATCTGAGAGGGAGAAGGTGAAAACAGACGATGGAGTCAGATGATCCCTGTTGCGATTTCAGAATGCGACCTTCCACCGTTTTGATCATATCTCTTGACTGGATGATTCAAATCTCATTCGGCAAGTTGTGGTGGATAGATGACTTCTTTATCTACAACCTTTGTGAAGGAAGCATCGTCAAATTCGGAAGTTAAGTAGGCATGATCGTGCCCTCAAAGTTAGGCACGATCGTGCATGAAGAGAAAGAACCGCGGAGCTACTGCTAGGCAGGCACGACCGTGCCTGCCCAAAACGTGCGATTTTGCTCCGGAGGCACGGTTGAAGGCACGGTCGTGCCTGGCACCGTGCCTGCCTCCGGAAATCCCAATTCAGCACAAATTTCACCCGATTGTTTTATTTAAACAGCCTGTAAACCCCCGTTTCCAAGGGGAAGCTTAGAGAGAGTGCCTAGCACGAATTTTAGAGGACTTTTCAACCCTATTCATCAATCTTTTGGTATTCTTTGTAAGTTCCATCTTTTTAATGAATGACAATTGATTCTATTCTTCCCAATTCTATTGATTCTTCAATTATGAATTGTGAGTAGTTTAATTAGGGACTGGGATTGATGAAGGGGTTGATCATGATGTATGACTAGTTTATTGATGGATTAATTGCATGAATGCCGTTTAATTTGTGTTTGAATAATTTAACTGATATCTTTTGTAACCTAGAACGTGCGCTAGAATTACAATTGCTTGTAGAATAAATTAAGAGAGATCTAGTTTATTGTAGGACACCTTCATACACACCTAATCGTTCGCTAAGAGATTAGTAGCGATTAAGGGGCCGTAAGCTCGCTCGTCTTGGCAATAATTTAGGATCCTGTCGCATGAGAGATCAGCCCGGTCCCCTAAATTATTGTACTATATGCCGGAAGAGCGGTAAGAACTTAGTAATGATTAGTGATGTGAGTTTTCTCGCACTTAAAATAGATCGTAATATAGTGGTGTAAGTACGAGTATCGTCTCCACAGGGACGGACAAAAGGGAATCAAGAATTAATTAAATTCAGCGATTAAAAGAAATAAATAAAATAAAATAAACGTGTCGTGCGAGATTGGTTGCTGGAAAATAAAAATGCGAATAAAACGATTAAACTAGGGGGTTCTCTCTAATTAATGACGAAGGGAACAGAGATTGATTCTGGGGTAACCAGATTTCTGGCAGATCAGGCCTAATCACATGAAATTAATTCAGTTGAGCCTAGCTAATCATTACTAAGTTCTTACCGCTCTCGCGGCGTAGAGTACAATAATTTAGGGAACCAGGCTGATCTCTCATGCGACAGGATCCTAAATTATTGCCAAGACGAGCGAGCTTACGGCCCCTTAATGCTACTAATCTCTTAGCGAACGATTAAGTGTGTGTGAATGTGTCCTAGAATAAATTAGATCTCTCTTAACTTATTCTACAAGCAATTGTAATTCTAGCGGTCGTTCTAGGTTACAAGAGATGTCAATTAAATTATTCAAACACAAATTAAACGGCATTCATGCAATTAAACCATCAAGAATCTAGCCATACATCATGATCAACCCCTTCATCAACCCCAAATCCCTAATTAAAACTACTCACAATTCACAATTGAAGAATCAACAGAATTGGAATAAAAAGAATTAATTGTCATTAATTAAAAAGGTAGAACTTACAAAGAATCCCAAAAGATTGATGAACAAGGCTGAAAAGCCCTTTAAAATTCGTGCTAAGCACTCTCTCTAAGCTCCCCCTTGAAAACGGGGGTTTACAGGCTCTTTAAATAGAAAAATCGGGTGAAATTTGAGCTAAATTAGGATTTTCGGAGCCAGGCACGATGCCAGGCACGATCGTGCCTTCGATCGTGCCTCCGGAGCAAAAACGCGCATTTTGGGTAGGCACGATCGTGCCTGGCTGGCAGTAACTCCGCGGTGCTTTTCTCTTGAGGCACGATCGTGCCTCACTTTGAGGGCACGATAGTGCCTACTTAATTTCCGAATTTGACAAAACTTCTTTCATGAAAGTTGTAGATAATAAAGTCTTCTATCCGCCCCAAGTTGCCGAATGTGGTATGAATCATCCAATCAAGAGATATGATCAAAACGGTGGAAGGTGTCTTTCTGAAATCGCAGCAGAGATCATCTGACTGCATCGGCTTTTTTCACCTTCTTCCTTTCAGATTCTCGCAAATGTGTCTTCATATCATTTGTAGCCCTTGAAGTTAGATTTCATATTCAAATTGAATCGTGTCCATTGGTTTTTCCTACAAAGAGATATGCTTGAACGATTGACAGAAGGTCATTCTGATCGTCGTTTTCAAGCTTCATTCATCTTCTTTTGATCCCGAAGCCAATCCTAGAGCTCTTTTTCCTTCAAATCTTCATCGTGAATCTTCCGGTGACCTCCAAAGCTATCAAATCATTCTCAAATGCTTCTCAAATCATCCCGATTGTTCCTGAAGTGCCGGTACTCGGGCTCAAATTCCTTGATTTTGACTACAAACAACACAAAACTCGAACCAACGCCCGGTAAAAATAACTTGAGCTAAAATTGAGACTTGCAACACCTTAAAGCTGGGAAAACCATCAACATCCAATCCCAACACACATCAAATGCGTGTCTAAATACGGACTTATCAATTAGCTAGGTTCAATTGAATTAATTTCATGTAATTAGGCCCGATCTGCCAGAAATCTGGTTACCCGGGAATCAATCCTTGTTCTCTTCGTCCTTAATTAGAGAGAACCCATTTATTTTAATCGTTTAGTTGCATTTTAATTTTTCATACCAATCATCTCTCGCACGACGCATTTATTTTATTTATTTTTAATCACTGAATTTAATTAATTCTTGATTCCCTTTTGCTCGTCCATGTGGAGACGATACTCGTACTTACACCACTATATTACAATTTATTTTAAGTGCAAGAAAAAGAACATAGAAGCATACAAGGAGGCTAGAAGACAAGCAAAGAAAGCCGTAAAGGAAGCACAAGGGAAAATGAACAAGGAGTTGTATGAAAAATTGGACTCTAAGGAAGGAGAACAAGATATCTATAGACTTGTTCGTCTTCGTGATCGCAGGACTCAAGATATCAGAAAAGTTTAGTGTGTGAAGGATGTCGATCAAAGGATATTAATGGAGGACAGAGAGATAAAAGAGAGTTGGAGGTCATACTTTGATACATTGTTCAACGGGAACAAAGTGCAAGATATCGCTGATATGACCATACCAGATTGTATGGTAAATCGTGATTTGTGAGAAGGATCCAACCAACGGAAGTTAATGAGGCTCTGAGGAAGATGGGGCGAAAGAAAGCAGTGGGTCTAGATGGCATACCGATCGAAGCTTGGAGAAGTTTGGGAGAGAGAGGCATCGGGTGGTTAACAAATTTCTTTAACAAGATTTGGAGAAACAACAAGATGCCAACGAGTTGGAGAAAGAGTACTCTTATTCCCTTATTTAAGAATAAAGGTGATGTACAAGAATGTGCCAACTATCGATGGATTAAGCTTATGAGTCATACCATGAAACTTTGGGAGCGAGTGATTGAGCAAAGACTTTGAAGAACGGTGAAGCTTTCAGAGAATCAATTCGGTTTTATGCCTGGTCGCTCAACAACTGAGGCAATTCACCTTCTTCGGCAACTTATGGAGAAGTATAGAGACGCTCACAAGGATTTGCATTTAGTGTTCATTGACTTAGAAAAGGCATATGATAGGGTACCTCGAGAAGTTCTTTGGTGGGCCTTAACTAGAAAAGGCATTTCACGCAAGTATATTAGCATCATCATGGATATGTATGAGGATTGTACTACAAGTGTCCGTACTAGTGTAGGGAGGACTGCAGAGTTCCCTATTACTATCGGAGTGCACTAAGGATCGGCTCTGAGCCCTTTTTATTTGCCATAGTCATGTATGAACTTACAAAGTCAATTCAAGACGATATACCGTGGTGCATGATGTTTGCCGACGATATTGTATTGATTGATGAGACACAATCAGGGGTTAAAGCAAAGTTGGAAGTATGGCGATAAACATTGGAGAACAAGGGTTTCAGACTAAGTAGGAGCAAGACAGAGTACATGGAGTGCAAGTTTGGTGGAGGTAAAAGCAGTGGTAATAGCGGAATTACTTTAGATGGTAAGGAGATACATGTCAGCGATATGTTCCGTTACTTGGGCTCCATAATTCAGTAGGACGGTGAGTTAGATGGAGATGTATCCCATATAATCAGAACAGGGTGGATGAAGTGGACGAGTGCGTCATGATTTCTATGCGATCGAGGTATGCCGACTAGACTGAAGGGTAAATTTTATAGGACAACAATTAGGCCTGCATTACTGTATGACACAGAGTGTTGGGCGGTGAAACAATGTCACATTCAAAAGATGAGTGTGGCAGAGATGCGCATGCTGCGTTGGATGTGTGGGCATGCTAGAAAGGACTGCGGGAGGAATGAGACAATCAGACAAAGGGTGGGAGTAGCACCTATTGAAGATAAGACGTGGGAGTCGCGCCTACGGTGGTTTGGTCATGTGCATAGAAGACCGAGTGATGCACCTGTCAGACGAGTTGAGATGTGTGGAGAAGAGGTAGGGAAGAGAGGGAGAGGAAGGCCCAAACAGACGTGAGTTAGGGGAGTCAGAAGTGATATGCTTCTTCTTGGATTGAATGAGGATATGGCTTTGGAGAGAGCAAAATGGAGGGCGGATATTCGTGTGGAGGAGTGATCTTGTATCATCTTTTCCCTTTTTTTTCTTCTTCTTTTTTTCTTTTTCTTTTATATTTTTATCCTTATATATAAATATTACTTTATCCTTTTTATTTTATCTTTTATATGTTTACTCATCTCTTTTATATTATCTTTTTTTTTTATTTTTTATAATAGCTTATCTTTTTTATCTTTATTTTCTTTCTTTTCCTTTTGGTGATATCATGTATCGATTCATGTTAGCCGACCCCAATATCATTTGGGACTAAGGCTTGGATGTTGTTGTTGTATTAAATAATCAAGCCAATCATTAGAATTTTTTAAAATCCCTATACTACTGTGAAACTCCGCAAATTTATGAATAAATTGTGTATGATTATATGTTATGAATATGATGGCATGATAGTTGTATCAACCATGAATCCCATTTGTGATAAGTATGCTTTTATTTCATGAGAAGAAGCCATGAAAGTATGAAAGTGATATTTTGATATTAAGGCCAAATTACACATGAATGAAAAATTATATTGAAATGAGTAAATAACTAGTATTGAAATATTAGTTGGAATTGTAGTTGAATAAATGGATGAATGGATCCTAAGAAATTGAATTGCAAAGAATCGGTGATTATTGAGCTGGGCTCTAGACCGATGTAGATAACGGTGATTGTCGAGCTGGGCTCTAGACCGTAGTAGATATCGGTGATTATTGAGCTGGGCTCTAGACCGATGTAGATGACGGTGATTATTGAGCTGGGCTCTAGACCGTAGTAGATAACGGTGATTATGGAGCTGGGCTCTAGACCGTAGTAGATAACGGTGATTATGAGCTGGGCTCTAGACCGTGGTAAATAAAGATGAATTGACACTAAACGAACAAAGTTAACTGTGATATGATAACACCCTAGTTTGAGGGTCTTAGAAATTGAAACATTGATTATACTTATTATAGTTGTCATTGTACTTGTCAAATGCTTTCAAGTACTGACCTCCCCTTCATGGGGGAGGCCACCTCACAGTTTCAGGTAGGAGTTGAGCTTGCTACCAGTGCCCATTGCTCCGGGAGAATTTAAGGAAGGAAGACGTGGTTCGTGCTTCCTCCGTTCCTGTTTTAAAAACATTTAAATTAATGCTTATGGATATTATTTTCTGAATAATTATTTGAGGGCTTGTTTGCCCATGTTTTGCCAAGTGTGGCTTGAACACTTGTTATATTACTTCTGCTGCTTTAAATGAATATTTTACATTATGTTTGTTTACGGATGTACTATGTGTGAATGGTATACAAGACACCTTGTACAGTATGGATGAGTTGGACAACGGTTGACTATTCGTATTATACGGTGGGTTGTTGACGTGTCCGACAGGTCTGGGGCATGACAATGACTCCTATGGATGATCTAGAGCAGCGTTGGCTCAGTCCTGCAATTGAGGAGGATGTTGGATGGTTAGTTTTTGGCAAATCAGCATGGGTAGAGGGCGGTGTTGGTAGTGGAGGCGGCTCAGGCGACGAAAAAATGGGAAGAGGCGAAGGGCTGGGCAAGGGAGATGACAGATCGGCAGTCCGCCCCCTACTGAACCGCCGCCTTGTAGCGATCGAGTTGCTAGGGTTTGGAAGTTTTACCAGTTATTTAATTTTTCATGGTTTTATTTTTGCGTTATGTTTTATGTTGCTCTGTTTTGTGTTGATGTCTTTAGTTTTAGGTCTACAATAATGATTGACAATTCTGCTAGATATTATGTCGATGGAAGAATCTTTATGGCCAATGATTGTTGTGTCACACTCGTTTGGTGGTTAGCGATTTGTATTGCTCTTTCTGGGATGATCGTCTCTGAGTCTAGCCGTAAGGTTGATTGTGCTAGTTGGTTAGGGATAATTGATGTCAGTGTTAGTCTTGTTGAATTTGTTGTAACGATCTAAATCCTTATAATATTAATAAAAAATGGTTTGTTTTGATGATAAAAAAACATTCATACTACTTCACATCTAAACACGGGCGGGCGTATAAAGTGATTAATGGAATAATGGGGGACATGCCCCGGAATGAAGTGCAAAGTTTTATTATATTTTAAAAAAATATTATTAATTATTTTTTTATAGAAAAGGAAATACCACACTCTAACTCATTAAAAAAAAGTTGGACATACCACACTCTTGTCCCTTTCAATTTATATTTTTCAAAATACTTATTTTAATGATACGATATAATTTTTAATTTAAATTCATTCTATAATTTTATTGCCATCATTGCATTTTTTTTAATGATTAGGTAATTAGACATTACTCCAATACTTCTAATATAGTTGAAAGATGTTTTTATGTGTTAAACGTGTCAAGTCAAGTTTGTGTAATAGTATCGCCGTATCGGCAACTAGTTTTTAAATGATGCCATTTAAAAAAAACTAGTTTGTGTAATAGTATCGCCGTATCTGATACACTTACAGATAAAATTGTGATGCCATTTTAAAAAAAAAACGAAAACTCGTAGAGAAATATTTTTATTAAAGGTAATATTTTTATTATGTTAAAATTGGATTATTTTATTTAAAAAATTCCATAAGAAGTACGGAGTAATGAAAATGCATGTTTGTGAATTCAGTATTATATATTTTTAATCCCTAAATATGAGTGATGGAGTATGGTTGATTTTATTTATTGCCTAGGTATTTTACTTTACACTATAAATTCCCTACTCAATCTATACCTAATACTTTTCGGTTCTCCCCTAGTTTATGCTACCCCGGATCAGCGAAGCCATCAATGAGTAATTATTGTCTAGCTTGAAAATATTGTCACTTGTGGCAGTATATAATTGGCATTACTTTCCAAAACATTTTTACTCCTATTTAAGGAAACTCCGGGGTTTCGGCATGGATATTACTAAAAACTATACAATGGACAAAAAAGAGACCTTTTGCAAATTTCCCAAAAAAGAGACTAATAAACACCTATATCTCTAAATTAACCTTCCTAAGTGGTGAGCCCTGCATCCGGATAATTAAGCCGCAGCTTTGACGTACCGTGCACTACGTATCTTTGCATCCTCCAGGCTCTAACAATTAATTCTTCTTTATACGTATTTTTATTAATATTATTTTCAATAATAGACACTTGGATGTAAATATAGGGGACTCAAATAATTAAATTATTACACAAAATTAGTGTGAATATTGTCTCAATTACTGTCCCCGCTCCAGTGATCACCGTTTCATTTACTACCACTCCAGCGACTACCGTCCCATTTACTACCGCTTCAGGTCCAGTTACTACCGCTCCAGTGATCACTGTTCCAGTTACTACCGCTTCAGTGACCACCATCGCAGTTACTATCCCTCCAGTGACCATCGTCCCTGTTACAGTTACTCACTTACCCGACCCACATGTTACAGTTACCTGGTTTGCCATGCTAGTTACAGTTACTCACTTTCCCGACCCACATGTTACAGTTACCTGGTTTGCCAGCTACAGTTACATGACTCGCCAGTTACAGTTACATGACCCGCAAGTTATAATTATCCAATTCACCAGTTACAGCTACAATAATCCGCCAGTGACCAATGTTACAGTTACCAATGTTATAGTTACTAATGATATAGTTACAAAATTCATTCAGTGACAAAAAATTAACACATCCCACCAATGACTCGTCGCTCTATCCGACTTGTTAGTTACAGTTACTTGATCAGACCAATTTCAATTACCAACTTGTTAGTTACAATTACCAGATCTGACCAGTTACCCGATCCATCTTTTAACTAATTCGTTAGTTACAATTACCTGATTCAAATAGTTACAAACTTACAATAGTCTAACCCAAACATTAGATTACCCGGCTCAACCAGACCAGTTACAAGACTCAACGAGTTGCGGTGACCCAGTCTAATAGTTACTGCCGCTACTACTTTCGGCCACACGCCGCCGCCCTCCACATCGCCAACTCAACCGCCCCCTGTCCCTTGCATCTGCCTAGCCCCACCAGTCCATCCCAAACACGCCCTACCCTGCCCCTGCCCCCACTAGTCCAACACAGACATACCTCTGACACAGGCCACACCAGTCCACCCTAGACCCTCTCCTTGCCCCACTAGTCCATCCCAGACCCGCCCTACCCTGCCCCTACACCCACCAGTCCAACACAGACCTACCTCTGCCACAGGCCACACCAGTCCACCCTAGACCCTCTCATTGCCCCATCAGTCCACCCTAGACTCGCCCCTACCCCATCAGTCCACCTAGACCCGCCCCCACCCCATCAGTCCACCTAGACCCGCCCCCCTGCCCCACAAGTCCACCTAGACCCACCCTGCTCCACCAGGCCACCCTAGCCATTTCCATTCACAGTAGACTCGACTCGCCATGACCTCCATAGCCTCACCCTCCGGTGTTGACCCTCACCGCCGGTGACAAACTAAGTCAGAGGAGGCGACAGATTTCGACCATCGACTTAGGCTAGGGACGAGGATGTATCTGGACAGAGTCAATGCCACCAGCTTGGGGTAGACGATGGCTGGGAAGACGACATATTTGGTTGGATACGGCGGTGACCGCTCGAGAAGGAGACAATGGATACCGTTCGAGATGGCAACGGAGGCGATCATTCGAGAATCGAGATGGAGACAGTGGCGGTGGAACCCTAGGCGACAGCGCTAGTGGAAGGTGAGCTGAGGTGTCGCGTCGGTGGAAGCTGAGGCGACGACAGCGACTCGAAGCTTAGCGGAAGCAACGGTGAGAGGAAGTAGAGTGGCGGCGATGGCGAGCTGAGCGGATGCGGAAGCTTGCTGCCGGCTGCGTGAGGGGTGATGGAGGATCCAGATTTGGATTCTGGAGAAGGAGAAGTGAAGTATGAGGGTAAATTAGGACATTTCGTAAAAATCAATCTCTTTTTTTGTCTAGTTTATAAAGTGCTCCTAATTCTGTCTTTTGAGTTCTTACAAGTATTATTTCCGCCATTTTTTCTTTCTTTATTTTTAAAGTTAATTTACTGATATTATCTGAATGTTTTTCGAAATAGTCACTGTTTCTGAATTTGCCCCTGCATGTAAAGTAATTATTTTACATTTCACCAAACACACTGTATTTTATAACAAAAAATCCCTTTGTACACGTTTTTACTTTTTACATGTTTTTTACATGGGCATGTGAGGGCAACTTTTTGCTTGTGAAAACACTATTCATAGAAATAACATGTTTTGTCCGACTCTATAAATCTAGAGAATATTACTTGAAATAGGACTAAAAAGGTTTGAAGATTCCAAAATAAGACTGCCATATTTTTATTCCCAAAATAGAACCAATTACTATCACGTTTAGGCAGTACCAGACTTCAAATATGGCAGTATTTTCCAAACTTGACAGTAATTACTCCTATTTTGGGAATAAAAAACATGGCAGTCCTATTTTGGAATTTTCAAACTGTTTTAGTTCTATTTCGGGAACTTTAGTTTCCCAATGAAGTTTTTTTTGGATAAAGTGAATTGGTATTACGGGATATTATTTGAGTTTTTTTTTGTATTAATGTCAAATAAAAAAATATTTACGAAATTGGGATCCAATTAAAATTATTTACCAATATACTGCTGGAAATAGGGTTGTATACGAACCGAATCGAGTCGAATAATGATATTTTGTATTTGTATTTGTTTAATTTTTTCGAATACGAATTCAAATTCAAATATGAAACGAATATTAATTTCGATTTGTATTTGTATTTGTTTAACAATACGAATAGTTAACGAATCATATACGAATATCGAATCGATTTGAGCATAGGTTGAATATTAGTCAAATATCACTTTTAAATAACTTTTCTTATACTGTAAATGCATACTATGACTTAATATGTGTTTTTAGAAATTAAATTTAATCGGTCAATGCATTTTTAGATGATGCACAATATACTAAAGTGAATTGATTTTATGATTTTTTTTTTTGATGATAGAATTGATTTTATGATTAATAAATATAAATCTATTCCAAACTTTTTGAAATAAACACTAACACACACATATTAGAAATTATACTTATAATCTGTGAAATAAGTTGATAATTGTATATATCAAAGTCAAACAACTCTATTTTTATTCTTCAAATCAAATACATAATTATTTGTATTGTATTGAAAGACTTTTGAACCAAAAATTTGATTTGTATTCATATTCATATTTTGTTTTATTACAAATGGGCTCGGAATTTGGATGCTAAAATGTATATCCCAATGTATATATGAGCTACACTTTGAGAGTATTGCTATGTTTTAAAAGTTATTATAGTGTTATTATTATTATCATCATCAATATTGATATTAATATTACCATTATTATTAATCGAATATATTTGATTAATATTCGAATCGAATACACTGATATTCTTATTTGTATTTGATAACAACTCGAATCAAATTTAATATTCTTATTTGTATTTGTATTTGAATTTTCCGAATTCGAATCATCTTATACGAATTCGAATCGCGAATCGAGCACAAATTATTTGATTCATTTACAACCCTAGCTGGAAATAACTATGGTCGAGGCCGAATGAAAGGGCCACTTACAAATCGCCACTCCGTTTGGCGATTCTTGTATACAACCTAACTTACGCACAAGGGAAGCAAGTGAAATAAAAAGTGGGGCCCATGATATAAAAATCACATTTTTTCTTTGTAGGTCTATAACTTTTTATTTTTTGCTTCAATTTTTTTTAAAAGTATTTCAAATTTCATAACTTTTTATTATCTATCATATGACACCAATATAATATGTAATTTTTTTAAAAAATATGAAGGCTTAATAAACAATTTTCTTATTTTCCTATATCCATATGGATTATTTCTTATATAGTACTATATTAAAAAATAATTCCTATTATTTTTTGAATGTAAAGATATGGGATGAAAACGTGACTTGTTAGACTATATTGTGTTTAAATTTTATATTAGTGTAGCTATAAAAGTGTACTCATAATCAATTTAGAGCCCGTTTGGTAACACTAAAATTGGGTGAATCGGCTGATCGTGCTAATATTTATGAAGTTTTCACTTAAGTGGTTGTATTGGTTGATTCTGCTACTTTAAGAAAAATTAAATTTAAACTATATTTTATTAATAACATAAAGAAAAAATTAAATGTAAAAATACCTAAATTGCTCCTCTTCAGTAACTTCATCCGAAACAGACAGAAAAGTAACTTCAACCTTACTTTTTCTTATTATTACACACTTCAGCGCGTGAAACCAAAAGTTACGTGTTTGGTGAAAAGTTGGTTGATAAGCCTGATAGACGAATAACAGTGTTATCAAATGAGCTCTTAGAGTCTATTTGATGATCATGTCTTTTAAGTCTCCAGAAATCAATAAGCCAAAATAGGTCTTCCGAGATGAACAATGAAAGAAAAATCAATGTGGATTTGTAACTAAATTTATTAATTCTCTGGTAGCATTATGGAGGAAGTAAAAAAACTAGTAACGAACGAAAAAAATGATTGTACATAAATTTAGATTTAATTGGATGATTATGCTTACGATAAAAAAAATTGGATGATTATGCTTAAAATATTAAAAAACTAGTTTTAAAATATATTTTATTAACAAAATAATGAAAAATTTATATGAAAAATAAATAAAATGGTCACATATAGTAATTCAAAAAGTTTATCTAGAAAAATAACTACAATCTTACTTATTTTAATTTTTACACAATTCAGTGTGCGAAGTCATTAGGCAACATTTTCATCAAACAAGTAACTATCAAACGGCTTTAAATTGATTATGAGTACACTTTTATAGCTACACTAATATAAAATTTAAACACAATATAGTCTACAAAGTCACGTATTCATCCCATATCTTTACTTTCATAAAATAATAGGAATTATTTTTTAATATAGTACTCTATAAGAAATAATCCATATGGATATTGGAAAATAAGAAAATTGTTTAATAATCCTTCATATTTTTTAAAAAATTTATATATTCAATATTGGTGTCATATGAAAGATAATAAAAAGTTATGAATTTTGATATACTTTTTAAAAAAATTGAAAGCAAAAAATAAAAAGATATAGACCTTCAAAAAAATGTGATTTTTATATCATGGGCCCCACTTTTTTATTTCACTTGCTTCCCTTGTGCGTAAGTTGGGTTGTATACCAGAATGGCCAAACAGATTTGTCGACTTCCAGCAGTATATTGGTAAATACTTTTAACTGGATCCCAATTTCGTAAATATTTTTTTATTTGACATTAATACGGAAAAAACTCGTATTATTTAATATTGGGTGAAAAGAAAAAAAGTGACAACTCCGGTATCCATTAAAAAAATGGGGGTACCATACCTACCATGCATTTGATTGGTCCAAATCAGTAAATCCCTTTTAATTTAGATTTAAATAATTCAACTGTATGATTTTGATTGGTTCATGTGGACAAAGGTACGATACCTTATGAGTACCATAGAATCTACCAAGAAAAAAAGCATCTCGTAGAGTATGAAATAACCTAGGACGGCGTATCTGGGACATTTCTCCGGGTTTTCGTAATTCATATACTCCGCATTAAAATTAGTTAATATACGTAGTAATAATTGGTCTATATATATACTTTATACGTAGTATTGGTTTTAGGGTCATACATTTACATTAGGAAATTTCTCCCTTATTTCATTGCCGGGTCCCGTTTGGGAATATAAATATTCCCCCAATTCAATTAAATTAAACCACCTTAATTCATAATTACCTTTGAATTATTTTGTCCCACACAAGAAATTAGTACGTAATTAAAATTAAACATAGCTCGAAATGGGCTATTTTCTGTGCCAAGCTGGTAAGTGGCATTTGTTTTTATTGGTGTTGATGATAATATCCTTGCCGGTGAAATGTAGCCCACCGGAGGATCCCATCAAGTGCACCAATGGGACCAAAAATTGCACCATCACCAACTCCTACGGCGCATTCCCGGACCGCCGCATATGCCGAGCGGCCGAGGTCGCGTACCCGACGACGGAGGATGAACTCGTCGCCATTGTCGCCGCCGCTTCGAAAGAGAACCGGAAAATGAAGGTGGCGACTCGCTTCTCCCATAGCATTCCTAAACTCGTCTGCCCCGACGACGGCGGCGATACCGGTTCTCTACTCATTAGCACAAAGTACCTTAACCGGACGTTAAAGATTGATAACCGGAGCATGACGGTGACGTTAGAGAGCGGAGTGACCCTCCGGCAACTTATCGAGGAGGCGGCGAAGGCGGGTTTGGCGGTGACAAGCGCGCCGTACTGGTGGGGGTTGACGGTGGGAGGCATGATGGGTACAGGAGCCCATGGGAGCTCGTTATGGGGCTTGGGAAGCTCCGTTCACGATTACGTTACCGGAATTCGGATTGTCACTCCGGCATTGCCGGAAAATGGTTTTGCTTCTGTGCGGCAACTCGAAGAAGGCGACCCTGATATCAATGCAGCTAGGATCTCCCTAGGGGTACTTGGAGTCATTTCGCAGGTATAATCCCTCATGTTTAATTGCAACCCTTCCACTTTCATGTTTGACACAACTTAAATATTAATACTATGTATATTTAACTCCATATTAGCACAAATGAGAATACTCACATTTCGAAAAATTAAAATGAGTAGAATTAAATATATATATACTCTGTAATATTATTAAAAATTAAATTTCTTATACATTAGTAAATAATACAGTATGTCATCAAAGTAGAACACATGAACAGGGGCGGCCCTGTATGTTCGAAGGCCTAGGGGCGGAAAATTAAAATGGATCTAATGTTACACAAAATTTTTAGAACTCTTTTCTATCTAAAATGACATGCACGATAATTATAATTGTAATTATAATTACTACCTCCGTCCCGAATTGATTTGCAAATTTGATTTTTCTTGATCAAACAGTTGCGTTTTGTTCACTTAATTAGGATGCCAATTTTTAATTATATTCTAATTTGGAGTTTACAACTTTGAAGAGATTTTGATGTAGTTTATGAATATGTAAATTTAATTTATTAAAAATTAAATTAATTATGCATAAGAAGGGTTGACTTTTATTATTAGTTGACCAAAAAATGTTGACTTTGCAAAACAAATTGGGACGGAGGGAGTATAATATTTCAAGACATTTTAAAAAAATATAAATCCCTAGTCTGGCTTTTTTTTTTTGAAAACAATCCCTAGTCTGGCTAAAGCAATCATTTTGTAGTATTGGTGATCGTTATTTAGGAAGGAAACAATGATGATCCTATTTGTACACTTTACTAATATTTAAGTCATATATTTAAGGAATTAACTCTATTATTATTTATTATCACCTCCTAAATCCCTCTCCAATGATGTAATCATTCTGAATTATTTCATTTCCAGTAGCTAAATTATTGCCCTTCTATGTGTTCTCATCTTGAGAAGGACATTCAGAATTTGAATTGTTTACCCAAACAAACTTTTCCATTGAACTTTTTTTTATTTATCGCTGCTTTCTCTAATCTTCTATTCTTTTGTATTTATCGTATTCAGATTCAATCCTTTTTATTACACTTCGAAATTAATTATGTTTATAAATTTTATCATAATTGAAAATGTTTGTCTAACAAAATCAACAAGTTATAACACCAACACTCAATAGAAAACAATCAACAATTAAGAAATCAAACAACCGTGAATGGAATCAGTTAATAAACTAATTAAATAATCATATCAGACTAATTTGCTTTCGAGTGGAATTTCTTTATGAAATTTTAAGACAATGCGTTTCATCAAGTGTAGATTATGTCTGTAAATGTTTAGCTTAAAATGCAATCGTGAAGTTAATTAAATAAGTTATTGAAACAAAATGCGCCAAAGTATGTATAAAAAACGCAGTGTTTTCAATAATTTATTTAGCTGACTTTTAAATTAAACTTTACGCTGATTCGTTCTTACATAATTTAAACTTCCTAGAGAACACGATCAAAAGTTTCGCTAAAAAAAATCCTTTCCGAAGAACTTCAACAAATTCCACTAAAAAATTGTTAGTTTAGGGCCGGAAAATCAGCCTACTCACACATGTTACAAAGAACTAAATTTGGGCCTATTTTTTACCTTTTTTTGGGCCTAGGGTGCCCCCCTTGCACCCCCCTAGGGCCGCCCCTGCACATGAACACTAGCTACGGTAAAATTTCACATGTTGCAATTAATTATTTAAGAATTAAGGTAGTATTACTATACTTTGCTATAAGAAACAAATTCATTTCCTAAAAATTAAGACGATATTATATTTTGTTCTACAAAATATATATAATAAGTAGAATATATGCATGGTGCTACCATACTTAAATTATACTGCAATGTTATGACATTATCAATTACTTAGTAGAAATTAAATTTACATTATTAACAATATCATGCATGAAATTATTATACTTAGTAGCAATGTGGCATAATATATAGTAGCTCCAAAAAATATGTTGATTTTTAGAAATTAAATAAGCCTTAGATGTTAAATTAGTGAGCATGCTACATGCTCATTAAAATTAGGTGAGAATTCCGGCACTCATTCAAAAAATGGGGGTACTGTATCTACCATTTACTTGATTAGTCCAAATAGGTATATTATTTTTAGTTTATACTTAAATAATTCAACCGCAACATTCCGATTGGTCAATGTAGACAAAGGTATGATACTTTATGAGTACCATAGAATTCACCTTAAAATTATTCTAGAATTCTTGTTTTCCTAATCTAGGCAATAGGAACTATAAGATCAAAACATTTACTTCCTATGTAACAATTAGTTTCCAAATATTCATTAACTAACTTTGACTCTTAATCTATTTATATATAAGAAAAGAAATAGCTCATTAAAATACAATTATACCCTTAATGAATCCTATGTGTCCATCTCCCCACAATTTGCTCATTTCCTACAAAAATGCCACATGGCTTTACTCTTGGAATAAACCAACTTATCAAGAGCAATCATCCGTACTATTCTCACCTCCTTAACTAGATAAAAAATCTTTAAAACAAATTATGGGTCCCTCTCAAATAAAACCCACTAATTTTTAAAGTACTACATCTTTTTTATTTGTAATCTGATTGTCATAAAAAATATATCAAATTTTATAATTTTTTATTATCTTTCATATGACACCAATATTGTATATATAAATATAAAAACATAACTTAGCACTTTAATAAAAATTACTCCCTCCGTTTCGCAATAAAAGTCACATTTTCCTTTTTTGTATGTTTCAAAAACAAAGTCACACTTCCCTTATTTCCTTATTTGGAAAAGAAATCTACTTCAAACAGTGTCAAACAGTGTCTAAACAATGACAAACAGTGTCTAAACAGTGCCAAACAGTGTCTAAACAATGTTTTCTACAGTAAAGTCAATTTATTTTCTTAATAACTGTGAAGTCAAACCATGCCATTTTTTGTGAAACGGAGGGAGTATGTTTTATAGTGTTATAAGTTTTTCATGTGTGCAGTTTCCAATCATTTTTTTCGTGCACACTATTAATCTAGAGTGATAGCTTAGAATAAAATTGAAAAAATTTCATCGCAAAGAATAAAAAATAAATATAAGTGATAGAATTTGTGCAGTTTTATTATATGTTATCGCTCCAGATTAATTGTGTGCACGGTAAAAAAAGACCATAAACTGCATACATTAATAGAATTTATTTTTTATTTATATACTGCCTTTCTCTCTAAAAACTTTGTCAAGTTTGATCATCAAAGAGAATAATAAAGTAAAAGCTGTGTAATTGAAAATTGTGCAGATGAGAGAGAAATAAAAAGAACTACATATTAATTGATTAGAAGGGAAAATGACAAAGTTTTGGGGACAATCCGATAAGAAAAGATGACAAAGTTTTAAGGAACGGCGGAAGTATATGCAATAATAGTGTCATATGAATGATAATGAAAAATTGTGAATTGTGATATATTTTTTTGTAACAATTGAAGAACAAATAAAAAAGTTATATCACTTTAAAACACATGCTTTTGAAAATGTTAATTTACTTTTATTTATGTATATACTCCCTCCGTCCCAATTTGTTTTGCAAAGTCAACACTTTTTGGTGAACTAATAATAAAAGTCAACCCTCCCTATGTATAATTAATTCAATTTTTAATAATTAAAATTTGCATATTCAAAAACTAAATTAAAATCTATTCAAAGTTGTAAAATCCAAATTAGAAAATAATTAAAAATTGACATCCTAATTAAGTGAACAAAACGAGACTGTTTGACTAAAAAAAACTTCAAAATTTAGTTCAATTTATTATTCATTATTTTTAAGAAAAAGGGGGCAATTGATCACACAAAAGAAAAAGAAAGGTGGGGGGGGGGGGGGGGCAAATATGAAAATATAGATTTACCATTTGTGGTTTGTTTTAAACTAAAGTTACTGTACAGAATCATTTTAACTGCTTTTCATATAGTTTTTATTTACTTCATTAATGAAATATAATTTAAATTAAATTCATCCATAAATCAAAAGAGTCAATTTCAACCAATTCAGCGACTTCTTTTAGAATTTCATCGATTTCAAAAGGACCAGACAATTTAGTCAATTTCAGTGTTATTAAACTGGCTCTAAGTATTAAAATAAGAACTTGAAAGTAACAATAGATCAGTGGCTAATAAAAAGAAACTTTTTGAAAAGGAACTTTTTATCAGTAAAAATGAGAATTTTAAAAAAATCACATTTCATTAAAAATCAACATGTTGATTCAAAACTATAAATATACTTGAAGTCATTTTTAGTCATGTTCCTTGACTAGAAAGAGTACCATATAATTCCTTGACTACAAGTCATTTTTAGTCATGTTCATTGTTTTGGTAACACAGAATCAAAGTTGATTTACCAATGAATGACGAAATGACATGGTTCTCTCTCATACATAGTGCTTTTAGATATAAGCTAAGCCATCTAACAATTGAGCAAGAAAATTTTCTCTCTCATATGTAGTGTTTTTAAGTATTATTACTACGAAGTAGAAGATAAGCTTGATAACAATTGAGCGGGAGAACTTTTTCTCTCATATGTAGTTATTTAAAGTATAAGATAAGATAAGGTAATCGGACTAACAATTGAGCGGAAGAATTTTCTCTATCATATATAGTGCTTTTAGGTAATATAAGTCAGCTGACAATTGAGCGGAATTTTCTCTCTCTCTCATATGTAGTGTTTTCAAGTATCATACTACGGAGTAGAAGATAAACTTGCTAACAATTGAGTTGAGAAATTTCTCTGTCATATGTAGTGCTTTTAGGTATTACAGAAGTCGACTGACAATTGAGCGACATGATTTTCTCTCTCATATGTAGTGTTTTAAGTAATACGGAGTATATATTATTGGAGATTTCTCAAAATATGACTAAACAGAGTATGAATACCAAAATAGGATTGTTATGTTTTTCTTCCCGAAATAGGGCTAAGATGAAAGTATTTACTGTCATTTTTTAGACATGACTGCCAAATAGTTGCAGTACTATGCATTCATCATGGCAGTATTTATTACAGAGTATAATTAATGACAATACTTTTCAATCATGAGATTCATGACGGTAACAACTCTTATTTTGAAAAGAAAAACATAGTGGTCCTATTTTGGAATTCATAAAGTTGTTTACTCCTATGTAGGGCAATTTCCCTATTATTATAACGAAGTAGAAGATAAGGTTACTAACAATTGAACGGGAGAACTTTCTGTCTCATATGTAGTTCTTTTAAGTATAAGATATATGATAAATTGACTAATAACTGAGCGGAAGAATTTTATCTCTCATATATAGTGGTTTTAGGTTTACGAAGATAAGCTTGATAACAATCGAGCGGGAGAACTTTTTCTCTCATATGTAGTTATTTAAAGTATAAGATAAGATAAGGTAATCGGACTAACAATTGAGCAAAAGAATTTTCTCTATCATATATAGTGCTTTTAGGTATTACAGAAGTCGACTGACAATTGAGCGGCATGATTTTCTCTCTCATATGTAGTGTTTTAAGTAATACGGAGTATATATTATTGGAGATTTCTCAAAATATGACTAAACAGAGTCTGAATACCAAAATAGGATTGTTATGTTTTTCTTCCCGAAATAGGGCTAAGATGAAAGTATTTACTGTCATCTTTTAGACATGACTGCCAAATAGTTGCAGTACTATGCATTCATCATGACAGTATTTATTATAGAGTATAATTAATGACAATACTTTTCAATCATGAGATTCATGACGGTAACAACTCTTATTTTGAAAAGAAAAACATAGTGGTCCTATTTTGGAATTCATAAAGTTGTTTACTCCTATATAGGGCAATTTCCCTATTATTATAACGAAGTAGAAGATAAGGTTACTAACAATTGAACGAGAGAACTTTCTGTCTCATATGTAGTTCTTTTAAGTATAAGATATATGATAAATTGACTAATAATTGAGCGGAAGAATTTTATCTCTCATATATAGTGGTTTTAGGTTTACGAAGATAAGCTTGCTAATAATTGAGCGAAAGAATTTCTTTATCTCATGTGTAATGCTTCTAGGTATTTTATGATAAACTTGCAAACAGCTGAGCAGGGAAATTGAGCAAGATAATTTTTCTCTCATATGTAGTGCTTTTAAGTATGATATCATAAGTTTGCTAACAATTGAGCGGGAAAACTTTCTCTCTCATATGTAGTTCTTTTAAGTATAAGGTAAGTCGGCTAACAATTGAGCGAAAGAATTTTGACTCTCATATGAAGTGTTTTTAGTTATAAGATAAGCTGGCTAACTATTGAGCGTTATTTTATCTCTCATGTGTAATGGTTTTAGGTTAAAAAAAGATAAACTTGCTAACAATTGAGCGGGAGAATTTTGTCTCTCAAATGTTTAGGTATTACCAGATAAGTTTGCTAACAATTGAGCGAGAGAATTCTCTCTCTCATATATAGTGCTTTTAGGTATTAGAAATAAGTTTACTAACAATTGATCGGGATAACTTTCTCTCTCAAATGTAGTTCTTTTACGTATTCCATATAAGTTAAGTCGGCTCACAATTGAACGAGATAATTTCCTCTCTCATATGTAGTGTGTTTAGGTATATGAAAATAAGAAGATAACATTCCTAACAAGTTTTTATTCAAGTAATATCATTAATTTTAATATTTATTGTATTCAGTTAATGTCACTGACTTTTTGTACTCACTTTTTTAGAGTAGTATTAATTTTAAAATTAACTTTATCATGAAAATTAATAAGTAGCAAATTCCAATGAGTGGTGTCAGTATATTTTCTCTAATATACTCTTCATCGAATATTTATTGTATGAGTTTATACTCACTACAATATTTAAATCCCTAATATATCACTCAAAAGTGTTACAATATCACCGAAAAGTGTTACATTAGAGAAAAGGTAACACTTTTTTACCATTACATTGCTCATGTTGCATTTGCCATATTGTAACACTTTATAGTCCCTAATGTAACATTTATACTTATAGAAAGTGTTACATTAGGTCTAAAAAGTGCTACATTAGAGAAATATGTAACACTTTTATAGGTATGTTACATCTTTAATGTTACTTTAGGTCTAAAAATGTAATAGTGACTTTATGGTATTAGCTCATTGTACTCCTTAGTTTTCAAAATGTACAATTCTAAAAAGTTTTTTTTTGAATATTTAATTAGATCATGAGTAAAAATATATGCATCAACGGCTTCATCCCGTGCGTATGCACGGGTACTATACTAGTTACATATAAACTACATACTCTCCGATCATAGTGTATATATATATATGTATCAAACGATACTAATGCAAAAAAGTATGATAAAACTAAGAGAACCATACTTTTTTTAATAAATAAGACTAAAATATGGATAAAGTGCACAAATTTGACTATCACTAATTTCTTTCTAAATTACGACCCATAAACTCATAGTTGAGAAAATTTATACTTTTAATAGAATCAAATAAACAATATTTTAAGAATAAACATAACAATTCTTATTTGTGTACTTTTGTCTATATTTACTTCGAACAATAATTTCTGTAAAATTAAAGTAGAGTAGACGACAATCGAAGTATTGGGAATTTTGATGAGCAAAGTATTATTAACGAGTATCTTTTTCATTCTTTCTTACGTAGTACCTTCGTATTCAGGTACGTAGTATTTGACTATTTGGTTTGATATGACGTAGTACGGAGTTAAAATTAAGGTAGATTCTATGGTACCCCAAATGTACCATACCTTTGTCCAAATGGACCAATAAGAATGATGCAGTTGAATTATTTAAATCTAAATTAAAAAACATATAATGATTTGGACCAATCAAATGCATGGTAGGTACGGTACCCCATTTTTTAAATGGGTACCGAAGTTGTCACCTAAAATTAAACATATCAGTAAAAGTCTAAAAGAGCAACAACATAAAAACATCGGAGTTCAAAAATATAATTAAAAAAGTTTAAAAAGGTGATAGACTTTTGGACTACGTATATGAAAAAGAACATGAAAAAAAACTTTTCAAGAAAATTGATACGGAATATATACATTTGTTTTTTAGTACTATATACTACCAGAAAAACACGTGATTCACAGGATTTTGGCAGAGATTATGCAAAATTTTTGCCAAAAACACTTTGGATCGAACTATTTGATACGAAAAGTCAGTAATCCGTGCAAAATTTCGTGTCAATCCCATGTATTTTTATAGTGCTCGTTGAAGACTTGAAAACCAACAATTTATAAGGAATACATAGGTTTTACTTACTAATTTACTAAAACAGGTATAAAGTTCATAAATAGTACGGAGTACTACCTCAGTTCCAAACTACTTTGTCATTTCAAAAAATTTAAACCTTGATTTTGATTAGTCTAATATTATGGAAGTTATTTTCGGATTGTCACTCCGGCAATAGTTATGCTTCTGTGCGGCGACTCGGAGAAGGTGACCCACCGGTGAGCGTAGCTCAACTGGTACATAGAGAGTGCCACAAGGGGTAAGTCTTGAGTTCGAATCCCGGCAACTGTGATGAGAGGTTAGTAGGTTACTATGCTAAATGCATAGAGCCTCTGCGAGTACTGGGGTCAAAGCTTCACTTTCTATCCGTCAGCTTGTGATTAAAGTTCAATTTACATCCCCCATCTAACTGTCCGGTCGGTGTTGGGGGCCCTCAGGGAAGGGGTCTCCCTAGGTGTACTTGGAGTCATGTCGCAGGTATAATACCCTCACTAAAAAACCAGCTTTACTCACTTAATCATTTGATTGGATTATCCAAAGGAAAAAAGAAATTAAGACTACATACTTCCTCCATTTAATTGCAACGCTTCCGTTTCACGTTTGACACAACTTGAATATTAATATATTTAACTCCGTATTAGCACAAAATTAAAAAAAATCACATTTCGAAAAATTAAAAATGAGAAGAATTTAATACCCTATAATATTTTTAAAAATTAAAATTTCTAATACATTAGTAAATACTACCTCCGTTCCCCTATTATTGTCTCATTGCGGTTTACGGTGTTTGATCGACAATAACCAAAATCAAATTTGATAAAAATGTGATACATAAAATAAGAGATTAAGAGTAATTTGTGTTGACTATGTGAATAAGATTTGAGACAATAATATGAGTTTACCATGCCCAGTGGAGGGGTCTCGAGTTCGAAACCCGCTAGGCACATAAGGGTTCAAAACTCAATGAAGTGAGTTTCAGCCCTGATTACTCCAGGCCCCTCAGCCTCCCCTCAGACCTCTTGGAGTAAAAAAAATGAGACAATAATATGAGGACGACTCGAGGGAGTAATACATGAGAGCCTATATAGTACACCCGGGTGTACGTACATCCGGTCCAATTATTAAATATGATTGGTGGGCTCCCAGCGAATCGCGGCCTCAGCTTAAAAAAAATTAAAAACCCCAGCGGGATTCGATCCCGCGACCCGAAGTCAGATATTCGGCCTTCCAACCATCTCACTGACTTGTCTTGTTGAAATAATTGGTTCATTTATCTTACTTATCCTATATAGTTTCATACTGCGTATTATTATAGTAATTATAATATTAACTATTCTTTTGCTTTTGCTCATTATTACTATATTAAAAGACAAATTCATATTTTTGAAGTATTTATTTGATCTATGAATCATACTATTACTTTATATAAATATGTTTATAATTTTTTTTATATAGTGTTGGTGAGATGAAAATCACGACTTCTGGAGAATGAGTAATAATGAACTTTTAGTGAGCACCGGACCTATTCTGTTGAGCATACTGAATACACAAATGTATATTTAAGCGTATTCGAGATTTTAAATGAGCTTTTAAATTTTTTCTATTCTCATTTCGTAAATTTTAAAATGAGCATTACACGAGACAACTTAAATGTCATATCCATGCATATTGGCGTAATGCTCATTTTGAACTTTTTGATACTCATTTCACGTTTTATATATTCACATTTAATATTTGAGCATCAAACATCCGCTATTGAGATGAAATTCACGGTTTTTAGTGAATGAGCAATAATAAACGTTTAATGAGTATCATATCCATTCTGTTGAGTATTAGGAGTCTAATATTGAGAATTGTGATCTCCACTTCATAACTTCTAATTCACTTTCTTTTTGTTATTTTTTCTTTTATAAAATCTTATTAAATTATACTCCGTATATATTTATAATCAACTCCTGTGAATTTCAATATGTGAATTAGTGTAAAATAGTACTTTAAAAAATGCATCGATATGACATTTAGACAATGAGCATAAGATCTATACCAGATGAGCATACGTAACATACAAAATGAGTATTAATGAATTTGTTAGTTGCTTTGTTATTTAAAATGAGCATAACAAAGATACTAAATGGACATACATAACTTACTAAATGAGTTCAAGATAACGATTTTAATTGAGCATCACACATCCTCTATTGAGATGAAATTCACGGTTTCTACTAAATGAGCATTAATGAACTTTTAATGAGCAACAGACCTATTATGTTGAGTATTGTTGAGCAGCATAAATTCTTCTTCATAACTGTTGTTTCACTTTCTTTTTCTTATTTTTTCTTTTATATAATTTTTTAAAACTATATCTATAATAGATTCCTATGAATTCCAATATATGAATCTAATTTAATATTAAACTTTTGGAATATGCATCAAGACATTTCATTGAGCATCAACTTTTCTCTATTGAACATTGGAACTCTGCAATTGAGCATAAAAATTTCAAAACTTATTGAGCATAAAAATCTTCATCGAATAATCAGCCGTAATAGTATTTATCATAAAATGTTATATTGATGTACATTTCATGTAAAAATTATTCTCATTTGGTATAACATAAAACTCTTTTCTTTTACTCATTTTATAATGTTATACCAATGCTCATTTTTTTTAAAGTGGTGCTCATGTATGTATAATATAAAAATCATTTGTGTATAACTCACTCATGTAACATAGTGATTACGAATAAATTAGAATAAATCTTTCTTAACATTAAAATCTTTAGTATGCTCAAATATTAAATGAGAATACAACCTATGAAATGAGCATCAAAAAAATTAAAATGGACATTACACCAATATGTATGGATGTGACATTTAAAATGCTTAGTTTAAAATGAGCATTACACCAATATCAAATGAGCATAGCTAACTTACTAAATGAGCATAGAAAAATTAAAAAGTTGGATCATCTAAAATCTCTAGTATGATATATATTCTCAAATATCAATTTGGGCATGCTCATTTAATATTATACGAAGTATACAGGTGCAATAAACAATAAAATATTTCATGAAAAGAGAAATGAACTTTCACTCTGTAAATTTTTCAAACAGTTGGTAGGCAAAAATTTAAAAGCTTATCTAAAATCTCTAGTAGTTTCTTCTTATCATCCCTACAGTTTTTCTTCTTCTTCAAGCTAATAGGCCACTCACATAGCTTCCTACACACATATAATTAAATGCAAAATCAATTACGGAGTATCAAATACGAAGTATTATGGAAGGAGACATTGGAGCTTTAGAGAAAGTGGAGGTAGAAGATTAATTTTGAAGTTTGAGCTTTGTATTGAATCTCAAACAGTTGGTGGCGGCTGAAATCATTAGCGTGTAAGGAGTTACGGAGTATTTCATTATCAGAAACAATGATATTAATAATCAGGCTCAAGCTTCTAAGATAAATTCACAGTGCAAATAAAATTGGGAATGATCGCAGATGCGCGCAGGGAAGAACGACCACGGGAAGAATACAGATTAGAAAGAATTTCAAAAATACCTGGGTGTACCTGTACACCCGGGTGTACACTATAAATTGCCGTAATACATTATGTCATCAAAGTATGACACATGAACAATAGTGTAATGTTTCAGTGTTTCACATGTTGCCATTATTTAAGAATGTGGGTATAGGAAACAAATCCATTTCCTTGAATGGGGGTAGTGTTACGATACTTTGCTATAGGAAACAAATCCATTTCACTAAAATACGATATTATATTTTGTTCTACTAATATAATAAGTAGAATATAATTTGTATCAAACAATGCTAATGCAAAAAAACATGATGAAATTAAGAGATTTTTTTTTTTTATAAATAAGACTAAAATATACTCAGATAAAGTGCACAAATTTAATTATCACTATGACTCATTTACTCCTGGTCGAGAAAATTTTATGCTTTCATGCTTTCAATAGAATCAAGTAAAAAATATTTTAAGAATAAACATAACGATTCTTATTTGTGCACTTCAATTCGTCTATATTTTAATTCTATTTGGAACAATAATTTCTTCAAAATTATTAGAAATTATCCGTCATTGATTAAAGTAGAGTAAGCGACAATCGAAGTACGAGGAATTTTGATGAGCAAATGCGGAAAAAGTATACAAAAGCGACGTATTTTATGTAGTATTAATCCATCCCATTTTATGTGTCTCATTTGGTTTTGACACAATTTTTAATAAAATGGTTGAAAAGATAAATATTGTGGTTGAAATTTGAATATAATAAAATGAAATGTTGTGACCACACGTTTTTTTTCCAAAAAGGGATTTTTTTTTTATTAATTCCAAAAAGGGATATATGACAAGTAAAATGAGACGGGGAAGTATCACGGTATTTTGTTTGATACTCAGTATTATAAAGTTAAACATATCGGCAAAAGACAGATTCATTTTGTGAATACAACAATCACTTTTGTCGGCCCTTCAACAACATGAAAAAGAACAACATAAAAACATCGGAGTTCAAAAATATAAAAAGGTGAAAAAGGTGATAAACTTTTGGACTATAAAAAGAGCATGAAGAAAAACTTTTCAAGAAAAATGATACGAAATTGGGGCGGTTCACCCCTTATACAGGAGACTCTCGAACTAACTTAAAAAGTGCAATTCACCCTTTATATAGGAGGTTTTGTCTGGTCGTCGCCAATTGGGACGGTTCCCGATGGAAGTTTTTGATGATTTTTTTTAAGCATTTCCTTCATTAAGTCTAGTTTACTCATACCAAATTTCAGCCAAAACTCTAATCGGGAAGACAGTCAAATGAATTTTTGAAGATAACTGCGCAGTTAAACAACACAGTACATTTCAGAAAATCATTTGACTGTCTTCCCGGTTGAATTTTTATCTGAAATTTGATATGGGTAAACTAGACTTAATGAAGAAGATGCTCAAAAAAAATCATCAAAAACTTCCACCGGGAACCGCCCCAATTGGCTACGGCCGGACAGAGCCTCCTATATAACGGGTGAATTACACTTTTTAAGTTAATTCAAGGACCTATTTGACCCTTTAGCCTTTATTCTTTTATTACTCGTTGAAGACTTGAAGACCAAGAATTTATACGGAATACATAGGCACCAGTAAATAATTTACTAAAAGGAGTATAAAGTTCATAAATAGGAGTATCATTATTTTATAAAGTTCATATCCTAGTTTGAGAAATTTGATCAACTTATTCTTTCAATAGGATTAAATAAGTACTATTTGAAAAATAAAACATACTGAATTAATTTTTTATAAACTTTGTATATGTTTTAATCCTACAATGAACAATTTCTAATTTCTAATGTATATAACATGTTCAATGTGAATGGATGCATGTGCAAAAGGTTACTCTAAAGCTCGAACCCATGTTTAAGCGGTCCATGAGCCTGGTGGAGGAGGAGGACACGAACTTGGGGGATGAAGCGGCCACGTTTGGGACCCGACACGAATTTGGCGACATGTCTTGGCTCCCGGGCGAGGGAAGAGTCGTGTATCGCGTTGACGACCGCGTCCCTATAGACACGCCTGGTGATGGCCGCAATGACTTCATAGGGTTCCGGTCTCTCCCTTGGTTTTTGATTCGGGCATCAAGAACTCTAGGTATTCACTTCATAATTAACTAGTGAGTTCTAATTAAAAGTATCAAGGAGAATTATCATTGAATTCACTTGATGTTTCATTATATTGCACTTTTAAAATATGGGTTTTCTCCCTATCCATTATAATAGAGATTACATATTTAATTATTTTTAAAAGTACGAAAACATCTTTTAGATTGTTGGACTATTGCTAGAATATATATACTTTTGACTTCGGAGATTCTTTATTTTTCATGTGGAATCTAATCACCAACATGTATAAGAACACTAGTTTTTCGATGCACGGTGCACGTGTGAGAAAATGTCGAAAATCAAATTGTGAAGCATATAGAACCATGTAGTCTTCCGTACGATATCTATCCATGCGTTAATGATAAGATTTGAAGTAATAATTGATGATATTACATATACTGATTAGTGCGAAACCATTCCGATCATGCACGAAGTTGAGACTTCATAGAAATATATATGAATGTGTGAAATTAGTAGAAGTCCATTGCAAAGGTAGAATCTTACAACACAGGATAAAGATAAATGAAATGCTATAAATATATTAACATATGACCAACAACAACATCCACGCCTTATTCCTAAAAGCATTTATATATTAACATATGGCCAAATAAAATAAATACAATGTATTTTTTATCTGTATTGAACACACATAATGTAATTATTTATCTAACTCTTAGAAGAAGGGATGAGAAATGTGGTAACCATCGACCTGCATAGAAGTATTCAGACGATCACGAAGGCATCCTAAATTGCACATTGTCAGTGAGAATAAGTATGCACCAACTCTGGAAGTTATACCACAATTACTAAATGCACATATAAGATTCAGTTTTAACAACTCATTTTGAGTTGTAACTCAACTTTAGCAAAACATTTAGAGTTGTAGCTAGGCAAACCCGAGCATATCATACTCCTCTTTTGCCACTAAGCCAGTCTCTCTTAGCCAGTCTCTTAAATGTTTATCCACACTTTGTACAGGGTTTGTTCTTAAGCTCACAAGCTTAACATGTGAACTAAAAGTTAATGGTAAAAATCAAAAGACCTGGATATGCTAGAACTTAGAAAATTTTACAAGATGTGTAACCAAAATTCAATAGCAGCCATAACTCACAACAATGTAAAGAAAATAGTTGATTGATTCGATCATAAAATGTAATGTGAGATTTACCATTTACTCCTTCTGCCCCCTATAAATGTCTCATTTTTTCATTTTGGGATGTCTCACTATTATTGTCTCATACCTTATTTGGACAGTAAAAAGTAAATTTAATGAGGAAGTAATAAGGATCTACTTTAATTTGGTTGTTCTTTTGCTTTTAGATTGGTTACTTTATTAGAAAGTCGTTTTTGTCTTGGTTGGCGTGCCACTCCCTTCCGTCCCAGTAATAGGGGGACGGAAGGAGTATAATGCAACAAAATTCAGACAAAAAGAACTTCTCTGTAAGAAGCGAAAAATGAAACTAAGAAACCACAAAATTTTCTCATCTCTTTAGATGTTACTCTCATCATGCACACTTCATTGTAACATGCACAAGTGGTACATTATCATATGATACCTAGCGACCTCTCACCATAAAATTTCCTATTCACCTGCTAAACAAGTCTGCCCTCCCCCACACCCAATTCAATTACAAATAGAAGCTCAGTCAGCCGCGTCGATAGGGTATCCAAATGACCCACCTATCAGTCTAATGCATGAGACATAAAACACCGAATATAAACATGGTAATAAAAAAAATGGAGAAACATGATGCTATGTATCACATTTTTGTGGATGGCTAGTTTATAATAACCCCAAACATCATGGATAAAGAAAGAACTAATAGGCACAAATGACATCAGCCTAACCTCATTCCCAGCAAGACTGCATAGAGTCATAGAGACATATGGTACTACAAAATAAGGTTTATCCCTTAACTTGAAAATAAATTTATGCTCCTTGAATTAATATACTTTGAGGCCTCTATTTTTGTGAGTCTTTTCCTGTATTTACTCATTTTTCATTTTACTGCTCTAAAAAACTTGTTGCTATTTTGTTTTAGCACGCATTGCAATTCTGTTAACGTTCACAATCCTAAGACTACTGATTCAAAGCAAGGACCACCACCAAATTGAATTTACAGAATGCTCTCATAAATTAGAACTGTACTAATCCCTTAGATCGAGTATATAAGAAATGCCACTACAAAAGGAATCTTGAAGAACACTAAAGTGTCTACCTTTTATAGAGTATGTCTTTCATACAATATACCTTTTATAAAATGAACATAGCAGACTCATCTGGAAAACAGAAAATAGATATAGGGAAATAGCATAGACTTATCTGAAATAGATTAGAGATTTAATCATTGATGACAAAAATATGTTTGTTCCACTAAGGGAAAACAACTTTCTCTACCATATTGTTCACTTAATCTACTAATTTAAGGGGCGATTTTTTGTGATCTTGACTCAAGTTTTTTACTTCGGGCCTTCAGCCAATGTCAAAACAATGACTTCTTCACTAAGGACAAAGGATCTCTCACTCCAAAATTGTTCATTTATTGCACTTGGTCGTCAAAGAGCTATTTGTTTAGTCATAATGTCGTATATACCAGAAACTTTTTCCTGTCAATGACCATAAAATGATTTCTTCACTCAGGAGAAATGATCTTTCATCGAACCTCAAAGATGGATGGGTGACTAACCCTTCCATTTGGGTTCAAACTTTCACTTAGTAGAATTGCTGTCAAAAGCAACTAAAGTTTTCTCATGAACTTAAACCTCAGCTCACAATATAAAATATTTAAGGGCATATTGTTCTATTATGTTGATAAATGAAAGAATACAACATTTAAACAGAAAATGATTTGAAATGAAGTTGTAGGATGAGTGACTAAGATAATGAGTACTGACAATGCTCTAGGGTACTTGGGTGTAAGACACAAGAAAAAAATCTTTATTAAAACATTGCAAACTTCAATATGTGAAGTGTCAACGGGTAAAATGTACATGTTGAAATTATTTCAAAAATGTAATACAAGGTCAACGAGGCATACCCCTGGAGCAAAGAAAAACCATAGCAGGCTGTTTGTAAGAAATGCACAACCTGCTAGAAGACAAAGCGATTTGAAATGGGACATATACCCTTCAAACTACATCAGACACCATACATCAAGTACAACCAGTAGTACAAAAAAGAAAATTCCCAAACATGGACCAACAGACTACAAGCACAAAAAACAAACACCAAAACAGGCGCCGTAACCTAAATACAAAGATCAAACTAAAAATCAATTGCATCGTTGGAATACATGGTAAACAAGATCCGATATACCACAACCTTGATTTTAATGAGAACATCCAGGGGAGCAACTGATATGGTCAAAGTATGCCGCACTTCTCATCCTCCATATTATGTAGAAAGTGTTGGGGAAGACGACTAATTGCAGAGGTTAGAAAAGATGAATAGAGAAAGTTGAATGATGAAGGCTGAGAAGAGAGCTTCGTATATTCAATATCTGTCTAAACAAAAGGGATACAAGTATATGTAATGAAGCTGCTAACTGACTAACGAATCTGATTAACAAACTATTTAACAAACTTTTGAATTATCTCATTTACTAACACTCCCTCGTAATTCAAAAGTTACAAACAAACAACATTCATGAGTCTTCTAATCTCCTTGAATCTGTCACTTCTCAAAGCTTTAGTCAGTATGTCAGCTATCTGAACTTCAGTCTTGCAATGCTTCAGTATGATCTTCCCTTTGTTAACTTGATCTCTCAGAAAATGAAACTTTGTTTCAATATGTTTGCTCCGCCCATGAGCAACTGGATTTTTTGCCAAGTTTATGGCAGATTTGTTGTCCACAAACAACTCAACACTTCTGCCAACACCAATCTTCAGTTCTTCTAACAAAGAACCTAACCACAAAGCTTGACAAGCAGCATGACAAGCTGAGATATATTCAGCTTCACAAGTAGACAGAGCTATGACTTCCTGTTTCTTAGAACACCATGATATGGGTGATCCAGAAAGCATAAAGACATAACCCATAGTACTCTTCCTTTCAATCATGTCTCCTGACCAATCTGAGTCTGAATAAGCTATTAGCTTTGGACTTATGTTATTAACCTGGTTAGAAAATAACACTCCAAAACCAATAGTACCACTTAGGTATCTTAAGATTCTTTTAGCTGCTGTCAAATGAGTTTTCTTTGGATTACTCATAAACCTACTCACCAAGCCAACACTGTAGGATATCTCTGGTCTAGTGTGGCAAATGAATCTCAGACATCCAACCATTTGTCTGAACAAAGTGCAATCGACTTTAGGTTCTTCATCATCCAAGTTAAGCTTCAACTGAGCTTCAGCTGGTGTTTCAGCAGGATTGCAATTCAGCATGTCAAATCTTTCAAGAACATCATGAATATACTTCTTCTGGTGCATTAGAATCCCTTATTCAATCTGTGAGAATTCTATGCCAAGAAAGTAAGACAATCTGCCAATATCTGACATCTCAAACTCAGATTTGAGCTTTGTCTTAATATCTTCAATTCCAGTAGCACAACTACCTGTTATCAACAAATCATCAACGTACAAACAGATTATGAGAATATCTCCACTTTTCATCACTTTCACATAAACACCATGCTCAACATAACACTTCTTAAACCCAAGGTTTGATAGAAATGTGTCAATCCGTTTGTTCCAAGCTCTTGGTGCTTGCCTTAATCCATATAAGGCCTTCTTCAGTCTGTAGACTTTGTCTTCACTTCCTTTAATGATGTATCCAGGAGGTTGACAAACATACACTTCTTCTTCAAGGGGTCCATTGAGAAAAGCTGATTTAACATCAAGTTGTCTCAATTCCCAGTTCCTCACAGTAGCTAAAGCAACAATCAATCTGATTGTTTCAAACCTAGCAACTGGAGCAAATACTTCAGTGAAATCAACTCCTTCTTTCTGCATAAACCCTTTGGCTACCAATCCTGCCTTGTGTTTGCAAATGGTACCATCTGGAATGAGTTTTGTCTTGAATACCCATCTCACTGCAACAGGTAACTTATCAGCAGAGGGTTCAACTAACTCCCAAGTATTGTTCTTATTGATAGACTTCAGCTCTTCATCCATAGCCTTCTTCCACACCTCACTGTCTAATGCTTCATGGAGATCAACTGGCTGCATATCCGCAAACAATGCTATGTGTTGTACCAGCTCTCCATCATCAGTAATAGCATTATCAGGTATCAACTGATAATCATTCAATCTAGGAGGACAATTTCTTGCTCTTCTAGGTCTACCAAACTCATTACTTACAGGATTAGTAATGGTTTGTGACCTCATATCTGTCTCACCAACTTCTGAGTCAAGAGGAAGTGTTACAAATGAATCTGTTTGCTGAGTTTCTTCCTTCCAGCAACTTGACTCTACAAAATGAACATCTCTACTATAATGCACTTGATTAGTCCTTGGATCAAGTAATTTATAGGCTCCAGTTGGATGATATCCTATAAACACCATAGACTCACTTCTATCATCAAGTTTTCTTCTCCTTTGCTCAGGTACATGTTTATAGCAGAGAGAGCCAAAAATTCTGAAATGTTTAATAGAAGGTTTCCTTCCCGACCAGACTTCTTCAGGAACCTTGAACTCCAACTTCTTGGTAGGGCAATGATTCAGAATATAAGCTGCTGTGGTTGCAGCTTCTCCCCACAAGCTTAATGGCAACCCTTTACTCTTTAGCACGCTTCTCACCATATTTAGAACTGTTCTGTTTCTCCTCTTTACAATTCCATTATGCTGTGGAGTGTAAGGTGCTGTAACCTCATGCATTATTCCATTATCTTGACAGAAACTTCCAAATTCCTTGGAAGAATATTCTCCCCCATCATTTGTTCTGAGTATTCTGATGCAACTACCAGATTGCTTTTCAACCAAACACTTAAACATTTTGAACACACTGAACACATCACTTTTAGCTTTAATCAGGTAAAGCCAAAGTTTTCTAGCTCAACTCATCAACAAAGGTAACAAAGTACCTATTTCCACCCAAAGTAGGAACCTCCACGGGTCCACACACATCTGAATACACAACATGCAGTAGACTATCAGCAAAACTACCAAATGCAGATCTGGACTGTTTACTTATCATACAACTATCACAAATCTTCTTTGGAACATGAATTGAGGGCAAACCTAGGACCATTTCCTTAGCTTTCATGAGGTTAAGATCTCTGAAATTTAGATGACCTAATCTCATGTGCCACAACCAACTATCATCATCCAGCAGTTCAACACTAAAACATTGAGTTTCAACAGCATTCAAGTCAACTTTAAAGGTTCTATTTTGTGAAAGAGGAGCAGTTAAGACCTTTCTATTGAAACCATCAACCAAATTCAACTGTCTGCTATGCATATTCACAGTAAATCCCTTTTCTAGCAATTGACCTAAACTGATCAAATTACTTTTCATGCCAGGCACAAAAATCACATCAGTAATCATGGCATTTTTGCCATCTTTCCTCTTCACAATAACATCCCCAGTTCCTTCAGACATAATAACTCTATTATCCGCAAATCTGACTCTACTCCTTTTGTTGGAATCAAAATTCACAAGCCAATCTCTATGACCAGTCATATGATTAGAACAACCAGAATCAGCATACCAGATTTTATCAGCATGTGACCCTTGTTCTTGGTGTGTAGTCATCAGAAGTAGAACCAGATCATCTCCCACCTTTTCTGCAGTTTCTTCCTTTGCCAAATGTGCCTCATCTGCCTTATGATTATACTGATTAGGAGGAGCCTGACATTCATTGGAAAAGTGTCCAATCTTGTTACAATTGAAGCACTTAATCTTGGTTCTATCTACCTTCTTCTTTCCTCCTCTCCAGTTCTGAAAACCATCCCTTCTTGATGAGCTTTCAGGCTGATCTTTCTCTTCTTTATCTGAGTTTTGTTGCTGAGAATTCCTATCCTTCCCTTTGTAACCTCTTCCTCTCCCTCGGCCTCTAAAACCCCCTCTTCCCCTGTAACCACCCCTTCCAGTGGTCTGAACATGGAGGGCTTGATCAACAGACCTATCTGTAGATCTCTCAATGAGCCTTTGCTCATGAGCCTCAAGGGAGCCTTCAAGTTTCTCAACTTTCAGGTCTTCAAGCTTCTTAGACTCTTCAATCGCCACAACAATGTGATCAAAATTAGGAGTTAGGGTTCGCAGGATCTTCTCAACAATGGTCTGCTCTGTAATTTTCTCGCCACATCTCTTCATTGCATTTGTAATGGTGGTAATTCGATTGAAGTATGCAGGAATTCTCTCGTTTGTCTCCATCTGCATCAACTCGTACTGCCTTCTCAAGGTCTGCAAACGGACCTTCTTCAACTGCTCTTCACCTCTATAATACGACTCAAGAATCTGCCATGCTTCTTGAGAGGTATTTGCAGAGGAAATCTTCTCAAAATGAACCTCATCCACGCACTGGTGAAGGAGATACATAGCCTTGCAGTCTTTCTTCTTGTTTTCTCTGTGAATTTGCCTTTGAGCCTCAGTCGCACCTTCCGGTAGATCTGGAAATCCGTTCTCCACAATCTCTGTAATTTCTTGGAATCCAAGAATGGCCTTCATCTGAATATGCCATCTGCTCCAATTCTTTCCGTCGAGAACCGGAAGTGTAGCAGGAAACACGGTACTGTTCATCTTAATTTCGCAGCTTCTTCCCTTCGATCTTCTGAGCTCTGATACCAGTTTGTTGGGGAAGACGACTAATTGCAGAGGTTAGAAAAGATGAATAGAGAAAGTTGAATGATGAAGGCTGAGAAGAGAGCTTCGTATATTCAATATTTGTCTAAACAAAAGGGATACAAGTATATGTAATGAAGCTGCTACCTAACTAACGAATCTGATTAACAAACTATTTAACAAACTTTTGAATTATCTCATTTACTAACAGACAGCACAACAGAAAGTCAAAGAGACGGCCTTACTCCGGATCCGTGCCCCTCCATAATCCTTTTTAATCCCTTTAAGTGTACTAGCGACGGTTGTCATGCTCCTCTTAATTCCCAGCCATCTCCGAATCTCAAGCCAAATACCTGCAGTAAAAGGGCAACTAAAAAAGAGGTGTGAGATAGATTCTGGTTCCAGTTGACAGAAGCTGCACATATTAGCCCCATCCAAGTAAACCAAATTATCCGAAGTAGCCAATCTGTCCGGGAAAACTAGCCAAGCAATAAACGAGAACTTAGGAGGTATAAACTGCCTCCAGATGCCAAGCAATCTGTGAAGTGTCAAGAATATGCAGAATGGCAGGAAGAAGAAAGAATAACAGAGTGCTTAAAACTACATGTTCGGTCAATCATTGACATTATAATGATAGAAATAAATAACTTGCAACTGAATATAAATAAAAAACCAAACACTTGTCGCCTTTTACAAATTCTTTTACTTGAACAACTCTCCCTTACCACTGTTAAAACGTAGTATTATGAAAACAATTATTTTAAGCATAAGTTAATTCACAAGAAATGTTAAATCAAAGGCTTAAGTGATTTAGGTTTTACCTTTTATAGGACCAAAAGATATATCTCCCTATACTTGCAAAAAGAATCGTCACAAGCAAGTAATTGATTAAAAATTGAACTAAATCTATTATTTGAATCAATCGTTTAGAATAACGGATTGCAAAAATCAAAATCTAGGTGTCCAGTTTAGGTTGAATACGATAGCTTGGTAAGAAATAGCTTAGTTGGAAAATGAATAAACAACGATTCTCGGGTTCAAATAACACCCATATTTGAACTACCATATGACACCCATATCACATATACAAATTTTATGAACTGCCATATGACACCCATATCACATATGTAAATTTTAAAAAACATTATTCTGATTAGATATGTTTAAGTTTGGTCTGCTGAACGATCGATAAATGTGTATTTACTGTTTTTTTAACTTTAGTCTAGTCTGATCTGACATGATTGACTTACATCTAGTTGAATCAAAATCAGTTCAATTAAAAACATCCTAAATATCATTCACATGTGTGTTCATAGATATAACATATATGACCTTAATGTGAAATCAAGATGGTGCTGATCGAGTTTTAAAAAGTTGGGCCCTTCACCTTTGAAATTAGTCAAATATTTAAAATATGAAGACAATTAGTTTACTAGTATTAAAAATTTACTTATTCAAATATATAATCTCATCAAGAATTGCGCAAAGTTAAAAACAAAACATTTATGTTTTTATAATATACCCCCTTCTCGTAACATAAAAATGTTCCCATTTAAAAAGTAAGTAGATTAAGAATAGTGAAAGATGATGTAAACTATTGAGTGTATGATGAGAAGATAGTGTAATATTGTGATGGAATGAATGAAAAGTCCAAAAAAAGTAGTTATAATAGTGTATTATTTTAAAAAATTATTGAAGGTATGATAGAAAGATTTTGAAATAGGAAGATTTTTTTCGTTTGGGGACAGAAAAGGAAAGTGAGGAGATTTTTTTTGTTACTAATGGAGTATAAGCTATTAATCTATCAACCAATAAAATTCATACGGATTTTTTTATAGCATTACGACATTCTCTAAACTGTTTAATTATAATACAAATAAGAATATTTTTAATTGGATTAATTTTTTTGATCTAGTCCAATCTGGTATGATCTGATTTGCTATGTTAAATTTTGTCTGGTGTGCTAGTTGAACTAGTCTGTTATGTTAGATGTTCTATATAACACATAATGAAATAGATCGAAAACATTCCAAATTTCCAATGAATGAAAAGTATATATGACCACCCAAATATTTTTGTAAATTGTATGCGACAAACTTAATGAAACAGGTCACAAAAATGAGATACAAATAGTGGGGCAGATGAAATGATTAATATAAGTTGAAATAAATAAATACCTCGTAAGTATGAAATTCAAGAGTACAATTTCTAGATAATCTTGAGATTCACCGCCTCTTGTACAAGAAGATTGTAAAAAACTTATAAGAGAATTAAATTTTGTAACAAATATTTATATAATTGATGGTAGTTAGAATTTGTAATCCTGATTATATTAAGATGTTGAGTGTATTTGTTGAGAATAAATTTAGACACAATTTAAAGAAATATGAAACCTTGTTTTATTTAAATTAAAAAGAAATCCACTTAGGAGGTCTGGTCTTTAGCGTGCCACGTAAGTTTATGAGCTACGTACAATAATGTAAAACGTTTACTCTGCAATACATTTGGTTCACACTTGAGGACAAAGCTATCCAATATTGAAAAGAAAGAGGTGCGCCTAGCAAGTATGGGGTGCGTGAAGGAGGCCTGTTCCATCTATTAGATGGATGAAGGGCGTCTTCGGGCAAAATATTAATACATGATGTTTAACAGCCATAGGAGAAAATAATGAAATGTTAACATGTGTAGAAGAAAATGACTAAATAGATACATGGCAAAAAATGAACAAAGCGTACGGGTGAAACTACTTAATGCAATGTATATATTACAACAACATTTTTTTTATAAATAGATTGAAACAGGTGAATGCCATTAATTGCACATATATCACACAAATGTGGAAAACTCTAAATAGGAGCTTCATAATTATATTTAAAACATGAATAAAATATAAACAAACCTCATAATAAAGATATGAACTTCTTGTTTGTGCAGAGCAAATTCAGGAATCTTTCAATGATGCACATGGAAAATGTTTCATTGGAAAGGCTTCTAGATTCTTTTTAAAAGTAGCTGGACACGGCTTCACCAATAGCGGTATGTAAATAAAATTCTCTCTTTTATGTTTTGAGAGGTTAAAATTGTGAGAACATTGATCTAAACCCTCTATATTTTTAAACTCGCGGAAATGCAAAAACATATTTATATTTTGAGATGGAGGTAGTATAAAGTACACAATATACAATCAGATCAAACAATGAACCCTTCATGACCAAATTTAAACATACTAGACTAGATAAGTTCATAGATACACTTTCTAAATTTTGTAACATTGGACATTTCAACTTCTATTGAAATGGAGATTTGATTGAACTGAACATATTAGTAACATTTTTTTACTATTGTTTTTTTGGAAGTATAGGCGATCGCTTTACGGGGTATCCTATAATCGGATATCAAAACCGATTGCAATCATCAGGTTCTTGCCTAGACAGCTTAGACGATGGATTAAGGACTGCATGTCCATGGGATCACAGAATCCAAGGGTTGTTTTTCCACCAAACAACATTCAGCATTAGCCTAACAAAGGTGAAACATTTCATAGCAGACGTGCAAAAGTTGGTGAGTTTGGAGCCCAAGGCGGCAATGTGCGGTCAAGGACTCTATGGAGGCATCCTCATGAGATATGTCAAAGCTTCAACCGCCTACCTGGGGAAACAAGAAAACGCCATCGATTTTGACATTACCTACTATAGAAGCAAAGATCCTATGTCTCCAAGGCTTTACCAAAATGTTATAGAAGAAATTGAACAACTTGCCATTTTTAAGTATGGGGCCTTACCACATTGGGGGAAGAACAGAAATGTTGCCTTTCTTGGGGCAATCCACAAGTACCCAAAGTCTGGGGAGTTCTTGAAGGTCAAGGAGAGATATGATCCTGTTGGGCTGTTTTCAAGTAATTGGACTGATCAAGTTTTGGGTCTCAAACAAGGATTGACCATTTTGAAGGAGGGTTGTGCTTTGGAAGGGTTGTGTATTTGTTCAGAGGATTCTCATTGTGCGCCTAGTAAAGGGTATTTTTGCATGGCAGGAAAAGTATATAAGGGGGCAAGAGTATGTGTCATGATGAGTAGCAATAGGACTAAAGTTGATAACCATCATTTTACCCACCCCTACAACTATGGCAGAAAGTTGTATATCTCCATTATTTTACCTATAGTTATATGTTTCTTACTGTATGTCAAATCAATTAAAACTTCAAGACAACTGATGTTGCTTTGATTTAATATTGATTTGAGCTGAAAATCAATTGGTCCTTAGAGGGACTCAATTCTTACTCAATATATGTTGCATGCTGCTATTAGTATAATAATAATAATTATTATTATTATTAGGGAAAATTTGCTTATTTAATCCCATATTGTACTCATTATTAGATGTGTAGTTTTACTTACTTGGAGCCTTGGAGGTCATGTCCTGTATCTAATAACTTCATTTATTTTAAGGACATTTGTGCCGGCAAATAAGTACAATTTGACTAATGAAACAGACATGAGAAGCTGGCGTCAAAACTGACATTTTAACACTACAAGAAAAAATAGTTTGGGCAATGAAAAAAATTGTTTCCTAAAGTCTATGTTTTGTTGCCCAAATATATGTGCAACAAAAATGAATTCGTCATGAAGTTGTTGCACAACCATCGAAGCACATGCTACTTTGTGCAACAACCTCAATTAACGTTGCTCAATATATTGTTTGTGCAACGCCTAATTTCATCGCCAATTAGAGCCTATTGGACAACAAAAATAAAATTTGTTGCCCATGCAACAATTTTGTGCAATAAGCATATGATATCACATTCAAAAGATGAGTGGCAGAGATGCACATGCTGCATTGGATGTGTGGGCATACTAGGAAAGAGCATGCGAGGAATGAGACAATCAGACAAAGGATGAGAGTAACACCTATTGAAGACAAGATGCGGGAGTCGCGCCTACGGTGGTTTGGTCATGTGCGTAAACGAGAGTGATGCACCTGTCAGACGAGTTGAGATGTGTGGAGAAGAGGCAGGAAAGAGAGGGAGAAGAAGGCCCAAACAAACGTGGGTTAGGGGAGTCCAAAGTGATATGCTTCTTCTTGGGCTGGATGAGAGTATGGCTTTGGAGAGAGCAAAGTGGAGCGCGGGTATTCGGGTGGAGGAGTAATCTCGTATTATCTTTTCCCCTCACCTTTTTTTGCTTGTTTTTTATCCTTTTATCCTTATATATATAAACATTATTTTTATCCTTTTTACTCTATCATTTTAAGGTATATTCATCTTTTTATATTACACCCTCCGTCCCGCAAAATAGTTTCCAGTTTCCTTTTTGGGCCGTCCCAAAAAACAGTTCTCATTTCCCCTTTTGGAAAGTTTTTTGTGGCTACCATTCATTTACCTTTTCCTTACTCAATTACAACCATACATTTCCACTTTATTCCGACTTTCTTAAACTCCGATCCAAGTCAATGCGGGAACTATTTTATGGGACGGAGGGAGTATTTTAAAATAGCTTATCTTTTTTATCTTTATTTTCTTTCTTTTCCTTTTGGTGGTGATATCATGTCAGCCGATCCCAATATCTTTTGGGAGTAAGACTTGGATGTTGTTGTTTTAAGCATATGATATCATCACACAAAATGTCATTTTGGCACATTATTTTTTGCAACGCTCTTTTCACCATCTCTATACTTTGCACTAAAAATCTTTCTTGACACCCAAATTCGAAACAAACCCACAATATCATTGCAAAAGCGATATCACAAAAATAATAACCGCCCACTTAATATCACAATATTAATGCGCGCATAAAGATAAAAAAAATAAAAAAAATATTATATAAATAAAACAAAGACAAAACTAAATTCCAAATTGGATAATTTCTACACATTGAATTGTAATAACATGATGTTCAAAGGTATTTGACTTATGACATTTTATTCACTCTCGATCCACATATTAGTAAAACTTGTTCAGATCTTTTGTCTCAATCCTCTGAAGTACTAGTGTCAAAGCAAACACCACACCACTTCCTGTATAGTAGATGAAAAAAATAATTAGCTATAGAATTGCTACAAACCAGTCCACCAATATATTCGTGATGTATATAATCATAACCATGTAATAAAGTAATAATACGTGTGAAAAGAAAATTACAATTAACAGAAGAAGCGGCGACTATCTTGGCGACTATCTTAACAGTTAAAATCATGTACGGAGTACTATGTATAATGTACAGCTGAGAACAAGACTTATTAATCTCCAGTTTGATATTTTATCACCTTAGTTTCAAATGCTACACTTTAGCTGCAAAAATAAGAATAGATCACAATGAGATAGATAATAAAAACGGGTTAAAATCTGAGTAGTTTATTTTCGATTTAATACGCTTTTCATTTTATTGCATGAATGAGTTGATCATGATGTATGGTTAGTTCCTCGATGGTATAATTGCATGAAATAATGTTCTTTTTCGCAAACTTCATCAAGTAGTTTCAAACATGTTATTTCTTGTTTATGTATGCTTCATTGTCTTACTATCCGTACAGACAAGTTCCTCCCGTAAGAAGCATCAGTTAGGAAAAACACAATGGTAATCAGTGGTGAATCGGAGCCATGATTGACAGGTTACAAGGGTTTAAGAAATTTATATAGCAGCCTCCCCCTGTTAAATGTAACTATTATTGAGTAATCGTAACGGTACCCTTAAAGTTGTTACAATAGATCATTTTTTTGTAACAATTTAAACAAATGTTACAATTTTTATGTTACATAAGACTCGAAAATGTAGTAGTGATAGTACTCAAAATCTCACTATCGCGCATTGCTCTTATTTTCTTTTGGGATTAGGGTCAGATAGGGCCTCGAACTTGAAAAAAAATGTCAAATAAGGCCATATTTAGGATGCTCTGTCCGGCCGACGCCATTTGGGGTGGTTCCCGGTGGAATTTTTTGATGAATTTTTTTGAGAATCTTATTCATTAAGTCTAGTTTACTCATATCAAATTTGAACTAACAATTCAATCAGGAAGGCATTCAAATGAATTCATGAAGATAACTGCGTTTTTAACGGTACAGTTATCTTCAAGAATTCATTTGAATGCATTTTCTTCTTCTGTTCCACATTTCAGGAAGCTAATATGGAATTCGTCTACTCCTCCCTGATCTGCAGTTATTTGGGCCATCATAGAACTCATGTGAGCTCTTTGAAATTAAATATGATAAAAGTGAAAACAATGTTTCTTTTTTTTGCAAAGATCAAATATTTCCAATCATATTATTATGTATTTATGTATGCTTCATCTTCTTGCTTGACATGCCAAAATGTGTAGTGTGAAATGATGTAAAAATGTGAAATTGCTAGGAAATAAAATAAATCACAATACTTGATAATTTAACAATTAATGATATAGTGAAAATTAGGCTTGGGCTAAGAGTAAATTTTTTATGATGTTCATAAATAATAAAGATTTAACTAATTAACTTAGTTACTTTTAGGTGTGTGAAAGATTTACAAATGGTAATCTTCTAATCGTTCCCACGACTTAGTTGATTACACTATCTTAATTTAATTCCGCTCACGCGGTAATTTTATTAAGATAGTAAAAAGTACAAAATCAATTTATCCTAAATTCCTTAACACTTCCATGTAGCAATTTAGTGGGTGAATTAACAAAAGGGATTTTTAATGAAATTTCACTCCAATATTAATGTATTTAGCAGATTAGAGTATTCAACCCAAACACTCCTAAAATTAACCAAGTAATAGTTTTAATCAATTATTATCATATGAACATTAACAGTAAAAATTACATCTTGCCCAAGCCTAAACTAATTTAGTTACACATAATTATGAAATAAAAGTAAAACTGATGGGATAAGCATAATTAACTTTAACAGATTAAAGAAAATAAAATGAGTATTTGATTAAGAACCTCAAGGAATAAATAATCATGGATGAGCTGGAATAGAGAAAGCTGAAATCCTTAAGCTGGAAATGATTCTGACTGATACTTCCCAAAAGAACTAAAATTCTGGAAATGGAAATTACAAACTGAAATTTACAGAAAGTGTTCTTGAAGAATCACTTTTATTATATGGCTACTACTATGAACAAAGCTAAAGAAAGGAGAAGGAGATTTCTCTCCGAATTGGTGTCCCTTGAAGCTCCTAGATGACCCCTTTATATAGTAGCAAAAGCAGGGTATGGATCAGAAAATATCTCCGAATGAAGATAAAAATCATTGAATTTGGGCGGCCACTAATTTGAATCTTGGTGTGAAAGCTTATTTCTTATTTTCTTTCTGCAAATAGCACCAGCCGTTGTCCAGTTGTGTATTTTTCTTCGTTGGAGCCTGTTCTCTTCTGTTCGCCGATGAAAGATGATGAACACAACATGGATTTTAATTGTTTAGCTTGAAATTCGTAGGCCCCTCCAATAATCCAATACAATAATCACTCCTTTGCATTTCTTCTTTTGGACTTCTACGGTGGAGCTTTATTCACATATCTCAATGAGTGAATAGTGTTGAGCTCTTGAATGCCAGTGTTTAGCTGTTTGATCAGTTAACTGGTCAGCGGTTAACCGGTACATTTAATTGCGGACAGTCTGACTTATTCTGAAGTGTATTCCAGGGCTCTTGCCAATATTTCGCGGTTAAAGTATTGACTCGCTTCACTTTGATGATTTTTCCGTCTTCACTCGGGAGTAATATTTACTTCTTTTTAGAAATTAATATATGTCCCGAATTATCCTGAAATTCACAAAATATGCCAAAACAAGTGCAATAACTTAAAATGTCCAAGATGATAAAAATCAATCCTTTTTATTTAAAAATGAAAAATAAAATATTAAAAAGTGTGACAAAACAAGATCGTAAATATGGTAAATTAGGAGTACATCATTGCTCCATACAGGGAAGATCTTCCTAGAAGAAGAATTAGTTAAAAAACAAAATGGTAATCAAAATCTCACGATCTCACTTTCATGCATTGCTCTTAATTATTGTCTTTTCTTTATCATTTCTTCCTCATATTTCAGCATTTATTGAATCTTATAGATTTTGCTTCTTTTGTTCCACATGTCATGATGGTAACCTGGAATTCTTTCACCCTTATATGCAGCTCTTGGGCTCGCAAGAAACGTAACAAACATCAAACAAGAGTTATAGGTATCCATCTTCTAGAGTTCTAGGTGTTGGGTTTTTCAATTCTATCAAACTTCTTTAAAGAAGATGGATTTTCTTAGGGTTAACTATTATTAATAATTCATACTCAGAAATGTTTGTCTTACATCTGATTTTTTTCATATATTAAATTCAAAATATAATTCAGCTCACCTACATAGTTCTTGCAAAAGTTCTTCTACTTTATTTTAAAAGTGACATGGTTTTTTTTGTTCTCAGTGAGCATATATTACTTGGACTATATCTGATCTAGACGTTATTAAACATTTAAATGATATTTTAAGTAAGTTTTTTTAATAAATTAATTTTTCCTTAAGTTAGGGTATGTTTGGCACAACTAGCTAAAAAGATACTTTTACGAGCTTTTTAGTAACTGTTAGCTTTTAGTGACTGAAAAGATCTTAAAAAGAAAAGGTGATAGCTGTTTGGTAAAAAGCTGACTGTTTGATTTAGTTCGGTTTGGTATACAAGCTGTTAGAACTAATTTAAACTAAAAGTCACGAGCTTTTCTCAGATGCTACACCTGGTAGCATCTCAAAAAAGATCTTTTAATTTTTGAAAAGCTCTTAAAAACTGTCATGCCAAACATACAACTAGAGTCTTTTAAGGTCTTTTTAAAGAATAGAAAAGCTAGAAGTTAGAGTCTTTTGTGTGCCAAATATAGCCTTAATGTAGTTAAACTGAGAGATACACTCTCCAATAACTTGATAGCCTAAAATGAGTTTTTAGTTACTTCCTTGAATTGCCTACATACAAAATCATGAGAAGTATTTTATAACTTTTCAATATTTGATTTTTACTTTCAAAATACTTGGTCGTAGCATGCTGTAAGTTACATGGTTTTCACTTTTTCTAACTATCATTGTTGATTCATAATTAGAGAACATATGTAAGGATATGATTTAGTTCAGGACCATATACATTTTGGGCTTAATGTCCTTTAAGGATGAAAGGAGTTGTGTTTTATATGTTCATTTACGCTAGGATGGTTTATTTTATCTTTCTTATTTAATCAAATTATTTGGATCTTAAGCCATGTTAAATCCCTTGATAAACTAAATGGTACCGATATTATGGTGAGTTCATATGATAACAAAATCAATCTCCTTCAAAATGATCCAGCAATTCCAGTGGCAGTTGTAAAATTGAAGATTATATTGAATCATAATGAAGACGGGCTGGAATGAGAGTTTAATGTGATATAGATTGATATATATCATTCCTGTTAAGACAATCAGACAAAGGGTGGGAGTAGCACCTATTGAAGATAAGATGCGGGAGTCGCGCCTACGGTGGTTTGGTCATGTGCATAGAAGACCGAGTGATGCACCTGTCAGACGAGTTGAGATGTGTGGAGAAGAGGCATGGAAGAGAATGAGAGGAAGGCCTAAATAGATGTGGGTTAGGGGAGTCAGAAGTGATATGCTTCTTCTTGGATTGGATGAGGGTATGGCTTTGGAGAAAGCAAAATGGAGGGCGGGTATTCGTGTGAAGGAGTGATCTTGTATCATCTTTTCCCCTCTTTTCTTCTTCTTCTTTTTTTCTTTTTCTTTTATATTTTTATCCTTATATATAAATATTATTTTATCCTTTTTATTTTATCTTTTATATGTATATTCATCTCTTTTATATTATCTTTTTTTATAATAGCTTATCTGTTTTATATTTATTTTCTTTCTTTTCCTTTGGTGATATCATGTATCGATTCATGTTAGCCAACCCCAATATCATTTGGGACTAAGGCTTGGATGTTGTTGTTGTTGTTTGTACTATGTATAATTTGATATGACTACAATAAAAAATGCATGGGAATCTTTCTCAAAAGTTAAAAAATGTTAGATTTGAAGTTGTGCTTTTCATCCTTTAGTTCTGAGAAATTGATGATGAAGTTGGAGATTTATTACGTTTGAAAAGATAGTTAGTCTATCAAGTTTTGCCAAGTTAAAGAAAATTGCAACTCACAATTTAAATCCAATTAAGTAATGGAATATTTGGTCAGAATATATTCCCTTTAATGTAAATATTTTTCATATATATGCTTCTATTTCCCTTTAATCATGATTTTCAAACATGTTTCTTTGGGCATAGAATACCCAATGAGTATTATATTCATTCTTCATTCATGTCGCATAAATAAAAGATGGGGTATGTATGAAATTATATATCTATATCACTACACAAGTATAATAGCTTTGAAACAATTGATTTGTTATTAAATACTACCTTCATTCTTAAATAATTGCAACATGTTAAATTTTACACTATTAAAATGCTCTACTTTGACTATATTTTATTTTCTTCATTAGGAATTTAACCCTTAAAGAATTATTAAATTCTTCTCATTAGTAAATTTCAATATATGTTTGATTAGGTTTTTATTTAGTATGATGGAATTAAATATATTAATGATCACAATTTGTGTGTTCTCAAATGTAAAAATTGAAGTTATGTTACTAAAAAAATAACAGAATGGAGGAAGTTATGTTCTTAAAATATAGGTGATAAGATTTTAAGTTCTGTTTGTGAAAATAGTTTAAGTGTTCTAAAGATTGGAGTTGATGGAGTACTGATACGTTTGTAATTTCCGTATGTTTATTTACGTTTTTAGTTAGTTTTGATTGTTTAATATTTCGGAAATTACACACTTTCGGTGTAATAGTTTAGTTTGTTAAATTCTTGTAATTTGTTTAGATTAGGTTTATTCTGAGCTTAAACAGGTCCAAGATCAATCAAATGATCAATGGTGAAGGAAGGTGCAAGAGTACAAGACAAAAAGAAGGAAAAATCCTGATTCTGGTCTATACTCGATCGAGTATATACATATACTCGATCGGGTATCTGGTTGACATTTCAAATCGGATCGGATCCGAAAACAAAGGAACATGCAGGAGAAGATTTTCCCACGTTCGAGTGTCTATACCCGATCGGGTATGCTTATATACTCGATCGGGTATGCATATAAAATCTACTCGAGTATTGATCGAGTATTGACCAAATTCTGATTTCTATACATACTCGATCGAGTATGTATACATACTCGATCGAGTACTCGATCCTGCACCTCAAAAAGCCTATAAATACACCCCTTTCCTTCACTTTTAAGAAACCAATTCCTTTATACTCTTAAGCTCAGTTTAGAATAGCATTTCTCTATATTTCTTTTAGCATGTTTAGTCTCCAAATGAGGAGCTAAACTTCCATTTCTTGGTATTGCTCTTGAAGCTTGTTGATTATTAAAGTTGTGAGTTATTTTCTTAACTTCTTTTCCTTGAATATTAATTCTTCCTTTAAATACTATTTCTATATCAATGTTGGGGAGTGTTACTAAGATGACAATTAGTTAACATCTTGACATTGGTTTTAGTAATAGCTATTCCTTCCTCTATGTTAATATCGGGGAGTGTTACTAAGATGACAATTAGTTAACATCTTGATATTTAACTATAGTAGGATTCATTCCCTTTTAATATTCTTCCTTGAGTATTAATTAATTCCTATTCATATTTCATATTAATATTTTGAACATTACTTAAAGGATCAACTAGTTTTGTTTCATATATTAATTACTACTAGATACGATCAACGAACCAATGGTAATCGTTGATGGTTTCACAAGTAAGTAACTTCGGTTTATTAATGCACGGTTGTGGTTAATAGACCTAAGAGGAATTAATTGTGTTGGTTAAACCAAAACCGCTTGTGTTGAGGTTATCGATCTCAATTGATTTCATCAAGGAGTTAAGCGATTAAATGCTACTATCAGGTCGGTATACGGCGCTTGTTCTATACTCGACTAATAGTAAGGGTTATTAATGAACGGTCGTTGTTAATAACTATCCTCGATGAATTGGATATACTCCTCGATTGAGTATTCGAGAGGAGATAAGTTATAGATATAACAATGATCGACCAAAATATATCAACAAGCGTAAAGTAGCAATACCAAGTCAATTTTATCTTTGAATTAAATCCCCTATAAATCGTTCATCTTCGTGTTTAAATTTAATTAAATCATTCAACAATCAAAACCCCCCTTTACTTACTATTTATATAGAAAGAAAATTATTCCTTTCCCTGTGGATACGAACTCTACTTCACCTATACTACGTATAAGTGTTGTATTGAAATTTATTTTGAGTGCACTCACGACAAAGAGCACGTCAAGTACATGGCCCAGGAACCCCCGGCCCATAGACTCCTACTTCTCCTACACAAGTCTATTGAGCCCAGAGAACAACTCAGGCCCAAATGCAACGGCCCAAGCCTCAAAGTAGCCCAGAATACACACTGGGGTGCCTTCGGCCTCCTTGGCCGAAGGCTCCAAACTCACAGGATAGCCTTCTCTGGCATAAGAAGCTACTGGGAAAAAACGGCGAAAAACATGAGCCTTCAGCATATCAAGCCCTCGGCATCAGAGAAGCCTTCGGCTGAACCAAGCCTTCGGTCACACAAGGCCTTCGGCTACACAAGGGTCCTTGGTCACATGGAGCCTTCGGCCAAACATGCTCGATCATCGAAGATTCCTTTTGGAGACAGCCAACCACCGCATTTAATGCCACGTCACATCCGCCAACCGCATTCAATGCGGTGAACGTACCGCTGCCGGTGCCACCCAGCTGATGTGACCCCTCGGCCGTTGGATTACTGACACATGTACTCTCATCGCATTTATTGCTGCTATAAATAGCAGCCCTTATTCTCCTTGTAAACCACGCTGAGTTCATTTAATAAATCGACTCTCTCTCCTCCTATTTTTTCTCTGACTTCTCTCTAAGTTATTCCCGCAATAACTCCTCGGATAAGATACCCCGGGTAGACTGTCCATCAGGAGTAGTTTCTTTATTTCATACTACTAATTATTTTTATCAACATATTTCACAAATTAAAGACTTCTATGGACGGTACCCCCCTTATGATTATAAGCAAGGGGAGGTACCTTACTGGAAAAATTAAACGTGAACTAAACTTTTATTGTGTTCGTATACATATTTTTAGCTTGAAAGAAATAATTAAATACCTTCTAGGTCACTTCAAAATGTGAAGCTACATACGTTGGGTTTACCATCTTTCTATTAATTTAGATATATAACCAAAGTTGTCCGGTGGTAAACATGAACACTATTTAAAATATTTTGGATTTTTTTTTGCTGCACTCATTAACTTGTTATGGTATGTGTTCAATGTTAAATGTCAATATTTTTGAATTATTAGGATGAATATCAACTTGACTCCTTATTGAGGGCGTCGCAGTGATGTTTTAAACTGAAGATGAAAGTGGAGATTCCTTTTATGCTTATGAAGAATATTCATCTTAATTGTGCAATAGCACACTACCCTTGGTTAGTAAAAAAAACCACTACTCTTGGTTACTAAACTTGGGCTCAAATGATACATGACAAAACGTTGATGAAAATTTTCAATAAGATGTACATTTACACCATCAGACGTAAGGCAAACACGATTTCCTCTAAGAGCATCTCCAATGCACTTCTTTTGACATTGGAGAAATTTTGCCACATCATCAATTAAAAATTCGGATGAATTTTTTAATCTCTAACCCACTCTTTCATCGGCCCTTTTAATCCGACATGGACTCGACACTTTCAGCCCCTCTGTTGGTATTCAGAAAGCGCTTTTCACGCTGTGAAGAAGGCAATCACGCAAAATTTCGCAAAAAAAGCGCTCCATCCCTGAAAAAAATGGCGGCAAAAAGTAGTATATATTATTTGCTTCCGCCGGCCCGCCACACCCATATACCCAAGCGGTCTTTTGTCGATGTGAATCCCCCGCCGGCAAATGAGAGGTATTTTTTATTTTGCAGCTTGCTTGATTGCGGAAGTAAATTTGATAAACTAAGTTAAATGGGTACTTGATGTCTAAATTCTCTATAGATGAAACACGTATTGAATGTTGGTTTCAGCAATTGTGACAATACTATCTAACAGAAGTTTACCATTGTTCATCTGAAATTTTGAGAAAGTAAACGAACTCTGGTAGATTCTCTAATCTTTTTTTATTAAACAAAACTTTCCCACTTGTCTGTTTGTTGGTGAATTTTTTTTGGATAAAGATGGGCATAGCCAATCTCTTAAATAAGGATGGCCAAACAATATGCATGTTCCGTTTCATATACAGAGCATTATTCTTATATTATTTGAAGGTTTATTAATGTGCAAATGAAATATATGAATATTGGAGATGTGATTTACCAATTTTGGGATAACATTATCTTTTATTACTTTTATAAATGAGACTTTGTATGCATACTAGAAACTATTGAACTACACATCAATGAGATTATGCAGTGCAATTAAATGACATGCTAATGAGTAATAACTTCTGCAAAATCGCAGGGCATGGTTGTGAACATTTCAATGTAACTTGTACTCCATATATGTAAAATCATTGCATTAGTTGGAAACTAAGTTAGAAAGTGCTAAACCTGAAACAATAAATTTCAAATATTTAGTTATATATACCACGTATTAGAGAACTTGTAACAAGTATGAAACATGTACTACCTCCGTTCTCTTTTAATCGCAACATTAGACTTTTTGCACTATTCACACGTTCTACTCTAACTATATTTTATTTATTAATGTATTATACATTAAATTTTTTTAAAATATTGTTAAATTCTTCTCATTCTAAATTTTCAAAACATAAATTTTTAAAATTTTTTACTAAAAAGGAATGAAAGATATTGATGGTCAAACTTGTGCATTGACAAACGTGAAATATTGACTGTTGCAATTAAAAAGGAACGGAGGAAGTAATATTTAAATGCTGCAATTTTGCATATCATATGTGCATAAAGCTTAAATATTTATCAGTTTAGAATGAAACAAATTATATATGCATAAAGCATATAATATAATGTTTAGAATGCTCCAAACAAATTGTTTCTGGACATAAGATATTCACATAGTAACAACTATACACACTAGTTAAAGGAGTTTTTTGTTTTATTATTTTTAACAATTTGGTGTATCTAATGACTATTTATTTATCATAACAGCACATATGGATTCACAAGACGCATTTGGGTTTACAAATACCACACAACCTGCTACTTTTTCCATGTCCCCAATAAACATGAACCAATTTAATCCTCCATCCAGTTACACCACGCCGTTGCACAGTCTGAATCAATTCAACCCACCTGCTGGCTACTCTATCCCACCTCACAGTATGAATCAATTTACTCCACCTATCTATCATGTTGATCCAAAAAATGGAACTATTCCTTTCCATATGGAGCAAAATAACTCACACCAACTCTCCTACCAAGAGCTACTGAACACACCCATTGTGGCCTCTCAAAGTCCTGAGACCATTAAGGCATCAAATAAGAGAGCTAAAAATGCCAAAAACTCTAATACTTCTCAACCTTCTACTCCTCAACTTTCCATTCTTAGAAAAGACTGGTCTATTGAAGAGGAGGTTGCACTAACAAAGGCTTGGCTCTACATTTCTGTGGATGCTGATGTGGGTAATAATAAAAAAACGCTGCCATGTGGAACCGTGTCCTAGAAGTTTGGAAAGGAAAAATGGGGCCAGATCACAACATATCAAGAAACAACAATAGCCTCCAATGTCATTGGCATCAAATACGAACTGCCGTAAGTAAATTTGTTGCGAAGTATGAGCAGTTGGAACGACGTCCCCAAAGTGGTTCAAATAAGGATGACTTGGTAAGAGTCATGTCATAAGTCATTACTTATTATCTGTTTTTTTTTTCATAATATGCTTTTGCAAGAGGAAAATGCTTATCCAGGAAAGCGTATGATTAAGGATTACTCATTTTTCCTTTTTATACAATTGAGAGTATGATTTGCATTTGAGAAGCGTATGAGTCAGTAAGCTATGAACAGTGTAATAAAGTGCCAACTGCAATGGTATAATAAGGTTCCAATTGAAAAAAAATCAGGGTAGTGTATTATTCTTGTTTGGTTTCTTATTTAATTTTTTAGTTTTTTCGTACAATGGGATGGATAAGGGGCATGGACTTTCCATTTTTCCTGGATCAATAATTGTATCTAAAAATACAAATTCTTCAAACATATGCCACTGGATGATTGTATTTTCAAGTATTTTCCAGTTTGACTTATTATGCATGCTACACTTTGAATAGGTGATAAAAGCATTACGCTTGTATGAGGATTTTTATGGTACTCCATTCAAATTTCTTCATTGTTGGGAAATATTGATCAAGAATGCAAAATGGTGCTCACAAATTCTTACAACGGCAGGCGCATCTATCAATAAAAATTCTAATAATGGCACTTCACCAACATTGAATGAGTGCTCAACTACTATGCCTGAAGATCTAACACCACCAAAAGAAACTGATCCGGATGGAATTGTTCGGCCACAAGGAAGAAAAAATTGTAAGGACAAAAAACGCAAGTTACATGAAGAAAAAGGTGTGGTGGATGCCTTGAATAAGTTGCAATCAACTTTTGAGAAACAAGTTGATGTTAATCGAGAAAACATGCAAATGAGAGAACGAGTGTTGATGAAAGAGATTATATTAAAAGAAAAGGCTCAACAACTAAAAGAGGAAGGTCAAAGGAGACAGTACCAAAACCGCATTACGCATTATGAACCAAGATCTGAGTAAGTTGTCACCATCTGTTAGAGCTTCTTATGATGTTATGCAGGCAAAGATACTGAAAGAATGGGAAAGTGATGGTCTTTTCTAATATACAAAAGTAAGTGTTCATATTATATGACTGTTGATTTCATCTTACTTCATTTCATTACTAATATATGATAATATCTCTATAATTTAAATTGGTCTTGATGGATAGTCTACCCGGGGGTATCTTATCCGAGGGGTTATTGCGGGAATAACTAGAGAGAAGTCAGAGCGAATAGGAGGAGAGAGAGTCGATTTATTAAATGAACTCGAGATGTGGAGTTGGGGATGTAGATGTCGATTACAAGGAGAAATGGGCTGCTATTTATAGCAGCAATAAATGCGATGAGAGTACACGTGTCAGTAATCTAACGGCCGAAGGGTCATATCAGCCTGATGGCACCGGCAGTGGTACGTTCACCGCATTGAATGCGGTTGGCGGATGTGACGTGGCATTAAATGTGGTGGTTGGCTGTCCCTAAAAGGAATCTTCGATGATTGAGAGTGTTTGGCCGAAGGCACCTTGTGTGGCCGAGGGCTCCATGTAGCCAAGGACCCCTGTGTAGCCGAAGGCCCCGAGTGGCAGAGGGCTAAGTTCAGCCGAAGGCTTCCCTAATACCGAGGGCTTGGTAATGCCGAAGGCTCATGTTTTTCGTCGTTTTCTCCCAGTAGCTTCGTATGTCAGAGAGGGCTACTTCGTGAGTTTCTGGAGCCTTCGGCCAAGGAGGCCGAAGGCACCCCAGTGTGTATTCTGGGCTACTTTGAGGCTTGGGCCGTTGTATTTGGGCCTGAGTTGTTTCCTGAGCTCAATGGACTTGTGTAGGAGAAGTAGGAGTCTATGGGCCGGGGGTTCCTGGGCCATATACTCCTTCAGGAGTCCCTCACTCCTTTTGCCGAAAGGTACTTGAGGAAAAAGGAGTAATTGTGTTGATGCGTTGATCTTTGCCGAAGGCTTCACGTTCTGATGGAGAGTCTTTTTGACGTCTGCCGAGGGCTTTCCCTCAGTCCCTCACATTTCGAGGGTTTTCTGAGGGAAGCATGAATGCATGGCATGTACGTGTTGTGGTGAAGGTTGCTTCCTTGTCACAAGTGACTTGTGGGGCATTTTAAACCTTTCCCGAAAGGTGTAATGATGCACATAGCCGAGGGGTTCTCGCCTCATGGTCGCGTGAAAATTCTGCATGTGAAAATTTTGTTCTGTGTGTTCCCCGAGGGGCGCGTCCTAGTCCCCCACTCCTTTAGGCCGAAGGCGAGTTTCGGGCTGAAGGAGTTTATGATGTGTCGATGAGCTCCCGAGGGGTGGTAACCTTGATGAGCCGAAAGCTTGGTGAATTTCGTTGACTGAAGGCTGTGGTGAGTGATAACCGGAGGCTACCATTCGAGGGCACCCCAGTGTTGCCGAAATATAGTCGTTGTAATAGAGTCGTTGGGAGAGGGGGCCGACGTGGCAGGTTGGCATTGGCTGAAGGAAGGCGGGAGCCGTCCATTGGTCGAACCGGCGGCCTGTAATGATGGGTTTTTCAAATCGAGGCCCATATCTCGAGGCCCGGTTGCCTATAAATACTTCACTGCCAAGCTCATTCTCTCTTGTGCGATTCTTGTGAAGCGAAGCTCTGTTGAAGTGATTTCTAGAGAGAGAAAGTATTTTTCAATCAAACCCTAGAATCCGAGGTCAGTTCTTCACTTGGTTCTTCATTCCTTAGCATATTTTGCCCTTTGCCAGTAAGATCTAGTGTTAGAGTCCTGTTAGGGCATTAGATATTCCTTCTCTCCCGATTTTCTCGAAAGACAAGCGCCGAAGGATGTCTTCTGCCAGCGATTCACAAGACCTATCGAAGGAGGCCCCGGTGGAATCCGAGAGCATCTCGGATGTGGAGTCATCTAGTGTCCAGGCCTCATCCCCAAATGACTCTGAAGTGGCGATGGCTGTACAAGACAAACTGAGGACGGAGGCTGAAGCCGAAGAATTCGAGCAGGTGGTGGCGGATGAGGAGTTAGCCCTCGCTGTCCAAGTGGCCGAAGAAGAGGAGGAGAAGGAAAGACAAGAAGTTACAATCGCTGTCCTCCCACTTCGCGGTTCTGGTGAAGCGAGCACCTCCCGGCCATTAGATCCAGAACCCCTCAGCGTTGCCGTGGGGAAGAAGAGGAAGAAGACGAAGGTTTCTCAGAAGAAGAAGAAGCAACCTGCCGCAGATTGTGGGAAGCCTGTGGGGATTCCCGAGGGACACTCTTGGTTGAATACAGCCGCCCTCGCGCTTAGGTCGAGGGCTGACCGGGCAGAGTGCTACGTTACTCAGCTCCATGTGGGTCCGTCGGCCATTGTTATAGAACCGGGGCCCAACGATATCCTATCTCGGGCTCCCGAAGGATGTTTCGCCGTCCATGTGCTGTCGGTGGCCATGGGCCTCCGGTTCCCGCTGCATCCTTTCCTCCTCGAATATCTGAGGTACGTGGGTTTAGCCCCTTGTCAGCTCACCCCAAATAGCCACTCGTATATTACAGGCTTCCTTCAGCTTTGCCGGGCCCGGGGGGTAACCGCGACCCTCGATCTATTCTTTCAAAGCTTCAACTTGTGCCGGGGGGGCCATACCAACTCCGAGGGGTTTGCAAACCTGCAGCAGCTTGCCCCTTGGAGGCTTTTTGATGATGTGCCTTCGTCTCACAAGGGATGGAGGGACCGGTTCTGTTATATCAAGATGGCAGAAAACCCGTTTCCGGGGGAACTACGCAACCACTTTCGGCGGCACCCGAAGGCGGGAAGTGCCGCGCTTCAGAAGGAGGGGAAGAAGATTGCTGCTTTGCTGCCGGGGGCCACAAAGCACGTGACAGTCAAGGACTCTACTCTCCCGGAATACTTACTAGCCTTAGGCTTTCGGCGTTATCGCTTTCTGGGTGAAAAGGACGAACAGTACCCCGTCCTCGAGAGAGCCCTCGGTAGCATTGGAGGTAGTTACCGGAGGGTCCTGTTTATTGTACTTAGGGTTTTTGGAGTTTCCTTATTTTCTTCCCTTTGTAGTTGACCCCTCTGGTCTGATTCTGTTGTTGTTTTGCAGGTGTAAGTATGGATGTCTCCAACTTTGCTGCTTTGAAGAAGAAGCTGGCTAAGGAGCCGAAGAAGAAGGAGACGGGGACTCAGAGACCCGTCGATGAATTCTTTGAGAGAGAGGGGGCCACTCGGGTCCCGGAGGGTGAGGGACCCTCCAAAGTTGCAGGTGCTGGTGCCGGGGGATCCCAGGCGGAGCCCAAGAGGAAAAATTCCGGGAAGGGCGTGATGCCTCCGGAGAAGAAGAAGAAGGGGGGGGGGAGAAGAAGGATGCCCCCATTGTCATTGTCGAAGAGCACTCTTCCTCCTCCCCCGCAAAAAATGTCCTCCCTCCTCCCGGGGGCCAAGATAACAGTCTGGCTTGGCCCCGGGATGATGTGCAGTTCTCTATCACCAAGGGAACTGCCATCATGCATGGCACCCTCAACCCGAGGGAGTTCCTAAAGGGTGCCACGCCCCCGACTGACAAGTCGGTGCTGTCGAGGGCTAAGGATGATGCCCTCAGCGCCAAAGTGCTCCAAGCCTCTGTCACCGTAAGTCTTTCTCTTAGCTTTTGTTTAATTGATGGTTTTGGCGTATATTTTTTTTAAGCTGATCATTGCTGTATGGCGGTTCTGATCTGCAGGCTGCCCTCGGTCTTGGAGAGCTGCTCCAGAGGATGGAGCAATATCAGGCGCAGAAGCGCCAGGCTGATGAGGCCCTAACGGAGTCCCAGCGGCAACTCCAGGAGGCCCAAGAGACCCTCCGGCTGGAGAAGATGGCGTTCAATTCCATTCTTGAAAACAACAAAGTAATCGCCAGGGCCGAGGGGAAGGCCGACGCTGAGAGAGCCGCCGCCGAAGCCTCCAAGGCTGCCGCGGAGGAAGCCGAGGCCAAGAAGAAGGAGGCCGTCGCCCAGGCAGAGAAAGATGCCGTCGATGCCTTCGTTGCTGATGGGTGGAAGGCGGAAGACCGGAGGGCATGGGTGGAGTCGGTGGTGGAGGCCTCGGTGGACGCGTGGGCGAAGGGTCCTGGGGCTATGTGGCTAGCCCAGAAGGGCAAATATTATTATGATGGTGGAGAGTTCTTCACTCAAAACCTCATATACAGGAGGCTAGCCAGGCATTTCAAAATCGAGCCGAAGGAATTTGACCCGGCAGCTTACGGCCTTCCCCCTCTGCAGCCAGATGTCAGGGTTCCCCTCCCCCCAGGTGAAGAGAGGCCGGATCTCGAAGATTCCGAGCTTATGCAAGAGGGTGGTGGCGAGGAAGTCGAGGACGATGCTGCTTCCAAGCCGAAGGGTGATGCGGGTCAAGAAGCTCAACTTTGAAGTTTTCTAAGTTCAAATTTTGTAATAGTCCGTAGGTCCCGGCTTCGGCCCACTGTAAACAAACATCTTTGATACTTGTATATCTTTTGTGATCAATGTTTTGCCCTCGGGCTTTTTCTCAATGAATGCCTCCTTTCTCTGAATCAGAATGTATGCCTTCGCTTTTTATGCATGCTTTCCTTCTCTTGAATGAATGTTCGCCTTCCTTCCTCCATATGTTTGGTTTTCCAGAGGCCACCAGTTTGTGGACTTAGAAAAAATTTCTAAGTGCAACCCATCGCAAGCCCTCGGCTGTAGTGTAGTATCACGAGCCCTCAGTTGTATATTTGGGGTTGCCGGGGGCTTGTCGTTGTGGACTTAGAAGGTTTTCCAAGTAAAACTTGATTAGAACCCTTCTGATGTATTATAGAATCACCGGAGGCTCGTGATTGTGGACTTAGAAAAAATTTCCTAAGTAAAATTCCATTGCATGTCTTTGGTGATGAACCACTGGAATTGCCCCCGGGTTGTAGCAACAAGACGGAGGGATAAAATGACTTAGACTTAGCAATTACACCAGGTGAAATTGCATCTTATGCCCCCGGAAATGCTGAGCCTTCGATTAGCAGTGCACCGCGAGGTCATTTCCAAGTAGTTTAGGGGGCCATCGGCCGCGAGGGCATCCCGGTTTTCTCCTGAAGGGTCCCCAATTGTGGACTTAGTCAAATTTCCACAATATCCCAATAGTTGTTGTAGTGAACCTTCGAGCGTGGGAACTGCTCTGAGCCCCCAGTGCATATGGTTGCCGAGGGGTTCGAGATTATGGACTTAGTGAAATTCTGAGATGTGTTTCCCACAGATCTTGTGAGTAGCCCCCCGGTTCGATGAGTGTTTCCCGAAGGATGCTAATACGTGGACTTAGAAATTCTTTCATCCTTGAATGAGTCTGGTGACATTCTGCCTTCGGCCTGAGGCCTCCAGTTTGTGCACATATAGACTTAGTGAAGTTCTGCTAGTGAGCCCTCTTTTTGGGCCTCCGGTGGAAATTTTGTACTCCAAGGTTTCATGCAGTGAAGCCTTCGGCTATGTAGCCAGATGACTTGTTGCTGAGAGACTTTTTTGTGCCTTTGTAGGAGCCTTCGGGAATATATATCCGAAGTGTTGAGCCTCTGGGGAGAATAGTATCTGGGGAGTTCCTTCCCCCCTACACATCTTTTTTTTTTTAGATGGTGTAGGAGAGGCATCTAGAAACTTGGTTTCTAAGAAAGGCTTGGCCTATATGGGAGGCAACGGAATAAACCGTTGGCTCCCCCTTCGGGAATGACCTTCCGATATCCCGAAGGGTTTGAGGGTCGTTTCCTCGGCCCGAGACATCGTCTGTTGCCTGCTTCCCCTTGGGAGATAGCACGGAAAGCGCCTCGGTTTTGAAAGTCGTCCCCTCAGCCCGAGACATGGTCTGTTGCCTGCTTCCCCTTGGGGGATAGCGCGGGGAGCGTTTCGTTTGTGGAAGTCGAATCCTGGGCCCGGGACATGGTCCGTTGCCTGCCTCCCCTTGGGGGATGGCGCGGAAAGCGTTCCTGGGAAGGGTTTTATTTGTGTGTTGGACACAAATAGCCGGGGGCACTTGGTGTCAGCCGGAGCCGAGGGGTGTTGCACCCCATTTTTTTTTCAGGGTATGTATAAGTATGCATGCATGATTGCGTCCTCGTGGGGTACGGCTTAGTGAGAAAACACTTGGTGTTTCTAAAGAATGATGGGGGGTGACCCATACACTTGGTACTTGGTACCCAAATTGTTGTTCCCCCTAGGAAGAGGCCTTGGGCCTATTTCTGTGAAAAGATGAGGGGCTTGGCCGCTCATTTGTAGGAGAGAAAGGGGGCCTTGGGCCACTTGTACAATATGCAGGTGATGAAGGCTTGGCCTTTTGATCATTCTTTCAAAATGAGAGGGGCCTTGGGCCATTTATTACATTTGTTGAGGGTGAGGGCTTGGCCACTCATGTTTTACTGATAGAATTTGACTAGGTGGTGCACATTCCAATGTCTAGGGACCTCCGTCCCATTAGGGCGTCGTAGTTTGTATGTCCCCGGTTTGATGATGGCTGAGACGATGTAGGGGCCTTCAAATTTAGGTGCCATTTTTCCTCCTTCGGTGGGTAGGCTGGCCTCCCTTCGTCGGAGGACGTAGTCTCCCACTTGGAATTCCCTTGAGCGGACCTTGGCGTCGATGTAGCCTTTGACTTGTCTTCTATAGTTTTCAGCCCTGAGAAAGGCTTGCTCTCGGCGTTCTGAGATGAGATGAAGGTCGAGGGCCATGTTGGTGTCGTTGACCTCGGGTTCATATTGTTCCACCCTTCGGGTGGGAAGGGTCACTTCTGTTGGAGCTTTAGCCTCGAAGCCATAGCATAGGGAGAAGGGTGTCTCACCTGTTGCACGCCGAGGGGTGGTGCGGTAGGCCCATAGGATGTTATGAAGCTCTTCTACCCAGCCTCCCCCCTCGGCTTCCAGCTTCTTCTTCAACCCCTCGATGAGGGTGCGGTTGGCATTCTCTACTTGCCCGTTGCCCTGAGGGTAGGCAACGGAAGAGAATGTGTGCTTGATGCCCCAAGCTTCAAGAAGGGCGCAGAAGGGGGCTGCCTCGAATTGAGTGCTGTTGTCGGAAATGATTTGTTGGGGGACGCCAAACCTCGTGAGAATATTTTTGAGAACAAAGTGGCGGCACCGGGCTTCAGTGATGCTGGCGAGGGGCTCGGCCTCTACCCATTTGGTGAAGTAGTTAATGGCCACAATGATATATCTGTTGTTGGAGGTACCCCTCGGCAGAGGGCCTACTAAGTCAATCCCCCATCTGGAGAAGGGTATAGCGGTACTGATGGGGGCATAATTGACCGCTGGTCTGCCGGGGGCCTTCTGAAAGTGCTGGCAAGCGGTGCACCTTCGGGCTAGATCAGCACAATCTCTAGCCATCGTGGGCCAGAAGTAGCCTTGAACAATGAGCCTTCGGGACATGGAGAAGGGCCCCTGGTGAGCTGAGCAAGTGCCACTGTGCACTTCCTCCATAGCGACTTCGGCTTCATCTTGATGAAGGCACCGAAGGAGGGTGCCGTTGTAAGATCTTTTGTAAAGCCTTCCATTCTCGAGGGTGTAGCTGGGAGCCCTCAGTTTTGTCAATCTCGCGCGGGCCTCATCTTGGGGTAGTTGCCCTGTGGTGATGAAGGTGGTGACGTCGGAGATCCAATCCTCCGGTCTCAGGTTAATGTTCATAATGGGGCTTGCGTGGATGCTTGAGAGGCTGAGCTCCTCGATTCTTGCAATTTTTGAGAGGTGCTCGGGGGATTCATCCGAGAGCTTGGATAGAATGTCGGCCTCAGAGTTTTGAGCCCTCGGTATTTGGGTGAGGGAATGTGCCTCAAATACCTTAAGCAACTCCTTGGCAGCCTCCTTGTATTGCTTCATCCTTCCTTCCTTGGCCTCGTACTCCCCGGAGATTTGACCCACGACAAGTTTAGAGTCGCACTTGACGTGGATCATTTTAGCCTTCAGGTTTGCTGCTAGCCGAAGGCCACAGAGGAGGGCCTCATACTCGGCTTCGTTGTTGGAGACTTTGAAGGAGAAGCGAATGGCATAATATGCGCGGAAGCCTTCGGGTGTAATGAAGACTACCCCTCCTCCGCATGCTTTGGTGGCTGAGGAGCCATCGGTATAGAGGGTCCACCATTCGTCTAAAGGTGCCGAAGGCTCCTCATCCACCGCTGATCTCGCAGTACATTCCGTTACGAAGTCTGCCAGGGCTTGGCCCTTGATGTCAATGTTGTATTGGCTTAGGAAGATGGCCCATTTTACCATTCGGGAAGAACTTGTGGGGCTTCTCATGAGGGCGCCGAGGGGTTGATGTGTCAGGACTTGGACCGGATGAGCTTGAAAGTAGTGCCCAAGCTTCTTGACGGTCCAAACGATGGCTAGCACCGTCTTCTCGACGGGAGAGTATCTGAGTTCGGCTTCCCGGAGGGTCTTGCTGACATAGAAGATGGCATGCTGGATGCCGTCTTCCTCCCGGATTAGCACGGAGCTGATGGCGGCAGGGCTAACACCGAGGTATAAGTATAAAGTCTCCCCCACCTTCGGTTTGGAGAGCACCGGGGGGAAGAGAGGTACTTCTTAAGTTCATCAAAGGCCTCTTGACATTCAGATGTCCATTGGAAACCCGCTGTCTTCCTCATGATTTGGAAGAAGGGGAGGGCCCTTTCGGCTGACTTGGAGAGGAAACGGTTGAGGGCTGCCAGGCGGCCCGTCAACCGTTGGACTTCTTTGACGTTGCGTGGAGGCTCCATGTTGACAATGGCCTGAATTTTCTCGGGGTTGGCCTCAATCCCCCTTCGGCTGACCATGTAGCCTAGGAACTTCCCTCCTTGCACGCCGAAAGTGCATTTCTTTGGATTCAGCCGGAGGTTGAACTTTTGCATGATGGCGAAGATTTCCCGGAGGTCCTCGGCGTGGGTCTTTGCCTTCTTGCTTTTGACGATCATATCGTCCACGTAGGCCTCCATAGTGCGCCCCAAGACAGATTGGAAGACCCTGGCCACCATCCTGGTGTAGGTGGCGCCGGAATTCTTTAGGCCGAAGGCCATCACAAGATAGCAGAAGATGCCTTCGGGCGTCATGAAGGCTGTCTTTTCCGCGTCTTCCTCATGCATATATATTTGATGATACCCGCGGAATGCGTCGAGGAAGGTCATGATTTCGCATCCCGCGGTCTCATCCACCAGCTGATCAATGTTCGGCAGGGGGAAGGGGTCCATAGGGCATGCCTTGTTCAAGTCCGTGTAATCCACGCACATGCGGAAAGTAGGAGGCTTCTGTGCGAGGACCACATTTGCTAACCAAGAGGGGTATTTCACCTCCTTGATATGTTTGATGGAGAGGAGCGTGGCTACCTCCTTCTTCACGAACTCCCTTCTCTCGGCCGAGAGGGGTCTTCGTCGTTGCTGTACTGGTTTGGCCGAAGGGTCCACCGCGAGGCGGTGGGTGATGACTCTTCGGTCAATTCCTGGCATATCCTCTGGCCCCCATGCAAAAACAATGGAGTAGGCGCGGAGGGCTTCGGTGATGCCAGCCTTCAAGTCTTCGGGGAGCTTGGCTCCAATCTTCAGGACTCTCTCCGGCTTGGCCGGATTGAGTATCAAGTCTTCGGTGTCCTCGGTGGGTTCAGCCCTCGGCCTGCCTTCCTCTTCCTCCAGGGCGTTGGTAGTGATAGTATCGACGCGGAGTTCCGTTTTACTAACCTTCTTGGTAAGTTGAAGGTAGCATGCCCTAGAGAGCTTTTGGTTCCCCCTTGAGTAGCCGATGCCAGTGGGTGTGGGGAACTTGAGGCAAAGGTGCCTCATGGAGACGACGGCCTCCAAATCTTCGAGGGCAGGCCGGCCGAGGATGATGTTGTGTGCGCAGTCGAGGTTGACGACGACGAATTCCACTTCGAGCTTGGCTCTATGGGAACCGTCGCCGAATTCAACCATGAGGGTGATGACGCCTTCGGCATCTATGCTATCCCCCGTGAATCCGGAGAGGGGGGTGTTAATGTGCCGAAGGGATCCTCTGTCAAGTCCCAACTCCTGGAAGGTGCTGAGGTACATGACGTTGACAGAGCTCCTGGTGTCAACATAAGTTCGGAGGATGATGGCGTTATTGATTTCAGCGCGGATGACGAGGGCATCCCTGTGGGGGAGGGAGCCCGAGGGGAGGTCTGCATCCGTGAAGAAGATTGGTTCCGCCCTCGGCCTTTTAGTTGGGGGCATGTGATTGACTTCCCCAATGTAAAGGGACTGTGCCCACTTCTTCCTCTGGCTTGTTGAATCGCCTCTGGTGTTGCCGCCATTGATCATATGTATATGGCGCTTGTATTGTTGATGGGAGCCTTCTCCCTCGTCATCGAGGCCCCCAATTTCACGTTTCTTCCCCTGTGGGTTTCCCAAGGGGATGGTGTTGGGGTTCACCCACTTATTTGCCTTTGGCGGCTGGCCTTGATGATGAGGGGGGCCCTGGGGAGGAGGGCCCCTGACAAATTGAGACAAGTGGCCCGCCTGAATCAGCCTTTCAATGGCGTTTTTCAGTTGATGGCAATCGTCGGTTTTGTGGCCATGGTGGCGGTGAAAGCGGCAATAGGGCTCATCAGGGCCGATGGCATAAATCTCGAGGGGTGTCCGGGAGTCTCGCTCCACGAGCCCTCGCTCTTCTGCGTGATCCAAAATAACGCTGACGGGGTGCGTCAGGGGAGTGCGCGGGTGCTCGAGGAGGACAGGTTGCGCCCAGGCCTTCGGATTATTCTTGTAACCGCCCCCGGGTCTGGCTTGGCCACCTCGGGAGCGATCGTTGTACTGTGCCTCCCGGTTGGCCGGAGGGGGAGGCCCTCCGGGCCGATTCCTGCCTTCATTCTTCTGAGAAGGGTCCGCGTTGCGGCGGTCCTTCTCGATCTCCTCTGCTTCAGCATAGCGGTCCCCTCGCTGGAGGGCTTTTGTGTAATCGCGAGGGGGATCAGTGATAAGGCTCCTGGAGAAGTTACCGTTGCGGAGGACGGTGTGGAAGAGGGCCATTAGTGTCCTATCATCGGCGCCCTCGACTTCAAGGGAGGCCTGCCTCCAACGTTCCAGGAAACTCCAAAGGGTTTCCTCCTTCTGTTGTCTCACGTTTAGAAGGTGGGAGAAGTGTTTCTTTGAGCGATGTCTCCCGGCGAATTGCGTGAGGAAGCGATGGGCAAGTTCTTGCCAAGAATCGATGCTGCCCTCGGGCAACTGGTTGAACCATTCATACGCTGGCCCCTCCAAGGTGGAAAGGAACCAACGACACAAATACTCATCCGATGCCCCCATCATCATCATGCTGTTCTGATAGCGGCTATAGTGCTCTTGGGGATCCGTCTTCCCCTCATATGGTTTGATGGGTTGCCCCCGATATTTGTGAGGGATTTTGGCCGCTAACACCCTGGGGGTGAAAGGCGTTCTGGTGCGGAGTTGGATGAGGGGTTCGCCTGAGCCTTCGGCGAGTTTGCGTTTCATTTCCTCCACCTGTGCCCGGAGGTCAGCGTACTCCGGGTCTGGCCTTGTAGTGGAAGCCGTCGGGGGCGCCTGGCGATTCTCCTCGAGTTGCCGGAGGAGGGCTTCGATGATCTCATCCTTGGGGTCCTTCGGGGCAACCCGTTGGGAGTTGGCCCGGAAGGACTGAGCCTGATTGATTTGGTGCCTGGCGTCCTCGGCATGCAGGAGGGCTTTTCCTTTGCTCCGGGGCGGAGGCATGCCCTCGGCTCCTGAAGCGGAGGCTCCACTCTCCTGAGGCCTGCTGAATTCCTGTTTGCCGAGGCGGTCTTGGACCCCTCGGCGTCCGGGAGCTCCCCCTAACCTCTCAAGTGCAGAGGTTCGGGGTTTCTCCTTCATCAAGGGACGTTTATCCCTGGATTGGGCCTCTTGGGAGGCGGTATCTTGCGCCATGATTCCTTCGGCGTTTCCAATCCCCGGGGGAGGGTTGTTGAACAGGGGAGGGAGTGGCGGTAATTGAATAATATTTCCTCCAGCGTGGGGCTGAAGGGGCGCCTGGGAGGCGAGGGCTCCTGAGTTGAGAGCCATGTTTTGAACAAAGGCCGCAAAGGCAGCCTGAAGATCGATGGTCGGGGCCGGAGGGGGAACTTGGTTCTCACTCCGATCCCTCCTTCGATTATCAAGGCCAATGCGGGCATCAGGGGTATTCTTCTGTAACTGCTGACGGAGGTCAGCAGTAGCCCGCTCCAATTCGAGGATGATACCACCCTCGGGTACTAAGAGCCTGTTGGAGGCCTCAGCCCCGTTGGTTTCGCCGGGGGCTACAAGGTTCTCCTCAAGGGTTTTGGATTGGGCACGAGTTGTTCTTCCCATTTTTGGTAGGTGTTTTGAGTTTGGTCGAGGAGGAGGGTTTCTCACTTGATAGTTCAGACCTCTCAACGAGAGCACCAAATGATGGATAGTCTACCCGGGGGGTATCTTATCCGAGGGGTTATTGCGGGAATAACTAGAGAGAAGTCATAGCGAATAGGAGGAGAGAGAGTCGATTTATTAAATGAACTCGAGATGTGGAGTTGGGGATGTAGATGTCGATTACAAGGAGAAATGGGCTGCTATTTATAGCAGCAATAAATGCGATGAGAGTACACGTGTCAGTAATCTAACGGCCGAAGGGTCATATCAGCCTGATGGCACCGGCAGTGGTACGTTCACCGCATTGAATGCGGTTGGCGGATGTGAAGTGGCATTAAATGTGGTGGTTGGCTGTCCCTAAAAGGAATCTTCGATGATTGAGAGTGTTTGGCCAAAGGCACCTTGTGTGGCCGAGGGCTCCATGTAGCCAAGGACCCCTGTGTAGCCGAAGGCCTTGAGTGGCAGAGGGCTAAGTTCAGCCGAAGGCTTCCCTAATACCGAGGGCTTGGTAATGCCGAAGGCTCATGTTTTTCGCCGTTTTCTCCCAGTAGCTTCGTATGTCAGAGAGGGCTACTTCGTGAGTTTCTGGAGCCTTCGGCTAAGGAGGCCGAAGGCACCCCAGTGTGTATTCTGGGCTACTTTGAGGCTTGGGCCGTTGTATTTGGGCCTGAGTTGTTTCCTGAGCTCAATGGACTTGTGTAGGAGAAGTAGGAGTCTATGGGCCGGGGGTTCCTGGGCCATATACTCCATCAGGTCTCTTTTATCATTTCTCCACATGCAGGTTGCATTTGAGAGGCACAAAGTTTGAAGGGCTTGGTTTGCCATTTGTCATGAACACTCTATGATCCACAAGTTTTCATTTATTTGCATTCTTTGTTATTCGTTTCCTGATTTTGAACACCTACATAAAGTATTAAGTTTTGTGCTTCATTTACTGTTGAACACATGCAATTGTGTACGTTTCTTGTTCAGAATGAATGTAGTCTTTGCTTTTCATGTGTGCTTTTTCTATGGTATGGACAATAGCAAGAGTTGTGCAGGAAAATAAAACAGATATGGAATATTATTACACTTTGAGACAGATGGATTAAGATGTACTTCTGATCTATTTGTAAGAGTAAATAATCCAATACGATTTTTTACAGAGGCTTAAGTGACCTAAGAGCATATCTAAAAGTAAATAAAAACTTGTTAATACGGCACTGTGGGTTGCAAATTTTGCAACATCTCATTTTTATGCAATTATACCTAAAATTGTTGTAAAAGTAAAACAAAGCATAACAATATTATAAACTGCAGAATTGTCAATCACTATGCATTTTATTTAAGCCTATTCTTTAGGAGTTAAAGTATCAAAAAAATACGGAGTAGCTTATTTGTTAAAACAAGTCTGTGTATGAATCATTAGGATTTTAAGTTGAATTCTTAAACAAGTATAACATGTCATAAACAAGTCTAGTAAAAACTATTTATAACCAATGTTCTAAAAGGCGCTAGGCGCTAGTCGAGCGCTAGCCCAGCGCCTAGCGCCTAGGTGGTTAGGCGGACGCCTAGTCGGGGACTAGTCGGAGACACAAAAATTGCATTTTTATCTATATTTTTGCATAATTATGATAAGTAATATTGTATTTTTGTGTGTATAAAATACATATACATTAACAAACATGAAAGATAAAATTCTCACATTTAATCATACGTAGTATATGATAACTAATCACTTAACTTCAATATGGTATAAATATAAATAATGATAAAATTTAGGTATGTATACAAACATATATAGTTTTATCTTAATTTACAACTTCATTTCTTTATATCCATGACTAAAGTTAAAGTACGTATATCGCTTAGAAAATTAAAATTAAAAAGTAAAGTAATGTTAGGCGAATCTAGACGGCCTAGGCAGCCGATTGGGCGCTCTAGGCAGGCAACTAGGCGCCATAGGCGGCCGACTAATTCACCTAGACGGCAAACCAATTAGTCGGAGCGCCTAGACGAAAATCGGGACGCCCAACCACCGCCTAGCGCCTAGGCGGGGACTAGTCGGGCGCCTAGAACGATTTTTAGAACAGAGTTTATAACATAACAAGTCCAATATATAAAACATCCAAAAACATGTGAACCTTACAGATAAATTGTTGCACTGAAGCATCCATTACAAAACTCCGATTGAAAAACACAAACTGAAATGCAATACTAATAAACTATTACGTAGAACTTAGCCAAGACACCTCAATCTTCATCCTGATCACCATACAATTCCCACAGGTGGTTGATAAGATCACGTTTCAGATCATTATGCACTCTTTTATCTTGTATTTCTTTCATTCTACCATTTATTTTCGACATATGATAAGTGAAATCATGCTCTCACTAGTACAAAAAAGCCTTTTAACATCGGCTAAAAAGCCTAAAAACAACATTTCACATCGGTTCCCGAACTGATGTGGTTCCAAGGCATGTGGATTCGGAAGGGTTTCCAGATCGGGTAAGCAACCGATGTGAAAACTAGTTTCCACATCGGTTCTCAACATAACCGATGTGGAATATGTAACAGAAACTAGTTGCTACATCGGTTTTCAAGGCAACCGATGTTGAATAAGTAACGAACAAGCACTTGAGCATGTTAAAACATCGGTTATACCTGGTGTTGAAAGTGTTCTAGATCGGCTATGACAACAATCGATGTTAAAACTGGCGATTCTATCAAAAAATATTTGATATACATAATAGTAATTAAATATTTAAATTAGTCTGTTAATAGGCAATAAAATACTAAACTAATTGCTGAAAAAACTTAAAATTTTCTAAAACAGATATCACCTTTATTAAAACACTTCACTCACAAGTATCGTTCACAAGAAAGTGATTACATGGTCTCCACAATATCACCTTTATTGATGTTTCACTATCAATCCTGCATACAAAATGTGCAAAATAAGAAAACAAAAAACGAATTGTAATAAGAATTGATCATAGAGATCAAGACTCACAAATTGGTAGGTTGCCATTGATTATCCGTTAATGCATATATTTGTGCCATCCATGTCAATTTTAGTGAATGTTAGTCTCAATTATTGGAAGAACACAATAGTGAAGACATAGAAAAGCTGCATCTTTTAGAGAATTTTTACCGGGATATGGGATACCTCTTCATGGATTTTTTAAGCTCTCCCCACCTCTAGAATGCAGAGGAACTTTAAGTCTTCAACAGCCTCTTCAATGATAGAACTTGGTATCAATCGATGCAGAACACAGTGATTCTATAGAAATATGGCTAAGAATAGAATGTAAGTGTTTATTGAAGTCGATAGGAGTCGGAATAGGTATACAAGTGCAGGGACTGTTCGAGAAGCCCACTCTCCAAGCCAAAATGCCAATTCAATAACAGCCTGCCCTATTTGGCTACCCCAACTTCTATTTATAGAAAAAGTCCACGCGGGGACCAAACAGACAACTAATTAGCTATTTGACCCCCCAGACCCCTTATTTCTCCTATTATGCCCCTTATTAAAATACTGATTAGGCTGATTCCTATCAATACTCCCCCCAAAACAACCACCTTGTCCTCAAGGTGGGTGATAGGGATCAGCCATGATCTTCCACTTCCACTTCATTCTCGCACCTCTCCCTTCCCAATACTTTCTAGATTGCTTGGCCATGAGCTTCATTAGTTGACTATTCATCTTCACTTCTTTCAGAGTAAACGGGAGCAGATGATGGAGATGAAACCCCCTGGAATTATGTTGTCAAAGATAATACTTCTTTCACCCATTTCCAATCAGATTAGAAGATCCCTGATCACCAGAACATCCGTACCACTAGGGTGGCTTTGTTAATGCTGCATTGGAGTTTTACCAATCACAAACTGCTCAATCTTCCAATTTCTAACAACTTTGATCTTGCTTCAAGATATGACCCCAGCTCTTGAATTTCAGCTGCCCCACTCCTTGAAAATGTAGTCTCCCTGGTACTAATAATGTCAGTATGAACATCCATGAACAGATCAACTATAATGTCAGATCCCATTTCAGATTTATTTAAGAAAGCTTTCCAATAAGAATCCTGTAATCCACATTTGAAAGGTGCAAACAATGACATGAATGGTGCAAAACCTGCTGCTATTTCGGGTATGGATAAAAATCTGGCATAAGGAAATTATGCCATTATCTTTTCCCAATTGTGATCCTTTTGTTGTCCTCCCCCTCCTTCGACTATCCTGTCTTCACATAATAAAAGATAACCATCTCCAATATCTTGTATGATCTGTGACATGGTTTGCAGTGATACTTCCATAGAATTTAATTGTAGATCCCCTTGGATTGCCTTTCTTAACCCAAACTGATGCCATTTGATGCTTTGCTTCTGAAAGTTGACTTCTACATCCCCTAAACTAGTCAACCACTCCATGCCAAGAACCAAGTCAGTATTCCCCAATTCCAGTATATAGAATTTCTCCTGGATAATAGTTCCCTGCCGACTTAGAACTAACCATTCATGTCTGCCATTATTGGTGATCTTATCTCCATTTCCAATCTGCATTTTGTATCCAGATAAGGTAAGCCCAATTGGTCCACCAATTTTATTGTGGGTACAGTATCAATTAGTACCTCCACTTTTTTTTTCTCCCTGAGTCCATTTCAGATTTCCCTGCACCTTAAAAGCCCTCATAGAAGGTATTCCTTCTTGGCTCATGAGGGATAATTGCATTGATTTGGACTCCATAGTAACTTCGTCCTCCTCAGAACTTTCAGAATTTTCCTTATCCTGCTCCTCCCCATCTGAATCTTCTACCAACATCATCTTATAATTTTTCAGTCTACAATTGATATTTTAATACCAGTATTATCATATCATGTTTAGGCTCAGCAGATGGTATTGAACACCACCAAGCAACCACAATATGAGGTTAGAAAAACAGCGCCAAACCAGCACTCCAATAAACTGCCTTACAAAGTTATTCTCAAGTGTAAACAGCCCCTGGCTGCCCCATTAGTAGGTTATTCCAATATAACTTTGTAGATTTGTTCTTTAAACCACTCAATGAAGGACAACTTCTTTTGTTGAAATATGACTTTTATGGGACAAAAAAAAATCTAGAAGCGATGTTTTTTTGTAATCTGTTGAGCTTGTTATGTTGTTTTTGGTCAATGAAGAACAGCCCCTACTGATCACTACTATGTCGTTTTTGTAATCTGTTGAGCTTGCTATGCTGTACAACAAGGACTGGGGGTTATAGTTTGTTCGTTTTCACTCACGCCAAGGCACATATGATCAAGATGGGCAATGGGTAGAATGATGTGTATAGAATCTAGAACAAGAGGCAAATTTAGAGACCAAACAGGGAGCAACAGTTGTTCATGACTTCATGTGATGATCTTCCCTTCCTCTGTTTTTATTGAGGTTAATGCCTTTTAAGGCTTTTATTGGAACTCCTGACTTGGTACTACTTTAAATTTATAGTTAGAGATCTGTTTTTATATATTTTTAATGGGCTAGGGGGCTACTATGTTTAGTTGATCACACCTCCCGATAACATAAAAGGCTTTCAATGCAAGTTTTTGTTGGGATTGGAAAATTCTTCTATTCAATATCAAGAACGGAATTACAATAGGAGGAGCAAACTCTCACACTCAACTATTACAAAAAACCAATCCTCACCAATACACTTCTACTCTAAGTGTATTTTCACTCTTCACACACTTTTCTCACTTTCTAAACTGATACTAATGAACAACATGGAACACTCTATTTATAGGGCTGGTTTGGAGACATGAGGTAATGCTTCCATCTTCTCCATATATTCTCCCACACCTATTTGTTGGAAAGCTCTTTCCAAGAAGGTGCCTCCATGTTAAGGTGTCTCTTGGCAACTTCCAAGAAAAAGGTGGAATATCTCTACAAATCTCCCCCTCCACCTTTTTATTTGTTTCTCTCATTCCTGCGATGCTCGCTGGCTCCCCCTCACTGACAAGTATCCATTCGGATGTGGAATACTTTCTCTGTGGAACTATGCCTCGCATAGAACGTCGAACATGAGTACCTTCAGCTTCATCTTCAGATGAAGGCTCCCCCTACTGAGGAATATCATCACTATGAGTATCATCATCATCTACTGAACCATCACTCTCTTGTTCAGTAGTATCATGCATCTCCTCGTCGCTGAGAGGAATGTTTGATGATGCAGGCACTTCGTCTTCTAGAGTATGTTGTTGGCGATTATTGGAGCACACCCATGAAACTCGTTTTCATGAAATACAACATCTCTGCTTTGTACAACTTTCTTCACTTTGGGATCCCACAACCGGTATCCGAATTCTTCATCACCATACCCGATGAAGATGCATGGGTTTGACTTGAGATCAAGCTTCTGTCTTAACTCCTTGGACACATGTGCAAATGTCTTGCACCCGAACACTTTCAAGTGAGAGTAAGAAACATCTCTTCGTGACCATTTTTTCTCTGGCACTTCAAAGTTTAAAGGAACAGAAGGTGACCTGTTTATAAGATAACAAGCTGTCAGCACAGCTTCACCCCAGAATGGCTTAGGTAGTTTAGCCATACTCAGCATGCAACGAACTTTCTCCATAATGGTCCGATTCATTCTTTCGGCTACACCATTGTGTTGTGGAGTTCGGGGAACCGTCTTCTCATGTCTGATTCCGTATGCAGCGCAATATGCTGAGAACTCTCGAGAAATGTACTCTCCTCCATTGTCTGAACGTAGACACTTCAACTTCTTCCCTGTTTCTCTTTCTACCATGGCATGAAATAATTTGAAGCGATCAAACACTTGATCTTTACTCTTCAAACAATAAGCCCATACCTTTCGTGATGCATCATCAATGAATGTCACGAAATACCTGCTTCCTCCAAGTGACTCCTCTTCAATGGGTCCACATACATCAGAGTGTACAAGACTGAGTAACTCTGAATGGTTCTTCCTGGTAGAACTGAAGGAAACCCTGTGTTGTTTCCCGAATACACAGTGTTCGCATGGATCTAGGGCAACACCTTTGCCCATGGAAATGACTTCCTTCTTTGCAAGAGTTGTCAATCCCTTCACGCTCAAGTGGCCAAGCCTCTGGTGCCACAAGTTTGGTGATATCTCTTCTTCAACAGCATTAAGACTTGGATGACACAACTTTGCATGAGTTTTATAAAGAGTACCACAAATATGGCCTCTTGCAACAACCAAGGAACCTTTAGATAACTTCCACGTACCTTCTTTGAATCGGTTAAGATATCCTTGCTGATCCAGAGCTGTATCGGAGATAAGATTCAATCTAAGATCCGGAACATGTCGAACATCTTTCAACACAAGTGCGCATCCGACATTGGTTGTTATGTGCACATCACCAATGCCAACAATCTTCGAGAAACTGGTGTTTCCCATCTTCACAGCTCCAAAGTCCCCGGACTTATAAGATGTGAATAAATTCTGGTGTGGAGTGGTGTGAAATGATGCGGCTGTATCAATCACCCACTCATCATCATGTGTACCTACATGTAAACATTCTTGTTCACCATGTGTAACAAGACATACGTCTGATGACAAACTAACCATGGTCTCACCATCTTCTTGGCTAGTATTTTGACTCGTCTGTGGCTGCTCTCGTAGAAACTTTCTACAATCTCTTTTTCTGTGCCCATAATTACTACAGTAATTGCAATATCCTTCAAACCAAGTACTGTTTTCAAAGGACATACCTCTCTCTTGTGATCTGCCGCGAACTTGAGAATTTCCTCTGTTTTGACCTTGGCCTCTACCTCGACCTCGACTTCTTCCTCCATTTCTGTCTCCCCCTCGTCTGCTGGTTTCTGACACGAAAGCATATGATTGTTCAGTCCCGGCTTCTTTTCTTCAGGCTTCTTCGTTCATAAGGGCATCTGTGACCATCTGCATAGTCACTTTGCCATTGGGAGCAGAATTGCTGAGAGTGACAACAAGAGTCTCCCAGCTGTCAGGTAGAGAGCTCAAGAGTAGTATCGCCTGCTCTTCATCTTTGAGAACCCATCCTGTGGTGCTCAACTGATTCACAAGATCCTGGAATTGACTGGTGTGTTCTGACACCGAAATACCTCCTCGTAACTTGTGGTTTACTAATCTCCTCATTAGTAACGTCTTATTTCGGGCGGTTTTTGCTTGATACATGCTACCAAGCTTCTCCCATAGTGTGTAAGCACTTTGTTATTGCGCAACATGGTGGAACACACTATGATCTATCCACTGTCGAATTTGTGCGACAGTTTTTCTATTCATTTTTGTCCATTCTTCATCCGTCTTTTTATCCGGTTTCACGCCATTATTATCAAGAGGATCGGCTAAATCCCTCAAATTTAGCAAATCCTCAATCTGAGGCTTCCACATATTGTAATTTGTGGAAGTGAGCGCAATCATGGTGTCCGATGATGATTTATCCACAATAAAACGCTCAAAATATCTCGCACCTTATTTTTGGAGCCGAATTTGGACAAACGGAGCTCACCGTTGGATCCGGAATAGCCGAAAATGGTAGGAACCGGTCTGACCTCGTCCAAACCCGGTCTAGAAATGGGTGAATCGGCCTCCACAACTACGAACCGGCTCGGCCCGGTTCAGGCAGCAGCCCAGTCTGCTGACACCCAGGCTGGTGACGTGGACACAGCTGGCGCAGACGCGGCGCTGACGTGGCACCCAGAGGATGGCTTGCACGGCTGACGTGGCGGATGACGTGGCGCTTACGTGGACTGACGTGGCGCTGACGCGTCGCTGACGTGGCGACTGACGTGGCTCGTCTTCTTCCTCTGGACTGCGTGATGACGCAATGATGACGCAGGCAGTTTTCAGACGGCGTTTGGGCGGCGCGTACGGCCTCTTCCGGTGGCCAAAAAATTCCCCAAAAATACCGGATTTCTCGTCTCGACGAGACGAATCTAACGGTATGATCAGATCGTGATTCCGAGCAACTTGAAAAATCACGATTTTCTAACCTGTAGAAATTTATCTGAAAATGAGAAAACAGTGTATGAAAACTCAACCTCGCTCTGATACCACTTGTTGGGATTGGAAAATTCTTCTATTCAATATCAAGAACGGAATTACAATAGGAGGAGCAAACTCTCACACTCAACTATTACAAAAAACCAATCCTCACCAATACACTTCTACTCTAAGTGTATTTTCACTCTTCACACACTTTTCTCACTTTCTAAACTGATACTAATGAACAACATGGAGCACTCTATTTATAGGGCTGGTTTGGAGACAAGAGGTAATGCTTCCATCTTCTCCATATATTCTCCTACACCTATTTGTTGGAAAGCTCTTTCCAAGAAGGTGCCTCCATGTCAAGGTGTCTCTTGGCAACTTCCAAGAAAGAAGGTGGAATATCTCTACAGTTTTTTCATCCAAGTTACCAGGCCGAAAAAATAACTTTCCAAGACCATATTTTCAAAATGCATTCAATATTAACTATAAAAGTTAGAGCTGTGTAGTATCAAACATTTCATTTTTGAAAAAGAGCTCTAGCCATATCAAAATTAGTATGTTGCTAATTGGAGTAATTGCCTGTACTTTTGAATATTTTTAAATTTCCATTCTTTGTACAGTGAAATACTTTCATAACAATGCAAGTGTTTTGAGATTATGCATTTTATCCTTAATAGATTGTATACCAATGTTTAGGCCCAACATTATATATAATCGAGCTTATGTCATACTTCTATTGAGGTTAAGGCATTCGAGTGGAGGTAGTGGTGGAATCGGGCCGGGTGGCCCGACCCGGAACCGGACCTGACCCGGTGGCCCGTCCAGGGACCGGTCCGAGTAGACCCGGCCCGTGGGTTTTCCAGTGCGGGCTCGGGTCAGGTAAATAAGGAACCGGCCCGCCTGGGCCCGGCTCGCGCCATTTTTTTTTTTTTTCAATTTTTTTTTTTAATTTCCCGGGTTGGGCTGGGTATTTTGGACCATTTGGGGTGGTTTGGGGGATTGGGGGGGGGGTCGGGGGTTAATTAGAAAAACGGAAAAAATATAAACTGGCCCGAGGCCCGACCCGACCCGGTTTCTACCCGGGCCGGTTCTGGGCCTTTCCCCAATCACAAAAGTCCCGACCGGGCCTAGGCCCGGTCTGGCCTGGCTCCACCCCTAAGTGGAGGTGTGAAACGGAGAAACTAATAAGACTTTTTCTCAACTTTACAAAATGAGATGTCTTAAGGTTATTAGAGTAAATCAACTTTAACGATAAAATTGTATCCGGTTTAGTATACGGAGCAATAGTTCCAGGCTGCATTTACATTTACTACCTTTAGAAGTTAAATTTCAGGAAAACCTCATAAAAGAATCTTACTGTCATTCAAAAGATTTGAAAACTGGAATTCCTGAAAGACTAATTCCATATTAGGTAGACTAATATGGGAGGCTTAACTACTGGGATATTTTTCAAATCAATATTGGGTAGGCAAATTCCAGATTACATTTTAGTATAAGGAGCAATAGTTCGAGGCTGCATTTACTACCTTTAGAAGTTAAATTTCAAGAAAACCCCATAAAGAATCTTACTAATGGATTTCAGAGATTATGCATTTTATCCTTAATAGATTGTATACGAATATTTAGGCCCAACAATATATATAATCGAGCTTATGTCATGCTTCTATTGAAGTTAAGGCCTTCTAGTGGAGGTAGTGTTGGACTCGGGCCGGGAGGCCCAACCCGGAACTGGACCCGACCCGGTGGCCCGGCCAGGGACCGGTCCGAGTAGACCCGGCGCGTGGCTTTTCCGGTGCGGGCTCGGGTCAGGTGAATAAGGAACCGGCCCGCCCGGGCCCGGTTCGGGCCATATTCTGTTTCTTTTTGTTTTTTTTCAATTTTTTTTAATTTCCCGGGTTGGGCTGGGTATTTTGGTCCATTTGGGGTGGTTTGGGGGGTGGGTGGGGGTGAGGGAGGGTCAGGGGTTAATTAGAAAAAGGAAAAAAAAATAAACTGGCCCAAGGCCCGGCCTGACCCGGACCCGGTGGCTACCCGGGCCGGTCCCGGGCCTTCCCCCAATCACAAAAGTCCCGACCGAGACTGGCCCGGCATGGGCCCGACCCGGCCTGGTTCCACCCCTAAGTGGAGGTGTGAAATGGAGAAACTAATAAGACTTTTTCTCAACTTTACAAAATGAGATGTCTTAAGGTTATTAGAGTAAATCAACTTTAATGATAAAATTGTATCCGTGTTAGTATACAGAGCAATAGTTCCAGGCTGCATTTACATTTACTACCTTTAGAAGTTAAATTTCATGAAAACCTCATAAAAGAATCTTACTGTCATTCAAAAGATTTGAAAACTGGAATTCCTGAAAGACTAATTCCATATTAGGTAGACTAATATGGGAGGCTTAACTACTGGGATATTTTTCAAATCAATATTGGGTAGGCAAATTCCAGATTACATTTTAGTATAAGGAGCAGTAGTTCGAGGCTGCATTTACTACCTTTAGAAGTTAAATTTCAGGAAAACCCCATAAAGAATCTTACTAATGGATTTCAGAGATTATGCGTTTTATCCTTAATAGATTGTATACGAATATTTAGGCGCAACAATATATATAATCGAGCTTATGTCATGCTTCTATTGAAGTTAAGGCATTCTAGTGGAGGTAGTGTTGGACTCGGGCCGGGAGGCCCAACCCGGAACCAGACCCGACCCGGTGGCCCGGCCAGGGACCGGTCCGAATAGACCCGGCCCGTGGCTTTTCCGGTGCGGGCTCGAGTCAGGTAAATAAGGAACCGGCCCGGCCGGGCCCGATTCGGGCCATATTCTGTTTCTTTTTGTTTTTTTTTCAATTTTTTTTTAATTTCCCGGGTTGGGCTGGGTATTTTGGTCCATTTGGAGTGGTTTGGGGGGTGGGTGGGGGTGAGGGAGGGTCGGGGGTTAATTAGAAAAAGGAAAAAAAATAAACTGGCCCGAGGCCCGGCCTGACCCGGACCCGGTGGCTACCCGCGCTGGTCCCGGGCCTTCCCCCAATCACAAAAGTCCCGACCAGGACTGGCCCGGCCCAGGCCCGACCCGGCCTGGCTCCACCCCTAAGTGGAGGTGTGGTGAAATTGATTAATAGAGAGTGAATAAAATAATAGGATGAACATATTTGGTTGAACACATTGGGTTGAACGTTGATTAGGATTTCAGATGTTTCACAGGATGCTCTATCAGCAAATAACATATAATTACAAAGCAGCAGAGCAATTAAAATAATCAATCTAATCAAATTCAAGGTAATGCACACTTTAAACTCGCACACGAGATCATGGAAGATCTCTTCTGTCTGGAAGTTGTTCGATTAAAAGCTCGATAGAGATTGTGGAATTTGGTTGCAGCTTGCAAGACGATTGGAATTCATACATAATGGAGTTAGTGGGTCGGCCTAGCGCCCTAGCTTAATGAACATTCTAGCTTGATGTTCTCAAGATTTGAATTCATCACTTTAAGAGGAAAGGAATGTAGAAGAGAGAGTACGAGAGGGCGGGGATGGTCGTGAAACCTGCATAAAGGACAAGTATGACAATGAGATGGTGATCTCAACAACCAATTGGAGATGCAATTTACATGGAATATGTGATCACAAGGACTAATGGACTATGTTGATCTCAACATCCGTAGTTCTCAAAACCTAATTCCCCGCCCCCCTGCCGCAGGCATTGTTCGAAACTGATCAAGTCTTTAACTTTCAAAATTGAAGACAAATGTATAGATACAGAAACACCAATGGTCCAATGGAACGATTTTGAGCAATTGTTTTGATGAGACTCGAGTTATCATTAACCAGATCTCGACATCCAGTTAATAAGTCACGGGCGAAGCGTCTTAGTCCACCCCAACAGACCGCCAGTTCCGGCCAGCGGGGAGAGAACTTTTTCTGTAATTAAAGTGATGAATTCTTCCTTTTCTTTTTCGGTTCCTATGTGGAGGATCTTTTTCAAGTCAATATTCTCCACACATTTACCAGAAACGTCAACATAGTCCTCCATCTTATACAGAAGCTTCCTGTTGCCGCGGCTGCTCTCTGCCATAATCCACCATGTTTTAGCATATGAAGCATTCCCGTCCAGATATATACTAACTAGAGACCTTTCAAGATCGGGATCATCTTCTGTGTCTATGTCCAATTCAGCAGTTGCAATCACTACTCATTAAACTAAACATGTCCTATATTGAGTTATTGTAGAACTTTCTCCACATGGCCATTTTACTCCTATTTTCAGCAATATATTTTTCCTTAGTGCTGAATGCACCTTGTACTGTATATGATCTTGCGAATAATGGTCTATGAAGCGGTGTCTTTGAATCATTGGTGAGACTAGCGGCGTGTGGGTCCTTTGAACGTATATGTAATGTAAAGCAATCTGACGGTGCAATCATGTTATTGCAATCTCTGCTCAACAACAACCAACTACAGACAACAATCTGCTTGAATTCGAGAAAAGAAACGCTAGACCATTTCGGTGAACGACGAAATGGACATGACCCATTTTTTAATTAAGTCAAATCACTCAAATGGTTAAAAGTGATTATAACTCTTCACACATGCCATGATTCTTACTCCTGCTATTTTCAGCAATATATTGGTTAAATTAACGGTGTGTGGGTCCTTTGAACGTGTATATAGGGGAAAGATTGCTTTACATTACATATATATATATATATATATATATAGGGGAAAGATCAAGATCAAGTACAAAATGTGCTTATTGTGCAAATATTTGTACGATGCACCTTAACGTTCTTTGTATTGCATATTGAGGTTCAAAGTAGTGCATATTATTCAGCCATAAAATAGCGGGTGCACATTAACGTTCAATGAGTTGCACCCTAAAAAAGTTGGGTTTTATTACAAAAATGTCACCTTGCCTTTATGTCCTTTGGATCAACTCATCGGATGGTCAAGATGAGTTTGTACTTTGTAAATTAAGAAGGGTTTGTATTTGATCTCTATTCTATATATATATATATATATATATTGAGCTAAATTAATCCCTACTCATGTTATTGCATGAGGTAAAGCAATCTGACAATGCAATCATGTTATTGCAATCCCTTCTCATTAAACTAAATATGTCCTATATATTGAGTTATTTTAAAACTTTCTCCACATGGATATTTATGCTCCTATTTTCAGCAATATGTATTTCCTTAGTAGTACAATGCACCTTGTACTATATATGATCTTTCCAGCGATAGTTTGTGAGGCGGTGTCTTTGAAGTATTGGTCAGATTAGCGGCGCGTAAGTCCTTTGAATGTATATGTGGGGTAAAGTAATCTGACAGTGCAATCATGTTATTGCAATCACTGCTCAGCAGCTGCCAGCTAAAGACAACCTTCTTAATCCGCTTGAATTCGAGAAAAGAAATGCTAGACCGTTTCGGAGAACAATGAAGTGGACATGACCCTTTTTTTACTTAAGTCAAATGGCTATAACTCTTCACACTTGTCATGATTTTGAATTTATATAATCCCTTTTTTCATTAACATGTTTTTGAGAGTTTTTTTTAATTATATCATGTATTGAATTTATTTACAATACAATATATTCATTTGTTCAAATATTTGTTTTAAACGTTTTTTGTTAAGTGAGCAAATAGGAAAGAACAAAACACTCCACAACATGAGGACTAGGTTTAAAATCAAACAATTTTCATGGGCCTAGTTATTTATTTTAATTTATTTTTCTTTCTGTTCTTTTGTATTTTCTTTTTCTGCATTGTTTTTTTATTCGCGCTTTGTACCCTTCATTTTTATCAATAAAGTAATTAATTAATGTTCCTTTGAAAAAGGGCTGGAAATCGGATTTGGGCAAGACGAATTAGTTAGGGGTAAACTTTTTTGGGTTTCGGGTATAAATTTAATAACCACATCCGTAAAAAAATAGTAAAACCATTCGGATATTATAAAATCCGACCTGATGTGGGTAGGATTTTAGATTTGTTGAGTAAGATCAATAGAGATTATTCGTATGAAGTAAATGTACAAAAATAGAGTAAAACAAGTAACACAACTGAGAATATATTTATAAGTAATATTTCAATTTTTCATTAGAGAATCTCAATACATATTTATTTTTAAACACTATGCGTATTTTATTCCTGAATTTGAAGTTAATTTTATTAATAAATGTAAAGTTTCAATTTGGGAATAAATTATAATACTTTTATAAGGAATATTTATCATTATATTATTACTAATAAAGAAATACAAAATTTATTTTAAATCTTCACAGCATATTTACTCTTTTATTGTTCTTTATTTTTTGATGAAAAATGTTGCCATTAAAACCTATTTAACATTCCAGAACAAAAACATTGCACTTTGCATATTCGTACATACGAGTATGTACAAGTATAAAATGGTACAATTTAAGTTACTCCATACTATTTAAAGAAAAGTTTACACATTGGCATGACATTCGATCAAATAAATTTAATTTTCTCATATTATTGGTCATTTGTGCATCCTACATGCTCGTGCATCATATGTGCTCTAAATCTATTCCTCTTCTAAATTAAGTAAATGATGTAATAAGTTTAAAATATACTCCCTATATTGGCCATTTTTACTCCTTTATTTTCAGCAATATATTTTTCCTTGGTACCGTACGGCACTGCACCTTGTACTCGAAAGATAAGTTTATCTTAAAAGATGAAATTTTATTTAAGCACAAGAACGATAACAAACAAGCCCGCCAATGAGGTTCCATAGCTACACAAGCCCGCGAACGACGAAGCAGATGACCCATCATCGACTGAATCTTTTGTAGTTCTTCCAAACTGATGGCGCGACTGCATTGCGGTTTGTGAAATTGGGTCGAACAGAGATGAGATGTCATCATAGTCACAGGTTGTAAGAGTAGTTGCAGGGAAGATGGTTGGAATATTTAGGAACATAGGCGGCAGGGGCAGAATTGAGGCCCAGAGAGCTGCCAACTCGGCTTGTAAGAAGGAGAGTTCATTTTTCAAGTGTTCCACCTGGAATAATATACATGTAGTACCATTACTATCATAACACCCTAACAGGTAAAGAAAATTACCTATATTCAAAATAAAATAACAATTATGCTTAAATAAATTCAACAATTTTATTTGAAAAATGTGCTTTGAATTAAACGGTACAATTTAAGTTACTATTTAAAGAAAAGTTTACACATTGGCATGGCATTGGATTAATTAAATTTAATTTTCTCTATTATTGGTCGCTTGTGCATCGTACGTGATCGTGCATCGTACGTGCTCTAAATCTAGTCCTCTTCTAAACTATTTAAATGATGTAATAAGCTTAAAATATACTCCCTATATTGACTTATTTTAGAACTTTCTCCACACGGCCATTTTTACTCTATTTCTAGCAATATATTTTTCCTTGGTACCGTACCGCAATGCACCTTGTACTAGAAAGATAAGTTTATCTTAAAAGATGAAATTGTATTTAAGCACAAAAATGATAACAAACAAGCCCGCCAATGAGGTTCCGTAGCTAGACAATGAAAGCAAAACCTGAATTAAAATTATCAACTGATACACATTATTACGCTACAGATTGATGGATAATACAATATTGTCCATAAGCCCAACCTGACTAGTTAATGCGCCGCCCATGCATAGCTTGAAGGGTTAACTCTTTAAGAACGTCGGCACCGGTAGCGGATGACGAAGCAGATGACCTGTCATTGACCGGATCTTCTGTAGCTCTTCCAAACTAATGATATGGCGCGACTGCATTATTGCGGTTTGTCAAATTGGGTCAAACAGAGATGAGAGGTCATCATAGTCACATGTTGTAAGAGTAGTTGCAGGGTAGACGGCCGGAATATTTAGGAACATAGGCGGCGGGGGCAGAATTGAGGCCCGTAGAGCTGCCTACTCTGCCTGTAAAGAGAGTTCAGCTTTCAAGTGTTCCACCTGGAATAATATATGTGTAGTACCATTTACTGTCATAACACCCTAATAGGTAAAGGAAATTGCCTATATTTAAAATAGAGTAACAATTATGCTCAAATAAATTCAGCAAATTTATTTGAAAAATGTGCTTTGTATTAAACCGTACGAATTAAGTTACTATTTTAAGAAAAGTTTACACACTGGCATGACATTGGATAAATTAAATTAAATTTTCTCTATTAGTGGTCGCTCGTGCATCGTACGTGCTCGTGCATCGTACGTGCTCTAAATCTAGTCCTCTTCTAAATTATTTAAATGGTGTAATAAACTTAAAATATACTCTCTATTATCGGCAATATATGTGAAATAATGGGAAAGAGTGCTCCCTTAGGAGCCTTGGCGGGTCAATTTATATTAATAAATAATAATGTCAAAGTACATAAATATCCCCAGACTATTACACCGCCTATAGATGTGTGGAGGAACAACGTGCAGGTCGTCTTTTAAAATATGAAAACGCTGACTAGGGAGACTTTTAGTAAAATTATCTATCATCTTGGCTTGTAAGGACAAATATGTTCTATTATGAGTTGTTTTAGAACTTAGTCCATTTCTACTCATCTTCTGAGCAATTTATTCATCAGTACTACCACAATGCGCCTTGGAATATATATGATTTTTGGAGTAATGGTCTATGAGGCTTGTGTTTAAAGCATTGGTCATATTGGTGGTGTGTGGGGTCCGTCTGAATTATAGAAAATAAATGCTTGATCGTTTCATTCAACAATGAAGTAGACATGACCTTGTTTCACTTGGGTCAAATGGTCATAATTAGAAACTCTTCAAAAGACGGTAACACGTAAGAAAATGATGCTTATTATAAATAGAGGCAATGAATTTAATCTGTCGCAAATGTAGCAACAAGAATTGATATATTAATAAGGTTAAAGAGTTCATCAGAATATATGTACCGTCTAAAAATAACATTCATGATAATAGTGCTTTTAATAAGATTAAATATGTCCTATTTTGAACTATTTTAGAACTTTGTCCGTATTTTATTCCTATATTTGAGAAATATATTTATCATTAATATCTCGATGAGGCGTAGTGTTCCAAGCATTGGTTAGATTAGCGGTGAGTGGATCCTTCCAACGGGCAGTGGAGGTGAAGCAATCCGACAATGCTATTACGTTTTTGTTACCAGTAATCACTAACGGTAGATCGACAACTTGAATTGATCTGTTTGACTTTTAGAAATGAAACGCTTGACCGTGTCATTGAATGATGATGTTCACGTGGCTTTTTTATGATGGTCCAATGGTTAAAACTCCGAGGCATGCTATCATTACACTTAACAGTTTTAAGTGAGTTTATCATCTACAAATATATAATTATCCTTGTGTTTCTACTTTAAATTTTTTATATTTTCATACTTTCATTTCTTCTTTCCTAGTTTTACGCTTTTCTACGCATTATTTTTTACTTTTAACTCCACGAAAATTCTACTTGCAAATAAATAAATACTGAAGGAGAATTAGATTATGTTTGGTTGGATTACATTACATTATTTTAATGTTAAGGGAGATAAATTAAAGGGCTTGCGTAACCATGGGCATTAAAATAGTAAAGAAATTCACTCACATATAAGATTAAAACAATGAGAAAGTGCACAAATATGGGCATACAATATTGTACAGAAGCCCGGCCTCGCTAGTTAATGTGCCACCCATGCATAGCTTGAAAGGTCAAAGAAGCAGATGACCCGTCATCGACCGGATCTTCTGCAGCTCTTCCAAACTGATGGCGTGACTGTATTGTGGTTTGTGAAATTGGGTCAAACGGAGATGAGAGGTCATGATCATAGTCACAGATTGTAACAGTAGTTGCCGGGTAGACGGTCAGAATATTTAGGAACATAGGCGGCGGTGGCGGAATTCAGTCCCGGAGAGCTGCCTACTCGGCTTGTTAGGAGATTTCAGTTTGCAAGTGTCTCATTTACTATCATAACACCCTAATAGGTAAAGAAAATTACCTATAGTTAAAATAGAGTAACAATTATGCTCATATATATTTAGCAATTTTATTTGAAAAATGCGCCTTGTATTAAACAGTACGATTTAAGTTACTATTTTAAGAAAAGTTTACACATTGGCATGGCTGATCGGGCTAAACTTGCAAGTACACAAGTGACGATATAGTAATAAAATACTGGTAAATGCCGGGTCGATCCATAGAGAAATAGTTGATATTATAAAGTCGAGTATTGAGTGCAAACAGGGGCGGATCTACAAGGGGGGCAAGTGCCCCTGCTTCGGCCGCACGAGCTAGGTATAGAAAGGGGTTGGACTGCTGTTGGAGGGGCCGCCGGACGGGTCCATAGTTTCCGGCATGGAAGGGTTGGGGTTGCAGGGGATTAATCTTGAAGAAGGGATGAATCGATGATCTGGTGAGGGCTGTGTTTCTTTATTTAACGGAATTACGTCGTTTGTTTATGACTTTATCCAGCAAAAATAAGAATTCAGGGCCAGTGGGCCAACTGCCCTGGCGCTACAGCCCAAAGCGGCAAAGCCCCAAGTGACACACATCATGCATCCCCAATTCAAATCGGCAATGAACAGCTCCACCTCCTAGATTCCTAGCTACTCTCAACGCACAAGCAGCCAAGCTGCAGAGCTAGATTGCCGACCGCCGCCCGGCGTCCTCCGTCCGCCGCCCACCCTTCCAATAGGTTTTCTCAGTTTTGTCTTTTTTAATTAAATTAAGTGATTGGTGTTTCATTATTGAATTTTTACAATATGTACACATATAGTGTAAACTAGTTAATGATTTGTTGTGTATTATTATATTATATTAAGGTGACTATTTATTACGTGTTATTGATATTAAATTAGGAATTTATAATAGTGTGAATTAATTGTTACTCCCTCCGTCCCAAAATTAACTTCACATTCACTATTCATCCACTATTCATTGGTCAACTTTGTTGCATTTTAATGTAGTTTCTGAATATGTTAATTTTGTTTACTAAAAATAATCTGAGCGTGAACATGAGGACCTGAGGACCCATAAGTTGAATTTAACACCATTGCATTAGCGTTTCTTCACTTTCTTATGTTTACTAGTTATCATTAATTTGAAGGTTTTTATGATTGTGCCTCTGCTTGAAGTAATTTCTAGTTCCGCCACTGAGTGCAAATTATAAAAATGATGTAACTCTTCAGGAATTTTGTTCTTTGACAGTGATTTAAACAAGAATAAATAAAGAAAATTACCTATATTTAAAACAGAGTAACAATTGTGCTCAAATAAAATCAACAATTTATTTGAAAAATGCGCTTTGTATTCATAGGATATTATTAATTGGAATGAAATTTTCTGATCTATTGTAGTTTGAAGTTTCAATTGGTCAGGTCGGGTAAATGTTTGGTCTCTGTGTATTTTATAACTATTCAAATTTGTCTGGTGTAATCTATTCTGGTTTGGTTTGGTGTAGTCTAGGACTGCAAATAGTTCAAGTAAAACCATCCATATTTTGTACATGTGGTGTACATTTTTCTGTATTACAGGCGATTTATTCTATAATATTATCTCTTTTGTATTTTCCTTTTTTCCATTTTTATTTTCCTATGTACTCTCCTTTGCTTGTTAATGTTCTTTAATAAAATTTCCTTTCCCAACAAAAAAATATAAATTTTTTGAAAATTCTATAAAAGTCAACTCTGATATAGATAAAATGTAAAAGAATGTATACCAAGTATGATTAGTTTTATTTTCCAAGAGGAATGCGCTTTTTAAAAAAGAAGATTTATTATGGTTTAATTTTATTCATGCTTGATTTAGTCTTGTCGTGAATATAGGAGCACAGTAAGGAGGTTGTGGGTTGGGTTCGGGTCCAAACTCCAAACCCGATTCAAATACAGGTTTAGATAAACTCTTAAACGCTATAGTCCCATATCTTAAGAGGAATTAAAATACTTTAAACTCTGATGCTAAACCCCTTCCGGTTTTTAGGCTTTAAGGTATGTCTTTTTGAAGTGAACTTAAGTTGTTTTGTGTTCAATTTTAGGTTCACCTTGTTTATTTTGTGTTTAATGACAAAAACCTAATCTTAAAAAGAACCTAAATTTTCCTTGTAGAACCTCCCAAACTTCCAATGAATTAGTATAAATTAAGGAACATTTAAATCTCAGATTTTTGGATGTTAAATTTTAGAGAATATTACCCGAAAAAAGACTAAAAATGATTGAAAATTCCAAAATAGGACTTTCATGTTTTTTTTTCTCATAATAGGACTAAGTACTGTCATGTTTTGACAGTAATTACTTCTATTTAGGGAATAAAAAACATGACAGTCCTATTTTAGAATTTTCAAACTGTTTTAGTTCTATTTCGGGAACTTTGCCAAAATTTTATTTGTAAATAAATGAACATATTCATTTAATTAGTGGGTAATTCTATTTACAACCACCATATTTCTAATCAACAATCTCATGGATATACAAATGTATGTGTTGAATCTCCCGATCTTAAGACTATCTTTGTTTCTTGATTCCATACTTTCGGCTTCTCTCTCAGATGCCTCCTGCTTCCTCCGTTCCCAGTTCACCTTTTCTGTGCTTCTCTCGGTTCCCAGCTCATCTTTTTCGTGCTTCTTTTTGTTCTCAGTTCATCTTTTCCATTGATTGTTTTGTTCATTATCATTCAGTTCCCCTTTTCGATCAGTATTTAATTATTTATTATGGTGATTCATACGGTCTTGAAAAAAATAAATCATTTCCTTAACTCTGAATTAATCCTTGGATTTGGAGAATTGAGTTGCAAGATTATGTTGTACGATAGTATCAGGGAAAGAAAAGTGCAGACTGATCTATGGTGATTGAATTATTTAAATCTGTACAAACGGGAATGGGAAAGTACCAACACATAGATGGCAGATGTTTAGATGAATTCTCCAAGTTCGATGATGAGGCTGCGCTTACTATCTTACCAATTGATAGATTGTAAATTTGCAATATATTTGTATAAGGGTAAAACAGATACCTTTGATATAATTTTATTTATTTAAATTTAATTAGGTGGCTGTGATTAGTAATTTTGTGGCTGTCAATAGAACTTCCCTTAATTAGTTTACCTCTTATTCAAACAAACTTCTAGCGACTACATTCATTTAATAAATTTAGATTCAATTAAATTTATCAAATTTACATAAATTCAATCCATCTATATAAACGGGCTATAAATTTGTTGGAAAAATGGTTCTGCAAATAAATATTATGATCATTAATATTATTTGTTAGAAATCATTTTGAAATAAATGAGAAATTGTTCCCCGGCCCAAAAGATAAGCATGGAATTATATCTCACACGCACACACTGCTGTTCAATCGGCCGGGGCGAGTTCAGGTTCGGGTCTTTGTCTAGTCAAGATCGCGCTTAAGATAGGAAGATCAATTTATGTTCCTTTGAATTTCGGATTTCTCCTCCCATACGAAAAGTCCTACTTTGATAAAAGGTTTCCACCTTTTATTGAAGAGGTGTCTCTTGGAAGTGTCTCATGAGTCATGGCCGCACTATATATCCAAGACTTCCCCTTTCATTTTTCTGACTTCACGATTTTCGAACAACACCAATCCATATCTGATATTATTCTTCTTCGTGCATCTTTAAGTTCGCCGGTGCGCCGTTGGGAATGAAGAACCTTTCTATCCTGTGACTCTGGGAGGCGGATGCTACTTGTGTCGGGCAATAACGACCTAAGGAAACAACGTTTACATTGGGCTCGGTTTCAAGTAACTTCACGTTTTTCCTTGTCAAATTATTTTCTTATTTCATTTGCATGGAGAATTATTATTCACACATATAACAAAATTTAGTGTCATTTGGGATTATATACATCCTTTGCAAGGATAATGTTGGAATATTAGTCATTTTATGTACATATTATTTCTTGTAACATTTTGTATGGTGTACGTACGTATAGTAGTCATAGCTCTCTTGACAAGTTGGGAATGATAGATATCCATTCTCCACCTTGAGGGGGAGTGTTGACGAGAGCTGATCTTACGGGATTGCCCTATACAATCCTTTTTTTAATGATTGATTTACATTCCTTAGATAGAAGAAAATTAGTCTCTAGGAAATATTCTGTTTCCATATTTTTCCTGTGTGCTCTTGTATATATTAACTTTATCAATTGAAAGAAATATACGAATTATTGGAGAAAAGTCTCTGTACAACATGGTATCAGAGCAGCTCTCTGCCTAAACCTTTCGAATCGTAGTAATTCTGCATCATGGGGGATAAGGACTCTCAAGTCCTTATTCAGAATGTTCAAGATGCTCCTTTCCCAACCGGAATCATCCTGGATGATTCTAACTATCCATTGTGGTCACAACTGATGGAGATGCGCATAGGAGCAAGAAACAAGTCTGGTTTTCTCACCGGCAAGACTCCCAAACCATCCGATGAAAAGCAACTGGAAAATTGGTTGATAGACAACAACCGTGTTAAGAGCTGGCTTATTGATTCAATGAGCCCTCCGTTGATTCAAAGATTCATCCGACTCCGGACGGCGAAAGAAATTTGGGAGGCCGTTGCAAAAACATTCTATGATGGCTCGGATGAAACACAGTTGTTTGAACTGAACCGGCGATCATTCACAACCCGTCAAAATGGTAGGTCTCTCTCGACCTATTACAATGAACTCGTCAGTATTTTTCAAGAAATTGATACCCGCCTCACAACACAAGAAGATGGTGTTGCTCAAGTTGTATCGCTTCATAAAACCCTAGCCCGTCTGCGTGTTCACATCAGCGGGTCTGGATCCTGAATTTAACCATGCTAGAAGTGAAATTTTGAGAAAAGATCCACCCCTCGATCTTGAATCGTGTTATGCATATGTTCGAAAGGATCAAAACCAGAGAAATGCAATGGAAGAGCCGAAGATGGATGTCGATGGGATGGTTCATTTGGCTGCCCGAAACCGACCACTAAAGGGAAAAAATATTCCCAGTAAGGGGGGGTTACTTACTTGTGCTCACTGTGGGGAAGAGGGACACTCAAAGCAACGGTGCTATGAAATCATCGGATATCCTGAGTGGTGGGATTTCTCAAAAAGGCCTAGAAGGAAGACCAGTCAAGCAAAAATGGCTACCTCAGTGAAAGAAACACCATTAGCCTCTGTTGCTGCACATGTTGAGGAGATGGATAATTCCGGTATGTCTAATTTTAACATTACTAAGAATAATAATTGGATCATCGACACAGGAGCAACCGATCATATGACAAATGATCCGTGTAAACTTGTATCGATATGCACTCCTAAACAGACCAAGATTCTCACTGCTAATGGCGGGACAGCCCGTGTAACTGGCGAAGGATCTGTACAAATATCCAACACCATGAATTTGAACAAAGTCCTTGTTGTTCCCTCATTGTCTTCAAGTTTGTTATCTATATCCCAAATAACAAGAAATTTGAACTGTTTTGCAACTTTCTGGCCTGATGAGTGTGTGTTCCAGGACATCAAGACTCACCAGATTCTTGGCTATGGTACTAGGCGGGGGAAGTTGTATTATCTTGAAGATCAAAAGTATGGCGAAGCTCTAAACACTGGAATAGCTCAAGGGAATAAGAAGTTGACGTGGTTATGGCATCAGAGGCTAGGACATTTATCATTTAGTTATCTTAAGAAATTAAAACCAAGTTTGTTTATTGGAAAAGAAGATATCTATGAATGTGGAGTTTGTGAAATGGCCAAGAGCCATAAGTCTGTGTATGCTCCAAGTGATAATAAAAATTCGATTCCTTTTATGACTGTCCATTCCGATGTATGGGGACCGGCCCGAATCTCTACACCTAGCGGTGCTCGTTATTTTGTAACATTTATCGATGAATGTACTCGTATGATATGGGTTTCCCTTCTGAAACACAAAGGAGAAGTGTGTTCAGTGTTCCAGGAGCTATACCGAATGGTTAAATCACAATATAAATATGACATTCAGGTTCTACAATCTGACAATGGGAGTGAATATGTTAATTACGAGATGGAAAGATTTTGTAGGGATAATTCCATACGACACCAAACCTCATGTGTTGGAACACCCCAACAAAACGGATTAGCAGAACGAAGAAACCGTCAACTGTTAGAGATTGTTCGGGCATCCTTGTTTGACATGAATGTTCCTCGTCACTACTGGGGAGAGGCAGTTCGATCAACTGCATATCTCATGAATAGAATCCCATCTCGAGTTATCCAGTTCAAAACCCCAATCCAAGCTCTCCATGAACTTGTAAAGATCCCAGGAAGTGTAAATCTGGAACCAAGAGTATTTGGGTGCACATCGTACGTACATCAGAACCAAGGAAAGCTAGAACCTCGTGCTATTCGATGCATTTTTTTCGGGTACGCAGATTTTAAAAAGGGTTATGGGTGCTATGACCCTAAGGAAAACAAGATGTATGTTACTCGAGATGTTGTATTCCATGAAAACATTCCCTTCTTTGGGAGGGAGAGTTCTCTTCAGGGGGAGAAATCATTTAGCATGGAGGAAGAGAACATACAAACGCAGGCTACTCCTGACAATGAGATAGAAATAGACGGATCCGATGGAGGAAGAAATGATAATATGGGACAAGAAGCTGGAGTGAATAACGAATACCCCGAGGGGATAGAAGGAAACCATGAATCAGATAGCCAATACAATGAAGAGACAGAGGGAAACACGGCCTCTCCTATCATCACTACCACAGAAAGCTCTCAGGATTTTGTGGACACATCGGATGTGCATGAGACACCTCCTGAGCCCAGGTATCCCGTAAGGCAGAACCGAGGAGTCCCGAAAAAGTCTTATCAACCTGATCTCAGGGCAAAAGCCAGATATCCCATTAATAATTATGTGTCTTCTCACCGGCTGGCCAAATCCCAGGCCCTCCTAATAGGACAATTGTCCTCGGTATCTATTCCAAGCGACGTCCAAGAAGCACTGAAAGACATAAAATGGAAGAAAGCTATGAACGACGAAATGGAGGCCTTACAGAAGAATCATACATGGGAATGGGTAACTCTTCCTCCGGGAAAGAAGACAGTGGGCTGCAGATGGATATATAATGTCAAAGTGGACTCCGAAGGGAATATTGATAGATATAAAGCGAGACTTGTAGCGAAAGGGTACACTCAAAAATATGGGATTGATTATGGAGACACTTTTTCTCCCGTCGCAAAGATAAACACCATCCGTATTCTTCTATCCATTGCAGCAAATGAAGACTGGCCATTACGACAATTTGATGTGAAAAATGCGTTTCTCAATGGCCACCTGGACGAAGAAGTTTACATGGACCCTCCGCCTGGCATATACTGTAATGGCAAAGTTTGTAAGCTCAAAAGGGCGTTATACGGGTTAAAACAGTCCCCTAGAGCATGGTTCGGGAGGTTTTCAGCCTTTATGAAGAAGAGTGGATACAAGCAGAGTGATGCTGACCATACACTCTTTGTAAGAAGACAACAGAGGAGCATAACGGCCTTGATTGTATACGTTGATGATATGGTAGTTACAGGAAATGATTCCAAAGAAATGGCAATTCTCCAGAAGGTACTAGCAGCAGAATTTGAACTAAAAGACCTTGGGAACCTAAAATATTTCCTAGGTATAGAAGTTGCTAGATCAAAACAAGGGATATCCATGTGCCAACGGAAATATGTGTTGGACCTTCTAACTGAGACAGGTATGCTTGACTGTCGGCCAGCCGATACCCCAATAGAAGTAAATCATAGATTGATGATACATCCTGATCAAGTCCCAACAAATAAGGAGAGGTATCAACGGCTAGTTGGGAAATTGATTTACCTATCACACACTCGACCGGACCTAGCCTATGCAGTTAGCGTGGTAAGCCGATTTATGCATGCACCGAGTGAAGATCACATGGAAGCCGTGTACAGGATACTAAGGTACCTAAAGGCTTCTCCAGGGAAAGGTATATTCTTTGAAAAAAACCGAAGTATGGGGGTTAGCGGATACACAGATGCGGATTGGGCTGGAGATGAAACTGATGGAAAATCAACGTCAGGGTACTTCACATTCTTTGGAGGCAATCTGGTCACGTGGAGAAGTAAAAAACAGAAGGTCGTTGCCAGGTCAAGTGCAGAATCAGAACTTCGAGGAATGGTACACGGTGTCTGTGAACTACTATGGATAAAACGTATATTAACAGACCTTGGGATTAGGCTAACACATCCAATGAAACTAAATTGTGATAACCAAGCAGCAGTGAAGATAGCAAATAACCCTGTTCATCATGAGAGGACGAAGCATGTGGAGGTTGACCGTCATTTTATTAAGGATCATCTTGAGAAAGGAACAATTGAACTTCAGTTGGTTCCTTCAAAAGACCAACTGGCAGATGTCTTAACCAAGGCAGTATGCGGGAGGATCTTTCATAGCTCTCTTGACAAGTTGGGAATGATAGATATCCATTCTCCACCTTGAGGGGGAGTGTTGACGAGAGCTGATCTTACGGGATTGCCCTATACAATCCTTTTTTTAATGATTGATTTACATTCCTTAGATAGAAGAAAATTAGTCTCTAGGAAATATTCTGTTTCCATATTTTTCCTGTGTGCTCTTGTATATATTAACTTTATCAATTGAAAGAAATATACGAATTATTGGAGAAAAGTCTCTGTACAACATATAGTAGTCCTTGTGCTAGATTAGGAAGATGTAATCATTTTGATTTATTTCCTTTTCCTTCCTCCTTTAAATTCGCATGGCAGTACGTAGCTTTCCTGCCAAAACCCATGCGTTACTTCTTGTATATATACGGGTGTCTTGATTGGAGATCACCAGAGACATAATAGAAAATCATTCCGTATTACTATCAATTTTTACAGATAAGTCATTTTTTTAAAATGCAAAACTTTACTCGCAAGTTTTTTTACTTGCTACATATATACATATATATACCGTATGAGCAAGATGGATATGGTCGCTCCAGAATAGGAGTGGACCCGGTTCGGCGGTTCGGCCCGCTCCACAACTAGGTCCGACACTATTTGGGACCGGACCGGGTCCGGAATTTCCGATTTCGGGCCTGAGACTAGCCTTGTCCGCCCGGGGTACCCGGTCCTGATTCACCTATTTTGTGAGTAAACCCGGAGATTCTGATCTCGGTTTCAAGCTTGAACTGGAGATTTGTTAGCTAGACTTGAAAATGGGCAAAAAAAAGGAATTATAAGGAATAATATATATTTATTAGGAAAAATTGATAGTAATAATCCCAACTATTGGCGGTCCGCTCATAATAATCCCAACTATTGATTATTATAGAATAATCCCAACTTTAGGGACCTTCCGCCAATAATGGTCCCTATGAATAAATTCTTGTAGTTTCTAAAGTGGATGGGGTGAGATATAACAAGTAATCCCTCTAAATAATCTCACCTTTTAATTTTTACGCTTAATTTCTATTTAAAATTCACTTTTTATAGAGGTAATATATGGTCATGGACCATTATTGGCGGATAGTCTATATAGTTGGGATTATACAAAAATAATCAATAGTTGAGATTATTTTCAGCGGACCGGCAATAGTTGGGATTATTATTTTCAATTTTTCCTATTTATTATTGCTTTTACTTCTATGTACGTAGGTTTTAAACTGTTAACTCAAACGAGCGTGGACCATGTCTTCACCAGATTTTGCTCTAAGAGGGTACATAAAGGCTATTTTGTCTTATTGTGGTTCCAGACTGCCCAATCAAAACAACCTAATTTGGGAACAGAATATTTCCAATTCTGTGAGTCAGCCATTTTCTGTCTCACATAGAAACGAGAAATCAAGAACAGAATATTTTCTTTGATATTAACCGGGACTGAAACCCGTGCTGAATCTTTCGAGCACTCAGAACCGCCTTGTTTTCAAGAAATAACAATGATAATCTCTCATATGTAAACTTATATAAGTAGGTAATAAATTTTACTAAATTTAATTATAATAACTGCATAAGTTGTTGGCCAATAAAAAAATTAATATTAACCGAAAACAATTACTCCGCATACGTAAATACGTAACACATAAATTAAAGACCAATGAAGTAGTAGACACATAATCCATGTTTGTTACTGGTCCCACCTTTTCAAATTTCAACTTTGAGCATTATTGCGTACAACAATTATCTTTTAGCGTAATGACATTGTTAATTGGGTTCAATTAGCTTTCCGCTAACGACTTACTTTTTAAAGAAAGTTTACACGTTGGCATAGCATTGGATGAATTAAATTTAATTTTCTCATATTATTGGTCACTCGTGCCTCATACGTGCTCGTGCATCATACGTGCTCGTGCATCATACGTGCTCTAAATCCAGTCCTCTTCTAAATAAATTAAATGATATAATAAGCTTAAAATATACTCCATATATAACATTTAAATATGTCGTATATTGACTTATTTTTTCCACATGGCCATTTTTACTTCTGCTATTTTCAGCAATACATTTTTTCTTAGTACACCAGTGCACATTAATTACTATATATGATCTCTCGAGTAATGGTCAATGAGGTGTTGTCTTTGAAGCATTGGTCAAATTAGCGATGTGTGGGTCCTTTGAACGTATTCGGGTAAAGCAATCTGACAATGCAATCATGTTATTGCAATCACTATTCATTAAACTAAATTAAACTAAATATGTCCACACGGCCATTTCTACTCCTATTTTAAGAAATATATTTTCCTTAGTGCCGCAATGCACCTTGTACTATGTATGATCTTTCGAGTAATGGTCTATGAGGCGGTGTCCTTGAATCATTGGTCATATTAGCGGTGTGTGGGTCCTTTGAACGGATATTTAATGTAAAGCAATCTGACGGTGCAATCATGTTATTGCAGTCACTGCTCAACAACTGCCAACTACTGACAACCTTCTTAATTTGCTTGAATTCGAGAAAAGAAACGTTAGACCGTTTCGGTGAACGACGAAGTGGACATGACCCATTTTTTACTCAAAGTCAAATGGTTATAAGTGACTTATAACTCTTCACACATACCATGATTTCGAGTTTATAATATGTTCCCTTTCTTTCATTTACATGCTTTTGAAAGTTCTTTTAATTATATTGTTTCAAATTTATTTAAAATACAATATATTCATTTGTTAAAATAATTGTTGTAACCCATGTTCACAAACAGTAATACTTGTATCCTTTTTTATTACACCGTATATGATTTGTATAGTCCTAATGAAGCATTAAGAAACCATTATGATAACATATTTCTACTCAATCACTTTCCTGGTTTCTCTTATTAATAATATAGAAACTCTTCAAAAGACTATATAAAGTAAGGATGCATGAGATGCATATGTTTAGAGGCAATGGATCTAATCTTTCAATTCTGATTATAGATACAATTGTTTAGCAACTAGAATTGATGTATTATAAAAAAAAATGCAACAAGAAATGTATAAGCTAAATGGGTGAAAAAGAATTCATTAGTTCATAAAAATGTACTAATACCACATGTGCTAGTCAGGTCACACTAAGAGATTAAGTCTAGTTGATTTGATTAGCTAATCAAACACAAGGCCTTGTAAAGAGTCATTAAAGTGTTAGAAAGAGATTTATAATGTCATGTCATCAGGGGCGGACCCAGGAAATCTGTCTTGGGGGTTCAAAATATTTTTTGGGGAGCGAATTTTTTTTTTTGAGGGGCCAAAATTATTTTTCGTATATACATACCCTAGATTTTTTTTTTGTTAGGGGGCGGTTGCCCCCCTGGATCTGTACTACGGTCCACCCCTGCATGTCATCTGATACCACTCAACAAGCTCTTCCGTGGCCTTTTCTCTGCTCACTTTACCATGCTTCTCTTTGGGATTGTAGTTCCTGAATAAGAGTCAATTCTATAATTTGTGAATGAATTATAATTTGGAGAAGGTGAGCAAAACAAGGGCTTTTGTTTCCACGAAGGGGCATAGTGAGTGACATCACTGATGTTCTCTTGAGTGGAAATGCAATTGTTGGTGGCCTGGCATAGAGCTAGACCCTGACGAGTGACGACTCTTCTGATCTCCCAAGTAGTGCCAAAATAAGTGTAATCTTTCTCTTTTTTGAAAGAAATATGTGGTTCATAACATTTCACTTTACTATACTAAAATCTCAACCACAACTTTTACCTTTTTAACTACTTTATTAAAAATTGTGCCAAAAGCAAAGAAAACACATAAAATGGGACGGAGGTAGTATCATATAAGTATGCCTACTTTAAATAATTGATCAATTTGACTATTTGATCAGTTTTTGATCTGTAATGTCAGATTTTTAATATTTAAAAACTCTAAAAGATTGTTAAAATTTGAAGAAATATATACAATATTTGTGAAAATTTTCAGAATATCAAAATCTATATTTTTGAACTTTTAAAATTATTTGTATATTCTACATATATTTAAAAGGTTTTTGAATTTTTTTATTTTTTTATCTTCACTTTATTTTTTCAGTTTTGTGATTTTTAATTTTTAATTTTAATTGATTTAGAATTTTTATCTATTTTACATTTATACTATTTTTTATTATTATATTATTTATTCAAATTTATATGAATTTTTGTAAGATTTATCAATATTCTTAATTTAATTTTTTAAAAATAACCTGCTATCACAAATCAAAATGGCTTGATTGATTGTATTTTAAAAGTAATAATATGATGCATTTTTAAGTAGAACGACCTAAGTAATGGATTGGAGTGTACAGTTTTTTAATAGTAGTATAAAACTTTTGATACACAGTAATGAGAATACATATGATGTAATAATATCATGGTATTGAGGATTTTTATGGCTTCTTCCTTCTAAATAAATCTATTCCGTGAAGAGAATTCTTGAAGATAACTGTGCGGTTAAAAGCGCAGTTATCTTCAAGAATTCATTTGAATGTTTTCGCGGACCAGAAACCCTCACAGGGGTCTTCTGATTGGCCTCCGATCAGAACCCCTCCCGGGGTGTTCTGGTGGAGGTCCTCTGTCGCGCTTCTGAAACGTTACAACAATTAATGCCCAACGTTCTTATCTTTTAATGCAGCGTTAAATGGACAGTTCATGGACGATTCAATGCCCAACGGACTGGTCATTGATGTCCAACGTTTAGGTCCATTAATTCACCATTTACACACAACAAATCCTCCTATATAAAGGCTGACAGGTGGTTTGCAACAACACAGGTTCTTACACAAATTCATACACTCCAAGCACCTTTTGCACCTCTAAAAACACACTGCTAGCATTCTGAAAATTCCCTCTGTGTTCATACTGTGTTCTCGTTCGCTGGAACTTTTGTTTGTGTGCTCAAAACATTAGTTGATATGAGTAAACTAGACTTAATGAATAAGAAGCTCAAAAAATTTCATCAAAAAAATACACCGGGAACTGCCCCAAATGGCGACGGCCAGACAGAGCCTCCTATATAAAGGCTTATTTGATCTTTTTTGTTAGTACGTGGGGTTATTTACCCTTTTCCCATTCGGTGAATTAAGAAGTGTCTAAAAGTAAATGAAATAACATTGTGGATATATGTACCCAAAAAAAAGAGAACCCTCATTCAATATAAAATGCAACAGGAGAAACCCAGCATTTTTTAATTCCGCCAGATGCATCAACGATATCATACTACGTAAGATTTTATTTCCGTTCATTATAATACAAAAGAACCGCAAATTCAAATGGAACCTTCATATTTTAGAAGGCCTTTTTGTTCAGACCACCCAGTTCTAACAGCTTTTGGAACCATAAGTTCCATAACTAATGATTAATGAACATGAAGACAAAAAGTGAAAACAAAACTTCAATGCTTAGAGAACTTCTCAAGAACATCAAAGTAATCCGGGAAGGTCTTGCGAGTACAACCAGGGTCTTTAATGGTGACAGGCACGTCCGCACAAGCAGCAAGAGAAAAGGCCATAGCCATTCTGTGATCGTCATACGTATCTATTTCGGTCACGTTCAATTTCTCAGGTGGAGTGATTACACAGTAGTCAGGACCTTCCTCAACTGTTGCTCCCAACTGTTGGGAAAACAGAAAAACACAATAAAGTTTCTGATCGTTAGAAGGCATAAACTATTACTGGAGTTGGAAGTGTACCTTTCTAAGCTCGGTGCATATAGCAATCATCCGCTCGGTTTCCTTTACTCTCCAGCTAGCAACTAAAGGGTAAGGAAGAAACAAGAAAATAAACTTCTGAAGTCACTCATAATTACTGTACATATTAATGAAGTGAGGACAACATAACCATGTGTCACATGCTGGAACTCAAACAAATTATGTAACCTTTGTTTTACATTGAAAATCGATATGAATATCAGTGTGCAATATAATGTTATATAGGGGGTTTCCCCCGATATTACCCAAATAATGCTCATGTGATTGCTATCTAAATGTTTCAAAAAAAAAAAATAACTAATCATGTCACTTATGGACGTTTATATGTCACTGCCAATGGTCGCCACTCCACCAACACTGACAGCCCCGCGAGTCAATGTCACGGGCGAACATTTTTTCCGGAGACTCTTTTTGGGCAACTATTCTATGGGAATTCCAGCGGCAGTGGTCGTCGGCTGATGGTGGTAACAGTTGGGGGCTATAGGCATGGGAGAGATAAATGGTAATGATAGGTTAGGGTTTGAAATAATTTAGTCCTGTTTTGTCACTTCTATGAAATATTAATTAATATTCTAGGACTTCATAGAAGAGATCTAAAATGTGGTTTCTATTAGCAGCATTATCAGCACTACAGAGTTCTGAGGGACAGAACCTGACTATATAAAAAAGGCATGTCGGTTCAACAAAGACGCATTTTTCATATAATTGAACTATCCTAATAGCAGTTTTGAAGATCTCTCTGCTAAAAACATTTGTCTCTTGGTTTTCTTTTTTGTGTGTGTAGGATGGTTTTTAGGATCCAACTGTAGCACGTAGAAAGAGGTAAAGAGCAAACCGTCTCGGATGGTAGTGGGGCCATCAGCAAAAAGTGCAACTACAGCAAGAGTCATAGCAACGTCTGGCATTTTATTCATGTTGACATCAATGCCCCGTAAGTGTTTCCTTGTTGAAGTGCAACGTGGCGGCCCTTTTACAGTTACGCTGTTCTCACTCCATGACACTTCAGCTCCCATTTTCCCAAGAACCTCAGCAAACTTGACATCCCCCTTTAGAGAATAAAAATCATGTGGTTTAATCATTCAATTCTCTTGAAAATAGAAGATAAAGTAAAGAAATTACTCCAGAAAAGGAATAAAACATGGGTTATATGCCCAAATTGGATTATTTTTTGCTTTATCTAAAAGCAAGACTCATTCTTTCAATCCTAAAGAAAGAAAAAAGTGACTACTTATTCTTTTACTAGGATTAAAAAAGCCATTTTTTCAGAAAAACAATTATTCTTGTATTTACATTTATGTGTAAAGTTTTAGTCTATTTAAGACATTTCTGCTGAAAGTAAACCAGGGGTGGAGCTAGGGGAGGGTCAACCCTGGCCCTAGCCCAGCCCAAATTTTAAAATTGTCTAAATTGTTAGTGTAAAAAATTCTGTGTAAAAATTTTTCCGGAAATATTCTTTGTATCGGCTCAGTCCGGCCCAATGCCCTGGCTCCGCCTCTGAAGTAAACCACACAATATCGAAATAGATTGTTGACAAGAAGATAAACTTCTTAATTAGGAAAGAAATATGCATGCAAATTAAGTGCTTGTTTGGTAAACTTCTTTTTTTGATGAAGACCTGAATAAGCTGGCGAGCTCTCACCATAATAATAATAATTATATAAAGTACTTTGACAAGGTGTATTAAAGAAGGGATGTTAGGCAGACTAAATAAAGATTGGGGAATATTAATAAGAAAAGCCTATATATAGATTGTAAAGGTTGGGTGGGGGAGGTTAGGCAGAACTTGGGAAGTTAGTTGGAGGAAAGGGGCACTCTCAAATATGTCCTAACTGTATCTCTTTCATCTATTTTCTGCCATTAATACATTCAGGAAATCTGCTTATCTTCAGATTCCTGCTTCTCCCTTACATATTTTATCTGTAGATCATTGATACCTATCGTTTTTCCTCTTATTAGCCTAATCAGTAATTACTCAGACTTCTTTAGCAAACACTTTTTTTTTTGTTTCATGCATTAAACTTGTTAATAATGGATAAAAGTAAGGCTAGAGGTATTTTTGGTTAAAGATGACTATTTTAGCTATTTTCTATATAGATTTCCTTTTCTTTATTTTGAATACAATTTTTTTATAATTAAGAAGATTCAACCTGAACTTTAGCAATATCAACAGATTAAGCAGATTGTAACAATACCAAGCGGGCTCTAAACTGATGATACCCAGAGGACAAAATTGAGTAATACTCATAGTCTATTGTTGATGGACAAAATAGGTGAATCCAATCTTTATTGTATGCAGTGAAAAAAACAACAAAAAACATGTACACTAGGAACAGATGAGAGAGTAATACCTGTAAACTGCTTGTTCCACAGCCTTCAACCGTGATGGTACCCCCAGTAATAGCTGCACCAGCTAAGAAGTAACTGGCACTCGAAGCATCACCTTCCACATAAGCATTTCCAGGAGAACTGATGACAAATTTCATTTGTACACATAAATCTGATCTTTTGGATATGAAGGATCGAATTTAATGAACTTCTCAGAATCAGATATTATCAGGGATAACAGGAAGCCTACTTACATGTATTTCTGACCTCCCCGGATCAAGAAACTGTCCCAGTTATCACTATGATGCACACTGACCCCAAACCGCTCCATCAACTTTATAGTCATTTCAACATATGGAACTGAAATAAGTTTGTCAATTATTTCAATCTCCACATCGCCTAAAGCCAGAGGAGCAGCCATTAGTAAAGCAGTCAAATATTGGCTGCTGACTGATCCTGAAAGTTTTACCTGTAAATGTAGTCCATAAGATTAGCTGGAACTAAACTTTCTTAATAACTATGTCTTGGCACTGTAAGCAGAATATGCAGTAGCACATTATAATGAACCGTAGGGGTTTGCTTGGAACATGGAAAATGCCAGAGAAAGACAACAGGGAAGAAAATATAGCAGGAATTTGAAAAGAAAGAAAATGTTGGTTCAAATTTGGCAGGTAAGGAACTAAAATATTGGTTCAGACTCATATAATTTAGGTTTAATATTTATTCAAATTCAACTTTATTTAGTTATTATTTGTTTTCTGTAAATACAAAGAAATCTAAACATATGTAAAAAAGATTTCACTTCCCACTGCATTTTCTGAAGTAGAACAGAACATAAGAGAATAGCATAAAAAGCTTAGCATTTTCTTTCCTTTCCATATGCATTTTCAGACATCCCCACATAGACTTAGGGGCTGATTGGAACCCGGGAAATTTTATGGAAAAGATATAAGGAGGAAACTATTTAATTGGTTCAAACTCAAAAATTGATATTGCATATTGGTTTGAGCTTATTTAATTCACATATTTCTATACAGACCAAAAAAATTAATTATATGCGAAGCTCCAAAAGTTTTAATCAAATTTGATTTAGTTTTTCTAAAGTAAAGCCAAACACTAAATCCCTAAAATCCTAAACAGATTTTTCAATTTCCTACCTTTCCTCCTGGAAGGCCGCCCTTTCCAATGACTCGAACCGGGGGACAGTTGGTGCCCAAATAGCAATCAACATCTGCTCCAAGCTGCTTTAAACCAATGACAAGATCACCGATAGGTCTTTCTCTCATCCTAGGGACTCCGTCAAGTACATATCTATTGACAGATAAAAGCAATTAACAATCTTAACCAAATTGTGTTTCTATCACAATCAACAAAGTCTAAAAATGATTGGGGATGTAAGGCAAAAAACCTAGCATTTCCACCGGCTGCAACAACTGCAGCAGTCAAAGGTCTCATTGCTGTTCCGGCATTTCCAAGGAATAGTTGAATTTCATCATTTGTTGAATCATTACTTACAGGGAAGAGACCACCTGAACCTTCTACAGTTGCTTGCTGAATTGAACTGTCTTGTTCAACCCTAAGACCGAGTGTTCTCAAGGCACCAAGCATATAATGGACATCATCACTGTTCAGTAAATTTTCCACCACAGTTGTTCCCTGAGTTCATATATTGCGGAAAATGGGAATATGTAATAATTGCACCAGACATATATATTGACAGAAAATAAAAACTAAATCAAGTCCTTTAATCATCATAAAAATAAAGCTGGAACCTTTCAACCAATACAGCCCAGTCCAAATCGCAGAATCCACTTAAACACTACAGAACTTAAACTGTTATAGTCAATGTCAAAAGTCAATACCTGAGAAAGAGCAGCAAGGAGGAGGATGCGATTGGAGAGAGATTTGGAGCCGGGCAGCTTGACTGTGCCCGAAATATCTTTAATAGGTTCAAGAACTATCTCCTCCGGAGCTTTTGATATTATCTCAGCGGTTGCCACCGCTGCCCGGACCTGTAACGGCGACCGGGTGGCAGTAAAAATTGAATCTTTCTTGGTCTTCTCCGGGAATTTAACAGAAACAGCTGGATTGTTCAAGCTGTTTGACCTGGAAAAGGACAAAGGTGAAGGAGGGGTACGCAATTTGGAGAGGTTGCTGGGGTTGAAACGTAACCTTTGAATCGCCGCACTGGCTTTCTCCATGTCTCTGTAATTCGCAAAGATTGAGGTTTTTCTTCAATCGAAATGAAATCGGCAGGTAAGTTAGGTAGACTGAAGGAGCTGAAGGGAGAGGGTTTGGCGGGGAGATATGCGCTTGCTCTTTCAAGTTTCAACCAGTCGCTCTTAAGTGTGATGATGATGATGGCTTTTTGTCAACAACCCCTTCCATTTCACTTCTTTAAGATTCACCAACCAGCGAGAGGTTGGTGGGAACTGGGAAGGGTAGGCCAGGCAGTTTTTGAGAGACGCTTGACAGTTGACATTTGCTCAGAAGATGTGCTCCCGATATAGGTTATGGACTTAAGGGGCGAACAGAAAGTGTTTTGCCGTTTTGCGCAGAGAATGTTTTGCCCAACCCACATTTTGGGGAGATTATTTACTTTTGATTTAGAACCCATTTGATAGGATTGATTCTCCCCAAATTTATGTTTGAAAAGTTTGAGTGACATTCCTTATTCGGAATAGAATATTTATAATACATTGAATTTCTATTGATGGGCGGGATTTTATTGTATTTTCTGAAGCATATAAAAATATCTACTTAACTCAGCGGTTTAGAGTACTGCTTTCATACGGCGGGAGTCATTGGTTCAAATCCAATAGTAGGTGGAAAAAAAATTCTCTCTATGAAAAGTTGTTGCCATCCGTCTTTTCTGAAACGCAGCGCCTTTTTTTCGATTTTTTTTGTTTTGTTCTGAAAAATATTTATCAGAACAGGGAATGTCTGCATTGGTTGATTTTGCTGATTTGAGAAAAATTTGTCTTTAAAATATATTTTATTAATAAAATAAAGAAAAATCTATATGTAAAAATAGTTAAAATGATCATCTACAATAACTTCAGCCAATACAGTTAGAAAAATAACTCTAAATTACTTTTTCTGCTTATTACATAATTCAACGTGCGAAAGTAAAAATCACGTGTTTGGTGAAAAGTTGACTGATAAGCCTGATAAGCCGAAAACAGTATTGCCAAACGGCCTCTTAAGATGTGTTTGCAAAAACTTAAAAACAAGCATTTTTTAGCTTTTGACTATAAAAAAGTTAAAGTTGATGTTTTTAAGTAACAACTTTTGCTTAAATTAATTACTTAAAAATCAAAAGCTGGAAGCAGGTTGAGAGGTGCTTTAATCACAGTTCGATATTTTCTTAACGTGTTGAATTCTTTTGTTCATATGTTTTTTGTTCTTTAAATCAATTTTTTTGGACCGGGCCGTCTCAGCCCAGAACTGGGACCGGACCAACTGGGGTCCATGTCAAGTTTGATGGTCTAATTTACAAGAGTACCCAAGCATTCTATATGTTTAACCACTCTTTGGGTATTTTCTCACCTTGTAGAATTCTTTCGTTCATATGTTTCTTGTTCTTTAAATCAATTGATTGGTATTTGTCTATTTGATATTTATTGGTCTATTTCGTTTACTAGTACGAAGCAGTTGATGACTTGATTCTATTTTAGCCTTGCAGCTTTTAGATCAACGCCTTAAAATCAGACAATGTGCCATGCACATTGTGATCATCATCGGATCGATATGGAGGCATGGAGCCCATTGCTCGCAAGAAATCTCAAGACAATTGAATAGTCAAAGGAAGGGTCGGGCAAAATGGTTTGGTTTGACCGAATCAAACCGAAAATTGGTCGCTTGGTTTGATTTGAGTATATACTTAATTACTTAGGAAAACCGTTTGGTAGCAATTTGTTCAAACAAAATGATTTGGTTTGGTTTGATTTAAAACTGAAAAAACGTAAATCGAACCAAACACCAAATAACTTGTAATATATAATTATTTGTATTTTTCTTTACTCTTCATCTTTAGGATATAAATAAATAATTTAAACATGAAAAATACAAATTTAGCATATACTCCGTACTATTTTAACTTTTACACATTTCATACATTCGTTATGATAGAGTTAGCTAATACAACATATTTGCATTTGTTACGTTTTGTACTCTAGCTGTATGAAAAGATATTCGGCGATAAAAATAGCAAATTGCATTTATATGTACTAATATTTTATTATTTCTTTTTCTATCTTTTATTTCCTTTCACAAGTCATTTAAATAATAAATAAAAGAAGATGAGATGGACTACTACTTCTATCTTTTCGTTCCATTTATATAGAACTTGATCAATTTAAATAATAAACATAAGAAACCGAATCAAATCGAACTAAATTGAACCTAATAATTTTCACTTTGATAAACCAAACTTCAAACCGAACCGAAACACAAATGATTTTAGTTTGGTACAAATTCTCCCAAACCAGATAAATTGAAATCGAACCGAAACCGAAGAAAATCAAACCGTAAACCGAATTGTCCTCCTCTAGGTTCTAGTCAAAGGTGACTAAGCACGACGACCAAAGCCACGAGAGTGTTCGAAGTATGGTTTCACGTCCAATAGATCTTTTATCCTCGACTGAGTGGGATAATCTGGGATAAAAAGTTCAATTTTGGTTCCAAATTTTGACACCAATAATTTATATTTCAAGCATTTTACATTTTTACAGAAGTTATTCAAACTGGAAAAGTTAACAACTTTTTAAACTTATGCGTTTTCTTATCCTTGATGTTCTAAAATGTTCAAAATTCGGACATCAACAACACTACTTTTAGAAAAATATACATAAGTTACCTCAATTCTCAGTCTAATAGTAGTTTTACAAAAACAGAACATAGAGAACATGAATACCCCTAAGCAGCAGTTCATGGTTTTGAAGCAATTGAGAGTATGTTATTGTTCTTGACATTCACAATAGTATTTTTTTGGAAAATGGATAAAGGTAGAGATTTAAGTATTAATTTGGCCTCAAGTAAAACTACATGCTCTCAATGGCAATCCATTTTACAAAATGTGTCACGCAACATGAGAGAACAAACATGAGAGCACTTCCACATCAGTGCGGGGAGTAATAAGCCACAAGTCTGAGAAATAACAACAGTAGGGGTGGATGAGGATACGACTCCAGTCCTGTCAGTCACTTGAGGCCATGAGGGTACCTTAATGATGGGTTCAAAAGCCATTTTGAGTTTCTCTGAAACAAAACAAAAAAGAATTGAAGGTTTAATCATCATCCCCCGCATCCTCGGGGTCGAAGTCTTTGACCTTCACGTCTGCATCCTCAGCATACTGAATGCAGCAGTCAATCTGGGATAGTACATATTGTATACTGCAATAGGAAGAGCATCATAACTGTCAGTTTTTTCGCAATTAAGCTTCACATACTTGCAAGAGAAATATACATTCCTTTCGTCCAATAAAACTTTGCCAACTTTCTCTTTTAGCTGTCCCAAGATACTGTCATTTCCATTAAAGTAATAAATATGTGGCTAAAATTAATTCTCTCCTGTGCACAAATATCAACCACGCAATTTTTACTTTATTATTATACGAGCAAGTCAACTTTGGTCAAGTTTTATGGGACAGAGGAAGTATAATATAACATCGCAACTATCACTTTAATATAACATCGCAACTATCACATTCTTTTATGAATTCATTGGGCCACCTTCAACAAATCTTTATAATCCAGAGGAACCATTAAACTTTTCAAATTTATTAACGATATTTTTCTCTGCTCATTCCTGTTCATACACTAAATTATGAAAGGAAATAGATGAATTTTATTAAATGGATCGCGGGTGGATTTTTTTATTGAGCTTTTAATGGATAACGGATAGAATCGCAAATTCATTTCAAACTACCAATCCGTCCCAATTTGATCCAAATTAACATTTATTCAATCCGCCCATTTGCCACCCTCTCTTTCCAGGTATAAGAGATGTCTAATCACTTGGAGGGGGGTGATTCAGTAATTCACCTGCTCTCTTTCCTCAAATCAAGAGGCAGAAAGTCAACCATGCTATACTGATCCACCTGATGTAACACAGAAATCTTAAACAGTGAGCAAGCCAAGTACAAACCCATTTTATTACACATACATACACACATGTGTGTGCGAAATAATGCCTTGCAGAACTGCATAAGCACATGAAAATAAGAAGGGCATAAAAAATTGGTCTTATAGGTGGTAACTTGGTAGTTTACTTCATGATTTTCTAGAATCTATCATAAAGCATAAACAAAGAGTGAGAGTTTAAAGCAAAAGAAGAGCATAATCATCATCATTACCCCAATGCCGCAAAGGCTCCCACCTTTGGTGGGGTAAGGGGGGTCAGATGTACGCAGTCTTACCCCCGTACTAAATACACCGAGAGACTGACTGTTTCCAGATGACCCATAGTGAAAATCACATCATAAATTGCATGGACGAACTGCTACTGCATACTCCCTCAATCCCATTTTATAAGATATCTTTCCTATTCACTTGGTCAACACAAATCACTCTTACTCTCTTCATATACCAAATTTTTATCAAATTTGATTCTGGTTTTTGCAACTTTGTAAAGATTTTAATGTCGTTTCTGAATATGTAATTCTTTTTTTCTAAAAATAATTTGAGTGCGGACAAGGATCCGTTTGCTTTATTGTCGGTCAAACATCGTAAACCATAAAGTGCCTTACAATTCGGGATAGAGGGAGTAACAAATAAGCACAAACAGTTTGGTGAGCCATTTTCTTTATTCCATCTTAGGATGTTTTTACTTGGACTATAATTTGCTGGTCTAATCTGTTCTGGTAATGTTTGGTCTCTATGTATTTTTATAACTATCCAAGTCTGGTCCGGTCTAGGACGGATTACAGTCCAAGTAAAAACATCTTTATTCTCAAGCCAAAAAATAGTGAGTCTTTGGCTCCATTGCAAATGATTGAAAACGGAAGAAGAGCATAATATTGAAAAAAAATCGACAGCAGTAGTGATAGGTTTGTGATTGTGAGAAAACATGCTGATTAATAGGAGCACTAGTGACGTGCATTGTCAAACAAATACTACTGGATTATTTTGCATAGTATGAATGAGTAGTACACTACTTATTAGATGGAATGCTGGATGGAACCAAGTCTGTAATAAATGAAAATATTTCAGATTCCGTATTCAATCTTATTAAAAATTGTCTCTTCGTTCTTACCAATTCAATCAAGGATTTGTTGAGCTTTTGAAATTGTGGAGCCATGCGCTTATTCAACTCTGCCAAAAGAAATTGAGGATCTGGATTCAAGTACCTACAAGATTAAAAGAAATGCATAGTTTTGTGAAATAAAGAGTAAGAATAGTTTCAAATAAAAGCAAAATTGGTCAAGGACTTACTCTTCAATGCCTTTTTTATTTGTGATTAGGTCCATTTTGGACAGAATGTTGACATGAGGCAATTCAAGTTGAACCATCGCAGAGAGAGAAGCCATACAACCACTTATGAATTTGGTCACATCCGTGATAAACTGGAAAGTAACAATGCAGTGATTAATCTCAAATAGACATTAAACTACCTAAAAGACACCTGCAGAATGCATGATCACATGTGCATACCTGAGAATCAAGTAAATAAACTACACAGATATTGAAATTTTTACTCTTCAAATATTCCACAAAATTCTTTAGCACAGGAACATGTGAGAACAGTTCAATTTGTCCTGCAAAAAAGTTCAATAGATGTGAACAGTGAAAATATTGACCGCAAGCAATTTTTAAATGAAAGTCTTTGAAGGCAAAAACATGAAAAAGAGGCAAAAAGATGTAGCATGTGGGTCAAAGTGTGATACAAGCACTTGGATAGTTGGATTCTAAGAAGCCATTGCCCAGTAGCCACATCTTAGAATTTTATTTCAAAAGATGACGATGGAAATACATCAATTACCAGGGCAGTCAAAAACTAGGTAGTCATCATCCAAATAATTTTCCAACTCTTCAGTTAGCCACTCATCCAAATTTTCTTCTAGGTGTCTAATTCAACATTAAGGGCATAGTGGCATACATATTTTGAACTTCAAAGGAGATACTATTAAGAAACTCTAGTAAAGCAGAGATAATGGCTTGTGAAGTTATCATAAGATGTATAGCGAATCTTAATTGCTCAAAATAAAACTCAAGAACCATAAGGTGAGCTCTGTCATAATAGGAATGTGAAATAGGATACTCCATGCAATAAAGAAGACCACCATTGGGGCCTAGACCCAATTCCTCCATAACATCATCCAATGAAATCAACTCCCTGATGTCTGCACCAAATATAAAAACAACCCATTTCTCAAGTCTGAGAAAGTGTTTAATATTATTTCTAAATTTATCAGAAATATTTACTCACTCACCTACAGCAACTGGATAGTCAAAATTCTCTGCAGCAGGATCTAAGTTCACTATATGAACTGTTCGCCGTGTGGCTTCACAATGTTGATGCAAGCTTGAGCAATAAGTTGACTGTGACAGGCAAATTATTTATACTTAGTCCCTGATGGTAAAACACATAAGAAGAACAATTGGAAAATTCTAGAGAGAAACTCAAAATGATCTTCGAGTCACAATGTTGCCTGCTAAAGAAATTTGAAGTGACAATTTTTGTCACCTTTCCACTGCCAGCAGGGCCAATGACTAGCTGTGCATAACCCATGATCTCTTTTCTCTAATGCCCTTTGCTGAAGCTTTAAGATCAACAGAGTGTGGTTTCAACTTTCAAAGATCGATCAGCGATAACAAGCCCTATAACCAATACCTGTATTGAACACCAGCGAGAAACTGTAAGCATAGAAGGAAATTTGAGGAAAGGGTGAAATCAGCCCTTCAATTTCCATCATTTGCAATGGAGCCAAAGACTCACTATTTTTTGGCTTGGGAATATGATGAAATAAAGCAAAATGGCTCACTAAACTGTCTGCGCTTCTTTGTAATGAAGCAACGGGTAGTCCTTGCGATTTTCGACGCGATTTTCACTATGGTCATCCAGAAACAATCTCTTTGTGCTTTAGTACAAGGGTAAGACTGCGTACATCCGACCCCCCCTTACCCCCACCAAAGTTCTTTGCAGTACCGGGGTAATGATAACGAATGGATGAATGGTGAATGGTGAAATCAGCCCTTCAACTATTCTGAATCCATCACCTAAGCCCCTCTACCCAAAAATGTATCACATGTGCCCATTTCCAAACAAGGCTGTCATGGCTCCAAGTGAGGCCCGACATTAGTGAACTGCCTTATCTCCTAGGCCATCATCTACGAGTCAACTAGGCAACTTGATCGCGCGCTCGCTCAAAGTAAATAATTAAATATAATAGAATTATGTGTTATAAAATATATATCAATCTATTAATATACAACAACATCCAGGACTTAGTCCTGAAACACCTCAAATGAAAGAGGCCTAAAATTGTACTCCCTCCGCATTTTTTGTTTGCTACACTTTCCTTTTTGGGTGTATTAAAAAATTTGCTACAATTTTCTTTTTTGGTAAGTTTTTCCTTTAAAAATACTCAACTACTCTTACTTTTTCTACTTTTTATCTTCTCTTTCATACTTTTTCACCATCTCTCCTACTTTTTCTACACTATTCATTACCCCTACTATTTCACTCTTAGAACATGTGCCAACACTTATTATAGCAAACAAAAAAAAAATACGGAGGGAGTAACTTTTAGGCCTACCTTATATGAACAGTTTCCTATATATACGTGTAACTAGAAAAAATAGTGTATACATCTATATGTACATATATGAGTGAGTGTAATTAGTGATATTATATGATTCAAAAGTAGCGTAGTTGTGAATATGTGTACTCTTGACCAAGTGGTAACAAATGGGGAATCTATCCACATTATCTGGGTTCAAAACTTTTCTTATCCCTTTAAAGTTATATTTTTCTTAAACCCTTTTATAACCTTTAAAATTTAAATTGGTCTAGAATGATCGAGGATAGTTTTGTTTAGTGTTTTTCATGTTTGAATGAGTTTATTTATCTAAAATGAGCAAACTTTCTGAATCCACAACCACAAAAACCCTCAAACTCCAGAAATAAAGGCATAATAAAGTTGAACTAAATCAAAATATAACAAAAATATAACTGAAAGTAAAGTACATACCTGAAAATAGGAAGATCAGAGACTCAGCGAGCAGGCAGGGGCGGAGGCAGCAGCAGCACAGGGCGGTAGGGCACTTCGGTATGCGAAGCGAAGAATTGCAGGGCTATCTGGTCGATTCCGGCGAAGTGGTGAACGCCAACCTACGCGAGCGGCAGCAGGTTTCAACTTGCCTGCTTCGTCGCGGCTTCGGGGCTTTGCTGTCGCTTCGATTGGGCTTTTGTTTTTTTAATTTAGAGTTACTCCTCCATCCCCTTTTTAATTTAGCATATTAAATATTGAAATGTCTCTATTTAATTGTCTCTTATCTTATTTGGTAAAATTTGTGTGGTTCAAAATCATTCTTACTTTATTCTTACTTTATCAATTAATATCAATCACACAAACTCATTTTTCTTAAAACTCGTGTAACCTTCTTCTGGAACATTTAAAAGGGGCGGAGGGAGTTACTATTTGGAGTGGTGTAGGTCCATATGATTATGAATCCAAAATATTACAAGATAGAATTTTTGGACACTGAACCTAGTTAGTTCAATAAGGTACGAGAATTAAAAGACATTTGACACGTACTTTTTTATTTGGTAACACTAATGAAAAAAAGGTCGAGAAGTCGATAAAAAAACATTGGCTTTTAAAAAAGTGTAAATATGTATACGTGTATAATACAGTATTTGTTACAAAAATTCAGACAAAAAATACGGGGTCTAGTTCAATTTAAAATTAAATTAAAGTAAAACATTACTTATAATAATTTAATTAATGTTTTATTAAATTGATATGTTACAAAATATGTCGAGAATATTTTATTGATGATGATGCAATGCAGGGAAATATGAGTCAAAACATTGTTTTCATATGAACGAAGTCTATTTTTGACATTTTGACATCAACACCACTCAAATGGTCTTAGGAACACTCAAAGAACCTTCCATTCCATTCCATTTTGACATTGTCAATGCACAAATTTGTCTCTCAATGCACATTTTGACATTGACACCATTCAAATACTTTTCCACTCCTATTCATGGTAATATCCGTATTATATACGCATGTTTAATTACTTTTAAAACACGGTAAAAAAACAAAAAAAAACAAATAATTTTAACTTGCTATAGTAGATTTTTTACAAAATAATGAAAACAATTTATTAATCTTATAAAAAATAATATAAGTTTGAAAATTAATGTAATAATAATATAACAATAGTATTAGTTCAAAAATTGATAGATACTTTAAAAAGTTAGAATAAAAAAGTAGAAAAAAATAAAAATAAAATCAAAGGGTAAAAAGTATGAAATTAAAATGCAATAAATTTTAGAAACATGTAGAACATACATATAGTTCCAAAAAATATAAATTATAGATTTTGATATTCTTAAATTGCACAATTTTTATTTATAATTCTTCAAATGTTAACAAATTTTTAAGTTTTTAATATGAAAACATGCTATTACAGATCAAAAACCGATAAAAATGCAAGATTGATTGTTTTTTTTAATATAAGCGTACTTATATGACAAGAATTTTAAAATGCCCGTTACGGGCTCCTTAGAGTGCACGCGCATCAACTAAACGGAGTAGTACGTAACTACGTACATAGCACTATTACTTCGTAATTTCGTATAACCGGATGCATAGGAAAAACAAATGACTATTCTTACTACATTTTTCTAAAATTAGGCTAAAGAATTAATTTACATGAATTAATTTAAAGCGTTCAATTAGCCCCTTTTATAGGAGGTTCTACCCGGCCATCGCCAATTGGGGCGTTTTCCGGTGGAATTTCTTGATGAAATTTTTTGAGCATCTTCTTTATTAAATATAGTTTATTCATACCAAATTTTAGCTAAAACTTCAACCGGGAAGGCAGTCAAATAATTTTTTGAAGATAACTGTGCAGTTAAACAGCGCAGTACATTTCAGAAAAAAATATTAAGATCATGTTTGGTGACCATAAAATATGTAACTTTTGATTTCGTTTGCTGAGCAATATAATAATCAAATACATAAGGTTGAATTTAATTTTCTGGCTGAATTCGTTGAAGTTGCTGCAGAGAACCATTTTAACTATTTTCATATTCTTTTTCTTTATTTTATATAATTCCGAAATATTGTTTTTTCATAATTTAACAGAACCAGTCAATTCAGCCACTTAAACAAAGAACTTCATAAATTTCAGCAGAATCATCCAATTTAACCAAATTCAGAACCAATTTGGTGACCATGTTTTTCGGTTTATCAGTCTTATCTGTCATTTTTTCACCAAAAATGTGACTTTTGATTTTGCGTGTTGAGTTGTATGATAATGAATATATTAGGGGTTTAGTTACTTTTCTGACTAAATTGACTGAAGTCACTATATATAGAAAACCATTTTAGCTACTTATCATACAATTTTTCTTTATTTTATTAATAAAATATATTTTTAATTTAATTTTTTCATAATTTGGCATAATAAGTCAATCCAACCACTTTAACAAGAATTTCGTAAACTTCGGCAGAATCAGCCGATTCAACCAATTCCAGTATTACCGAACAATCTCTCAGTGTTACGAAATGGGCTTTAATTCCTTTAAATGTGCAAACCCATCTTATCCCGTATTTTATCGGTTCAGGATTGGTAAAAAAAAAAAAGTTCATCCCGTATCGTTAATCAATTCGGTACCATTACGGTGTAGTTCAGTCCATTTGGTTCGATACCATGCATTTTCATTTTTTGGTTGTTACAAAAAGTTTCTCACTTTTTCATTAGATTAAGAACCTGTTTGGTAAAACTTAAATTGTCTGAATCAGCTGATTCTATTAAAATTTATGAAATTTTGGCCGAGGTGGTTGGATTGGCTAATTCTATTGATATATGAAAATTGTATATTAAAAAAATAGAAATAATTATATGAAAATAGCTAAAATGATCCTCTGCAATAACTTTAGTCAATATATCCAGAAAATTAACTTTAATCTTAGTATATTCATTATCACACAACTCAGCATGCTAAATATAAAGTCACACGTTTTGTGAAAAAAATGAGTGATAAGATTGATAAGCCGAAAAACATGATCACCAAACTGGCTCTGAATTTGGTTGAATCGGATGAATCAGATTGACTTATTCTACTAAATTATGAAAAAAAATTAAATTATACTCCCTCCATCTCGCTAAGATTGTCTCATTTTACGTTTTTGAGAAGTCCCATTAGGATTGTCTCATTACCAAAGTTTGTGTGACTCTAAATCATTCTTACTTTATTTTTACTTTTTCCATTCAATATCAACCACATAAACACACTTTTCGTAATAACTGTGTCACCTTCTTCTGTCCCAATGTTAGTGGGACAGAGGTAGTATAAAATAAAGAAAACAAAATATGAGATATATATAAATGATTCTTATAAGAATCATGGGGGCAGCAGGGCAGCTGCCCCTACTCAACCCCAAATATATATATATATATATATATATATATATATATATATATATATATAAAGTTTTATAAGAAACTTCTCAAAATAAGAGTTAAATGTAGAAAAAATCTAACATAGGATTAAGGTTATTTTTTTTCATATTAAAAGACTGAAATGCTAAAAAACTCACTAAATTTTGTTATGTTTAACATATGTTTAGGTATTTTTTTTAAAATTTTATCCGCAATTGCATCTTTACACAACCGTAATATAAGTTAGTCTTCTTTTTATTCATACTTTTACATAGTGTTGGACTCGGGTCGGGTCCGGGTCCGGGTCGGGCCTAGGCCCGGCTGGGCTTTTGATGTTTGGGGTGAAGGCCCGGGACTAGCCCGGCTTAGCACCGGGTCCGGGTCAGGCCGGGTCCATGTTTTTTTTCTATTCTAATTAACCCCCAACCCCCCACCCCTCAAACCCCCGCAAAACACCCAGCCCAACTCAGGAAAAGGCCCAAAAAAGTGAAGAAAAAAAAGAAAAGAAAAAGACCTGAACCGGGCCCGGGACCGGCCGGGCCAGTTCCAAAGAGTGGGCTGAACCGGGACCGCCCCACCCTAACCCCCGGGACCGGGCCTAGGAACCATAACCGGTTCACCGGACCGGGCCGGGCCCGCACAGTAGCGGTCCGGGCCGGTTCCCGAGCCGGGTGGCCCGACCCGAGTCCAAGACTACTTGTACATATATATCTTAAACTAAATTTAATCAAACAATATGAATAATGTGATTTGCTATATGTGAAATACGGAGTATGAGACTAAATTGTGTGCAAGTTTGCCCTCACTCACCAAAATTCCTGGATACGTCACTCAGTGAAACCAAAAACATATTTGATAAAAAAAATGACTGATAAACTAGACTGATTAATTGAAAAACATGGTCATCAAACGTGATTTTAACATTTTCACTTCACTAAGTAATTAATTAATATGTAGGTTTAAATTTCATCCACATTAAGTTAAAAACCTAATGTACTAACACGTGTCTTTTGCTTTTCCTGTGCATACGATTATACGATTAATACGAAGTAGCATATGTTTAGTGAGACGCGTGGCTGCGTGCTCCCTAAGGAGCCCGGGCATTTTAAAATTCCTGACTTATATGATACTCCATACTTTTTTAGTAGAAGAGCTTAAGTGATAAACTCAAAATAATAGAAGAATTTATTTGACTCTTTCCCCCTTTTATTTATAAAATTGCAATAGGTTATTATCCCATAATAGAATGTAATTTCAATGGGTTATTATCCCACTCTAAATGTACCCCGTGCATCGCACAGGTGCTTCGTATAGTTAAAATTATTACATATTTATGCTTAAAGGTACTAAACATGATTTACAAAAAATATAACTAGTAACCAGAAGCGTATCTAGCGTGTGGCAGTGGGGGAAGCTACCCCTCTCAACCCCAACGCAACTCCAATATATGTGTGTGTAATTTTTTATTTATATATACAAAGCTTTGTCTTAGACTCTTAGCAAAGTTGTTGAGATGATGAACTTGTTCATTTGTGTATTTACTCTGTGGTTCCATTCTCAGAAGCAGGAATATTTTTTTTTTTCATTTTGACTCTTAATTTTGAATAGTTTTTTAGGTCTACATACTCTTATTAGTATGTAATGAAATTTAGTGACTATTAACAAAATTTTCCTGTACAAATACACCATTAGTATTTCTTATTTCATCCACCATTAGTATTTCTTATTTCATCCCTACTAAATTGATTAGTTCACGGTTTTTGACCACTACAAAGAAACAGGGCCGTAGTTACGGTCTTACCGACTTAGTCCCGGACCATAGGGTTAAAAATCCGTGACTAACCTCTTTGGTCACGGATTTAGTCCGTGACTACGTCCGTGACTACATTGGCGTGACTAAGTGTAGTCACAAACTTTTATCCGTGACTACGATTAGTCACGGATTAGTCACGGCCATAGTCTGTGACTAATTTGTGACCGGAATTGCTACTCCGGTGTGTTTGTCACGGACATATCCGTGACTACATTTTATTTAATTTTTTAATAATTTTCATTAGTCACGGACCAGTCCGTGACTAACGTTTGTTATTTTTTTAAAAATCGGCCGTATTAGTCACAGACATGTCCGTGACTAATTTTTAAAATTTGATTTTTTTTAAAAAATGCCAAGTTTTCAGAAGTTGAAATTTTCAAATTTTCGTTTCGAATTTTCAAAATTTTCAATTTGTCAAGGACTTTATCTGTGACTAATATTTTATTTTTTAAAAAAAATTAATTTCTAAAAGAATTTAAAAATAATATTTGAAAAAATCGGACAAAACATTTATCACGGACTAGATCCGTGACTAGACTTTCTGTTTTTTAAAAAAAATTAATTTTATTTAAAATTATATTTTAAATTTGTTTTAAAAAAATTGTTGTAGAATTATAACAATTAATAAAAGAAATTTATACACTTTTAATCTATCAACTGGAATAAAAGTAATAAACAGACTAGAATAAGCATTTAAAAAATAAATTTAAATTAAATATGTATCATTACAGACTCCTTCGTCCGTTATGATAATATCTAGATTCATCATAATTTAAATAATCGTCTTTGGTCTCGTGTTCTTCGTGTCGGTTGCCTCCTCGATTGCCTCCGCGGCTACCTCCGCTTTGGCCTCCGCGGCTGCCTCCGTGGCTGCCTCCGCCTTGGCTGCCTCCAGGTGTCTGAAACAGGTTATAAGACATGTCCTGAAAAGCTCTGAATGAAGGCACCCGGACCCGGAGTTGGAATGGAAATAACCGTCCATCTGCGGAACTTGAGGAGTCTGCTCAGGGTGCAGTATATACGGCTGAGGCTGAGGCTGAGACCGAAATCCGGCGTTGAGGATCCGTTCCATCGCTTCCAGCCGAGCTCTTGTTTCTTCCTCCTTTTTCCGTTGCTCCTCCAATGCTCGCTGCTGCTCCTCCAATTCCCGCTGCATTTGGGCAATACGTGGATCCTCTCCCCGCCTAGAGCGAGAAGATGAAGCTCCGCTACGGTTGTACAAAATCCGTTGCCCTTCGGCCCCCATGCAGGGAACCCGACCCTTGTACACCCCAGCTGCCTCGAGGATTGTATCATCACCCGCATCAGAATCGATCTCATCTGATTCGGTCAAACCTAGTTTAGCACGCTTCTTCTCAACGGTTGTGTTATACTTCGTCTACATGTACAAAAATTATTGAAATAAGGATCATCTTTATTTGGAATGTTATTAAATTACAGAAGTGATGTTATTTACTTCGATTTCAGCGATGCGGGGTGGCATATCGGCTTCCGATTCATCGCCGTGCTTCGTCCAACAGTGCTTGATCACCTTGAGGATCAAGATCTTCTTCTTCTCCGGCCCCGCCTACATGGTTTGAAAAAGGCTTAAAATCCATAAATAATTATAGAAATGTGAAGGTTGTAATGGTGCAAAGTTTTTTGGAATAAGAACTTACTAGAGCTTCTTAATTTTTACTCTGAGGTTTGTGGCCCCCGTGCCATTATGTCTCCAAGGCTTTCTCGGACATCCGGTTTTTCTTGCCGGATGTGCTTCTTAGCAAGAAATTTGGATCCAAAGCCCAGTGGCCCACACTTCATCCGAACACCATATGGGTTGCACCCCTCTCTCTCGGGCACGCCTAAAAGTGGGACGAAGCCAGCTAGAAATCCTTTTATTCTACGCTCTAAGAATAGCAGGGCCTTGTGCTTCGGCCCATCGAAATTTGCCCTTTATTTAAAAAAATTTAAATTAATTTATCATTTATCAAATTTTAAGTTACTACAATTACGCACTACAATTACGCACTGATTTATTTTTACCTTGAACAGCTTCCACCAAAATTCACAGACCTTCGGGTCAACGTCCGTGTAGCAAGCCCAATTCCCAAGAAAATGGCCTCCAACTATGGCTTTGATTTGCTCCAACACATCCTTTTCGCTTTAAAAATTAATAATATTTATTAATAGAAGTTTTGATTACATTTTTTCACTTTAGAAAAAATTATTTGACATTAGAAAAAGTTGATAGCTATTTACTCTTCAACCATTTCGGGTGTCACCCAAACGGCATCTTCGTTGTTGCGCTCTTCATCAGTTAAAGGGCGTAGTTCGGCCGGGTACGGGAGGTGGATTGTTCATTACTCATCTAAAATTCATTAATTTATATTTTTAAATGTTAGTGTGATTATAATAGAAGATCAATTTTTTTTTAGAAGTTTTATTAATTGAAAATGTGTATAACATATTAAACTGTGTATAAGTCTAATATGAGGGGTAGTAATTTTTTGAATTAAATTTTTTACAACTTTGATACAATACATTTTTGTATTGATTAGTCTTAAAGGTAACATGTTAAACTTTTTGGCAAGTTTACATGAGGGGACGTATTTTTTTTATGTTGTAAGTATATGAGTTTTTTATGACTTTATATAAGGAAGTTATAAAAATCAATTTAATACACTAAAAAATACTTTGACTTGAAAAATTCAGTTTTTGTATTAAAATCACTTTTGGGTAAACTTATTAACTTAATTTTTTTATTATTAATTTATTATAAGAAGTATTAAACTTAATATATTCTGCTTTTTGGGGAAAACAGTTTGTAAATTAATAGTAATTAAACAGTTTATTTTAGAAAAACAGTTTATTAAACAGTTTTATACTTTTTTATAAAAAATCAGTTGGCGTAAAAACGGTTTTATAACAATCAGTTTTTATACTTTATATAAAATCAGATTTTATACTTTCTATAAAAATCAGTTTTATACATTTTATAAAATCAGTCTAAAGTTATAAAAATCAGTTTTATAAAACTGTTTTAAACTTATTAAACTCTGTTTATAGATTAATTAATTTAAAACTGTTTTTTAAACTTATTAAAATCTATATTTTTATAAAAAAACAGTTTATTAATAAATAGTTATAAAACAGTTTATTTTTAGAAAAACTGTTTAATAGTTTTTTTTTTTATAAAAAACAATTTTTGAATAAATAATTATCAAACAGTTTATATGCAACTTATAATATATATTTACATAATTATATATTTTCGGCTAACAGCTTTTACATTTTATTTTAAATTAATTTTGGAAAACTGTTTATTAAAAAGTATAAATTTCAGCAATTAGTTTTTCATTTTATTTTAAATTAATTTCGGAAAACTGTTTATTAAAAAGCATTAATTTCGGAAAATAAATTTTTAAACAGTTTATATTTAAATATAAAGTTTTTATTTGGAAAACAGTTTATTAAATGGTATTATTTTCGTAATAAATATTTTCGTTTTGAATTGAACATGTTAAACTTTTTTGCAAGTTTAACATGAGGGGATGATGTATTGTAAATGTTTAATTTTGGAATTATATATGAGACATATTAAACTGTCTATTAGTTTAATATGAGGGAGTAAATTTTTAAATTAATTTTCGAAAATGTAAGTAAATAATAATCCTAATTTAGATATATAATTCATATATTCATGCATTTGGTTTAATAAAAAACTAAATCATGTTTAGGCATGCATATTAGACATATACACGAAAAACTTAGGCATGGATATTAAACATATACACAAAAAAATATTTAGGCATGCATTGTGTAAAAAATAGATCATGCTTGACCAAAAACAATATATAACCAAGTATATTAATAATCGTTGTGGATTTAAGACTAATTACATGCATTAGGCAAACCAAATATTCAAATCATGTATTAATACACAAAAAACCGAAATTTAATATACAAATAATTTTGAACATGCATCTTAACATTTTGAAAAAAATTATAACATAAATAGATATTCAAATTCGAATAAAAAACAAGTATTTTGGTGTTTTTTTGGTCAAGAACATGTATACATATACAAAAAGAACATGCATATTGAAAATTAAAGTATGTAATTGAGTATATACATCTACATTCGGGTATAACAAATAGAGCATGCATTTTTATTACAATAACAACAAAACATGCATTTTTAAAAATTAAAACATTTATAATTAATTATTAAACAACGAAAAAAGAAGTTGAGAACATAACCTTGATGGTGGTGGAAAGCAGCGGACGACGGAGGTGGTGGACGGCGGATAGAAGCGGGCGGCGGCGGTGGGACGGCGGTGCGGGTGGCGGTGGAGTGCAGAGGAAGGGAGAAGGGAGAGAGATATGAGGGAGAGTGAGAAGGTACATCGAGAAGGGAGAAGCGTAGTTTAAAAAAAAACCTAAGTGTTGTTTATATATGAGCGGCTAGTGACGGATGTAGTCACAGATCCGTCTGTGACTACGCCTTCGTAATCAACGAAGTCAGACACGTGGAAGACGAGGTGTCAGGGCCGCCTTTGACCGGGGTAGTCACGAACGGATCCATGACTACGTCCGTGACTAATTCAAAAATTTGAATTAGTCACGGACGGGTCCGTGACTACCTACTTTTTAGCCATTCGGTCAGCTCCTCGGGCAGGCCGGTGGACAGGGGAATAAATTCGATTTGTCACGGCCTGTTCCGTGACAAATCCGTGACTTTTTCTAGTATAAATAAGTGATGCCCGGCCCAATATTTGTGTGGAAAATAAAATGGCTAACCGAGAACCAATTGACTAGGATTCGATGTGTAGAGGTATGCAACGACTTAAGCAAATTACACAGTTTATGGAGCCTAAAAGTTTTGAAGCAGTGCAGAAAATCAGGGAGTTGATGGCTAGACCCCTTGAAAGTTTTGGCGATGATAAAGATGAGGAATCAGACTCAATCGGCAAGTCAAAAGCAAAAACCTTGTGTCAGATGCTTTGTCGTGTAGAAGAATGTACGGAGTATATGGACCCGATAAACGCAGAAGCTCAAAGGAAAATTAACGAGTTGTGGGCTAGGCCTGTTAAAAGTTTTGACGCTGATTAATAATTCTGTTTTGTTTGTTTGCTTATGATAAATGAATAATGTTAATTAGTTGTGAAAAAAAATTGTGTATTTTGTACTTATCTTTTGAATTTGATAAATAAATTTGTGTTAGTTGTTTATTAAAATCAGAAATTATTACAATATTCAGATTCTTAAAAGTAATATTCATATTCAGATCCTTGTGTTGAGTTTGTGATACAATTTTGCTCGGACGGACAGTACATGCACATACCCAAGGATTCTGTGTCCGCTTGGTTGAAGGGTATTCTGCATAATAAACCTGGGCTGCTTGTTGAGCGAGTATAAAAGGCTCATTTTTCCTACACACGCGAGAGTGGTTGACGTCAATCATATTATACTTTGAATTTTTTCTCACACCACGTGTGGGATTGACCCATTTGGAGCGGAACAAAACGCATGTCAATTTTTTCGTAGGAGAAGGCATTTGAAGTTCGAGGATCTCTTGCAAGTAACCAAAAAAATTGGTTTCCGAGTTATCATAACCGATGGTTGGGACACATAACCAACCCGCTGTTCATTGTTGGTCGGTCCTGTCCATAATCAACTGCGTGATAGGTGTAACCGTTTATCACATATGACCGCCAAACTTTGACACCGGCACCAGGGCCCCATGCTAATGATACTAACAGAGGAAGAATGAGCTGAATGCACTTGAAGGAGATAACGAACTCACCTTAGTCGGATTAGGGTTCATCGCTTGAAGACCAAAAACCAACAACAACAACGACCAATAAGATCGAGAAATTAGAAATGATCTCAAATTGTAAGAAGAGTTGAGAGCGTTTCTCTCCTGGGTACACTCGCGATCCAGTTCTCTTCGTCCGTACATCCAATGGCGTAGCTAATCTGGGTTGAATCCACGCATTGCCGATATTTGGACTTCGGATTCCCGTTGGTTTTTGGTCGTTTTTCACTCCTGAGTTCAAATCCGAGTCTGGTTTTGAAGTTAGAACCATGAATCACGACCTAAACCTCAAAATCGAAATGCAAAATCGCTGACTGTTTACTGCGAAATTGCTTTCTGTAAAAAGAGTCGATCTAAGTGTTTGTTTCTGGATTCTTTGGACTATTTAGTGTTCATCTTCATTAGATGAACATATTGACCCTGGTTTTGAGTTAAGGAAGTCCGTTTAACTGCAACTCAGTTTCCGGACACTGTTCATCGTTCTCAGCGACTTGTTCACTGCTTTCGTTCTTTGGTTTGCTTTTGGAGCGAATCCTACCTTGAGAGTGATCTCTGGAGCAGTATTTGTGGGTAGTTTCATCTTCTTGGATACCATGACAAGAACGAAACAGGGGATGGGGGAAGCTTCCACGACAAGAACCACCAGGTCATCTAAGTTCACTGTGCTGGAGACCATGAAGGAAGATTTCCCTGCTTTGAACTCTGAAGTTCTGAGGTCTGCTGAAACAAAATCTGGGAGAAACAATACTGTTGTTGGTACCTGTAATACCCAGCCATTTGGAACAAATGGGATGCAGACTGATAATGCTAAGATGGCAGGGGATATGGTTTCTCCTAATCTACCTGGGCAGATTTCTACTGCTAATATCGTGCAGACAATTCCAACTGCTGCAGCTAGCTCAGGGACTGCTACTCCTTGGTCCTCCCTTTTTAAGGACAATCGGGCACCCTCGAATGGCTTTAAATTGAGGTATATCCCGCCTAGTGGCACTATCATTGACTTTTCCGATAGAATTATGCCTAGTATGGTTGAAATGTGGGGTTTTTGTTTAGTCGGTTGTTTCACCGGAAAATTTCCCGGTCTAAAAGCGATTTATGATTTGAAGAACACATGGGGTGTTAAGTGCATTATTAAGCCCCATGATAAGGGTTGGGTTATATTTAAATTTCAAAGTGAGGATGATAGGACAAAAGTGTTGAAAGAGGGACCTTACACCATTTTTGGGAAACTACTTATGTTAAAAGCACTATCGGATGATTTTTCCTTTGATGATGAAGAGTTTCTCAAAGTACCTATTTGGGTTAAATTCCCTAACTTACACTTGAAACTTTGGAATGAGGATGCTTTGAGTGAGATTGCATCCATGGTTGGTGTCCCATTGGCTACGGACAAAGTCACACATGATAGGTCTAATCACCACTTTGCTAGAGTGCTTATTGAAGTTGATATTTCGAAGCCACCGCCACTTTCATTTCCTATTCGACTACCATCCCGGAAGGTAGTTAAACAATTTGTGGTGTATGAAACGTTCCCAAATTTTTGCTTCCATTGTAAGATATATGGGCACCACCCGTTTATTTGCAATAAGCTAGCAAAAAGGGACGATGATACGGGGAAATCAAGTGAGAAAGCTGAAGATGAACAAATAAAAATTGGGGGAAAGGAAAACATACCTGCGGAAATTGTGGAAACTGTTGAACCCGCTGCCCAATCCAGTCTGACAGAATCTGCCCAGGAGATCCACCCGACTGTCCAGGGGCAAAACCCGACCGGGACAGCCACAAACCCGACCGGGTTTAAACGGCAGTCTGATTCCCAGGTTGCCCAATGGTGTCCAGAAGTTGTGAAAAGCTCAAATGAACAATTCGTGGCCGCTTTGGAAGATATTGAGAGGGTAGTTACGGATGAGAGTGATTTGCACCAACATGATGTCGTCATCAAATGTGAGATGGTTAACGGTAAGACACTCAAGTTGGTTGTCAAACCGTTCAGATTTGTGCGGGCTAGTGTGATTCGAGTGGATACTTCCCTTCGACTCACGGACGATTTGGATAAAAAGGGCTTAACTTTCACTGCAAGATGTCTAGAGGGATTACCGGGAGTTACAAAGAAGAAAGGGGAGGTTTGTTTTGATGCTAAGTTCACTACTCCTTTCCGGGCTTTCTTTGGATGTTTAGATTAGGAACTTGTTGAAGTTAGTTTTTGTTTGATTTTATTGGTCCAAATCTTGGATTTGAGAGACTATGAGTTTTTGATTTTGTGATATCCCGTGCATTGGGATATGCACTTTGATTGTATAATTTGTGAGGTGGGGTCTGTCCCATTATTTTGATGCATTATATCTAGGTTAGTTTATTCTAGCATAGATAGTCATTTTGATTTGGATTTGATGCATTGTAAAATGCTATTTTTTTCGATTTCTAATATACTTACATGTTATCGAAAAAAAAAAAATGATACTAACAGAGGGTCGACAATCCCACGGCTATCGATCTGTAAATAAAAACATGATAACATTAGGTAATTATTAAAAAATATTACTTAATAATATATATAATGTGTGTTTATATATATATATATATATATATATATATATATATACACCTGATATTTGTACCATGTTGCAAAGTGAGAGTCCATCATTCCATCAATTTCATTATCAGGGAATTCTGATAAAGAAGCTCTAAATTCACTGTGAAGTCAAACATGAAAATATTATAAATTAACTACCTTGTAGCTAGATATATTACAAATATAACTACCAATTTAACTTACTTATAAAATGGTATGATTTCTGGACAATTCATGAGGATGTAAGTATGTGAAATTTTTAATTCTTCACCCACGATGTAACGGTGAGTCGCAGCTCCTTTACCTCTATCTGGGTAATTGAAAATGGAAACTACATTTTCATATAAATCCTCGCCAATGTCATCATTCCGGACAGGTCTCTTTCTTCTAGTTATGACCTCACGCTCAAAATAAAAAGATCAGCACGTTGAGATTTCTTGTCGAATATACGCTTGACAAATTGAAGCCTGAACGTGTGCCTTGTTGGTCACTTTCTTTTTCAACTCTCCTAGAAATCTGCAATGTAAAATAAAAATTGTTAACAAACAAATGTTCTTATGAAATAAATATTCAAAGATAAATGAAATTGTGACTAACCTTTCAAATCTGTACATCCAACGATAGAAGACGGGCCCAGCAATCAGAGCCTCATACGGAAGATGTATTATAAGATGTTCCATTCCATCGAAAAACGTTGGAGGCATAATTTTTTCCAAATTACACATTAGAATAGGAACACACTCTTCTAGTCTACGGAGGGATGTTTCATCCAAAACGCTGGAACATATCGACTGTAACAACAAACTTATTTCAGTAATACAGGACCATACGTGTTCAGGAAGCATTTCTTTCAGTGCAATCAGCAGAAGTCTTTGCATGATTACATGAGCATCGTGAGTTTTCATGCTCGACGTCGTTGTCTGTTTGTTAATGTCCACGCATCTGGACAAGTTGGAGCAGTAGCCATCTAAAAACTTCAGAGACACAAGTCACTCTAATATTGATGCACTTTGGTCTTCTATGACTTGGTAGACTGCTTTTGGAATTTCGTTTTTAGTTTGTTCTGGATCAACAGAAAGTTCGGGTCTATCACACCACATTGTCATATATTTTCTTGATGCAAGACCGTCTTTAGTTTTCCCTTTGAAATCCATCACCATGTTAAATATATTGTCAAAGACGTTCTTCTCAGTGTGCATGACATCTATATTGTGACGAATGAGATTATGAGAAGGTCTTTCCAATATGGTAACTCCCAAAATATACTCCTCTTTGTCCACTTATGGGTATCACAATACCCATATGGCTCCTGATTTGGCTCTTGCACAACCGTAGGAATACGTCAAACCCGGTTAAAAATTTCTTCGCCAGTCAATCTCGGGGGTGGGGTGTCTCGTACCACTCTACCTCTAATGAAAGACTTCCTGTCCTTTCGATATCGGTTGTTTTCCGGGAGAAACTTGCGGTGACAATCAAAGTAACTTGGTTTTTTACTGAAAGTGAGCCAATTGGCCCCTGACTTCTCCATGCATATCGGACATCCCATAAGACCGTGTGTGCTCCATCCTGAAAACATACCATAGGCAGGGAAGTCGCTAATGGTCCAAATGATGGCAGCTTTCATGGTAATCATTTGATCTGTTGAAATATCATAAGTTCGTGTCCCAATGGCCCATAATTCTTTCATCTCCTCAATACGGGGTTGGAGATAAATGTCTATTTTTTTTTCCTGGATCCTTGGGACCCGGACAAATTAAAGTAAAAAAGATGAAATGACTTTTCATGCACATGTCGGGAGAGAGATTGTAAGGAGTTATCATGACCGGCCAACATGAATAGTTCTTCCCAAACCTTCCAAAAGGAGAAAATCCGTCTGAACACAATCTGAGTCGCACATTTCGTGGCTCCATTGCAAACTGAGGATGACAACGGTCAAAGTGTCTCCAAGCTTCACAGTCCGAAGGGTGAGATGACATCATACCCTCTTTGGTTTCGTGCTCGACATGCCATGTCATGTGTTTCGCAGTAGCAGTCGAAGCGTACATCCTCTTCATTCGTGGAGCTATTGGGAGGTAAAACAGTTTAGATAATGCAGACCTATATCGTGGTTTCTTTCGTCTTTAAGGAACATGTTTGTATATGTCTCCACCACAGAACTTGCAGATCTCAAGTGCCCCATCATCCTTCCAGAACAACATACATCCTCGAGGGCTCGCATCAATTTCTATACAAGGAAGCCCCAACTTAGATATTAATTGCTTCATGTCGTAATATGAATCAGGAAGGCTATGTTCACGCGGTGACATTCCTCCTACTGACTACAAAACTCTAGACATGCAAGTTTCAGGGAGATTGTATTCAGCTTTTATGTTCATAAACTCTCTAACGGCGGATAGCTGAGAGTATCCCTCACAATCAGCATACAGAGGCTGATCGGCAGCTTTTAAAACATCTTGAAATCTCTCAGCTAAACCTCCATCCACATAAGGTTGATAAATTATCGGATTTTCATCTGCAGCTGGTTGATACGAGGTCGAGGCTTCAGGAGGATCGTTAGATGGTTGTGGGGGTTGAACTGAGACATCGATGGACCGTATGCATCATATACCATTCTTTGGTCCCACCTCATTTGATCACGGTCTCCCCACCCACTCATCTCGTTAGGGACGTTACGAAACGAACCTACCGTTCGTGGAGCGAGAGATGGATCCAAAGGTTCGCCATGAGAAGTCCAATTATAATAATTGGGAACAAAACAGTCCGCGTACAAATCCCACCCAACCTCGTCTGGGTCTTTAAATTTGAGATTTTTACACTTTGAACATGGACATCTGATTTTATCACCACTCATATAATCCAGGTGTTCAAGTGCAAATTTAATAAACTCCCCACATCCATAAAGGAAATTTGTTTTCATTCCGTACAATACCGCATTTTTATCATACATCCAACTTCTATTTTGCCTATACATTATGCCTGAATATTATAATAATAAAAAATATATTGGTTAAAAAAATTAAATCATAAACATTATCAACAATTTGTTATGTTAAATATTTTCACTAATTCATATGTAGGAGCATTACTATATTCAATTTTACTAAAGTTCACTACAATTAGATAACGTTCAATTAATATTATTAATTAACTAGAACTACTAATACGTTAATGACATTAATCATTTAAATTATTAACTAATAATCAATACATTAACACTAAATAATCAATATTAGGGTTTTAACACTAAATACACTAAATTATTACGTTAATGGCAGTAATTCATAAGCATTAACAATAATTTGATATGTTTAGGAACATTTATTTATTAAATTTCACTAAATTTCACTAAAATTAACTAACATCCAATTAATATTATTAAACTACAAACAATACATTAATGACATTAATTCACAATACTAAAATTATCAAAATCTAATTAATAATACACAATAAACAATTTACTAAATTAAATGTAATTCACAATACTAAAATTATCAAAATCTAATTAATAATACACAATAAACAATTTACTAAATTAAATGTAATTCACAATACTAAAATTATCAAAATCTAATTAATAATACACAAGAAACAATTCTAAACTAAATGAACTTCACATAATTCACAATAATAATTCACAAAATCTAAGTAATGTTTTAATCCAAACTTAACCCATTACAAATCCTAATTTAGGAATTAACTAATACTTAAATTTAACTGATATTATAATAAATTTAAGTAATTTAACACTACATTTAAATTAAACCTACGTTTAACTAATTTTAACTAATTCATTTCTTTAATTAGTTAAAAACCTTTTTTAAACACATTTCAATTAACTAATATTTAAATTTAACTAATATTATCAAAAGTTTAACTAATTTAACTAATTAATTTAACTTAATTAGTTAAAACCTACGTTTAGCTAACTAATTTTACTTAATTTAACTTAATGCATCACTACGTTTAAACCTACGTTTAGCTAACTAATTTTAATGAAATTATTTTATAAACCTAAAAATTTAACTAATTTTATGACATCACTACGTTTATAGTTAAATGTACTGTTAATTAATTAACAACCTCACTAATTTAATAGTTCTAATTATTTAAATTGAACCAACTAATTCTAATTATAAAAAATCAAATAACATACCTTATCTGCATAAACAGGGAAAATGACATAAGATAGACTACATCCTTCGATCTTTCAAACAGATATTGTATTATATACTGGGAATGAGTTGGTGTGGTTCTGTTGAATGAATCACGGACTTATCTGTGACTATTTTTTTAATCCGTGACTAGTCCGTGACAAACTAGTCACGAACCGAATTCGTGATTAAAATCCGTGACTACAGGCCTGTTTTTTGTAGTGGAGGTTGAATAATGAAAAAATCAAATCATTCATGCATATATTTAAATTAGTTTTACTACTTAAAAGTTACGTATTTGGTTTTCCAAAAAAACTTACATATTTGAAAATTACATTGAAATGCTACGTAATTAAATATGTAAATAAAATGAAACCGTGTTAATCAAGAAAAGTAACTTACATATTTGAAAATTACATTGAAATGCTACGTAATTAAATATGTAAATAAAATGAAACCGTGTTAATCAAGAAAAGTTGGTGTCCGAAATCATTTTGGGACAAGGGGGAGTACTATAAATGTCAGGTCACATAAGTAATAAATAGAATTTTTAAAAGGATTATAAAGATATTTTTAGATGAAATGAAAAGTAAAATATGTCATTATATTTTTTAAATTAATTTTGTTTCTTATAGTTAATGACAAGTTAGTTATTGACTTATTGGCCCGAGACAAGTAGATTCGTCATGTCCTTATTTCTTTCTTTATTATTGTTAGTGAAGGTTGAATGCATTAATCCATAAACAATTCAAGAAGCTCTTGGGTACCATAGCGAAGTACTATCGTACTTGTTAAAGAAATTATAGGTTAACACATGAGCTACTCCTCCTATCAGTATTGACCTTTTAGGATAGAACCCCGGGTCTTAACATGTTATCAGAGACAAATCGATCCATGGTGTGGGCGCCCTTATGAACAATGACGATACGATTTAAAAAAAATGATAATGACAAACCGATGAAAAAAATTAATGAATGACGGCACGATCCAGACGAAGTGTATGGTCGTGAGGAGGGGTGTTAGAGTCCTACACCGGAAAAGTTTGAATCAACAAAGTGCTATATTAAGATATGAGCTACTCCTCCTATCAGGTTGACCTTTTATGAACAATGATGATACGATTTTTAAAAAAATGATAATGACGAACCGATGAAAAAATGAATGACAGCACGATCCAGACGAAGTGTCTGGTCGTGAGAAGGGGTGTTAGAGTCCTATGTTGGAAAAGTTTGAATCAACAAAGTGCTATGTTAAGACATGGGTTACTCCTCCTATCAGGTTGACCTTTTAGGATGAAACCCCTTTACCCCTTATGAAAAATGATGACACGATTATAAAAAACGGCCGGATAAAAAAAATGGACCGCTGAAAAAAAAATGAAAAATGAATGATGGCACGATCCCGACGAAGTGTCTGGTCGTGAGAGGGGTGTTAAATGTCACACACCGGAAACGTTTGGATGAACAAAGTGCTATATTAACACATGGGCTACTCCTCCTATCAGGTTGATCTTTTAGGATGGACCCCGGGTCTTAATAGTTACTACGCCATGAACGTCTTTCTTCTACCAGATGAGTTGATTTTAGAAATTGAGACTTATGAACAGGTATTGGTGAAAAGGCAATGACTTCACTTCTATGGAGTTAGATGGAAGAATTGGAGGGCTTTGTGTATGCCTTAACCACATGGAGGTTTGGGCTTTAAATGCCTTGAGAGTTTAAACAGCAATGTTGCAAAAGTTGGGATGGAAAGTGTTGACTGAGCCGCACTCTTTGGTTGGTAAAGTTCTTAAAGCAAAATATTATACCAAGAATTCTTTTGCTGAAGCTAAGATCGGTAGTACCCCTTCATTTATATGGTGCTAGGCGAAGAGTTGTTAGTGGCAAGAACATCTCGGTTTCGAAGGGGACGGGTGTAATTAGGTCATCTCGGCCAGGAGTGACTTTTGAGTGAGGAGTGAGGACAGCAAGGCCTGGAATATTACCCTCGGCCATTTTCACAGCAGATGAATCAAAGGCTATAACTTGGCAGCCGATCAATGTTGGTTTCCGGTGAAGTGATGATGCTAGAGGAAGATATACGGTTTGTAGTTGTTACTGAGGATCGGTTAGGGAGCTTCGAGACTGTATAACCAAGCTTATTCCGTCGATCCAACTAACCCGAATTTTTTTAGAGACTGTATAACTAACTCGAAATTTTTTGGGTCCTTTCATGATGGGCCGTGAGTTTTTTTTGTACTCTTGTGGGCCGCGCGCGTCCTATTCTATTATGGGTTAGGTTTTACTCTCTATAAACACAATTTCTCTCCTTGTAATCATTGATCCGAAAATTAACAGCAATATCCTGACTTGGTAGCGCCCCAAGACGTAGTCATTCGTGTCGAACTGGGTTACCAAATTTCGTGTGTTCTTATTATTATTGTGTTCTGTGCATTTATTCCTAACAGTTGGACTGCTATTTGGCACTGTAATTTATCTCCAAAACGAAAAGTCTTTTTTCTGGCAATTGACTTCAATTCAGGCGTACTACCTCTGGGTGACATGTTGCAAAGGAGATTTCTTCTATTTGCTGGTGAATGCCCTTTGTGTAAAGTTGAGGCTGATACAACTTCTCACCTTTTTTTAAAATTCTCTAGTGTTTTGGGAATTTGGGAGGAAGTCGGTTTCTCAAGTTTTAGGGGGAAATTTCACTGCAGGTGTGAGGCTAGCTGCTGCCTCGACCTTGGCAAGCTGGAGAGCATTCCATGCACTTGCATGATCGAGGGCCAAGAACCTGTAGATGGAGAGGGGGAGTCAAAATGCAAAAAAACAAAAAAACAAAAAACAAAAACAAACTTAGGTTAAAGTTAATGTGGATGCAGCTAGAAAAGTTCAAGCAAGTAGATGGGCTTTGGAGTGGGTTGGTAGAGACAGTAATAAGCAGTTTCTAATGGCAAGCCATGGGAGGGAAGAAGCTAAGGGGATATTGAACGTCGTTACTCGTTAGAAGCGTTGGGAGCAAGAGAAGCTACAATTTGGGCTCAAGACAATCATAGGAAGAATATGGTTGTTGATAATAATGTAATATTTAGGGAATAATGGTAATCCCTAAATATTACATTATTAGTTGAGACTGATGCCACTCTCGGTGTTTTCCGATGTTGAAGGGGAGAAAGATAGCTTATGTCGTCGGTATGAGTGATTCTTAATTGTATAAAAGCACTGGCAAATGATGAAGAGAATACTTATGTCGTCGGTATGTGCAGTGGTGTAGAAGATCGGCAAATCAAATAGCTCATGCTCTAACTCAAGCCGTTTATCTATGTTTGGTTGTGTTAAAAAAAGGTTAAAAAGTCAAATATGCCCTCGAGCTAACTTAAAAAGTGCAAATCACCTTGTATAGAAGGCTCTGTCTGGCCATCCCCATTTGAGGTGATTCCCGGTGGAATTTTTTGATTAAATATTTTGAACATCTTCTTCATTAAGTCTAGTTTATCCATATCAAATTTCAGATAAAAATTCAATAAAGAAGACAATCAAATGATTTTCTGAAATGTATTGCGTTATTTAGTTGCACAGTTATCTTCAATTGAAAGACTGCCTTTTCAATTGAAATTTTGGCTGAAATTTGGTATGAGTAAACTAGACTTAATGAAGAAGATGCTCAAAACATTTTATCAAAAAATTCCACCGGAAACTGCCCCAAATGGAGGCGGCCGGACAAAGTCTCATATATAAGGGGTGGTTTGCACTTTTTAAGTTAGTTCGAGAGCCTAATTGGCCCTTTAACCTAAAAAAATTAATTTCCCGCCTAGTTTTATTGTAAGCCAATTTGCATATGTACATTTGAATTAATATTTTTGATGATTTACCATAAAAAAGTAAATCAGACAAGAGTAACATTTTTTATCGTGCTTTGGGTCTGTGATTGTACAAAAAGAGATGATACATTATTAGATATTAGTTAAAAAGAAAATATCAATAACTTTTTACAAATATTAAAAATATATTTGGGTCAATAAAATATATAATTTGCTTTACAACGAGAAGTTTCGGTATAGACGTCACATGTGCAACTAATCTATATACTCGTATATATTAATCGAAGCATTCTTTTATAGGCAACTTCTATAAATCAAGAAGCATTCTTTTATTCTACGATTGGATATTTTCATCTTTCTCATAGTATTTCCTTTTTCACCTTTATTATACTACTTTTTATACTAAGACTCTCAATTCTTAAAGACATTTTTATTGGTCAAGTAAGAATCGGCTCTTTTAATTTATGTATTTCTTGTGTGGGTGTTTTTGTACGAGAGTGGTTCTTTAAACAATATATGAGGTTTGTTTCCTCTTGGTGGGAGGGGGTGGAGTCTTTGATAACTTTCATTTGTATATCTGTTTAAAAAGATGAAATAGCTAAGAAAGATGAGATGAAAAAGAAATATAAAACTTTAATGAAACCAAACAGGTATTAAAAAACAATTCCCCGACCTGCTAGCTTATGCTTGGTCGGTGTGTTTGTTGAATTGGTATTGTAAATGCATTCCTGAAAGCTAAGTTTATAGCATGACAATGAGATCGTTGTTGATATACTTAGTCCGTGAATGAGTAGAAATAGGGTTGTGATCCATTGCACCAACTAAGTACACTGCTTATGGTGGTACACTGACACTCACTAATCACTATCCTTTGTGTGCTGTTTTTCCTTTTTTTGAAACATACGTCTTAGTTTGAGTTTTTAACAATCTATAATCTACTCCCTTCATCCCTGAGTTATCTTACAAATTTCGTTTTTCGTCCTTCCCAATTAATCTTCCATGGCCTGATGAACAATAAAAAATGGTATTACATTTTGACAGTTTGTATACATTTTTATGAATCTTTTTCTTTCTTATTAATCAAAATGTTATTGCTGCTGGGGTTATGGACTGGTGGTGAGGCTAAGTGCTGGGGATTCTGGACTGGGGGGGGGGGGGGGGGAGGCTAAGTGTTGTTCAATTTATGTTCAAGCATAAAGTTATGTGGAAGGATGGATGCAGGCGCAACAGACAACCTGCAGCAAGGAAAAGAGCGGGCTGTCAGGCAACCCATACTGGAAATGACTGGCAACAGGATGGAAAAAATCAATGTCGATGCTTCTACGGTTGGAGTGTGCTTCGGACTAAGTTGGGTTTCCCGAAACGAGTTTAGGGAGTTCTTAGCGAGAGGAGCTAAACTTTGGTGGGGGTAAATGTACTCCTTTAGAAGCTGTACTACTGGGGATTAGGGAAGCTTTGAGCTGGCTGAAGAATCAAACCTGAGACTCAGTAGAGTTGGAGTTAGATTTGTAAGTGGCTATTTATGCTAAACATAACAGGTCAGAGCATACGTCTTTTATGCCAGAAATCAGAGGAATGTTTATGTGTTACTTTGGGAGTTTTGATAATAGTAAGTAATCTATGCTCTAGATTATATTAATTTATTTTTAAGAAGTCCATTTGCTTAGAGTACAATCTTAGTAACAATAATGAATACCATCTTTTTCTTTAATCATTTTATTCTCTTCTTGGGCTATTATGTTAGATCACAGTCATAGCGATAGGAAACTGGCTCGAGGAAACTAACCAACAATTGTTAGATTCTGTTTTTACACTTCTTATTCCAGCCTTAGAGCAAGCCAGGGTAATTGACCAACACCACATAAGAACTAATGTCAACTATATTTTTAGGTCATAAATCATAACACAAATGAATATAAGTTGTGCATTTGTTAAATATGATATCAAATCTCTATTTTGGCAGGTTTGCAGTGGGTGCTTGCTAACAACTGAAAATCTGAGAAGATGCATTGAGGACTGTCAAGCAAGGTGTGGTTTGTGTGGAGGGCGAGAAGAATTAGTGATGCAACTTTTTGTCAGGTGTCTGATCGGAGAGTCAGCCAACACGTTTTCCATATTGGTTACGGAGTATTTATTAGAGAAACATTCTTTGGGTCTTTCAATAGTGCAATAAAAAGGATGTCCTTAAAAAAAAGTTATCACATATATTTAAATTGCAAAAGCAACACAATTATAGTTTTCGATTAATAGATTGTTTATTTAGTTTTAAAAATAGCGCAAAATATTTTCAAAGGAAGACAATGTTTACTTTGCAAAGATTAACATGTTAAATAATTCTTTGAAATATATATTTTCTGCTATAAGAATACAATTTTTTGAAATAATTTCCAAACATAATAGGTCAAATCTATTTCATGTGAAGTAGTTTTATTTCACTTCCATTTAATTTAGGATCTCGTGCAACGCACCGGTGAAAGACTAGTTAAATGTTATTCTACTTGGTTTTAAATAAATAAGTAGTCTATATTTCCACATAGATATTAGAGAAATGGTTTCCAATAGGACTAGAATTTTAACCGGGTAAGTAAATAGGACTTCAACTTATTAAATACTCAAATAGGACTTATTTTACTTGGCTTGACCTATTTACCCTTATTAAGTTATCCCATCCAACTTACGGCTTGCACTCTCTCGTATCAATTGATTCTCGATGGATATTCCCCTTCTTTTCTTTTGTACCTTCTTCCTCTCCCACAGAGATGGCGCCGCCGCGCGGGCAATGACAATGATGATACGAGGCGTGCTGGACCGGAGAACACAAGGTGCAGCGGCGCCGGCGATAACTAATGATGATCGAGACGAGGTGTGCCAGACCGGAGAAGACAAGGTGCAGCGGCGGCACCGCTACCTGACCCTCCTCCTTCTCCAATCCTCCCCTCCTCTCTCTTCTTCCTCTCCTTTACTTGTCTTCTTTTTCGCTGTTAGCTGCTAATTTGCTATTCTGACTTAATAACGTTTTCCTTCTTCTTTTTTGTAAATTTAAGTTGTAACTTTTTCAATATTTTGTGTTGTATAATTTTTCTAGTATTTTTTAAATTATTATTTGTTTCTTTTTACACTTTTTTGATTTGTTTTGTTTAATTTTTGTCTCATTTTAGGGAGTTACAAGTGGTGGATCTGCCTAATAAGGTAGAGGAAAAGATAAGTGTTGTCCCTCACCGTTTATCTACTGATTGTGATGTAGTGAAAAGGTTGGGCAATTGCACAACTTATTTCTTGTTTCGGCTTATACTTATCCTGTGTATTGAGTATTATTTGAACTATTGTGTTCAGGGACGCTTTGAGCTAATGCGGAGAAATTTGAGTTCCAAGCTGAAGAAATATGACAAAGGAGGATTTAATCAAGAACATGGGAGCCATTGCAAAGTCTGGAACATCAACCTTAGTTGAAAAAATGCAGAAAAGTGGAGACCTTAATTAACCTTATCGGACAGTTTGGTGTTGGGTTCTACTCTGTCTATCTTGTGCCTGACTATGTTAGGGAGCTACACTATATTTTGAATTTTGACTTTCTAGTGTGTTTTTTGTTTCAAGAAATAAAATATTGATTTTCTAACAATGACATTGTATATTACATTTACCATATGATGACATTGTATATCACATTGTCGAATGATAACATTGTATATTACATTATCGTATTACATTGTCGTATGATGACATTATCTATTACAATGTTGTACGATTAGTGCATGATCTTGTTACATTATCATACGACGACATTGTATATTACATTATATTAGGATGACATTGTACATTACATTGTCGTACAATGACATTGTATAATACAATGTTCTACGATGACATTGTATAATACATTTTTAAACGATGACATTGTAATATGTTGTTAATATTATTACTAGTTCTTTGTAACTTTGACGATAGCATCAGGGTTCCCGGAGGATTTATTAACAAAGTAGATCTTTAGAGGATGAGCAGACCACAAGAGATCATTGACAAGAGATCATTGTATAATACATTTTCAAACGATGACATTGTAATATGTTGTTAATATAATACATTTATATTAGTTTTAGTGATTTACTCTTTTCGGTTTTAAATCATTTTCAACTTTCCTTTTATCTTTTTCCTTGAGTTTTGTATTAAATTTTTTTTTTAAAATATTATGTCTTTGATAAATTTTAATGATTTACTCTTTTAAGTTTTAATATTGATGGGTTGATCTTATGGCAACAAAGTCATCCGAGATTTGTGTTTTTACTTTTATTTTAGTTAACTGCTATTATTATTGTCACATTTCAATATTTATTCTCATACGCTTTTACAGTGATATCAATATTTATGAAGTTGTTGATAAATGATTGGTGTAATTGCAATGGTCATGACATTGTCATAATTTAAACAATGATATTGCGATTATTACAAAGTCATTTTATGTCATTGATATTGTCATTATTGTTTTTTGAAATTACACTACTTTTTACATTGTGACATTATATGATAATGTAATATAATGCATTGTATAAAAATTAACGTCATTATATGTATAAATGTAATAAAAATGTCATTAGTTTTAAAAATGTCATTTTCATAATGATTGACATTCTTATAACATTGTCATTGACATTCTGATGACATTATCATTGACATTTGTATAACATTGTTATGACATTGTAATTGACATTGTCGTCGTGATTAATTGACATTATAACATTTTTTGATATTGTGACTTTTCTTTTATAAAATTAGCATTGTCATAATGGCTATTGACATTGTCATAATTACAATGTCATTTTATAGCATCGACAATGACATTGACATTATCATTGACATTTGTATAACATTGTTATGACATTGTAATTGACATTGTCGTCGTGATTAATTGACATGATAACATTTTTTCGATATTGTGATTTTTCTTTTATAAAATTAACATTGTCATAATGGCTATTGACATTGTCATAATTACAATGTCATTTTTTATACATTTTTATGAAATTGGCATTGCCATTGTGTCAAGATATGCCGAGTCAACCCGAATTCATTCAGAACAAAAATGCATTTCTTCCGAGTTTCTGCTTGGGATCTGATAGGATGTGTGCATGACTGAACCTCATCATAGACATGGTCTTTGTTTTGCAAGTGCGGCTTATTACTTAACAATGTCAATTTTTTATAACAGGGTATTGATTACATTATATCTCAATGACGACAATGTCAATAACATTGTAATATTGTTGACATTGTTATGTCATTATTATTGATACTCCGTATTTAAATTTTGGACAGTATCATTTTCAAAATGTCATGATAATGCCATTGTGCATAGACAATTTCAATCACAATGTCAATAACAATGTCAATAACAACAATATTTTTCTCCAGGAAAACTTGCTAAGTTTCAATAAGACTATAAGAGCCAACTGCAGATCCTCTGAAACAGACCTGAATGTAGCTTGCTATAATACAAGATAAGTGACTAATTGATTTAAAAAAAGACAAGTGTCTAATTAAATGGATCAAAAAAATACTCGTAATAATTAAACAAATAATGTGCTACGTAGTAAAAATTAAACAAAACAATAAACGAAAAATTTAACAATTTGAAAATGAAATTAGATAAATTAGATAACAAAAGCAAAACGAACCAAAAGCAAAAGGAATGGGAAAGAGCATTCAGAAACAAAATTTAACGCCCACCAAAAATAAACGTAGAACTGCGGAAGAATTAAGGTGGAGGAGAAAAGAAGATCGGCAGAAGAAAGGAAGAAGAAAGGAAAATAAGAAGAAGAAGATCTGCTGAGCACTTCGGCGACGAGCAGCGACAGAACACTCCGGCGACGACCAGCAATGGAGCACTCCGGCGACAACCTGCGGCAGAGCAATTCAGTGACGGCCTGCAGCAGAGCACTTCGGCGATAACCAGTGAGAGACCGGTAGTGGACAATGAATCGCGCCCGAAGTCCTGAATGTCAGCTGGGTAGGAGAACCGAGTATGTAATCTTGTCCAAGGGGCATTTTTGTCCGTTCAGGTGCAAATAAGTCTTATTTAGGGTTAAAAAAGTAGGAGGTCTTATCCGCATACCAAGCCCTTGTTTTACTCCTATTGGAGTCTTTTTCCCTAGATATTATTGCACGTTGCCACGTTGGTATATAAGTCAATTTAAATGCAATACATTCCAACCATACTTTATATACGTAGTAGTACGTAGTATGAAATATCACAAAGACCATGCAGCTATGAAAAATTACATAAATTAAATACGCCCCTGGATCCCAATCTCATCCAGAAATCCCATAAAAAATTAAAAATGAAAAGCAATGAAATTTCCAAAACGCTGATTCCGAAAACAGAAATTTTAAGTTGCAGATATAGAAAGGCATGATATATGGAACATTGGAACGTTTCCCCTGCTCTTAGATGCAATGTTTCATGAAATGTAAAGTTCGCTGATGTACTGTACAGTCAATCAGCGATTGTCAGTTACCCAGGCAGAGCTACCGGAAAAAACCTGACCTTTCCACCCTTGTAGCACCCAATGACCGTCTTCGGCAAACATAAAGTCTTTGTGATATGCTTCCCGCGCCTTGACTCTTAACTCCTTCACGAGTTCAAGGTTCAAGGGCATAGGCTTGAACCCAGCCCTCAATGTGCGACTATGCCACTGTTTGTATGTCTCAGGCCTCTCTATCCTTTCCACACCCTCACATGCTATTATATTTGTTATGACGGGCCCCATTATTGCTTGTTCAAAATTTAACATTTGACTATCATGTCGTGAAAAAATAGAGTCATGCATATCAAAGACACCAGAGTAGGTGTAGAGAGCCGATTTAAACCGATTGACAAAGAAAGGAGAGTTCCGAGGTGCACTACCAACACTATTCACAAAAATATGAGGGCTTACTTCATGTATTAAGTTTAAAACAGCGTCCCTTGGGCTGTCAGCACCAGACGTTGTATCGTCAAGTATGCCTTTGAAACGATCAAGACAGTTAACAGCAATCACCTCACCCCGTTTGAGCTTCAAGTCATCAATCTTAAGTGCCTCCCAATTCTTTGCTGTTATGGCATTGAATTCGAATGGTATATTGAAACGCTTGCAATATCTAGCCAAGTGACAACCAGTGTCCACTAATATTTGCGATGGACGAAAGCCAGATTGAGGAAGCTCAATCCCAGTTATTCGAAGTTTTGGAGGGCCACCGCGTCTTTTTGAAAGATCCCGAATAAGAGTTGGCCACTGGACACCATGAAGAATGCCAAAATCTATAACATGCAGTGATGTAGCTTTTAATGCTACTTCATAAATCATTTTATTCACAAAGAAAATAAATAACCTCATAAATGGCAAGGATGATGACATGTGGGACTTCATCAACTCGCAAGCATAACTTGGAAAGCGATTCATCTTGTGTAACGATGATGAAGCACAAAGTTGGACCCCAATTCCAGCCAGCCGTGCCTCAAGACCGTTAGCAAATGCATGTGCCACCCTTTGATTGGCGACACCGGAAGGAGAAGAGTAACGCCTGATCTTCAATAGTTGTTGTACAGCAGCACTGTAATTAGCAGCGGCAACAAATTCTGCGCAACTTATCAAAAGAGAATGGGGGTCAAGAATTTCACAACTCTCTCCTTGTTTATTTGAACGGCTCTTGCGTCCATTTCGGCCTTTTTGTGATTGTTTTCCGGTTATAGATGGACTATCATCATGATTATCATCATTACACAGCAAAACCCTATCAAACACTTCTGATAAGTCATCCTCCTCATAAATTGCACTCTGCTTCTTGTTCCTTCCTTCTTCTTTTTCATCATCTAGCCCACTTTCATGTGCACGGTAATGCTTCATTCCTCTACATGAATCAGCTGAATAATCCTTCTCAAATCTCACATCAGTACCACTGTTCAATTCCTCAGTCTCTAGATCCAATGGGTATTTATCGTCAAAATGGATGACCATTGGATTAATGGCAGGAAAGAATCTTCTAGCTTCCTCCACACCTCTCTGGAATTGAAATATGGAGGCAGCTCCATCATCAATAAAAATATTTGGAACCAAATTAGCGCTATCAAGGTTATATAAAGAACCGTTTAACCCATTCAAGTTAGTTTGACTTGAGAAAGTAGACTGGAGGGAGAGACGGAGAGGATCACTTGCGACGGATGATTTAGATTTTACGGGATCAATATCAAAACCTGTGGTTCCAACTGAGCTGTCATTTGAGCTTGTGACACTGCTGTCAAATGAGAGGTTCTCACTCAAAGCTACATAAAAGTAATAGGATGACTTATTAGAAAGTGTTCGATAAGGTTTTGTTGTGTAACAGGAAGGAACAAGATGCAATAATAATTCAATCAAAATCAATTAATGTACGAAGTATAAACTAGCTAGCTAGGAGCTGATCGAGGGAGAAATAAATATCTTTACTGTCCTCTCAATCCATTACATCTTTCTTTGCTAGCTTAATAATGTGATGATTGTGATCTCTTAAACATTTTTACAGTCATTTTTAAAAACCAAAAACTTAACTGCAGGGGGGGGGGGGGGGGGGGGGGCTAACCAGGCCCGTGGTGCCTTTGAGGCTGCTGAGATCTTTGCCTCAGGTCCCAAAAAAACAAAGGTCCCATTTTAGTAGTGTCTTTGTATTTAGTAGGGTCAATTTGTTTTTTAAAATATCTCAAATCAATTACGAAGTATAAAGAAATTGAAAAGTCAATCCCAAAGGCCACACCGGATATATCCCAATAATACGTAAGACATCCTAATAAATACGAAGTATATACTAGTTATTTGTTTAAGGCTTTTCTAATTATTTTCCCCTCTCAATTCTTTCCCAACATACGACCTAGGGCTGCTGAAAAATACTGAAACTTAGGTATACCACACTTACCATATCAAAAAATACCGATTTTATCGAAATGTTTGGTATACCGACACTTACACTAATGTATGGTACCGTACTGAATTATTTTGTTACGGTATCAGTATATATTTTAAAAATAAAATGCGGTTGATATATCATCATACCAAAATTCTAAGCTAATAATTTTTTTTTGAATTATAAATATGATAAAAATACAACATTAACTTAAAGATAAATGACTTTTTGACAAAGTTTTTGTTGGAGATATGTTATTTTATTATATCTATAATGCTTGAATTATTTTAGGATCGAGAATGTGTTGTTATGTTTATTTTTCAAGTGTTGAAATATTTAAACATATTTATAATAATTCTTGTTCAAAATTGAATAAAACATCAATAGGTTATCACTACTAACACTGATTTTTTATATTTTATTGGAAAAATAACATTAAATAATACAAACTATCTTCCATGAACCTAGAATAATACTAACTTTAAAAATAACTTTTAATATTACCAACTATTAGAATATATATTAAAAGTGATATAAAGCAAATTTTCACTACAAAATCAATCATTTAACTCATTAAAAACTAAATCGAAATATCAAATAAGTGACTGTATTTGAAAATATCTTTTATTTGATGGTTTAATATTAGTTTTTGATGTCTTAAATGATCAGATTTCTTTGTAAAAAATGACTCCATATTATTTTTGTTCTACATTCAGAAAGTTGGTATTAATAAAAGTTATTTCTGACATACGTACTATTATTGATTCATCGAAAATAGTTGACATTATTTAAAGTTAAATTCCCTATTTTATTTGGTCATATAATAATTTTTATATTAAATTTCAAAGTAAATTATGATAATTTACAGATATTGTACCTTTACCGTACCGGAATTTCGATATAGCGAAATTTTGTTGTGGAAATTACCCGAATGAACTCTTTTTGGCTATCCTATTTCATTTATGTCTCCACACATTTTATTTTTCAATTAGAGAGTTTTACCTTTTCACTTTAAACCTTTTTATTTCAAAAATAGCCTAAAGCCTAAATCCCAACCCAGCTCCTTATTCCTTCGAACTGAAGCGGCAATCGAACTGAAGAATTCCTCCGTCTTCAAAACCTCACCGGCAATCGATCTGAAGCGGCAATCGAACTGAAGAATTCCTCCATCTTCACAACCTCACCGGCAATCGAACTGAAGCGGCAATCGAACTGAAGAATTCATCCGTCTTCACAACCTCACCGGCAATCGAACTGAAGCGGTTAAAGACAACCTGCACGATTGTTCTCCTGCCGCCTTGCGCCTGCTGTGCTCTCCAGTCTACGGTCTCCGACATCCACAGCTCCGCCCTCCGCCCTGCCTACTCGGTTGCTCCGCTGCTCACAGAATTATTGCTTGACTGCCTCACAGCTTTCCGATTTGCAGGTATGTGTTTGAATTTTCTTTGTTAGAGCATACATTATTTTATGAATACATAGCACATACATGAGGACCTCCACGCACATGCAGTACTCCAGGCTCCGCCATTGCTATTTTCACGGACTCAGCTATTTCGTTCAGCTAATTCCTTTGTTATTATCACATATTCTATTATGATAATTATCACATGTGTAGCTGGGTGTTAGTGACTAACACACGTAGCTTAGTCTTTGACTCCTTGTTATACTTCATTGATGAGCTATTTAAATCTCACAGAGATGAATGATAAGCTCACTGGAAATTTTCTCAATTTCTAACAGTTTTCAGCAATTTGCTTTCACTTTAATTTTTGTTATACTTCATATAGTCGAGCTTTATTTCTATTTCCCTGTTCAGATTTGTTTTACTTTCTGCTTTATTTTTGTTATAATTTACTTTCAGTTTTGGTTGGGACTTTGAGTGTACCTAAAGTATCAACAGAGTAAGATTGCCACAGAACATGACACACATGAATTTCAGATTGAAGTATTTGTGATTTTTGATTAATTGAAATAATATACTAATGGTATCATTCATTGTGAAAAATGACTTTACAGAGGCTAAGTATTGCAGGATCTGCTGCTCTTCCAAATGAAAATGTATACACTGAGTCCCTTCATTTTGATGATATTTGTATTGTCAAAAGATTGTAATAATCTTTCTGTATTGGTGTTTGGTATTTATATAATTGTAACATATAGCCGTACTCTTGGTGTTGTTTGTGCCACTCGTGTGATTTCCATGTTAAGGATCATAGAGTATTTGTCTGTTCTCTAGGAAAAGTTTATGTGAATAAATTTCAACTCTTAAAGTGTTTAACTTTTACTTTTTGTGCCATCACACTATTACTTGTTTTATTGCATGGCCTTGAAAGAGTTGTTACAATTACTCTATTTTCATTCTGGATATTACTTGTTTAAATTGTTCTGGGCGTGTGACTATCCAAACCTCATGCTTGAAAGAAAATATAGAGTAGAAAGATGATGAGAAAGCTGCAAAAGGGCATGGGGTTATGGCCATATGCAGTGAGGTTGTCGAGGGTTTGGGAGGAGAAAAGGAAATGAGAATATGACCGTCTTCACAACTATCCTTCGTGGGCTAAGTATGTCTTTAATTTCACACGTTTTTGTTTTTGCATGTGTTATTTATTATTTATTGTTGAAATATAAACTACAAAATATAATATTGAAGAGAGGAGGAAAGATTTTCTGTGTATTTCATTGGAGGGTTAAGTCCCTATAAATATACATTACAAAGATAGAATATTCCTATAAGATTCTATACAATAATAATATCCTAGAGTATATTCCTAAAATATTCTAAAGTATATTCTAAGGATAGAAGAATATTCTAAAGTATATTCTAAAGTATATTCTAATGTCTTTCACACTCCCCCTCAAGTTGGAGCATAGATATTTATCATGCCCAACTTGTTACATAAATAACCAACACGAATTCCATTTAATGCTTTAGTGAACAAATCTCCAAGTTGCTCTCCAGTCTTCACATATCCTGTAGAGATCAATCCTTGTTGTATCTTTTCTCGAACAAAGTGACAATCGACCTCAATATGTTTTGTTCTCTCATGAAACACTGGGTTGTTGGCAATGTGTATAGCAGCTTGGTTATCACACCAGAGTTTAGCAGGCATTGGTGTCTTCAATCCGATTTCACTCAGCAAATGGTTTATCCAGATTATCTCACATGCTGATTGTGCCATAGCCCGATATTCTGATTCAGCACTCGAACGAGAAACCACATTTTGCTTCTTACTTTTCCAAGAGACGAGATTACCACCAACAAAGACGCAATAGCCAGATGTGGATCTCCTATCATCTTTAGATCCAGCCCAATCAGCATCTGCAAAGCATTCTATTCTCATGTGATCATGATTTTGGTAAACAATACCTCGTCCTGGTGTCCCCTTCAAGTAACATAATATATGCTCTACTGCATTCCAATGATCAACTGTCGGAGATGACATATATTGACTCACTACGCTCACAGAGTAAGCAATGTCTGGACGAGTGACTGCGAGATAGTTAAGCTTTCCAACCAATCTTCTGTACCTTTCTGGGTCTTCGAATGGTATGCCTTCTGAAGTGAGTTGCACATTGGGAACCATGGGAGTTGTGTTTGGCTTTGCTCCCAATTTCCCCGTTTCAGTTAGTAAATCAAGTACATATTTACGCTGAGATAGAAATATGCCTTTCTTACTCCGTGTTACCTCAATACCCAGAAAGTATTTCAATGAGCCTAGGTCTTTTGTTTGGAATTGGCTATGAAGAAAATTCTTAAGGGCCAAAATACCTGCGGTATCACTTCCTGTAATCACAATATCATCGACATACACCACAAGCAATGTGATACCTGCTTTCGTTTTTCTGTAAAAGACAGAGTGATCTGATTGACCTTTTATCATTCCAAACCGTTCAATGGATTGACTGAATTTCCCAAACCATGCACGAGGACTCTGTTTCAGACCATAAAGAGATTTGCGAAGTCGACAAACTTTCCCATACTCCCCCTGAGCAACAAATCCCGGAGGTTGCTCCATATAAACTTCCTCCTGAAGGTCACCATGTAAGAATGCATTTTTAATGTCCAACTGGTGTAAGTGCCAATCATGAGTTGCAGCGAGTGAGATAAGTAACCTGACAGATGTTAATTTAGCAACAGGAGAAAAAGTGTCAGAATAATCAACACCATAGGTTTGAGCATAACCCTTTGCAACCAATCGAGCTTTCAATCGAGCAACAGATCCATCTGGATTAACCTTAACAGCAAAGACCCACTTACATCCAATAGACTTCTTCCCTGAAGGCAAGTATACCAAATCCCAAGTACCATTAAGATCCAAAGCATTCATTTCCTCTACCATGGCATGTCGCCATTCAGGATGAGACAAAGCTTCTTTAACAGATTTGGGAACAGAAATAGAATCAATGGAAGCAACAAAAGAACATGAGGCAGGAGATAACTGACTGTATGACACAAATGAGGAAATAGGATGAGTACAAGACCGTGTACCTTTACGTAGTGCTATCGGGAGGTCAAGATCAGATGTAGAGACAAGATCTGAAGATGCAGGTACTGGTTCAGGACATGAGATCGAAGTCGGACCAGTATCAGGATATGTAATCACAGGTGTCACAGGTGGGGAGTGATCTTGTGCTTTGTGTCGACGGGTGTAAACCAAGTGTACAGGAGGTCTAGGGTCAGGAACAGTGACATTCGACATAGTTACTGAAGGTGTGGTCTCAGGTATAGTAACTGTGTAAATGAGTATTTCATCGTTGTCCTCATGAATATCTGTCTTGGATGATGAAAATGGTGTATTTTCATGAAATGAGACATCAATAGAAATAAGATATCGACCTGTACTTGGACAAAAACATCTATACCCCTTTTGAACTCGAGAATAACCCAAGAAAATACATTTCAATGACTTGGGGTCCAATTTCGTCCGATGAGGGTTAACATCTCTAACAAAACAAGTGCAACCAAATATTTTAGGTGGAATAGGAAAAAGTTCTTTATTTGGAAAAAGACATTGATAAGGAGTTTTACCATCCAAAACAGAAGATGGCATACGATTGATCAAAAAACATGAAGTAGACACAGCGTCAGCCCAAAACTGTTTAGGCACATTCATTTGGAATAGAAGAGCCCTTGCAGTTTCTAACAGATGTCGATTCTTTCTTTCAGCAACTCCATTTTGAGGAGGTGTGTCTACGCATGAAGTTTGATGAATAATGCCATGTTGAAGCATAAAAGATTTAAATGGAGCAGATAAATATTCTTGGGCATTGTCTCCCCTTAACACACGAACAGGAACATTAAATTGAGTTTTAATTTCAGCACAAAATGCAGAGAAATGAGTAAATAACTCGGATCGGCGCTTCATAAAATACACCCATGTCATACGAGAATAATCGTCAACAAAAGTGACAAAATATTTGAAACCAGGTTTGGACACAACTGGACATGCCCCCCAAACATCAGTATGGACAAGATCAAACGGAGCATTTGCTCGTTTATTAAGTCGGGGACTTAAACTAGTGCGATGATGTTTAGCAAACTCACACGACTCACATTGTATAGAAGACACCTTATTAAACTGAGGATATAATTGCTTCATTAGTGAGAGAGATGGATGTCCTAATCGGTAATGAGCTTCTAATAGATTTCCAACCCCAAGGCAAGAGATACCTTTTGTAATTGATGTATCCAAAATATAAAGACCACCCGACTCATGTCCTTGACCAATAGTATGCTTCGTTAACAGATCCTGAAACACACAATATCCCGGAAAAAATGTTACAGAACAATTAATAGTACGTGTGATTTTACTGATGGAAAGCAGATTAAATGCAAAATTAGGAAGACTCAAAACAGACGATAATGGTAATGTAGAAGTTGGTACAACAGTACCAGATCCAAGAACGGGTGAGGTAGACCCGTCTGCTAAAGTGACACTGGAAGCAGGTAAATGTGAGTGAAATGATGAGAATAGACTAGGATTACCAGTCATATGATCTGTGGCACCTGAGTCAATGACCCATTTTGAGGATGATGAAACAAGACATGTGTTTGAAATACCTGAATTTGCGACTACCGAGATAGGGGTAGATGAATGCTTTAGAGATTCTTGGTAGCAAATAAATTTAGCATACTCGTCTGAAGAAATAGCAATTGATCCATCAAATGAACTCGTAGCGGAAGCAACATGAGCAAGCTGATTTCCTTGATTTTTGAACAGCAACTTTCTACATTCTTTGAGCAAGTGCCCGGGCTTCTTGCAGTAATGGCATATTACTCCTCTGCCAAATGGACCCGTAAAAGACATTCTTTTTTCTTTTTTTTTTTTTGATTTTTTTTTTTTTTGATTTTTTTTTTTTTGATTTTTTTTTTTACTTTTTTTTTTTGAGAATAAATAAATAAATACAGCTAATTAAGACTTACCAGCCGCAGCTCAATAGATGGTTGGCGAGGTCTGGGTTTCTGACTTACCAGCTAATGATAGTGGCGACTCCAAAAATATAACGCAGCCCCTTTCTAATTCGAGCTAGTTCACCTAGTCTCAAATCCCAACCTTTCTCAACAGTCTGCGTCGCCAACCTCAAGAAGACCGTGGATCCAAAAGCTCGCAGATTGGAAAAATGGATTTGCCTGGCAGAGATGGCGATTTCCGATTAGAAATCCGGTCAGCTATGAAGCTTCACTCGCCGGCGCGTGCGGCAGCCGAGAAAGTCTTCGGCGGCGCGTGTGACTGACGCGCGAAGCTTTGCCGGTGCGGACTCCAAAGACGTGGTCGGCGGCGGCAAGTGCAATTGGTTAGGACGGAGGTGAGAAATAGGACGGTGTTGGTCTGGACAGAGGTTCTGTTTAATGGTGTGTAGAGGTTCTGTAGGCAGAATGGTGTGTAAGGTTCTGAAAATGGTGTGTAAGGTTCTGAAGTTAACTCAAGTTCTTGGAGAAAGAACCCAGCCTGAATACTGAACTGAAGTCAGCCTGAATAAAGAACTGAAATCTGAAAAACTAAACTGAAATGGAAGGCTCTGATACCATGTTGAAATATAAACTACAAAATATAATATTGAAGAGAGGAGGAAAGATTTTCTGTGTATTTCATTGGAGGGTTAAGTCCCTATAAATATACATTACAAAGATAGAATATTCCTATAAGATTCTATACAATAATAATATCCTAGAGTATATTCCTAAAATATTCTAAAGTATATTCTAAGGATAGAAGAATATTCTAAAGTATATTCTAAAGTATATTCTAATGTCTTTCACATTTATTTTGCATTGTCTTGCGAATAATAGTGAAATTGGTGACTTGAATTGAGCTTGTAATAAGCATTGTGTTGGTAGGAGCCTGGCAGCATAACACAGAGCTTAGAAACCTCGAGCTTATGAGATAAAAGGTGACTTACCAAGTTCAGAATATTTGTTCTCTTTTCAAGTTTATTCTTCTTTCTGCAGTACGTATGGCTCCTCTAGTTTTAATATTCTGGAATTCCAGGAACTGAATGTCTTCTTGTAATGTTTTCAGGACCATTTAGAACTAGGAAAGTGCTTAGAAAAATACCTACTCGTGTTTTTTGATAAATTATAAAGATGCAGGGATTATATAACACACTTACACACACACACACAAACGAGAAGTGCGATAGTAGTCTTTCGTACTCTGCCACCCCCTACCTGTGTCACCACTCAAAGAAAGGAGTAGATTATAAAAGGTTGTTTCATACACTTAGTGTGTTGGTTTCTTGTAATAATTGGTTATGAATTTGTGTCATATTGATCACACTCTCATTGCAGACGCATAATAGAAAAAGATGTACATGAGATGATAAGCCAAAGAAGTTTGATGAGGAAAATGAAGACAAGAGTGACAAATATGAAGAGTTGTGCGTTAAGAGGAAACATAAATGGAAGAAGAGGAACTAGAAGAACCAAAGTCAAATGATATACTAGATAAATGTAATATGTTGAACTAATAGATTTTATTATATTAATAATGATAACTTTTATGTTGTTTTTTGTTTCGTTTTGTTTTAGCGTACATGTTTCCTTTTGTTGCATCATGTTTCTTTTTGTAGCACCATGTTTGTTTTTGTTGCATCATGTTGCTTATTGTTGTTTATTGTTGATATTATTTCTTGTTGTTTATTTATGTTTCTATTTGTTTTTGCTACCTCCTTGAAATAAAAAATCATATATATATTTATATTATAGCACCTAGAATGATAAATTTAAATTTATGAATATCGACAACAACTAAAAAGTAGAAACACATGGAAACAACAAAAAACAAAAGTTTTAGTGTTATCAACAAAAAGAAACAATTTGCATCATAAGCTAACAGTAATATCATAATAACACTTTAAAAGTTTTATCATTTTACAAGATATTAAATTTAAATTTTCATTATTTTTTCAATTTTAGGTATTTTTTCTTGTTTAGTATTTCAATTTTCACATTTTTCGAGGTTTTATATATTAAACTCTTTGATTTTACATTTTTTTTTTACTTTTTTCAGTTATATATTGCATTTTTCTATTATACATAAATTTTATTTTGAATTTCGAACATTTTCAAATTTTTATATAAATTTGACTTTTAGACTTTTTTACTTGTATTCAATTATGCATTCATATTTAAAAAAATAACTTTTTTAAAAACAATTCTTTCTACTTTTCATATTTGTAATAGTTTAAAGCATTTTTATCTTGGTTTAAAAAAAGCATTTTTATCTTATTTGACATATTTTTGGATAGTTTATAGTTTTAGATTTTTTTTACCTGCCTTCATTAAATATCTGATTTGGTATGTTTTGACATTTTCTATATTATATATAAATTATATCAGATGTGTAAAAGAATTTTGGAGTACTTTATAATAAAGTACACCCTCTGTATTTTAATGTTCACTACAATAGGTTTGAGCATATTATTTACGAGTGAAATAATAGGGGTAATGAATCGTGTAGAAAACATAGAAGTGATAGTGAAAAAATATGAAAAAGAAGATAAAAAGTATAAAATGTAAGGGTAATTGAATATTTTTAAAGGAAAAACTTACCATTGAAAATATATCAAATCTTAAAATATATCCCAAAAAGAATGGGTAGCAAACATCAAAATAGGGAGGGAGAATTTTGTACGTACAAGTTTTTACATTTTAACTATTTTAATTTGTCCACATTTTAACTATTTTTGTTTTTTACGCTTTATTTTTTAGTTTTGTATTTGGGTAAATTATATGCTACGTATGTTTTTTTGAAACTTTCTGACTTCATTTTGAAAATTTAAATCAAACTTGTTTTATTTTAATTTATTTTACATTGTTTTTTTCTTTTTGTATGGTGCGTGTTTTAAATTTTTAATTTTTAACTCTCACTTTGTTACTTATGTTTACGTTTTGTATTTACATTAAAAAAAATAGAGAGCTTCCTACGTCTGGTTGGCAATAAGGTTTTGTTTGCAAGTGTTTGTGCTTAAATAAAAGCACTTTTTGGGAAAAAGTGATTAGTAGTAAAAGTTGGTAGTGTTTGGTAAAATAAGTGTTTTTTGTGTAATAGAAAAAGTAAAAAGTAGATTCTACACGAAAACCGAGAAAGTAAAAGTTGGTAGTGTTTGGTAAAATAAGTTCTTTTTTCTTAGGAAAAAGCCACAATCACTTAAATTAAGAGGTTGCAAACAGAGCCTAAAGATGGAGCACAGATTGAGCACCTTACGTGTCTTGGTGTATGTGTGAGGAGCCAGGCTGCCAGGGGTTCGGAGGTTCAAATAGCCGGGTTTTAATGAAATGATCTATAAGTGAAAAGAAAACCGGGCTAAGTTCATTTTTGAAAGAAGTTTTCGTTGGTGACAAAAGTGAAATTCTTTTCCCGTTTCAGGCTATTCGTGAAAATTTCCGAATTTTGTTAGGGTAACGGTATGTGTTTTTGCATACCAAAATTTTACGGTACGGTAAAGGTATGAGATATAATATCCGGTATACCATACCGACAGTGGCGGAACTAGGCCGGGGCGAGCCGGGGCCGCCGCCCCTCCTTCGCCGGATGTTTTAAGGTAGTATTAGGCTATATTTTCCTGCCGCCCCTGGATCTCCCGTCATCTCCCCTTTTCTTTTTGTTTCCATAGCTCATAGCTGGCAGTCTGATACCTTCGTCTTGCTATGTTCAATCGTCAAAGATGCTGAGCAATCATTTTAGGCTTATTGCAACGACGACATTCGCTGTGTAACTTAAAGAAAAAAGAAACGACGTCGCAATGCTATTAAATTATTACTCCATATATTATACAGTAATAAGTTTGCACCGGTTTACAATTTCAATTCAGTCTCAATTTTGTAAGGATGCAAAGCACTCGTATCTCGGATGGCACTATGACTATTGGAGAATTCCAATTATTAATTCGTATTTATTAATCATAATTATTAGTTATATAGTTGGACTCACGGTGGTATTTGTAACTATATACTACCTTTGTCCCTCAAAGTTTGTCACATTTTGACTTTTTTAGTCAAACTTGTTAAACTTTGACCGCTAATTACTCAAAAGTAAATAGGGAGTATATTTTATACCAAAAAAAGTATTTAATGTGATCTTTGTAATATGTATTATTCAAATGTCAATTTATTATAGATTTTATAGGTATATATTAATAGATAATTACGGTCAAACGTCTACCTAGAAGACCGCAAAAGTCAAAGTGTGACAAACTTTGAGGGACGGAGGGAGTATATGACCAAATTACATTCAAAAGAGATTGAAAGAAATGTAATAACCAAATTATGACACTAAAAATATATCAGTTATATTTGTATAAGATTGAAAGAAATAGCCCTAAATAGGAGTAGAAATGTTTCTGCATTTCAAAAAGAACTTTCATGTCTACTCTTTATTCCTTAAATAGAAATAATTACTGTCATATTATAGTAGTATTAGATTTTAAACATGACAGAATTTTTGAAACTTGACAGTCATTATTCATATTTGGGGAATAAATACTACCTCCGGTTTTTTTTAATCTTCACAGTTTGACTTCACACAAAATAAGGAAAGAAATGTGACTTTACTGTAGAGTACACTGTTGAGACACTGTTTGACACTGTTTGGCACTGTAGAGACACTGTTTGGCACTGTGGAGACATTGTTTGACACTGTTGGCACTGTTTTGATGTAGATTTCTTTGCCAAAAAAGGAAATAAGGAAGTGTGAAGTTTATTTTAGACCGTCCCAAAAAGGAAAGTGTAAAGTTTATTAAAAACCGGAGGGAGTACATGATAGTCAATTTTTGAAATTTTCAAACGTTTTTACTCTTATTTCGTGACGAATTTCCCCTAAAATTTTGTATGTAAATTATCAATAACTTCGACCCAACTAATCTTACTCTCTTTAGTTTTGTCCCAACCCGATCTTGACATCTTTTATCGCGCCCCTTCAAAAAATAGTCTGGTTCCGCCACTGCATACCGAACCACCCCTAGATACAAATATTACGGAGTACTCCGAATTAAATAGGCTCACGTGGCAGCCACGTAAGCGTGTCCAACCGGAAAACTGGTGAACAACCGGCTATAGAGTTGATTTGAGTAGGGTTAGATCGGTACAATATACCGTAAATTTTCGGTACGCAAAAATACATACCGTTACCATACCTAAATTTCATTATACCTTGTTTTGGTACACCGAAAACTCAGTACGGTAAATGTACGGTATCTATAAATTATCATAATTTAATACTCCCTCCATATTCTAAAGTTTGCTACACTTTCTTTTTTTGGATGTATTTAAAAATTTGCTACACTTTCCCTTTTTGGTAAATTTTTTCTTTTAAAAATACTCAATTATCCTCATTTTTTCTACTTTTTTATCTTCTCTTTCATACTTTTTCACCCTCTCTCCTACTTTTTCAACACTATTCATTATCCCTATTATTTCACCCTAAAATGTTGTGCCCAAACCTAATGTAAAGAACATTGGAATACGGAGGGAGTATAACAAATTATTATGCCAAATGAAATATAGAAAACATGTGTTAGATGTGATATACTAAAATCATTAATGAAATTAATTATAAAATACTAATGATAATCTATTGATGTTCTATTCAATTTTGAACAAAAATAATTATAAATATGTTTAGATATTTCAACACATGATATATAAAGATAACAACATATTCTCCTAAAATAATTAAGCAACACATATATAAATAAAATAACACCGATATCCAACAAAAAGTATAAATAATTCAAGAAACATAAATATAAAGTCATTTATCCTTAAATTAATATTGTGTTTCTATTCACTCTTATAATTTTTTAAAAATTATTGGCTTGAACTTACAGTATGACAGTTTACCGATATACCGTATTTTTTCAAAATATATATTGATACCATACCGAAGTAATTCGGTATTGTACCGAAAGTGTCGTTATTCCAAACATTTCATTAAATTTTGATATTTTTGCCCATCCCTATATGATCATATTTTATAAAGTTATTACCCTAAATAGGACTAAAAAATTATAAAAATTCCAAAGTAGGAGTTATCTTTAATTTATTCCCAGAATAGGACTAATTTAATTAGGCTACCTATTATACCCTTTCCGCACGTATCTGGATCGTTGGCCTCTCCCCAGTCCCCATCACTTTCTTTTCTTTCCACTTTTCCCTCTATCCTCTCAGATCTATCCTCTATCCCCACCCCCCTTTGTCTTCTATCTTCTTGCCTTTCCTCTGCAACTTTATTTCTTTCGATCTCAATTTCATCTCTTCTTCCACTCTACAATAGCTTTTTTCAATTTATTATCTCAATTTTAGATTCATCTCATTTCCGATGGATTATGTGCTGAAATGTCTCAACATGTCCTACCATCGAAGGGTGGAGGCGGTGGCCGGCGGGCGGCGGGCGGCGGGAGGCGGGCAGCAGGCCGTTGGTAAGTTTCAGTCATCTTCCTCTTCATCCTTCTCTATTCTTCTTCTTCTTCCTCTTCTTCTTCTCCTCCTCCTTCTTCCCCAATTCTCTATTTTCTTCTGTTACCCTTCCCTGTGTTGAATAAATTTTGTATTGACTTCCATCAATTTTATAATGTTTCTGTATTATTTTAGTTTTTTATTTTAATCATAATTCCAGATTATTTTTTTGAACAATTCGATTGAATTTTTTATTAGTTATAAATTTGATTTTGATTTTTCTCATAGTGTCATCTTATTTAATCCCAAAATGTTATTTTGGAAAAAAATGACATATCACATATTTGAAACTTAATTGGAAATAATGTCATTTTATTAAGAAGATATGTATTACTATGTCATCTAATGTCATGTTTTCGGAAATGTTTTTGACAAATAATGCCACTTTTTGGCACTAAAGGCATACACATGACAATATTGCTTACTCAAGATGGCAATAGTGTATAGCAATAGTGTATGACAATATGACAATATCACATCAAAGAAATTTAACTCTGAAATTGATGTCTCCTTCTGGTCATGTATTACTATGTCATCTAGTGTCATATTTTTGGGAAATGTTTTTGACAAATAATGTCATTTTTTGGCACTAAAGGCATACACATGACAATATTGCTCTTACTAAAGATGGCAATAGTGTATGGCAATATGACAATATGGCATCAAAGAAATTTAACTCTAAAATTGATGTCTCCTTCCAAATAGAAATCACACGTCTTTTGCACAATTGCACCTAGCACTCAGGTGGTTTTGTTGCACAGAATGTCACCACATGTCTCAATTGCTCTGTATAATGACTTTGTAGAGAAATTAAAGGGCTACTCATGTAGTGTTGTGGATAAATTGTTGTGACGGTCTATGGAGAATGGGGTGGAACCAATTGAAGACTTATTGCAATCGACGGTGGTGGAAGAGTCGTCGCCGGCGATGACATGGGTGGCGGCAACACCCACTGAAAGCGGCGGCAGGAGATGACAGGGCCGGAGACGGCTGTGGTGGCAGAAGGGTTGAGGAAAAAATATGTTTTTTGGCATCGCCAGAACTCCGGCAACCGGCGGCGGCGGTGATAGGCGGCGGATTCGATAGGCGGCAGGATTCTGGATGTTGTGTCTAAGGCTGTCGGATCTCCGGCAGCCGGCGACTGGTGGAGGAGGAGATGGTTGTAGCATTTGCTCCATGGTGGTGAATGGTTCTGGTGAGATTCGTACGCATGCGGAAGAGATGTCGGTAGCAGTTGGAGCTTCTACTCTTAATATTTAAGGACAAATTGGTCAACTCGTGTCATTTTAACTCCTATGAAAAAGTAGACTCCTATTTATGCATTTCGTAGCTTATTTACTCCTATCCACGGAATTTTCTATTTTATATAAATTTTGTACCATCATATTTGTACTCATGCGGAGTACAAAGTTTTCTCTCTCTTCTTATTTCATTGTCGTGTTTCTTCTTTTCTTCTCCAATTTCTTTCCATATCTTGTTTTTTTCACTCAAAGTTTTCTTTTTGAAAGTATTGGTTCTCCCTTTAATTTTTGCATCCTTCTTCTTTCTATTCACTATGTTCATTCTTTCTATTTCATCTCGTGTATTCTTATTTCTTATTCTCATCATCTACTTTAAAATTTTCTTGTATACAAAAATTAAAATACCAGATCTAGCATAAATTAGCTCCAAATCAAACTTACACTTCAATAGCATATATGTATTGAAAAAATCCTTGGGGTCCAATTAACAATCTCGATCAATTTTTAAATCCAGACTATATTTAATAATCTTCGTTATCATCGGAAGTAAACTGGAAGATTGAAGCGAAAAGAAAAATTGAAAATCACGGACAAAGAAAAAGAGAAATCGATGTAAGTGATATATAAAAAGTAAGAAAGAGAGATCTTTATAACAAAAGAATTCCATAATTAATGTAGACCTTTTGTTTCACAGGAATTAGTTGTGGAATTTACAACGTAAAACAGCCAAAAACTCTGGAATTTGCTTTTACATGAAAACCAAGACTTTCTAGAATAAATATTAGACGAAGAAGAAAGTATTGTGAGCAAGGGGGAGAGTAAAGAGGGTATAAGTTTTTGAAGGTAATTGCGTTTTAAATGTTTATGTTGACGCAATTATCTTCAAAAAATTATGTGATTGTCTTCCCAATTGAAGATTTAGCCAAAATTTTCTAAAATTTTTATTGAAACCGGACGGTGCTCTAGTCAGGAAATTCCTGACCGGAAGATTACTCATTTACGGAGTATATAATGAAACAATATAGTACGTAGTACTACATAATTACGTATATAAAACTATTGATCGAGCAAATTAATTAAGCAACAGAAGAAATAGGAGTGCGTACCTTGGAGTTGGAGGGAGAAGCGGGACATTATTTTTCTGAGAAATTTGAGCAGCAAATTCGAGTTTCATTATCAAACTGGCATTTTTTCCTGCAAGTTAATTAGTTTACGGACCGGAGAAAGTGATACGACCTCTGCATTCTGCAGGCATTGAAATCCTCTTAAATTAGTGCCAGTTACTAGGGAGTATGGAGTATGGACCATACCCACGTGGGAGACATTTTTTTTTTTTTTTGAGAAATCAATTTAATAAATGGTTTAAAAGAACTACATATTTTATATATAAAACATTGCGCAATTTTAAAAAAATTAAAAATATTATTTAACTGGTTTATCAATTAAACTTTAAATTAAAATTTGATGGACATAATTATACACTTAGAGCCTGTTTGGTAGAATTAGAATTGATTGGAACCCACATTGGACAACTTTGTGGCCAAGTTCTTGAGGGCCTTGCAATAGGTAGAGATATTAGGGAAGCTCTCCAACCGAGTATTGGAGAATTCAGTCTCGAGATGAAGTGCTCGAGTATGCTTGTTGTCAAGAAAAAGATCGGCTACACGATCCCAAGCTTCTTTGGCAGTAGAATCGGGCTCGAGAATAGTGTGCAAGAGATCATGGGAAACAGTCCCATAAATCCATTGTAACACCATCGCATCAAGTCGTTTCCATAGAGCATCGGATTCGGCTTTGGCGGCGGCAGCGGCAATGATTTGTTCTGGGGTTAGGTCTGGAGGAGACGTGGTAGAGGTGGAGGCAGCCGAAGTATCGGCCTCAACGGGGAAGATGTGATCTTCAACCTGGTAGGCACGGGTTGTGATCTTAAAAAGTTCGGCCCAGGAGGCGTACTCCACATTCTCGAGATCAAGAGTAATGGGTATAAAACTTTTGATGTTTGTAAGAGCTAGAGCGGGGTGAAAAGACGGGGATTTGGCGGAAGCCATGGGAGGAAGAAGAAACTTGCGTCTGATACCAAATTAGAATTGATTGGAAATTCGACGTATTCATCTTATTCAATGAGTGATGTTTAAATACAAGTTGCTCTTTACAAAGTGGAGAGTACGGATAAAGTCTAATAACTAACTACCGATCTAGGTAAAGTATATCGCATAGCATGCGGTGTGGGTGAGCTGTGCATTTAGATAAGTTACAACAATAATTCAAATTATTTTGAATAAACTACAATAATGGCAATTAATACGGAGAGTTCATTGCATGTGGATGATTCGGTGGAAAGCCATGCATGTGCCATGCATGCGTACATCCGAGACTTTGGGAGGCCATGCATGTGCCATGCATACGTGTGTTAACAGGTAGCATGAAAATCGGCTGTTTTGGTTGATTCAGCTGAAATTTATGAAGTTCTGGCCGAAGTGGCTGCAATGGCTGATTCTGTTGATTTAAGAAAAAAAATATTTTTAAAATATATTTTATTAATAAAATAAAGTAAAATTATATGTAAAAATAGCTAAAATGACCATCTACAATAACTTCAGCCAAAACAGTCAGAAATGTAACTCCAACCTTACTTTTTCTGCTTATTACATAATTCAGCGCGCCAAAGCAAAAGTTATGTGTTTGGTGAAAAAGTTGGCCGATAAGCCTGATAAGTCGAAAAACAGTAGTTCCAAACGGCCTCTTAATATAGAGCATGTTCACAAAGTTTTATAAAAAAAAAGTAGCCCTCGGAGCACCTTAACTGAAAGAGGCTTAAAATTGTAATTTTTAAGTTTACCTTATATGTAAGGTCTAGTTTCAATAAAAACTAGTCTCAAAATACAAAATGCAACCGTCTCCAATTAAGTATCTGAGTTGCACAAATTGCATTCCGTTGTTCACTTTTGATCCTTTATGGTACACTATTGCACGCTGCAAGTCCAATTTTTGCTAATAAGAAAAACTTCAATTTATTTACGAAAAATGTCACCGCGGTTTTCATCCATTTTCACGTATTTTTGACATATTTAGAGCCATTAGACCATAAATTTGATGTATATATCTATATGTGTGTAATTGTGTGTGTGGGGTCCGGTTCTGGTGATAAAACTTCTTGACGTGAGAAATTGAATGAGAACACTCCAAAACGAGCACATTATCAAAAATGCACATTTATATTTTAGAAAATGTAAAATTTAAATTGCATATTTATGTTTACACTTTTGCACATTTGAAATGCACATTTTCCAGTTTTTTGTATGCGCATTTCTATATTACATGATGCACGACGCCCAATGGTGGATCCAGCAAACAATCTATTCGGGGCATAGCAACAATAACGTACATGATGAAAATTATACTATGCAGTACTTTATACAAACTATAATATACCCGACAAGCAAAAAAAAGTGTAACAAAGTATACGAGAGTGACCAAATTAAATAATGTATACCACCTCTGTTCTTCAATAATAGCAACTTGTTGAATTTTACATTATTCACATGTTCTACTTTGACTATGTTGAGGTTTATTCCTTCAATACGGGTGCCCAAAGATTTCGAGTGGAGAGTATGAAAATACGAAGTGTAAGCAAGTAAAGATGGGCTTTTGTTTCTGTAGCAATGGGATGTATCTTATTAATTGATAATAAGAGTCCGTAGTGGCGGACCCAGAAAAACATAGCCACGGGGTCCCTAGTATAACATTTTTAATTAGTATAAATTAATTAAACAAAATAAAATGTTAAAGAAGCATAACGTTTTATAATTCGTACATCATAAAAAAAATTAGATAATGTAGAGCAAAAAATTAAATATAAAAGGGAAATCATGATTGCGAGGTTGAAACTGCCCTTTTTTAAGGTAACTACAGCGTAACTTTTATTGAAAATTAGGATGAAAATCAGCAATTTTTTTCTCAATCCAGGATCAGCTTCCAAAGATGCAACATGTTGTTTATGTAGATTCAAATTAGCTTCACTTTCAGCAATTACTTAATCTAATTCTTCATTTACTAGTAGCGAATCATTTGAATTAACATCTGAATTACTTCCTGTATTGCGAATTTCCTTTAATCTATGACCTAGATTAAAGGAATCATTTACATATACGAAAAGGCATCCACATTTACTTGCCTTAAATGATACTCCCTCCGTCACTTAAAACTTTGCCAACTTTCCTTTTTTGGTTGTCCCAATAACTTTGCCACTTTCTATTTTAAGTAAAGAATTTGTGGTTCCATTTAATTCTCTCTCCTCTGCACAAACCTCAACCACACAGTTTTTACTTTATTAATCTCCGTGTCGGTCAAACTTGGCAAAGTTTCAAGGGACGGAGGTAGTAGATACCTACGTAGGGTGATGATTTTTTATTGCTAAATATGGTTGTAATGAACCGTCAGTTAGGAGTCAATGACAACAAAAACCAAACAGTGCGAATCAAAAAATAAAAGCAAAATGACAGTAAAGCCGTGGAAAGTAAACTGAAAAGTTAGGAGTCCAAACGACCTCCCAAAGCAGTAGAACGCTTCAAACATCGTGGCGGGTATCGATATCCGAACCCGCCTCCTCCCCGTTTTTGGATCATCTAGGGCCATCTGCTCCCCTCACCCCCCGCCTCCTGCCGCTTCCCAAGTCTGCCTGCGCTTTGCTTCCCCAGGAGCCCCCTCCCCAAGTGCGTGGCTACTTGCTTCCATCCGTTCCTTGCCACTCGTACCAGAGAAAGTGCCTCCACCCTCCTGCTTGGTCCTGCGATCCCTCACCTTTCCGAGCTTTTCCTTCCGGGACTAGCCATTTGTTTCCCCCACGTGACTGATAAACCCCCCCTCCTCCTGCTCGCAGATGAGCTCCATATTTCTTTGGTACCTCCAGTTTGGTATTCTCATAAGCCAAAGGACAAAACCTGTCAGCATGCCCAATAATACCACAAACAAAGCAAAAACTAGACAATTTTTGTATTTGAAATCAACCCAGTGACCCTCTCGTTGTCCCTTCCGGAGGGTCGTACCCACCTTCAAAGGCTTCCCCACGTCAAGGCAAGCACGGACTCTAATATAAGGTCTCCATTTCTTGTCAAACTGACTTTTGTCAAAATTAACAAAAGTACCCAGAAAGTTCCCAATTCTTCGGGCCGCACCTAAATTCATATAATCATATTGAACATCATGTACGTGGACCCAAAACTAAACGTCGTTCAAAGGAACCCTCAGGGGAACATCCCCTGGCTTAAGCTCCCCATGAATTAACAGATTCTGCTCGAATATCCCCGGACCACTTTCTAACACACGTTTCATATCAAAAATATGGTAGAAAGTGAAAATATACTTGTTATCGCTAATCTCTTTTATCTCTTTTATGGTAATACCTTTCACAGGCTTCCATAGTTTAGCCATGAGATCTCTAAAGACTAAAAATTTCACCAATTTGTCTGTGGTTACGGTGCCCACCACCAAGAATGACTCTCCATCAGCCGCAGACTCCTCCTCTTGAGTAATCTCTTCATAAAAAACGATCTCATCCTCCCTATCCCCAAGTACCATGTCCTTAGCCTTCGTGCAAAAACAGAAGCAACAAAAGAACCAAAATCGAGATTGAAAAGCTTCGTCTCCGTACTCCTGCAGTGCCTGTCGATCAAAGAATAGAACAAAAACAAGGACAAAGAGGAGCCCTCCTCCCTGCCGAACCCAAACAACCACGCACCAACCGAGAAGAACTCGGAAGCCACAATCGGAAGACTATCGACCTATGCGGCGGCAATCTCCGAACCCTAATTTAATAATTAATCTAAAAACGAATTTTGCAAAGGTCACTCGAGTGAGTGGAGTCCCGTTTGGTCTGAAATGGGAGAGGCAGTAGCGAATTAGCTATGGATGGCTAGATGTTGTGGTCTGTTACTAGTAAGTTAAAAAAAAATAAAAAATAAAGGTGAAGTGGATGAAATCGATCCCGGAACCACTGCTTCAAGGTGTGTTTCAGACGCGCGCATGCTACCGTTGCACTGATTTTGTCATATAGTTATTCTATAGCTTTTTTATTTATATATACATTTAGACATTATTTTTTATATAAAATATACGGAGTATATAATATATATAGGTATTTTTGGAAGTCCATAGGGTCCCGGGACCCCGTGGAACCCTTAGTGGGTCCGCCACTAAGAGTCCGTATACAACACACCTAAGCTACCTGGTCTGAGGCTAAAGTGCTAGGGAGAATAAGTTGTCAACCCTTTACAATAAATTAAATGTTACTATTTATACCACCAAGGAGTAGGTAGATGCGCTGACATGGAGGGCTGTAGATGGCTAAGCTTCCAACCACCAAATCTTCAACATTACATGCGCCTCCCGCCAATATCTTAGTTTCCCGCCAAGGCTTGGGGACGAACGTCTTCACAGTCCTCAGCCTTCTCTCGGCAATGGAACAAGGGGTAGGAGCCGAGCGCCTTCTGCGTAATCATATGGTTATGGATGTTGAAGTGCATTAGGTGGTCGTAATGGCTAAGGCCCCAAGGGCCGACCGTCCTCTAATGAGACGAACGTCGTGCAGTGCCCTGGGCTGCTGTGATCAACTGTCCGGGCTGCTGTGGTCAACTGTCCCTGGTGGATCGCGAAACCTGTGGACGAGCGTATTGGGCTTTCCACTTGTTGGGCCTTGACGCTCTTTGTTAAAGGGGGTAATGGGCCGACCCTGTGTTGGGCCATTAATTCAACAGACTATATTTTTTTTAATGTTTTATCGAATTAATTTGTGAAACCACCATTAAATTTGTCTTGTCGTAAATTTCCGAAATCTGATTTTTTTAATTCTTTTACTCATAGAGAATTAAATATATTAATGGTCAAAGTTATGCATCGACAAACGTCAAAAGAGAAGTGTTACAATTAAAAGAGAACGAATGGAGCATTACTGTATAAAAAAACATAAAAAAGTAAATCACAGCTGCTCTATTTGAGTTTTCATTTTTGAAAGAGATGTTTTTTTTTCCCGGAGTGAACCACACGTGGTGGCGGGAGTGCCGGGGAACACTACCCAAATTTATTAAGAAAAGTTGAGGTTACAAGACATAAAAGAAATACAAATAAAACATGAATTTCACAGTTGAAGTTCTTTTAAGGTATCCCAACTGTAGATGAAATGGATCTGTTAAATCTGTTATGGAACTAAATTGCCTTTCGGATATATGGTTGATAGGTTATAGCTTTCGGGTGAGAAGACTTGTATCTCTGCAAAGCTGTAACAAGTTTGTGCGGAGAGTCTAGCCTCGCATCGATCTACAGGGTACATGTAATAATCATCTTCATGTTGAGGATATCTCTATTGAATTGGCTTCTTGTGATCATGGGGTGTGATGTATAGCCCACCTCGTAGAATAGTTGCTTGTGTTCAAGAGTTCCGTTTGTGGGCTTGAGGCAATTGCTTCTACTTCTTGTTTTCACCGGAGTGAAGCCATCGGGATCCTCTACTAGTGGGCATTGTGGTGGACCTGAAAGAGCAATGTTAGTAATAATAGGGGTGTCCTCAGATTGATTATCATCACTGGACAACAGAGGACCAAGTGTAGTACACGCATTCTCAGTTTCAAAATGTGGATCAAGTGTATGTATCATCACTGGAAAGAGATGTATTATACATGACAGCCACTCAAAAACAGATCAATGATTCTTGAAGAATTGAAATAGCATAAGGAGGTGTTTTTCAACCTGATAAAAAAGTGTAGTTAATTTTTTGGTACTTTTTTGTAGGGTTGTAAACGAACCGAATCGAGTCAAATAGCTTAGTGAGATTTTGTATTTGTATTTGTTTAATTTTTTCGAATACGAATTCGAATTCAAATATGAAACGAATATTAATTTAGATTTGTATTTGTATTTGTTTAACCATACGAATAGTTAGCGAATCTTATACGAATATCGAATTGATTTGAGCATAGATTAAATATTAGTCAAATATCACTTTAAAATAACTTTTCTTATACTTCCTATTTTTTATGTTGTAAATGCATGCTATGATTTTTTTTTGCAAATGCATGCTATGACTTAATATATGTTTTTAGAATTTAAATTTAACGGATTATAGCATTTTTAGATGGTGGACTATATACTAAAGTGAATTAACTTTATGATTAATAAATATAAATCTATTTCAAACTTTTTGAAATAAAACACTAACACACACATTAGAAATTATACTTATAATGTGTGAAATAAGTTGACAATTGTATATATATCAAAGTCAAACAACTCTAATTTTGTTCTTCGAATTGAATACATAATTATTTGTATTGTATTTGAAAGACATTTGAACCAACAAATTGATTTGTATTCGTATTTATATTCTGGTTTATTACAAATGGGCTTGGAATTTGTATGAAAAAATGTATATATGGGCTACACTTTGAGGGTATTGTTATCTTTTAAAAGTTATTATAGTGTTATTACTATTATTATTAATATTGATATTCGAATCGAATACACTGATATTCTTATTTGTACGTATTTGATAACAACTCGAATCAAATTTAATATTCTTATTTGTCTTTGTATTTGAATTTTCCAAATTCGAATCGTCTTATACGAATCCAAATCGCGAATCGAGCACAAATTATTTGATTCGTTTACAACCCTACTTTTTTGTCTAGCTCTTTATATATCTTAAACCTTCTACTTAGCCATGTAAAAATTATATATTATATATATGGCTTTGTTAATTCTAAAATAGTACTACTATTTATATGTAGTTGTAAATTTTAGATTATTAATTTTAACTAACTAAAATTAGTAAATTACTGCACTAACACTTATAAATTAAGATAAATTATATTTTTTTATTTATTATATCTAAACAACATCTAAATCGGGCTTGATGAATAAATCTATACATTTACCGTTAAACACTTTAACACCTAATTTTTTTACAAAAGCTCAAATGTATACAATATTATTTTAGCATTTGTGAGAAATTGATACTAATGTTGCGGAGCCGATGTGTGCTCAAATAAAGACGTTTTGATGTGTGAAGAAGTTGAGGCGCCAACTTAAACAAATATCAACAGGAGGAGCTACAAATGCATGTCAATACTATCCTAACAGATGTTGTTAAAGATCTGAGGCAAACAGATGAGATAATAGAAGAAGAGGTAATTTGTTTTGTGATGGTTACTAAGATCTTATACTAATTGTTACTTTAATGTCTATTTAATGATTGAATTTAGGAAATTATTGACTACATATGTAACTATTTTGAATGCAGAGCACATGCTGATAGATAGACAGAATGAGATTCTTAATGACCATTTCAAAGTAAAGGAGGTTCTCAGAGGCGGACCCAGTAAGGGTCCCACAGGGTACCAGGAAAAAAATAACTCGAAAAAAATACCTATATATATATTATATACTACCTCCGTTCTTAAATAAATGCAACATATGGAATTTTACACTATTCACATATTCTACTTTGACTACGTTTTATTTATTAATGTATTAATATTATTTTTTGAAAAAAATATTATTAAGTTTGTCTCATTGTAAATTTTTAAAATCTAATTTTTTTAATTTTTTTACTGATACAAAATTTTATACATTATTGGTCAAAGTTGTGTCTCAGCAAGTGTGAAATGTTGGCCTATTTTTTTTTATATCGCTGCCAATTCTTAAGCGCAGAGGCAGAGCACTCGGTCGACGATAGACCAAAACTCCTTAATCGCTGACCAAATTTTTAGACCAAAACATCTGTAGAATTGTTGAATTATTTTTATATGTAATTTTTAGCTATATAATATCTTAATGTTTTGATGATGTACGTTAACTATGAAGTGTTATGCTTCTTTAATATTTTTTTATTGGTTTTATATTAATTAGAGATTAGAGATATAAAAAGGTAGGGACCCCGTGGATCCGACTTTCTGGGTCCGCCACTGGAGGTTCTCACAGATGACGAAAATGTATGAATTTATCTATAGGCATGGTACCATGGAAAAAACAAAAGTAAGAAAATGTGTATAGTCATTAAACCAATACACTAAAGTTAAAAACTGAAAATTGTATTAATGACGTGCTATATCAGATGCTTATACAAGTACAAGACAAAACAGGAGTGGAGGAAGTGGAGAAAGATGGGGCTGAAACGGCCAAAGAGAACTATTAGAAGTTGAGAAAGATACACACTCAATTCAACAACTGAAACAGAGAAGAAAAGGATGGAGAACACAATGAAGAAAAGAGAACAAGCAGATAGTGACACAAGTCCAGTAAGAGGATCATTTACAGAAGATTCAAAAAAGAAACCTTATATGGAGGATGTGCATAAAGTGAAGATTTATTTAGCAAAGAGGATGCTAAAAAAATCACCAAGTAATGTCTGAAAGAAGTACAAAAAGGAGGATGAGCTAGTCTCATGCCCATTCGGATTGCATCGGACAACTTCATTATAAGATCAAAAACATGGATTTATGACCTATTCACCAATGCCCATTGGTTGAAGATACAGTAAGTCTAAATTGTATACATGTATATAAAAATATTATCTGAAAAGGAAAAAAAATTAAACCAATTTTATATTTTATGTATTGCGACACATTGGAGTTGCATTTTTCTACCTTGGCATGAAGAGGGAACAATATAATCTGAAGCAGAAGTTTGCCACAACAAATCCTTTATTCATTGGGATGATAAAAATGAAGGGCGGATTGATGAAAAATGAAAAGACCATAATGACAGAGGCAACATACAATGGCACAATAATGACTAACATCTTGGGTACTAGCCAAGAAAATAGGATGTCATGGGCCTATGTTGATTATGTATACATGCCACTGAATAAAAGGATGCATTGGGTATTTGGGTTGTGTTAGTTTTAGAAATCAATGCAACGCATATCCGAATTGAATTTACGACTCACTGAAAAGAAAAGGGGATACAGCGTATATGCTGAATTATACGAAGTTTCCCTTTCACATGCTGAATTATACGAAGTTTCCCTTTTCTTTTCACATGCTGAAAAGAAAAGGGGGTACACCGCATAAGGTCATATACGCCATGCTTGGAGACATTCTTCATATCACATGATGGAATTGGAATTGGATAATGATGTACTTCGTATATGCTGAATTCTAGGAGCGATGTTTCCCTTTCAAACCATAATATAAAACTTTTGATGGAGAAATTATTAAGCAATAGAACAATAAGATTTGAGGTGGATGTAGAGTCTTTTTGGTAATCCTGTTTTTCGAGATCGCACAAAGGAGAATATACAAAAAGAAGAATCAGAGATCGCGTCTTATGAGAACAAGATCTCAAACACGAATGGGTCTTTGAAGATTTGACTAAGGGCTCGGGTATCTTAGGGAATGAGTTTATTACTTTACTTTGGGTTGGGTAGTATTGTTGTTTATTTTAGGTTTCTTTTATTTTTCTTCTTTCTCCCTCAATTTCTTTGTGCTTTGCTCTTTTAAATAAAGTTTTCTTTTCTTAAAAAAAAAACGTACGTACCTTGGAGTACACTGAGATGGTAGGGATTATGTTGCACGGATACGGATATACCGATACGCGAATACGGGTAAGACAATACGACAATTTCAAAACTTATAGGATACGGGTACGGGAGTATATGTATTAATAATAATAATAATAATAATAATAATAATAATAATAATAATAATAATAATAATAATAATAATAATAATAATAATAATAATAATAATAATAATAATAATAATAATAATAATAATAATAATAATAATAATAATAATAATAATAATAATAATAATAATAATAATAATAATAATAATAATAATAATAATAATAATAATAATAATAATAATAATAATAATAATAATAATAATAATAATAATAATAATAATAATAATAATAATAATAATAATAATAATAATAATAATAATAATAATAATAATAATAATAATAATAATAATAATAATAATAATAATAATAATAATAATAATAATAATAATAATAATAATAATAATAATAATAATAATAATAATAATAATAATAATAATAATAATAATAATAATAATAATAATAATAATAATAATAATAATAATAATAATAATAATAATAATAATAATAATAATAATAATAATAATAATAATAATAATAATAATAATAATAATAATAATAATAATAATAATAATAATAATAATAATAATAATAATAATAATAATAATAATAATAATAATAATAATAATAATAATAATAATAATAATTTAGGGTATAATTTGCACATATATAATTCAGAGGTTCATAAATAAAATAATTGCAATACCAAAAATTAACAATTATAATAAAATTTCAAAGATTAGACTAAAAAGACTCAAGTACTAATATTTCAATTTAAATTCAAACAATATTTTTGGTTCTCTATTTGCATTTAACAGGACTGATTTCAAGTAATGCTCATCAAGCAACAAATTGGCAAATTATAGCATTCTAATGTTTTCTATACTCCCGAAATCATCTTTACGAATGCTCCGAATCATGTGGTCGCTTGAGCGGCTACTAAATATTTGTCATGTCAGGTATGAAATCAGGGTTATTGGGTTAGATACGCATATCGGTTCACGGATATGGGTATCAAAAGTATCCATATTTTAAAAATAAATCCAATACTTTTATTAAATTACGGATACGAACCCAATACGTACACAACGCGTATCGGTGAGTATCGATATCTGATACGAATTGAATACGCGGATACGGTGCACCATAGCCGTGGGGAGGAATATGATACATGCATTGACATGGCTATATACATATTCCCTCCATTCCGCTAAGATTGTCCTAAACACTATTTACTTGGTCAACAAAAATCACTCTTTTTTTTATCGTTCAACAAAAATCACTCTTAATCTCTTACTTTATATATCAAATTTTTATTAAATTTGATTATCGACTTTGTAAAACTTTTAATATAGTTTCTGAATATGTAAAAAAAAAATCTAAAGAATAATTTGAATGCGGACAGATATCTATTTGCTTTATCGTTGGTCAAATATCATAAACGTTATTGTCCCAAATTTTGTGGGAGCGTAGTAATATATAAGCACTCTACATTATCTACATGCATTGATCGAATTGTTGCCAGTTACTCCGCTGGAGTCTCCCACGTGAGAGTCATACTATCATGTCCCAAGTATTAAATATTCATCAAACTTTTCTTTATTTTTTCTAAAAGAATTGGGAGTAATATATACGGAGTAGTATATACTACACACATATACTATGTACTACATCTGTTCTCTTTTAATTGGAACATTGGACTTTTTACACTATTCATTTATTCTACTTTGACTATATTTTATTTATTAATGTATTATAAATTAAATTGATTAAGAAATATTGTTAAATTCTTCTCATTCTAAATTTTCAGAATATGTTTTTTTAAATTTTTTACTAATAAGGAATTAAAAATATTAATGTCAAATCTGTGCGTTGCCAAACGTGAAATGTTGACTGTTGCAGTTAAAAGGGAACGGGGAAGTATATATTATTCCTAACTTAGTGAGTATCGAGTACGACTATATGATACTCCTTAATAAGTAATCTTCCCGTCCTGATAAGTACTCTCAACGTGGACATCTACATTTGGGAGAACAAAAATGATTTTTGTACCCACTCTTATACCCATTTTTGTACCCAGCTATGTTTGTAAAGTGTTTTTTTTGTCTATGAACTCCGATTCACAGACAATATTTTGCACAAACAAAATATTTTGCAATATCGGAATACAAATAAAAAATGTATGCACTTTAAAAACAGATACGCAGTAATTTTTAAAGCGTTAATTTTTTGGTGATTTTATATATTCAATATTGGTGTCATATGAAAGATATTAAAAAGTTATGAATTTCGGTATATGTTATGTAACAATCAAAGTACAAATAAAAGAGTTATAGCACTTCAAAGAAAACAGTTAAACAGGAGATATTTAATGGTAGTGGGACCCACTACCAGATATTGGTTACATGTCTTTGGCCTTAAATCTCGGTGTTGCGTTATTTAGTTAGAAAGCCGCCACTTCAAGGGGCGGCTCTTGTACTGTAAGTGAAAACCCGCCACTTCAAGTGGCGGCTTTCCTTAACCACGGTTAATCCAGCAGTATTTTGGGAATTATTTTTAACCCAGCAGTATTTTGGGAATTATTTATTTATTTAGCATTATTCCGGGAAAAAACTCTCTATATCTATACATTTTAGGGAAAATGGAAACTAATAATCCAACCTTTTAATTTAGCGGTCTTCTTTTAATAATCCGACCTTTTCGTTATTCATGAATAATCCAACCTTTGCACCTCATCTTTATTCATTGATCCCCGACTGGTTGATGACCTGCTATTCCGAGTTATTTTCTTATCTCTGCAAACTATTATACCATAAATTCCACCTTTCACAAAGATAATATTTTGCAAAGATAAGAAAATAACTTGTAATAGCAGGTCATCAACCGGTCAGGGACCAGTGAATGAAGATGATGTGCAAAGGTTGGATTATTCATGAATAACGAAAAGGTGGGACTATTAAAAGAAGACCGCTAAAAGGTTGGATTATTAGTTTCCATTTTCCCTACATTTTATAACTTTTGGGTTATATGTGAGACTACCTAAATGTTAAACAATTTTTGACGATTTAACAAGATATATAAAAGTGTCATGATATCTATCTGAAAAAAAAAATTAAAAATTATTAGCATGTTCTATATTATATTGTGCTAATTCGAAATATTAATTATGTTTAAATTGCATGATTAAACTAAATTAGTATTTACCTTAATTTAGTCGTAACATCGAAACTAGGATATAACTAGTTACACATATTAAAATAGGCTAATTTGTGATTTTATTGGTATATGACGGGTCATGGTACAGACACCATACCCGTAACGCTGGTGACAAGATAATCCTATTCCGAACACGTTACTTGTTAAGTACACTTTTGGTGTATCGATAACTACCGCGAATACATAATATTGTTTAGGATGTACTTTATCGTAACGGACCGTGAATGAACTATCTGTATCTCGGAAGGAAGAGGTTCGGACGGACGGGCCGTGGGAAACAGGTTGTGACCGAGTCCAGCTGTATCATGGAAGTAAGCGTACTCGGAGCGACGACCTGTACGGATATGGAGTGAGAGACACCCAATGATATACTTAAACGCGGGCCCGAGGCCGTTTATGAATAAAATTAATGCGGGCCAGTTGCCATTTATAAAGAAATATTATATGGACCCAAGCGCCGTTAAAATAATAAATTTCCTTATAAATAAAATTTCAGCCTTGAGCTGGTTACTTTGATCATATAGATATATGTAACATATAAAAATGATTTTACATATTATATATGTTATGACCCTATTTGAGGGTCTTAGGTACGAATCGATCGTTATACCTTGCATAGGTATAGCGCCCGTCCCTCACTAGTACCAATTGGACTGACCCTTCGGGGCGACATTTTTTTCAAGTTGAGGTTTGTTCACGAGACCAATTTATCTATTTGGGAGATTCCCTAGAGCAGACTTGGTTCATGTTGTTCTCATGTTCTATTTACTATATTTAAATTTAATAAATGCTCATGGACTATTTAAATTTCTATTTAGGGTCTGTGTACCCATGTATGCCTCCTGTGGCAAATGAACATTTTAAATTATGTTTCCGCTGCAATCTAGTATTTTATACTAGTGAATTGACTACTTAATAATTTACCTTCTATGAATATTCGTAATGTGATTGATATACACAATAGCATTGCATTACCTAACGAGAATAGTCTGCGGATATTCACGAAGGGTTGTGTGGCTGTTGCCACGTCACCGGGCCGGTCCGGGGCGTGACACACCGGAAAATCCAAGGGAATTTGAACCCTTTATAAAGGGAAACCCCCTCTAGGGAGTTAAGATTCCTGAAAGGAAAGGCTCTCTCACGCGGGGGAGGGGGGGTGCGAATCAAATCCCGAAACCGGAGAACAAAAAGCGCGACTTGCGTGCGCGGGCGACCTGCGGACACGAATGTCGTCCGAAAATCCTATCTTCTAAAGATAACGTTGATTTTTGCTCCATGCTGAACTGAAACGTTGCAGCATAAATGCCCAACGTTAATGTTCATGGCCTTAATGCACACGAAATGGCTGTTTTCTTTCTGGAATCAATGCCCAACGTTTAGGCCGTTGATGTCCAACGTTCACAAGCCTTAAACATCCATTAACACACCAAAATCCTCCCCTATAAAAGGCTGGTAACTGCTTTGCAAACATACACAATTTACAAACGTACTACACCTCTCTTTAGCTCGAAAAAACTCTCCAACCATCTCTGAAAACTCCTTTTGTGTTCTAGCTTTGTTCGCATTCGTTGGAACTTTAGTTTGAGTGCTAAACTATCGTTCGTAGTCATCGTATCCTGGGAAACGATCGTTGCAACGCTCCTAGCACCCCGGAAGGCAACGAATACGTTTTAAGGATATCGTGAAGCTTTGACTATTTCTGTTCCATGTCTTTTCTTGTTTTTCGTTTAATCATTTTATTTAATTAATTTTTATTAATTAATTTTCTTTGTTTTTTGAAACTTGCCCAACACATATTACGGGAATTTTCCCTAAAACATGAAGAGTTGTTAACAAATGTAAGCAAAGGACATATCTTTGGAAAAGTTCTTGCATGTGCAAAGTCTTTTTGAATACATTATGAGCTTGTTTGATGATCCTATTTTTTAGTTTATTTGCCTTATTAGCTAACCTTATCACTAAACACGTAACTTTTGATTTCTCGCGGTGAATTGTGTAATAATTAAAATAAGTAAGGTTAGACTTAGTTTTCTAGATGAATTAACTGAAGTTGCTATAGAATATTCCCTAATGAGGGGTGTCAATTAATATTCTCTAGTATACTTTTTATTTAATATTTATTGCATTGATTAGCTTATACTTTATGGTACTAGCTGATTGCCTGATTGTACTCCTATATTTGAAAATGTAAAATTAAAAATAAAATTGCTTAAATATTTACGTATATCATAAGTAAATTAAGTATATGCACGAACCATTCTTTCTTGTACGTATATATGCACGAGTAGTATACTAATTATCCCAACAACAATGCTTGATGTACCCACCTTATACCCACCATGTTTGTGAAAGTTTTTTTTGTATGTGAACCTAGTTCACAGACAATATTTTGTTTGTGCAAAATATTGTCTGTGAATCGGAGTTCATAGACAAAAAAAACACTTTACAAACATAGGTGGGTGATAAACACAATAGCTACCTATATTATATATAGGTAATTATGATTATCTGTACAAATATTCAAAGACAAAGCAGGTATAAATCCCATTTTGAGTAAAAACCGCACAAATACGTCAAAGATGAAGAAACGGGAGTCAACAATCGAAAGGGGCCGAGAACCGACACTTCGGGGTCAACCACGAGCGTAAAACGGAGCGAAAAATGAAGAATTGCAGTGCAGGGGAAAACCGGCACCGGTCATACTTTAAAACCGGCGCCGGTTTTATTTAAAAAGCTTTACTACGGTGAACCGAAGATCAACCGGCGCCGGTCGACCCCTATAACCGGCGCCGGTTATGGTGTTTTTCAGTATTAATTCAGCCCCGAAGTAAAACCGGCGCCGGTCAAGCCTAAAACCGGCGCCGGTTAAGCCCGAATCTGCAGAATACAAAGAGACGTGCAGCCATATCTTGATGGGAAAAACTCACCTTCCTCATGATCTGATCAAATATATCTTCCATGCCTGATTGTTGGGCTCGAATAGACTAAAAGATGCCAATCTTTAGCCTATATAAAGCCCCCAATTCATCAAACAAGATCATCATTCCATTCTTGAAGATTAAATTTCAGTTTTTATATTTCCTTTTTGCATTTTCTTGAAGTGTTGGAGAAGAAGCCATTTCTCTCCTCTACAATTGGTTCTAGGTATTATTTCTTGTATGTTATTGTATTTCATTGTTCTTAGTTACACTTTTGTAATTAATATGAGCATTAGAGGCTAAGTTCTTAGCTAAGGCTAGGGATGAACTTCTATGCCCACTAGGTGTTTGATAAAAGTTTTAAACCAATAAATTGTGATTTATCCTTTACATTTTGATTGTTTATGACTATGGTGTACAACATAGAAGTATGTTAAATTTAGTTTATACTTGCAATTAACGTTGAAGTCTAAACTATGAACATTAAAGGATAAACATATATATTACCGAGAATAGAAATATATCCGGTATTATATAATACGGGTGTGATGTCTTGATATTCAACGGGGTTTTCGGTAGATGAATGTAAGCCGTAACGGGACTTACACGTAACGAAAACCACGCTCTCGCTGCCTTAACCGGAGTTGAGAATATATTAGCGACATCGTATTCATAATTATTGGTAAAGAACTAATATTCAACCCTATTAAAGCATTTAAGTGATTCCCGAAGCCTTAGCCGTTGTTATCATTCATTTTAAACCCGAATTAATTAAAGTTGTTTCCTTGAATTAAAAGTGAAAAGCCAAAAATACACAACACAAATCAAAATCCCTGCACTTTACTCATTTCAATATTTAAAGTTATCTACTCTCGGACTTGAATTAAACAACGTTTCCCTGTGGATTCGACCCGGTATTTTACCGGAATTTATTACTATATCGGCACTTGTACACTTGCAAGTTCAGCCCGGTCAGTGGGTACAAAAATGGGTATAAGAGTGGGTACAAAAATCATTTTTGTTCTCCCAAATGGAGATGTCCACGTTGAGAGTACTTATCAGGACGGGAAGATTACTTATTAAGGAGTATCATAGAGTCGTACTCGATACTCACTAAGTCAGTAATAATATATACTTGGGAAAAGTGTCAAATAAGTCCATCTACTTTTAACAAAAAGTCAATCAAGTCCACATACTCTTTACTAAGTCAATTAAGTCCTGCAAGTATGCAAAAATCACCAAATTGGCATTTTTATAGGTCATCTACCAGTTAGCCGGTTGATTGCTGACATGGACATCCATGGTAGCCTTTTTTTACTGTTTCATATTTTTTTTATTCTTTACCATTTTCTATTTCCTTTTTTTCTCTTTTTTTTCTCATTTCCACTCTTGGTTTCTTCTTTCTGCGTACAGGTCGACTACTTTTCCAGGCCTCCAGTAATAGGCTAATATAATTAGGAATCTACCTAATAGATATTTAGGAATTTGCCTAATATCTATTTAGGAATACTTTGTATTTTGGCAACTCTTCTATTATAAATATATCTGTCAGGACTCCTATTGGAGTACCTCTTTCCCATTATTTCACATGGTATCAAGAGCTCTAGGTTTGTAGATACAATTTTTTTCTTTTTTCGGTTCCCATGAACCTTATTATAGCCGCCGCCTTGGGGTCGACTGCCGCCACATTTACGGTAGTCTCCGATCCTTTGAAGATGAGCGCGGCTAATATGGCGCAGATCACCTCCTTCGCGTCGCTGAACACGGTGCTTGCTTCCAGCGTGCCGTTGAGTTCGCCGCCTGCTGCTGCCTATGTCCGCGCAGCACCCCACCTTCTCTGCGTCGCTGACCACGGTGCTTGCGTCAAACGCGCTGTTGAGTTCGCCGCTTGCTGCTGCAGACATATATTCTCATGGAGATCATATTATCAAAAATGTGCCTTCTAATCTTCCGCTGGCGGATATATTTACTAAGAAGTTTTTTTTTTAGTTTGCAATTTCATTTTTTTAAAAGACAACCTGCGCGTTGTATCTCCCGCACAGTTTGAGGGGGTGTAATAGGCTAATATAATTAGGAATCTACCTAATAGATATTTAGGAATTTGCCTAATATCTATTTAGGAATACTTTGTATTTTGGCAACTCTTCTATTATAAATATATCTGTCAGGACTCCTATTGGAGTACCTCTTTCCCATTATTTCACATCCAGATCCACGCATCTGTAATCCGCTCCAGCCTCCACCATCCCGAGTCCCGACCTCCGCTGCCCTACCGCCATACCCACCGTCTCTGCGGTCTTCGCCTCCAGCTCATCTATTGCAGCGACCTCTGACTCCCCGGCCTCCATAGCCACCGCCTCTAAGGTCTCTCCTCCGCCACCCCTACATCCATAGTCACTAACTTCAAGTCTCCATCTCTTGCCCCTACCTCCATAGCCAGGCCCCCACACCCGTCCTCCAACCTGCACCTTTGCCGCCCTTGCTACATAACCACCTATCCCTTTAGTTTCATCGTGATTGCCATCAGTTTAGGCAAGAAAGAAAAAGAAAATTGAGATTAGGACAGGTTGACGAGAAGCGGAAGAGGCGTGGACTTGGATTGATGAAGAAAAAGGAATTGCCATTAATGGAGTTAAGCTGGGCTGAGGGCTAAAAGAGATGGGAGAATAAGTGAATAACGAAAGAAAGAGAAAGAGAAAGGAGGGAGAAAGTCAGAAAGAAAAGAGAGAAAGAAATAGAAAAAGAAAAGAAACATTATACTGTAAAAAATTAGAAAACCTTAAAAAACACCAGCTGGGCATACATGCTGGCAAGTTACCGGGTAACCGTTTGGTTACCTGTAAAATGGCTGATTTGGTTAATTTTTTACACTTCGCGGACTTAATTGACTCGTTAAAAAGTATATGGACTCAATTGACTTTTCATTAAAAGTAGGTGGACTTATTTGACAGTTTTCCCTATATACTTCCCCGTTCCCTTTTAACTGCAACAGTCAACATTTCACGTTTGGCAACGCACAGATTTGACATTAATATTTTTAAATCCTTATTAGTAAAAAATTTAAAAAAACATATTCTGAAAATTTAGAATGAGAAGAATTTAACAATATTTTTTAAACAATTTAATTTATAATACATTAATAAATAAAATATAGTCAAAGTAGAATAAATGAATAGTGCAAAAAGTCCAATGTTGCAATTAAAAGAGAACGGATGTAGTACATAGTATATATGTGTAGTATATACTCCGTATATATTACTCCCAATTCTTTTAGAAAAAATAAAGAAAAGTTTGATGAATATTTAATACTTGGGACATGATAGTATGACTCTCACGTGGGAGACTCCAGCGGAGTAACTGGCAACAATTCGATCAATGCATGTAGATAATGTAGAGGAGTTGTTTAATGGTATTATGTCTACGACGAATGTGTCTAGACTTACCATTATACAAGTGCCCTTCCAATTGACGTTTGACAATCGCAATGTATGCATATTGGAGGGACAGGGTTCTCCCAACTTGGAATATCCTCGAGAAAATGGCGTAGCCATTCAGGCTCTTCAGTGTACTTATCCAAAGCTATTAGCTCAGATTCCATCATGGATCTAGCTATTACCGTTTGTTTCGAGGATTTCCATGACACGGCTGCACTTCCCAAAGTAAAAACATATCCACTTGTGCACTTTGAGTCCTTAATGTCAGATATCCAACTAGCGTCGCTATACCCTTCAAGTACAACTGGATACCTTTCATAGTGCAGTCTGTAAGGAATAATTGTAATTAGATTTTGATGATGCTAGGCTATTTAGATTAGAATTTTAGAATACCCCCATTTAGATTTTATGTATTAGAAATCTTCAGTTGTAAGTATTAGTGTAGTCGGCAATCAGAGTTACTCTATGTGGATCTAATCAGAACTGCTAGGAGAACTGCGTAATGAGAGTTGCTCCTCAGAGAAGCTTCATCAGAAGTCAACATCAGAGAACCATCAGAGTTCGACGAAAAGCTTCATCAGAAGTCAACATCAGAGAACCATCAGAGTTCGAAGTAAAGATTCATCAAAACTCAACTTCAGAGAAGTATCAGAGTTCCCCTACTAAGTTCATCAGAATCCAAGGTCAGAATGCCAACAGAGAATCTCATCAGACCTGGATGGACACTTAGAAGGTTTCGAAGCTGCTTTCAACGGCCGTATAACAAACGGGAAATTCCCTAACGGCTAGAAGATATTTCATCAAGGAAAGCATTTAATGCTCATTTAATGAGTCTAATACGCTGTGGAGTTATTGCAGATGATTGACCGAGATTCCTGGAGAATATTATACAAAAATAGAAACCTGCCAAAACTGCGGGTCCAACCGGCCAACTCCACAGTATGCGCATTCAATGCAGTTGTCTCCTCCTCCAACGGGTAGACAACTCCCAGTATAAAAAGATACTCATGAAGAACAACCGGATAACTTTTGCTCTCTACAACCATTCTACAAGCTCTCTTGAGATTCAATCTTCAAATCCTTCTACAAGAAAAAGCTTACGTTGGGAAGATTAAATATTCAAATCTCTCAAACCCAACCAAGAGCAAAGCTCATCCAGTTCTTCAACACTTCAAGAACTTCATTTCTACATCTTTTGTAACGAAGCAAGTTGGAGAAAAACTCTGTTTTTCAGAACTTCTTCTGCAAAGAAGGGCGTCCAAGTAACTGCAGTAGTGAAGTGGTGATACTTCCGGGAAGCTGAGTGAAAGGACCAGTCATCAGGAAGCAGGACTGCATCCCGGGTGACATCTAGGCTTGAAGAAGACGTGGAGAACTTCTTAAGTGCTAGGGCTAAAGCTTTGTAACTGTTTACCTCAAAGCTTAGTGGAACAGTGGACTAGAGGAACACGTTGTTCCTTGAACCACTATAAAAACACTGGTGTCATTTACTTTACGCATTTACTTTCTGCACTTTAGAACCTAATTGCATAACTCCCTAAGAACTTGGACTCTGTGTTCAGCAGATCTTGTTCTCAGAGTTATCAGAAGGGCACCTGCCTTATTATCTGCTTGAGGCTACCCGGAACTCTTATCCGCTGCAAGACCCAGTTCTGATCATCAGAACTCGACCCTCTCTGATAAGTCAACTCTGACTTAGAGAAAAGTTTGAAAAATTATAACAGTCTATTCACCCCCCCCCCCCCCCCCCCCCTCTAGACTGTTACCAACTTAAACGGGACCAACACAGTCCAAGGTTTTGGGTTTTCCTTAAATACCTCAAAACCCTTACTATTGATTTACAGTGTTCATCACCGGGATTGCTATCAAATCTACTAAGCTTACTAACCACAAAGGCAATATCAGGCCTGGTACAACTCATTAGATACATTAAACTTCCAATAATCCTAGCGTATTGTACTTGAGAAATACACTCTCCACGATTTTTGGTAAGATGTACATTTTTATCTAATGGCGTCCTTGCCTCTTGATAATCATCCTTAATAAATTTAGTAAGGATTTTATCTACGTAATGAGATTGGCTTAGCGTAAGACCATCAGGTCCTCTAATTATTTTAATCCCAAGAATTAAATCGGCCAGCCCCATATCCTTCATGTCAAATTTAGAATTTAACATGCTTTTGGTAGAATTGATCATTAGATTATTGCTACCCACGATGAGTATATCATCCACGTATAAACATAAAATGACATAGCCGTCTACCGTGCTTTTCACGTAGACGCATTTGTCACTTTCGTTTATTTTAAAACCATTAAATAACATTGCATGGTTGAACTTTTCGTTCCACTGTTTAGGGGCTTGTTTCGATCCATACAATGATTTAATTAATTTACAAACCTTCTTTTCTTGGCCAGGAACACGAGAGCCCTCGGGTTGTTCCATATAGATTTCTTCATCTATATCGCCATTTAGAAAAGCAGTTTTTACGTCCATTTGATGAACTTCCAATTTCCGCAAAGCGGGAATTGCTAATATCATCCTAATGGAATTTATTCTCGTTACCGGAGAATACGTGTCAAAGTAATCATGGCCTTCATGTTGCTTGTATCCCTTTATTACAAGTCTGGTCTTATACTTTTCAATGGAACCGTCAGGTTTCATTTTAAGTTTAAAAATCCACTTGGATCCCAAAGGTTTACATCCTGGAGTGAGATCAACCAATTCCCATGTGTGATTTTGTAGGATCGAATCCACCTCACTTTTGATGGATTCTTTCCACATAGGACCTTCGGTAGACGTTATGGCTTCCATATAAGTCCGTGACTCATTTTCTACCATACAAGTTAGAATATTCGAATCGAATTCTACCAAGTATGTGAGAAAATCCGGTCCGAAGGATTTTACAACTCTAGCACGTTTGCTACGTCGGGGTTCGGGTTCTTCACCGGATCCCTCGCTAGTATTTTCCATAGCTACGTCAAATGTTCGTTTTGAAGTGCTAGGTCCTTCGTTGGACTTGCATGGAAATACGTCTTCAAAGAATGATGCATTCCTTGACTCAATTATTGTGTTTTTATGTACATCCGGATTATTCGAATCGTACACAAAAACCGATAAACACTACTATTTTGTGCATACCCAATAAAAATACAATCCACCGTTTTTGGACCTATTTTTATTTTCTTAGATGTTGGTACAAGCACTTTTGCAAGACACCCCCACACTTTTAAATATTGATAGGAAGGTCGTCTACCTTTCCACAACTCGTATGGAGTTTTATCATACATAGTATTTTTTCTCGGGGAACCTTATTTAAAAGGTAATTGCTTGTTAAGATTGCTTCGCCTCACATATTTTGTGTGATTCTTTCGTTCGGCAACACCGTTTGATTGAGGTGAGTAGGGTGCGGTACGTTCATTTACTATACCCACACTAGCGCAAAATTCACCAATTGGTGCTTCATACTCACCACCTCGATCACTCCTAACCATTTTAATCCGTCGATTAAGTTGGTTCTCCAATTCATTCTTATAAACAATGAATTTATCGATTGCTTCATGTTTATTTTTAATAAATAAACATAGCTATAGAGAGTGCTATCATCGATAAAAGTAATAAAATATTTATTACCGCCACATGTTTGTATTGATTTAAAATCACAAACGTAACTATGAATTAATTCTAGTGGTTCCGTTTTTCTTTCAACCGATTTGAAAGACGTTTTCGTTAGTTTTGTCTCGACACAAACTTCACATTTGTGCTTCACATCAATTGTGAATTTAGGAATGTGTTCCATGTTAATTAATCTACGTATAGAATTAAAATTAAAATTGGAAGACTCCTATTTACGGAATAAAAACATGACAGTTATATTTTGGAATTCCAAAATATTTTTGTTCATATTGTTGGAAAATGTGTTAATAAATTGTATTAAATGGTCATTTTGGAGCAATTTTTGAGCGGGGTCTACTTCCGATTTGTGTCAGGTCAAAGTGTGGAAAATACTGTTATGTTTAAAGTCTGACAGGTAATGCCAAAATATGGCAGTAATTAGTCCTATCTATGGAGTAAAAATATGAAAAATTCCAATTTTTGAATTTATAAACGTTTTTACTCCTTCCTCCCTCCCTCCCTCCCTCCCTCTGCTTTCATCTTTATTTAATGCATCAAGGTAGATCTTGCATTATGAGTAAACAGGGGGTATCTATTTTGTTTTTTTTATTTGATGAATCATTTTCACTGCTCCAGAGTATAAATCCTCCACTTTATTTCATTTTGCAGTGATATTATTAGAGGAATATAATGAATAATGCCAGAAGAACGAGCTCATAAATTATCTTGGAACAACACTGTGCTAGTAAGAAGTTTTTGAATGCTCAAAATCAAGGTAAGTAGGTCACTTCTTATTGTATTTTATTCTATTTCCTTCGTTGTTGAAATGTAGAACTGTCATTTTTATTGATTTGGATAATGAATATAATATTACTAAATTCTAATCAGTCTTTAGGTTGCTTCCGAGTTGCAATCAGTTTTGCATTTGTGTTTGGGTTGCTTTTCCTATGAAGTTGCTGAGTTAGACATTTCAAACTTATAACATGGAGAATTTTCTACTCCAAAGTTGTATATTCAGATTTCGGTTTATCATTCAACATATTATGAAGAGGATTAAAGGTCCCAGTTTAGTTTCGTATGTTTTTGTTAAACTTATACAATATGTATAACACATCTTATGGTATTTCATATATTCTCTAACTCATCTACACACACATACTAAAATAAAATTTACTTGTTTTGGTCTATGGTTTATTTTTTACCCCAAGCTTTATTGGATTGACTTGTATATATTTGTATTTTTGGATTTAAGGTGGAAAAACATCAGCAAGGTACACTGGTGAATAGAGGTAGCTTATTTTGCTGCAGCTGGTGGATTGCTTCTTGAATTAACTTTTACTTATATCAGATAAAGTTGCAGAATTATGTTGACAAATGTAGTTAAAATTGAGAGATTAAGGCCTCAGATGTTTGTTGTACATTTGTCTTTAGTTCTAGATAACATAATACGGCTGCTCTTATAAGTTTACTGAGAGTTTTGGTTACATTTTTGAGATAAAGACATATGTTATAGAAATACATTCATTTTTTGATAATATGGTATATTCTTCTTTATTATGCATGAGTTCTTTTAACCTATACAAAGCAGATATTCTATTGTGTCTTGCTTTAGTTCTGTTGTAGTTTAAATCAAAGAAGATAGTCGTATCCAAATGATCGTTTAGAAGTTTAGAAATTTGGCGTATATTTTTTTTCTTTTTTAATGTACATTTAACGTCGGTTGTTTTATATAATTGATGTTACATATATTGTTTTTGTATTAAATTAAACTCTTTTACGTTGGTTCTGGGGAAAAAGCGACGTGGTAGATTGCACTTTTTTATTAAAACAAAGGACTTATAATGTCAGTTTTTTTAAATAACCGACGTGGTACATTCAACTATTATTTTTAAAACGAGCTTTTTACGTCGGTTTAGAAACCGACGTAATATGTCATTACCTATAACGTCCACACTTTCCTCGTCACACTAGAAACCGACGTGAAAGAGTATAAATAACCGACGTAAAAAGTCCATTTTGTAGTAGTGTTTGCATATGGCGGTTAATGAAAAAAAAAATTTGTGGAAAAGAGCTTCTTAGATGGGATGGAAGACGACCGAAGGGCTTTCGTAATGGAATTATTGCATGCAAAAAGCGTCTGACATGGCTACGAGGGAAGGATGATGTGGAGAGTGCAGCGGAATTTATGCAGCGGAATTTATGAGGCTTAGAGCTGTGATACAAGCTTTAATGGAGCAAGAGAATTTATATTGGCGGCAAAGACCCAAGGAATTTTGGCTGAAAGAATGAGATATGAATTCCATATTCTTTCATAATGCTGTGAAGCAGCGAAGGAGGAATACAATCCATGGGCTCAAAGCAGAAGACGGGTCATGGGTTACGGACAGGGGGCAAGTTGGAGAGATGATTAGAAATTATTTTGAAAATCTTTTCCAAGAACCAATCGATGATAGGCAGTGGGAGGATATGGGGAGATTCGAGCAAGTATCTGACGAGCAGAATGAGAATATGATGAGAGCTATTAGTCTGGAGGAAGTTAAATAGGCTATTTTTTATATGCATGCAGAAAAGGCTCCGGGGGCAGATGGGATGAATCCAGCCTTTTTTCAGAAGTTTTGGGACATTGTGGGGCCAGAGGTGTCAGCCCTGTGTGCAGTTATTTTTAAAACTGGTATAATACCTAATGAACTGAATATTACTAATATTGTACTGATACGAAAAAAGATAAACTGGAAGGAATGGGGGACTGGAGACTGATTGCACTGTGCAATGTGGTTTACAAGATTTTTCTAAAGTACTAGGGAACCGGTTAAAGATTTTTTTGGGGTAGTCTGGTTGACGAATGTCAGAGTGCTTTTATACCGGGAAGATCTATAATTGACAATATAGTTGTTGCGTTTGAGACTCAGCACTATTTAAAAAGGAAGAATACCAGAAAGGAGGGCTTTGTAGCTCTTAAGCTTGATATGAGCAAAGCTTACGACGGGGTAAGCTGGAATTTTCTACAACAAATTATGCAGTGTATGGGGTTCTGCCCGAGGTGGATTCACATGATTATGCAGTGTGTTTCAATTGTAAATTACTATGTAGAATTTGAGAGAGAGTTTTTGGGCCCTATTGAGCCGAGAAGGGGACTATGGCAGGGGGACCCTCTCTCCCCATATTTATTTATCTTGATTGCGGAGGGTCTTAGCGCTTTAATACGGAAGGCCGAACAGAGAGGGGAAATTCATGGAGTGGCAATATGTAGGGGGGCTCTTCAGGTTTCACACTTGCTATTTGCGGATGATAGTTTTCTGTTCTTCAAGGCATCAAACGTGGAGTATACTAACGTCCAGAATATCTTGCAAAAGTATGAGCAACTCTCAGGCCAGATGGTTAATTTTAATAAGTCTTCCTTGACTTTTAGCCAGAATGTGGGGGAACAGTTTCGGGAATTTTGCAGCATTCACCTGGGGGTGCCGAGAGAGGTAAATAAAAGTTTTTACTTGGGTTTACCTGCTGTAGTTGGGAAAAACAAATCGGTTATTCTGGGATACTTAAGGGACAGGATTTTTAATAGAATTAAAAATTGGAATAATTGGTTTTCGTCTCGGGCTAGGCGGGTTGTGCTTCTTCGAAATGTTATACAACCTTTACCAACTTATGCTATGAATGTGTTCTTATTACCCAAGGATCTGTGTGATGATGTGGAGAAATTAATGAATGGATTCTGGTGGAAGGGGTCAAAATTTGACCAAAGAGGATTAAGATGGAGACCATAGGAAGTTCTTTGTAAGCCCAAGGAGGCGGAAGGGTTGGGGTTTCAGAGGATTAGGGAGTTTAATCTGGCAATGCTAGCAAAATAGGGATGTCGACTTATTACTGAAGAGAGTGGCTTGATGAGTCGAGTATTAAACGCCAGATATTTTCCTTCTTCTGACTTCTTACATGCTAAAGTGGGAAATAATCCTTCTTTTATTTGGAGAAGTATTTTTGAGACTCAAGAAGTGTTAAAAAATAATGTCACGAGAAGAGTTGGGAATGGTGTTGATACACAGGTCTGGGTGGATTCGTGGCTTCTGGGGATTAATGGGAAGATTAATTCGGATAAACCGGAAGGTATTAGAGACATGAATGTGGCTGCTCTCCGTGATAGTACTGGAAGGAACTGGAGTATTGGTAGAATAAATCAATGGTTTAACCAAGAAGATAGGAAATGTATTTTGAGTATTCCTATTAGTTGTATTGACAGGAAAGATGGATATTGGTGGGTCGGGGAGAGGAATGGATTATTTTTCGTTAAGAGTTGTTATAGTATATTAATGGGGGAGCAAACGGGAGATTGGAATGGTTGGGGTAAACTGTGGGATATCAAGGCGCCACCGAAATTTAAATACTTGGCATGGCAGATTTTGGATGGGTCTTTGCCTTCTGTCGGCAACCTTCGAAAGAAAGGTATTAATTTGGAAGGCGGGTGTTCCTTTTGTGCAGCAGAGGAGGAAGATACAGATCACGCTATTCGTTCATGTCAAAATGCGATGGAAGTCTGGAAAGCAGCGGGGGTCAGTGTGGATATACATCAGCAAGACTTCGAGTCATGGTTCCGAGGGGAAGTAGCATCAGCGACTGGGGAGGCGAGCAGCTCATTTCTGGCGCTGGTCTGGAGTGTCTAGAAACGCTGGAATGGTGTGGTTTGGGATGGGAGGGAGATGGATGCTGCAGGGGTGGTGCGTGTGGCGTCAACAATGCAGGCAGCCTGGCGAAAAGCAAATGAAATTGTTGCGAGTCAGCAGGTGCAGCGGCCGAGCAAGGGAGTTGTGGAGAAATGGAGAAAACATCCTTTGGGATTTTTAAAGATCAATATAGATGGATCTCTTAATCAAGCAGGAGGAATCCGGGCATGGGGTTGGGTAGTCCGTGATGAACATGGTACTTTTCTTCGGGCAAGAGGAATTTCGAAGGGGCGGGAATGGTTACCTGAAGAAATGGAAGCTTTGGGAATTAGAGATGTTGTTATGGGAGCAATAAAGGTGGGTTGGCAAAAGGTAAAGTTTGAGACAAACTCTCTTAAAGTAGTTCAACGGCTGGAAAAGAAGTTGGTAGGAGCATCTTATGTAGATCTAATTGTGGATGATATATGTTAGAAGAATGGTGGAAACAAAGAGCAACTTTAAGGTCTCTTTTTGTAGACGGTCTGCGAATACTGTGGCACATGCTTTGGCTAGGTCACATGTAGCACTCTCATATCACAGTATAGATTATAATTGTATTCCTGATTGTATCTAGTGCCATTTGGCGAATGACCTTTTAATACAATATCTTTAGTTCGATGACCAAAAAAATTATGAAGAATCTTTACCCTGCATAGATAACATGCTTCCAAGTCAATGGCATGTTTCATCCTTTTGTTTTGAATGTAATAAAGTTCCGATCATGTCATTTTTTTCACCAAATTCACAACCCAGATGAAATTAAGAAATGGAGTTTCATTATATTTATTTGAGGGAAAAGTACCAAATTAGCCATCAAACTAACATTGATAGTACGTGCAAAACACCCCTTAAACGAAAAAAAACCACCAATCAAACCCTCCAAATCGGCGAAAAAGTGCAAATCACTCCTTCAGTTAAAAAAAACTGCAATCAAATTCTCTAACTCGGTGATATAAAACAAATGGTTTTCCTAAGTTGTAATTTACCGGTTAAAGCTTATGTATGTCATTTAATGAAATAATCATGCCACATAAGATTCTGATAGAGTATTTAAATCTATAGAGAAGTGAGAGCTAGAGAGAGAAAGTGAGCAATTAATATTTGTCAACCCCCTATAACTACCCCTTAGGGGCTAATTATATGAGTAAATGTGAATTTGGGCTCCTAGTGCAGGGCGTATTAGGAAGCCCATTACAATAATAAGGCCTACAATGGGCATAATAAGGTCTCTAGTGGGCTGAGTACATGATTTATTTGACCAAGTATAAAAACCTATTCTGCCAGAGTATTCTTGGCCGATGTGGGTGCCAGGCCGAAGGGGTGCTAGGCCGACGGGGGACCCACTTCGCCCGGGGCTTCTGTGCTTTGATCTGAGTCCTTTTGATTTAGGCCAATGGGGTGCCACCTGGCCGACGGGATGCCACGTGGGTGACAGTCTTCTGTGATTAGTCTTCTGAGTATGTGGGCCAAGGCGTCCGGGCCCATTACTCTATCACATTCATCTATTCACTTCATATTTAAATTACTTAAAAAATTATATTAATAAAAACAACAAATTATACACGTTAAAAATGAAATGTATTTAATTGGGAAAAGTACAGAAAAAGTACATGTGATTTGGGCCGTTTTCAGATAGGCGCACATGTTTCATTTTTTAACAAAGTGGGACATGTGGTTCAATTCCGTTATAATTTTTTATAAAAAACTATACGTTAAATTAAGTAGTACAATGGTTACTTGCTATACATAATTTTGAAAATATGGTGTTATATATTTAAAATACATATGTATATATATAATTGGGAAAATTAAATCCTTAGCAAGTGGGATATTCAAACCAGCTAAATTATCGTAACGGCGGACGTCTCCCTAGAGGTCTAGGGTTAGTTTTTGTTGTGCCGCTCTTCTTCCTCGATCGATGGGGGGGGATTAGGTGTCAGCGGGTTTCTTCGAGTCTGATTGTGATTGGACGTTGTGGGGAGGGTTCTGCCTCAGGCGATCTTCGAACAGGTTTCACGGCGAAGAGGGGAAGCAGGGGCTTGCCTCATTTTGTTCAAGCTGTTTGGTGGCCGATCGATTTGGCTTTGAACGAAGAAGGGAAGATGGAGAAAATTGCTAACAAATACCGGAATATGGCTATCGGGGATCAAGAGGAAGAACTGAACTTTAAGGAGGAGCTGCTTGAGGAGGGAGGAGACTCGGCCGAGAGAGAAGTGGCACCAAGGAGACGGCCCCCTCCTGAACCACCGACATGGGTTGCGCGAGATGCTAGAGTCTGTGAAAGTTTTCCAATAAGTTTTCATTTTTTTTTTGTCATTTGGTTTCTTGTTATCGTCTGTGTTGTTAGGTTTGTCTTTTTGTTTTGGATTTTAGCCTTGTTTCATGTCATTGAGCATGATTTGATCTATGAGAATATGGATGGTTGTGTCAAGTCTGTAACATGGTTAGCGATTTGTGTTACTCTTTCAGAGGTGACCGTTTCTAAAGCTCATCATAGCGTTTACAGTCGTAGTTGCTGGAGTCTAGTTGGTGTTAGTTTTGTTTTCCCTTGATTGATGTAATGATCCTGAAACTTTTGATATGAATAAAGGCTAGTCTTTGTTCCAAATATATATATATATATATATATATATATATATATATATATATATATATATATATATATATATTCTGGTTCAAATAAGAACAACTCTTATCGTGAGAAATGAGAACAAATCTCAACCATTCAAAACATATGTAGATCTACGATCAATTAAAGGGAGATAAAGGGTAATTTGGTATTCTACTTGTTGGCAATTTTGTAACTGATCGTGTCATTAATGGTGTATTTAATCTTTCACATGAATTGACTTATCCATTTATACAAATCCATGCATGTATCGTTAGTGACCAAGAAAGAAAAGGAAACAAAATGTCCTTCCATTTATTTGATTTTTTCTTTATCTGATCTTTCTTTGCCATTTTTTCGTTTTTTGTGTAATGTATTAAGTGTGAGTTAGATACTCGTTCAAGTGCATTAGATATTAGTAGTTGTGTGTTGGATACTTAGCTTGTTGTGATTCTTGGGCGTATACACGTATAATGCATGAGATATTGATTTTTGTGTATTAGTTATTAGTTTAAAATATATGGAATTATTAATTATGTGATAGGTTAATTTATGATTCTTGTGCGTTAGATACTTATTTTTGTGCTCAAGATATTTGTTATGGTGCTTTATATACGAACTAATGTGTAAAATACTTTTCCATATGCTAGACGTTAGTGATTGTGCATTAGATACTCGTTCTTGTATGTTATATAGTTGTTGTGAATTATTTTCATATGTTTCTTGTGTATTATATGTGAACTATGTGTAACTTCTCCATGTGTATTAGATATCGATGATTGTGCATTATACTCCGTATTAGATACTCGATCATGTGCTCTTCTTGCCATGAATTCATTTTCGGTCTTTCAAAGCAATTTTTGCACAAAAAATTAATGACTAGAAATCACAACAAGCTAAGTATTATATCAATTGATTAGAAAGGTGCGTTCATCCTCAACAAGTATAGTTCTTTCCAAATTTAAATATCGTTATTTAGAAAGGTGCTTTCAATTTTGTCTTACATTTCATAATTTTTTAGGGAGTGCCTTTTTGAGAACCGTAGCATTAATGGTTTATCATTCAAAAATTACAATTATATCCTTATTAATCATCTACACGTTACAACCATTGCAATTAGCCATGATCTTGTGCACATATCCACACTAATAATAAGGTGTACGCCACATCTTTCATCCATTAATTAATCAAGATGAGCGATAGAGATTTGTTCTTATTTCTTACGATAAGAGTTGTTCTCATTAGAACCTCTCTCTCTCTCTCTCTCTCTCTCTCTCTCTCTCTCTCTCTCTCTATATATATATATATATATATATATATATATATATATATATATATATATATATATATACAGGATTATTCCAGTCCGGAATTTCCGGACAGGAGCCCCGTCCAGCCTCCTCCATTTGGCGGCCTTCCCGGTGGTATTTTTTGCTCAAATTTTTTGTGTATGTTCCTCATTAAGTCTAGTTCATCCATACCAAATTTCAGGAGAAAAAAATCAATCGGGAAGGTCGTCAAATGATTTTTGCAAGTTAGCTGGTCTGGAATATGTATTTTCCGGACCAGTTAACTTGAAAAAATCATTTGACGACCTTCTCGATTGAATTTTTTGCTGAAATTTGGTATAGATGAACTAGACTTGATGAGGAACATGCACAAAAAATTTGAGCAAAAAATACCACCGGAATGGCTCCCAAAAGGAGGAGGCCGGACGGCTCTCTGGTCAGGAAATTCTTGACCGGAAGATTACTCTATATATATATATAATTGGGAGGAGTCGATGCCGAAGGCGGAAGGACCGGCCCTGGCATCAGAGGTGGTGGTCGAAGGAGGTTGTTCTAGTGGGAGGAGTCGGTGGCAGAAACCAGAGTATAGGCGAACAAGGAAGAAAGAGAACAAAAAAAGAGGAAAAAGGAAGAAAACGCAAAAGAGAAAAGGGAAAAAAAATGGGAAAGTTCCTGAAATGGGACTAAAAAAGTTTGAAAATTCCAAAATAGGACTGTCATGTTTTTATTCCCAAAATAGGACTAATTACTGCCAAATTTGGAAAATAATGTCATGTTTGAAGTCTGGTACTGCCAAAACATGACAGTAATTAGTCCTATTTTGGGAATAAAAACATGGAAGTCCTATTTTGGAATTTCCAAACTTTTTTAGTCCCATTTTGGGTAATATCTCAAAAAAAATTGGTGAAATTCACACGAATAATTCATACTTTTAAGGATTCTAAAATAATAATCTCTACTCACAGTATACACAAAAATAACCCGAACTAGTAATGATGTTCATACTTCATACGAATAAATTGGGGTGAATTCAAATTAATGTCTCTTGAATACTCTAAATCCTTATTCCCATTTTTCTCTTTTCCGTCATATGTGATTTTCTTTAGATCATAGCTAAAAGTGTTAAGCAAGACGTAAAGTGATAAAGGAAAAAACGGGGATAGGAGTTTAGAATATTAAATGAACATTACTTTGAATTCACTCCAATTTATTTTTGTGGACACTATTGGTAGTGCGAATTATTTCTATAGACACTCAATAGAGATTATTATTGTAAAATTCATAAAAGTAGGAATTATTCTTGTGAATTTCGTCAAAAAAATTTAGAAAACAGTACAAAAATGTCAAATGTGACATCCACGTAGGCGTTCACCCACTTCACCGGGTAACCTGTTGCTAATCTATGAAAAAGTCAATTTGATTATTTTTTGATACTTTACGGACTTGATTGATTCCAAAATAGCAGGTGGACTCAATTGACATTATGTGAAAAGAAGGTGAACCAATTTGATAATTTTCCCATTATAAAAAAAGTATAACTAAATGATCAATACATTGTCCCTTCGATAATCAACAAATTATGTCATTTGAATTTGCAGTCTGCAGGATATTTTATTTAGACATTTAGTTAGTTTGAAATGGTAGTTTCAGGCTGAAACTTTGACTCGTTTATTATTTTACAACAATCATTGCAAGAGTTTGCATTTCAAGGATCAGTTGGCCATAAAATTAAAGGAAAGCACAGGAAATCCCAAATTAGGCTCTCCAACTATCTTCTCCTTCAATAAATGCTCTGATCAGCGCTCTACCATGTAGACTGAAAGATGGCAGCTTCCTTTTTCACCAGCCCTGGGAAGCCGAAATCAAAGAAACTGTTGATAATCAAAGCAACATATATCATCTGGAGACTATTCTATTCCTTAAGAAAGACTTGGGTGTATGTTTGAAAGACTTGATTTGATAGATATCATATGGAGACAATATCACTTTATTTTTGCATAATGTTTCTCTAGTTTCACTTTAGTGAACTAATCTGAATGTCCAAAAACAAGTGGTTGACCTTCACAATGGAAACACACAACATCTTTAAAGAGGTGATGATGATTGAATGAATAATCAGTAATTCTAAGCTTCCAAAATAATAAGACTTGAAGTTTCATTTTAAACGGTAAATGACTCAACATGAGTAACCACTAAAATCTTATATGTTGGCTTGTATCTTGGTCTTTGTGAGATGGCTTAACATGCACGTTGTCATTAGAGCAGATCAATTTTAAAATTCATGCACTTTATTTACTGTTAGCCTGACTAATTTCTCTTTATAACTTAGCAGAATCTATATTAAGACTTGAAGTCCCATCATAAAATGGATAGCAAAATAAAATAAAATCTTATTTGGTCATTTGTATTTTATATTTTTCTTGACACGAGATGATTTAACAAAATAGCTTCTCATTAAGAGATGCTCACAACCACATCCGTGAGCAAAGCATTAAATTACAACACACAAATTCTTAAATTCTTGAGAATAGAAATAAACAACGCACAACTCTCTAGCAAATGAAGGAGTGGAGATTGAGAAAGTATGGAAAGTTTCCCGAAAACAGGAGTATTATACTTTTCTTAGCAAAATAGGAATAACTTAATGCCATCCTAAAATTGTACTGCCATATTTAAGTAGTTTCCAAATATGACAGTAAGTCGGTAATTACTTCTATTTAGAGAATAAAAATATACAACGTATTACTCTTACTTTAAAGTTTCACATTGTTTTTACTCCTATGTAGAATAATTTCTTAATTTATAAAGTATTCATTCATGTGCCAATACTCTTTCTTTAACAAAGGAAAACTTACATTGTGATGCATCATGTATTGGCAAGCTGACATAAGAAGGGCATGATGAGCTTTTCAAAGAGATCTTGGCACTTACACTACTGGATTCTGTTGCACAGTCACGCGGCTACAAGAAGAAAAACAGATAACTTCCTTCTAGTTCAGGTGCGAAAAATCCAGGAATATCATAACTTGACCAAAACTGATGAAGTGTGCACAGTGCGTTATACCATTACAATATACTACGGTATAAAGGATAAAAAATTGGAAATATCAGCACTTCTAAATTAAGGGAAAATCATTGTATATAATGATATTGGAACTTTTCCAATAATAAATCATAATTTGTAGGTTTTCTAATAAAAAGATATTGGGAATTTGAGAGTTGAGACTAACAATATGTCAAATATCTTTTTGTACTTGTGAGAGTTGAGAAAATAAAAAGTTGATTGAAGACCTCGAAGTTCTTATAGAAGCAAAGCCGAAGTTCTTCCAAGGCGTCACCAGAGCAAACAACTTCTGGGTTAATATGGAAAGCATTTTGAATGGCTGAAATGATGCCTTCTAGGGGGTACTTTTCAGAGTTTGAGGGTACATATCCAGCCCTGAACAAAGCTTCCTGCAAATTAGGTTAGTTGGAAGCCAAAACTCAATAGCATTAATGCATTATGCATCTCAATCCAAAAATATATAGATATCAGCAAACATAAAATGATGGCAAGCTTACTGTAACATTGTATTTGAAGTACAGGTTGAGGGCTGTCAGGAAGTATTCTTTTTCATTTTGAACAACTGGATAGGAACATGTTCCATGTTTCTCTGTAGAAATCAAATAGAAGCAGCATAACGATATGAATGATATAATTAGCACTAGCAATTCATGTCTATCATACTAATATAAATGATATAATTAGCACTACCAATTCATGTCTATTCTCATAGTATATCATTCTACAGGATAAAGCACATTGCAGAATTAGAAAAACATTGAAGAATAGAAAATTGAAAGTGAGAGAAGAAAAATTGTTTACCCCACTGAACAGAAGTTCACAGAGCCAACCACAAGCAGTACACAAGGAGAATAAGTTAGTTTCTTGTAATATAAAGAGAAAAGAGTCCAACAAGGCCTTCTACTATTATGAAATCTTCACATAAGGCCATGTACTCAATAAAGTGTCATATAAATACGTCTACTTAAAAAAAGCAATCAAATGAGTCAAAATGGCCTTTTGACAATCTCGTAATCTCGGATTTAGCGTAAGTCTAACTAACTTTTTAAAATAGATTATATGATTGACGTGGAATATTTAGTTATGATTGACTTAAATACAAGATAAAAATAATGACATGTGAGCTAAAGTCGTGATTAGAGGTTGTCAATGGGTCATTAGGACTCATCTAATTGCTTTTTATAAGTAGATGTATATATATGACACTTTATTAAGTACATGATCTTATGAGGTGATTCTATAATAGTAGAAGGCCTTATTTGACCCTTTTCTCTTATATAAATGCATCGTTGAGAGATTCTTAGGTAGACCCAAACTACCATTTCATCCTCACTACAAAATGTAAAGATTTGGATTTCATCCCAAAAACTAACATGATTTAACATAAATTGCCCGCAAAATTTTGGCTTTGTAACAGAACAATCTTAATATTTGGTGCTCTTAATCGGGTGTGATTATTAAAGCTTGGGTTTCTATTAAAAAAAGTCAGTTGGAAAAAACCATTCCTGAAAATTAAAAACTATGAATGTATTGTGAGTCATAGTCGGATAAATTTCTCATCGAGCATAATTAGCTCAAATAGCATATAAAAACTTGGCATTCCATTTTAAGAAGTCCACACGATAAAAGAATAACTAAATGTGTTATATATCTATATATTTGGTCAATGACTTAAAACAAAATACTACTCCCCTGTCCAATCTTTCACTTTTTGGATGCACCAAAGTATTTGTCCCATACAAAATTTGGTTATGTTGTGTTTTGAGTGGCTCACAGTCTTTCCAACTAGTACAAATTTCACTTCAACCAAACAGTTCCAGTTCTCCTTAAAATTTGTATTTGTGCCAAATTTCATGTCTCAAACTTAATGACCGAAGGTAGTAATAGTTTGAATTGTGGAGTCATTGTAAAAAACAATGACTTGTTTGAATTGTTTCGATCGGAGTGAGGATAACGTGGTAAATCAAGCCTACCTATGAATTTCTCCATGACTTTGTAACAGAGCTAATATGTTAAAAAGACAAAAACCTCATGAGCCCAAAATGGTCCTTTACTAGCATGGCATGTTTTGGAGGTACCACATCTATAAGATGGCCAGTACTTATTCAAATCATCCAGTAAACTTGAGATCTACAAAAATGTACACGCAATAACAATTATATTTTCAAACCAATTAAGATAATCACAAAATAAAGGTTAGCAAACAATAACACACCTCAGTTTCATTAAATTGTGAACCTTCACAGCACGAAGGCCATGATTTGCCTCCATTATATTCAGCCCAAAGTCCATCTGCAAAGAAATGATCCTTATACCATACAAGCTTCTATATTATACGTACAAACTATGAGCGTTTTGACTGTTTTCCATTTTACGCCATCAATTTCAAAATCTACCAAATCATGGCTAGATATTGAGAAAGGCTTCCCAATTGTCCGTGCATTAAAATCCTGTCAAATTTACTTTCTCATACCTTCCATTGAAATCTTTGTGTACATTAAGAGGAGGAAAAGTAAGAAAACTACATTCTCACATTGTAAAAGGATATCTCATACTGTAACGGAGCTAATTGTAAAAAACTACTCAAGGGAGCCAAATATAAAACTTGGAAGCCAAATATAAAATACAAACTACTCTGAATTATACAATGAGCTTTATCTTACATTGGTTAAATATAAAAATAAACTAATGAACATTTCTCTTATAAATTTTAAAAGACAGCCCAATTTACATAAGGTTTTTAAGTATTTTATTTGCATGGTATTTACTCTACAAAAAAAAAACTCTATCAAGGTTACCCGACCCTCTATCCTTGTTCTAGAATCCTTGTTTACGTATGAATAATGGCGATCTGTTGTTAATTTTGAACTTGAGGACGTAAAAGTGAAAAGCGCTATAGTCTGGTAGACTTAACTAGTCAATACTTCGTATATATGACTTACGAATCGTGAATCCAATAATCGCGTTGGAGCTGCAAAAATTCACAGAGTGGTATCATTTAATTGAATAAGTCGATAAATCTTATAGCTAAAGCAACTAACTGAACTAAGAACATCTTTGATTGAGTACAAAAATTACCGGCAACAGCCATTGGCGGAACAGCATTTCTTAGTGTGGTTACATTCGGTTCCGGGCCACTCCAGAGAGAGCATGAAGTAATCGAACTCTCTCTGATCTTTCTGCAGATTCAGATCGGCTTCCAAGTCTACTCCAAGGCTGATTCGGGTCGAGCAACAGGATCCGAATAACAGTAACAGAGGCAGGAAAATCCGAAGAACAGGGAGAGAAGTCATACTCCTCGAGCCCGTTTGGTAGCACCAAAATCGGCGTTTTGGCTGATTCTGCTGAAATTTATGATATTCTGGCTGGAGTGGCTGTTTTGGCTGATTCTGCTGATTTAAGAAAAAAATATTTTAAAAATATATTTTATTAATAAATTAAAGAAAAAATTATATGTAAAAATAGCTAAAATGGTCCTCTACAGTAACTTCAGCCAATGCAGTCAGAAAAGTAATTCCAACCTTACTTTTTCGGCTTATTACACAATTCAGCGCGCGAAAGGAAAAGTTACGTGTTTGGTGAAAAAGCTGGCTGATAAGCCTGATAAGCCGAAAACAGAGTTCTCCAAACGAGCTCCTCATTTGCTATGTCTCTTCCTGGTAGAGGTTCCCGGTCCCCGATAAAAGGAAAGACGGCGATGGGCCCACTTAAACTACGCTCCCATTGGTTGTTGACTCTTTGACTTACTTTTAAGCTTGTTTGTTTGTTCTTAATTACTCCGTCTCAATTACTCCAATTTACTGTTGGAAAATGAATCGCTGTAATTTATACTCCCTCCGTCCCTAATTTACCTCCCATTTTGACCCGGCACGGGGATTAAGATAGTGGGTTTTGTGTGGTAGAGAGTTGTGCAGAGGAGAGAGAAATGTGTAAGAATTGTTGTGAACCACAAATCCTTTGCCAAAAAGGGAAAGAGGAGATAATTTAGGGACGGACCAAAAAGGAAAGTTTGAAGATAATTTAGGGACGGAGGGAGTAACAATTTACACTTGGTATCGTTAAAACTAAATTGGAAGATGCAAAAGCAATTATACTCTCATTCCTTTAAAATATCATAATAATAAAATTGACGGTCATATATCACTCTAACAATTTCGACTTCGTATCTTCTAACGAATGCTAAAAATATCAATTTAATCTAAATGTTATTGGAAAAGTCTAGAAACTACTTGTGAAACTATGAATAAAGTATGAATTATTAGTGTGGAAGAACTTTGAAATGAATCATTTTCTCATCGCCAACGGTTGAAGATACTCCCAAGGTGTGAGTCATTGATTTCTCCAAAGACGGATGATCAACCTTCACTTCATAATCACCATGAAAGAGTGAAGTCTCGAAGTAGCCCTCACTTGTTGTGGTTCCTACCATACCTTCATTGCTCATAACTTTTAGGACCCCGTCCACAACATCTCCCGTGGGCAAGTTTCTAAAGTTGTTATCGGTTAAACACATTCTGTAACAACCATTTGGTTTCCATGCAGACCAAACTATGATACCTTGAACAGCCGGGTGAGCAACGAGCTCATTCAAAATTTGCCCCAACAATGGTGCCTGAAAAAAAAAAACAATCAGATTATAGTTGTGCATACCAACATAGTAAAGTTTTGAACTATGAAACTAAGTGTACCATGTGAATACCTGATCAGGGCGTGGTGAAACATCCAACTCGGTAATCCAAATAGGAAGCTTTGAACTAGCAAGTGTATCTATAGCGGTCCTAATGTATGCCAAGTCGGGCACGTCGAAATGAGCTTCGAGCCCGATGCCCAAAGGACCATTATATTTTTGCGCTCGAAGTTGTGCTATCTTGCCAAGGTACTTGCTAGGGGTTGATACTGGATCTTCCTTATGTTCAATGGTGTTATAGTCGTTCAAGAAAGGTGTTGCCTTCCAATCAAATGAGTTGGCCATTTTATAATAAACAGCAGAAGCCTCTGGGCCAAGCTTGCCCTCAAAGAAGGTAAAGTGAAGGTTTTCGTTCATAACGTCCCAATGGATTAACTGCCCTGCATATCTCTTAATGATAGAACCCGCCCTTGCGGTAGCCGCGCTCCATAATTGATTGGTTGCCAGGTTATTTACCCAAGAAGGTTGATATTTTGGGTCATCCCAAAACACGTTATGGCCTCGAACCATGACACCTCGGCCTTTTACCAAGTGAAGCATGGCATCTGCAGCAGAATAGTCCTCGTGGCCTTGAGTAGGCTCGTTTGTGTACCACTTCATTTCATCCTCAAATGTTGTGTACTTGAACCTCGAGAAAAACCAGTTTTGATATGCATTGTTGTTCAAGATGTTCTTGTTGATAGCACACCCCAATGGAAAGTTTGGCTTCCCTCGTACAAGTGTGATCGTCGCATTCGGTAAAGGTTTCCCTTCCGAATCCACCACTTGTAACGCTACCTTTGATTTGCGTACCTGCACATTTTCAACCATATATTATTACTCTATAGTTTATTGTTCTATACCAAACAAATGTAGAACAAACATTTCAAATTCAAGTATTCAACAATATATAATACTTTAATTACCTTCTCAATACTCTTTACTTGGTGAGCTGTCCACTGCTCTGGGGTGAATTCTTTTACTGATATGCTATCAGCCCATATTTCAGCTTGGGTATTGTTGCTCTGTGAACCCACCCAAAGTAGTAAAAAATGGGTAAAGGGTTTATTGGAATCTTAAATAAGGAGTATAAAATAGTAAAACAAAAAAAAGAAAGAGTATGTAAAAATGCCTGAAAATATAATTCAAAGGTAGCAGAAGCAGAAGCAACAATGCCCCCCTTATACATGGACCAACAGCCAGATCGAGCAATAACCCAAGCTATATGCTTGTAGCCACTTGGTGTTTTCAAAACGATTGATACATCACTTTGGCCTTCACTTAATTGTATCCAACCTACAATATATATACATATAAATAACATATTATAACAAGTTATTGAAACGAAATTTCATGTTATAAATTAATGCATCATCTACCATACAATTAAGTTTAGAGTTTGATTTTCACGATTGCGAAGTTGACGTTCGAATGTTCGATCATTACTATCTAGGAATATATGCTTACAAATCTATAATAAATTATCATCATTTGAGTAATACAATACGAACTATTAAAATAAAGTTTTCAGAATTACTGTCGAGCGAATGGTTAGCCATACGCTCAATGTTAACACAGTTTGACTCTAGAAGCCAAAAAATGAAATTTTAAAAGTTATAAAGTTAACAAAGTTTGATTGGGGTAAAGAAATACCTGAAAGTGTATAGTGATTATTTTTCTTCAAATAAAACTTTTGAGAAAAACTATCATAAGGGTCTTTTCTATTAGAAGCAATGATGAAGTTGTTTGGAATACTGTCCCCAGAAATTCCCTTGGTTAGGTTCACATGATTATTTCCAAAAGGAGACCAGCCATGCAGTCCATCATTAAACTCTGGGTTGATCACCATTCCTCCATTGTATTGAGGCTTTAGAGGATTTTTCAAACACTGCCCACACAAATATATAATATTATAAGCAATTCAAACAGATAATGTATGTTAATATGAAAGATTCAACATTAGGAAGTTAATTACCTCATTAGAGAAGCTGTAATCATAATCTTCTGCACAAACTTGTTGAAGTCCTACATACAATCGAACGAGTGAAATACAACATTAAATAGTAAGAATGAATTCACCTTCCGTATATAATATCGATTGTTATCTAGCTTCGTATTATTGCAGTTTGTGGAATTGTGATAATTAAGCCGTAACTATTTACAAACTGCTCTATTATGGTATTATTATTGCTATTATTGTTATTATTATTATTAATTATTATTATCTATAGGGAGTAATTTTTTGTTTGAACCGTGTTATGAAATTTTCGGACATATGATTATATGAACAAAATTTTAGTGGATTGTTTTACAAAAATATCTTTCAAACTATATTTTTACCAAATTCGGATTGAGCCGGTGCTAGCATGCCTCTATGTATGCCCCTGCTTTCAACTTATATGAATGATCACCATTTGTTTACTATAAAAGTACCCGCTTAACCAATGGAAAATCATTTATTAAATTAATATCAAAGATTCAAAGATCACTTAATAATATCACTCCAGTTGTCGTCATAATAGAAGTATACGGAGTATATCGTATGCAGTATGCTTTGATAAAGTTTAATTAATACAATAATTTGGAGTGCAAACTCAAATTATCCCTATAGGGGTAATTTGAGTTTGCACCCTATATTATTATCTAAATTAGACTTTGCACCCCATTTTTAAAAAACTTTGTTTTTGCACTTCAACTCCATATGAAAAGACAAAAATGTCATCAATCAGGAATATGTTGAAGGTCAACAAAATAGTTATTGGAGAGGTATTTTGTCTTTTCATACGGAATTGGGATGCAAAAACAAAGAATTTTGAAAACGGGATGCAAAGTCAAATTTAGACAATAAGTTGGGGTGCAAACTCAAATTCCCCATAATAAGGGATTGACATGAATTTGACATAATAGACTAGATATTTCATATCAAATAGCTCATGCCAAAATGTTTTCTGCATGAATTGACATATACGTGATAAATACTCTATGAATTTTGACGAATTTGTATCAAAATTCCTACCAAAATAATCTTTGACGTGTATAATTTGAACATACACGTGTTTGCTTTCTTTTGTTACAACATGTTTAATTTCTCTCCTAAAAAAGAATTTAAACATCTTTAAATTCTAAGCTTACATAGCTCATTTTTCTCAATTTTTCTTCCACTATATTTTAAGAAAAAATTGTCATTTCATGCACGTTTCCCATTTCCATCCAATCCTTCTACTGTTATACTATCTATAGTATATGATATTCATAATAACATGCATGCGAGTTAAAAAATCTTCATGATCATCAAATACACACGAAATGGAATTGCATTTTTTCGTACCAATAGTAACGACTGCAATCAATGTGCATACTACACGTAAAAGTCGTTTTCCCCTAATAGATAATAGCTCCATGATCGAGTAATAGCCAACCTACACAGAATAATAAATTAATAATGATAAATTATCATAAAATCACAAAAAGTAAAACTAACACTTGATTGTGTCCTTACAAAGAGTACAAAAATTTTAAAAACATTTTTATTATACTAATATTTATACAGCCGGAATACCTTGCTTGAAGAATGTAGGTAGTATATTGCGACAAATTGGAGGTTTATTTTCAAGGATAAACAAGCTCGATAATAGACGATAAGAAATGTGTCGACCCAAGGCCATATATATAGTACTTATTCAAAAAAAAATGTTCAATATAAATATATAATGCTCTTAATGAATTGCCATTAGTAGTATATATTCGCTATAATAATAGGGCCTGATTTCTTTCCCAATATAATATATCGAGTAATTGTTCTTGCGTGCGCTTTCAATTCAGAACATCTATAAGATCAAGTACCAATTAAATAATGAACCAATATACCTCTTCTATATAAAGGATCGGCTTTTATATTAAAATCGAGAAAAGATACAAGATAACATTAGGAGAGTTATGACGGATCTGATTATGAGCTCTAGAAATAGACATTAAATCAGTCATCTCATACAAAGTAATCTGATTAGCTAGACATGAAACGGGCAATTTAAAGCTAGAATAATCAGAAGTGAAATACTGTCTAACAAATGTACTTCAGAATTTCAAATTTCCAAACCAATCCTACTCAAACTAAAATAAAAAAAGGTACTACTAATGAAAAATAAAATTGAAATAAAGTCCTTTAACAGAAATCTTCATAGCTCGGAGGTGGTTTTGGAGGAGGACGAACTCTACCAATGTCTTCACACTCAAAAAGAATGCAGACAAAAACTCCTGATCAGATGAAGCTAGCCAGGACACAAAAGAAACACAAAAGAACTACCCACAACGAGAGTTCTTTTCCGGTCACTGGTAGTTTATTACGTTCTTTCCAAAAAGAAGATCAATATGAACTGCTCCCTAACTGTTTTACCTATTTTGTGCCAGACATTTGTTTGAACTTAGCTTTTTCATGTTTATTAGTTGGGAATCCGAAATAAGAGTAGAAACATCTTGAAATTGCAAAATAGGATTGTAGGAGTTTTTGTTTTAAATATGGATAAATACTGTCAAATTTGGATATATAATGATGTTATGTTTAAAGTGTGATAATGCCAAGAAATAATTATTGTTATCTAGGGAATACAAAAACTATATTAGTCTTATTTGGAACTCACAAACATTTTAACTCCTATTTAGACAATTTCTTTTATTAAGTAGTTATATTAATTACATAGAACAACTCAAATAGTAGTACTCATTGATACCGTGTAATAATTTTTTTTACCCTAAATAGGGGTAAAACATTTTAGAATTTCAAAATGGTGCATGCTCAATACTCTATCAACAACAATTGTTATACCGTGGAAGTGTTCCATGGTAAGCATTATGTTTTCACAGCTAAAACAATCATTTGGTTTAAGTTTTAACTACAACTACAACACTAGTGAACAATAATTGTGATTTTTGTCTCAATATTTTCGTGATGTCATGTAAATTCCTTGAACCGAAATGTAAATTGTGTTGTTACAAATTAATCTCACACTAGTGAAAAAACGTCCATTGTGTTATCTAGGCACTTAGAAACAGCTGCGTTCGGCACTTCTAAGCGTCTCCCGTTTTTGCGCCACAATGTTTAATTGGATGCGTTTATTTGGAAAGATGTGCCTCTAATATATACACATTATTTTTTTAATCGGTTACGTGCGGCACTTCAAATACATAAGCGCTACACCCAAGTATTTTTTACTTTAGCCGTGTGGCGCTTCTCATATAACAAGCGCCTCCCATTCTAACTATTTTAGTTTTTTGATTTTTTAAGAACTTCCTGCGGCGCTTTCGTTTCAAAGGAGCGCCTCCAAATCATTTGGTGGAATCTTGTAGGAAAATTTAGGGGTTGTTTGGAACTGATTCTGCTTCTGCTTCTTTTTTAAAAGTAGAAGCATAATTAGAATCAGTTTTCTCGAAGCTGGTCTCCCCCAGCTTCTAATAAACCACTTGTAGGAGTAATTAATTTGGACCACCCATAAGTACTTCTGCACTTTCACCAAAACATTCAAATATTTGTTTATGCTCCCTAAAGGAGGAAAAGTAGTTTTGTGAAGCAGATCCAAACACCCCCTTACATAAATGGACCTAAAAGTGAAAATAATATTACTTTTGTCATCTTGGAAAGTCTTTTTCAAAAATAGACTAAGGGGGTAAGGGGGTGTATTTCGTATTAGGAATTAGTGACAAAACTTTAAAAATTCATGAATTTTAAAACTTTAAGTATTCAATGTAGACTTTTAAAAGTCTAGAAAGGATTTCTGCGGATTTTTCTGTTGTCTTCTACTCATCACAAGTAGGCATAGATCTGGTTACATATTTGGTTAATTATTTACACGAGATCACAAACCAACCAACAAGTCCTGGACTAATACCGATCGGGACAGGAGGGGGTACTTGGAAGGTCAAAATTTGAGCATTAAATTTTGATATCATTTACGATAAATAAAGATGAAAAAGGAGATTCTACATATATTAATATTGATACGCAAGATAAACTTAAAAAAAATTAAAAAGTGACACTATCTCTATTCTGAAAAGGTTCGCCATATTGACTTTTCTCTGTCAATGATGACAATTTTGGACAATGATTTTGATTATTATATTTGTATATAATAGATAAATTTTATATGTTTTTGAAAATATTTTGACTAAGGAACACTTTATTATAATTTTCATTTTCAAAAAAAATGTAGTAAAAAATAACATTGGTCAAAGTTGATTGTCATTGACCAAGAAAAGTTAATTTGGTGAACCTTTTCGGGACAAATGGAGTATTTTATATGTCGTCTTACGAAGATAAAATGTAGGGCAGTAGGGGTGAGACTGGTCCAGTTCTTGAAAGAAAATTAGGAAGAATTTAAAGAACCGTTAATTCCATATCGATTCGGTTCTAGAAGTTTTTAGAAGAACCAATATAAGTATCGATAGTATTACATCGGAGAAATTCTAGTATGTTGTCTGTTAACCATCAAGAAAAAATAATCATTAATGTGCTTCATCGTTAAACCGCTAACACATAAAAATATAATTTCAAATTACTAAATATTTAACCTTAAATAAGTATACAAAATTTAAAACTAAAAATTAAAAGAAAACAATTATTAAGAAGAAAAGCTCGATTGCACAAATGCTTGTACCACATATAGCAATGAGTGTAGCGCTTGTATAACGATCAATGTTCTTACTCATTGAGTTGTATAATATAACAATTGATCATAAATAGACCGAGGTTGTTGAGCATTCTTTAAACTTTGAGTTTCTTTTTTTTAATGGATTCTTATGTTTCATTTATTCTTCACTACAAAAAAACACGAGATTGACCCAGAATTTGGCACGAATTACCAAGTTTCGTGCCAAATAGCTCGTGCCAAAGTTTTTTGGCACATATTTGGCATAATCTCTGCCAAAATCCTTGCCAAAAATTCTGTCGATCCTGTGTTTTTTGGTAGTGCTTGTAGAACTTTGTATTGCTTGATGAATTCCATTTGTTTCATTTATTTAATTGTTTTTTTATCAAAATACACATAGGAAATTACTCACGGCAAGACTAAAACATATATAGCATTTTTCCCAAAAAATAATCATATGTTTTAATTTCCTTAAATAAGACTAAATTTTACATTTCTACCGCTAATTTTATTCATTAATATAATTAATTGCCCATATTTCCCTTGCATAACCGAAGTCATTTTGTTGGTGGCCGATCGGATCAGTCTGATGACAATGGCGGCGAACTCTGATGACGGAGGCGGGACAGACTATAGACGTTGCGAAAGTCAATAAATTTATCCAAGAATTAAAAGTCAATAGAATCCATTTATTAAAAAAAGTTTATAAATTTAAAAGTCTATAGACTTTTTAAAAGTTCATAGATTAAAAAAAGTCTATCATAATCCATGTTCAATACACCGTATGACTTTTTCTTTCAAAAATAGACGTCAAGCACTACAGGCTGCCAGGCTGCTAGTGTGTCAATGCAAGAGTTATACAAATACTCCCTCCGTCCCAGGGAGAAGTTCCCGGGTTGACTTTCACACATATTAAGGAAATAAAGTTACTGAGGGGTAAATTTTACTGTTTGGCACTGTTTCGACACTGTTTGGAACTGTTTCGACACTGTTTTGCACTGTTTGACACTGTTTTTACGTAGGATAACTTTCCATTTAAGGAAATGGGAACTTTTTGTTGGGACTGCCAGAAAAGGAAATTGGGAACTTCTCCCTGGGACGGAGGTAGTATAATATAATAATTATACGAAGCTTAAAAAATATCCAAACATATAGGAAATTGACATAGATATACACGCAACAAATTAGAATGACACAAACAGTAAATTCAGTATGTTTAAAAATATAGTAAATCATTAATCAATTAAAAAGCTAAAGTAGACAATTAAAGTATTTTTAAAAAAACAAATTGAATAAAATACAATCTAAATTATAAAATAAAGACATTAAGAAAATAAATTAAAAAATTTACAAAATAATATAAATATGGTACAAAAAATATAAAAAGTCATAAATTATACAAATATAATTAAAAAAGTAAAAAAAAAAGCATCTAAAAATGTACAGAACTGACAAACAAATTACAGTAAATATTTCTCATTGAAAATAAAATGAAAAGATGATTGAAAAATGAAATTGAATATAAATTTTAAAAAATTACTCATTTTTATCAACAATACAAAAGTGAATGAAAAATTAAGAAATACATAATTAAAAAAATGTTTAAAATGGGAAATAGGTAGAATATCACGAAATGAAAAATATAAATAAAGTGGGAATAAAATAATAATAAATTAGAGTCACAAATATTACCAAATATGGTACGAGACAAATTTAGTGGGACCGAAGGAAAGGAAAAATGGGACAATTACAGGGGATGGAAGGAGTATAAGTTATGTGGACTAATAATTGAACGGGTGAATTTTCTCTTTCATATGTATTGTTTTTAGGTATAAGATAAGTGGACTAATAACTAACAATTGGAAGGGAGAAGTTTCTCTCTCATATGTAGTGTTGCTTTTAGATACGTAATATGGAGTATAAGATAAGCAGGGTAAAGATTGAGTGTGAGAATTTCTCTCTCAAGTGTAGTATTTTTAGATATAAGATAAAATAGGCAGAGTAATATTGGTCGGAAGAATTTACGCTCTCATATTTTCTCTCTAATGGCCTTTTAAACTTATAAGAAAATTGTTTCCTATAATTATCATCTATGTTATGACAATCATTAAGTATCAAGCTCGATCAATCACTGGGAAAAAATGAAAAATTCCTATCTAGACACATTTTAGTCACGTAAAGCTTTATATATGTGGCGTTATTGAGGGTTTAGAAAACATGAATATAATTGATGATTTTAATACATGATAAGAAAAGAAATTCATTAGACATTACCACTAAAAGTTCTCTGTAAAGCCTTTTTTCAAAATTCTAACAATTAAATTTAATATTTCATTATCCATTACCAAATACTAACAATACTAATTATTATTACGTATCAAATTATAATATTTGGATGGTGTCGATTTTTTTACTTTAATATTTTTTTTACTTTGAATATTTGTTGTATGGATATATACTTATTTATCATATATGGATATATATTTTTGATATTCACTTATTGTACTCCATTTTTGAAATGATGTGAAATTGTAAAAAAGAAGAAGCTATTTTTATACTTAATCAGATCGTGAATAAAAATATTTGTGGACCATGGACCAACTCTTTTTTCTCGTTCGTATGCACGACTATTGTGCTAGTTTTCAAAGAAAAAGCTTAACAAAAATAAAAAGTGTAAAAACCTTTTATGTACATCCAAGAAGGGGGAAAATATAACCAATTTTAAAATACTGATGGAGTAGTTAAGTACAAGAAATAAGTAAAAAAATAATTAAACAAACAAAGCACCACGAGTCCACATCTACCTTACAAAAAAGCAAGCAAACAAAAAGAAAAAGAAGCCAAAGAAAGAGAAGAGGGTAGACAGGCAACAAAATAAAAAAGAAGAGCAGCTATTAGGCTATCCGCAACCCCGGGTGAAAAAGTCATTTGTGAGCTATTCACCCCCAAAAAACCTTAGGCAGCTTTGCAAACCGAAGGGTGAAAAGTCAAACTTGATGCTTTCACCCCCAAATATGCTACAATCTATTGTTTTATATAGTAAAACTGAGTTATAAAACAATGATGTATCACTCTCTTATTGGTTCAAAAAATCTATTAAGATTATTATTTTTAAAAAATCCTAAATATGAGGCAAATTTTTCTCAATAAAATCACTACTTCGTATCAGTTGTAAAGTTCAATTCTATCAACATTACTTCTTATATAACATTAATTTCACATTGATATGAACTCCAATCATTAAATATTTTTATCCCAGTATGTTCGTTCCCTAATATAATGGGCATCATTATGATTATTCATTATAACTTATTTCTATTTTGACACTATGCATATACTATCATAAGTATTTTAATCGTTACTATTTAAAACAAATGTCTAATACAATTTTGAGCATTTACATCATGTTTTTATCATCTATTTTTTTAAATAAATGTTACTATCATCTATTGTTCATATAATAGATCTAATTTTCTTTTAATCTCTAATTTTAGGTATTAAACATTTATCACAATCAAATCTAGTTTTTTGTTTTCAATTCTTTTAGCACATACAACGTTATAAACTTTTAATTGTTGTATACTTCCAGTTAATTATTTTCAATTAAAATCCATACTGATGTATAAAAAAATTCAATTAAAGGGTGTTCATTATTTTGTCATAAATATCAATATTCAATCCAACAAATAGAGTATTCGAAAAGTCATTTGGTAAACAAAAAAGCTCAACAATGAGTTACTCCTTCTGTCTCAAATTGAGCTGCAAAAATGACTTTTTGGATCAAATAGATTCATTTTATTCACTTAATTAATATGTCAATTCTTAATTAAATTTTAATTAGGATTTTGTAACATTATAGAGATTTTAATATAGTTTTTTTGAATATGTAAATTTTAATTATTAGAATTAAATTAATTATCAATAGAGGATTTGAATTTAATTTTTAGTATTCAATCCTTTTAGCTTTAGCATGTACAACGTTCTTAACTATTGATTGTTGACTTGTTGTTTACTCCCTGTTAATTATTTTCAACCAATTTTCTTTTTGAATTACATAATCATTAATATAGATTTATTAACGTTAAACATAAAATGAGACAAAAGGTTTACTTTTCTGATCGACAATTTTAGTTCTTGGGGAACAAAATATTACTCCTTTTTTTACTCGGGGGACAAAATATTACTCCGTATAATAATTACTATGTAGAATGTAACACTGTAATCGGCTGATTCGGTTAAAATTTATGAAGTTCTGACTGAAGCGGCTGTATAGGCAAATTTTTTTGATTTACGGAAGAATTATATTTAAAATACATTTTATTAATAAAATAAAGAAAAAAGTATATGAAAAATAGCTAAAATGATCATATACGGTAACTGCAGCTAATACAGCCACAAAAATAACTTCAACCTTACCTTTTTTTAATATTACACAATTCAGTGCGCAAAATCAAAAGTTATGTGTGGTTAACAGGTTGGCTGATAAGCCGCTTAATAAGTCAAAAAACAGAGTCACCAAATGAGCGCTTATTATAATCCGTTCTTTGATTTTTTTTTACAAATTGAGAATAAGATAAATCTTCTCATATGTGTTACATTTAGACATTTTCTCAAATTTGTTCATCATATCTTTTAATCTATATTTATTCGGAAGACATTTTACGATAAACGTACATTGTTATGGCCTCCATATATTTGTGCAACCATAGTTTCAAACTTCTATTCACTAAGTCAACAATTGTTGAAGAAACACATGATTTCAAAATCTTGACTTTTAATTTTCCAAGTGCTAAATTAGAAGAAATTTTATTCAAAAAATGTTACATAAACTGTTCGATTAGTGTAATGGGGTGGTCACTAACTAGATGATACATCCAGTAAATTTGAGGAGCGGAGATACAAAAAATTGATTAAAATTAAACTTCACAGATCAGGAATAAGTATATTTTAAGTATATTTAATTTTGTATAGCTGTCACGTGATCATTCAATTATTTATACTTTATTTTATTGTGTTCACGCTTTATTTGCCCCTTAAAAGGGTCTCGGATTATTTATTATTTGTGGGATAGATGTGATGAAGAAATAGATAGCATACTCCAACAACATAAAGAATCAAACAAAGAATTTCCATTTGTGATTTGTTTATGTGTTGGAATTATTGAAGACTTGCGAGTGGTAAGGGTATTTATTAATATATCCTTATTAGATTCATGAAATTTAATAATTGTATTTTTATAAAGGTACTTGACAAATATAATTAGTGATCCTAAAACAATTTAGTACAAGTAAGATTTCAATTTCCAATTGGTTTAAGTGTTTAACGCTCCAGAATTGAGTTTAGAGAGGATGCGGAGATGATTCACAATCTGGCGACAAATAATAACAAACATTTTATTTTACATCAATAAATCACTTACGTGTGTACACTGATTTTTATCTTAAGAATTGAGAAAACAATTTCCAAAAGTAACAGAAAGGTCAACACAAAGCAATGACCCTCACAAATCTCAAGAGGGCATTTTTCTTCACCAATATCACAAAATACCAATCAATTGGTTATTTGAGATTGAAGAGGTAAATTATTACCATTCACACTACTAATGCAAAAAAAATTCAATTATTTTAGATTAAAATTTCCAAATATCATTTGACATACTCTGTATATTTTAGATTAAAACCGGTATTAACAAATTTTGTAAATACAGAAAACAAATCTATAAGTAATTCACAACATTTGTTAATATTTACCATTTTAATTCATATTAACATGACACTACCGGGGCATTGCCCCGGGTGTTACACTAGTCTAGTGTATTAATGGGTGCCAAATTGGTTAGATAGCACGGATGATGTAGAAATTAGAGGCTTTATTCACGGGGAGAGAAACGAGCTGCACGCATCCGTACTTGGTCATCATTATGAATGTGGGTGTTAGGACAATTGGTCATTGTGAATGTGGGCGTTAGGACAATTGGTCATTGTGAATGTGGGCGTTAGGACAATTAAAAATCCCAAATATCTTAAATCTATTATAACTTTTTTTTAATTATACTCCATTTTTTTTATAAAAAGTATATCAAATTTTATAATTTTTTATGATCTTTCATATGACACCAATATTGTACACCGTATATATAAAGTTTAAAAAATAAAAATTTAAAGTTTCATCTGTTGGAGATTTTTATGTTCTAAATTTTTGTTAAGGGATTCAAGTGTTAAGATTTCATGATTATTGAGATATTTTTTTACATCTTTAAGTTATATTTTTCAAAAATAGGTATAAATTAACAACAACAAAATTAAAGTAAACTCCAAATTTAATTATTTTTACATCAAAATGTTCAACTTTTAAAATCATAATTATTCGTAAAAAAGAAATGAAAATTTTGATTTATAATAATAAAAGGAAGACTTTAATTAATGAAAACCATTGATGACTGAATATATTGACGGTGCTAGATTGCAGTAAAAACTAAATTGACAGATTGAATACATATAAGTTAGTGGGAAATTTGTTTTTTTATGGGGTTGGGTTGCGGTTAACTTTACAATCCATAGTTTCGAAAGTCCTAATATATTGGATTCATGTCACTCTATCCGTAGGAATTAGCTAACTTTTCTATTTGTTTTCCAAATTTTATAGAAAATATATCAAAATTCATTTTTTTATAATCTTTCATACATCAATATTGCATATATATAATTTAAAACAATATATGAAATTTTAAGTGCATGAGGTTTCCAGATCCAATATTTTTTTTAAAGAAAATGATCAAGTATATATGAAATTTTAACTACCGGAGGTTTTCAGATCTAATTTTTTTCTTAGATATATTGAAATGCTAAAATTTAGATCTCATGATTAATTTTTTACATCACTCAAATTTATTTAAAAAAAAAATAGTTCAAACATAACAAAAAAATACACTCCAAATTAATTTTGTTACACTAGAACGATTGACTTTTAATTCATGATAATCTGTAAAAAAAAATGGAAAAGTATTGATGTATGATAATAAAAAAGTAAGGTTTTATTAAAAAAAATGTTTTGTTCGGTGAACATATTGACGGTACTGGATTGCAGTGAAAACTGAGTTGATTGAGTGAATACATGTAAAATGGTGGAGAATTTGATATATTGACGGAGCTGGATTCGGTTAGCCTTAATGGCAGAAAACAAATAGGACAATTTTGCTACTTGTACCCAACTTTTAACTCACTCTTATACTCATCCATCATGAGAGACTATTTCTTTTGTCTGTGAATCCCTTTCATAGACAAAACAAGCATGTAGTTTTTGAAAGAGATTTACTGACAAAAAAACAGTCTCTCACAATGGGTGTGTATAAGGACAAGTACAAATAGAAATTTTCCAAATAGGACACCCATCTAGGAAAAACACACACTCACGAAGGCAAGAGGGTAGAGACACCGCATTAGTGACTAGATTCCATTGGAGGAGAAATTTTGCGGGACTGAGTCCGAGTAAAATTTCTATAATCTCTATAACTTGACTTGATTTTTCCTTAGAATCGAACTTCAATGATTTTTGCGTTTTAATTTCTGGATTATTTCATATTAGGAGTTGTTGCTTACTCAAATAATTGTGGTAGTTAATTATGTCTAATTGTTGTTTAATTATATCCATATATCACTCTAGTTCCTTCATTAGTTGTGTTAGTTTATTTGTAATTATGCTAGGCTAGATCTCCATGTGGTTTGAGTGTGAATAAAATCAAGGTTAATGAGTGTTCTTGGATATTGAATTGAATTTGAGATTCTTTTCTTATTTTTGGGACTAGTTGTTTGAGAAAAAAATTTAAGGAGTAATTTAATTAACACACAACAAATTCATCTTACTCGTAGGTGATTCTCAACAACACAAAATACTTCACAGTCCACACGAAGTTTTTCAGCTAAAATCAGTCTCCAGCTTTCTGAAAATACCTCACAAATTGTTGTCGGCCGATTCCTGAACTTTAAAATGGTGGATTCAAAGACTGTCTTGAGGTGATGCAAATGATCTTCAATAAAATTCGAGATGAGGGGATGATAATTAGTGAGTCTTTTCAAGTGGCGTCGATCATCCACCTATTGCCATCAGCTTGAAAAGATTTCAAAAACTACCTTAAGTATAAGCAACAGGAAATGAACTTGGAGCAATTGATCCCCGTCTTTGAATTGAAGAGGATAATTAATCGCAAGAACGATCATATCGGAAACTCCCAATCATTGGTGGCCCCAGGGAGGCATTTCCAAACCCAAGTTCAATGGAAAATGCATCAATTGCAATAAAAATGGACACACCATTGTCGAGCATAAATTTCTAGTGTATTATATCTCGTTAGAAAGATCATTTTGAGTTCTAAGGCTACTATTATGACTTCATTTACAATGCATAAGTAAAAGGTGCATATTCACCTAACATTCTCAAACATTTCAGATTTGACTCCAAACTCGGGTAGAATTTGATCTAATCATATCTTCCTCTATTTCGTTCCGTTTAAAGCATTTTCTATCTCGTTGCAAAGATCTTATGGAGTTTTTAAAACGAAGTGTGCTAATGTAATAATCGGAGTTTTTTAAAGTTGTTATGTATTTGGTTAATTGTCTTTTAATTTCAGACTACCATTGAACCAAAATAATACCAACCTTATTGTTTATTTTCTATAGAAAATATTTTCTAAAGTAGCTATGCCAATATATTTTTATTATAAGATAAACAACGGTGGAATTCATCCTGAACCGTCCAGACGAAATGGATATCGCACTAATGAGTTTTTTTTTAGAAAGAGATACCTTATATGCTGCATCTGCTCTGCTTAGAAAATAGGGATCAAAGGTCATGCCATCTTTCATGATTCGATCGAACAAAGACGATTGCATGCGAAAACGACGCCGAAAGATGCAAGCGTTGTAGGTGGGTTTGAACTCCAGTAATCATCCATCAATAAATGTTGTCCAACTTCTCAACCATGCACTCACAACTATTGGAGCTTGTTGCAACCAAAGAAGACACCATAGCCATTGCATGCAGTCCGAATATGGTTCTTCATCTTCATCTTGATCGTAAAATGCGAGAAAAGAACTCATGTTTTTTTAACTTGTCGCAGGATACTTGAAAATGAGAGAAGTAAAGATGAGGTGTGCGTCTCCAATGTCAAGTGAGACCATGTATTTACACTAATATAGTTCTATGATGTAATATGATAGTAAGAGGATCCAATGGAGGATACATCCAATTTATTATGTTTGGATACATCAAGGGGAGAATAACATTCAATGTGTTATGAAAGGACACACATATTGAAAAAGAGAATCCAATGTGATATAAACACATACATCAAGTTGAGAAGAGAATGTGTTATGTTATGGATAAACAAACAAGCTGAGAAGAGAATTTCTAATGCGCTAATGTAAATGAACCCTGTTTATCGAAAAACGCAAAAAATTAATGAATTTTATTTTATTTTACATCATTATTTTTTATTTCATAATTATTCAGATAATAAATTAAAGAAAAACATTACATATCATAAATTTAATTAATGTATTATTAAATTGATATGCAAAAAATATGACGGAAATATTTTATTGACATTTTTAGAATATAAATAAAATAAATAGAGATCAAAACATTGTTAAAGTCTCGGGGATTGGTCTAACTTCATGTAATTTTGGGGATTGTTAGGGCTTGTTTGCAATCAATTAAAAAAAGTGATTTTGGTTTTTTTAAGAAAAAAAGCACTTATTTTACCAAACACTATCAACTTTTACTTCCTTTGGCATAGAATCTACTTTTTTTCTTTTTATATTACGAGCCCGTTTGGTAGCACGAAAATCGGCTGTTTTGGCTGTTTCTGCTGAAATTTATTAAGTTCTGGCTGAAGTGGCTGTTTTGGCTGATTCTGCTGATTCTAGAAAAAAATATTTTAAAAATATATTTTATTAATAAAATAAAGAAAAAATTACATGTAAAAATAGCTAAAATGGTCATCTACAGTAACTTCAGCCAATACAGCCAGAAAAGTAACTCCAACCTTACTTTTTCTGCTTATTACACAATTCAGCACGCGAAAGTAAAAATTACGTGTTTGGTGAAAAAGCTGGCTGATAAGCCTGATAAGCCGAAAAAAAAGGTCTCCAAACGGGCTCTACGCTTAGCTTTTGAGGCAGATAAGGATTTTGGCTGACTGTGGAGCCACGAAGCTTAGCTGAAGTCTAACTCCGTCACCTGATTCTCTTCAATCGATTTTCTAATTCCAGAGCATATTCGATTAAATTGAACAATAGAGGGACATTCTCTTTTTAGCGGTGCCGTACTTGCCCGTGGATCCCTGTTTTATTCCGCAACCTTGTTTTCATCTGGTAATTGACGTTCTTTGCATTTCAATTTTATCTTTTCAAATGTGCAGAGTACTGCCAATCATAGAGAAGTTTGTCCAGTCCGTATGAAAGTTCGTTAAAACTACTCGTAGTACTTCGTATATCATATCTGTTTCATTAGGTTTGGGTGATCGAGTTTAACTCAAATAATCAAATATTAAAGAAAAGTTGGATTGTGCAATTTATATTGAATTTATAGAAGCAGCAATTACTGTAAGGCAGGATATGTATGGCCAAATTTGTTATGAGAAAAATATTTCAAAGACAGGCCTAAAAAGGGAGATGGGCGAAACAGAATGGGATGCAAGGGTGGGTGATAATATAATTTGAGATTGTACCCTACATGACTGTTCTCAGTTGTTGTGTGTACCCTGTACCCCATTTTGCTTCCAAGTTGGAGATTGCACCCAATTTTAAACCCTGCTAAAAGTTTTTTTTTTTGTTTATTACTATGAGTGCAAATATTTTCATGTGACTGTTGTATTCTTTGAATGTGATTTTATTTTGACTTTTTGTTATTGTGTCAATGAAACCATGTGTACATATTTTCCTTTTCTGTTTTATTTCAGGAAATAATGCCATTTTAATTTACTTGATGCTAAAAGATGGATGTGGATAACAAGAAATTTGGGCGAGGTAAGTCATTGAATACCTTAACCCCCAAATACTAATTAGGACTATCTTATTTTCTTATAGCACCATCTTTGCTCTAGTGCTCAAATAATCTTTTCTGAAGCTCAGATCCATATGCATTGATTTCTAAATTGGTGCCATTAATTTATCAGGCCTGCGCGAGCTTTCAGGTTCCGTAGACCTCATAAGGCACTTCAAGTTGCTGCCACATCATGAGTTCTTCTGCAAGAATTCACTTCCAGTATCAGTATCAGATACACACTATCTGCATAGTGTTGTGGGAGATGCAGAAATCAGGAAAGGGGAAGGAATGCAATTAAATCAGCTCATTGAGGATACTTCATTTTCGAGCGAGACAAATGCACGGATAAAACCTTTTGATCTAGATGTTCTGGTAGAGGCATTTCATCTGAGGGAAACAACACCAATTCATCTCCCTCCCGTAATGAACCACCAAAGCTGACAAATTTGAGATTTATTTTTGGAAATAGTTTTGCTTTAAATGCTTGCTTTTGGATTCTTAAATGTTGAGACTATTAATTGCAGTCTTTCAGATGTACTAATAATTAGGTCAATTTTTGGGTTTGTACTTTTGTAGTCTGAGAAGGGGATTCCGACTATAGCAGGCAAGTCTAAGAGTGAGTCCAAAGAGAAGGATAAAAAACACAAAAAACATAGGGACAGGGACAAAGATAAAGATAAAGAGCATAAGAAGCATAAGCATGGTCACAAAGATCGAAGCAAAGATAAGGACAAAGAGAAAAAGAAAGACAAAAGCGGTCATCATGAATCCGGTGCTGAGCATTCAAAGAAACATCATGAGAAGGTTTGAAAAATATATTGCTTATTCATTTTCCTTTAAATGGTTTTTCTTTTGCTGTATACTGAAAACGTGAAACTTAAATTTGTGTTCTCATTTATCACTTGTATTTTAAATTAATTGCTTCATATAAGTGGAAAACAAGCATGTTACATCACTTATTAGAGGGTTACTGCTTTTCATCTTAACTCCATTGCCAAGTTTGTGACACTTCGCTAATAAATTTGTGCATGTGGTTAGACTTACACAGAAAGATTTAGTAGCTACAAATGGCCAACATTATTTTCGCATTTGAGTTAAATAATCTACATTTCAAATTTATAACATGAAGAAGTTTGATGGTAGTTGTTTATATGTACTGATGTACTTGTTATCCACCGCTTAAAAATGTGAGCTGGATTCGAAGAATGTGAACTTATCTAATGAGTAATGATTGATAATCAATCATTATAGTTTGAACTCGCGATCTTAACAACATTAGAAATTGGATTGATTCACTGAATCTATCTATCTTTAATGAATCTAGAAAAGGAAGCATGAAGGAGAAAAAGACCTTAACGATGTTCAGAAGCACAAGAAAAGCAAGGTAACACTGTTTTTTAGCTTTCCTTGTTCATACTTGGTATTTCCTATAATAGTTTCCTGAACTTATAATGCTGTAGGATGGCACCATCAGTTTATCCAAATTGAGAACCAAAGGTTATGGGTGTATCACTTTATCTGATCAGTTTTTGCTTTGGATACTGGGTAGTTGAATTACCTTGAATTAGTTGAATTAAAGCATAACAATAATATTAGTAATAAACTAATAAATACAAAGTATCATTTTAAGCCGTATGCTTCCTGAAAAGTTCCATCATACGACGTACAAAATAAGTTGTACAAATCATGCATTATTCTTTCCTCTCTTTTTCACTTAGGAACTAATGATTAAAATAACCGTGTAAAGAATACAACAGGCTATTAAGGCCTCCTAACATAGGATTCCTTCATATAATTCATAGAGATCTTATGAATCGCTCAGAAGAGCATTGGCGAGCGTTGAAAAAGATAATGACATCAACAACACACTGAGATGTGGTGATGATGTGAGATGTTTCTCCCTCCCCCGTACGTAAAATTCAAAGTTTTATGGTTCAGAAACGTTGATCTGGACCTCTTGAAAGGGCCTCATCTGTAATGATGAATAAGACAGGGGATATAGTCTCAATCCTCGTGAAGCGTGCAAAAATCCATGTAGCTCTCCACTGACAGGGATGTAGAACTGAATTTTTGTGATAGCTCTGTTCGTCTTTCCAACCCAATTCTCAATGAATTCGAACTGCCTGATAACTTCGAGAGGGAAGAAAGCCCCAATCAACTCTGTTGTAGGCTTTAAGCATTGTCCTGCTTCATTATGATGTTTCCACGTGTGACCTTTTTGTACAGTTGTATCACCACTTCTTGAGCTAGAACCACATTATCCACACCTCTCTCTTAAATAAATCCCTTCTGATTCTAAGAGTTAGTTCTACGTAGGATAGAGCCGGTCAGTTATTCATGACCCTCGTAATGATGTTCAAAAACACATTATAAAGGCTTATAGGTCTCAAGCCCTTCCAAATTTTGGGATTTTTGGCTGATAAACCGTAGGTATAAGAACTATGGTGGTGGATGAGACACCCTGAGGAATAATGTTACCTCTTATAGAATCTCACACTTCTTTTACAAGATTTTTGCTAATGACTTCCCAACAGGATTGATAAGATCCAGCCTCAAAGCTCCCAGACGTTCAATGGACCCATAGTAAAACTGTTTCCTTGATGTCATTATCTTTAGGAATATTGTCAAGCATCTCATTGTCCTAAAGATGATAGCAGAAGGGATAACCCTCATAAAACCATTATGGGTAAATTCCCAAACTAGGAGTAAAAACAATATATAATTCCAAAATTGGACTACAATGCCCCCCAAATAGGAGTTACTTACTATCATCCTTTACTGTCATATTTTGACGTTACCAGACCTAATATGGCAGTATTCATGCCATAATTGGCGGTATTTTATCAAGCATGGCAGTAATTACTTCTATTTAGAGAATAAAAACGTATAGAATTTCGCATTGTTTTTACTCCTATTTAGGGTAATTTTTAAACCATTATCCTTCAATCCATTAGTAAACAAATTCCTGAAGAAGTCATCAGTGGAGTCCCCCACTTTGTTGTTATCAGTCTCCATTTCATCTTGGCATGGAAAATGGTGGCATTCCTGTACCCTACCATAAATCATGTAGCTCCACTCATCTGTTCTAGAAAGATTCCTCAATAGCTAATTGGAAATAAGGAAGCATCAGCAGCAAGGAGACCAGTTTTAGCATGTGGAGATTGTTTAGCATGTATATCAATTCCTCTTCCTTGACCTCTTTGGCTCTTTCTCAGCCTTCTTGACATTAACACTAATTTGAAGTTTGAACCATCTATTATGTTTAAATAATAATTATGAATATAACGCTAAATGCAATTTGATTATTAATAGATGTGTGTAGACTCAAATAAAGTTAACCACTTACATACACCCGTACCTATCAAATGTTATTTTGAACTAAAATCAGCAAATCTTAATCACTTGGTGGCCAAATAAATATAAGAAGGGTTACTGTGAAGTGAAGTATTTACATTTTTAATTATATCCAAATAAACCTGTAAAAAATCCAACAATTTCACCAAATTGAACATAATGAGTTATATTTTTTTTTTTTCCATTTTACTAATTCAGCTGCCTTCTTTATGCACTGACTTGCTACAGCACAAGAGCTCAAAGATTGATGAAATGGGTCCAACAAAGGTAGCAGGATAAAGGTGACAGTTGGTTCTATTATTTAGTTTTTCTTTAGATTTTGCACCTGAGTCTGGAAGGATCATTTACTTTCTATTATGAAATTGCAGAGGTACATATTTTCATTCATGCTACCACCACCCCACCCCCATAGCCCTACTAATGAAAAACTTTTTTGCCTGCTGTGTTTTTTCCATATGTATTTTTGTTATTTAGGTGCATTTTTTAGGGGCTATAGTTTCCCATTCATATGCACATCCTAGCATTCATTGATACGAGAGTACTATACTATTATGCGGGTAGGTTACCTGGTTAGTTATTGAATGTAGTCTAGTCTTTGAAATATCGGACTGCTAAAGAACATAAATTGAATCTGCAAAGCTATCTAATTTCGGAAACTTTGCTTAGGAAGTCTTGCTGCTATATGCCTTACCCTTAAGCTGCTGTCTGAACCCTGAATCAATTAGCCAATTAGGTACCTTAAATTCCCATTAGTGCATGTCCTTATTTCACAGCTTTCACATAATTATGCAGTTATGCTTAGAATCATTTATGGCATCTGTTGAAACTTAAACATGTAGAATAATGGTTTAGGCTGGTTATGCTGGTCATATGATCAAATGCAGCAATGGTCAATATAAGTCTTAAATACTACTCCCTCTATTCCTACTTATTATCTGTCTAGGTTGACCACTTTTCCTTGTTCTATTTCATCCATCCATTTGTGAAATACATGCATGGAAAAAAAAATTGTTTTTGTACTTACCCTGCTCATACTATTCGATTTTCCATTTTCACAAGAGGACATTAATGGGAAGATAGCTTCTAGTGGGGATTTTCTTTGTTAAAGCATTCACAATTCGATTATCTATTACCCCAATAGATTTTCTTAAACTGTGTGATGTGGTCAACCTAAACAAATAAATAGGAACAGAGGGCGTATATAGGATGGATTCTAACAATTTAATAACAGGGTTGGTGGCGTTGTTTATCTGAAGCAATGACTTCTTTTTCCCCATTAGTTTGATATTCTAGTTCAGAACATCACATAGTTGTGCTTGAGCCTTTGAGCTCATATTAAAAGAATGACCATATTGCGTTCTTTATGGCTGGGAAGTAGGAAATTGGTTCTGCTTGTTGCCGAAGTTCAAAAATGCTTTCATCATGAAAGCATTGTATACGTTCATGATGGGATTTTTTGCTGCAGATCTTTATTTCAGTGTTTAGAAACTTGTGTATGTTAAGTCACTTGACGGTGTTCTTAGAGCTTTTGGTAATGAGTTGCAAGGAACTCAATTTTTACTATTTTTTCCCAATCTGGTAAGAAAAATAAAGAATGAACAGAACAATGGAAAGTAATATAGAAAGTAACAAGGGAAAGTAACATAGGAAGTAATAACATTGATTGTTGTCATTGTATGGTGACCGACAGGAAACTGTACTCTTTAGCGTTTCCCATCTCAAAACAGTATTAAAAGTCCTGTCTCAAACTCATGTAATCGTAGATCATAATTCTCTCAGCCACACAGTCCCATTTTTTCAAGACGTGAGTACCCCCGAACTCGGTCTGTTTAATGTTCTCATCTTACCATACTTGCCAATTACGCATTTAAATCCCTCTCATTTCCTGAACATGAATAGCTAGGAATTTTCAATAACAAATATCACATTAATTTTTTGCGCACAAGAATTATGACCCCCTGCATAGTCCAAGTAGGGTTTACTATATATACTTTTTATGTTTACCAGTATAATAAAACTTTAATTTAGAGTAGTTAATATAATTTATACTGTGTTTTTGGAAACCATGCACAATGCTAATTCTAAATCATATCGGGCAATAAATTGAATCCGCATACCCTTCCAAATCTCATATTCCTTTGTGGTGGGACCCTTCCCGGACACTCACCCTTGCGGGGATGCCAATGTGCACCGGCTGCCTAATAAAATACAATAAATAAAAAGTATCTTTCTAAATCTCATCCTATCTGTTTAAATGGGATCCATTAGAGCAGGGGTTCTGGGGTACCATATAACACTCACTACCCATTCCCATCCCTAACTTCTAATATGGAGTTTGGAAGGTTTATTTGACAAGGCATTATAGAGAATCTTTATATTGACACTGGGATAGTTGAGGATAATTTTTTATTAGTAATTGCTCATTGAAGGACCAAAACATACACGGAGTTAAAAAATAGGACTAAGCATCTTTTATATTTAGTCCTATTAAAATGATTAAAACTTGCCAAAATAGTGGTGAATGAGTCCTATTTTGGGAATAAAAGATTGATAGTCCTTTTAAAGGATTGGCTTTAAACATGTTTCAGTCCTATTTATGAACTTAATACATGTTTCAGTCCTATTCAAGGAATTTTCTCTAATTTGATTGATTTATAAAGGATTGGCCTGTGTCGTAACTCAAGAGTGCTTAGCAGTTGACAGTCAGGTCATACTTCTAAGCACAAGAGCTCTAAATATTAATGGTAACGAGTAACTGGTCAGGTTCAATATTTGATACGTAGTATTTTTTAACTGAATGACGATACTTTTCTGTTATCACCAACACAACTCTAGCTCATAATTAATAAAGGAATAAGAGCGCCATGTTGACATGGGAGTCTAGTATTGCTTTATTTCGGCTAGCCTGGTTGCTATATATGAATCTAACAAGGGGAAGTCTACCACTCTACCTTCCCTATTATTGCATTTATCTGTCTTGCATTTCTTTTTTATGTGCAAAACACGTGTGAGCTAATCAACTAGTGTGAAGATAGTGACTTCAAACTGTTGAGTATATTTAGGCACTACTAAATATATTTAAAGGAACAGTGTATCATAGGTAGGACTCCCTTTAAAAACATAATCCCAATCTTATGCTTCCGCTGGCACATTAGAAGAAGGCTACATCACATATATACAACTCTATCTTTTTGTGTTTTTTTGTCTTAATGATAAAAAAATCTGTCATCAAGCCTTACAATCAGGTCTAACAGGTTTGCAGCCTTGTACAAATATAAAGGATGCTTTGAGTTTAAAGTGTTGTATTTCATCATTTGTCTTTCTGGGGGGGGGGGCATAAGCACATGTTTCTGAACTCGAGTTCAAATCTCGATGTGTAATCCTAATGCTGTACAATTTTGGCACTTGAAATCTGTTGTAGCTATGGGTGTTGACAACTTAAAACTTTATCAGCTTGTTTGTGACACAACTTTGCCACTATTGTGCTGATTTGTTTTACATAATTAATTGATATTCCATAATATGAATTTCAAGAGGATGGAAATGATGATTTGTTTGAGCCGAAATGTGTACTTTAGTATGCCACTGTGTTACATACTGGTTTTTTGTCCTTGTTAGAAATTAGACATCGATTTTTCATTCAACATATATGTCTCATGCATCAATTATATGCTGTGTGCATAAATAAGTGAGTTTATGCGAGAATAAAAATCTTGTCTTTGAGGTAGAGTGGTTCATCCAAATAGGCCAGGGTGGTTCTAGTTTTATACTACTCCATATATCTTTTGTAAATAGCGTGTGACCAGAACTGGAACTGACTGGAAAACAGGACTACTCTTTTTCTTTAATTACATGTAAATATGTAATACACAAATACTACACTCTGTGCTGTAAGAACCGGACCGGACCGGCCGGTTCGACCCGGAACCCGGTCACCCGGCCGTGGAACCTGTCCGGTTGAGTGCTGAACCGCTAACATGGATAAAACCGGATTTAACCGGTGGACCGGCGGCAGAGTCAGGGACAGACGGACCGTCACAAACCCGGGAAAACTGGACGACCACCATGTTGAAATTACTTTTCATTTAAAAATTGGCATAGTGGGGATTCAAACCCCCGTGCGGCCGTGCCTACTAAACCTCCCAGCCGTGTAACCAATTGGACTATTTGTCTGATGTGTAGAAGCTTTCATTTTAGAATTTTATATTATACTTGCTTAGCAGTTTTAGATCAATTGATAACCTATTTTAATTGCTATTACTATTAGAATACTACCTTTACTACGTACTATCCTCCGTTCTCTTTTAATCGCAACATTGGACTTTTTGCACTATTCACATATTCTACTTTGCTATATTTTATTCATTAATGTATTATAAATTAATTTTTCAAAAAATATTATTAAATTCTTCTCATTCTAAATTTTCAAAATATGAATTTTTGAAATTTTTCACTAAAGGAATGAAAGATATTAATGGTCAAACTTGTGCGTTGGCAAACGTGAAATGTTGATTGTTGCAATTAAAAGGGAACGGAGGAAGTACATTAGTACATAGATTAAACTGTGCGAATTTATGGAAACCTATCAATCATACTTGTAATTGTTTATAGAAATATTAGATTTCAATATTTTTGATTATTTTCCATATAATTCCATATAATTGTAATTGATTATTTGAATATTTTAGATTTCAACATACTACGTATTTAATTTTGTAAGTTTTTTATATATTGATATGTAATTTTTAATTTAATCTTATAACCAATTTTAAATTTGAATGAGAGTAATTTTTCACCATACAACTTTTTTTCAAAGTTTTTACCATACAACTTTAATCGAATATATAATTAAATATATTATATATTTAATTTGTCAATAAATGTTGACCGGGTTGACCCGTGATCCAGTCGACTGTCCGGGTTACTTCCTAGTCCGGTTTTTACAACATAGACTACACTTGGATTAAACAAATACTCCCTCCGTCCCATAATGAACTTCTCAGTTTGACTTCACACAGATTAAGAAAATAAATTTGACTTTACTGTTGAGTGCACTGTTTTGCACGGTTTAAACACTGTTTGACACTGTTTGGACACTGTTTGACACTTTTTTATGTAGATTATTTGCCAAATAAAGAAAGTTTTGAAGTGTGAAGTTAATTTTGGGACTGTCCGAAAAGGGGAGTGAGAAGTTAATTTTGGGACGGAGGGAGTATTATTGACAATAAAAATCTCTGTATGTGTCCTGTCTCAAAATAGGGACTATTTTTAATGCTAAACCAGTACAGAGTACCGTACATGGAATATTCTTTAGGGACAGGGTAAAACATTAGTTGGTGTCTGCATGTCTATTGCTTTCTGGGTCTGGGTCTGGGGAATTTACAGCTATTTATAGCATTGACCGGTAGATGTAGTCTATGTTTGGTGGTGAGGAACTTAAAGGCTAGATAGATGAGTTTTTTCCCGGAGAGGGGTACTTTGAAATCTTATTTCCTAAAGTAGGGTAGTTTTAAACTTAATTCTCAAATAGGGGTAGTTTTTCCCAGTCATCATGCCATGTCATCACCCACCCTAATTTCCATTTCCATGTCATTCAGCCGCCACATAACATTTCCATGTCATCCATAGACTAAATACAGTCTGTTTGAATTTAAAAAAAAAGGTTGTGGCTAAGGAGATTCGAACCCACGACCAGGTATCAAGAATACCATACCCTTAGCCGCTGCACCAGACATGATTCTTGTGATAGTGTGAGATTTACGTGTACTTATATTCACAATGTTCCAAATTAAACTAAAGGCTCCTCCATATTATTATTACGGAGTATTATTAATGTTATTATAATAATAATTATTATTATTGTTAGTACTACTATTATATTTATTATTATATTTATTATTATTACTATTATTATTATTATTACTACTACTACTAATATTATTATATTTATTATTATCATTATTAGTAGTATTAGTACTATTATTATTATATTTATTATTATAATTAATTTTATTATTGTCATAGTAATAATAATAGTAATTATAACAATAGTAATACTAATAATAGTAATTTTATTATTATTATTACTATTAATTTATTACTATCACTATTATTATTATTAGTACTACTATTATTATTATTACTATTACTATTATTATAATTACTATTATTATTATTATGACAATAATAAAATTAAATACAATAATAAATATAATAATAATAGTAGTACTAATACTACTAATAATGATAATAATAAATATAATAATATTAGTAGTAGTAGTAATAATAATAATAGTAATAATAATAAATATAATAATAAATATAATAAGAGTACTAACAATAATAATAATAATAATAATAATTATAACATAAATAATACTCCGTAATAATATTATGGAGGAGCCTTTAGTTTTAATTAAACATGCATGGAACATTGTGAATATAAGTAGACGTAAATCTCACACTATCCCAATAATCATTTGTGGAGCAGTGGTTAAGGGCATGGTATTCTTGATACTTGGTCGTGAGTTCGAATCTCCTTAGCCACAACCTTTTTTTTAAATTCAAACAGACTGTATTTAGACAATGTGATGACATGGAAATGTTATGTGGCGGCTGAATGACGTGGAAATGGAAATTAGGGTGGGTGATGACATGATATGATGACTGGGAAAAACTACCCCTATTTGGGAATTAAGTTTAAAACTACCCTACTTTAGGAAATAAGATTTCAATGTACCCCTCTCCGGGAAAAAACTCCTAGATAGATGGAGTAAGTAGTAAATGTAGTCTATGCTGGATTAGTGGTCCAAGTCCACTTCCGACATTTCACCATCCTGGTAAAAAATACTCCAGCTGTCATCTATGACTCATGTGTTTATTGTCTTAGGGGCCGTTTGGTAACGGTTGCAACGGCTGAATAGACTGAATAGACTGAAAAGACTTAATCTGTTAAAGTGAAAGTGTTTGGTAATATGTTGGCTGAAATGGCTGATTGAGTGTAAAATTACTATAAAGGGTATTAGCTTGTTTGTGTTAAATATATGGGTATGATCTTTGTTAGTAAGTTAATTTTGCTTATTTAACTTATGACATCAAATTTTTTACTCCTATGTTGAGTTTATATTGTTCTATACAAGTTTTATCTTCCAAAAAACACGATTTTTTCTGAATGAGTGACATTAGTAACATGTGTAAATTAATTTAAAAAATACACTTTCAATAAAATATATGGAGCATTAAAAAGCTCACATGCATTGAAATTAAAATAAAAACAAAACAAAAAGTACACATACGTATTTATTGGAGTTATTTAGCACAGTAAAGTACGTAGTATTTAACACCATACTCCAGAGCACCAAACAACTCATCGAAACTACATGCAACGGCAGATGGATGTGTTGACTTGATGACTTTAGATATGTATCCAACGTTCTTTCAGGTATAACAGAAGGGTAAAACAAGTCTTTTTGGTCACCAACAGCAAAATAATAAGAATCAGCTGAAAAAAGTAAATAAACGGTTGTTTTTTGAACTGATAATAAAAATCAGCCCAAACAGCAAATTCAGCTAGTGTTTGGCAATTTTTTTAATACTTCAAGGCTTATCTGCCCATTTTGGGTGCTCCAAACGCCCTCTTATTATGCAGTCTAACTGCTCGTTCTGTTTCAAGATATGATAAATAGAAATAAAACCGTTTGGTAACCGTTTGGTAATTCATTTTTCCAGCTTATTAGCTTTGTCAATCATTTTTTTTACAGAACACATAATTATTGATTTGTGTGTCGCATTGTGTAATAATCTAATTAAGTAAAATTGAAGTTACCTTTTTACTCAATTAGTTGAAGTGATACCATTTTAGTTAATTTTTCATATAATTTTTTATTAAGAAAATATATTTTAATATAATGTTCCACAATTCAGAGCTGCTTTAGTAAGAATTTTATCGATTTTACTATTATCAGGCGGACTCTAAGCAGTGAAGTTGAGATTGTGGCGTTGACAAAGAAATAATGGAAATAAGTGTTTTGTAGTTCATTGTGATTGGGTAATGCCGCCGTAATGGGCAGGGTGGATTTGGTTCCTGTAAAATAAGGCTATGAGCTGAATTATGTCCGCCTCGTTTTGTTCTTGTTCCAGTTTTAGTTTTGAGATTTTGAATCAGAGTTGCGTATACTTCTGAAGAAGTTTGACATAAATCTTAAAAATAAATGCAAGTGACATTGAAGGATATGATTAAATGAGTTGTCATGCGAATACAAAACTGGAATGAAAGCTTTCTTTCGCAGAGTTGGAAAAGAGATGCTTTTGAAAATGGTAATTCAGGCTTGAAAATGATAATTCATATGATATGAATGTTTTCTTCTCCCTAATGAGTCACGTCGGGAAATTGGAAAATGGTCATTCATATGATGTGAATGTTTTTTTCTCCCTAATGAGTCACGTCGGGAAATTGAAGACCTTATGAATGAATATTGGTTGAACGGAAATTCTGGAAAAGGGATTAGGTTGAAGTTTATTTGAGATACGACGGGTCATTAGGGAGGGATATTGCTGTCGAGTGGGAGACGAGAGATCAAAACTGTTTGGGACGATCCCCGGTTATTGGATGAGGATAATGTAGGTGCCTCCACCAGTAGTCAGTAAACTCAGTACTATGGCCTTTGACTACATGATGACTGGGGGAAGTTCATAGCAGGGTGGCCAAAACTTGGGGGTAAATGTACTCTAGTAGCTGAATTATTGAGTATTGGAGAAGTATTGAGTTGGTCGAAGGACCATGAGTAAAGAAAGGGCCTTTCTACTAAGGGACTCATACTAGAGGATATTATAGAATATAATTTGCTCAGAGCTTACAAATATTTCTTTTTCTTTTCTTAGACGATCAATGAACAAAGCCGCCCATCATGAGTTAGCGAAAACGGGTGGTTCTATGTCTAATAGCTAAATTTCGTCGAGTAATCCTCCAAGTTGGATTGTTAATGTTGATATTTGATTCATTAATGCTAATTAAGTTTATTTCCTTAAAAAGAATCATAAGAGGTCACATGTTTATATACTCTAATAAAGCCTTTTTTAGAGCCCGTTTGGTAGCATGAAAATCGGCTGTTTTGGCTGTTTCTGCTGAAATTTATGAAGTTCTGGCTGAAGTGGCTGTTTTGGCTGATTCTGCTGATTCTAGGAAAAAATATTTTAAAAAAATATTTTTTAATAAAATAAAGAAAAAATTACATGTAAAAATAGCTAAAATGATCATCTATAGTAACTTCAGCCAATACAGCCAGAAAAGTAACTCCAACCTTACTTTTTCTGCTTATTACACAATTCAGCACGCGAAAGTAAAAATTACGTGTTTGGTGAAAAAGCTGGCTGATAAGCCTGATAAGCCGAAAAAAAGGATCTCCAAACGGGCTCTTAGTATGTTTTTACTGCTTTTTATTCTTATACAATTTGATTTACTCTTTCCCAAGATGAGCATAATCCAGAGTCCCAGAGAATGGCATTTTAAAAGTTGTATTTAGTTTATGCCATGTAAAGTATATTTCTAATTGTGATTTAATCTACGTATTTCCGAAAAATGGCAGTTTGACCACTTTCAGCGTTTTCAATAAGTGAGAACGTTGTTTGGTAAATAGCGGTTCGGCACTAGCGTTTTCGGACGAAAACGTTGAAACGAAAATGCTGCCAATAGGAGAGTTTTGGATTGGCGTTTCGAACAATGACATTTTCTCTTAATTTTACGGCCAAACAACTAAATTACCAAACATATTTTAACAACCCGCCAATTTATTCCGTTAGTCAAACACACTGATTAAATATGTTATTGACAACCCGCTATCCGCTAACCGCTAATCGTTGAATGTCAAACATGCCCAAAAATAGGAATCGATCTAGTATTATGGTTTTTTTTGAAAACTCATTATGGTTGTTCTTAACTACTCCGTGATTACCATAAAAAAAACTCCGTGATTTGATAACATTTCTAAAAGAGAGAATTCCCTAAATAGGAGTAAAAATGTTTCAAAATTCCAAAATAGGAGTATCATGTTTTTTATTCCTAGAATAGGAGTAAATTTATGCCAAGTTTGGTATTACAAGGCTTTAAACATGACATTTTTTCCAAACTTGGCAGCTTATTCCTATTCAGAGAATAAAAAACATGATACTCTTATTTTGGAATTTCAAAACCTTTTTACTCCTATTTAGGGCAATTTCTGTTTCTAAAAAGGAGGATTCTATGGTACAAGGTACAATACATTTGTTTAAATATAAATTAAAAAAAGCTATAATGATTTGGAACAATTAAGTAAATACGGTATCCCATTTTTCATTTTGATGCTCTAAATTAAAGGTCTCATTTGCCCTTTTTACTGTTTTTTAGTTTAATCTAAAATATACTTTCCTAGGGTTGGTAAGAAGCTTAGGTAATCATGAAATTTTAACACATTTCCTTAATTTTTGTGTCTAATAGAGTTTGGACGTGATGCAGCATCTTTTAAGTATTTTTCTAAAAATATTCTTAAAAAAAATATTTTTTTCTAAAACTATTCTTAAGTTTCCGATCCATAATTTTGTTTTGGCAGTTAATTTTGACAGTTAGTTTTATTCTTTCAGGATGTTATGTGCATAATGAGTGGTGGACTTGGGCCGGGTGGCCCGACCCGGGACCGGCACTGTTCCGGCCCGGCCCGACCCGGTGGCCCGGCCAGTGACCGGTCCGGGTAGGCCCGAGCTGAGGGGTTTCCGGTCCGGGCTCGGGTCACCTAAAACATGAACCGACCAAACCAGTTCGGGCCCGGATTTCGGGCTTTTTTTCAACTTTTTTTTTAAAATCCCCGGGTTGGGCTGGATATTTTGGGCCATTTGGGGTGGTTTGGGGGGCTGGAGGGGGGGTCGGTGGTGATTAGAAAAAGGGGGGAAAAAATGTAAGAGGCTCGAGGCCCGGCCCGGACTGGACCCGGTGGCTACCCGGGTCGGTCCCGGGCCCAACATTTCCTAACCGGCGGCCCGGTCGGGCCTAGGCCCGGGCCCGGCCCGGGCCCGAACCGGCCCGAGTCCAGCACTATGCATAATTACTATTACTACACGTAAAAGTTTAACGCAATTTAAATCACGAGACTTAATGCTCAGAATTTATATATTATGAGAGGATATATAATGAGGGTCAATGGCTTTTTAGAACATTGATTTTTGAGTATCCAAAAAGAACTACTCCGTATATTAGAAAGAAAAAGTTAAAAGGCTTGATATGCCTAGGGCTGAGCAAAAGCCGATCCGACCTGAAAAATCCGATATTTTTTCCGGATATTATCCCAACCGAAGTGGATATCCGACCCGAAAAACCCGAAACCGAAAGTCCGATTGGTATTGGGCCTAGACCGGGTGGCGGGTAGGGTTTGTGAAATCCCAACCCGACCCGCCTGAATATCCGAAATATAGGTTAGTGTGTACTTTGAATATTTAAATTAATACTTGTGTTCAATTATTTGTGTAATTATTTGTGCAATTTGTATTAAATTATTTGTGTATATTGAATGTGTAGTGCACTAATGTGTACAATTTTTGTCAAAGTGGCATTCCAACACTTTAATTATCCAATTATAATGTGTTTTAATATAACCGAAATATCCGAAATATATTAAATTATGTAGTGTGTACTTCGAATATGTTAAATTAGTACTTGTGTTCAATTATTTGTGCAATTTTTGTTAAATTATTTGTGTAATTTGGAAGTTTAGTGCACTAGTGTGTACAATTTTTGTCAAAGTGACATTTAAACACTTTAATTATCCAATTATAATTTTTTAAAAATATAACCGAAATATCCGAAACCCGACCCGATATCCGATAATATCCGACTTAAAAATATCCGAAATACCCGATTTGAAATATCAAAGGGTCGGGCCTAGTATTTAAATTAAAAAATCCGAACGGGTTTAGGGTTCGCAAACCCGACCCGCCCGACCCCGACCCGTGCACAGCCCTAGATATGCCTAGGGGTGGTTCGGTACGGTATGCCGAATATTTTCTTTAATATCTTTGCCGTATCAAAACTTTCGGTATACAAAATTTATATACCGTTACCTTGCCGAAGTTTTGGTATACCGCATTTCGGTATACCGAAGTTTCGGTTCGGCAACGGTACGGTATCGGTAAATTACCATGCATGTCTCCCAATACAACAAATTATCATAGACTAACAAAATATAATAAATCGGTGTTGCTAGCGACATATTTAATTTATTATTAGAATGTTACAAAATAAAATTAATAACCTATTGTTGTCATATTCAATGTTGAACAATAATTATTATTATTAGTATATTTAAGCATTTCAACATTCCACGTATTAAAAAATAACACTCTCCTAAAATAACTTGAACAATATAGATATAATTAAATGAATAACAAAATTATTCAAACAACATGGATATAAAATCATTTATCTCTTATATGATGTTGTGTATTTAGAGCCCGTTTGGTAGCACCAAAATCGGCTGTTTTGGCTGATTCTGCTGAAATTTATGATATTCTGGCTGGAGTGGCTGTTTTGGCTGATTCTGCTGATTTAAGAAAAAAATATTTTAAAAATATATTTTATTAATAAATTAAAGAAAAAATTATATGTAAAAATAGCTAAAATGGTCCTCTACAGTAACTTCAGCCAATACAGCCAGAAAAGTAACTCCAACCTTACTTTTTCGGCTTATTACACAATTCAGCGCGCGAAAGTAAAAGTTACGTGTTTGGTGAAAAAGCTGGCTGATAAGCCTGATAAGCTGAAAACAGAGTTCTCCAAACGGGCTCTTAGTCATTCTTATTCTTATAATTTTAAAAACATATTTGAATATGACTTTCAGACAAAGTTGTGTGACTCGACTCGCGGAATCCCTATATAGATACACTCGTCACATAAGTATATCCTTTTTCAATCGTCAACTACTCAGCGGCTCAACCATTGTGACTCGCAAGTTCGTGGAACAGGATGGACTAGTTTCTGGACTAGTTTCTGGACATTAGTACATACATTACACATTAGTCGTACCGAAATTAATCGGTATGGTACGATATTGTATCAAAAATGACGGTATACCAATATTCCAGTATTTTCCGGCATTTTTCAGTACGATAAGTGCGGTATACCGATTTTTCGGTATTTTTGCCAACCCCTAGATATGGCGGGCGTTGGGCACCTAATATATTTTCTTTCAAAATAGAATTATGAAAGGAAGAGTCAATGTTCAATAACACAATAAGTAGGAAATAAATCTTTTGTGTGTATATTCAAATACTGAATTAAAAAAATACTTTTGTCAATTTTTCAACGAAATAAAACTTAGAGAAACTCAAAAGCGTTATTTACTTACTATTGAAATGTCATCCCAACTGTATAAATGATAAAAAAAATGAAGGCCATAGTGGAATGCCATACATTCTTCTACCATAAGTCTTAAGCTATCTTTGTAGGGTCCTACCAGCAAAATATTATGGTCCAATTGTTTTTGGAAGCATTTGCTTTCCTATTCAATTGTTTGTCTTTTTCTTCTCAGAATCACTGTTTTTAATTCTCTTTTGGTTAAAGAAGACTGAAAAGACACCCTACTTGTTCATTAAGGCGCCTAATTGTTGTCCCTTCAGAGGGTAGCCAACTGGTAAGGCTATCCGCAACACGTTCTGTCAATAAATCTAATTCTCCACAAGTTTATACGTATTCATCCAGTCAATTCAATTTTTTCCTGCAATCCAGCACCGTCAATATATACACTCAACAAATATTTTTCTTAATTAAAGCATTCCTTTTATTATTATACATTATTTGTTTGTTAATTTTTTTTGTGAATAATTATGATTTTAAAAGTCATACATTCCGATGTACAAATAAATAAATTTGGAGTTGATTTTTTTGTGGCTAATTTAGACCTAGTATGGGAAAAAACATAACTGAAAGATATAAAATATTCTTTCAATTATGAGATCTTAATTTTAGCATTTAGATCAATTTAACAAAAAAATAAAGCTAACAAATCTCCGACAGATCAAACTTAATAAATTTTTTTAAACTTTACATATGAGATATTGGTGTCAAATGAAAGATCATAAAAAATTATGAATTTTGAAATATTTTTACAAAAAAAATTAGTACAAACAAATGAGTTAGAACACAATTTAAAAAATTAGGGATTTTTAATTTGTTGGGCCCATGTCTTTGGCAGAGTGTACGCTGCTTGCGCAGCTTGGTGCAGCAAGGCTTGTCTCGGTGAATAAGCCTGGTAATTCCGACGGTAATGGGTGCCATGTACCCATTATAGACTCTTCTTATACACGGATTGCAGCACATTTGGGGTTGAAAATTTCAGATTTGGCTATTCATTCTCTGGGTTGCAAGCAGCCTAAGGGGAGGGAGTCAATGGCTAAACTAGAGATTTAGTATTAGGGGCGAAGATGGGTCTGAGGTTCATATTTAAATACTACGTACTTGTTTATATATATACTAGTTTTCAAGCTTGTGCGATACACGGGAAGTGTGTAATTTAGCTAGTTTTAAATTTGATTTTTTTCGTGATTGATGGAGTATATGGCCCAGGAACCCCCGGCCCATAGACTCCTACTTCTCCTACACAAGCCCATTGAGCCCAGGGAGCACCTCAGGCCCAAATACAACGGCCCAAGCTTCAAAGGAGCCCATAACACACACTGGGGTGCCTTCGACCTCCTTGGCCGAAGGCTCCGAATTACACAGGGCAGTCAGTTTTGAACATAAGAAGCCTCTGGGAGAAAACGGCGTAAAATGGTAGCCCTCGGCAATCATGAGCCTTCGGCACGCAAGGCACTCTCGGCATCAGAAATGTCTTTGACATCCACAAACCTTCGGCTACATAGGGCCTTCGGCCGAAGGGGAAGCCTTCGGCCAACTGCTCAATCATCGAAGATTCCCTTTGGAGACAAGCAACCACCGCATTTAATGCGACGTCACATCCACCCACCGCATTCAATGCGGTGAACGTGCCGCTGCCGGTGCCACCCGATTGATGTGACCCTTCGGTCGTTGGATTAGTGACACGTGTACTCTCATCGCATTTATTGCTGATATAAATAGCAGCCCATTCCTCCTTGTAAACGATCCACATCCCAACTTTCACACGTTGAGTTCATTTAATAAAATCGACTCTCTCTCCTCCTATTTTGCTCTGACTTCTCTCTAGTTATTCCCGCAATAACCTCTCGGATAAGATACCCCCCGGGTAGACTGTCCATCAGTAATCATATATAATGTGATGCAAAAGTAAATTAAACTCAGTCTAATATAGCTTAAATTGATAATACTGAAATTGGTCGAATTAGCTTATTTTGCTGAAATTGATTAAATTCTAGTTGAATGGGCTGAATAGGTGAAATCTCCTGAATCGTGAAAAAAATATGTAAAATATATTCCATCTGTAAAACAAAGAAGAAAAAATTATGAAAAATATTTGATATGATCTTCTACATAAACATCTCAAGTAAATATAATTGTTATGAACCCCATTTTAAAGAATTCATAATTATGCACCTCAAGTTTCTTTTTTCTAATATTCCTCATTCAACTTGATATGAAATATTGAGTACATACTTTTAACTTTTAACAATAAGATGTTACATTTTACTCATTATTTCGTCACATTTAAAATGTAAAAAATAGAGTTTTTTAATACATTTTACTCATTATTTTGTTACATTGAAAACAATTTTTAATTGTTATAACATCTAAATTACTTTACTGAGCATTTCAAAATAACATTATTCTAATATTTCTCATTCAACTTGGTATGAAATACGTATTTTTAAATTTTAATAGTGAGATCTTACATTTTACTCATTAATAAGAACATTTTTAATTGAATTAAAAGTTTGGGTTTGATTTGGTTTGAATTGATATGGTCTGGTAGATGTCTGTTTTACGTTTTATGTGACTTATTATTATTATTATTATTAAAGTTGGACATGATCTGATTTAGTGTGAAACTGGAATCAATCCAATAAAAACACTTTATTGAATAAAATTAGGAATTTGTAAACTTATGAAGATTTCAAATTTGGATTAGGAATATATTTCATAAATGAAAGCATGTTTAAATCGTAGTTGTAAAAATAAAGAAACAACAAAACATATTTACTTTTTTGGTTATATAGGCTAAATATATTTACTTGTGAAAATATATATACATATATACATACATACACGTGTGTGTGTGATATCAATTTTCATCCTTATCAAATAAGGTAAGCTACTTGATCAAAAGTATTATTTTTAAGAGATTCTATATTTGAATATCTAATAGTATTAATTTCGTTTTTAATTTCAACAATATGGTGGTTATAGTTTTCATCATTATGTTAATAATTAAAAAAGAATGGTATGCAGATTCAAAAAAATACGAAGTATTAACACAATTGCTTTTGGGCTTAGAATTTTAATCATTATCTCTTTAAAAAAAAGAATTTATATCATTATCTTAACATTGAGTTTAGAAAAACAAAATATTACATTTTAGAAAAATGGGAAATGATTTTTTATCAAATAAATTTGAAGACAAAATTAATTGCAATTTGTCTGATTAATCTTTAAAGTGGGGAAAAAGGGAAACTTCATTTCTTCAATAGAATGTACGGAGTAATACGCAATAAAAAATAAAATGTATAAAAAATTTGGTTATTAATTGTTGTGGTTCCAATTACTAAATTAAATACTTATCAAATATGTAAAAGATTTTGAAAAGTTATCAAATTAAATAGGGAAAGTTCCCGAAATAGGACTAAAAAGTTCTAAAATCCCAAAATATGACTGTCATGTTTTTATTCCCAAAATAGGGGTAATTACTACCAAGATCGGAAAATACTGCAATATTTGAAGTCTGGTACTGTCAAAATATGGCATTAATTAGTACAGAGTAATATTTTGGGAATAAAAACATGGTCATCATATTTTGGAATTTTCGTATTTTTTTACTCCTATTTCGGGTAATATTCTCAATTAAAAAGGTGGATTCCTACGATATTTTGTTTCCATATTAATATGCAATAAAAAATAGAATCTACTAAAATAGAGAGTTTTTTCCCGAAATAATGCTAATTAAATAAATAATTCCCAAAATACTGCTGAGTTAAAACTAATTCTCAAAATACTGCTGGGTTAACCGTGTTCAAGAAAAACCGCCACTTGAAGTGACGATTTTTTTCTACGCAGTACAAGAGCCGCCACTTCATGTGGCAGCTTTATTAAAAAATATCGCACCGCACTTACATGTATGCCAAAGTCTAACAATAAATGCAATGAGACCCATCCAGAATTAAAAATCCATGTTTTCTTTGAACTGCTGTAACTTTGTTATTTGTACTCCCATTGCATTATTCTTAGACTTTGGCATACATGTTACGTAAGTGTGGCGGCTTTTGTATTGCGTAGAAAAAAATCGCCACTTCAAGTGGCGGCTTTGCTTAATCACGGTTAACCCAACAGTATTTTGGGAATTATTTTTAACTAAGCAGTATTTTGGGAATTATTTATTTAATTAGTATTATTCCGGGAAAAAACTCAAAAATAGAAGGTATAAAAATAAGGCAAGATTAAATAATTAAATAATTGTTATATATATTGACATGGCAAGATTATGTGGCGCTTTGTATGCTCTTAAAAAGTTTCTCTTTTATTATATATATTGTTTAATTAATATTATTCCGAGAAAAAACTCAAATATAGAAGGTATAAAAATAATTAAATAATTGTTATATATATTGACATGAGAGGATTATGTGGCGCTTTGTATGCTCTTAAAAGGTTTCTCTTTTATTATATATATATGATGATTGATGATTATAAGTGCTAATAATTATATATATGAACGTATAATATTTGGGGAGATCGAGACCTCCCCAGTCCCCACACCGAAAGCTTGTTTATTGCATATTTGCGAACAGTATTACGGAGTATTTGAATTGCGGTGAAGAAAAGTTCAAAACTTATAAATTTAAATATTTTGTATTTCCTTGATTTAAAAAACTTTCAATTATCGCTCAAAAAAAAAAACTCTCAATTAGCGACACCTTAATTCCCGAAATGACCACTGCCCTTTGCCCTTTGTCCTCGTCCCATGCCTCTTCTCAGTGCGATCACCGTCTCTATCAGCAATTCCATTACCAACAATAATAACATATTATGTAATCACATGCTAAAATAATACGGAGTACTACGTAATCACAATATGCGGTTAAAGCTTATACTCCGTTTAATATTACTTCCGTCCCATTAGACATGGTTAACTTTGAATAAATTGAGAAATTAGAAAAGTAAAAATTGTGTGATTGAAGTTTATGAGGAGAGATATAAACAGAACCAAAATTTAGGTCTTAGTGGAAAAGTGACAACGTTTTTGAGATTATTAAAAGAGCAGTGTTGCTTGTGTACATTTGTGTACACATTTATTGTACACAATGTCTAATTGCATATGTACACATGAGCTTCTGAACGAGATGCATGTGTACAAAGGAAATCGGGGGTGTCTACAAGACTACAACAAATGTGTACAAATTATTTGTACAAATGACTTTTTCCTAATTAAAAAAGAAAATGATGAGTATAGAAACCCGGAAGTAGAGACTTCTAGAAAGAAATTAGAGCAAAAGTATAAAGAGAAACTATAGTTATGTCACAATGACGTGTCATGATTTCAGTCCCGGTAAAAGACTAGTGATGTCACCGATGAAGTAAGCCCTTCTGGAAACTGGTCTTGTGACATCAGCTGAAGACTAAGTGACATATGCCCTGGATACGCGCCTTGTTGGAACGTTTGGGAAACGGCTAAGTGTCAGTCTCTCTTCGTACCGAGGTGGATCATGTCCCCTCGGCCTCTTCCAATTTCATCAGCGGGGTATCTACCGTGGCTGTTGTCGGTCTCGGGCTCTCCGGAGCACCTTAGCTTGGCCCTTTGCCTATATATATATATAGAGTCTGGTAAGAGAGATAAAAAAAAGAGGAAAATCTGACAAATGTGGATGAAGTAGAGAGATAATAAAATGACAAGAAGGGTTATATGGTCATATTTTATGTCTTACTTTCCTCTTTGGGCTACCTCAAAATGTATACGTAGTATTTCATTTTTCGACAAGAAGTGAGTAGTTTATATTATTTGACTCTGTTCTATTGAAATCTTTAGCAAAAATTTTACTTTTAATCATTTTATTAATATTTGCGTCAAACTAAAACAAAACGTAAAAATAGTACTCCATCTGTCTCTTGTAACTTTGTCATCTTTGGTTGTCCCAATTTTTTTTGCCGTTTTCTCTTTTAATCAATTAGTTTGTGGCTCCAATCATTTCTCTCTCTTTCAACCACAATCATACATTTACACATTATTCTCGTTTTTTTAAAAAGTTAAACTTTGATCTAAGTCAAACCGAAAAGAATTTTACGGGACGGGGGAGTAGAATCTAAGAGTGTAGGTGCGCTCCCATAAATGATAAACATATTTATATCATTTTTTTTAACATTCTACATTTACATTTGTGAAAGAAAACTTATATATCATCATGAAAGTATTTGGAATTGATTCTACTTCTATTTCTTCTTTAATAACTTAAGTAGAATCATAATTAGTTTTGAGAAATTGGTCTTCTCTAACTTCTAAAAAAACTGCTTCTAGGAGCATTTTGGGAAGTTCAGAAGTACTTCCGCAATTTCACCCAAACACTCTAACATCTGAAGAAACAGAAACAGTTTTAAAAAATAGATCCAAACACCCCCTATATAGAGTTTAGGATATTTATATTACATATACATTTAACGTGTTTGAACTATTTTTCCATTAATAAAAAAGAGCATTTTGAAAATTTTTGGAGGAGCTTCTCACTCTAGGCGGTTGTCTCCCCTAGGGTTAGTTTTTTTTCGCTTTCGTCTTCGACGAAGTGCGGCTTTCGTCCGCCTTTTGTGAGGCTCTATTCTTTGGCAAACCGTAGCGCCTATATGGCAGCAAAGGTTATGTAACCTAGTTGTGGTTGGAGAGTTTCGAGGATGTCGTTCATGGTTGAGATCAGAAGGTCATGGACGAACCGTGGGGATAGGGGTTGGAACAGAGCTGAACGGAGGCAAGGAGCAAAAGAAACTAGAGTAATGCTGGACTGTCCCTCTCCTGAATCGCCGCCATGAAGTGCATGAGAGTTTAGGGTTCGAAAGCAACATTTTAATTTTACTATTTGTTTGCTATTTATTTTTCATGATCAGATTGTTTATTTTTCTATTGGTTACTTTTGTTGTTGTAAGACATTAGGATTAGGTGATGAGAGGTCTGCTTTAACCGTTATTGACTCATGTATTCTCATTATAGGATCAACGAGTTATATTGTTTTTTTGAAAATGATTGACTCTAAGGTTGGTTTGAATGGGGATAGTTGCATGTGGTTGTATTGTCATTTTGCTCCCTATGTCATTTAAATTTAAGTCACCTGTTTTAATGACCAAAAAATGTTTTGAGAAGTTAATGTTTGAAGTCTCTCAACTCTCAAGTAGGAAGTTTTGTGGAAGTGTAAATTGTGGAAGTGTAATGTTTGAAGTTTTTTTTTTTTTTTTTTGAGGAAGTGTAAATTGTGTGAGATGGGAGTCCTTTTGTCAGATTAACGTGATAATTACGGAGTATTGCATTCAGTGCACTGATTTTTGTACCCTGCAGCTTGCTGCTCTGAACACCTTTTTCTCCTCACTTCACTTTATCTCTGAACACCTTTCTCTCTCCCTCTTTCTCTCTTAATGAAGAAACAGATCTCTACTTCCTTTTCTTCCTCTGACTGACTCTCTTTTCTGAACCGGATTACCGGCTTTTCGCTCCATAATCATCATTCCAACTTCTCTCCGATTTCTCCTTCCATACACGGCAGCCGCGGCGGCGGCGCCACAATGCCCTCCACCGCCTATCTCTTCCATCTTCTTCCCCTGTTCTTCTGCTTCTCTGCCTCCGTCTCCTTTGAGGGTCGTCGCATTCTTCATCAACCATTTGTTCCCATAGATTCGCTTCCTTCTTCTTCGCCACCCGTTCCCCCGCCTCCGGCCCCTGCCCCTCCGGATTTACCCTTCTCCCCTTCTGCGCAGAACAATATCCCTTTCTTTCCGGAAGTCTCTACCCCTCCCCCGCCGGCTTCTCCGGCGCCTATCTCTTCCATTCCGGCAAATCTCACCTCTACTGATGCCCCGCATGCCTTGAGACCCAGGAAGGCCTCGAAGCTCGTTGCCGCCGCCGTCGGTTGCGTTATTGCAGCCGTGGTAGTAGTCTCCATTGCAGTTGCCTTGCATCTGCTGAAGATACGGAAGCCTTCTTCCAGTGAGTCCAAACCAGAGAGATCCATTACCAGTACTCCGTTCGATAATGGAAGTAATAATCCCAGCGGTGGTAATCTGACTAATCTCCAGAAGCTTTCGAGGCCATCTCAGCGCAGCTCGGAGTTTCTGTACCTGGGGACTATGGTGAATTCCCAAGGAGCCATTGAATTGCACAATCCGCAATACTCGCCGAGCAGCACCACCACCAGCGCTGCGACTTCGAGAAAATGTGACTCGCCGGAGCTTCAGCCGCTGCCGCCTCTTATTGGGCGAAGCCTTAGGCATAATCAAGAGAATGGTGAAGCTGGGTCGTTTAGGGACGAAGGTGATGAGGAATTCTACTCCCCCAGAGGGTCTTTGGGCGTCGGTAGAGAGAGTTCAATCGGAACTGGATCTGCTTCCAGAAGGGCTTTCGCCTCCGCCGCCATAGAAGTTCAAAAGTTCGGCGGCTTCAACTATTCATCTTCCTCGTCTTCATCCAGTTCACGCTCGGGCTCACCAGAGAGATCCTTATCTCTGAGCATTTCGCCACCGGTAGGTTTGAGCCCAAAAGGCTCAACCCCAAAGTCGCCTGAATTGATTGCTTTTCAAACCGGCTTTGCGCCTCCACCTTCGGAGACACCGATTTTTGGTGAACCATCGGTGAGTCGGAGAGAAACTCAGTCACCGTCTCCTGCCGGTTCAACTTCGCCGGAGAGAGATTGCAGAAGAAGCTCATGCTCCTCGTCTCCAACATCATCTCACGTTTGGGAACTGAACATAGATTCCCCAATTCCACATTCGCCTACGAGAACAAGCGGTCCTGTTTTCGATTTTCCTCCAAAAGTGAACAGCCCCGTACCAGACTCTCCATCTCCGGCGAGAATCAACATACCATCTCAGGAGTCTCCTGTGAGAATCTCCGCTTCTAGCCATGAACCTTATATGACACCCGTTGAAGCAGTCATGGAGTCTATCAGCAGCTTAGCTATTCAAAATTCTTCTCCCAGACCAAGCAATAACCTAGTTATGGAGTCTCCTATAAGAAAAAGCAACAATATTACTATTCCTTCTTGGCCACCTCCTCCACCTCCCCCGCCCAGAAAACAGTGGGAGAATCCAGTAACTGCTAACCCTAAACCTAAAAACCCTGTATCTGAACCTCCCGTCTTGGTAAGTTCTTTAAGGCCAATATCTATGGAGAGCCCGATATCAATTTCTCCAATCCAGATGCCTTCTCCTTCAGCAAAGCCTGTTGAGAGGAATTTAGATATGGATGAAAGTTCTTCGCCTGAAAAAAATGGCGAGACACCAAAGCCGAAACTGAAGACATTGCATTGGGATAAAGTCAGAGCAAGCTCTGATCGGGAAATGGTTTGGGATCAATTAAAGTCGAGCTCATTCGAGTATGATATAATAGATACACTACACATCTTTCTAGTAATTATGGGACTTTTGTTTCATTATTAAAGAAGTGATATACTGAATTGGACATTTGCAGGTTAAATGAAGAGATGATAGAGTCCTTATTTGTTGTAAATACTCCTAGTACAAAATATCCAAAAGAAGCAGTTCGGCATTCAACTTTACTCTCATCAAACCAAGAGAATAGAGTTCTCGATCCAAAGAAATCACAGAACATAGCGATTTTGCTTAGGGCCTTAAATGTCACCACTGAGGAAGTATGTGATGCTCTTTTAGAAGGTATATAAGTTTAATGTGTTTCCTTTTATGTCAAATAGATATCAATAGGTAACACTTATGACATCAAATTTGCTTTAAAGTATTTGAACTTGAATTTCTCTTCAATCTACTTGTGTGCTTTTTAGATTGCAGCAGAAATATTAATGACCTCATTGATGATTGAACTGTAACTCAAGTAGACTTTTTGATAAAATCAATGCTTGTTTTATACACAACTTTAAGAACAATTGATCCGACTAAAACTCAAAAGACTTGTTGCTCTAATCAGCTACTCCGTACTATTTTGCAGGATAATATAGTAACAAACATAATGTCTTGAATTAATTTAATCAGATTGATTTTTTAGGATATAATATCAAGCTCAAATGACCCTCACAGGCCATATTTCCAATTAGTATCTATGTTTTATAAACATATATGGGAATTTAATTTGGTTAAATCCATACATCTAGATTTCAGTCTTATTGATGAGTTAGGTTATTTTTTTTTCAGGAAATGCAGATACCCTTGGTACTGAGCTTCTAGAGAGTTTGATGAAGATGGCTCCAACTAAAGAAGAGGAGCGTAAGCTTTTAGCTTATAAAGATGATTCACCATTCAAGCTTGGACCAGCAGAGAAATTTTTGAAGACAGTGATTGATATACCTTTCGCGTTCAAAAGAGTTGATGCAATGCTCTATATTTCCAATTTCGAATCTGAAACTGATTACCTACAAAAGTCCTTCCAAACACTTGAGGTCAGTACTTAATGGACAACTACTTATCATCCCTTTTTAGAGTTTATACTTGATTTAGTCCTGGATATACACCATTACTTGATTTGGTCATCGATTATTTTTTAGGAATCATTTTGGTTGTCAATTATGTTTACGGCCCAATGTAATCCTCAATTTGCAATTAAGACTCAATTTAGTCCTTGAGTCTATTTCACTGTAGTTGATTAAAAGTAGGGCTATTTTTAATGAAGAGACACCAATACCCTTTGTGGTTAGAAACTAAATGATCACTAGACCTTAAGACTTTAGGATCTGATAGTGTAATACTCCCTAGTCTCCCTCCATACCAAAAAGATTTTCCTGCTCAGCTTACGATAATTCAGTGATAAAAAATATAATTCCTCCATGATAATATTCAAATCAGTATTAATATATGAAGTTTGTAAATTTATAAACCACACTTAAAATTCTATTGAATCGTGAAACCAGATTTGAATACGATGGAAGTTTGACAAACTTGTCACAGACCTAAGAAGTTTTATTTGGCCGCAAAGAAAATGAACAGAAAGATCGTTTGGGACTTGGGATGGAGGTGTTGGGTAGTATAGTGGAGAGACTAATTGGGTATAACGTAGAAACTCTTTCTTTTTAAATATCCTTTGTTTAAATCTTCTCATTGTTAGTTATTTTCTAATTGTCAGGCTGCATGTGAAGAGTTAAGGGGCAGCAGAATGTTCTTCAAGCTTTTGGAAGCTGTCTTGAAGACTGGGAACCGAATGAATGTGGGGACCAATCGCGGAGATGCACATGCCTTCAAACTCGACACCCTGTTGAAGCTAGTAGACGTCAAGGGAACGGATGGGAAAACGACTCTCTTACATTTTGTCGTTCAAGAGATCATTAGAAGCGAAGGTGTTCGTCTCTCCAATCTGTGTTCATCAGAGCTAACAAATGTGAAGAAAGCTGCCACCATGGATTCAGACGTCCTCCACAGTGAGGTATTAAAGCTATCCAAAGGGATCGAGAACATCACAGAGGTGGTTGAACGGTTGGACAAAAGTGACAGCCAAAAGTTCTCCGAATCGATGAAGAGGTTTACGAAAATGGCGGAGGAAGAGATTGTGAAGCTCCAAGCCTTAGAAAGTGTAGCGATGTCTCTAGTGAAGGAGATCACCGAGTACTTCCATGGGAATTCGGCCAGAGAAGAAGCTCACCCTTTCAGGATTTTCATGGTGGTGAGGGACTTTTTGGTAATACTTGAACGTGTCTGTAAAGAAGTTGGAGCGGTAAACGAGCGAACTATCGTCGGTTCTGCTCACAGGTTCCCGGTTCCAGTTAATCCCATGCAATTTCCAGTTCCAGTTAATCCCATGCTGCAGCCAGGGAGACAGCCATGAAAGTAGGTAGCAATTTGGAGAAATGCTTTAGGTATACCACTTCTACACCAAATATGCACAGATAGAATTTGGGTAATGATTTTGTGCCTCGAGAGTTAGGAAAGAGATCAGAAAATAGTGAACTTATCTCAAATTTACTTCAAGTGTATAATAAGCACAAATGAAGTGATTTAGGTAAATTTGAGGTAGTATAACTATTTCCTAAACCTCTTTCTAACCCTTTCTCTACCCAGATAATATACAAGTATACAACTTACTTTATAAGCACAGATAATAGGCACAAATAAGATTTACTTTATGTCTGGTAGGTGTACAAGGAGGCGTAGTTATAGCATTTCTCGTTAATTTTATGTATGTACATTATTTTTTCTGTTTTTTGAAGCATATAAAATGTAAACGATTTTGGTCGGCGGTGGATTAGAGGCAGATGTATACGTAGCTTATTTTCTTGCCATGAAAATGAAAACAGCACTTTGGGGGAGAAGTTTTGTCATGTTGTGAATACACGCTAATAATTGCGGTATCTTTTGCTGTGAAGTCAGACAAACTTGGTACCACTGATTGAGATATGAAAGATGCAATCATAATAGTTTAAGATATGCACCTACAATCTAAGATAATGGTACCCTGCAGTGTAGGGTCCTGCCAGCCTGCCCTCAGTTTCAGATGTTGCACAGAAAGAAAATGGATAATCCATCTTGACTGCCTTTTCAATCCATACAGATTCTGTGCACGGATAAATTGTTCTCGAAGATAAGTTTGTGTGTTGGGAAAACAATTTTTTTTGGTATGTGTAAAATAGTGTAAAAGGCTGTCTCTAAGTCATAGACTCGTAGTGTATAATTAGCATTTAACAAAAAAAATCATCCCAGAATGTGGTAAAGTGGTTATTAAGAGTTCTCAAGTAAGATTACATTTTCTGTAGGTGGTGACAAATATCTAAGATCATCAACCATCGAGCTAAGCGCAAAACAATATGCACCTAATTTTGCAATTCTTATTCCTATTCTTATATGGTAATGATGAATGAACATTTGTCACATACAAAATGAGCATTTCTATATATTTTGATGTATGTGCATTTTGTGATTTTTTTTGCGGTACATTTTGTGATTTTTGTCTTACCAAATGACTCATTTGAAATGAGTAAATGTTAAAGAAAATTATGGAATTACCTCGCTCTCCATCTAGAGGAGGTAATTTTTTCTGACTTACTCCCATCATCTCTTGAGATGGTATTTCTATATTCTTAAAAATTCTAAGTAATTATTTTTACGTAAATAAATACTTTTATTGATACTCCTAAAAGGTGTCACACGCATATAAGATGTTTGACCAAATTTATTTTTTATTTCAATTTTAAAAAACTGAACCAAAAGTTTACTTAAACCGTAAAAGTTGAATTTAAATGTGATTTGGAATTGATTTGTTATAATGAGCAACTGGTCATGAATCGTAAGATTCTTTTTTGAATGAGTGTAGGTAGGTGTAGTTCGAAAAAGGAAACACATTATAACTACGCTCAAAGTAGGGCATGTGAGTCATTTGGTAATGATAATCATGTCCATCGAATTCTCTGGTATCATTAAAGTTTTCAATGGGAGATTACTAGTGGAAAACAAATTGTATGGCTACTCTTATTGAGTATAATAATAATATTACTATTATAAATCACATAATGTGATCCGATCTTATTGGACAAAGTCATACTTAGTAACTTAGTGGCATTTGGTAGGATGTAAAATCCACTCTCTGTCCCCTTATATTGTCCCGTTTTACCTTTTCGGAAAGTCCCACTAAAATTGTTACATATCATATTTGGTAAAGTTTGTGTGACTCTAAATCATTCTCACTTTATTCTTACTTTATCAATTAATAACAACCACACAAACTCACTTTTCTTAATAATCGTGCCACCCCCTTCCATACCAATATAAAAGGGACAGAGGTAGTAATTACTTTGCATGCGAAGTATAAGGACGTAAAATGTTTACACTGTTTGATTTGATTATTTAATGTAAATTGTAGGGCACTTTTTAAAAACATTTCATGTTGTACCATGTAAAGTATTTTACGTGGGGGAAGGGTGGTAAAATACTTTGAATGTCTTTTATGAAGCACTGCAATGACTTTGTGTGCAATTTAAAAATAAATTACACGTATAATCAAACAAAGTAATCTATTTTAAATGCAAAATGATTGATTCCCTATACTTTGCATACAATCACTTCACGTGCAAAGATTTAACGTGTAAACTACCAAACGCGCCATTAGCTAAATGTAAAGTAGAAAACTTATTTCAACAAAAAAATTGCACTATGCTTCTACCATATGTGGTCATTCCTCATTGCAAGCTGTAAGGTCTTGAGAAATGGCGATAAGCCCTTGGCTTAAACTATTCCCTCCGTCCTAGAGAAGTTCCCGGGTTAACTTTCACACATATTAAGGAAATAAAGTTACTGACGGGTAAATTTTAGTGTTTGGCACTGTTTCGACACTGTTTCGACACTGTTTTGCACTGTTTGGCACTGTTTTGATGTAGTATAACTTTCCATTTAGGGAAATGAGAACTTTTTGTTGGGATTACCAAAAAAGGAAAGTGGGAACTTGTCCCTGGGACGGAGATAGTATTATAGATTTGATATCTGAACAGTTAAATCGGATGACGTTACAAAAACACCATTCAACATAAGGCAGTAACATCAGGCTATTTTCAAGTGGGATGTTAGTATGTTACCCGTAGGGCCGTAGGTAAAAGAGTTATGTTTCTTCAATGAGTAAATGGTGTAAAATCCCTAATAATTTGAGGACTTAATAGACAATTGAGAAAACTGTCAAATAGGTCCTTGTACTTTTACGAAAAAGTCAATTGAGTCCTCCTACTTTTATGCGAATCAATCGGGTCCTCGAAGTGTTAAAATTTGATCAAATAACCCATTTTACCGGTAATGATCCGGTTTCCCGGTGGCATGATGACGTGGACGTCCACCTGGCTGTTTTTTCTGTTTTGTATTATTTTTTGTACTTTTTTCGTTTTTTGGTTTTCTTTTAGTTTTTCTTTTTCGTTTCTCCTTCTTCTCCTTTTTTTTTTTTGGTGACTTCTCCTTCTTCTCTTTTACTTTATCTTTTTCTCTTCATTCCCGGTCCACATACTGAGACCCCGTTCTTCCCCATTTGACAATTTCTTCCTTTTCTTTCTTTATTTCTTTCACCTCTCAATCCCTCCATCACCGAACATGGAAGGGACAAAGGGGATGAGACTGTGTAGGAGACTGTGGCTATGGAAGGTATACAGAGGTGGGGGCGGCAAATCGGAGGTGGTGGCTATGGAAGTCGGGACGACGGAGATGGTGGGTATGTAGGTAGGGGCACCGGCGCGCCAGAAGTGCAGTGGTGGGTATGGATGTAGGGGCGGCGGAGGTGGTGAACACCGGGGTAATGGCGGCCGGACGGCGAAGGTGGTGGGTATGGACTATGGAGGTAGGGAGGCAGAGGTGCGTGGTGCATACGGAGATTGTGGCGGCGGAGATCTATCTGGTGGAGGAGTCGGATATGTAGGCCGTCACGCCGGTGGTGGAGGTTGAAATCTGGCCGGAGAAGAAAGAAAAGGGAAGCATATAAGATGGGACCTGGGGAGAGGAAAGAGGGGAGTGGGGGAGAAAAGAAAGGGAAACGGAAAAAGAAATGAGAAAAAGAAAAAGGAAAAGAATAGATTTAAAAAAAATAAAAGAAAAATATTTAAAAATGCCACATGGACATCTACGTGAGAAACCGGATCATTACCGGTAAAATGATCTATTTGATCAATTTTTAACACTTCGGGGACCTAATTGATTCGCGTAAAAGTTGTAGGACTCAATTGACTTTTTCATAAAAGTGCAAGGACCAATTTGACACTTTTCTCTAGACAATTTTATCTTTTAATTTTAAAGTATTTGTTGTACTTTCACTTCATTTGATAATATCCAAACCAGTTATACAATTTGATTTTGTTCATATTTATGAAGTTCTGCCCAATGTAACTAGATTGATTGATTTCGTTGATTTATGAAAAAAAAAATTAAAATATATTGTATCAATAAAGTAAAGAAAAAATATATGAAAACAGTTAAAATAATCATCTACAATAACTTCAGTCAATACAGTCAAAAAAGTAACTACAACCTTGCTCTTATTATTACATAATTCAGCGCACGAAATCAAAAGTTACGTGTTTGATAAAAAAGTTTACCGATAAGCCGGATAAGTCTCATAAGCCGAAAAACATGATCATCAAACAAGTTCTCATTTAAAAGAACCGCATAGTGGACCAGAGGTATACCATGTCCCCCCCCCCCCCCTACCCCACACACACACACACTTGTGGATCAGCCGCTCAGACTTGTTTGTATAAGATTTATCAAATGTTTGCACGTGCTTGTATGATAACGGAGTATTCATCAACAATGATGATAAACCACATGAGATGTTTAGAACATGCCCAAAGCATAAGCAGACACAAGGAACCCAACGTTCAACACATGAATGGATAACTGTAGCCTTGACCCTCGAATGATTACTCTTCACACTTCAGATCACATAAAGAGACTCAACAAAATACTAAAATCAAAGACTTTACGGAGATATGAATATCTTTTGGAGTCTTTGGAGATTGAAATGCATGCATTTGTTTCACATACCTTTTGTGCCTATAGAATAGTAAGTCCTAAACTGATCATATGTTAGAATTTAGACTTCACAGAGAATAAAAAAAAACAGTAAAAGCAAACAAACATCATCCTCCCTTCACTGTCTGCCAACTATCCAATGCAAAACAGATGTTACTTGTTTGTCTGTAACAAATCTGCATCCATACGCTCCAGGATGGTCCGTGCTTCCTCTTCTGTGGCAGGGACTACCTTCCGGACCATATATTGATTGTTCCGAGCTTTAGCCTCTGGGCGGACAGTAAATGTGAAGTAGAACTTATTCGACACCTGCATTATACAGTCACTTCTCTTAGGCTATGTTTGGATCCATGAAAATGCTATAGGAAAGAAATAAAATGCCAAGGCAAATTATTTATAGAAATTTTGATTTAGCTCAGGAAATGAAATGCAATCAATACTTCTAGATTTTTACATATGTACTGATTGGTTAGTATTCATAGTATAGAGATAAACAAATACAAATGAAAGCGTTCAAAGATTAAAAAATCATTCACTTTGAACCATGATATTATTTCCCTCGATGTTTTCTTTCATTCCAAATTATTCCGTCTTCCTTCCTGTTTTGTTTCACTAGCATTTCCACACCCCAACCTTAGGTGAGACGTTCTGTTAGAGTGTGTGTGTTTACTGGACGTAGCATATACCTCACTAGATCTCAGTTCTGGTCGAGTGACATGGGCAACAACTTCAATATTAATCAGCGGCTGATCTGTGTGCTTATATTCAGTGTACAGAACACATGATTTAAATCGCAAGAAGTCTCCAACATCAACCTGCAACACATAAAGCAGTGTCTATCACAAACATGTCTACACAAATGGATTTACAAGAACAGACATGTTGAAGAATTTGTCCCACGCAGTAATAAACCAACATATAAGATTTAAGCCTAATCTTGAGGATGACTTTGAAGATCTAGTCTGAGATCTTATTATGATATTAGAACCAAGTTTGACACGTAATAACTTAATGTGGGTTTCCTCTAAAAAATACAAGAACCGGTATTTGAGATGTGAAAAAATTACACTGTCCAGATAATGCATGAAGCAAGTTGTTTATCTTATATAAATTAAACATAATACGGTTATAGCATGACTATGACTATAATAAAAGCTAAAGAAAACAATGTCTACTTTTCAGAATTCCAAAAAGTGATTATAAAATTCCAGCGACTTCCTGTCGACATCTTTTTGGAGATCTTCTGGGAAAGAAAGTCAACCCTCAAGGGGAGCTGAACAGCTGGTGGAGGGGGAGGGAAGTGACAGCTAGATGGAGTATGGAGGATAGAATTAGGGTTCTGAGACTATTTAGTTGCTTCATTTGAAAAAAAACTAGGCACTCTTTGGTCATCACAAGTTATAGAAGTAACAATACTCTCATTTTTTCAAATACAGAATAATCAACTACTCCGTAACAAATAAGATCACAGTCGACCCTTTTGATGGATGATCTTTTTAGCCTAGCAAAAAAAATTAAATTGAACAAAGGAGAAAGAAGCACAAACTTTAGCATATAATTTTCCAGTTGGTTAGATAGTTAAGTGAAGCCTAGCTCCTACGTGGGGATTTGTAGAAGAGAGCTTTATATATGTCATGAACATAATAATCACTTTCGAGCGGAGTCAAGCTCTCAGGTTGTTTTGGGAGATGGTATGCTTCGGTGGCTGTATTGGGAGGAGTGAAACGCTTGTGTGGCTCTTCCTTGTTCACTTACTTCGTTTTTAGCCTATGTCTTTTCACAAGCGTTGTATTTTCTTTAGCTTTCCCTTGTTCTCTAGTTTTTTTTTTCTTTCATTAGCGTTTGTGTACTCTCCTGTAATAACATATTTCAATAAAATTAGGTAAGAGTGCCCAGCTCTTACCCCACTGATTTTGGTGGAATTCTTAAAAAACATAAGAATCACTTTTCTAATGCACCAAAAAATATGAAAGAATCAAGTTGACATGAAAATTAAAAGTAAAAACCAATGAAAAATGAACTCACAGGTCTTAGGAAATCAACATTATCAACTTCCATAAAGTAAGGCATCATGCCAGCAAAAACATAGGCAGTTGAAAATGCCAATTCAAATGCTCGATGCATCAAAAACCCTCCAAAGATCCGACCATGAATGTTTCTTTGCTGAGGCTGGCAAATCAAAGAATTTTCAAGCCTCGTGTCTCTTAGAAGGATGCTGTTCCTGTCAGCCAATGCTGGCATGTCACAGAAAATACGGCCTTCGGCTAATAACGCTTCCAGTCTATTCTCTCCCCCGTTTTCGGCCTCCCTCTTGTCTCCTACTCCTCTCTTACTTTTCCTCAGTTTATTTCTCCTCGCTGCTGCTTCGTACAGATGCTTTTCTTCTTCTGTCTCTGGAGACAAGTGGTTCACAGGAGCAGCTTTCTTTGTCTTATAGTCCCTTGCAACAAATATGAAATTTGCTGTCAGTGCCGGTTCGGTTGGGTTAGTTCTCCCTGCAAGCAAATCTCTCCACATCAAAATACTAAAATTTCTCAATGTTCCAATGTTCAGGTTCCAAAACATATTCCATACACCAAACCAAACCCAGTAAGCCACTATTAGAGAGAAGTTTCTATGAAGACCATCACTAAGGAAAAAATTGGAAGGGATAATATTGTATTAATGATTCGAAAAAAATTGCAACTTCTTAAAATTTTTGAATATTTTTTGGAAAATTTTAAAACAAGGACACCCAAAGTGGTAGATTGAACAGCGTGGAACAAATTGATACTAGAATGTAAGACGGATTTGGTCTGCGCAGGCACAATGTGGATTTGGTTTCATATGTAATGCTCGTAAATACTTACCAGTGAGTACTAATATGGATAGACGCGGGCAAACAATTTACCAAATCGCACTAATCCGAACCGACCCCGAACCATATGCGATTCGGTTTAGGTTTGTTAATTTTTTCCCATCAATTAATCCTAATCGGAACCAAATAAAACCAAACCAGATTAAAACAATAAAACTTTAATTATTTTTAAAGATATCGCATCCAAACCGAACTAAATGAAATCAAACATTGTTTGGTTTTAATTTGGTAACCATTTCCCTAACCTGTTACTCCTGCCCAAAAGGAAAAAAAGTCAAACTGAACTCAAAACCTCAAAGCTTGGGCCTCTTTACTTGCCACATCCATGGCCATGGATGGTCGAGATCCACCAAAGCACAGTGCCTTGGGCTAGGGAGAGGAGCCCCTTCTAGTAAGAGCTCGGGCAAGACATATAACAATCTCTAGCATCTCAAACTAAGAAATATCACTAGACAAGTTTGGGGGGAAAGTACCATTGCCTGGTTGAATAACATCTAACTGTATTTCAATAGAAGAATGGCCAACCCAGATGACAGCCCCAACCATTTTAAGATCAATGTCGACACTAATAGGCTTCTTAAGAACCATCTTATCAACTGAAGCTGTAACCAGATACAGTGGTCTGGTGGAGCTATCTTCATCGGAACAATGCTGATTCATAATAAAACATAAATACAATAGCATATGAGTTTAAGCCCTTGAGACTATGAACTTAGCCTCTTTGTGCTTTGAATAAAACTTTTCTTGATAAAATGTAACAAAAACCATCTCTCTCACAGACAAGCAAAAAAGAAGAGAAAATCATAGTAGTTCCGGGGTAGTAAAAATTAGGGCATAATTATGAACACGAACTTAACGGATTTCAGGATTAGAATAAAGTCACTTTAGTGGTCCATAAGGCACTTAGACTGAACTACACACAAAAAATTGAATGCAAGCAATTAACTAGTTTAGCCTATTCAGGCTAGTAAAAGTTAGGGCATAATTATGAACTTGAACTTAAGACAGTTCAGCATTGGAAAAGCTTAATAAGGTTGTCACTCTATACGGTCCATAGAACATTTAAACCATAATGTATTAAATTGACTCTAATCATATAGGTAATTCAACAATTTCAACCTATACAGGATAGTAAAAATTAAGACATACTTCCAAACATGAACTTAAAAGAGTCCAGGGTCGGAGTAAGGTCGCTCCACGGGATCCATAAACCATATTAAAATGTTAAATCCATTCTAACTAGTTGATCCTATTAGGTATAGTGCAAGTTAGGGCATAATTCTGAACATGAATTTAATAGACTTCAGGATGCAACTATGGTCACTCTACTTGAGTACTTGGTCCATGAGCATGTCACTTAGACCAAATCACATGCAAATATTGAATACAATCAATTAGCTAGTCCAACCTACTCAGTCCATTGAAAAACCGAACATAAAAAATAACATTGAAAGAAAAAGGTGGAAGAGCATATGATGAAATAGAGAACGAATTATCAGAGGGGAACTCTTACTTTAACGGAAATGGTTCCAGCAAGGGCATCAAGATCCTCAAGAAGCTTTCCAATCCTGACCTCGTTCCAAGGATCCCTATACTGCTCCCTCAAGATATAATCCGTGGAGAAGTTGTACAGAATGGTGGTTCGGCTCTGCGATGGGGTCTTGTCGAGCAACTCGCTCTGAGGGGGTGCGTCGAGTGGCGGGTCGAGAAGCCTCTCAAAAATCTTAGACCTTGCTTCCCACAGAGCATTGGTGACTGGAGAATGGTACATTCCGGGCCATAAACTCAGGTGCTTTCTGCTGGAATCATTTGCGTCGGGGGAGCTGTCGAAGGGGGAAGATAAAGTGGATACAATTGGTATAGTCCTTGAAGGAGACGAGTTGGGATCCATGAAATTCAGGAAATTCTTTGAACTCTTGACGATCAAACACTGACCTTTTTGGCACGCGAGTTTGAAAACATTAAAAGGGGTGAAGCCGTGAAGGTGAACAGTTAGGAAGATGGTAGCATATTGCACGCTAAACACGTTTATTATGTTTAGAGCCCATTTGGAAACCCCTTCTTTCGGCTTATCTTTCGGCTTATCAAGCTTATCAGCCAGCTTTTTCACCAAACACGTAATTTTTACTTTCGCGTGCTGAATTGTGTAATAAGCAGAAAAAGTAAGGTTGGAGTTACTTTTCTGGCTGTATTGGCTGAAGTTACTGTAGATGACCATTTTAGCTATTTTTACATGTAATTTTTTCTTTATTTTATTAATAAAATATATTTTTAAAATATTTTTTTCTAGAATCAGCAGAATCAGCCAAAACAGCCACTTCAGCCAGAACTTCATAAATTTCAGCAGAAACGGCCAAAACAGCCGATTTTTGTGCTACCAAACGGGCTCTTAGTTTTTTTAGGAACATTTTATAAACATATTATAGTCCATATTATTATAGTCAATTTGAGAAGAACTATGTTATTGAGCATATCCATTGTATTTAGTTATTCTAAAACATGTTTCAATATGTTACATGCGTTTAATATCCTTGGAGTTGCACACAAATACAATTGAGATTTCTCATTTGTTAAAAAGGTCAAGATGACCTTCTCTTAAGTTGTGTTTTTTAAGAGTGGTTTTTGAGTTATTGGAGTTTATCTTGTCGGACAAGGTATATGCTGGTTTATTTTGCTTATTTGATGTGCAATTTATCAATGTCATGTTAATGTATATGCAGTTCCATCATCTTGCTGTCCAAATGGATAAAAAGAAATCACGACTAGGGCGATTGAAGTGCTCATTGAATTTCGATACAACTTAAACAAATGTTTGAGCCTCACAATGTTCCGATTTCAAGTAAGTATATACATGAGTCTTCTTAAATTTTTATTTTGTTTCGAGCCTTCTTTTGCTTCATATTACATGTACCTCTGATTATACTATACGAGGGGTACTCTTTGAGGACTCTTTTGGTCTAATTTGCATGTGGCTGCAATGAAACTCCCATTTAAGAGGCGTTATCTTTCCTATTCCTTTTTAGCATATTATTTTCTTAGGTTGTAATTAAAAGTTTGAAATAACTAAAAGTCACTGTTTCAAAAGTGCAGGATTGCATTTCTAATAAGATTTTCTCTTGCAATCATTGACGCTATAAATATCAATGTTGTTTCATAAAATGGCATTTTAAGAAGATGACATTTATTTTATCTTAATATTGTTGCCCCTGATCTCCTTTTAAAATCAAGTTTTATCATGAAAAAAGGACGACTTTGTGTATTGGGGGATCTAAAATACTACATATATTTCAATCAAAGTTTTCTCAAAGTTAAGGGTTTAGTTTTCTATTTAATTTGTTCGTATCATCTGTATAAGGGTTTAATTTGTTAGTATTTTAGAAATAAGGGTTTATTTATACTCTGTATATGTTCTTTTATCACACCATGACATGCCTGTTAATGACAAGATCTCTTCTGCTAATTGCTAATGGATGTAGTTTTTAGCATTTCAGGTACATTGTGATCAAAGTTCACACTTTTATTATTGACCTAAAAAGAATACTTGACCAAACATGTGCTAATTATTATTTGTCACGCCCCGGACCTACCCAGACACGTCAACAACCCGCCGTACAATACGAATAGTCAACCAAGGTCAAACACATCCATATTATACAAAGCGTCTTGAATATCATTCACACATATTATGTGTGAATATCATTCACACATAAACACACATAATAAGCAATTCAATACGTAGCGGAAAACATAGTTTGAAATCAAATGCCACACGGGGCAAACATGAGCACGCAGGCTCTAAAGTAAAATATCCATGATCATGTTTATTAATGTTCTAAAACAGAATGGAGGAAGCACGAACCAAGTCTTCTCTCCTAGGAAATCACTCGAGCAACGAGCACAGGAAGCAAGCTCTAGCCTAACCTGAAAAGGTGGTGGGACGCCCCCGAAGGGGTCAGTACTCTATAGGGCTATAAAGTACTGATGTGGATGGCATCTAATAGATATACAACAAGTGTTTCAAACACAAGACCCTCAAATAGGGTAATAGTACAATATGGTTGTAACCCTAAGTTACCCCGTTTGAAAATATACTTACTTTATATAAAAGTCAAGTAGCCGGCTCGTAAGCCCATGTTCATTTAGAAATCACCATTCCCATTCCCCGTGACTATAAGCCACAACAACTCATAGAGTCCCACCCTAATACATGACATTGTATTCTAGAGCTCCGCTCTATCTCACCACCATACAATTCATGTCACTTGGGTCAATTTCCTTACCTTTCATTCTAGAGCTCGGCTCTATCACATCACCATGCACCAAAGCCCAATTCCTAAGCAAACCCATGCCTAGAATTGACATATCAATAAACTACCTCGGGTCATCCTTAAAGACTGCCCATAACTTAAACCTTAGCTTCATACTAAGTCATTTTATACACTTGAAGTATATTCGAGTGCATTGCATACAATTCAATCCTTAGGATCAATTCTATCAGCAATTTCCAATAATCACTAACTAGTATTTCAATACTATTAAGATTATTGTTATCATAAAAATATCCTCATTTTGTAATTCCCTACATATTTATAAGTATGTAGCAGCAACTTAAGTACTCAATCTCAATACATAAATATTCATTTATGTATCCACATAATTCATACATGAGTAAAATGCCTATTTCACAAAATAGTTCATTTATAACTCATTTAATCTCATGTTATTCATACCATCTCAAATCATTTCCAATTTCATTCTTTGTGAACTATATCAATATTTCATCAATATTTAAGCATCATAATCCATGAAAAATTATGATTTAGGCATTTAGGCAATCTCATGCTTAACCTACAAGTTGTAAGCAATTAGATGTCGATCCTCACCTTAATAAAGCTTTAAACTTTTCCTTCTTGATCCAATGGTCAAAGCTTCAGTCAAGGTGGATTAAGAACTGATTCCTTGCTTTAAAATGAGTGTTAAACAGCCTCCTCAAAGTGCTAGCTCAACCCCTAACCGTTGATACAAAAACAGCCCCTAGAATGGGTGTTTTCCGGCGAACTCGTTTCCTAGTTTTTTCCAAGATTTGCTCTAGGTTAGTATCTAACCTTTACATCAATAAAATAACTTTATAAGGATATATTATACACTTGGAGTAGTGTATAATAGTTTCACCAATCGTTCATATCATTTGGAAAATGAAAAGGAAGGTTTTGGGGAGAAAACTCACTTTAGAGGGGCAAATCCGTTTCTGCGAGGTTGTGTTTTCTTCCAATGATTTGGAAGCCTTCCACTATTCCGATTGATGCAAACCAGACCTTGACGGATTCCTCTTCTTGAGAGATTTCTTTTGGAACCTTACACTCCTTATTTGGATTAGTATAGCTCGAGATACGAACCAAACAACATCAATACTCCCACTGCTCGAGTTTACACACAGCAGTTCACTCCAGCTCGATTTTCGTATGATATACTCTCCCCTCTCGCTCAGAAACCACTCAATAAAGAAACTAGACTTCAAAGGCTATCCAAGGACACCTTATTCAAGTTATTTGGACGAGTACAACTCCCATTATGGAGGGAGACAATCAGCACTCCCTTATTGTGAGAAAATAGACTAGGTGGGGCTCCCTCTTTACTTCCTTTGTCAAGTTCAGACCCTAAAGTCAGTTGTGGCCTCCCCCTAACATTTCTTTTCTTGTCTTGCAGGTGGAAGGAAGAGATGGGGCGTAGCATGGTGTTCCCCAATTATTTTGGGAGCAAAATATCAACCAATACCTCCAAAAGTGGAAAGATGGGTCCTATTGATTTATCTTTTGTCAAAAGATGTCTTTTGGTACTCATTCTAATTTATTAGACCAAGTCAACTCCCTACATCATATTATTGATTTCCAATATGTGTAGGATCATCCCAATAATTTACATGATGAATATTATAAAAGAAACAACCTACTCCTATTATTTAGCTCAATAATGTCAAAGATGGGACCATAGGTGTTTGTATTCTTCCCAAATCATCCTATCACTTATTTTGACATTATCATTCATATTATTGGACTACTAGCCGTGTGGGTTACCCTCAAATGGGCTTAGGGCGTCACTCTTGAATACTTACTATTTTTTTAGCACGTTGGCCCAAAATGATGTTTGGGCCGCCCGACCTTCCTTATTTTGTATCGAAAGGTTATGTGTCGTTATTTAGATAATTTGGGCTCTTATATTTATTTAGATGGCCCAGATAAGTATTTGAAGGCCCGTCATTAATATACGAGCTCAAACGGTAAAATAATGAAACACGCATTACACGAATCATTAATCGTTTTGCACTTGTTCGACAATAGGAAGTTTAATACATAATTTTGAATTTTAAATTGAATTTCAAGGACGTTTGGGTGCGGTGTCACATTATTGAGATTTGAAATTCAGCAACAACATGTATTTATCAAATGCAAGTTTTAAAAAACATGAGTTTGGACAGATGCGCGGCCGGATAATGAGTCGGGTGACATTTGTGTGATTAACTGATTATATCTCCAAACAGAAGACATACACGTTTGCAGCATAGGGAAATAATATAAGGCAGTGTAGTAATAGAAGTAGTATCGTAGCATCTCACACTAAGAAATACCACTAGATAAGTTTGGGGGGGGGGGGGGGAAGTGAGTTATAGAATTTACCAAACACCCCGTGAAAAGTATGAAAAGTTTAAAAGGAAATATTTAAAGATAAAAGGAATGATGGGGAAAATATATTTTATAATATAATGGTTATAAATGCAAGTTATACCATGCGACCGTTATTCACATGCGCATGGTATACCGGTCCCAAATATTGTACCGTTTTTCGCTTTTCCCTACACTACGGATGCTTTCTTTCTTTTCCCTCAAGGTTTGTGATTTCTTTTTCTTTAGTTTTCTTTTTTATTTTCTTCAACTCTTTTCTGTTCTCCATCAAAATAGCAAAAATTTAATTGCGATTATACTTATCTTTATCTTTAACTAATTAAATTAAACTGAATTTAAGCATCCGAAAAAATTTGATTAAACCACATAAAATAAGTATATTGTATTTCATAATCATACACTGTTTATTACTTTTTTTTTATCTTCAACTGAAATTACATCCGAATTCATTTTTTCTGTAATACTTCCTCCATTATGATCTTTTTTAATTGCAAGAGTCCACTTTCATTAATATATTTCATTTCTTATTAGTAAAAAAAATCAGATTTTGAAAATTTAAAATGAGATGAAGAATCTAACTATATTTTTTTAAAATTTTAATTTATCATATATTAGTAAATAAAAATAGTCAAAGTTGAATATGTAAATAGTGAAAAAGGTCCAATGTTGCAATTAAAAGAGAACGTAAGTAGTACTTTTTAATATTTATACACTTTTTGTAATTTTTTTATATTCATACATTTTTTGCTATAATATTTTTTATCTCTTTTACAAGTTTTTAGATATTTTCAGACATCGAGTTTGCTTATTTTGATTTCTGGAGTTACATTTGATAATATATGGAATTACATCGTCTTATGCGCAAGTTAGATCTTTTTATGCGCGAGTTATATCTTATTATGCGCGAGTAAAATCTTCTTGTGCGCGAGTTACATCTTCATATGCGTGAGTTACATCTTCATATGCGTGAGTTACATCTCCATATACACAAGTTATATACATTTTCAGATGTGCGAGTTACAATTGGACTTGCCTTAACATGTCCAATGTAATTAACTAATAACATTTGGACTAATTAAATTAAAACTGAATTAAAAACAAAACATATTCACTATTTACGTAAAGTAATTGAGAAATTAGATTTTTCTTTCATTGTTTACATTGAAATCAATATTTTATTTCTTATACAAGTTACAATTCGACTTGCATATAGTTACATTTTTTATCAACTTGGGTTACAATTTACACGCGTGTTACATCACCATGTTGTTGAGATAAAAAAAAGTTGTTGTTCATGTGTGCCTAGCTGTGGGAGCACCATGCTCACCATGGTTGCTCCCACGGTATAGCAACTCGATTATAAAGAAAGGACTATGATCCACCCTATTGTTCCTATATATGGTAATTAATTTTATTCTCTTAATTAGTTTTATTCTCTTAATAAGGGCATCCTCATTGTTAGGATTATTGAGGGATCAAATTAGTGACGTGGTAGATTTTTTAGAGAAGTATCATTGGGAGACATTGATTATTTAATGAGATTATTTGCTAGAATAATCCGGGATCAAAATATGAATCCGGATTATCTTAAGATTATTTGAAAAGTATGTGTAATACCTTAATGTCGGACGGAGAAAAAAGCAGATTATTTGAAGATGATGGTTGGGAGGCATAAATGGATTTTGAGATTATTTAAAAATTAATTATGTAAGAATATTTAAAAGGCAAGAATGCTAGAAAATATGATTTTTACGGGATTAGGAATGGTGATGCTCTAAGCTCAGCTCTATTAATGGGATTTCTTTGAAAGCAAATCAAATCCAATCAATTCCTTATCATGAGAAGCAATTTAACATCGAAAATTATTACCAAGTTTGCTTTCAATATATAAGGATAAAGATGTACGAATGGGGATTTGGGATATATCATAGGTAGATTCTATGGTACCAAAAAAGTACCATACATTTGTCCATATGGAACAATTAGAATGTTGTAGTTGAATTATTTAAATCATTTTTTAAATTGGTACCGGAGTTCTCACTTATATCATAGTGTGATATATATATTTATAGGTATATATTATTATCTCTTATATTGACACATTTGATAATGCCATCAATATTCTTTTATTATTATTATTATTATTATTATTATTATTATTATTATTATTATTATTATTATTATTATTATTATTATTATTATTACTATTACTATTACTATTATTATTACTATTATTATTATTATTATTATTATTATTATTATTATTATTATTATTATTATTATTATTATTATTATTATTATTATTATTATTATTATGCATTGGTAGCACATTTCATTTACTTATTAAAAAATACTAGTATTATATACTTTGTATATATATATTCATTGTAGAATAACACACTAGGCTACCCGCCACATGCATTGATCTAGTGGTGCCGCCCGCGCCCACGGGGGTGGCTACGTCGGTGTTTCCTAGCGCCTCTCCAGTCAGACTTCTTTGTGAAATCGGCTTCTTTAGGAAACTCCCCTTTGGCAAAGTAAAATCCATCAGTCTTCACATTCCAATTACAGTACCTTTCCCCGTCGCACGAAACATCACTGGCGTCGTATACGGTGATGCCCTGGGCCTTTGTGCCCCAACGAAAGTCACACCAAAAAAGAGTAGTCTTCCAGATGTTGGGGCGGAAGTGGATTTCTTTTTTACTATTTTGGGTCATATTCCACACCCCTAAATCGTTGTTTTTAGACCGACAATGCGCAGATACTTCTCCTGTTGAAGGCTGGACATTGTTATTGGGTGGGATCAAATCAAGAATCCTAACAATCTTTCTGTGGCCAGCACTTACAGCTCCTAGCTGCATTGCTATTATAGCAAAAGAGAGTAAAACCATGAAGGAGGAATATAATTTTGGGATTTTTCCAAGAAAACACATTATTATCATATGATTAAGATGTAGTGGGACTGGAGAGGGACTAATCTAATCTGGGCTTATTATATATGAGCTTACCATGAATGTTACATGCACATATACACACACTAATACACATACATACTCCGTACATGATTGAGCATTTTAATTTGTTTCTATATATGCTTATAGGTTGATTTAGCATTTTATCGTACAAGGAAATATAAAATTACATGGATAAACAATACTTACTTCTTTACCTAATTTGAAGAGAAATGGAATTATCCAATATGTTTCATTTAATAATGAAATTTATTAGGGAGATTGCCCTAAACGTGAGTAAATAAATTTTGAAATTCCAAAATAGAGCGTTTATGTGTTTCTTTCCAACACATAAGATGTTACTGTCATGATTGAAAATAATCACATGAATAAAAAAATTGTCATTAATGATAATAATACTGTCATTTTGAATGTCTAGTACTGTAACTATTTGGCAGTATTGATTAAAAGATGACAATAAATTAATATTGCCATATATATTACTCTTATTTTGGGAAGAAAAATATAATAGTTCTGTTTTGAAAAAGCTTCAATAAAGTTGTACCTAATCTCCTTGATTGCTAAACGAGCCAACAGTTCTTTAAAATGATGAGTCAAGACTGAATCCAATTAACTTTAGATGTCAAAATATATACTCCGTATATATTACCTAGACCATCTAGTAAAATTAAAAACAAAATGAGCAAAACATCATTAGCATATTGAAGTTTTGAATAAGAAAAGAAAAGACAAGTCAAGTTGGAATCACTAAAATGGAAATGAATTGGAAAAGATCCGTATTGTATATAGTAGCAAATGTTTCTCATGGAAAGTGCTAGAAGAAAATGTTGGAATATTTCATTTCAATAATTAATATGGGCTAATATTATAATTATTGTATTAGCTATTTATCAATTGGGTTTTTTATTTATGTGGTCAATATTATCTAATTAAGCCCAATAGACTATTAAGATAAATTGTATGGGCCAAATAAATGGGCAGAGGCCCGTGTTGCTTGTTAGGGTTTAATGGGAGTCCTAGCTAGACCAACACACTCTATAAATAGGCTATGGTCCCCAATACATTGAACCACACCAATTCACTTCTCTTCTCCCCATCGGAAGAGAGACTAAGGCCTCGGGTTCAATTGAGGAAGATCCAGACGCCATCTACCTCGTTCCATTCCTCCTGCGGCTTCGCTATGGATCCATGTAGTAATCTTATTATACTCTATTATTCAATATGATGAAGGTCCTGGAATATAGAACAATTCATTTGATTTGTTCTTGTATTGCTTCCGCTATACGTAAAAGTATTTCCAACAATTGGTATCAGAGACTCCTTCATATTGAATTATTTGGAGTATTCATACTTTTCTTTCAATCTCAAACGATTGAATTTCGGATTTTTTTTTTGTCATATGATCTGCCGATTTGAATGAAATTAGGGTAATGCGAAATTACTTTTTTGTAATTCGTTCCTATATATTCATAAGTTTGGCAGTTGATGACTTATTGGAACAATTGAGTTTTGATTGGTATATATTGAATTGGAATCCGTAGGGATATTCCAGATTTTTGATGATTTCTTTTATGTATTTCTTTTATTGTTCGGCCGGCAATTTGTGGATCAAGTAAATTGGAGAGATTTATTTCCAATTTTGATGTTGCTTGAGTCTTGAATTGAAGAGCCGCATGCACGCTAATGATTTTTTTTTTTTTTTAATTCTTGTGATTGAATTACTATGGCTGAGTTGATTTATAGTGACTCATATTTTGAGTTCCTTTTTTATTTAAGGAATTAACTTGATATGGAATCACTTTTGGATTCAGCCGTAATATGTGTGTATCAATTTTTGATATGTTTCATTTTTCCGGTGATTCAATTTTTGAAATTTTATATGGTTTTGGTAATTAAGTACATATTTGTGATTACCAATTTTGGTAATCAAATACTTATAAGGAATTACGGCCAACATCTATCTCATTAGAAATATAATTTTTTTTTTTTTTGATGTGATTTTTTTTTTTTTTAATGGTCGTTGTGATTAACGGCTTAAAATGTGTATAATGTGAGTTTAAAGCTATAAGGCTATGGTTTTATTAGCCATATGCATGCTTACTCAACATGGTTGGAACTTTGTTTATTCTGTTTCAATTTTACCATGTATATACATATGTGACGTGTACAATTGAATTTTGTTGTTATTAGAATTAGTCATACGTGTGTGTATAATTATACGTGATGTTCAATGGAGCTGAGTATGTTATGGCATCATATCACAAGCATGTATATGTATGTTAATTAAACATTACCTTAAATATTATTTCCGTAATTACATATGTATGGTTAGCATATACTAGATGTATGTATATGTTGAATATTAAAATATACCATATTAAAGTTCAAGACATTAATAAGTATTACATTACATACGGATATACATATGTATATATGGTAAGTTTATTTTATAGTATAATTACTCCGTACTATATATATGTTAGGTAAATATATTTGCGTAATTTATGTGTAAGTATGTATATATACTTTATTTTTTTAAGGTACGGAGTATTACATGCGTTACATGATATTTATTTCATGCCAGCACACATATATAAACTTCCATAAGTGTATGCGTATTATATATGCTAAGTGAGTATATGTTAAAATAACATCATAATATCACACGTGTGTTTATATATGTTAAGTACGGTATATATATGATAAGTAAATATGTACCTTATATTTAAATTAGTTTAATGTTAGCATGTCCAATATTTGGGTTGGTTAATCGACAGAACATGCTACCAAAGTAGCTTTTCTTGTTGAAATTAATTAACTCATATATAAAGATGATTGTGTGCTTTCATATTTCATGCGGATAATAATCGGCCCAAAGGAAGGTTATTATTTGGCCGAGATTTAAGTACATTTGTGATAATAAAATTTGTGATAATTATGAGGTTTTCATGTGAATATTAAGTCGGTCCAAAGAAAGATTTAATATTTGACATGATTTTATTATCATTTTTTTTTTATTATTTCACCAAGAGTACCACTTGCAAGTCTAATTTATGTCCAAAGACAAGATTAGATGTTGCGCTAGGTATCTTGTGATGAGATAGCTAATATTTAAACTAATTATCAAGTTAATTGTGATTTAGTTTTTTTTTTATACGTGTATGTGTTAAAATTATATACTTTAAATTAGATTTTTAAAGTAATACGTACGTGCAAATATTAAAATATATTTGTTACAAATATCACACGTATAGCGCAGCTTTTATTTAATCAGTCAAATGTATGTGATGGATTAATGGTTATGTTAAACATGGGTGTGTATACGTTATTGGTATGATATAATTGCATACGATCATATTTAATTATACATATATCCGTTTTTTTAATGGCTAATGCTTTGTGCCTTCGGTTTTTTCGGTTATACATATTATAACATTAAAGAGAGTTATCTCTTGTTCAGTAATAAAGAATGTGAAAATTTTAAGACCTCCCATTTAAATGAAATTGTCTGATAATTTTTTAATTGGATGAACTTAAACCACATGTTGCCAAAGTAACCTCTGTTGGATTGACTAATTCAATTATTTTTTTTATCATAGATGTTTGTATGTGATGATTCATGTGAATTATGATCGGCCCAAAGGAAGACATAATTTGACCGAATTATTTACATACCTGCAATAATAAATATGTGGTGATTATGAGGGAGAATTTAATTTTAATTTTCATTCCATGTGAATAGTGGAATGCCCAAAGGCAACCATTATTTGACAGGATTTATCACCAATATTTGATTAATGCATTGAGAGTACCAATTGCAGTTATTCCTACCAATCCAAAGATTGGGGTTTAATGTTGCACTAGGTATCTTGTTTGGGTCTTTTAATTTCACAAAATTGGTTGTAATTTGGAGCGTATACTAATATATTATTATTTTATTTTAGTTGCTACCGCCAATGCTCCTAATTTTACCACTCAAGTCAATGGAATCCCGATGCTTAATGGAACAAATTTCAAGTCTTGGAAAGAGGCTGTAGAAATTGTTTTAGGATGCATGGATTTAGATCTGGCATTAAGGACGGAGCGACCCACTTCCACTCCAGAAAACTCTAATGAGGCGAAAATTGAGAAGTGGGATCGGTCCAACCGGATGTGTCTAATGATTGTGAAGCGCACCATTCCTGAGGCGTTTCGAGGCTCAATTACGGAGGGTGAGAATGCAAAAAGGTTTCTAATGGAAATTGAGCGATTATTTGCCAAGAATGAAAAGGCTGAGACAAGTAGCCATTTGGCTAAACTTGTCTCTATGAGGTATTCTGGCAAAGGAAACATTCGTGAGTACATTATGGAGATGTCTAATCTCGCGTCAAAACTCAAGGAACTAAAGTTAGAGCTACCTGAGGATTTGCTCGTTCACTTGGTTTTGATCTCTCTTCCGGCCTACTTTGGGCAATTCATAGTGAGCTATAACACTCAAAAGGACAAATGGTCCCTGAATGAGCTTATATCTCATTGTGTGCAAGAGGAAGAGAGGCTGCAGAGAGATAAGACAGAGAGTGCTCATTTTGCTTCAACATCTCACAATAAGAAGAGAAAGAAGCATGTGGTTGGTGCGGAAAATTCTTCAAAGAAGAAGGCGAAGAAACAAGGTGAGGCATTTGCTTGTTTTTTCTGCAAGAAATCTGGACACACAAAAAGGGAGTGTTCTAAGTACGCCGCTTGGCGTGTGAAGAAGGGTAAACTTCTCAATTTTGCTTGTTCTAAAATTAATTGAGTTTTGTTACCTAAAGACACGTGGGTAGATTTTGGCACTACTACTCACATAAGTATGTCTATGCAGGTTTGCCTGTGGAGTCGTCCACCAAATGATGCTGAAAAGTATATTTATGTTGGTGATGACTGATGACAATAAAGTGAAGTTCAAGCTAGAAGAATTTTTGAATTATCTTATAAGGACTTGTTTTTTTTTTTGAATTTTAATTGAGACATTTTGTTACACCGTCTATTAGGCGGTATTTTAATTAGTATTTCTATGTTGGACAAATAAGGTTCCTATTGTTCCTTCGGAAATAATAAAGTAAGTCTCTTTTATAATTCAGATATTATTAGTTATGAGTCTTTACTAAGATAACCCTTATATGCTTGAAGAGTTTGGTCATTTTATGGCATAAGCTAAAGTAAGAGATTCAAACCCACTAACTAAGGATAAACACCTAAAGTCTTTCATGAGCATTCAACTCTTATGAGTGTGGTTGCCAAAGGTTGTTTAGTTGAGTGGGAGTTAATCTTTTATAATTTATTGATACAAAATTTAAAGTTTCTGCAGAAATAAAGTTTATTAGCTTTATAGCTAACATTTTTTTTTGTATCTAGTTGAGTGTAATATTTAATTTACACTTAAGAGATCTAAGGTTAATCTCAATAAAGACTAAAGTTGGACCAGTTGAAAATAGGCATGATGGAGAACACTTCACATGTAATTTTTCATGCTGCTCACCCATACAGATCTATGTCATCAATTGTATTTTTTATGGTGGTTGTTGTGGTTTAGTCATGAATTAACAATATGACAAAAGCCGCAGTAATTCCATTATTAATACATGAGGTGGACCAGATTGACTAAGTTCAAGTCTAAAGATAAATAGCATACTAAGGCGCGCCTAAAGAAATATAATTACAATATGTAGCCCAAGTGGGAGATTGTTGGAATATTTCATTTCAATAATTAATATGGGCTAATATTATAATTATTGTATTAGCTATTTATCAATTGGGTTTTTTATTTATGTGGTCAATATTATCTAATTAAGCCCAATAGACTATTAAGATAAATTGTATGGGCCAAATAAATGGGCAGAGGCCCGTGTTGCTTGTTAGGGTTTAATGGGAGCCCTAGCTAGACCAACACACTCTATAAATAGGCTATGGTCCCCAATACATTGAACCACACCAATTCACTTCTCTTCTCCCCATCGGAAGAGAGACTAAGGCCTCGGGTTCAATTGAGGAAGATCCAGACGCCATCTACCTCGTTCCATTCCTCCTGCGGCTTCGCTATGGATCCAGGTAGTAATCTTATTATACTCTATTATTCAATATGATGAAGGTCCTGGAATATAGAACAATTCATTTGATTTGTTCTTGTATTGCTTCCGCTATACGTAAAAGTATTTCCAACAGAAAAACATCTCGAATATGAAATTTTAGTACTTTACATGCACATTTAGAGCATCTACAATGGTTAGCTAAATATGTGGTAGCTTTGCTTGCCACATCATTTTTTTCTAGCTAATCCATGTGTTAGTCCAATGGTTAGCCATATTGCTTATATCTTAAATAGGTTCCACAAATCAATCAATGAATTGATTTATTAATTTAATATTTTGTTAAAATATTTTCAAATCTATTAAAAAGTTGAATTGACAAGGAAACGTAACCAAACTTTTAACAAATGAATCAAGTCGGTCGTCAACTATGATTTTGACCAAACATTAATCTAGCGCCAAACATTAAGAACCCGTTTGGTAACACTGAAATCAGTTGAATCGCCTAATTCTGCTGAAATGTATGAAGTTCTAGCTGAAGTGGCTGTATTGGCTGATTCTTCTTTTTTATGAAAAAGTTATATTTAAAATATATTTTATTAAAAAATTAAAGAAAAAATAATATGAAAAATAGCTAAATGGTCATCTAGAGTAACTTCAACCAATACAACCAGAAAAGTATCTCCAACTTTACTTTTTCTTATAATTACGCAATTCAGCACGTGAAATCAAAAATTACGTGTTTCATTAAAAAGTTCGCTGATAAGCCTGATAAGCCGAAAACAGAGTCATCAAACGGGCTCTAAGACAGCAAGGTTAAAAATGCAAATTATTAAAATTAGTACAATAACATGTATTTTGTTAAGTAAAAGAATAAGGAATATCAAATTTGACAACACATACATACAGAAAAATATCAACTTTTGCTTAAATATTTCATGAGTAATACTTGTTGTATGGATTTTCATAGTCCTTCATTTGAAGACCTTACACATGAAAAATAAGAGTACGTAATGGGCAGTGGCAAAAGAGATGGAGTAGGCGTTGAGAAAATATTGTATAACTAAATTTTCAAAGCATTATCTACATATAATAACGGTATGAGATTAAAATTACTTTTAATTAATTTAATATATCAATTATAAATAAATTAAATATATTTGGTAATTACCATTTTAAATCAAGTTTATCTCCTTTCTAGCAATTAGTTTGTTTTGGCTAATTTGCTTGCCCAAGCTAGAAGGATAGATGCACTCCAATGGTAGGCAAGTAGCTTGAAAATTGCAAGCAAGTCCCTAGAAGAAACAATTGGAGATGCTCTTATACTATAAAGTTAATGGTCACACCCTTATACTCTCAAATGTATCATTCTTACATGTACAAGACAACTTTTTTCCATTTGAACTCATCACACCTTTGCACAAAATAGTCCATTATTTCATTTGTGCTAAGAAATGGTGGAAATGCTCTTTCCCTAGTAGTGTGGTGTTTTTCAACAAAAGCATATCACCAGCATATGCATATCCTTGTGCACATGTAAGAAATATATTCATTCAAATTTCCACATTCATAGAGTTGCATGGTGCCGCGTCCACGTGGTTTCGTTGTTCAAACTCACATCGTCCACCGACCATGGTGTAATCTAGCATCCTAATTCATATATGAATATGAATGCTCCTAATTCAGATATGAATTCAAATATAGATGGGAATTGGAAGAGAGTCAAAGAATAATTTTTTTTTATATACTCTTATATAACTAAAAGACCTCTAGTAACTAGTAAGAAGAGTCGCATGCATAACTATAGTGGGGGTTAAATGCATTGCAAACTTTAAACTTGTGCTTTAAAAAATTAGTACAATAAGATTACTTAAATGTAAATTTTTATAGTGATTTGCTCGAAGTTATTCCATTTAATATTGGTGAAATTTACAAGAATAATTCATAGTTTTAGGGATTCTATAATAATAACCCATACTAGAAATATCAATAAATATAATCTATACTAGCAATAGTGTCAACAACAAAAAATTTGGAGTGAATTCAAACTAATGCACAATCAAATTTACTATATAAATAAATGACAATTTAAACTTAATACAAATGTTTGTTTGATTGGTTATTTATTAGAATTGAAGTAATAACATTTCTTGCCAATGGATTAACATTTTTTGCTATATATACAGGTGTGATGCCAAAGTATTATTTATTTTTAAGATGAAAACGTCTCAAAAAGATTTAGGGAGATAATTACCCTAAGTATGACTAAAACTCAATGAGTTTCTCAATCTATGACCTAACCAGATTTTTTCTCAAAATAATATTATAATTCATAATATTTAGGAAACATTGATAGTAATAATCCCAACTATTGGCGGTTCGCTCAAAATAATCCCAACTATCGATTATTTCAGAATAATCCCAACTTTAGGGACCTTCCGCCAATAGTGGTCCCTATAAATAAATTCATGTTTTTTCTAAAGTGGATGAGAAGAGATATAACAAGTAATCCCTATAAACAATCTCAACTTTTGATTTTTATGCTTAATTTCTATTTAAAATTCACTTATTATGGGAGGTAATATCCGGTCATGGACCATTATTGGCGGACGGTCCATATAGTTGGGATTATTAAAAGATAATCAATAGTTGGGATTATTGTCAGCGGACCGACAATAGTTGGAATTATTATTTTCAATTTTTCCTAATATTTAATTAAAATTCGTAATTAATAAATAATAATTATTTTTTATGGACGAATATACCCTTTAGTTTATACCTATAAAACCCTAATCTCCTACCCATTTTCTACAACCCTAACTACACCCTCTCACGTATAACCTTCGCCACTCACCCACGCAGCAGCCGCCGTCGAGCCTCTGCCCGCCTTCTAGCTGCCAGCCATCGTCCACTGCCGCCGCCGCCTTCCAAAGATCAATATCTAGCCTGGGAGCACAATCACCCGACCTGGGTGTCAAGGCGCCGCCCGCCGGCCAGCGTCCAGCACAAGAAGATGCTCAGTTTCCCAATACTGATTTCGCTAAGAGAAAAGCTCGCTCTTATAAGGCGGCTGTCGTCCATCACTTCTTCTTCTTTTCTTTTTCGATCGCTTATCCCTACTGCTGCCCCTCCTATTCTTTTCAATCGTGACTGCAGAGCGTCGATGGAGAGTCGTTTACGACAGATAGGCTGGTCTTGAAGATGGAATTTGAAAGCCACTTCATAATTAGAGAACTTTGGGAAAAATTGGAATACGTTGAATATGGGAATGCATTGAGAATTGGAATGGTATTAGAGAACAGCGGCTTGAGATGCGTTGAAAAGGGTTCTTCTTAATTTTCTATTTTTGAAATTAAAGTTTGTTTGTTCCTCAAAAAAGAAATTAAAGTTTGTTGAATTTAGGGTTTGTGGGCATTAAACATGGGCATTGAGCATTAGCAGTGCATATGACAATAAGTCTTGAATATGGCAGTAAATATGACAATAAATAATACTACTATTATGTATTGTACATGACAGTGAATTGAATGCATTGCGTAAGTTTGTTGTCCAGTGATTATTAGTGCTGGACTCGGGCCGGTTCGGGCCCGGTTCGGGCCTGGGCTCGGCCGGGCATCGGGCCAGGAAAGGGGAGGCCCGAGCCCGAACCGCCGGTGGCCGGTTCCGGTTCTGGGCCAAACCGGGCCGGGCCGGGCCAAACTGGTCCAATTAATTTTTTTTTTTGGTTCTCATGTTTAATCCCCTACCCCTCAACCCCAAACCACCCCAAACCACCTCAAATGGCCCAAAACACCTATTCCAACCCAAGACTTAAAAAAATTTTCAAAAAAAAAAAAAAAAAAAATTAAAATCCGGCCCAGACCGGCCGGGCTGGTTCACCATATGGAAGGCCCGGGCCCGGAACCGGGAACCACCGGGCCGGTTCGACCCGAACCGCCGGTGGACCGGGCCACCGGGCCGGGCCGGTTGCTACAGTGGCCGGGCCGGGCCGGTTCCGGGTCGGGCCGCCCGGCCCGAGTCCAGGCCTAGTGATTATGATCAGTAGTGCAGTAACACACATCGGTAATACCGCCATTAAATGAAATATACTTAATTGGACGTAAACTAATTGAATTATTAAATCTAAAAAATAAAAATAAAAAAAATTAAAAATAAAAACTAAAAAAATTGTAAGTGAATGAGAAGAGAATTAACTTTGACTGAAGTGCATTGATTATTACCGAAAGTGCAGTAATATCACGCAGTAATGTTGTGCAGTAACGGCAATGTAATGTGCAACAATTTTAATTGGAGGAAATCAGTGCAAAATGCACATATTTTACGTAAGGGTATTTTTGTCATTCAATATTTAAATACAAACAAAATTTTCTTGTGTTTTGGATTTTTGGTCATACAATTGTCTAAAAACTAAGTTAGTCATATTTGGGGAAACTCAATGAGTTTTAGTCATATTCTAGAAAATTTCCCATATTATAATACATGATATCATGATGACATAATTTTATGACACAAATCTGTTAACAATCAGTGACACTAAATTTAGTGTTACTTGCCGCCATTTTCATTGACACTTTTTTAGTATCATTAAATTTGGAAAAATTGATAGTAATAATCTCAACTATTGACGATCGACACATAATAATCCCAACTATCGATGATTTCACAATAATCCCAACTTTAGGGACCTTCCGCCAATAATGGTCCGGCGTGACCGACTATAAATAAATTCATGGGAAAATGGAAACTAATAATCCAACCTTTTAGCGATCTTCTTACAATAGTCCCACCTTTGTGTTATTCATGAATAATCCAACCTTTGTACATCATCTTCATTCACTGGTCCCTGACCGGTTGATGACATGCTGTTCTAAGTTATTTTCTTATCTTTGCAAACTATTATACGATAAATATCACCTTTCAAAAAGATAATATTTTGCAAAGATAAGAAAATAACTTGGAATTGCAAGTCATTAACCGTTCAGGGACTAGAGAATGAAGATGTGATGCAAAGGTTGGATTATTCTTGAATAACGAAAAGGTGGGACTATTGTAAGAAGACTGCTAAAAGGTTGGATTATTTGTTTCCATTTTCCCTAAATTCATATAGTTTGCAAAGTGGATGATAAGAGTTATAGCAGGTAATCCCTATAAATAATCCTAACTTTTAATTTTTACTCTTAATTTCTATTTAAAATTCACATGTTATAACATGTAATATCCGGTCATGGATCATTATTGACGGAGGGTCCATATATTTGGGATTATACAAAAATAATCAATAATTGGGATTATTGTTAGCGAACCGGCAATAGTTGAGATTACTATTTTCAATTTTTCCTTAAAAAATTTAATGATACTAATTTAGTATCAGCGTAAGCCATTTTTCTAGTATTCTAATAAAAAACATAGTTCAAACTTTACGAGAAAATAAAGTTATAATAAAAATATTACAAAAATAAAACTAATTTACAAAAGTATGACTAATAATTGTTAAAGTAGTATAATATGATGTCATGATCACTCAATTGTAAAGACTGAACATAAATTTTTATGGTTAATGTTATTACAATAAAATTGTAAATTAAAATTGTGAGTTTGATCATAAATACTCCCTCCGGTTCTTATTTAACTTTACACTTTCCTTTTTGAGCAGTCTCATATTAAACTTTACACTTCCTTATTTGAAAACAAATCTACGCCAAACAATGCAAAACAGTGCCAAATTAGGGCAAAACAGTGTAACATACAGTAAAATTCACCCCTCAATAAATTTGTTTCCTTAATTGTATGAAGTCAAAGTGTAAACTTAAATAAGAATAGGAGGGGGTATGTAAGAAAATCGTTTACAAAAATGTGATTGATTAAGTATATTTATCATTTTTATAATAGTAATTCTAATTATACTACCGAATAACTTGTATTCAATTTTTAGTTTGGTGATTGGTTAACTCTAGTCGTATTTTGTTTCAAACTTTCAATAATGTCTTCTTCTTTTTTGGAAAACTTTCAATAATAATGTCTAAAAACTCTATTTTTAGTCCTAAAATCCATTAATTTTCTTTTATGTCACATCACCCAACACACTTACACACCTATATTGTTTGCACCACTTTACCGGTGGGCGTAGCTCAACTGGTAGCGAGGGAGTGCCACAAGAGTTAGGTCTCGATTTCAAATCCCGACAACTGTGATGAGGGGTTACTATGCTGAAAAATGCATAGAGCTTCTGAAAGTACCCGGGGACAGAGCTCCACTCTCTATCTGTCAGATTATAGTCCAATTTACACCCTTCTCATGCTTATTTTTTGTTTTGTTTTGTTTTGTTTGCGCCACTTTTGACGAATACCTGACAGCCAGATAGAAGAGAAGTTGAGAGGATGCGTGTGAGTGCGAGACCTGTCATAGACTCTGAAGCACTCATCATTCTCGCTGATACTTTCCTCTTTCCTGAGTTTCCTCACTTTCCTCTCCCAATTTTATGCAATAATGGTCTGATTCCTGGTGGTTACCGGAGACAACTCCTCATCCACCCGCCTCTCGCTTCTGATCCGGTAAGTTCACCACTTTTACCTTTCGTCTCCCCATTTCCTGCCTTAATTTCACACTCTGCTTATAGATCAGCTCTTGTTATCATTTCCTGCAGTACATATTTTGGCTTTGCATGCTACCAATTATTTGCGCGTTCTGTAACAGCCTGCCCCGTTCCTTTTTGCTTTTACTAAGTATGATCAGTTTTCACTTGTTTTCTGATCTGTGTGTAAATCTTCTTTGTGTTCTGACTTGTCGCTGATATGCTAGCTAGTTATATACCCGGCCTTTGTATATGTTGCATACTGTCTGCTTCAAGCTTCATCTTACAGTATATTTCACTTTCTTGACAACCTTTTTTTTAACTCCAGGACAATGCTAAAGAAACAGAACTTGGTATATGTTGCATACTGTGTATATTTTACTTCAAGCTTCATCTTAGAGTACTCTAGGGGTTCCTTTGGGGTCCGTTTGGAAACTGGGTAGTTTCGATACTTTACTTTTGTGCTTATCTTAAACATCATTACATATTACTCCGTAGTAATTTACTTTTATGAAAATCATTATTAATAGAAAATAAAAAAGTGGATGATTTATGAATTTGTATAAGATAACATCTTAAGTAAAAATACATTGATTGTAAAACAGGATATTACAACAATTCTCCAATGACATAAATAAGTTCAAAATCACTTGATAAAATGTTATTGATTATGTTGTATACTGGTTATTTTCCATTTGTGATACCAATAGCCAATCTTGGTATCAAATCTAATACGCATCAATATTTTATCTAGATTTTGGAATAGTACACCGATTTGAATTGATTATAAAATTTACCAATACAATGGATTAGAGTACTCACATATTTCTGTAGTATCTGTTTTTTCATCATTTCGGAGATCTACCGGTTTTTAGTATTTCCTTAATATTAATCACTCTCGATATTTTAATTAAACATTTTTTTCAATCGATAATATATTAATATATTAATATCCATTGGTATTTTTGTGTTTAAGTGTATTTTTTCGATTTTATTGTATTTCTCGTCTACCTGAAATTGAAGAGGAGAATATCAGTCCCCCCCTGTATGGATCTGTGTTAGGTGAAAAAAACAGAAACGTCAGGAATTCTTGGTTGGTATCAGAGGTTTTTTCATCATTGATCATAATACATGAGATATGAAGGCTTTTGCTTTATGTATAAAAGGCTTACAGGTTTGGTGTTTTGGGTGTAATCATAAATTCAATGAGTGGATGCAACATGTGTTTGTACTTACCACCTCTTCATGTCAGTTGTGGCATGTACCTTTTCTCCATTAGCAACATTCTGTCTGTGTGTTGCCAAACAAATGTAAAGATGGGAGTGGTTCATCTTTCATCTAGTTTGTTTTAATTTATCCTTGTGACTTTGTTTTCAATTTATTAACATTCCTTATAAGCTAAATTGCAGATTATGTTTTCTCCAGGGCTGATCTACCATGGAAGATTACGAGTCAGTTGAGACACTCATGCATTCAACTAGCTCAAAGATACAGCATCTTCAGAAAGCATTTGCTGAGCTTGAAAGTCACCGTGCAATTACTCTCAACATGAAGTGGAAACAATTAGAAGAACATTTTCACGGGCTTGAAAAGACTTTGAAAAGGCGTTTCACTGAATTGGAAGACCAAGAGAAGGAGTTTGAAACAAAAATAGCTCAAGCCAAGGATATGGTAGAGAAACGTGAAGCAGCAGTTGTGGCTAAAGAGAGAGCTTCACTAGAAAAGCTCCAAGAGAAAAGAGATGCTGCAGTTTCTTCCATTTCTGTTGCTCTAAAAAGGCGTTGGGAGCCATTCTCTTTGGAACCTACTTTTAATATTGAGGATGACAATGAGTCATCTGTAATGAAGGTCAATAATATCGATGTCACAGAGAGTAACACTGATGAGGATAGTGGAAAGTATTATGATAACAGAAACATGGAGGTTAAGTCTTATCCAGAGTTAGTTAATTTATGTCAAAAGATGGATTCAGATGGCATTCACAAATTTATATCAGACAATCGCAAGGACTTAACTTCTGTGAGAGAGGAGATACCACTTGCTTTGGAGGCTGCTTCTGATCCAGCATCTTTGGTTTTGGACTCGCTCAACGGTTTTTACAACTCAGAAATAATAAATTCAGATGCTAAAAAAGATGCTAACCTTTTAGGTATCCGTCGAACATGTATAATGTTAATGGAGTGCCTTAGCATTTTACTGTCAAACATAAAAGTGGAGTATATTCCAAACATAATATCTGAAAGTGTTAAGATTCGAGCAAAAGCTATTGCTGAAGACTGGAAAACAAAGTTGGATGGTTTGGATTTTGTTGTCAATCACGGGAACTCCTTGGAGGCTCATGCATTCTTACAACTTCTAGCTACTTTTGATATTAGCTCTTGTTTTGACATGGGTGGTTTAACCAAATTGATACCAATGGTCTGCCGTCGTCGTCAAATAGCTGACCTATGCCGGTCTCTTGGACTCTCAGATAAAATGCCAGGTTGGTCCTAACATATTGTTGTTCAGTAGTTGCAAGAACTCCCCAATGATCAAAATTATTCTTCAGATATGCTTTCTTTTCTTTTTTTCACTCTTTTTTTAAATATAAAGAGTATTAGGGCATTTAGGTATTAACCAGTGATACCAGCGAATCGTCTCTTTGAGGTTTCCCAAAATTCGCTGATGGTCCATTTTGAAACATATTGAGGTGAATTTTTAGAATGTTTTCGTAATAATATTTATTTATTTATTTATTTATTTTTTTGCGTTTTCCTTATAATAATGTATCAATGTTAACACTTAACAGTAATAACGTCAACAATGGCACACAGTTCTTCTACATCATACCATTTATAAACATGTACCCACTTATTTACATGAAATCTTTTAAATGAATGAGCACTAAGACTCTAATTAGTTGGGGGCTCAGATTGAAGGGGAGGAAAGTGGAAGGCTATTTAAATCCCCTATATTCTCCATTCTACCTCCTCTGTCCAGATCCTAGTATTTTGGAGGAGTAACCGCTGAGGAAAAATATTAAAAGATCAATGGACAAAATTAGCTCCTCCAGATTTCTGTAAGCCCTAAATTTTAAATGTATCAGGACTTCCTCGCTTTCTTTCTTCTCAGCTCCCCTTGATGCATAGTTCTACTGGTGCTATTTTTATTCGTTCTTTGGTTTGTTAAGAACACACAAGCTCTTCTTCGCTCAATTCTTTGAGCTTTTCCATACACACATATAATTGATTGAACCAATTTCACAATGGTGCGAGTTAGCTTTGGTTTTATATATGAAGTATGTTTTTATTGTTGTAATACTTCGTATATAGTATAAATGGCTGCATGGCATTTCATATAGTGTATTACGTGGGTTTTGAAATAATTTTAATCAATAACTAATAACTTGTCACAGGGACAGAAGTGTTTCATTTTTTTCATAAACTGCGGGAATAGTTAATAGCATATGGTTGATCCATCAGTTCTATTTACTTTCCTAAATAAGGTGTATTAGCAAGGGCAAACTAGGAAACGAAAAGTATTACACTTTTCTCTCTTTTCCTCCCAACCATACTCAAGAGGTAGTGAAAATCCTCCCTTCTCCTTCCCTTCCCAACTCCCTTACTCTTTCTTTGAACCAGAAAAGGGAAAAAGGTCCAAGTTTTTTAGGATGATGGTATAACTCAGGACAAAAATCACAACATTGCTGCATTCTGCTCACTTTACAGGTGTTATTAATGTGTTGGTAAATATTGGAAGGCAAGTAGATGCAGTAAATCTGGCTTGTGCCTTTGAGCTGACAGAGCAGTTTCCACCTGCTCCTCTACTGAAATCTTACTTGAATGAGGCAAGCAAGGTTCCTTCTCCTGGAAAATCGGGGAATGCCGCACCCACCGCACAGGTTTGATCATTTGCAAATTCCACCTTTTTTTGGTAATTTGGGCCTAGTTATTTAACTCGGTTTTTCCAAAATTCCATTATTCTGTATATAACCACAAAGAGATTGGCTTTTTTGGAGATTAGACTCATTAGAGATGATATAGATTTTTTGGAGATAGGTAATCAGCAAGAAGAGAATAAACAATAGGTTGTTAGGAAACTTTTAAGAAATTGGGATCTCTTAAGTTCTAATACATGTGAGAATTAGGAAAGGCAATTAATTACAACTTGGCCTGACTTGACTGGATGTCTGGACTGCGATACAGATGCATACACAACATCTAAACTGTCATAGTATACCTAACAAAAAAATTGGAAATGCAAATAAATTCCACAAGTTTTGTGGACTTCATTAGTATAAACATCTAAACAGTCATATTATACCTAACAAAAGGCACTAATCTTTTATATAATACGTGTTTTGAAAAAATATGTTAAATTGATTACTTCGCTTTGACCCCCCACACCCATGGCCCCACACAAACATTTTCTTTGCTTCAAGATTTCCCATCGAATTTCCTCCCTATTATCTTTCTCTAGCATTTACCAAGTTCCAAATGCCCCATTAATGGTTAGTACATTTATCTGAAAGCTCATATTTTCCGTTCGTTCCAGAACGATATAAATGAGAAGGAGTTGAGTGCCCTGAAGGCTGTAATTAAATGCATTGAGGATCACAAGCTTGAGGAGCAATATTCTGTGGATGCACTCCAAAAACGAGTCGTCGAGATGGAGAGAGCAAAGGCAGACAAGAAAAGGGCAACTGAAGTTCCCAAACCCCAACCCAAAAGACCCCGTGGTAATTGTGCCCGAGTCGCTAACATTTCCACGGACAAGAACTTTTATGCTAGAACAACTGACAGGTACCCACAGTACGTGTATGAGAGACAGTATGCCTACACTGGACCAGCTGAGGCCCATATACCTGCATTCGTAGGCAATCCTTACAATCTCACTGGTCCTGGCAACTTCTTTGCAAATGGCTACCATTATCAGGCAGCATACCTGCACTAGTTACTACAGCGCCAAGCAGGGTTACCTGGTTACCATCTACTAGTCCTTAGTCCTTTAACCCTCTTTGTGTGCTTGCTTAATTTGAACCATATGAACGATTTCACTACTGAAAAATCCCGACTTGTTAATTTCCAGCCCTCTGTAAAAGCTAATGTTGTAATGCTTTACTATGCACCATGCTTCATGTTTATCTCTCCATAATTTGACTCTCGGCTCACTGTGTTCTTTCTGCTCTTTTGTGACTCTTGAGATAATGACGTCAAATGCAAAACTTAACCAGACTTTTCATGCTACTAATAGACTTGAAATACAATTAGACATGGATATGCTATTTATTGAAACTGATTGTTCAATAAAAAGATTTGGCCTAATCCGACACAAAAAATGTTCGAAGAGTAATAATGATTTATTATTCGAACATTATGGTGTTATGAAATTGATGATTCGGTCATTCAAGTATAACACTTCTGTCTTGAATTTGAACATAACACATAAATTAATAGATAAAATCACTAGAATGATTTGTGTAATTAAAGGATTCAATCCATTTTATTGAGCCACAAAATAAGCACGAAGAATGTTAGTTGGCTTGAATTAAATTCCGAGGATGAATATGGTCTAAATCTGCAAATTATAATGTGGGATCTGTTCACTTTCCACAAACTACTCTCCTCACAAAATGACATAATTTTAAGTCTATAAAAAACCCCTCTGAATTTGGGGAAAAACCTTCGTAGTATTTTATTGATAAAACTAAAAAAATATGAAAAAATAGCTAAACGATCGTTTACCATAATTAAAAGTTACATGTTTGGTGAAATATGTTGATAAGCCGAAAATAGTGATTATTGAATTGGGTTTTTAAGTTTTAATTTCCCACACTAAATTAAATTATATACCGTGATAATTAAAATAAATAAGGTTTTGCAAAAAAATTAAATCATATACCGATATCAATTTAAGTCTTTTTCTTCCAAAAAAAACGGGAAAAGGGACAAATAAACCCTCGAACTAACAAAAAAGTGCAAATCACCCCTTATATAGGAGGCTCTGTCCGGCCGTCGTCATATGAGGAGGTTCCCGATGGAATTTTTTGATGAAATGTTTTGAACATCTTCTTCATTAAGTCTAGTTTCGCCATACCAAATTTCAGATAAAAATTCAATCCGGAAGGCAGTCAAATGAATTTTGGCGAAATTCATATCAATAATCCATACTTTTAGCAGTTCTACAATAATAATCCCTACCGAAGTTGTCTATATAAATAATTCATACTCGTAAACGCGTCTACATAGATAGATTAGATTAATCTTTTTGATATTTAATATATAAGGATACAATATTAACTTTGTTCACCATTGTCATACCTGTGAGTTTAGTATTTTTTATATCATTACTAAAATTATTTTCTTGAAGGCTAATAATCTATCTATGAAGTTTTAATCTATCTATATAGACACATTTAAGAGTTTGGGTTATTTGTATTGACTTTTTCAGTAGAGATGATTATTGTAGAACTACTAAAAGTATGGATTATTGGTATGAATTTCATCATAAATTTTTGAAGATAACTGCGCAGTTAAACAACGCAGTATATTTCAGAAAATCATTTGATTACCTTCCCAGTTTTATTTTTAGATGAAATCTGGCATGAATAAACTAGATTTAATGGAGAACAATTTCATCAAACAAACAAACTAAATTTCGAAACAAACTCAAACAAAAAACGAGCGAATGCAACTGTGCAAGTTCTGTCCAGTTGTGTAGCTCACAAATTTGTGGAGATCTCTCTGGTGTCAATTTCCCTCCAAAAACTTGCACAACCGCCTTCTTTTGCCCAGCTTTGTTTGCCAGCAAAATTTCATGTAGAAATGATAATCGACGAAATATCATCGCAGAATCCCCGGCGATTCGGCCACGATGATCCTCATTCTCACATATGCTCTCAAATGGAGTTGTCAATCAAGGAAATTGAACGGCACTCGCCGGGAAATCCATTGCCGGGGACCCTCTCCGCGGAGCTTCAGCGCTGCATTGTTCAACTATCTCCGCTCGTACCGCTTCCTAACTCAACCAAGCTCCAGATATGGAAACTCAGCTACCGCCTCTGGAACGCCTGCGTCGACCTCTCTAATGCCGCAGGAGTCAAATCCTCCGCCTACAAACTGAATGAAGAACACGCGAAACTACGGCAAGTCTCCGCTGACCTACTTTTCCTCGCTGGAGATGTATCTGGTATTCCTTCACCGGCTTTTAAAACCGCCTCCTTCTTCTACAAGACCGGCCTTATTTGGCACGAGCTCAGGAAGTACGACCTCGCTAGCAATTGCTTTGAGAAGGCTACGGATCTAACATCAAAAGTCGAAATCAGTTCGGTTTCAGATGGCGAAGAAAAAAAGCTTTTATTAGACATCAATATTGCTCGATCCCGAACAGCTTGGGAGGTCGCTGATCGGAATTTATGCATCACTTTATTAAATCGTTCGAAGAACCTACTCTTTGGTGTCGCAGAGAACTACAGAGATTTAGCAAACCAGTATTTGATATTTGCAAGGACACTACTTGCAAAAAACGAAGTTTCAGGAGTGAATGAAGAATCAAAATTGATGAATGAAGCACTAGAGTTATGTGAGAAGGGATTGAAAATAGTTAAAAAGAAGGATGAGACATTAGCTTTGAAGGATCTGAAGTCAAAGACACTTAGATTTATGGCAGCATCTCATTTGCAGAGAGATGAATTTGAGAATGCATTGAGGTGTGTGAAGTTTTTGAGAAGTGGCGAGAGGGATGAGCACCCTAGTCTCAGTGTGCTGGCCATGAAGGCTTGGTTAGGGTTGGGCAGGTTCGGAGAAGCAGAGAAGGAGCTAAGGGGGATGGTGTTGGATAATGGTATTCCAGAGGGGATTTGGATTTCAGCAGTAGAGTCATATTTCCAAGCTGTGGGGGCTGCAGGAGCTGAAACAACGAAGGGCGTATTTTTGGGACTTCTAGGAAGGTGTCATGTCAGTGCCGGTGCTGCACTGAGGATTGTTAGTAAGGTGATTGGAGACGGCGGATATGATGGAAAGGATGCAAGAGTGAGGGCAAAGGTGGTGGCTGAGCTGGCATCTGATGACAGGGTGGTGGAACTCTTCTCTGGAGAGCCATCTGCCAAGGAGAGGACCGCCATGCATGCTATTCTTTGGAACTGGTAAATTTACGGATATGGACATTTGTTTGAATGTTTTAGTGTCGTTTTGGTAAGAGTTGTTTGGATGAAATCCGCTGCACTTTTAGAATTGAATAATGTTCTTTGATATCCGTTTCAGTAGAAAGCTATAAAATTTTCTAGAACCTATCCAATTATGGAGGGATCCCAACCAAAAGCTACTTATTCTGATTACTTTGTTGATAAGTAGAATAAGACAACTAATTTATGTCACAAATGGGGCCTTACCTATCTTGCATTGCTATTGTCATGAGCAGAACGCAGCATTCTATGGTAGCTTTACAGTATTCTACATCTTTGAAAATGGTAAGTTTGAAAGAAGTTAGTAGATTAATCAGGACCGAAAGAACCAATTCCTCCAGTCCTTGCTTCAGTATTCAAGAATAATGTGATTTAGATAAGTTGTCGCCACTGCTTTGTCTTTTTCCTGGAAACATTTGAATATCATACTCTTCCAAGTTCAACCAGAGAGTATCTGGTAGAGAGTTTTGTTCCTTTTAGATCTTTTATTTGTGCATAACCATACAAGCTACCATACTTCCCAAACAAGATAAACAACCAATATCAGTGCTCCTATAAAGATGAGGCTTATTCAATTGTTTAAATTATTAAATCTGTAGTGCTGCTGAACATTTCCGTTCAAAAGATTACCAGACCAGCGCAGATATTTTTGAGAAAGCTATGCTTTATGTTCCTTATGATATGGAGAGTAGAACTCTCAGGGCAAATGGCTATAGAGTTTTGTGCCTCTGTCATCTTGGCCTCTCGCAGCTAGATAGAGCTGAAGAGTACATTAATGAGGCTGAAAAGGTATGTTTAAAATTACTGAAAAAGAAAAGTTTCTGCTTTCTCTAGTTTTGATCTACTAATACTTCATACAATTTGCAGCTTGAACCAACTATAGCCTCAGCCTTCCTCAAGGTGATCTTTCATCGATCTCTCACTTGTCAAGGAGTGCCTAGTTTAAAATCTGTTTAGATCTTTACACGTATCCTGAATCTTGCAGTTTAAGGTGTACCTACAGAAAAAAGACAACACTGCTGCCACTTCCCAGGTTAAAGCAATGTTGAGTTGCCTAGATTTCACTACTGACTTTCTCTTGCTCGCGGCTCATGAAGCTACAGCTTGCCATTCACTTCCAGTTGCCATTGCTTCTTTTTCACATATCTTAGACTTCTATTCCGCCGGGAAATCAATACAAACCTCTGAGGTAGTGATTTTCCGGACATTAATCGAACTTTTATCTCAAGATCGTAACAGCGATTCTGATATCCTTAAAATTGTGAAACGAGCTTATGCCCGAATGTGTGAACTTGGACCAAAAGCCTTTTTTGGGAATGGTGAAGTTGGTAGACGAGAAAGAAATTGGTTTTCTGTGAGTGCTTGGAATTCCGGAGTAAGAACTGGAAAGGAGAAAAAGTATGACTTATGTGCAGAATTCTTCAGGTTGGCGTCAGAATTTTATAGTGTTGTGACTGATGAAGAAACAGAGGGGAACACTGTAATGGTTTGCCAATCACTGATATTGGCTGTATCTTCCATTATTGCTGATGAGAAGTACAAAAATGTTACACTAATGGAGACTGAAGTCAAACAGGCCATTGCAATGCTTGCTAGGGTGCAGAAGGTAATTTAAACTACCCCTGGTCTTAATTGTATTCGTCTAAATCAGATGCATTAAGAAAGTCGGGTGATACTACCCTATCCCAAATTAACCTTCCCACTTTGAATTGTCGCGCTCATTAATAAAGTGGAAATGTATGGTTGTAGTTAAGGTAGAAAAAGGTGAAAGAGTGTTACGGCACATCTCAAAAGTGGTAAGGAAATTATGGGACGGAGGAAGTACTTCATAATGAATCATAACTTATACTACATATTTTTAACCAATCACGCGTACTTAGTAAATCTATTTCCATGTTTAGCAAAATACTTGTATTTAATTCTTTGAATGATAAAACTCAAATGGCGTGAAGGATAAAGTTATAAAACAAAATTTCCCTCTTTGATTTAGGCCTTAGGGTCATGCTAACCACACAACCTTTAGGTCTGTGATTGAACATTAATGAAAAAATAACAGTTTTCATAATTTTCATAAATGAACTAAATCATCAAATAATAAAATCCGAACACAAAATAATACCTCAAGTTACACCATTAAATCATTAATCTTTATAACTTTGAATGTCTCTTGAAAGTTACCTGAAATACTGGAATATTCTACCAGCATTATAGCTTCCATTTACTTAAACCACTCGTGCATTCCATGTTTAGCAATATATTTTTATTTAATTCGTTGGAGGATAAAGTTAAAGTAGAAATACAGTTATATCTATCACAAGTTTACTAAATGGATAGATAAAGAGTACCTCCAAAAGACTTCCATAAATAGAACCAGTGAAAGGTAGTATCATTGAAGAGTAGTAGCGCTATCAACCTGAGTAGTGTTTCTTCTTGGTACAAATCTATCCTTGAATGTCTTCTATTGTGTTTTGATCTGAAGTTGCTAATGTCTGTAAATGCAGATAATTACGTCAACCGTCGGTGAAAATGACAATCTAATAGCAACTATTGGGCACGACTTATTCTTTTCATACACATGGTGTGCTTATGATCTCTATGGGAGGCTGGATGGAATGGGTCCCCAACAGCTTCTCCTAATAAAACAGCTGGCCAGCTCAAAAGGCAGCAATCCAGACCATCTTCTCCAGATAGGCCTCGATGCCGCACAAGGACCACGGTCAAACCACGAAGTAGCATCGTTAGCACTAAATGCGTGCCTCTCTGCCCTCCTGGCTGCCCCACTGCCCGACTACACAACCGTCGCCCTCGTCCTCAGAAAACTAATCTCTCTCGGGACTATCCGGTTAGGCGATACATGTGATGATAGTGTAATGGAATTGTATAAGCAAGCATACAGGATTATGGTGGGGCTGAAGGAAGGGGAATATCCGGTTGAAGAGGCGAAATGGCTGTCTATGACTGCGTGGAACCGGGCAGCTGTCCCGGTGAGGGTGGGGCATATAGATACAGCCAAGAGGTGGATGAGTATGGGGTTGGAGCTAGCTAGGATGGTTCCGGGGATGGAGACTTATAAGTCGTGCATGGAAGAATTTGTTGCAGGCTTTGGAGAGAAAATTGATGGGCAGGGTGAGACTACTAGAAGCAGTGGTTAGTTAGTCAGCTGAGGCTAATTCTGCTTCTGTAAAGATTGATCAATGGATGGTCTAGTATCAATAGGCTGTGGGGCATTCAGGCCCGCCTCAGTATCCTTAGCCTCTGGTTTTGCTAGATTTGAATTAGCATTTAGCACATAGCTAGATGAGTTGGATAGTTTACGCGGTTGATCTAGTTCTTTACCGTTTAATTTAGCTAGACGGTGTGGGAGATATGGGTGTCAGTCAACATTAGGGTTATGAGAATGAGTGGAAACTCGAAAATACAGAATTAGTAGGAAAAGTTGTGAGTTTAACTACACACTGATCCCTGATGAGTGTCTATAATAATAATAATACAATAACCTTAAGGGTACGTTTGGTTGGAGGTAATCTTGTATGCATGTCGGAATCTGATGTTCGGAATCTCTGATACCCGCGTTTGGTTCGCGGGTTTAAAAAAAATTGGGAATGTTACATTCCCAAAAGTGAAGAATGTAATCTCATGCCCAGTAATCTTAAACTCATGGAGCTCTTAGGTTATGTTGGATGCCTGGTTGTTCACAACACTTCTAAAAAATACCCCCCTCATTTAATGAAGAGGAGGTATAATAACCAAGAAATGTACAATAAATGTAAATATGTATTGTAGTAAACTATGTATTATTTACTTTTGGGTTTCAATTAAGTCGAGTTTTGAAAAATTAAGACTCCACTTTATAATCTCTAATTTTAACTTATTCTTCTTATTAGCCAACTTTATTAAACACCTAAGTTTTGATTTTACGTATTAAATTGCAAAAAAATTATTTATTACTCATATTTTAAACAAGTATGATTTAAATTGTTTTTCTTATTTAATTGGTTGAATGATTTAAATTATTTATTAATTACTCGTATTTTAAACAAGTATGATTTAAATTATTTATTACTCTTATTTTAAACAAGTATGATTTAATTGTTTTACGTTATCTAATGTTGCATCGTTTTTCGCAAAATCCCACTATAGGGTTGGGTTTAAAATCTACTTCCTTCGTCCTGTTGAAAGGTTCCCATGAGTAAATGACATAATTTTTTAGGAAAATGATTAAATAAAGTAATTTGAGTAAAAAAGAGAGGAAATAGAAATTGTGAGACATGACATATAATGAGTAGCAAAAAAATTGAGTAAATGTGTAATTAAAGAGACTACGTTATTTCCTAAAATGGAATGAGAACCTTTAAATGGGACGCCTAAATAAGGAAAATGTAAATCTTTCAACATAATGGAGGAAGTATTTTTATAGTTACATTAATTTTAAATATGTTGAAAATACATCCAAATATAAATTACTTCGAATGTAGGTTGTAATAAATTTATTGTGTTATAAGAGAAAATATTTGAAGGACATTGAAGTAATTTATCAAGTTTGCAATATAAGATAACATTCAACCAAACAAATTAATGTCACATTCCTTTAATCTTAACCAAACACAAATGAGATAAAGATTGAACACATTCTCATCAATCTAACATACCCAGTAATATGACATTCTCATGGTAATCTGACATCTCTTGAACCAAACGGACCCTAATGTGTATTTTGAGTTGATGTCTGTTTTGAGCCTTCTTTCCATTAAAAAAATGAGCCTTCTTTCAAATATCAATAGGAGTATCAACAATAACATAATTCATTAATTATTTAAATTCATTTATCACTAAATATTGTGTAAAAAAGTTTTACCATCACCCGAACATTTTGGAAGTAGGTTAAATTAATTAGATGTATTAGTATGTGTTATTTTCTATGAGTCATTCAGAAACAACCTCTCTGTGCTTTAGTACACGAATAAGATTGCGTACATTCGACCCCTTACTCCACCGTAGGTGGGAGACTTTGTGGCACTGGAGTAATGCTGATGATGAGTATGAGTTATTTTACGCTACATTAATCGGAACATTCATTATTGGTGGGTGAGATAAATATTGAGAAAAGCATACAACCTCCGTTTTTAAATAGATGTAACATGTTGAATCTTATACTATACACATGCTCTAGTTTGACTAGATTTATTTATTAATGTATTAGAAATTTAAGTTTTGATCTAAAAATATTGTTAAATTCTTCTCATATTGAATATCAAAATGTAAATTTTTTAGTTTATTAATTATAAGGAATGAAGTATAGCAATAGTCAAAGCCGTGTATTGCAAACGTGAAATTGAGAAAATTGTAACAAAAAAACTGATATTTGTAGATTAAAAATTATCAACGAGTTGAGACTTAGAGTGTATAAATAAGAACTCAATAACACGAGAAGATATGAATATACAAGTATCATATAACTACTACGTATGTTTTAAGGAATGAGTATACTCTTCAATTTTCATTTTAAACAATTACGGAAAGTTAGAATAAATATATAAATTTTTCAAATGCTTTAGGGGTCTCTATGGTATCTGATAGAGTTTGGATCTGATTCATAAAATTGTTTTTACTCCTTCGGGGAGCAGAAGCAGAAGTTGAAGTATTTGGATGAAAGTGCAAAAGTGATTCTGTTGCTCTAATTTGCTCTTAAAATCATTTTCTTTAGAAGCTGAGGAGACCAGCTTCTGAAAAACTGATTCTGATTCTGCTTCTGCTATAAAAAAGAAACAGAATCAGAATCAGTTCCAAACACCCCATAGCAAGGAGTGACTCCGTATTTTCGATGATATATCTTCCAAATTAAAAAGATGTTGTGTTTTAATTTGGAAATGAAATTTAAGAATATACTTTTTTTTCTATGATATACTTATCGAATTTAAAGAGTATATTTGTTTTTTGTCCCTGAAATCAAGTCAACCAAGTCAAGCTAATGCAGTGCACTATTTTGTAGGGGTGGGCAAACCGGTTTACGGTTCGGTTTCGGTTTATTCGGGTTGGGAGAATTTGTACCAAACTAAAACCATTTGTGTTTCGGTTTGGTTTCGGTTCAGTTTAATGTTCGGTTTACAAAAGTAAAAAGTATTAGGTTTAATTTAGTTCAATTTGATTCGTTTGTTATGTTTACTAGTATTCTACCCGTGCGATGCACGGGAAATTATTACATGGAAAAATATACCGCGCAATATAAAAATAAATATTTGGAATTTAAAAATAATACATAAGTTTACTTCAATAACTTTTGATGCATACATTAGAGTTACATGTGTATTAATATCAATAAAAATCAAATATTTGAAATTTAAAAATAATATGCAAGTTTAATAACTTTCGATGCATACGGTAGAGTATCATGTGTAATAATATCAATTTCAATCAAAACAATGTTGCTTAAAAAGTTTGGAATAATAACAATATGAAAACAAAATTTATTACAAATTTCGGAATATTTCCTTAAATACAACGTTTGTTGTTACATTTGTACTTTTTCCATTTGCGTCACATATAGCTATTTTTTAACCCGCAGGGTTAGTGACATGTGAAAGCGTAACATATAACTGACCATAATTGAAAACAAGGTTTTTCAAGACTAATCCAACATTGGACAATGATTGTCCTTGACTCTTATTTACTAGCATAGCATATGAGACAATCAAAGGAAACTGTCTTCTTTCAAACTTGAAATGCAATCTCACATCAGACGGAGTCAAAGACATTCTCGGTATCAAAACCTTCTCACCTTCACTCAACCCTGTCAAAAATTTTGCTTCCAAAATATGCTTACCTAATCTCGTAATAACCATCCTAGTCCCATTACACCGCCCTTGAGAATGATCAATGCTCCTCATTACATCTCTGGTGTTCCAACTTTAAGATGCAGTTCATGATTTGGTATTCCTGAAGCTTTAATTCCATTCAAAAATTCTGGAGTATGGATATCTAATAAAAAGTCGGGATTTGAATCTGATTTACACAGACTATCAGAACTAAGGTAGGTTTTCATCTCAGAACCATTTAAAGAAATCATGTAGTCATTGATGGAATCAACAACTTGGAGAGTGGGTGCCAATATTGCTCTCTTTTCTAAATAACTGGGATCTTCATGAATAACATCAAAGGAAGGATAAATGCATTCAACCATTTTTATACTACCCGTGTGATGCACGGGAAAAATTGTTTTTCATGGAGTGGATTGTTTACATATATTTTTTATATCTAAAAAGTAAAAAAGTGTAATAATTAACTTATTTAACATATTCAAATTATTTACCCTGCATGATTTGAGATTATAAGATTTTTTATTCGCAATTCAATAAATAATCTCCTATCTAATTAGCTTTGTTCCTATCTAAGTCTAATCAAGCCCAATCTAATTTGATCTTATTTGATTTGTTTTAGTCGGATCCAAAACTAAAACCCGTCTTCGTATTGTTTGATCTCCCGTACATGAAATCCTGTTAGGTTATCTAGAGCCCGTTTGGTAGAACGAAAATCGGCTGTTTTGGCCGATTCTGCTGAAATTTCTGAAATTCTGGCTGAAGTGGCTGCTTTGGCCGTTTCTGCTATTTTAAGTAAAAATTATTTTTAAAATATATTTTATTAATAAAATAAATAAAAAATTATATGTAAAAATAGCTAGAATGGTCATCTACAGTAACTTCAGCCAATACAGGCAGAAAAGTAACTCAAACCTTACTTTTTATGCTTTTTTTATTCATATTATTAAATAGATTTAGATCAAGTTCTTATATTTTAGAATTAGAAAATGAAAGTAATAGTCCATCTCATTTTCTTTTATTGCTTAATTAAATAAAATGTAAAAGGAAATAAACGATAGAAAAAAATATTTTGAATTAAAACGTCTAACATCTTTTTTATCACTAGAAAAAGATTCACTTCTCACAAAAAATATTATTATACGGAGTAGTTTATTAGCATTTATAATACGGAGTATCACATAAATATTCAAAAAAAAAAATAAAGGAGTCATGTAAAAAATATAAATGCGATCTACTATTTTATCGCCAAACTTAAGAGATACAAATATGTCGTATTAGCTAGTTTTGTCATAATAAATGTATAAAATGTGTAAAAGTTAAAATGATACGGAGTACGGAGTATATGTTAAATACGATAGTATGTATTTTTCATATCTAAATTATTTATTTATATCTTAAAAATGAAGAGTGAAGATAAATACAAAGTGTGTGTGTATAAATTGTTCGGTGTTCGATTCGGTTTACGGTTTTTCGGTTTTAAACCAAACCAAAGCATTCGGTTTGAGCGAATTCTTACCAAACGATTTACTATTTTGTATGGCATGTTGTATCATCCAAGTGCATAAGAGATAGGATAATAAAATGAAAGACCAATGAAAGAGTGACACGTACGACACACCACCGCAAGAACCACAAATTTCAGAAGAACTGCTGCCCAGTCATCACAAATTACACAAAAATCTTCTCTCTTCTTCTTCTTCTTTCTGGTTGTTTTTGGGTTAATCCCCAATTATCTGCTAAGGATGGCAGCAGTTGCTACAGCAATGGCCAGCCAGATCAAGACCAGATTGCCTTCTTCTCTGGCCAAATCCTTTGTTAATCCAAAGGGCATTTCTGGAACCCCATTCAAAGTTTTTCCTTCAAGAAGAAACCCTTGCCTCGTTGTCAAGGCTGTTCAGACTGATAAGGTAACATACAATATCACTTTTGCTTTACCATTCAAATTTTAAGTTCATCTTTAATAGCATCGGAAATATAGCAACCTTCATCAGTTAATTTCTCTGTTTTAATTTGCATTATTAAATCTTATGTTAGAAAAATGAAATTGTTTAGATTTATGTAGAAAGTAGAAGGCATATTATCCACGTGTTTTCCTCAAAAGAAAACGATTTAATACATACGTAGTATTTATTTTATACTTGGGTTTAATTTAGTTTAGATATTTATATAATTAGTAATACTACATGATTAATTCGGTTTATAATTATAGTCTGTATATGCTACTAGCTAGCCTTCCCTAAAGAAGGATTCACTTCTTGAATTGAGTGCTTATCATGACTGATGACTGATGACATTGTGATATGTGAAATGTGAAATTGTGAGATTAGATTTATTCAAGTGTCACGGGGGATGGGGACTGGGGGCTGGGTTGGACTGGTGGAGTTGGGGCAGGGCAGAGTTGGTTGGGGATGTGGCAGGGCTCTGTGTTAGTGGTGGAAGAGTGGGCAATGATGGTCACAACCCGGGTGGGGTTTGGTCACTATTAGGGTGGTAGTTGTCACCGGAGTCATTATGGGCGTCGGTGACTGGTTGGGGTGAGATTAGGTTTATTCAAGTGTCACTGGGGATGGGGACTGGGGGCTGGGTTGGACTGGTGGAGTTGGGGCAGGGCAGAGTTGGTTGGGGATGTGGCAGGGCTCTGTGTTAGTGGTGGAAGAGTGGGCAATGATGGTCACAACCCGGGTGGGGTTTGGTCACTATTAGGGTGGTAGTTGTCACCGGAGTCATTATGGGCGTCGGTGACTGGTTGGGGTGGTGGCAAAAATGGTGACTAGGCAGGGCGCTGACGATGACAACGACTAGCCAGGATGGCGGTAGTGGCGGTAATTGATCGAGGTGGAGAAGGCGACTGAAAATTAGGTCACTAAATTATAACTACTTAGCGAATGTCATTGCCAAGATGGTCACTCTGACCTGCGGTGGTCACTACTCACTAGTTCATTGGTCAGTGAGGTGTTGATCAGTTACGCCGTTGAGACAATTGATCATTGTAGAGTTGATCATTATAGATAGTAGGTTTAATAAGGCCGCAATGACTTCTTTAGCCCTTTTAATCACATTTTTGGAAATTAGAAAAATCTTTTTATTCATTCTTTATTTTTTATTAATATTCATATCAAAACCTGTTTATAGTTTTATACTACTCTGCTTTTTCGGTTTACAAAAAAAATAAAGAATGAATTTGACTTAGCAACTTATGTTTTGAGTGATATTTGACTTTGTATTATATTTTTAAAATCATAAATGTATGCATCTGAATTCATTAGAAAATCATTTGATTTTTCACCTGACTCCTTCACAATTTTTAGCTGATAAGTGCATAGATTAACGAATTTAAAATTGAAGTGTAAAGTCAAATATAAACCAAAACACAGGCAAAGTCAAATAATATCTAAAACAAATATGAGTAGTACCATCATTTTTGTTTAAAATGAAATGAATTCCTACCAGAAGAATAGTTGTGATTTGGTTGCATTCTGTAGCCGACTTATCAAGTGATCCAACCATTGAACGGAGACCCATTCATCGGAAGCTTAGAAACGCCGATAACATCAAGCCCACTCGTCGCTTGGTACCTCTCCAACCTGCCGGCCTACAGAACCGCCGTGAACCCACTTCTGCGGGGAGTCGAAGTAGGCCTGGCCCACGGGTTCCTGCTGGTCGGCCCATTCGTGAAGACCGGCCCACTGAGGAACACAGAGATCGCCGGAGCTGCAGGGTCTTTGGCAGCCGGAGGCCTGGTCGTCATCCTCAGCATCTGCTTGACAATGTACGGAATGGCGTCGTTCAAGGAGGGAGAGCCACCGCTGGCGCCGTCGTTGACGTTGACTGGCAGGCAGAAGCAGCCTGATCAGCTGCAGACGGCGGACGGATGGGCCAAGTTCTCCGGCGGGTTTTTCTTCGGCGGAATTTCCGGCGTGATCTGGGCTTACTTCTTGCTCTACGTCCTCGACCTCCCATACTATGTTAAGTAGATTGGTTTTGATTATGTGTATTGGTCTGTTTCTGGATGTAAGATATGAAACCAGAGATTGTTTTGTATGGATATATATGTATTGCAATGGAGGATGGACTGAACTAAAATCTACACTTCCTAAGTGAATGGTTTGATGCTCTTTTTTTAAAGTAAAATCGCTGCAATGCAATACCATTAATCTAAACAGGCGTTAACCAAAAAGCTACTAATACAATTTGGTGGCTCACTGCAAGTCTGCAAATAAAAGGACAGCTTTGCATAAATACTTTTGCTCTAAATATGATATGAGCAACACGATTCGCTATCCGTTTAGAATGGATAAACTCAACGCGATTCGCTATTCCTAATTGTAAAAATTCTCCCTCTCCATCACGGGCTACCTAGCTCAATGTGTAACACCCCTTTCCAGATCGATTAACAGTTGCATCAATGTTGATCTTAATAATCCTTCTGATGGCTTTTGCCATCTACTCGTAGTAGGCCTGGACTCGGGCCGGGCGGCCCGACCCGGAACCGGCCCGGCCCGGCCACTGTAGCAACCGGCCTAGCCCGGTGGCCCGGTCCACCGGCGGTTCGGGTCGAACCGGCCCGGTGGTTCCCGGTCCCGGGCCCGGGCCTTCCAAATGGTGAACCGGCCCGGCCGGTTCGGGCCCGGTCCGGGCCGGATTTTAATTTTTTTTTTTTTTTTTTTGAAATTTTTTTAAAGTTTTGGGTTGGAATAGGTATTTTGGGCCATTTGAGGTGGTTTGGGGTGGTTTGGGGTTGAGGGGGAGGGGTAGGGGATTAAATAGGAGAACAAAAAAAAAAATAAGTGGGCCGGTTCGGCCCGGCCCGGTTTGGCCCGGAACCGGGACCGAAACTGGCCACCGGCGGTTCGGGCCCGGGCCTCCCATTTCCTGGCCCGAGGCCCGGCCGGGCCCAGGCCCGAACCGGGCCCGAACCGGCCCGAGTCCAGGCCTAACTCGTAGACTCCTTAATCTTCTCCGCTAAATTGCCCCATCTTTGTTGAGGGCCAACTCTTTAACAAGGCAGCCCCGCCCACAATTACTCCTCCGCTAGTGAAAAATTCATTTTTCCAAACAAGATTATTCCAATTGTAAAGTTGCAAGGCGCCAAAGGTGATGATGGTGTCCGAACAGGTAAGGGTGGCACTGAAGAAGACTATGGCAGTGTATGATTTCTAGTGGTGCTGAAATGGTGGCAGCGTCAGAAATTGGTGTCTGCGACGGCGATGGTCGCGCGAGAGGGCTATCCACTTTCTGTCTAAGATTTTTATATTAATAATTTATTTTATATTTTTAATAAAGAAATTGTGCTTTTTAGAGGATGTAATTTCGTAAACTCATGCTTTTTTTGTTTCTATGTAATTACACAAAAACATTGAAATCATACACTTGTACTTTTGTATGTGTTACTTCTAATTACAATGATGATGATCATATGCAATGGTATCGAAGTGCATGGAAGGCCTTCTACGTTCTAATGCATGGAGAGTTTAAAATGTCATAGCTCCAAATGAATCTTCTGATTCTTCTCCCAACTCATATACAACGTTTAACCGTTAACGCCCATATACAAGGCCATATTAAACTATATATTAAAATGTATTGAATGTGTAGTTGTGTTAATCATAAGAATTATGTTTCAATTATTATGGGCAATTTGTCGATATGAAACATTAGGATAAGTTTTTTATTGTTGAATATAATTATTATACTCGTACTACGCAATTTGCTATACTCCAAAACTGCGTATGAAGAGATCAAACAAAAGACCAGACATGCCAAGTTAGACACCAAGGTTGGATGTGACTGCAAATGTCACATGTATTGTCAAAGAACAAAATTTGATAAATTTATAAAAAATCAGAAAAAAAAAAAAAAAAAGGGAAATGTGGAAGCGTATACTGACAAACTGAAATCAAGTGAGTAATTCATTTCTTTCCCTTCACTCCCTCTCATTATTCGCACCCAGTTTAACCCTAGCCCCACTCTACACATCTCAAATCTCAATGTGTTAATTTAAAAAAAAAAAAAACTCTTCACAATTAGTGTGAACAATTAGTGTGATAGCTGGTTGGTGCATTACATGATACTCCTTGTTCCTAAACAATCTTCCAAAGTGATTTTTGCACGACAATTAATAAAGTGAGAATTGTTTAATGCATAATTATACATAGGAGAGAGAAACGTGTAAAATGTGTGAGAAATAGTGTGAAACACGATTTCTTTCCCAAAAAGAGAAAGTGAGGATTACTTGAGACAGAAAAAAGAAAGTTGGAAGATAATTTAGGAACAAATAGAGAGTAGTTATAATCAAGAGAGGATTTACGTGAAGACTATAGTGAGTTGTAGTTTAGGGTAACATAATTTTTATAGTGATCAAATTAAACAAATCAATTCCAACTTAAGTTACCCCTCCGTCCCGTTTCACACGTTTAATTTTTTATTTGCAAGTTATCTCAAAATAAGTGTCACATTTCCTTTTTCGAAAGAAATAGGTGACCCACAATTTTCACTTCATTATACTCCTATGCCACAACTTTTACTTTTTCAACCATTTTATTAACAATTGTGTCAAACTAAAAGAAGACATATAAAATGGAAAGGAGGTAGTAGTAAAATTTACATATAGTAGACATTTATTTCATCTCTAACTTATACAAACTAGAAAAGATTAGCCCATAAAAACCTATTGGAGTATCCAACTAAAAGTATTGACACATTTTTTAATTAGAACCCGTTTGGTAACACTAAAATTGGTTGAATTGGCTGATTCTGCTGAAATTTATGAAGTTCTGGCTGAAGTGGCTGTATTGGCTGATTCTACTAATTCATGAAAAAATTATATTTAAAATATTTGTTATTAATAAATTAAATAAAAAATTATATGAAAAAATAGCTAAAATGATCTTCTATAGTAACTTCAACCAATATAGCCAGAAAAGTAATTCTAACCTTACTTTTTCTGCTTATTACAAAATTCAGCGCGCGAAATCAAAAGTTACGTGTTTGGTGAAAAAGCTGGTTGATAAGTCTGATAAACCAAAAAAAGGGTCACCAAACGGGCTCATCTTTATGGACTTTTTTGGAAATGGAAACTTTTGATGTCACACGGAATTTGTTTTCCCCTCTAGATGACACTAGTGGTATATTACCTTGTACTATAGAAAGTATAATAAAAACAATAAAAGTGTAATACAAAGTTTTACCACTCCATACTACTTACGGAGTATGTCAAAGGCGAGTGTTAGGATGTTTTTACTTGGATTGTTTACCGTCTCAGACTAGATCAAATCAGATTTAAACAGATTGAACCAGACCAAACTTAAACAGACTAGATCATACTTTCATAGTTATAAAATACACAGAGACCATACACTTACCATATCAGACCAGACCAAACCAATTCAGATCAGACCAGACCAACCAAATATAATCCAAGTAAAAACATCCTTATTACACAAACCAGACGATTGATCTATATTTCTCATCAACATCACATGCACACACAAACTTTTTAGATGAGTTCGTGAATAGAACTACAAAACAAAAACAATACGGAAAACTATTTTGTGGATTGATTTGGTTCAGTTTGGTTCGGTTTGGTTCGATTTTGAATTTGTTATTTTTTGATACGAGTAATATACTATCGTACGAAGGTCTTTTTGAATTTCTTTAGTTCGATTTGAATTTGTTCAATTTTGAGCGGTTTCGATTTGGTTCGATTTAATACAATTTGGAAGAAATTCTATCAAACTCAAACCAAATTGGGTTCGATTTGTATTCGATTTAATTCATACGATAGTACTACCTCCGTCCCTAAATGTTCTTCCGATGTAAAGTGGCACGCGGATTAAGAAAGTGAGAATTGAGTAGTGGAGAATTGTGCAGAGGAGAGAAATGTCGTGAACCACAAATTTTTTACCGAAAAGAGAAAATGAAGTTCTTTTTTGAACGAACAAAAAAGGAAAGTTGAAAGTAAATTTAGGGAGGGAGATCACAGAGTATGATTTTCCACGGGTATCCCAGCGTTCACATTTCTAAAATACTCGCGTGTGGGATCTTAGACCCGAAGTTCTTTTCAAGTATGACTGACGTATTACTCGTCGCCTTCTGTAGTTGTGTACACGCTATCTCTCGTCCTCCATAACTTAATACTCCCATTATTTGAAAAATCATAATCTCCTATCCATAAATAACCAAAACAGGCTGGTTTTGTAGCTCAAATCGCCATAGCTGGTCAAAGAAGTCAAGCTCAAGCTCACAATTAAGAATCCATCTTATGCATACTGGTGCTACTCACTAATCACTATGGAACGGTAATCCTCACTTCCACTTCTGCATTCATTATTATCATTACATCAATTCCTTATTCCTAGTTGCTTCTTCTTATTTACCAAATGTTGAAGATCATTTGTGCAATTCCTTCTGTAATGTGAGCTTTAGGATGAAATTGCTCGATAATTTTGGCAGATCTGATACGTGCAACGGAGAATACTTCTCGCCACGACCGCCGAGGAGAAATTCCACCTCGACGCCGCAGTCGGAATCCGCCTCCACCACAAGCGTCCACGTGACGGCGCTAGACGGCCTGGTCAACGTGAACTCTCTGTTCACGGTCGCCGTGTTCGTGGGACTGTCAATGACGGTTCCCGGGCAGAGGAGCCTGGAGGAGAGGACGGCCTGCGACGCCGGGATCGACGTCGTGAAGAAGCTTCTAGTGTTCGAAGTGATATCGTTCAGCTTCTTCCTGTTCTCGTCCCTAGTGGCCCAAGGGCTGAAGCTGGCGATTAATCTGCTGAACAGCAAGGACGTGGATGAGGCCTTCAAGGCCCATGTGAATTCGAAGGTGTTGAGGCTGGGGATGTTGGGCTCGGCTGCTGGGTCGGTGATGGGCTGCTTGTTCCTGATGCTTTCGATGGTGGATGTGATCCAGATCAGGCTGGGGATGTTGACTTGCGGGAGTAGATCGACGGTTCACGCTGTTTCGACTCTGGTGATTCTGGTCACTTCTGCTCTTCTTCTCTACATTTCCACTGTTGTCTATGCTTTCCTCCAATGAATTCTTGTCCGCCGATATGTTGTTTGAATAGTCAACTTTTTTTTATTTTCGTCCTTTTCAAATTCAATATAATGTTGGGAAATTTTTCAATTTATTTTTTGTCATTTTATATTATATTCGTCCTACTAATTTTGGGACAAAAAATGTAATAAGATTATTGAGAAGAATTATTTTATGTGAATGACATTGAATTGATAAATAAAAATGATTTAGAATAACATAAAAATTTGGTGTGGAATACTTTCAATGGAATGCCCCAAAAAGCGAAAGACAAGAGTACAAGACAATATTAACAGAGCGGAGGGAGAGAGTAACATTTATAGAGTATTTCTCGAACCCAAAATTGTAAAAATTCATATGTGTTAATAAAAAATAAGAGTAACGAGTTTAACAAATCCACGAGACCACGACAAACCTGATTACTGGATTCATATGCTTAACGAGTCGGACAAGAACCTCCGGCATTATTTGGTTTGACAACTCACACACATGCTGGTTAACATGTTTCTTTCAATTCTTTGTAAGCTTTCATTTGTCATTAACAATGCAAATATTTGAGTTTTTTTCGTTAATTAAATAATTATTTATGAAAATAATGCTGGGTTAAAAGTATTTACCGATCTACTGCTGGGTTTAACCATGGTCAGGCAAAGTCGCCAAACTGTTGGGTGACTTATAAGTCGCTATCCGGTATGGTGACTTATAAGTCGCCCAACTGTTTGGCGACTTTGCCTTGAACACTGGCGAAGGAACCAACTACTGGAAGCCAAGCCATGCACGATCGTGTGTGGCAGGGAGGCACGATCGTGCCTGGAGGCGAATTACCCCCTGCATCTGCAAAAACCAATAAATTCAAATTAAGCTTGGACCCGGTTCGGGCCGCCCGGCCCGCTACTGTGCGGGACCGGCCCGGTTCTCGGGTCCGGGTCCGTGTCGGGCCTAGGCCCAGTGGGGGGGGTCCGGGCTCGGGCCTTGTATTTGGCGAACCGGCCCGGTCGGGCCCGGGTCCGGACCGAATTGATTTTTTTTTCCTTCCATTTTTTGGGGTTCCACCCGGGTTGGGCTTGATGGTTAGGAGGGGTTTGGGGGTGGGGGGTGAGGGGGGTTAGGAAAGGAAAAAAAAAAAAAAAAAAAAAAAAAACTGGAGGCCCGGCCCGGACCCGGTGGCTACCCGGGCCGGTCCCGGGCCTTCCTTCCCAAAAAAAGCATGGTCGGGCCCGGCCCGGGTCCATGACTAATTCAAATCAGATACAAAACATACAACCACCTGCTCACAAACACATAAATAACACCTGCTCTCAACAACATACAAAAAAACACCACATACATACCCGATACAAATAAGATACAAAACAGTAGATTCATAACCAGTAAAACACAGTACAATCATCCAATATCCATAACACAGTAAAGTCATCTAATATTCATAACCGAACACATCAACACATCATAAAAGAGTTTACAGGTGGAAATACGTAAAATAAAGTCAATTGATCCTACAACATCCAGTGTACAAGAAAAACTCCAATACAAAAGGCAAACTATAAGTTCTCATGATCTTCTTGATCGTCTTGGTCATGGAGATGTTGTTGTTGCTGCCTACGCCTACGTCGCTGTCGTGGTTGCAGAACCACTCTCTCATGCTGAGTCTGGGATGATGAAGCCACTGTTGCACTAGATGTCGATGATATATCCTACCTGAGATGGGGGCATATGTATAAGATGGTCGTAGTCAACTTGCCCCAACACATCTGAACACAACGAGGCAATGCCCGTCAAAGCCTGACCGTACATGTCCACGTCATGCGTATCACTCACTGTGGCAGACTGGCAGTAACCCGCTGATGTATACGTTGCAAAGCTTGTGTCTGAAATATGAATCACAATTACAATTACTTAGAAATAAATAAAAGTGTTAAATAAAGAAAATGACTTACTTTAGTAATTAGTAATATACTTACTGTCAGATGCAAAGCCAAGGAGCTAGGCTGATAATGATGAGTAGGGAGTCTGAACGAAGGAGACACAAACAAACGAGTGGTGCTTTAATACCATCCCATGTAGTCTCCCGAAACAGATGGGACAAATGTCGGTGTCCCAGTCACAACAAACTCAGCTCGCCTCTCCCACATAGTGACGTATCAGACATGTCTGAGTGTCCAATCCTCCGTATGCTTCTCACGCCTATCCAGCCTATGAAGCTTTACATAAGTGTCGATAGGTGTTGGAATGACCTGCTCATACCCAAATTGTCGCAATACACGATTAGGCAAATGAAGCTCAACAATGTCACAACATATCAACGGCACACGTGCTCGTCATTTGTGACAATGCTCGTCCAGCGGGGGGCAACTCTGCAAACATCTCATTTGTATACGGCATCCATGTAATTTGTTTCATAAAGATACAAAATTAGTATTTATGCTATACATATTATAGTTAATATTATATTACGCACACCATACCTGATCCTCACACATCCGATCAAATGCATCCCCGTAAACACCGAGCCTAAAAGCCGATGATGTGCGACATAGATCAGCAAATAGCCATCTAACCATTCATGTAGCATATATTAATATGAATATTATTAATACATTTATATTCAACATACAATAACATAAATACAAACGATTGAAAACATATCGACGGTCCAGAGGGTCCTCGCCCCGTACATGATGTGGTCCCAGGAGACGTGGAGGCTCATCAGGCAGTGGGTGTCCATCAAGGCCATGGTATGCCACTATAATGGGACGCCCAATGTGGATGTACTCCCAGAAGCAAAAAGCCTCCAAGCTCCGTGCTCCCACTCTGGCACCCGCGACATAGCTGTCTGTAGAAATAAGCCAACATAGCACTACCCCAACTGAACTGTGCAGCTGCATCAAACCTCTTTATCATAGGCAAGTGCAGCACCTGAACCTCATTTCCGCTCTTGTCAGCGAAAATGGAAGCCCTCATCATCATCAGAATGTAAGCCTGTGCATGCTGCTGGGTCATCATCTCATTCGCGTCCGGAGGAAGCTCAGCGAAATGTTCCGTCAGCCAAGGCATCCTCAGAGATGACCCCTGAATGTCAGTCCGAAGAAGGGGGTGAACACCCAACAAGCGCTCACACTCCTCAACCCACTGTCGACACGCAGTACCAGAAATTGCTCTCCCATCGACCTCTAACCCAGTCAGTACAGCTACATCTCCCAAGGTCACTGTCACCTCACCGACGGGGAGGTGAAATGTGTGTGTGTCCTGCCTCCAACGCTCAAGAAGAGCAGTGAGTAGCGCTCTATCGAGAGGGACAATAGCCACCAATCTATGCAGACCATAAAAACCCGCAGCACGAACATATGCAAGTACTCTGTCGTACACCCGCACATGCGACAAACCACGTAGGTGCTCGCGACACCTATCCACCTGAACGTTGAGGCCACGCCACACATCCTCACTCCTGTGCATGGCCTGCAATGTCGCGACAGAACGATCACTCGGCCCTGGATCCGCTGACACCTCCATGCCTAAAAAAGGATATTAGTTAATTGTTACTATTTATCTACTTAATTTTTTAATTAATATTTTATTAATTATTATTTTTCATGCCACGTTAGTATCAATTGTGGATTATTATAATTAAAATCTTACCCAGTGGACCCCCCCTCCATCTCTTGATGATCTCTTCGCACATATGGCCCTATTATGGCCGGTTTGTTTACATTTTCCACATCTAACCGTTCCTCGGGGACCTTCATCCATCTCATTCTTAATACGTGTGAACTTAGGTCTTCCCTTAGCCCGAAGCATAGATGGATCGTGCACAATTTCAGGTCCATTGTAAGTCGACAAATAATCACGGTCAGGAATGAGTTTAAGGACTCTTTGATATGTAGCGGCATATTGTGCAGATGAGAAAAAAGGATCCACAAATGTATGATGAGACAAACTACGTTGTCTGCACACGGCTAATACATGAGAGCATGGAATCTTATATATTTCCAACTTTTTGCAAGTGCAAGTACGCCTCTGCAGATGGACAGTTTGCTTTCTACCACCCTTTCCCAACGTTCGGCCACCACATCCCGTATCCACTTTGTATATCCATCGACCTATATCAAATGGAGTAACAGTGTGATGCTTGACCTTCTCTCTATTCTTTTCAATCAAATCTGTGGTGTGTGGGGAGTAGTCGTGGCCTTCTATCACTCTTCTTTAACTGATTTCACGCTTATTAACAAAATAAGCATTAACGCGGTAAAAGGAAACCTGGAAGTGGTGATGGGCAAATATCTGGCATTCTTCATCACGCTGTTGAAAACCTCAGCCAGATTAGAAGTGATGGTACCGTATCTATAACCGCCATCGTGGTGTAATGACCACATTTCCAAGGGAATGTTCGCCAGAAATTGTCATGCCGCCACCTGCATTTCCCTTATCTTCTTGAACCCACCATCAAACTTCTTTTTCTGATGCTGCCGTGCGGTCCAGACAAACAGATTTTTTAGGTGAGTGTCTTTGAAATGAGTGTGCACATTCGATGCAAGATGGCTGACACATAGTCTATGGTGCGCATAAGGCTCCTCCCAAGTACTGCCCACCTCATTCATTGCCTTGACCATACCTGCATGTCGATCAGAAATGGCACACAACTCCCTATTAGTGACAAACTCCCTAATGCATGCCATAAACCATGACCAACTCTAACCATTCTCAGATTCAACAACTGCAAAGGCCACGGGAAATATTTGGTTGTTCGCATCACTACGCATAGGCACGAGCAATGTACCTTTGTACTTCCCATATAAGTGTGTGCCATCAATAGTAAGTACAGGTCGACAATGCTTAAAACCATGTATCGAAGGCTTGAATGCCCAAAATACTCTCTGAAACTGCATATAACATGTGGGAGTAATAGGGGATGGGTACCAGTAAACAACAGTTCCAGGATTGGAATGTTGGAGCGCTGTCATGAAATGGGGCATTCAGAATATGACTTCTCCCAACCGCCAAATATTTATGCAATGGCCTTTTGCTTGCCCATCCATGTTCTCCTGTATGATACCGTATACCCATACTTTTCCTTCAGCATCTCAATGATAGTATGCAATTTAAGGGAAGGATCAGTGCGAATAATGTCAATCACATCTTTAGCAATGAAATGTGATGTCATCGCCACGTGATCAGTACTGTCGGTGTTGCCAACACAGGTAGCAGAATGAGGTCCAGGATAACACACAACTGTGAAGCTGTCGAGGTTGCCTTTGTTCTTTGTGGCGCGTATTCTCCAGGGGCAATCACGTTCTTTCTTCCTCTTGCACTCTGCCACCCATTTGTGTTTATCGGAGTCCAGCACCCGATAAAATTGGTTCTGTTTGATAGAATACAAGCTCACCATATTGATGACTTGTTCTTTGTTGTCAAACTGTTGGCCGACCTCAAACTTACCTTTAGGTGTAAACCTTTCCATACCTGATCCACTCATCCACGCATCAGTAAAGCCTTCAGGGAGATCATATATTCTAGTAAAGTGACTAGACGGGGCAGTTGCCGTGACAGTATCACCATCATCTTCATCAGATTCTGTCATGTCATCACCATTGATGTTCTCGTCAGCATCATCATCACTTCCCTGCCCATCCACAAATGATGTACCATTGGTATCAGAGCCAATTCTGGTTGTGGTTTGATTGCTTGTTTAGCACTCATGATTACATGAGGTTTGTTAAGGGTCCGTTTGGCCCTTTTATACACCCTGATATTGTCCAGCCCAGTTTGTGTTGGGGCGTGTTAAAGTATTTGTACCACACCGGAAAGCTATAAAACACTATATGCGGCTTTGGGTTATTCCTCCTATCAGGTTGACCTTTTAGTATTGAACCTCATGTCTTAAAATAAATTCATATTAGACTGAATCGGATTTCTATATATATAAAATAGGGAAATTAACCTAAATAGGATTTAAAACATTTTTATATTCCAAAATAGGAGCAATGTGTTTTTATTCCCAAAATAAGACTAATTATTGCCAAGTTTTGGCAATATCAGACTTTTAACCGAACAATATTGTCTAAAATTAGCAGTAATTACTCTGATTTTGGGAATAAAAATATGACAGTCATATTTTGAAATTTCTAAACTTTTTACTTGTATTTTAAGAATTTTCCCTATAAAATACAAAGACATTTACTAGATCATACATGACCGTTTAAATCAGGTCAATAGCAGCATCTAAACAAAGCAAAGCAAAGAAATTGAGTCTAATTAAACTTTGTTTGCAAACACCACTAAAAAGTGATTTTGAATTTTTTAAAGTGATTTTGGAAAAAGAGTTTAATAATAAAAGTTGATAATGTTTGAGAAAAAAATGATTTTGAAAAATAAAAGTTGATAGTGTTTGATAAAAATAAATATTTTTTGTATTAAGAAAAAAGTAAAAGAGCAAATTCTAACCTTGAGATTTTAAGTATTAATTTAACTGGAAGTTATCACTTAAAAATTTTAACTTTTTTTAGTCTTTGCAAACAAAGCCTTGATCCATGGACCGATGGACAGGTTTCATGACATGAATCTCTTCTAAAAGACTAAAAGCAAGAGATACGTCGTCGTTTGCATTCTCTGGTTCACCTCGACCCCCAACTCCAGTTTGGCGCTCCACGAATCGCGTGCCCTTTTCCTTTGTTGAACGCTAATGGACTTGATAGCCAGTTATGCCTCTTCAGACGAAGAAGAAGAAGAAGAATCACCGCAAAATCAGAAGCAGAATCCCTCAAATTTCAAACCTTCAAAGCCCTCGACCGAAATCCCTAGCAGACTGCCGGAAAACGATGATGACAACGACGCCGATTTCTTATCCGTTAATAAACCCTCGTCGACGTTTTCCCTTCCTCCACCCAAATTCTCATCCTCTTTACTGTCATCTCTTCCAGTTCCCAAGTCATCGAGAGCAGATCCATTTCACCTTCGTCCGGCGTCATTGGCTTCGTCGGAGCCTAAGCTGAAAAAGGTTGTTCAATTTAGGCCTCCCTCGATTTCATCTTGGGTGAATGATAACAGCGTTGGTGAAGATGACGAAGAAGAAGAGGATGAAGATGAGAAAGAAAAGCGAAGGAAATTGTCTGAATCTACTATGGAGAATCGGTCGGTTAAGAGCTTCTTATCGAGCTTGCCTGCTCCGAAGAGCTCGGGCACTTTGGGATCCCTGTCCCTTGGTTCTGGGACTGGTAGAAAATCTATCCTTGAAGCTGATGTGCCTGCTTCGGATTCCAATGGTTCCATTTTAGGGACTGAAGTCGGTATTGATTCAAATATGGGATGCTATGAAAACCAATATGTGCAAGGATCAAATTTGAGCTCTTCGGGAGCTGTTGATGGTGGATTTCAATTAGGAAGTGTGGGTACAGTTGGTGGAGAAGGTGGATATACACAGGGCGGAGATTATAGCAGCTACCAAGGATATACTGGATATGGTGAGCATTCTGGTTGGGTTGGGCATGATGGAGAACAGTATTCAAACTATGCTTCCGGTTATGAAACTTGTGGACAATATGAAAATAATTGGGTTGATAAGTCTAATGCTTCTGCACAAGAACTTCCAGAATCTGCTGAAAGTGCATTGAGGGTGACAGGTAAGAGAAGAAAAAATGATGCTCCACCTGAAATAGTTGAGGTTAACCAGGATGAGTTGATGAAGAATCGACCGAGGGAAGATCAATCCAAGCTAACTGGCATTGCTTTTGGGCCTTCATACCAGGTAAACTATTCTCTTATAAAATTGTACATCTTCATTTCCCTAATTCTTAGAAGTGTTTTTATTTTCTATTGCAAATATAATGGACATTGTCATATAAGGTATTCAAGATCACATTTCTGGGTATGGATCTTTTTGGGAGATTGATTTGGCTGTTTTTAACATTTATTATGAAAATCGAAAATTGCTAGGTTGTGCCTAACAATTAAAAGAAATTAATGCATTAAGCGTATGTGATTCAGTCTCTAATTTACATAGGAACTTATATAACTGCCATATGAGATGCTCACAAACCGAAACAGGCACACCTGGTATCTCCCACTTGGAAGTCAGACTTTATCCCTACACTTCGGAGCTGAGATGCTACGTACATTCCCTTCGAATTGAATTAACACGTGCATCATCTTGTCAAAGCTCGATCTTGGAATTCTTTCTTTAGCAAATGGAATCCCAAGTCAGAGTTGGCTAATGACCTAATTAGTGATCTTTTTGCTCATATTAATCAGCTTATTCTACTTATTCTACAAAATAAGCTGAATAATCTGAAAAAGTAGCACTTGGCTTTACTTATTCGGATAAAATTAGTTCTACCAAACTTTTGCTTTCCAAAAATTCTCCAGATCGAATCATCTAGGCCAAATAACCCTTACCAAACTGTCACTAGATATTACTTGAACTATATGTTTTCCTAAATCTTGAAACTGAGCTGAAACTGTGGAAATTGCTGCTAAAACTATCTTTGGAGGGGAATTTGTGGATGCACGTCTCTTTGGTGCAAAGTTCCATGTAGGTATACATCCTAAGCATTAAAGTAGAGAATGATGGTCAGATCTGGCATTCTTCATTTGAATTATGGGAAGTTTCATAAGGACTAGGGAGTCAATAGCATAAAAGTTTTGTTAGAGCATACAAGTATTTGTTTGTCTATAAGAGTAGTAATGTAACTTTTATATTTTTTATGGAGTATTGGTATAACAAATTAACAATCAAATGATATCACATAAGATAATAAGATAATGAAATGGGAAAGTTATCCCCAAGTAAATGAAGTTTCCCCAAGAAGAAATGGGAAACTTCTCTATTCATGCATTTTGAAAAGCAAGCAGCAATATCAGTGAAACAAGATTGTCCACCAAGTAGCTATTATCATCCTTCTTATTTTCATCTTAATTTCTTATGTCTCAATTTTGATAATGACAAGTGCTGAATATTAGGATGCCTAGTAATTACCCATTGTACATTTTTTTTGTCCAGCCTGCTTCAACAAAGGGTAAGCCTTCAAAACTGCTCAAGAGAAAGCATCAAATCAGTTCCTTGTATTTTGATATGAGACAAAAGGAGTCGGAACTTGCAGAGCGGCGTTCTAGGGGGATGCTGACCAAAGCTCAAACCCAAGGGAAGTATGGATGGTGAAAAAGTTGCATTGTTATAATCTTGTACTAGACATCAGAAATGGTAGTAGTGAAATATCTACCATTTCTTTATATATTTCCGCCTCTATGACTAGATCCTTGTTTTGTTCATGCTTGTTTAACCCATACACATACTTGCAAGATGTGTGTATAATTAATTACATGGGTTCCATATTCCTGCGGTGCTCTGTTTTTTCCATTGCTGTGGGGAAATGCATATATACTGAATCGTTTTTGCCATTCCTGCAGTGCTTTGTTTTTTTGTTATACCATGTAATATCTTTTGATTTCTACTAAATCTGGTCTTGAATGTCGTTCAACTTTCAACCAAGTTATTCATATAAAGGCATCATTCTGATGTTTTTTATGCCCTGCTATTCCAATTGCTCCAATCCCATGGAATATTGAATTTGTTGAATGTTCTGGAATAAAACATTTACTCCCCTCACATTTGACTGACAAACTAGTTTTGATTATGATTATGGTTGTTTTGATTTCTATTATGTCCTCATCTTCACTGGAACAGTAGAAAACATTCACTCTCCTCACATTTGACTGATAAACTAGTGTTGTTTTAGACTAGGTTTGTTTTTTATTTAAGAATTGGAGATATTGTCTGTTACTCTGCTTTCGTGCAATGCTGTACTTAATCACTATACTTCTTTACTACATCTCTGATCTGTCCCTAAGAGGTTTGTTGTTTTACTAATATATTTGATGAAAATCCATTCTCTTCTCTGATTTATATGTACCGAATTTCATTGTTTTCGAATTTGATTCTGGTTGTTTAATAAACATGAATCATACTCCATGTTTTGCTGAATCATAATCAATTCGTGCATAGTTGTATTCTTAACATACTCCATATTTTGTTTAATAGAGTATGGACATGTCTCATTCCCTCATAACTTCACAAGTCATAATCCTGAAGGAGTTGGAAACTTAGCACTTGATAGAATGATAGCATTTATTCCTCCTTGTATAGTTGTATTCTTGACATCTTGGTAGATCAAAATAGAGCAAAAGTGTAGAGATTAGAGTTAACTTGGGAGTATTGTCTATTTTCTTGATCAAAGTCTGAACCTAATACGGAGTACTAAAAGTTCAAGCTTGTTATTCACATCTATACCATTTTGTCCTTTAATTCATATATTATTATTGTTGCTAATAGACAAGTGTAGGTTATTACTATCATTTTCATTTTCATTTACCCCAGTACCGCAAAGGCTCCCACCTACGGTGGGGTAAGGGGGGGTCGGATGTACGCAGTCTTATTGTTGCAATCACTACACTTATTATTACTATTATTATTATTATTATTATTATTATTAACATTTTTAAATAACCTTTATTTTGACCTTAAATAATAAATATGTAGTTATTTCTTATTTTTAATATTATCATAAATAATGACAAATTTAATACCAAAATAAATATTGTTTTAAACAATGTGACCTCTCTAGTGTACGAGTAATGATTATAATAGTAACTTTAGTCATAATAATTTATGTTCATTTCTTACACTTAAGTGACCATGACAATATATTCATAGTAACTTTGATTAATCTATATTTTAATAAATATATTTCATTTCAGCAATTTTTATGAAAAAAACTCATTATGTTTTTAATCATATTATTATTATTATTATTATTATTATTATTATTATTATTATTATTATTATTATGGAAATGGCATTTTATTAGGATAAGGAAAATTGAAAATTACAAAGAACAAGTAGGGAGCCTAGCAACAAGTTGAGCTCTAACATCTTTTTGAATAGCTAACTCAATCCTAATAAAAAGAAAATTTCCAACTTTTAAGGTAGAGTCATGTCTACCAATGTGACTCTTAACACGCTTGAGAAACAAAACAGTTTCTGGTCCAAGATCCCCAAAGGTAGTGAAGCCCAAAGTGCCAAAGTTGAAACCATTAGCCCTGCATATATCAGCATACTTGTGTTTTTTCCTTTCAATAGCTCTAGTCAATGCCATCCCAGGTTTGAAATGTACAAGATCAACATCACCTGCAAATGGAGAAACAATGGTAACATCCAAGCAAGTATCACCACCACTATCCCATCCATAAAGAAGAATGTCTGCGGGCTTAGCACTACCACCATACTGTGTAAGAAAACCAAGAGGTGCCTCAATTTTATGAGCAATACCAGCCCGGAAGCAAATGTCAGCCACTGTATCCCGAACCAAATTGTGTCTAAATTTAGGACCAATAAGGCTGGAACAATGAAGAGCATCATCACCCCAGATATCCATACTACCTAAACAACATGAACAAATAGCACCTTCTTGGAAAAGGGGAATGCCAAGCCTGTAAACAATAATAGCAGTAAACTGCCTAGGATTGAGAGTTTGTCCAAGCCCTTCAGCAGGAATTGCAAGGAGAAAATCCATAGTATATTTCATTTTGTTACTTCTCCAAAGAGCTAAGTCTCTATAACTCATATTAAAACTGGAAGACATGCTCTTAACTACACAAGTGAAATACTGAGATGCCAAATCTTTCATAGGGTGGGGGGCAAAAATAGTATTACCTTGAGTAGCAGGCATACCACATGCTTGGTTAAAAATACATTGAGCCTGCTGCAGGGGAAGAAAGCAATCAGAAATTGAAGTATGGCTAAGGATTTGAGCTTGTAACCCTTTAGTTTGGATATGAGAAGCTAGGTAACAATACAAAAGGGTATCTTTCAAACAATAAATACCCAATCCTCCTTCATGTATAGGCAAGGTAGTTAACCTATACTGCAATGGACCAAAACCTGCACCTTCACCAAGGATAAGATTGTGCAGAAAATTGTAAAGGTGCTCATCAAACAAGGATTGAGCAGGTAGGATATAATCAGGACAAGTAGTCCTCATGGTGAAGTACAGTTTTGAGACTCCTACACAATTCCTCAAAAGAAGCAGTTCACACTGGGGTCTTTGATAGCACCAACTGCAGTCATAAGGTTCATAGCTTTTTGGGTTCTAGCAATGACCATTTTCTCACAAAAGTTAGAATTCCTGCTAATAGTTGCACCTAGTACCCTCACACCTTCAACAGGATTACTAATATTAGCAGGGAAAGCACCACATTGAAGCCTGCGAGGATCAGGAGATATTATTATTATTATTGTTATTATTATTATTATTATTATTATCATCATCATCATCATTATTATTGGTATACACGTGGTCCATGATACTAATAATTATTACGGGGTATTAGTTACTTTCTCCGTCTCACTATAATTGTCCAATTTTTCCTTTTTCGTCAGTCTCACTAAATTTGTCTCATACCATATTTAGTACTATTTGTGTGATTCTAATTCATTGTCACTTTATCAATTCATTATCAACCACATAACTCTACTTTTCTTAAAAACTGCATCACTCTCCTTTGTCTCAATAATACGGGGACAGAGGTAATATTATTTATTTGTATACAAGCAATGGTTGGTCCATTATGCTAATAATAGCAATAATAATCCTCTATATAAACTTAAATCATATCAGCCTTTAAAAAAGCATATCAGAATAGAAAGATTCAAGTCACATATTCAAACCATATTAGAAATATTAGGATCAGATAAAAAAACAAGTTCAGAAATTTTGAAATCAAATCTTAAAAATTTCAAATCCGAAAAAATCAATGAGATGAATGGAACAAGTTGCCATTATGGAACCTGGTAGGAGTTCATAACCAGCATGGTTACGGTCAGGGTCTGTTCATTCTCAAGGCAAAGAACCTACGGGTCACTGTCCGTCCGTCTGTCCGATTGATTATGAAACGAGGTCCGACCCGATGGATAAGCAGGACATAATACAGGTGGAACAGTTAAAACAACTATGGGTCTATGGTGGTGGCAAAGTGTCCAAAATGCGAAAATTTGGGTGCCCTAAGAATTAGATGAGGTGCAACAAGGGAATCCCTGTAAATATCTCGAGCAGACACTTGTTCAGATAAAATTTGGATAAATCTATAAAGAAATGTGTTACAGCAGGCAGTATAAATTAAATTGAATTGTTCATTTTGTTCCCACAAAACCCAAATGAACGTTAATCCAAGAGCGGGTAAAAAGCGGTAGGCAGGTGCATATTGATATACTCAGCGAGTCTTGGTCTTTATCTGGTCTTGTGAATGAACTGCAGAAGTAATTTTCTTCCAACAACGGACGATAATGATTGTGGGTATCCAGACCCAGAAGGAATTTGCAAACACATAGTACCAGAAGTAATGATACGGGCTTGCAGCAAAATTGTCACCCTCCAAGATTGCTGTAATGAAATACACAGCTGTACCATAGAGCTGACCCAAAGAAATGGCCACCTGGAGTATATACCTGTATGCCTTCCTTGTAGCTATTGCATACCTGCCCAATATCAGAAAAGAGTCACAAAGACTAAGGACATGTAACCACAACTAGCTGCAACTGAATGCTAATGTTTGGATGGGGGATATCATGTTCAGAGAAAGCAATAAATGACCCAAAAATATAAGATTACATCAGAGGGCATAGTTTCAGATTACATATGTTATTCAATTCAGCTAATGTTTCAACTTCAATAGACATTGATCCTACATCAAAGAGAGTGGGGCTCTAGAGTTAGAATTGGAGATCCAACCCATGATGTGGATGCTAAACAAAAAATTAGAGCTAATCAATTTGGCTTAAAGTTCCCAATTGGCTGATATTATGGCTGAAAGTGAAATAGGCAGAATTGTCTAGAAACATATCAAAAATGTATTTTTTTGGGTGATAAAAGAAAAGAAAGGAAATATTATGGGAGTAAAAGTGTGTTCAAAAAATTAGTATTTGGTACTGCCTTTAATGATTGCAAGTCAATGTGCTCAAAAAATTAGTACTCCGTATTTGGTAGAAAATATTATTGTAAGTCAATGTGCTCAAAAAATTAGTATTTGGTAGAATATAAACAAAATACTAGAGAACCAGACATCGGTATGATTCAGATTGTTCTAGTCTTCTAATGCAGCATACTCGGTAGTAAAACCACTCTTCTAGGTACACTTACACAGCAAGAAGACATGCTGGTCCCTCTAACACTGCTGTGATTCCTTCAACAGAAACAACCGTAGAATCGCGTGCAGCATACCTAGAGTCACCCTTGCTGTACTCTTTCCCTGGCAAACTATAATCATTAGCAAAATTGATAATGATTATATGAAAGTTCCACAATCAGTGAGGTGTTGGCAGGTTAGACTTACAAACTTCTGCCAAGTAGATGGGAGTTTTTTTCTTGTAGAAGTCCGGAGAAAAGACAAAGTAACCCTCAAGGAACATGTGTGTAAGGCCTGTGAAACTCCACCAGCACATGAGCAACCTGTCTCCCTTTGATAGTTTAGGGAACCGCCCTAATAAGGGATCACAAGGAAAATAAATGACCAGGTATATTTCACTCTGATAATCCATGAATTTATTCATTAGTAAATTTTCAAAAGTTTTTGCAAAAATTTTATTGAGCCCCATATGACTCTATAATGACTCCCTTTGGAGTCATATGGGGTACTGCGGCACCATCTCTACCATTCAATTTTTTTTTGGAAGTACCATTCAATTTTTTAGTAGAGCCCTCCACTTAAAAACTGAATGGTAAAGATGGTGTCACAGTACCCCGTATGACTCCCTTATGGAGTCATATGGGGGTCCAATGGTCCATTATCTACTCTTTTGTGTAAATAAATGGAACATCGGTGAAAAACATACTACCTCTATCTCGGCTTTATCTCGGCTTCAGGTTCCCATTGAAAAATGGCACGGTTCTTAAAAAAATAAGTGGGGTAATTCAAGTATATTATGAGAAATCATGGGGTCATTGACGATAACTGTAATATTATAAATGTATTATTTTTAATATTTGACAATTAAATTATCATTTAAGAATACTAATTATTTTCTAAAATAGAAATGAAAACCCTTAACTGGAAGGTCTAAAAGAAGAAAGTGAGAACCATAAACTGAGACGGAGGGAGTAGTACTTGGTGAATTAGTGAACTAAAATGTTTCATAACTAGAGAAAATGAAAATATTCAATCACTTTCTTCCGTTGGATCTAACAAAATAAGGTCAAGGCCAAACACCATGGTCATTCATAGCTCTCGTTTTTCCCGATTAAATGATGCAATTCAGTACAAAATGTAAAAAGGAACTTATTGAAGATGGTTGTTCATGCTATTGGTAAATACAAAAAAATAGGCAGTCAGTAAAATACATAACAATGATCAATGCAAAAAGTGGTTGGAGGATTACCAGATAAGATCCACATGAATGTGAAAACCACTAGAGAAGCAACTCCATACACACCAACAATGTCTAATTGTGAGAGGAAACAAGGCACAAAACCGGGCAACTTTAGATCTTTGGGAATGTATGGGTGATCTAGCTGTGCTTCCATCATCTATACGTGTCTTTGTACCTGCAATTACAAGAGTGATACAGTATAAGCAACACCAAGAAAATTTAACAGTAGTACTATCTACAGACATACTCCTGTATGTTTTTATTTTGTCATGAAAATTAAGGAACAGTGATTGATCACTGGCATAAACAGAACTATCTGATAACTGTAGAGGTAGGCCAGGAAATTTCTATGGGAAAACATCATGATGACTATTGCCACTACAGTTGAAACAGATATCATCGGATTCATTCAGCATGCCATCCCACAGTACGTGAAAATGACAAATCTCATCCGATTTAACCAAGCTATTATAAAATCTACTCCTTTTAGTAATGGAAATCTGAACTTTTACAAGGACTATATTAAAGTAAAACCTGGAGATCGGACACTTCAAGGCTTCGTTCGAAATGATTTTTTCCCGGTGGCGGAGAGATGTTGGAATGTAGCTTAGGTGGGCGACAGATGAGAAACCAGAATTTATTGCCTTATGGGGGCGACGCCCATAGGGAAGCGTTACAGCAGAGATGTGCAGAAGGAGAAAGTGGGTTGACTGATAAGCTTATCTTCTTTATGGGTCGAGAGTTGAATCTGAATCGAGAGCTGGAATAGAATAGTTTGACAAAAAGAGTTGAAAAAGGGTCGGATAATATGAAATCACATACGCAGTATAATAATTTATTACACTAATGATTTTTATACCATAATAATCAATATTGCGAATAAACAATAGTGTAATAAAATTGATTACTTGCATACCCAGCTCCTAATCTGTACACCTAATTCGTTCTACAACTTCATCACCACCGTTGAATCATTACCTAACTAACTCTGCATGTTGCATTACTTGCATACCCAGCTTAGAAGCTTCCCCAACCAATTAACCAAAAACAAAACAAAATCACATCTTTTATTTATCGGTGAGAAATTTCCATTTGTGCTATTCTAATATACGGAGTATTTACAGGCACCACCGCACACAGCAAATGGAGCATAAGCATGGAAGTAAGTTGACAACTTGGCGATGGGGAATGGTAGAGGTGTTGGATCAGCAGGGAATGGGGCGGAAGTATAAAAAGTACGTACTTGAACCGGGAGAGCTCTCTCGGGCTATCGACAGGGAAGAAATAGGAACAGGGGTTATCGCGTAAGATAGAATTAGGTAGGGGTGTTGGTAGGTTCACTTTGGTCGGTTTCGGTTTTGAAAAAGGTGAAACCGCACTACTTGAGTCGGTTTCGGTTCGGTTAAGATCGGTCGGTTCATGTCGGTTTCGGTCGATTTTAGCATGTTTTTTTCGGTTTCTGTCAGTCGGTTTCGGCTTGGTCGGTTTTTTAACCCGAAAGGTGAAACTGCAAACCGAACCGCCAGTGATTAATCGGTTTGAGTCAGTTTCGTTCTTGGTCGGTTCGGTTTCGATCGGTTTGTCGGTCGGTTTCGGTTTTCCGGTTTTTTTGTTCACCCCTAGAATTAGGGATACAACGGAGATGTAAACTCTGAATTAGGCGGCTCCGAGGTTGAATATAAACGTTAGATGCATTCACTTCAGCGGTTCAACCTAGCCTAGCCGCTTACGGATGAACAGGGATGGGTTGGCCTGACCCGGGACCCGGCCCGCGACCGGGGCCCGAACCAGCGGTTTCAACAAGCAGGCTACGGGATCCAAGAAAGGTGGATTGGCCCGGGCCGGACGGGCCAAGTTCGAGCCCAATTACTTTTTGGGAAAACTATCAATTTGGTTCTCATATTTTCATGAAAAGGTTAATTAGGTCCCCGTACTTTTAAAAAGATCAATTAAGTCCTCGAACTTAGTAAAAATGTTCAATTGAGTACATTTGCAAGTTACTTGCGATGTCAGCAGGTCACCCGCTAATGTGGCGCACACATGTCGGACCACGTGCCGCAACGTCATCAACAAATGACTCATTAGGCTTCCACACGTGTGTCACGCCAGCAAAACTATTGCTGATTGGGCTGCTACATGTGTGCCACGTCAGCGAATGACCCGCTGACATGGCAAGTAACTTACAATTGGACTCAATTAAACGTTTTTGCAAAGTTCGGGAACTTGATTGATCTTTTTAAAAATACGAGGACCTAATTGAGTTTTTCATGAAAGTATGAGGACTATATCGACAATTTTCCCTTGCCTTTTTTTTTAGAATTTTGTATATTGGGTTGGCATCTAAGTGGGTGAGGCTGGGCAATTTGGGGGTGGGGGTTGGAATTAATTCGAAAAAACAAAGAAAAAATTAAGCCCCGACCCGTTCCGGTCCCCATACAAACCCGGGTCGATGTCAAGCCTGACATTTTGGACTCAAAGCCCGCCCCGGCCCGGCCAGATCCCAGTCCACCACTCCACCCCTAGTTCAGCCCTCAAACAAACAAGATTACCTTATTTAACAACTCGTTTCAACATTTTCATCAAATATGAAACTTTTGATTTTGAGTTACTTTTCGAAGTTTATTCTCTGAAGTTACTATAGTGGAAGAGTGGATCATCTTAGCAATAAAATGCAATTTACTCACTCGAAAATCAAATAGCGATAATATAGATTACAATAGCAAGCTTTAAAGTTTTAAAATTAGAAGAGCAATTCAGTTTGTTATAAAGCTAATAAAAAATTCAGTTCCCAAAACCCAGGTTTAAGACCATACATGGTTCAGTTTAGGCTTTGAATATCCAGAAAACTAAAAATGCTTGATAAGTTTTTTGGATATCCAATTTTGACTAGGAACCCAAACTGGACTAAGCCCTACTCTTAGTAGTTAATCGCATACATTTATTTGCACTGCCCTGCATTTTACTTGGTTTTTTTAACTTCACCCGTTGCTTCGTTGTTCTTTCCCTTGGTGCCTAGTTTCCTCTTCAGAGAGGGTTTGTCTTCAGAAGTTAGATTCTCAACTTTGTCAACCGTTGTGTTCTTCATATTATCCTCATCCATATCACAAATCTCTTTATTTTCTTCATCACATCCTTCTTCAATTTCTTCACTTCCTTCTTCATCTACACCATCAGAATTGACATTAACTTCGCTTGTCTCCATGTTCTCTTCCTCAACTTTTGACTGGAGGGATTCAATTATAGCCATCAACTCCCTATTAACCTGCATCAACAGACAACACCCAAAGGAGTTGATTTAACTTGAATTTTTCTTAGCTAACAGTATCTAACACTGTTGCGTTAACTGTTAAGTGTGTTTCATTGCATAACATATATCATGTAACTTTGATAACCATAAATCTAAATCTAAAACTAGCAACCATCCGGAACCGGGCTTTAGATATTATCACCCAACGTTGTAACAAATCATGAAGCAAGTGGTAAATTGAACGGTAAAAATTCATTTTTGCAGATATGTCCATCAAATTCAATACTTTGAGGTATGTGATATCAAAACAGGGAGTAACAAAATAGATTTTAGATTAAAATTTAAGAGTTGCAAGAATTATAAAAAATAAATATTAAGACAAACATTGGGATATACAAAAAAAAGTAATATCTGAAGCACTGTTTTTCTCATTATATTTTCTCAAATAACGTAAAGTTGTAGCTTTTTCAGAAAAACTCCATTGTGGACATCAATGTCAAAATACCTACCAACTCATCCTTGAGTTCAGATTAGTAACAGTTTCAAAAATCCAGATATTTTTATGTTTGCGTAGACTATAGATAGTCTAGCACCTATCTTATTTCTGAGTCCCACAACAATCACATATTATGTGAAAACAAGCTAACCAAAACCAATACGGAGTATTTGTTATTTTGTTTGCGTAGACTATAGATAGTCAAGCACCTATCTTATTTCAGAGTCCCACAACAATCACATATAATGTGAAAACACGGTAATTAAAACCAATACTCCCTCCGTCCAAATTTGATGATCCCGTATTTCCTTTCTGGGCCGTCCCAAATTGATAGTCCCATTTCCCTTTTTGGAAAGAAATATGTGGTCCACATCATTTCACCTTTTTCTATTGAAATCTCAACCACAACTTTTACCTTTTCAACCACTTTCTTAATCTTTGAGCCCAAAAGAAATGGGATCATCAAATTGGGACGGAGGGAGTATTTGTTATTTTTGTTCAGCACATAATTACATGTGAATATGTGATTGAAGGGTGACACCAGAATGTAAAAAATCTGAATGAGACATTACCTGTGGATTCTGGAGAAAGTCAGATATATCATTCTTGCAAGACGGGCAACCCATTACATTCTTCTGTGTTCGCAATGTCCTTCTTCCACCACAAGTCCTCTGTTTCATGAAAGATTGGCCTGTAAAAGAGGCTTCTAAACACGCCTTGCAGAAGTTATGGGCACACGGTGTAGTGAGAGGATCAACCATCACTTTGCGGCAAATAAGACAGCTGAACTCTGCCTCAATTGATACATTCATGCCAATAAGAACCAAGTCAGCTAGAGAACTAAAAGCATGCAGTATAATATTGCAAATTAAGTTATGTACCCTTTAGGAGCCTTTCCTTCATGGATACTTTCTTTTTGGATGACTTAACTTTCTTCACAACATTTCCATCTTCATCCATTTCACAGTTGGGCATTCTACTAGCTGGAGGAGATCTTTTCCAAAGCCAACAACCTTTTTCCTCCTGTATAAAATCAGCATGACATGTTTAATTTAGAAATATGACATATACATATTCAGAACTAGATCTGCTCATACATAAAGTGGGAAAGTTATTAATCACTCAGTCTGTCACTCAAACTCCAAATGTTTGGATTCACATTATAATCCCATTTCAAATTTCAGTGTGCAAAAATATTAGTGCCATGTCTCACATTAGGACGTAACTAGTAGGAGCTAACCAAGACTGCATTACAATACAGCCCTGTCTCGCAAACATATGTGTTTGTCATTATTGTGTTGATTTAGTAATTGGCAAAAAGTACAAGCAAGAGTTATGTTGAGTATAGCCTCTCACATCAAAATCCCAAGCAGGGTCTCCCTTTCTTTCAGTTATATCAATAGCACCAGACTTTAACTCCTTAATAATAGGCAAGGGCCTAGGGCGGTCCCCAATGTGATCACTGAAATAACATAGAGAATATGAACATGGGTAAAAAGGTGGACTTTATAAAGAATATTATACATTCTTAAAAGAGATTTTTAAATTGAAATACCTTGTCCATGGAGCAGGTTCATTATCACACCGTACAAACAGATAACGACAAACTTTATATCCCTATAAAATAACAATATAGCATAAACATAATTGAATAAGGTATGTGAACTTCAAACTGAATCAGGAGTGCTATCAGGGAAATCATATACTTGAATTCCATCTTTGCGCCAACATTTCTCTATCCTGTAAATTCCATCATAACGTACTCCTTTCTCTGGAGCATATGAAGACCGCTTCTCCTTGAAAGATCTGGAAATCAAGAAAAAGGATTGATACATGAATGATTAGAGTTCTATTACATCCATAGTATATCTCTGGTTTCCGAAATATAGAAAATTTGCTATAGTATATACATCTTTAAACTTCTGTATAGAGCAAATGTATAAAAAATATATTTTGATAATTTGATATGACTTTAGTCAATACATATATAAGCATCCTTTGTCTATAAGAACCCAAAAGTATTTCAGGTGGAATAAATTAAGAAACATGTTTTCTAAGGTTGTTTGGTTTCAAATTTCAAACTCAGGAAATATTATGATTCATGATGGGAAAAATTCTACTGAGTATTTTTTTAACTTCAATCTATACCGGGACATTGTAAGCATAATGTCCCGGGCAAAAGTTTAACATAAATTCTGCATGACAGGAAGCTCACCTCACTACGCGGACAGGATATCCTTTGCGGCAACTGACGCGTAGGGCTTCATTACCCCTTTCAAATTTTTGATCAAACGCTTGATCCTTGTTTGTCCTTTTATTTCCGCTCAAGTCTCTTCCACCACTGCAAATACCAATCAAGACAGAAAGTTCAAAATGAAAAGTTCTCAAATAAAAAAAGCAGCTAACCTCAATTGATCAAAAACATGAAAACAACTAAAAAGGATGACAGTTCCAAACCAGAGAATACCTTCCTGTGTAGAGGAACCACTCCCCATGGTCCTCATCATCTACATATCCACCAGAAAGTGCCACTGATTGAGCCCCATAGTCTCCTTGACCAGCAATTCCAGCAACATGCACAAAGTGAGCACCCCATTGTCTACACTCCAGCCTATCTTCCCAACTTTCTCCAACTAAGACACCCAAATTTCGTTGGGGATCATGTTCAGGAGGAATTGGTCCAAAATGGTCTTTTGGTATAGTAACAAAAATCTTTCCACTTGCAGCATTAGACTTTCCAGACTTTTTAGCCCGCTCTGTTGTAAATGCTTTATCTGGTCTGTTTTGATTGTGAATAAGATGGTATGTTCTTGAAGTCCCTTCAGACACATTTTGTTTTGACAACTTAGCCATCCTGATTGCCATAACAAGTGCAGAATTGATTCGAGGTTGACTAGCCATTTTGTGAGGAATAGCAGCACGACAATTTGCACAGGTGAGCTTATTCTGACCAACCCACTTGCCAAAGCACTTCAAGCAAAAATTGTGGCCGCATGGAGTCTACAACAAATCCATCATGCAAGTTAATCAATCAATGCAAAGAACTTTGAGGTCATACACAGTGTACAATATTCATATACATACTACAAATGTAAAAAATTACTCTGTACTAACTTACTGAAAATATATTACAAGTGCATACGTGAGTTTGAATGAAACATTTTGTGTTAGTTCTACAAGGAAAACAGAGAGTCCATTTTCATTCCCCCTCTTTGTGCATATTTTAGTTACCAAATCCTCTACCATAGGGCAAAATGCCTGGAACATTGGAGCCATTCAATGTGGATTGAAACCTTGAGATGCCCAAATGAGTTTGACTTACAAGATGGAGTCACTGAGCAAGCTTTGCTAGCCAAGAAGATGCCTTCAACTCCAATTTTATATTAGTAGAGATGCAATGATTGAGGAAAAGTAAGACATTCTAAATTTAAAAAAAATCGTTTAGAAAATGAGGTTTCATTTCACCTCTTTAGACACCCAAAATCCATACTTAAATGCAGCAAGGGGGGACCTCAGATGTTCGTTTAAGAAGTATTTGCAGAAGACTCTAAGAAGCACTTCTTGCTTTAAAGGCTAAAAGTAATGTTTTAGCTTGATGTGCATTTTTATTTTAAAACACCAACAAATTTGACTATTAATCACTCGTCATAAAATCATTAAATTAAATAACTTTTCAAAAGCTCCCACTCCAAGACTGCATCCTATATTACTGACGTAATCCAACACAAAAGGTCTAGGCTTACGCGCAGATTCGTAACAAATTAGGTAAAATTAAATATAAAATTTATTAATTACGCATATTTCAAACAAACGAGCTCATCGCTCGCGTGCCAAATCTTACCGTAACAGGCCTGTCTGGGAGCTGCATACAAATGGAGCAGTTCAAGCTCTCGTCGAGGAGATTGAGAACCTCGTTGTTTCCACAGCCGTTTTTCTTCTCGGAGTCGGCGTCAACAGCCTTAGCGCCTCCACTCAAGAGCTCCTGCCTCTTCTTGGCCTTCTCCCTGTCAGTCAGAGCCTCGTCGGCCTCGATGGCCCGAATTTCTGCAATCAGGTCTCCGGCCGACGACGAAGCCTGCACTACCGGCGCCGGCTTCACTGCAAGATGAATGTCTTCAGTGACGGGTGGAGAACAGTCCGGACATTCCCACCGGACAGCGTCGGACATCGACTCGGGGCGTACGGAGAGGCATGCGACATGCCAGGGAGTGGCGCATGTGTTGCAAATCAAGCTCTCGTTTTCTAACGGCTTGGACTTGCACGCCATACAGACTCCGTCGCCGTCGCAGGGAAGGTCGGAAACTTGTGTACCCATTACGAGTGTTCGGCGGTGGTGAGTGAAGAACAGTAAAGTGAAGAGGAAGAGCGGAGGGAGTGGAGAGCAGCAGGGTATGGGTTTTGGGGGAGAGGCCTTTTGAGTGGTGGGAGGGTGGATTAATTGGCGCACTAAAACGCAAATGTTTTTGGAAAGGGATTTTGAATTTTTCAACTTCCCCCTCCGATATTTAAGGGCCCCAAATATAAGACAAATTACCAATTTAGTAAATTGTTTGTACTGCTCAACTCTCGATATGGTCTATTTTCTATTTTTTTCATTTATCCTAAATTCTCAATTAATTTTTCTCTAAAAACTTAAGATCAAGGTTATTAAAGAGGTCCTCTCTATATTTTATGACGGTTGAAGTCTAGTACACTCCAGAAAATTAAGCGGACCCGGAACATCATAAATTGGATAGAAATTAGAATAATCTGATTTAGTCAATTTCAGTGTTATCAAACAGAAATTATATGTAATCCAAAATGATTACATACTATTGTACTTCATTGTCTAAGGGTTTATGGTGTTGCTGGCAAATGAAATCCATTTATTAGTGTGAAATCGTAAAAGGGTTCGATGTTATTATTTAAAACGCGGTTGTAGCGGATTTCAAAGTACCCCTTTCACGCGAGAATTTCTAAATCGCAAACGAAAACTTAAAAGACGTACGAAAGTTGCGACTTTAAAACTCAGTTGTAGCGACTTTAAGAATACTTATTATGATTCTACACTGATGAATTAATTTTGTGTCGAGACTAGAAATTCGTAAATCCATAAAATCATACAGCAAATGAAATCAATTTATTACTGTTAAATTGTAAAAGTGTTCCATATTATTATTTAAAACGCGATCGTAGCGACTTTAAAAGTGCTTCTTTCACACAAGAACTTTTAAATCGCGATTTAAAACCTAAAACGCATACGAAAGTTGCGACTTTAAAACGCGACTGTAGCGACTTATTGTAGCGACTTTAAGAATAGTTATGATTACGAAAGTCAAAACTAGAAATTCATAAATCCATAAAATTATACAGCAAATGAAATTATTTATTACTGTGAAATCGTAAAAGTTGTTCGGTGTTATTATTTAAAAGGCAATTGTAGTGACTTTGATGTTAAGATCTAGAATTACATCCTAAAATGTCAACTTGATATGAGAAATAACATGGATATTAATATAGCACTTTATTATTTGGCAATTTTTCGGTGTGAGACTCAACTCTCATCCTCACGGCTAGACACTTCGCCTGAACAATAATTATGGATCGATTTGACTTTGATACCATTTCAAGAACTGAAATTTAATTCTAAAAGGTCAATATGATAGAAAGAGTAACTCGGATCTTAATATAACACTTCATTATTTTACAATTTTCCAATGTGGGACTTCAATATTTAAAAAAAATTCTTTCACGTAAGATTTTTTTTTTGGAAACAAGGAGGCTTAAATTGATATTACAAGTTACAACATTCAGATAGAGGGTAAAACGACAAAAGGACAACAAGCATCCGTCAGTCCTCGAACGACAAAAGAACCACAATCACCTTCAAAGAGGTATTATAACTCGCTGATTCTATAATGGGCACAAATGAGCCAAAGACAGTCATATTATGTTTTCCATCACCCAATCATAATGCAAGAGTCTTACAACAATAGAAATAACCAACAAAAAAGTAAACAGACCGATCAAGAAAAATAAAAGACCTATAAATAATAAAACACGAAGTATAAATTATGCTCCGTCTTCAAGAGCACTACCGCCATCCACGCTTCTGACCAGTAGGTCGGTTTCAGATATCCTGGAGGGTCTGGTGATCGGGACTCGCCACTTCACGCGAGATTTTTAAAATTGCAATTTAAAACTTAAAAACACATATGAAAGTTGCGACTTTATACGCGGTTGTAGCAACTTTAAAATGCATTAATAGCGACTTTAAACAATAGTTATGATTCTACACTAACGAGATAATTTTTTTGCCGAAACTAGAAATTCATAAATCGATAAAGTCATACAGCAAATGAAATCCCTTTATTACTATGAAATCGTAAAAGTGTTTGATGTTATTATGTAAAATGCCTTTGTAGTGACTTTAAAAGTACCCCTTTCACGCGTGAACTTTAAATTTGCGATTTTAAACTTAAAATCGCGGTTCTAAAAATCGCTCTAGGCGTCCAACTAGTCCCCATCTAGGCTATGCAGTGGTTGGGCGCCTAATTTTAGTCTAGGCGCTACGACTAATTGGTCTGCCGCCTAGGTGAATTAGTCGACCGCCTAGTGCGCTTAATTGACACCAAGAGTGCTTAATCGGCCGTCTAGGGTGTCATATTTTGCCGAGCTTTTTATAAATTTTTCGAAAGATATATGTACTTTAACCACACATATGAATAAATGTAATTGTAGATAATGATAAAAACTATACGTACTCGCATATATTCTTAAATGTTATTATTATTTAATACCAGTATTTATTATATAATGAAGTTTAGTGAGTAGTTATAAAAGATTATTAAATTTGACAAATCTATTATACTTGCTTGTATCCGTGTGCGTATATTTTATACACACAAACACGATATTACTTATCATAGTATGTATAGATATTGAAAAAATTATCATTTTTTTTCTCTCTGATTAGTCCCCGCCTGAGCGCCACCTAGTAACCTAGGCAATGTGTTGACGCCCGACTAGCGCCTAGGCGGTGGGCTTCCGTCCGACTAGCTCTTAACGTCTTTTAGAACATTGCTTAAAAGACATACGAAAATCGCGACTTTAAAACGCGGTTGTTGCGACTTTAAAACACGGTTATAGCGACTTTAAGAATACTTATGATTCTACACTAATGAATTAATTTTGTCAAAAGTAGAAAATCCTAAATCCAAAAAAACATTTAAGTTAATTTCAGTTATTTTTTATTTTATTTATTTTATAAATAAAATATATTTTAAATATTTTTTTTCATAATCAGCAAAATAAGCCAATTTAGTCATTTCAATCAGAACTTCATAAATTTCAATTTGAGGCGAATCAATCACTAAAATCATAAAAATCACATTCGGCACCTAAGCAATCATTGTTGTGGACTAGGAAACCTTACACACATACATCTAATACTACGTATTATCCTTAGTTTGAGTTTGAGTTGTAATATGAAAATTTTCATTGGCTCATAAAACCTTACACAATCATTTCGTTTGAGTTTGAAAATTGTCGCACTATTGACATACTCTACTTTCACTATATTTTATTTATTAATATATGTGATTCTTTTGGAAATATATTGTTTAATTCGTCTCACTACAATTTTTTATGATTTGATGTTTAAATATTTTTTACTAATAGAACATTAAATATAATGATGGTCAAACTCTTGGATTGTCAAGTGTGAAAATAAGAATGTTGAAACTTAAATAGGAAGTGATGACAAATATTTTTAGATGACAACTCCGGTACCCATTCAAAAAACGGGGTACCGTACCTTCCATTCACTTGATTGGTCCACATCATTATATTATTTTTAGTTTAGATTTAAATAATTCAACTGCAACAATCGCATTGGTCCATGTGAACAAATGTATGGTACCTTATGGGTACCATAGAAACTACCATATTTTTATATAATTTTTAATGAAAGTGATGAAATTGTTTTTATATAATTTGTGTACTTTACATATGTTAAATAGGGTTGATGTAAATAAATATTTAATATGTGTGTATGTGTGCTCGCATGTGTGATTTTTTGAAAGCGTACAATACTTAAGAAAGGCATGTCATCTCATTAGATATACATATATTCAATTAGTATACATGTATTCAATTAGATAATTATTTCTTAAGATATATTAGGAATTAAAACCTTTATTCTTAATTACTTTAGTGTATGTTTTCAAATATATTGTCTACTATTTATATCTTTATATAGTAAAGATAATCATGGATGGAGAAAAATATTTGTTATAATCCCTTAGAAGTAATAACTTGAAATTAGTTACATTTAGGAATAATGCAATTTATTATTTTATCATGTTTTATGAGGAAGCGGACAGCCTAACTGATCACCGACTCACTCTCCCTTACGGAAGGTCTCAGGCTCAAAAATCAATGGAGTGAGTTTCAGCCCCAATTACTCTAGGCCCCCCAGCCCTCTCCCCCGTCACAAACGCCCCCCTGGAGTAATACAAAAACAATTAAAAAATCATGTTTTATTTGTGATAGATAATGTTGCATTGTAAGCTTTAACGATTTGAAGTTGTAAGCTTTAATAAGTTGAAATGAATAAATAGATACTGGTTATGTTTGGCAAATGGCTTATCAGCCAGCTTTTAGCTTGTTTGACCCATTTCATCTGTTTCATTAGTCAAAGAAGCTAATAATAATGTTTGGTAAATGACTTTAAAATTAGCTTATTGAGTTTGAAAAGTTGAAAAAATGGATGGTTGAAGAAGCTAAGGGGAGCAGCTTCTTCATTCGGCTGGTTCAATTTATTCCCATAAGGGTATAGCTCAAAGCTCCCAAAGTGACTGCATATAGTTCCAATTTATTCTCATGTTGGTTTTGCTCGTTTTTTTTAACTTAGTCAACCCAATTATTTTGCTTATCACTTTTTCTTCTTTTCACTCCTTTTGCTTTCATTGTTTTGAGTTAGCATTTTTTAAATTAATCATTTAAGTAATATATACTAATAATTACTCTAATTATTTTAAACAAAACTTGTTTAATCAAATACGTAATACTATCTAGACAAATAATATATTATTAGTTATGTTCTCTATCTTGAATTAATTTGATGTTTCTGGTTTAGAGTCGTGGAAACGAGTATTACATCTATACACGACAGCGTTTTTTCCCAACCATAGTAGCCGCACCTCTCTTCACTTCTCCTCAAAATTTCACCTCCTCTTGTAGTCTTTGATTCAATTACATTTTTTAAAAGTAGTAAATTAGTTAACTTTTCCCTTTAAGCCTAAGAAAAGCATTACAAATTTGATATCGGATTCTAGGATATCCTGTAACTTCATTTGCCACTGGACACATGCTCATCATCTTTCAACTAAGTATTTAAAGCTAAGCTTTAAATTTTGTACATGAGTAAGAAAAGTTCATCAGATAGAGAACTCGAGTGAGAATCCTTTTTTGTTTAGATGCTCAGTGATCATAAGTAGAAAGTTTGCTCACAAGTGCCCAAAGAAAATGAGGAACAAGTTCATCTGGTAGGAAATAATAATGAGCAAGAAAACAACTGCGGGCATGATTTAGCAGTTGTGGTGTCACAGGTTCGGAGGCAGCTATAAGAACAGCAACAAGCAACATGTCATCACCCACTTGCCCGCGAACACCCAAAGTGACGATGGAGTCATGGAGATATAAGGAATGTTGAGAATATTCAAGGGAGGAGAAATGAAGTGCCAAGGCAAGAACCCTTGATGCTCACTTGGTGGATTAACCCGATTGATTTTGAGGGAAGCCCCCAATCATCAAGTTGCACGAGGATGTTTAAAGACAGTTGAGGACATTGCTAATGGTTTTGGGTTATCTCGATCATAATGACAAAGTAAGCTAAGGTGTGCATCTTATAGGCTCACCATTGGATATGAGATAAGACTTTGGCATATGACATGTGATCAATTCAAGTAAGAATTCTCTAATTAGTGTTTTAATGCAATTATCACCCGAAAGTATCAGGATGAACCTGAGAATCTACGTTACTCAGCTATTGATGTAACAACCTTGGCGGAAGAATTTCTAAGGCTATTATGCCTTTGTCATACAGCTGCTACGGGAGAAATAAGGTGAGAATGTTTATGGTAGCTCTTAAAAAAGATATCATAGTCTAATTGGAGAATGGTGATCAAACAAGTAAACCATGATCTACTTGTTTAGCCACAACCTGCACCTCTATAGTCACATAGTCAATCTCGAAAACACACATAAAATTGGAAGAATAACATAAAGAGGAACTTTAAGAGTTCTAATGGAAATGTATGGTCGATGTTAGGGAAAACAGAACAACCAGAAAAAGTTTCCCTCATGCTTTAAATGCAGTAGTAATCATCCGAGCACTGGCCAAATTGAGCTTAAAAAATTGGGAAGCTACATCCTCATGCTTTAAATGCAGTAGTAATCATCCGAGCACTGGCCAAATTGAGCTTAAAAAAATTGGGAAGTTACATTAGGTAGCTTTTGAGAGAAATTATAAAGATTTTAACAATAATCAGTGACAACGATTTATTATACTCTCTCCGCCCTTCTAAATTTTATCAAGTGTAACCAACACGAGAAATAATAAAATAAAAAAGGGATAAGGGTCACATAAGGCCTCGAACTTGAAAAAAAATGTCAAATAAAGTCATATTTAGGATGTTCTGTCCGGCCAACGCCATTTGGGGCGGTTCCCGGTGGATTTTTTTGATGAATTTTTTTGATAATCTTATTCATTAAGTCTAGTTTACTCATATCAAATTTGAATTAAAACTTCAATCGGGAAGACATTCAAATGAATTCTTGAAGATAACTGTGCAGTTAAAAGCGCAGTTATCTTCAAGAATTCATTTGAATGCCTTCCCGATTGAATTGTTACTTCAAATTTGATATGAGTAAACTAGACTTAATGAATAAGATTCTCAAAAAATTTCATCAAAAAAATCCACCGGGAACCGCCCCAAATGGCGTCAGCCGGACATAACATCCTAAATATGGCCTTATTTGACATTTTTTTCCCAAGTTCGAGACCCTATCTGACCCTTATCCCAATAAAAAATGTGTGATTGAAGTTGGGGAAACAAGGGAGCAACAATAGAAACCAGAAGTTCATTAATTAAAATAAAAAAAGTAAAGTTTTTGAAATAACTAAAAAGAGAAAGATGACAAAAATATAAAAGAGTATCCAATAGAACTAAATCAAACTCTCACTAAAAGCTAACTGCTTCTAAAATTCAACTAATTCAATCAAACATACTTCTAAACACATGGCCCGTAAGAACATCTCCGATGCTAAAATGCACACGGTGCACATGTGGCATGAATATTTAAATGATTTAAATGCAGTAGTAATTGACCGTCTACATAACCACATAAATATTACGTAGTAACAAATAAATTATTTCTCTCGTTATTTAAATGATTTTATACAATTTTGATTAGTTGTTATCCACAATGTCAAGAAAACTGTCTAGATGTTTACATTGTGATTGACATTGCAGAAAAAAAACTTACTAAAATTGTACTACGTATAAAACCATTGTGTTTGTCTAATTATTGTTTCTCAATCTACATTTAGCACGGATGAATTTGGAATTCTTGTGGGCCATGAACATTAACCGCAACATGGATTAAATCTTTTTTTGCTGACTCAGTGCTTATTACGGAGAATTGTTTTTTACATGGATAATATAAATTTTTCCAAACAAAAATAAATAGGTTTTGAAAATTTAGAATGTTTTTACTTGGATTGTAATTTACTGGTCTGATCTGGTTCAATCTGGTGGTCTAGTAATGTCTAATCTCTTTCTATTTTTATAACTATTAAAGTCTGGTCTGATCTTATCTAGCTTGAGACAAATTAGAGCCCAAGTAAAACATTCTTAATAGTACTTCTATGTTTTTTCTCAAAATAGTTTTGTATTGGCAAGGTGTAATCCTTTTGCATTGGGAAAATAAGAATTCATTTGTGACTATTTTTCAACATATCAAGTTTATCAACCATTTTTTTAAAATCAAACAGGCAATTTTTGTCCGTAGGCTGAATTAAGTAATAATAAAAAATGAAGTTAGAGTACTGTTCTAATTGAACTAACTAAAATTACTCTAAATGACCACTTTAGTACGAAGTATATTTTTTTATTACTAAAATATTTTTAAATATTACTTTTTCAAACATCAATAGAATCAATCGATATAAACATTTCAATTAGAACTTCAAAAACATAGCTAATTCTGCCAATTTCAATATTATCCAACGAACTCTAATAATAATCAAATCATTTTTATCGACTTTTGGAAATATTTTCTGAAATAGTACTCACTTTTTTTGAAGAAAATGAACTTGATATCATAAAAGGAGAACCAATAATGCTAATCAAAGGGGCTTACATTAATTAATAAAAAACAATCAGATAGGATTTGAAATAACAAAAGCATCATATGTAACCATCCGTTATGGACAAGACTCTAAGTTAATCACTTTTGACAAAATAATATAACTCAATAGTCTTAACTTGACTATAATCAAAACAACGACAATTACCGCAGTCCGCAGACCTCTCATCCCTCAATCCAAGTGTAAATGTCTTACAACATAAAATAAATAAACAACACACAATTGAAATAAAATAAAACGAAACACAATCATTTTAGCAGTAATAGAAATAGTCGTAAAAACCCTAATCGTACTATTCCTCCATGGCGGCCATTCCGGAGGGAGAAGGAACAACATCCCTTCATCTTCTTTCACACATAGGCCATTAATGGCACGTTGCTGACCACTAGAAACTTCATGTTTTCTCCAATAGCCATTTGTTTGTGTTGATGGACCACCAAAAACTCCATGCTTTCTCCAATAAGAATTACCAAAAAAAGGATTAAATCAGATTTGGAATTCCAAAATGGCTCCAACTTCATTGAATTATTCTTTTTGAAAAATTTTGTTATATTCATCTCATTACCAAGTTTTATAATATGTTTTTTATTTTATTTTTACTGATACAAAATTAAATATAATTACAGTCAAATCATACATTGGAAAAGGTGAAAAGTAGAATATTAAAACTAAAAAAGAACGGAAAAAATAGTTGTTACTTCCATGTATGTAAAATACTACCAAAAATGAATATCACATTCATTAGTTATAATTAATATTATCATATTAAATGCACTGTACAACAATTATTTAATAATCTACTCTTATTAATCCTATTTTACAAATAAAAACTTAATTTGAAATTGCAAACACCATTTACTCTTATTTTAAGAAATCTCACAAACTTTTGTATTTTATGAATGAATTATGGAGTATATCTTAAACGTGTCCTTGACCTATCAATGTTTCCATTTTAAGACCCAAATCGTATAAACATTCAGTTTTTCGGTCCCCCTTTTAATCCAATCCTCTTTAAAAACGGAATCTACTCTTATAGATGTACAATATTTTAAAGTTGAGATAAAATAACATTTTCTTAAGTAGTGAAAGTTGAGATAATTTTCAAGTTCAAAATTCTAAAAGTAGTGATATTTTTCACGAAAAATATTACAGTATAAAGGTAGAGATATACATTGCGGTAAGTTGTGATTTGGGGAAAATGTAATCCAACCTTGTGCCCACGAAGATTAACAGAAATGAAAGTATCTCCTGGACGAGTCTATTGGAAATCTGAAGTCAAAAAACTCCATTAATTTTGCAAACGAAGAAATTGCCTCAAAACACTGCGATTAGTCTAGGGACAGAGTGCGTTTGCTTTTTCACACTTCACATCGCAACTATTTAAAAAAATTAAATTTTCTGGAATAAACACAATCAAATATACCAGCAATAAAAGGGCCTGAGTCATCAGGAAGAAGTTCAGATTCAGGCGAGTGATGCCGGATTTCATATCGCAAGTGTTTGAATAAGAATTGTCCGGATGATAGATTTGAAATCCGGACAAGAAGCTAACTTGCTTAAGAAAATGTATAACGGGATAGGGAGCATCATATTCCTTAAATTCTACCGATTATGGCTTATAAAATCTATCGTTGAAGTAAGGATTACAAGTAGTGAGCCGAAATACGCCGGCCGCCATTCACAGAGCAGACGAAATGGGAAGACAGATTGAAGCTAGGGTTGAGATTGCAAAATAAATTGGCAAAGTATATATAGAGTACAAAACGACGATGGGCTGAGCACAGGTGGTACATAGATTGTTGATATGGGCCTTTGTTAAAATAAGAGGCTGATTAGGAGTGATAGAACCAAACCAAAACTGACAAATCAAAACTTATTCGGATTTTCTTACTTTTGGAGACGGACCGAATAAAAATATTCAGACCAAAACCAAATTCACTAGTGGTATCGAAAATCTATAATTCCTCTCCGCCCGGCCCGGTCATAACACGACACAATTCCATTTAATATAAATCAATATAATATTATAATATAAGAATATTAAACCCGAATTAATTCCTAATATATTACTAGAATAAGCTTGTTGAATTCGAACCTATTCAATAACTTTAGTGACTATGAAAATATATTTTAATAAATTTACTCACATTTTTATGTATCTTAAACTCAATATTAAGATAAACTATTTTCTCTCGGTGTGAGTTGTTGACGATTTTTGAAGACTAATATCTGTCTTATTATTTATAGTTTGTGTTGTTGAGTTATTTTATTTGAAAATATGTTTAGAATATAAAAGAATGATGTGTTGATTTCTCGCTCGGGCTTTAACATGCTTTACTCGAACCTGGGCTATCAAAAACTCAACTCAAACGAGTAAGTCAACACCTAATTTTGACTTGTTCCAATCCCTAATTTTCATAACCCTCCAGATCTTATGGGTAATTCCCGGATTTGACAAAAATCTGACCCAGACCAAAGAGTGAAACGACGAGCCAGCTAACACCGACTTGCTATAAATAGTCCTCATAAATTAGAAGAGGTGTTTATTTCTCGGCATTTGCTGGTAGCCTGGTATTATTCAAATACTCAACTCATGTAACCATTGATGACTTATTTGTTGTGATGGGTAGAACAAAATACTATTGATTTTTCAGAATTGTTCTTGAGTATATTGCAAGTGTTCTTCATATATATGAATCATATATGCCCTTTGATCTTAGCCATTTGCACTCATTTCCCTAGTCCTGAATCGACCACCCATGAAAGAGTTTTGTTGGACTTTGGGTTGAGGGAATTTAACCAGACTATTTTACTTTTTTTGTTAACATTTCCAATTTTCTTGATTTTCTACAATTTATATTTTTGTATAAGATCCAACTTGTGACATTTCTTCGACTTTTTCACCCAAATACGTAACTATTGATTTCACGAATTTCATTGTGTAATAATAAGAAAAAATAAGATTGAAATTATTTTGCGGCTGAATTGACTGAAGTTACTATACATGATCATTTTAGTTATTTATATAATTTTTTATTTATTTTATTAATAAAATATACATTGAATATAACTTTTTCATAATTCAGTGGATGCAGTCAATTCAGTCTCACTTCAATCATAACTTCATCAATTTCATCAGAATCAATCAATTTAATCAATTTCTATGTCACCAAAAGGCCTTAAATATTTTTAAAGAATTCATTACAAATAACATATTTTGTATTTAAAAAAATCCCACATTTTTAAATATTTTTAACTTTTAAATTTGTACTTTTGAGCATTTTATTACAAAATTTATTATACATTTTTGTACACTTCTCTGATTTTTTAAATTGAAATCTGTGTTTTTTATTATTTAAGTTACAAGTTTAAAATTTTGAATTGTTAATGTATTTTTGTTTCTTTTTAATTTTTGACTAAGTTTTTAATGTTTAGTTTTAGTTTTTTAGGCTTTTATTATTTGTTCAAGTATTTTTATCGTTTTGGCTTTTTGTAAATTTTACATATTATTTTTTCTATGCAACTCCATTTCGCTATAGGCACACTAAACGAAATAGGTCAAGAATTTGGAGTGCATGATAAAACCAACCTACCCTACAGTTATTACGATTAAAGATTCCATACCGGTGGGCGTAGCTCAACTGGTAGCAAGGGAGTGCCACAAGGGTTAAGTCTCGGGTTCAAATCCCGACAACTGCGATGAGGGGTTACTATGCTGAAAAATGCATAGGACTTCTGCAAGTACCGGAGACAGAGCCACACTCTCTATCTGTCAGATTGTGATTATAGTCCAATTTACATCCTCCCATCGTGCCGTCCGGTCGGTGTTGGGGGCCCTCAGGGATGGGGTGTCATCCTTTTTTTGATTAAAGATTCCAATAAGTTGTCTATTCGTGAAAAGAAAAATATAGCTAGTATTTTAAAAAATAAACTTAGGAAAAACTGTCAATTAAGTCCATATACTTTTAATAAAAAGTTAATTAAGTCTACATACTTTTTATCGAGTCAATTAAGTCCGCTAAGTGTCAAAAATCAACCAAATATGCTATTTTGTAGGTAACCAAACGGTTACCCGGTTAACCGTCCACGTGGACACCCCTGCTAGCATTTTTTTACTGTTTTCTTTTCCTTTTCCTACTTCTTTCTCTTTTTTCTTTATGTTTAGTCCGTGTGCTCTATTTTCCGATCTATTTCATCCCTCCAGCCTTCCCTTTATACTCCATTAATGGCAAATCTTTTTTTCATCAAATCCCTTGCTCTCTTCCAATTCGACTCGCCGTGTCTTAATCGCAACTTGTGTTCTATTTCTTTCTTGTCTAAACTGATCCCAATCACAATGAAACCAAAGGGAGAGGTGAATATGTAGACAAGGGCGGCGGCGGAGGCAGGGGCGGATCCAAGAATGAGGGGTGGGGTGGGCTAAGCAATAAATTTTTTTTTAAGTTTTTAAAAAAATACCAAATCCAACCCAAAACTTAAAAAAAAATTCAAAAAAAAATAAAAAAAATTAATATCCGGCCTGGACCGGGCCCGAACCAGCCGGGCCGGTTCGCCTAAAGCAGGGCCCGAGCCCGGACCGCCCATCACCCGGGCCGGGCCAAACCGAACCGCTGGACCCATCGGGCACCGGGCCGGGCCGGGCCAAACAGTAACCGGGCCGAGCCGGTTCTGGGTCAGGCTGCCCGGCCCGAGTCCACCCCTACCTCGGCTGCTTCCTCTTTGTTTTATCGGTAGGATGGGGTACATGGAAAATTTACATCAGCCAAAAAATGGTCCAAGTAGATTCCACGCAAGCATGGTAATCGGGAACTTGTTGATGACTGCTTAAACATCTAATTTGAGAGATTTTTAAAAGTTTAAGGGCTTAATTGAACGATTATCAGGTACAGGGACTTAATTGACTTTTATGAGAAAGTACGAGAACTTATTTGACAGTTTTTCCAATTAAGAATAAGTTTTCCTAATTCTCCTACAATAACATCAGAAATGCACATTGACAGACTGCACACTAAGAACAAACAAATCAACATGACGGAAGTATGGTGGCAATGTGGTACTATCACCAATGCGAGCAGGAACCAATTTCAACTGGTAGTCAGGGAGTGAGTGTTACATGTTTGAGGCCTTTTATGTGTGCATAAATAAACAAAAGGGCGAATTGGAATGCTTTCGTACCAAAATGTCTTATTCCAGTAGCAAATTTTAAACAGCATCCAAAACAGCATTGCTAAAGTTAGTGTCTCCCCGCGGAATTTTGAAGCCTGAAAGATGCCAAGATAAAACAGAGGAATACTGTAATGGAATAAATATTGGAGTAAAATAAAACATGGGCTCAAACTTCAAACTCATCACAATTTTCTGGAATTTTTCTATATGTAATTAATAAATAGTACTCCAACACACACCCTTTACGGCTTTACCAATTCTATATGTCCAGAGTAATAGGGTAAAACATGAGCGAAATATTCAAAAGACAAATAGCCACTACAAAGAATATGTCGCTTTGTAAATGACCTTATCCCTCCTGTAGCACAGATTCTACACATCTCAAAGTTTAGATTACATTTCATATTTCAGTAAAAAACTCTCCGCCAGCTCCAACACACAAACTTTACCAACTCTTTGTTCCGACCATGGCGAATCACACCAACCACAACCACTTGACCGATATCGAAAACAGTCACAACACTAAGCAGTGACCAGAAAACCCTAGCTATAAAAAAACTTAAGCCATACTGAAGAAGATGAACAGGATCAATTTTCAGTCCCCCACATGCCCACATGACAATGTCTGAACCAGAAAGAATGCTTTTATTCACCCAGAGCAAAATATTTAATTACCAAAAAACACAAATCTTACTGCATAAAACAAGTGGAACCAATCCACGACATGGCAGTGACTGGATCCAGGAAGAAATCCTCTTCACTCTGAACCCAAGAACTCAATTACCAAAAGAGCCAAACTTTCCAATGAAGACGGTTGTTAGTAACCCATGGGTGGAGACGTGGAGTGTAACTGGTGCCATGTATTCCAAGTTTCCAACTATGGTGAAGAAGTACACCTAGGCTCGACTTATAAAGGAAAAAGAAAGAGCTATTACAGTCAGTGATTTTTTTTATTCATCATCAGAATCATCACTACCCCGTGCCGCAAAGGCTCCCACCTACGGTGGGGTAAAGGGGGGCTGATGTACGCAGTCTTACCCCTGTACTAAAGCACAGAGAGATTATTTCCGGATGACCCACAATGAAAATCGCGTCCAGAATGCATGGACTGCAGCTTCATAACAAAGAAGCGCAGACAATTTAGTGAGCCATTTGTATTTTACTCCTCCTTTTGGTCAAACTTGATCAAGTTTGACTAGCAGGTGGAATAAAAAAAGTAAAACTTGTGCCGTTGAGGTTCTTACATTGAAGACAAAATAACATTAGCTACAATTTTCTCTCTTGAAAAGGAAAGAAGCAATGTTATTGGAACAAATATATAAAGAAATTTGCCACAGTTTAGTGAGACAGTTTTTAATATGCTAGTATTATGCAACACAAAAGAAAGTCGATGCACTTTTTGTACTATGAGATACTAGAAACTCGATGGCCATGAAACATGGACAAGTGATGACACTTAAAGAAGAGTTTTCTTTCATGGTTGTGGGTGCTTAGCAGCAATCCAACTCCCATGTTGAATAACTTCTGATTCGCTTGTTGGGGATTAAGACTTTTGTTGGTCTATGTGGACTTGAAAGATGAAAATATAGATATTCAAGAAGTGGAAGTGGGTAATCGAGAAAAAAGACACTACAGACACTGCAGTTCCTAACCTGACATCGACAAACCTGTCTCCCAGAATTGAGCTCAGCTAAAAAAAAGCCGGAACAATGCTTGGCTTGTGAAGCTTGATTTAATCATTTAATATTAGAAAAGTCTAAAAGCTACTGAATCAAAAGTCACAAGCACCCCAGTGCATTGGCATAGCCACTGTAAATTTATGACAGCCGACAGGTATTTTCGACATTACCAACTTAAAGAACAAATCTTGTGGTGGGAAGGGAATTTGTATATACCAATTCCTTGCAGTGATATCCAACTAAGAACCCTATAGCTCATCAGTAATCAAGAGCTGGTTAACATTGATCCGACTAATATATAAAAATAAGATACATATATTAATATATACAAGTAGTTGATGCATATATACTCATAGCTAACCATGCTTGACTCGAGATACAATAAGTTGTCAGCAAATATAAGCTCTAATATACATATGAATCTCACTTAAAGACCAAATGAATAAGAATAACTAAAGCATATATTTATCACTGTGCATATTACTGTGAAGGAAAAAAAATACAACAATGCCAAAAAAGAAACAAGCATAAGCTAAAGTGTAAAACAAAAGGAACCATCCAAACAGGAATCAAATAGAATAACCGAAGCATATATTTATCATTGTGCATATTACTGTGAAGGAAAAAAAAATACAACAATGTCAAAGAAGAAACAAGCATAAGATAAAGTGTTAAAAAAAAGGAAGCATCCAAACAGTAATCAAATATCTTTAAGACATTTAATCAGCGCTACTCCTCAGCACAATTACTAACCAATATCTAGGACCAATTCAAACTCATATCTCTCACGCTCAACTCCCGAATAACAAAAGCACCACAAACTCATTCAGATCTTAGGCCATATGTCATTTGCTGGGTTTGGTTTCTCTACCTGTCTCCAATGTAGACAGAGTGTGCTTGTCTCCCCCATCAGTCCTGTGCCTGATTTCTGAGAGGACAACCAATATTTTCGCGTTCTCACGCTTAGACCCCAGATTGAGACCTCACATCTTTTGCCTAACCCATAATTCAATCCCACAGTAAATTGAGGGCAACCAGATCTTAATTCATAGCCGTTTAGTATTATAACTACTAACAAAGACTGGTTTATTAGCTAGCTAGTTTCAATGGTAAATAAGAACCAATACATACAGTATGATATCATAAACATAGAAAAGTGAATACTTTCGCACTTTGAAGTTTGAAGAAGTGTAACCAAAATAATTTAGGTTTAGCAAACAGGAATAAATGAGTTCCGCTGTCCCTGGAAATTTCCAGAAATTGTCACCATGAAAGGATAATATTTTCAGGTAGGTTACAATGTTTACATATTATTCAAATTAAGAGCTAAAAACAATACAACTCCAAGATGACAAACCTTGCAGAGCTTCACTCCTTTAAGGAGTATCCCAAGGCTTTGGCTCCGGGACCGCGACGACCATACCCTGGTGCTCCTGAGTGAGGACGACCTGGCATCCGAGTCTGGAGTGCTTGTTCAGAACCTTATTCCTAGAGTTCCTCTTGAGAACGTACTGTTCATCGTACGTGGGCGGGGGAAGCTTCTCGAGCCACTCCTGCGCAATGTGGACCTCGCACTCAGCAGAGCAGGCATCAATATCTTCAAGACGGTGGGAAGCCGGATCAATCAATCCATGGTTGGCCAGGGCCTTGAGAAGCGTCTGGCCGGAGAGTCCGATCACGTCGCGCTTCCGACCATCGGGATCGATTGCAAAGAGATTCACGATCCGGTCAGACACCTTGGCGGAAGAAGTCCGCGGTGAGGAGATGGCAGAGGAGGCGGTCGATCGGACGGCAGTTGTTGCTCCAAAAGAGTGGGTGAGAGAGGGATTCCGGAAGATGTGCGGGGCGAGTCTTCGTAGACAGACGGCAGCCATTTTCGGAAGCTGCGGCATGCGCGAATGAGAATTTTCTTACGAAAGTTGAATCCGCTTCTAACAAAATTTGGGCCGTTCTTAATTTTGATGTACACATTTTGATGCACAACGCTTTTCTTAATTTGGAATAAAGATGTTTACGATTCAATCTGTCCAAATTTTAAAATTTAATTCTGAGAGGATAGAAGTAATTTAGAGCACCTTCGGTTAGGGCTGGGACTTTGGAACCAAGAACCGGAGAACCGAACCGGACCGAACCGTTATGACCCGGTTCGGTTCGGTTCCAACATTTATTAGTTATTTTTTAACGGTTCGGTTCCTATTTTTTATTAATGGTTCGGTTCTCGGTTCCTGAAAAAAATATGTACTAGGAACCGTTAAGAAACCGTTATATATAATAATTAAAATTATATATATTTCTTATGAGCATATATATTTTAATGTATATTTACTTACTAATTTTTATATTACATTCATTATTTTTGTTTAGTTATTCAACTATTTAAAACTATTATTCACTTCAACTGGTTCTCTTAGGCTTCTTAGGCCTCTCATTAGGTCCAAACTCCAGTGGGTCGGAACTTTGAGGGTCCAAGTATTTAAAATTATTATTCTCTTTAACTGTTTAAGCATATTTGTATCGTAATTTCAAACGTAGAATGTCTTTATGGCAAAAATTTAGTCATGATTTGTAAGAATTTTTTCGAAGACTAGGAACCGTTAAATGACAAGAACCGAACCGTTAAGAACGGTTCGGTTCCTTATCGGTTCTATAAAATAATTTATAAGAACCGAACCGTTAGTAAAATTTCATATTTTCAAACGGTTCCACATATTTGGCCTAGGAACCGAACCGGTCCCAAGCCTACCTTCGGTGCATCTACATTTTTATTCAAACATTCTAATATTTTCTTTGAAAAAAATTACCAAATAAGCCCTCAAACTTATATAAAAATTGGAAATCATCTCTTATATAGAAAGTTCTGTCCAGCCGTTTCCATTTAGGACGGTTCCCGATGGAAGTTTTTGATGAAATTGTTTGAACATCTTATTCATTAAGTCTAGTTTACTCATACCAAATTTCAACTGCAAATTCAATCGTAAAGGCAGTCAAATGAATTTTTGAAGATAACTGCGCACTTAAACAGTGTTGTATATTTCAGAAAATCATTTGACTGCATCCCGGTTGAATTTTTACCTGAAATTTGGTATGAGTAAACTAGACTTAATGAATAAAATGCTCAAAAAATGTCATCAAAAAATTCCACCGGAAACCGCCCCAAACCTCCTACATAATGGCTGGTTTGCACTTTTTATGTAAGTTCGAGGTCCTATTTGGTAGGCCTGTCAATGGGTCGGGTCTAAACCCGGACCCGGTTATTTTTAACGGGTATGGGTCTATATTTTATTCCGTTTACCTGGACCCGGATCCGGACCCGTTAGTATATTTAATAAACGGGTCGGGTATGGTACATATGATTCCGACCCGTTAAGGACCCGGACCTGTTTAAAATTTCTTATTTATATACAAACTCTCTAATACATAAAGTAATTAATTATAACACTTCAAGTAAAAAATTACAAACTAACATATACACAAAAACATATACATAATAGTAATAATACATAAAATTATTAGTTGTAATTCTTCAATCGAAAATACACACACTAATACATACCTATTAGTGTGTGTGTTAAATTAATACCCATTTTGACCGTTTATTCATAGTGATAAATGTGTACTGGGTCCGGTTAGCAACGCACAATATTCATTATTATATTAATTATTATTATCAATATTATTATATCAATATCATACACTCCATACAATATGTTTTTATACTTTCAATAGTCCAAGACTGTTATAAAATGGAATGAAATAAGCAAAAGATCAGGGAGAGAAAATATAGTATGAACACTTAGTGATAATTATGTTATTGAGAGTGTGATAATGGGGTTGTATTGGTGTATAATTACAATGGATAAGACTTCTATTTATAAGAGAAAGTGTGAGCTCAATGAGATTAGGAGATCATTGTGAGCCACACATTTATCACCTTGAAATCACAATTATGATTTTCTAATTATTTATGTAATGGTGATAATAATTCCTAATCAGAAATAGTTAGAAGATGACTAATTCAATAATATTTCAACACTCCCCCTTGAATGGTCATCTTCTAATTATTCTGGGGTATTAGTTTCATAGTATTATAATGTACTGTCTCGTTAAAAACCTTTGTCAGGAAAAACCCAGTGGGAAAAAAAAAACTGACGAAGGAAAAAAGAGTGCAGTGCATTATATTACTCCCCCTCAATTTAACATATATCTCAAGACGATACATTCCAATTTTGTGGACAAGTTTTTCGAATTTCTTCGGTTCTAATGACTTTGTGAATAAATCAGCAGGATTGTCACAGGACTTGATTTGTTTAACATAAACCGTTCCTTGTTTCTCAAAATCATGTGTGGAGAAAAGTGTTGGTGTTGTATGCTTTGTTCTATCCCCTTTGATGTAACGTCCTTTGACCTGCGCTATATCTGGCTAACAAATTTATAGAAAAAGCTAGCAATATCTAGTCAAGTATTATATTAGCCAAATACATTAATGCTTCAATAGCATTCAAATATATTATTTCACGACCAACATCATATTTACTAGGTCAGAAAAATCATCATTCACATTGAGAGATTGAAACATCATTGAAGAATTGAGCGGGTGTGGTTTATTCATGTAAAACCGCTTCAAAAGTTTCTTGATATATTTTGATTTGTGAATAAAAATACCATTTCTCAAATGTTCAATTTGAATGACGAGATAAAATTTTATTCTCCCAATATCTTTCATTTCAAATTCTTTCATGAGATATTTTGCAGTATTTTCAATTTCATTGGGAGTTTCAATAATGACTAAATCGTCAACATATACTGCAATTATGGCGAATCCTGATTCGGATCGCTGAATGAAAACACATGAACTAATAGGGTCATTTTTATATCCTTCTTTAATCAAATATTCACTGAGACGGTTATACCACATGCGTCCAGATTGTTTTAATCCATATAATGACTTTTGCAATTTTATGGGAAATAAATCTCGAGATTTTGAGCTATAAGCATTGGGTATTTTAAAGCCTCCAGGAATTCTCATATATATGTCTATGTCGAGTGAACCGTATAAATATGCGGTCACCACATCCATTAGGCGCATTTGCAGCCTTTCAAAAATAGACATGTCAATTAAAAATCTTAAAGTTGTAGCATCAACTACTGGAGAAAACGTCTTATCATAATCGATTCCTGGCATTTGAGAAAAACCTTGGGCAACAAGTCGGGTTTTGTATCTAACGATTTCATTTTTCTTGTTGCGTTTATGCACAAAAACCCATTTAAAACCGACTAGGACTGGGACTTTGGAACCAAGAACCGGAGAACCGAACCGGACCGAACCGTTATGACCCGGTTCGGTTCGGTTCCAACATTTATTAGTTATTTTTTAACGGTTCGGTTCCTATTTTTTTATTAATGGTTCGGTTCTCGGTTCCTGAAAAAATATGTACTAGGAACCGTTATATATAATAATTAAAATTATATATATTTCTTATGAGTATATATATATATATTTATGTATATTTACTTACTTATTTTTATATTACATTCATTATTTTAGTTTAGTTATTCAACTATTTAAAACTATTATTCACTTCAACCGGTTCACTTAGGCTTCTTAGGTCTCTCATTACTCATTAGGCCAGAACTCCAGCGGGTCGGAACTTTGAAGGTCCAAAGTATTTAAAATTATTATTCTATTTAACTGTTTAAGCATATTTGTATCGTAATTTCAAACGTAGAATGTCTTTTTGGCAAAAATTTAGTCATGATTTGTAAGATTTTTTTCGAAAACTAGGAGCCGTTACATGACAAGAACCGAACCGTTAAGAACAGTTCGGTTCCTTATCAGTTCTATAAAATACTATCGTAATTTATAAGAACCAAACCGTTAGTAAAATTTCATATTTTCAAACGGTTCCACATATTTGGCCTAGGAACCGAACCGGTCCCAGGCCTAAAACCGACAGGTTTTGCGCCTTTTGGCATATGGACAATTGGTCCAAAAACATTAAGCTTTTCTAGCGATTTTAATCCTACCTGAATTACTTCATTCCATTTTGGCCGATCGTTTCTACGACGACATTCGTCAATAGATTTAGGTTCATTGTCATCGTGTTCATTCATTATATTTGTGGCGATGGCATATGAAAATATATCATTAACATCAATATTATTTCTATTCCATTGTATTCCATTAGAAACGTAATTAATTGAAATTTCGAAATGTTCATTTTCTTCTTGAGAAGGTTGAACTTCTCTGGCATCACAAACTACAACTTGCTGTTTAAATTTTCTTGGGTTCAAATCTCTTGAAGCAAATGGTCTACCACGTTTTTTTTACGTATCATAGATTCATTAGCAAGAGTTGTTAGTTTCTATTCGAGAAGGAGCATTCATAGCTAGAATATGTGACTTTGTCACTTTCTTTGAGTCTGTGAAAGCATCAGGCAATTGGTTTGCAACATTTTGTAAATGAACAATCTTTTGAATTTCTTGTTCACAAGCATTCGTGCGAGAATCAAGAAAAGATAAATTTGTTGCATTCCAAGTAATATCTTTCGTATGTGGGTCCATTTCTTTAATATCTCCCCCTAAGGCTGGGAATACTGTCTCATCAAAATGACAGTCATCGAACCGCGCGGTGAATAAGTCATTAGTCATAGGTTCTTGATAATTAATAATTGAGGGAGATTTAAAACCAAAATAAATTCCTAACCTTCTTTGAGGACCCATTTTAGTACGATAAGGTGGAGCAATTGGTACATACACAGAACAACCAAATATTTTTATGTGTGATATATTTGATTCTTTAACAGATATTAATTGCAATGAGGAAAATTTATGATATGCAGTTTGCGTAAGCCGAATTAAATTTGCAGCATGCATGATAGCATAACCCCATGCAGATGATGGTAATCTGGATTTCATCAATAATGGTCTAGCAATTAATTGTAATCGCTTAATTAAGGATTCAGCAAGACCATTTTGTGTATGCACTTGTGGAACTGGATGTTCCACATCAATCCCAATAGACATGCAATAGTCATTAAAAGATTGGGATGTAAATTCTCCTGCATTATCAAGACAGATTTTCTTTATTGTGATCTCAAACGAATAATTTGAGCAAGGAGATTTGCTAATGCAAAATTTCTAGTCGATAAAAGACTTACGTGTGACCAACGTGTTGATGCATTAATGAGCACCATAAAATATCGAAAGGGTCCACACGGAGGTGTAATTGACCCACAAATATCTCCTTGAATTCTTTCTAAAAAATGCAGGAGAATCAACTCCAATTTTGTATAAAGATGGTCTGAATGTCTGGTAATTAATTTGCCAAGAGAACAGGCAGTGCACGGAAAATTATTTGATTGTGGAATCTTGACATTAGTTAATGAATGTCCAAGTGAATTTTCAATAATTTTGTGCATCATAGTGCTGCCTGGATGACCTAAACGGTCATGCCACAAGATAAAAGACTTGTGGTCATAAATTTTAGATATCACATTTATCTCAATTGGACTGATATATGTATAATACAATCCCGAGGAATATGCTGGCATTTTTTCAGAAATGTATTTATTGCGAGATCTTTTTGTCGTTAGACATAAATATTCCTTCTGATTTTCAGACATGGTTTCAATATGGAAACCATTTAGACGCATATCTTTAAAACTCAAAAGATTTCTCCGTGATTTACTGGAGTATAAAGCGACTTTAATTATTAATTTTATCCCTTTTGGGAGAATCACACAGGCTATTCCAGAACCTTCAATGAGTTTAACAACACCTGAGATTGTATTGACATTAGCATCAACTAATGTCATATGAGAACAATAATCTCTACGTCTCAAAATGGTGTGCGTTGTGGCACTGTCTATTAAACACTGTTCAAAGCCACTTGGAGAAGTTTCAGTTAACTCCATATCTTCGCGAAGATAAAAATGAACAAATATTAGTTCAATATTGTAATATAAATTATACTTTGTTGAATAGTACATTTAGAATTGCATAACTTTCACGTTAAAATAAGCACTTTAAATTTTATTTTGAAATATATTCCATGTTAGATAACAAGGAGAAAATAAAGTGACATGCTTTATTATTGCTTTTAATAAGAGAAGTAATTTAGTTCACATATTTACTTCTTATTAATTTCTACCTCATCATTTGAGTTTAAAAACAATCATCAATGTCGTTATGAGGGGGTTATTCCAAGCAATTGACAGAAACATACTTAATAACCATTTGATTCAATTTACTGTCATACCAATTGTTAAGGGGTCCATCTTAACAATTAGAGACCTAGCAACTCAATAATCAAAGGTCCTTGACGTACAAATCTTATGTTCCGGTTGAAAGATTGTTTTGATGAAAAAACCTTGATATATCATTACGGTAAAAAAAAATTAAAAACAACCGAATTCAATGTGTCCATTTAAAATATAAGAGGTACGCAACACCTTAACTGTTAGGGAACACACTTTTTGTTTTATATATATTGATATTCAATTCACAAGGAATGTACTGAATATTACGTAGTACAAAATAAAACAAATGAAAACAAACTCATAGTGCTTTTTTTTCTTTGTTTTATTTAACATTATTTGAGTCTAAATTACACACAAAGTAATAATGATTTGTATTCAAAAGTAAAGTAAAAACTTCAAAGTTAAACTCCCAGTTCAGTTTCATCTAGGCATGATCATATGCTATAATGCAATACAGAGTAGGTTATTATAAATATAAATGGAAATTACTGGGAGATATGTGATTGCTATTTTTGCCGAGAGACATGTTGGAGGTGAGAAAAAGAAAACAATTGACTTCCTTACATGTTTAGAGGTGCATAAGTGCATTTATTGTTATTGTCTTCTTATAAATAAATAATACGGACTTCTGATACGTAGTAAATAATTTGGAAGAGCTTGGAACAGCCCATGATACTTTTGGATCCACAGATCCACTCCTCGTAAATAAGAACCACGTTATACATAGTATAAGTCAATACATTTAACATTAATCTGGAAAAAAAATGTGGTTCCCATGAAAAAAATATGTGTATGTACATTAACTAGTGACTATGCTGCTAAAACATTTGGATTTATACAATTATTATAGTCTCACTCTTCTTACTCTATTATTTACTCCGTATATTATTTACCAATTAATTTCACTTTTGACAGTTTACAAACTAAATTAAAAAAAAACGCAGAGCCCGTAAACAGAAGATTGTATACCTACTTACATATATACATACATATATTGTCATGAGCGAGCATGTACTCTCAATATACAAGAGTCTGATTATAGCTTAGTGGAGCCCATATAGGCATGCCATCTTAATTAATAGCATGTACATATGTCTATGAACTCATTATTTCTTCTGCTATCATATCTCATTTTATGAGCCTGAGCTTCTTTTCTCTTTTATTAGAATATTTTTCTTTCTTGAGTTCACTCACCGTACTTCCTTCTTTTCCTCTAGTGTATTAGTATAGATGTAAACGATTCAGTCTCACTTCATATTTTATACTCGTATTTAGTTTTAGCTTAGTATGTTAAGAAATTGTCCTAAATAAGACTAAAACATAGATAAAAAGCCAGAGTAGGACATAACATCTTTTTTCTCCATTATAGGAGTCATCCGCTCCTAATTTAAGTTTAGGCCGTTTATTCAATGTCCAAATTGCCCTTGCTTTTCTCATCGCGCGCTCTGTCCTGATCATAGACACCGCTTCCGACATCATCGATCTTCTTCACATGTACAGTCCGTTCTTCTCTTCTCCTGCACTATTCGTTCTTCTCTGCTACATAGTCTCCAAGTTCAATCTTCTTCTCCTGCTATGTCTCAAAGTACTCCAGGTTTGATCTTGTTCTGCTTCCTCCATCTCCATGCAATTTGTTTATTGGAAACTCCACCAATTTCAGAAATTCAGCTCTTCCTCCTCTGATTTATTCTTCTCCTCTTTGTCTCCTCCATGGATTTTCTTTTTCTTCCTCTGTTTTTTTTAAATGTTGTGTTTGCTCTCAAAATGTCATGAATGTGGCAATTACATATGTAACAACATGACAGTCGTTCTTCTTCCCCTTCTCTCTTTCTCCTCCATGGATTTTCTTCTTCTTCCTCTGTTATTTGTTTTTTGAAACGATGTGTTTGCTCTCAAAATGTCATGAATGTGGCAATTACATATATCCATCTTTGAAGAGAGAGTTTAAGATAAAAATGACATCATTTGGAAAACATGTCAGAAAACATGTCATTTGTAATAACAAGCAGTTATGTCATTCTTAGATAAGCCATAAAAATGCCATAGAATGCCATAAGAATGACATTTTCTTATGGACATATGACATTTTCATATTGTCATCCTGAAAAATATACTGCCAAAAACCTGACATTTTTTTAAATAGCCAATAATTTTGACATTCTCTTATTATAAAAGTGGCATTTTGCTGAATAAATAAAATTCAAATCCAAAAATCCAAATTAATAAATTAAGTTCAAATCCAAAAAATTTAAAATTAAAAGAGAACACAGAGGACTAGAAATTTGAGGAGGATTAGAAAATCGTTGCGTCTTTGTTTTAATTTCTCATCCACAATTTTCTAATCTAAAATAATTTTTTAGAATCACAAAAGTAAGAAAGTGGATTGAAAATTAAAAAATCAAAATAAAAATGAAACAGAGTACGAGGAGGAAGACAATAGAAGAGAGGAGAAGAGAAAGGGAGAGAAGAAGAGAAGAAGAGGAAGAGGAGGAAGAGGAAGAAGAAGAACTTACCTGTGAAACCTGCAGCAGGGCTTGAGATCGCAGCAGGGCTCGCAAGTGGCGAACGGAGAAGAGAGGCGCAGGGTAATTTCGGCATTCCACCGTTATTTTAGTCTTACGCTACTCCAGATGAAACTAGTAGTCCTATAATGGAGTTTTTCATATGTTTTAGTCCTATTTAGGTAAATCTCTCTAGTATGTTCCGGTCAGGAGTACGTCTTCGATCACAAAGATTTGAACTTTGAGTAGATAAACATATTATACAAATTTATCTACAGAATTTGGTTATTAAACTCCTTTCCTAATTTAAGCATGTATGACGTATAGTTGAAGACCTACGGCCAGAGTGTTATTCAAGATAAGCCGATCTCATATTAGTGAGTTCTCTCCTTATACTTTTATATATATGTTTATGGTTTTCTTTGGTTATACCCCATACACATACATTATATTATCATATACGAAGTATATGATATATTCATATAATATACATATATAACTGAGAATCAGTACGTGATGTAAATTCATCATATCCGGAAGTAAAAGTTATGATTTTAATCAAAGAGTAGTATATTTAAAAATAATACTGATTAAATGTATGTTTAATTGTTTATCCTTTTTCCCTTCATCTTTGTTTAGAGAAAATATATCTATAATTTTGTGATATGGAGGATCCCTATTCTTCGGCAACCATAGAGCATACTTCTTATAGTTTTGAATATATATAAGCATGGTCATACTTCTCAACCTATGTTTTTTCTTTTCAGATGAATTGATAAATTCCAGAAAGTATTTACCTGCTAGGAAGATGGTGATTTCAGGGATTTGGAGCAAATTCGTGCTGATAACGTGTTATAAAATGGAATGAAATAAGCAGCTAGAAGATTAGGGAGAGAAAATATAGTATGAACACTTAGTGATAATTATGTTATTGAGAGTGTGATAATGGTGTTGTAATGGTGTATAATTACAATGGAGAAGACTTCTATTTATAGGAGAAAGTGTGAGCTCAATGAGATTAGGAGATCATTGTGAGCCACACATTTATCACCTTGAAATCACCATTATGATTTTCTAATTATTTATGTAATGGTGATAATAATTCCTAATCAGGAATAGTTAGAAGATGACTAATTCAATAATATTTCAACAAAGACATCTTTTGTGGCTTAATTTGAAGTTTATGCTACAAGCTCTATGTATGAGAAAAAGCGACACAGAGTGTTGAGTTATACGCAAGAACCAATACTTTATTGGATAAAAGTAATAACATGAGAAACCTTGATTTTTTTAAAAAGTGAGGATATATTTTGCTTTTTAGTTTGCGCACTTTTCTTTACATTTCACATAGAGGTCTTGTTATTTTCACAAAATTTATAACGGTATCATACTTGGCGGGTCTACCCGACCCGGTTCCGAGACTCGTTGGGTCCGGGTCCGGGTCCGGGTCCGGGTCCAAATTTTTAGACCCGCCGGATAAACGGGTCGGGTCTGGGTCTATTATTAACTTAGCGGGTCCGGGTCTGGAACACTACGTTCCGGCCCGGACCCGACCCATTGACAGGCCTACTGTTTGGTAGTTCTCCCTTTTCTCCATCATTCAAATGCTCCCTAATTGTATTTGTAAATACCAAATTGTTATTTATAGCATCAACTTAAATACTACGGGTTGTTATTTTGCGATTTTGTTCAAAGTTTCGTTATATAATGTTTAGGCTATGTTTGGCTCGAGAAGCTGAAAAGATTTTTTTTTAAACTTTTTAGTAAGTGGTAGCTTTTTTGAGGTGAAGAGCTTGCAAATGGAAAAGATCATAGTTGTTTCATAAAAGCTTACTGTTTTAAATAACCATGTTTGACAAAACTAACTGTTTTAAGTAGCTGAAATTATAAAATTACAATTAAGGGCATGAACAAATATCATTAATTAATGACAAAGTAGAATACAATTCAAGCATACTCATAATTAATACCAGAGAGTATCATTTTTTATCTCAATTAAAATATTGTGATGGTTAGGTTCCTCAAAGCTTATGATTTTAACTTTAATAAAAATAAAACAAAAATCAATTTGAATACAACAAAGTAAATTGCAACTCATAGTCTCATACAAGTGGCATTCTCTTGTACCACTGAATACCATTCCAAATTAAATTGACAATATTATTGCGAACTTCCTTCATCTCTCTTGTTGCGTTAGTAATATATGTACATCACTTGAATTTGTCTCGTGTAGTCGTGTGCATCGTCTAGGTCTTCATTTAGGTCGTAGTCCAAATTATTTTCAATGAAATGGAAAAGCAAGTCTTCATTGGAGTACTTACGAAAATAGTTATGCAATGCAAAGGTTGCCACTATCGCATCAATTTGTGTATTGATGCTAAATTTTGGCATTCTTTTCAACAACCTCCATCTCTTCTTAAGTACTGCAAATGATCTCTCAATACAACTCCGGAGTGATGAGTGTGTACGATTGAAAGCTTCCTCAACATTAGTGGGCAACTCATTCTCAAACTAAGACTAATGATATCTGATCTTTGGATATGGTACGAGATACCCTTTTCGATCAGGGTAGCCTTTATGTACAAGTAATATCGACCTACAAAGAACGTGTTTAGTTTATTATACAAAATAAATTTATAAAAAATCAAAGAGTTACATACCTTGAGGCGGATGTGGAAAGTTCATAGAATGTGTTTCAATTGCGTGTAGAAAACAAGTGTATCATGAGTAGATCCTTCCCACCCAACAGATATAAATGTGAAGCACATATCGAAATCACATGTTGCCATGACATTTAATGTCGGAATACCTTATATATATATGAAAAGTTGTTCTTGTACTGGGATACATGTTTCAATGTGTGTGCCATCAATACAACCTAGGGAAAGGTACCAAATCAGCCATCGAATTAATATCAGTAGTGCAAATCACCCCTAAATTATAAAAACGTGCAATCAGGACCTCTAACTCGGTGATATAGTGCAAATCACTCCTTTAATAAAAAACTGCAATCAGATTCTTCAACGCGACGATATAGTGCAAATGACTTTCCAAAGTTGTAATTTATCAGTTTAAGCTAATGTATGTCATTTATTAAAAAAGAGTAAATGGTCAAATAAATTCTTTTACTATTTTCAATCCATCACTTAAACTCTTCTACTAAAAAAACATTATGTAAGTACACTTACTTTTAAAATACAATCAATCAAGCCACTTTAATGCCTAGGTTGCAATTGGCCATTATGATAAATCTTATAAAAATTGATATAAATTTTAAAAATACCGTTATTATAATATAAAAATAGTACATTTGTAAAAGTAGACAGAAAAAGATTTTTAATATAAAAACCATGCTATTGGAGTTCAAAAACTGATAAAATGGCCAAACTGATCAATATTTTAAAGTAATCGTACTATATGATGTTTTTTTAAAATTAACTTGTATACAAAATATTTAAATAACAATAGAAAAAGGTTACATTAGCTCCTAGGATGTTTTTACTTTGAGTGTTTTCAGTCCCAGACCAAACATAACATACCATATCAGACCATACTAAACTTTCATAGTTATAAAATACACAGAGACCATACATTTACCAAGCAAGGCAATACCAGTTCGGACCAAACCAACAAATGTTAGTCCAATTAAAAATATCCCTAGTCTTTGAAAGTTCGGCTTCCTAGCTTGGTTGGTAGTCGTTTCCTTCATGAAGTGGTGGGACAATACTATGAATCCGATGTGACATGTTTTTTTAATTAATGTCAAAGATCAGCTTAAGTTGATAAATTGTCGCCCAGGAAAGTCATTTGCACTATATGACCGAGTTGGAGAATTTGGCTGCATTTTTTTTTATATTTAAGGGGTAATTTGCACTATATTGCCGAGTTGGAGGTCTTGGTTGCACATTTTTATAGTTTACAGGGTGATTTGCACTATTTGTGTTAGTTTGATGGCCAATTTGGTACTTTTCCCAAACAACCAATGTAGTTCTACATAAATAATTTAGTGCATGTAAACAATAAACAAACTAATGAATACAAAATCAAAATGAAATATTATTAGATGGATTACCTTAAAGTATTGCATGTAACGTTCACCATTAAATATATATCTTGGCATGAACTTGAATGTAGAACCATCTGTAACATAATCCCGCGCAAGACCCCTAAAACCATTTGTTCGTCCAGTACTTGCTTGTAGAACATTGTGAAATGCTCTACGAATAGACTCACTCGAACGTTGAAACCTCTCACTTACATCCCTATTAGACAATCCCAAAGCGAGGGTGTATACAAATATACCCACCTTCTCGAACACTGGTATTCTATCACTCAGGACTAATCCATAATTTGCGTGCAAGTCATCACATAACTTCTTGAAAACACTTTGACTCATTCGAAAACCATTCACACATCGAATTGGATTGCCGGTCAACAATTCTCTTATCCAAGCATCTTTCGTCACTGCTGAAGTCATGCAAGGTTCTTTGTAGATATGCCTATAATAATCATAAGCAACAAGTTCACTTTCACGGAGAACATATAATGCTACAAATAAGGAAAGTACTTTCCTTTGATCGTCTTCCATTACACACACAATTCATCAGAAATAATGGCAACACATCATCAAAATATATCGCAGTTATTCCAAAAAATTGCTTTCTTAGAACTTAAACAAACATAGATATCAAATCCAATTGAATACTAGTTCAACAAAATAAATTCTAATCCATTTAAAAAGTGAACACAAACAACAATTTATAAGTCTAACAAAAAAAGAATTATAACTATTGATTACAATCATCTTTGTCTCAGTGTCATGCATCATCTTCAACCAATCTAGTCTCGCGGTGTCATCATTGAGCCACAAGACACCTCTGTGCTTAACATTGTTAATGATGATTATGCTTAGTCCATAGTTCCACAAATCACCGCTCTTTTCCATCCGACTATCCTTTGTCATTCTTATCAACACAACTATCATAGCTGAAATTCTTGAACCCCCGTAACTGCTTTCACTTGTCCCCTAATCCTTATTTGATAGCTCCTAATAACTCACCTTAAAAATGAATTAACCTCTGCTAAGTGTTCCTTAAGGGTTACTGATCCACCCGACTATCTTCTTTTTCTTTTCTCATGCACGCTGCTTGTGAAGTCTTTGATTTTGAACTTTGTGAGGCTTGTGAAGTGATTGATTTTGAACCTTGTGAGATATTTGTACCCGTGTTTTGAGTTAAATTAGGCCACAAATCACTATCTTCTCTCATCTGCTCAAATGTCGCATTGTATTGAGAATACACCTCATATGTTTGTTCGGCGGGTCCCCCATTTCCACCATCATCACAAGTACTTTCAATGTTCTGTTGCTCCTCAACATCTTGTGACAGTGTTATTGTCCTCACACATGTTGCTACTTTATCGCCGAAAATTTCTTCCCATTTTCAAAAATCGCAAGTGGCACTCCTTTATGGCGAAACTTCTTAAATTGACATCGGGTTTCTCCTATATGGAAAACGTAAATTAAGTATACACTTTGAGATGTTAACTATGATATGAATGGATAAATTATTACCTTGATTTTCCTATCCTACCACTTTGCAGTACAGTCTAGTCTATTATGGACAGGATCTCATCCTAATCCAGTGTCTTCCTGCTTCAACCAAATCCAAAGCCTCCAATCTCGTTTGATGAAATCAAATTTATTCTTGAAACTCTTTGTCTTGCAGACTATTTTAGTATGCTCTTCAAATTGATTTCGGATTGTTCTCCACTTGAAAGGAGTAGTTTGACCGTTCTTCCTAATCCACTCAATCCGTTTTTCACAAAATATGATAACGAGATCATTCGCCCATACAAAATTTCGACCCTCTTGATTACCATTCTTGGAGCCCATCTATTTGAGTGCATATACATATTGTCAAAATGAGCCTTACATGAATAAAATTACAACAACAAAAGAGCAAACTAATGTTATGGAAAAGTATAAAAAACTACAATTTTCGGCAGCAAATGCTTAAAAACAAAAAATAAACAACAAAAAAGCAGTAAAACATTATTACGCAACAAACAAATTATTAGTAAAAACTGAAAAAACACACATACTAAAACAGAAACTATATCAAAACAGCAACATATAAAAACAATAACTAAAAACAGCAACATATGACAATCTTACATGTCCAGCCGGTCTGACGTAAATCGTCGTCCGACCGAGGCAATTTGGACCCATTCCCGGTGGAAATTTTTAATGAATTGTTTTGAGAATGTTTTACATCAAGTCTAGTTTATGCTTATCAAATTTCAGCTAAAAATTCAACTGGGAAGACAATCAAATAATTTTTTGAAAAACACTGTGCTGCTTATATATATTTAACTGCACATTATTCTTAAATAATTTATTTGAATATCTTCCCGATTGATTTTTTTTTCTAAAATTCGGTGGGAATTAAGTAAACTAGATGAAGAAATAAAAAAAATCATCAAAAAATTCCACCGACAAAGGTCCCAAACCGAAAAACTGAAACAATAATGTAGTAATCACATAGCAAATAGAACATATAAAAAGAAAAAAGGAGAATCAGACTAACAAAAAATATGTCATACATCTTAAAAACACATTCAACATTAAAATATGTCATAAGAACAAAAATGAGGAAAGTTTCATTAAAACATCAAATAAAGCAATGTAATAATACACTCAGCATCTAAATGATTTAACACGGTATCATGACAATTTAAAACAAGGAAAAATCTTAATAAAAACAACAAAAGCAAACATAGAAAGACATTAATACTTTGTACAATCATCCTTTATATTTTGAATGTCTAAAAACTCAAGTTTCTCATATTCTGTTCATAATCAATTCCTACGATCAAGGTTTTTATTAAACTTTCATTTATTAATCTTGTAACCAAAGTACTGTACTTCAACAAAAAATGGAGTATCCAATTCCTATTACGAGGCTCTCTAACACAAGTTTTACTCAAACGAAATAAAAAAAAAACAAAGAACACATGGGCTACGAATAGAGATCGATGAAAGACTTGAAAAACACAATCAGAATGGAGGAGAAGAATACATGCAGGGACGGATCCAGGATTTCGAGTCAAGGGGGTGAAAATTTTTCATTAGCTTATTGCAGGGGCGAAATTTTTTTTGTTAGCGGGGGGGGGGGGGGGGGGGGGGATCGCTAGTGTAGCGGGGAGGGGGGGATCGCTAGTGTAGTGGAACGAAATTTCTTCACTATTGTAGGGCTCTGTCGCTAATTTTTATTCAAATAAACTTCATTAGTACATACACGATAACATTTAAATCTAGTACGTAGTACATTCTAAGTTTTTTTAACGATAGTAGTATAATACATTCTAATTTCAGATAATGAAAAAATAACTTTAATTTTGTAACAGTAAATGATCTAGAAAAAATATTGACACATTAAAGCATAAAAAATTGCAAATCGAAGGAAATTTATTTGAAAATAAAAAAGGATATATAACATTTTGTCGAGTTATTTCAAGGTAAAAAAACTAAAAGGTACACATCAATCAATGCCTTTTAAATAACTTATGCCTTGTTTAACCACATGAATCTTATCAGAATGAAGAATTGAGTTTTGAATTGTAGTTTTTGTCTACCAAGAACGGTATCCATAGGTCACGAGAAGTTTTCTTAATATTACAATAGTATATATAAGATTATTATTTTTAAAATAATATTATACATAGTATTGTTAATTCATATATATGGTGCACATTATATTTGTATTAGTGCTAAAATACGTTAAAGTTTATTATTTATGCAATAAATTGTTTTTAGAAAGTAAGAAATAAATGAATTGTATAATTTAATGTCAACAAACTTTTATATTTTAGATTCACTTCGTGTGATCTTAAACTGTTTAACTAGTATGTCTAGTATTTAATATCGTTTGATCTTTTACAAAATTTAGTACTAAATATGTAATAAAGATATTTAAATATAGAATGTTGGTCTGAATAATTGTAAGTTGTCAATCTATCTAAGACCTAACATATATATCATAGATTTTGTTTTTTTATTAATTCTATTACTATTTTTTTATGATTTTTCCTCCGCAAAAACTTTATTAGTTTAATAAGATTAAATGATATTTACTTTTTTAAATTAAAAAAGATAAAAGTTCGTGATATTTTATATCTTACTCGTGAGTCTTCTCTCATAACAACATTCATTGAATTTATTCTATGATCAGGTAGATAAGTAAAAAAACAAGGATCAACAACAATGACTTATAATTATGATATTAAATTGTATTTTACTTTAAAATTTAATTTTATAGACAACTTTGCTTAAATTTAAAAGTTATATTAAATTTAATATAACAAATAATAATGAGAGAGGGCAAACAGTGAGAATGATACAAACTCAGGGGTTAAGTAATTGATTTTTGAAAATGCAAGGTTGCATTAATAATTATGGCCTAACCTCAAGGGGCTAATAGTGATTTTCCCATTAGATAATTAAACCAAACGGTGTAAACTTTTTACATCCCTTGATCCTTATGCTTTACATGCAAAATAATTACTCCCTCCGTCCCAAAAACAACTTCCCACTTTCCTTAAATGGATGTCCCAAAATTAACTTTACACTTCAATAATTTCCTTATTTGGCAAATTATCTACATCAAAAAAGTGATAAACAGTGCCAAACAGTGTTTAAACAGTGCCAAACAGTGTTTAAACAGTGCAAAACAGTGCACTCTACAGTAAAGTCAAATTTATTTTCTAAAAGTGTGTGAAAGTCCAACTGGGAAGTTGTTTTCGGGACGGAGGGAGTATTTTACATCCTACCAAATGCTCTTTAAATGCATATCATATGATAGGTAGTCAAAACTCAAAAGAATGTACTTTATGTGTGAACAACTGATAATGTAGCAAATGCATATTATATGATAGGTACCAAATGCCCTCTAAATGCATATCATATGCATTGGCTTTATGTGTTAACAATTATTGTATGTGCCAACGGAGTTTGATTTGAATGCCAAATACACCAATGAGCGCACAAGCCAATGATGGTGTGCAATGTCTATGTACAAACAGTTGTATATGTTAACATATTATAGAATTTTCAAATACTCCATATATTTTTGTCACACAAACAATGATTCTTCTGCTCACAAACAACAAATATCTAGATGATTAATTTCAAGAAAAAATAGACAAGAATAATCTCTAATTCTAATTATTGGTGATCCACTTAATATAATCCAAAGCATAAATTATCTCCAAACAATCACAACTTTTGAAAAAACTTCTCAAAATGCTCCATTGGCTTGTAAATATTATAGCAATTTACAGATTATTATAAGTAACTAGAGCATTTTGAGAATTTTTTTCAATAGTTGAATTATTTTGAGAAAATTAATACTTGAGATTATTTCAAGCAAATCACTAATAGTTGGGATTATTCACATCCATTTTTTCCTAATTTTAATTGCCTCTCTTATCAATTTTAGTTGTACATTTAGACAAAATATGTAGTTGTCTGTGGGACCAATTTACATGTGATTTGAACACAAAATTCAAAACTTAATTCAAAGAAGATGAAAACAGGAAAATATAGAGGAATTTCATGCAAGCAGATTAAAAAATTGAATAATGGAAAAGTAGAGAAGAAAAAATGAGGAATAGAAGACCAGTTTGAAAGGCTATGAGGGAAGAGGATAGATTATTTTTCTATGGAGAAATATTATAAGAGAATGCGTACTATTATAGTTTTCAAAATATATGAGGGTAGTCATCCTTTTTTACGAGAGTTGTCTATTCATATTATTTTGCTCTTTAAATGCCAGTTGAAATGTTCAAAATTTCACAACTAAATCCCTTTTTAAAACTATTAAGATCTTTTACTCAAACAAATATGTTTTTAATTAGATTGATTGTCGTATCAGATCATATCATATTTAAATTAATCTTATCAGATTTAAACATATCAGAGAATACTTGGACAATAGTAAAATACTTAAAACACACACATTAGAGATTTTCCAGATCAGATCAGACTTTAACAGGCTAGGCCAGATTTATTACCATGTGTGCCAACTCAAAGTTATATTAAAAGAATATTTTAAAAGAATGGTACATTAGTAATATGAGCCTCTATTTAAAGAATACACTCATATTTAAAGTTTTAACTAAGTTGTATTTTTATTTCAGATGATTTCTTAAAATTTGAATGTAATTAACAGCATATTTTATTAAACTGGTACTCTGAGATTCAATATTTCAAAATTTAATTTTATAGTCAACAGCTCTAATTATTAAGTCTATATATACTTTAATTAAGATACGAGTATTAAATATTAATCCCCACTTTGGTACGCAATGATAAATGGATCTGTAAGAGCAAATGAGCAATGGATCCAACCGTCCAAACTGAACTTTCTAGATTTGGATTCAAAGTCTGCCTCCTTTTCTTTCTGTAAAAAATCAAATCAACAATTACTGCATCCTAGACCCTAGGGTATTACGCTCTTCCCTTCCTGCTGAAATCGCGCCAGTTCCTCTCAGTCTCAGGTATCAATTTCATTTTCCTCCACTTTTCAAGTTCTAACATTATCAAATCTCGTTCTCATTCCAAAAAAAGTAAATCCTTTTCAAGGTTGCTTAACAGATTTATGTTTTTCATCATCACGGAACGCATTTCTTTCTTCTTAAAATCAAACGCCACTCTACATCTCTTCAATTAGCTTGAACTTAGGATTTGATTTTTGATAGGTAAAAAATGTCGAAGGGACAGTTGCAAGAGCTGTGCCAGAGGTTATCGTTGCCTCTGCCTCAGTATACCATCGTGAGGGAGGGCCCTGATCACGATGCTAAGTTCAATGCGACCGTCATTGTCAATGGACTGCCTTTCCACTCCATACCAAATAAGTGTCGCACAAGCAAGGAAGCTCAGAACCTTGCTGCTCGGTTTGCTTTTGAGTTTTTCTCTGCTAATCCGCCCGATACTACTCCTCCCCACCTCTTACTTCCACCTTCTAATCCTGCTTTGACTGAAGTTGAGCCTCCACCTTCAAATCCTGTTTTCACTCAAGTTGAGCCTCCACCTTCAAATCCTGCTTTCACTCAAGTTGAGGTTCACCCCACTGAAGATCCATCTGATCCTCAGCCAGCACTGAGTGAGTTGTTATTGTTATTATACTCCTGTTATTATTTATTTTACTTCCTCCTTCCCAGGGTTGCCAAGTTTGATTGTCACCGGAAAATGAAGGTTGAAAGTTGTGTGGTTGAATTTGTCCAAAACATAAAACAAAAAACATATTCTATTTGCACAACTTTGGTAGATACCCTCATGTCCCAAGATACTTATCATTTTCCAATTTGAGCTCTTCATCAGTTTATTTTCTTACTTTATCCCTTTTAGCTATGACTTCACTATTTTATTATTTGGGGTTCTTTACTAGTTTTACTGCTCTTAGAAGGTAACATCAACCAGTCTCATCAATTTTCGTAAAACTCGTACCAAACCCAGATTTCGTATCACATTTGGGATGCATAGTATAAACCACAAATTTCTTTGGTTAGAGTGAAGGTGATAAATTGGGACAATAGATGAGGAAATTGCACATAGGATACGGGCAGGTAGGGTATTCACAAACATCTGGTGCTGGTCTTCTTACTGACTTTTTGTTTTCAATGCACTGAGTGAACTTGGATGAGATATATTTAGTTTGTTTTACTTGGAGCCAAAATTGCAGCCAGTGAGGGGCATGAGTGGAAATATGTCTGCCACTAAAGAATCCCGTTCACTGAATTGAATCAACTGTTCTGAACAATTAGCGCCCATCGGACTAGTTCAATCTAAAAGTGTTTCCATTTTCAATCACAGAATATATGGTACTACATAAGTAATAGACGAGTTTATGAGCATGAAATTCTCAAGTAATATACATGAAGGAAGTCAGGAATGATATGACACTTCTTGTGTTGGGCGAGAGTATAACTTTGGAGAGAGCTATGTGGAGGGAGAGTATATCTGTGGAGGATTGTTTTCTTTTTATCTTCTTGAACTCCTATTTCATATGCCGATTCATGTTAGCCGACTCCAAACTCTTTTGGGATTCATGCTTGGATGTTGTTGTATACCTGAATAATTTATTATAGTTGTTCCAAACAATTGCTGGCATATGCCATCCACCGTAGTTGCCTTGCATTGAACTAAATGTACGTAAAGTTAATTCCATTTCTAATCACACAATATACAGTAATAATGAGAGTGGATTCTCTAAATAATATATGCACGTCTACTATTACTAATCAATAAAGTACCCAATGCGTATATTTTTTGTGGTATTGCCTTTCAGCATGTAAAAAGAACTTGTTTTCAGTCAAAACCAGGTCCACAAAAATAAACTTGTTTAAGACCGTATTACCTTTTAAAGTTTAATACCTAACAGTTCAGGCTAACATGTTAGCCTGGCTGACTAATGATTTCTACTTATATTTGGGTCTTTATTTTGTATACGTATCTTTAAGTCATCACTAAATGTTGAAGCATAATATGCGCACTTTATATGCCTAAAAAGATCATTGTATACATGTCTGTGTTGTTTTGAAAAATTTGCATGCATATTTTGTTCGTATGTAGCATGTACCACTTACTGAACCATTTATTAATATAGATTTTTGGGGTTTGGTGATTGTTATTGATATTTTACGTTCTTTCTGAATAATGCTTTTTATGATTATACTTACTTACTATTCATCAACTGAAAACAGTTGTGAAACATGCAGATATCACGTCTAGTTCTTTATAGGTTATTCTGTTTTACTTTTTAGGTTTGTATGGTACTTTTTAGTTAATATTTTATTTTCCACATTACATAATTAATTTCTTCCATTTCAGATTTGCCTATTGACCCCCAGCCGGTTAGCTCACCCCAGAGTCATAATCCTTCAGGTAATTTCTTTTTACTTTAGGTTTATTCAATTTTATACAATGGACAAAAATATAAGTATTATTTTATTGATTAAAGATGAGAATGACATTTTGTTAGGTGAAACTGTTTCTCCTCTTCGTGATCTAGTAGCTGGCGCTCAATCTGTTCCCTCATCTGTTCCTTCATTGCCAATGGAAATCTCTACAGGTTTTTCTTTATTTCATTTTTATTCAATACACAAACTGGAGACTAACTTTACACACACTACTAAATTTTGATTTAAAAGGAGAGTAAATTAAGTATGATAAACACTTTCTTTTGTTTCAGCTTGCACGATCACTCAACATCAATTATCCTTGGCGAACTTTAGCAAACCTAGAATTACCGTGTTGTGTACCTTTTTTCATTTACAATTTAAGTTGTCTTAATGGGCTTCACATATATTGGCATTGGTTGATGATGTTAATACAAGAAATTGATAAGTGGGTTTAATAATGTATTAAACATTTGTATAGTGGAAAAGTATATCCATGAGAGCGCAAAAAGCATCTTAAAAACACGTATTAATCTCTGTTTCATATGGCCCAAACGAGTATCTATTTACGACTTTCACATTCCCAAATTCTTGAATAAAATGTGTGTGTGTGGGGGGGGGGGGGTCTTGGGTGCCTAATTATTGCTGACATTGACAGTAATGACTTTGCTGAATATAAATATTTCAAGTGTAATTTTATGACTACATATAATTATATAAATAAATATTAGGGACTACCACTCTCCCGTGTTGTCCTGTTGTTAATAAAGAATGTTCTTAGTGTCTTAGTGATGTGCTTTCGTATTTGCTATCTCAAGGCTTACACATCATATTGGATTGGAAGTCTAATTTCAAACAGTGGTGATGGGTCCGCAAATGAGATTTTAAATATTTCATATAAAAAAGTGCTACAAAAACACAGTCCAGTGTCAACTGTGTTTATTATTACCCATTCAGGTATTTTTATATGCCATTAGTGTATTTTAATCATTTTTAATAATCGCAACAATTGTATTTCTTGGTTTACATGAATAAATTAAACAGTTTGTTCTTTAGCAAAAAATATCCTCCGTGCATTGCAGTTGTGTATGACTTTTTTATTGAAATGAGGTAAATTATAATAAATTATGATACTGTTTCTTCTGTTTCAGCACCGTGTCCTAATCAATCATCTCCACAGAGAACCACTACAGGTGACATTTTTTCTTTTCAAAATGTATTATTAATATTTTAAGCACTGGCAGAAGAAAAACTTTACATGTACCTTTTTTATTTTATCCTTATTAGAGGTTATTCAATTATCAACTGATGAGCATGCAAGTATGAGGGGGATGTACAAATCACAATTGCAAGACCTATGCCGTAAGCATGGGTGGAAACCGCCAGAGTACAAGCCAGTGAAAGAAGGACCAGACCACATGCCTCGATTTACTGCCACAGTCATAGTCAATGGAACTTCCTACACGACTCCACACAACCACAGTCGTTCATCCAAAGAAGCAACAAAACTTGCTGCCTTTATTGCTGTAAAACAATTAACTAGTCTGAAGCCAATTGGCTCCCAAGAAAATGCCATTGTTCCATCAAATCCAGGTTATATTTTATTTATTATTATTATTTTCCATAATAAACATCCTAATGGAGGGAAGTGAGGATGGAAGGAATATGTAAATGGTTCACAAAAAATGTGAATATGTGATGATTGATTTTAATATATTTGTATCTTTTTAGTCCTAAAACAACTGGGTGCACAAGTTTGTCTACTGTACAGTCTTCATAAAGTTTCTCCAGAATTGTGATTGTTGAATATTTTCAAGAAGTATGTGCATGATTTGCGATAGTTGTTTACAGTTTCGTTTGATTTCTGTAGATCATACTGATGTCAAGGTGTGTCAGAACAGTGAAATAAATGCACCAACATATGATTCCAACTTAGCAGAATTGGCTGACAGAAAACTTCCCAAATGTTCAGGTTTTTTTCCCCATAGTGGGTTTTAGAAGTATTTTTTGAGTGACTCACTATGATAGCATGTGCACACATTCTAGTTTGCATTTATGTGCATCTTGTTTTAGTTTTGTAACCTTTGTTAGGTAACTCGTAGTACTTATGCTTTTGTGAAAGTAGGGCTAGGAGGGTTCCTCAGATTTAATTATATTTTTGCCAGTGCATTGCATCAATTACAATGTGTATTGCCTTAAGTCAATAGTATCTTGTTTACTTGACCAATGAGACACATATTTGTAGGCTAGTAAGTGACAAGAAAGTGTCTCTTCCAAGAGATAGAACAATAAACATGTCTAAACTCTAAATATGCCCATTTTTATGTATGGAGACATCACATGATGAGTACAAGAACAAATGATAAAATATTGATAGGTAAGCACCTATTTACAGAGTTCTGCGAGCCAGAAGTGAAGGAAACAGATCTACGTAACAATGGAAAGCCATATAACAGAATAGAGAGAGAAAATACATAAGCAATTAAAGAGTGCCAACTTTCCAAGTCCCAAGCCAATAGGATAATCCCAGCCTGCCTCCTACTCAGCAAGAACTATTATTTATAGTAATCCTCCTTGGGGGGGGGGGGGGGGGGGGGGGCTTTTCATAACAGATAGCTATTTAATATTTCCCTCCCCCCTTCTAGTGTACATTTCATCAAAGTAATATTATTATTATTATTATTATTATTATTATTACTATTCCGCTGCCCTCCTTGGTCTCTATCAGATATTGAGGCAGGTAGAACGTAAAATCAAGTTACGATATGTTTGTATTGAGATAACCAATGCTTGAAGTCTTGAACACAGTTTCTGTTGAAGCTTGTTTCAAATAACGCAATTAAAGTCTAAAGGGGTGCAAACAGTTTTTGTGTTCTTCCTTTTTCTAATGTAAAATATTTTCCCATGTTGCAATGCAATATAAGAAAGCAGAAAAAGTTCCAGTTTCTCAAGTCCATAAAAAAATAGACTCATTGTTTGCCATTTGCTTTCTTAGCTGTGCAACCTATTTACAAGAATTGGCTACAACAGTATGCTCAGAAGCAGGGGATCACCCTTCCTGAATATTGTTGTGAAGCTAAAGGACCACCACATGATCGTCACTTTAAACCAAAAGTGGCTTTTGCTGAAAGAGTCTATGAAGGTCAACAGTTTTTCCGCACATTGAAAGAAGCTGAACAAGCAGCAGCAAAAATTGTTATTGAGGCATTATCACCCCATGAAATTCAAAAGGTTAGCCTACTCAATTTATTTGCATTTAATTTATATTTGTCTGATACTCTGATTAATTGATTATATGATCTGCTTTAGCTAATGTTCCCATAATCCATATTATCTTTATTATTAAGTATTATACTCACTCCAATTTCAAATGAATCTCAGGGTGGAGGTTTATACAAGAACCTCCTACAAGAAGTTGCACAAAAACTTGGGTTCCTCTCTCCGGTGTATAAAACAATTCAAGATGGCCCACCTCACAATGCTTCTTTTGTCACCACTGTGCAAGTCGGTGATGAAACATACGAAGGACAAACAGCCAAAAGCAAGAAGCTAGCTGAGATGAATGCAGCCGAGGTTGCTTATAATACTTTGATAAACCGTAAGATTCATTTCCATTTTGAATTTGCAGTCGCATTCCCCCAGACTGAAGGTAGTTGCGCTTCCTAGACTAAAGGTCTTCTATCAAACATACAACACTAACGGCCAAATGAAAAAAATCTGAAATACAAATTTATCCATATGTCAGTAACTACACTTAAGTTGTCTGTCATGCATATGCATATATACCATCATCCCTCAGCCCATACACTCATATTTTTTCTTTCTATCCATAGGTGGGGATACCTTTACGAAGAGGCAGAAACAATCAACCTCACCTGGCACAAATATTCCGCATCCGCCAACTACTCATGGTTTATCTTTATGTCAATAGGTACAATTGTCCATTTGAAGACGCAGAAAACATCGGCTACACCTGGCATGCACACACCTATCCGTCCTCCACCTAGTAACATATACGTTGGTCCAATCCCGTTCGAGACTTCTGCTTTACAGCATGATCTTATTAGGAATTCGTCAGATAAGGTTTTGGCTTCCTGGTGTCATTCAAATGGTACCACAGTTTCTAGCCATGCTTCTGTTTTGCCTAATTCTGTCCAGATATCACCTGATAACCAATCCTTCACCCCATTGGGACTCCCATGTTTGACTAGTTCAATAGAGGAGAAGTTTAGCCTCGATAGACCAAGTGTTGCGAGGAACATGATTCTGGTTTACCCACGTGGTTCAGAAGTGGTACTCCCTCATCATGCTTCAATCTTATCCTGCTGTGATGACAAATGGGTGGCTGTTGAAGTAGTTCAGAGTTCTAATTAAGGTCATACATTTGTGTTTCAAGTTTATGTAGAAAAAAAGATATTTGGCGCTGCGGTTGAATTCTCTGTGTTCTTGTTTTCGATGCTTACTGATACTATGTGCATGCTTTGGATGTTCACAGATTAGTGTCATGGTTTGGATATTTTACTCATTGTTCAATTTTGGTTTTGTTCTTTTTTTCTACATTTATTTCCTGAAGTAAATGTAGAAAACCCCTGGTGCAAACTGGGTCTAGTTCGGGTCCCACACACACACACATATTGTATAACTAGCTTTCTATAGCGCAATGCGCTAAAGGCTGGTTTGCAACCACTTTAAAAAAAGCACTTCTCAGCTTTTGGCTTAAAAAAGCACTTATTTACCAAACACTACCAATTTTTTATTTTTCTCGACTTTCGTGTCAAAAGTGCTTTTCCACTTTTTATACACCAAAAGCACTTATTTTACCAAACACTACCAACTTTTACTTTTCAAAATCACTTTTTTCTCAAACACTATCAACTTTTACAAATAATCACTTTTTCCAAATCACTCCAAAAGTGCTTTTTTTTAAGCAGAAGCTGTTGCAAACACTCCCTAAAACTAATGCCCATTATAAAAAAGACCAATTCTCGTTCTTGCGAAATATAAACTATAAATATCCCACTGTCCCGTAGTATAATTTATAAATAATAACAGTATGGTTCTTATTAATAGTATTCATATTGTGTATGCTCAAATTTAAGTAAGTGTTTTCGTTTAGATAATTTATAGATTTGGTTTAATCTAGTATGGACTGGTTTTTTAGGTCTAGTTTGACCTGGTAGAGAGGTCTAATGTGATTTTACCACTTCCTTTGTCAAAACAAATTGACCAATTTTGACTTGCACGTAAAATAAAAATAAAAGTTGTGTGGTTAAGATTTGCGCACATGAGAGGGAAATAGTTGAAACCACATATTTATTACTTTAATTAGAATTCGTAAAGTATTTTAAGATGACTAAATAAGAAAATTTGGCAAAATTTTTGTGGGAGGTAGGAAGTATTGTTTAAGTCTGATTTGGCACCTGATTTGGTCTAATTTGATTTGTTTAAGTCTGAACAAAACATCTAAAATTATTTGCAAAAATTTACATGAGTTAATTAGAAATCCTAATCAACTCATGTAAATTTTAAATAAATAGACCAAGTAAATTTGAGTAAACTTAAATGAATTCAAGTGCATATATAAATAAAATCAGTTATGGAATTAATCCAAATGAATGTAGTAAACATTAATTAACTTGGATCATTTGGATAAAATTTTAGAAAAATATAACATTATAAATTAATAACACTTATAAAACAGTCGGGGAAGTTAAACAATAATCAAATAAGGCAAGTTTTAAATTAACACCAACAGAATACTGATTAACCCTAAACAAAATGGTTGAACTTAACGGGAAAATGGTGAGAAATAAGTACAACATCAACAATATTTGATAATACTGAAATTGACTGAATCAGATTAAAATGATGAATGTTGATCGGAATAGTTGAATAGACCGAATATTTCGAATTATAAAAAAAATAATACGTAGTACTCCATATACTTTAGGGAGAATTTGTCTTTGTACTCCATTTTTTATATATGTAACTTTGCACTCTAATTTCAAAATCGTTAATATATGCACCTCAATTCACTATAAAATCATTTCACTTTGCACCTCACTCTTTCATAATTTTTGGATTGATGGGGTGCACACATTAATGATTTTAAAAATGAAGTACAAAATTCAATGTCACCCCAAACATGGCGTGCAAAGTCAAATTATCCCTATATTATTAATAATATTTTATTAATAGTAATATAGTTAAAATGGTTCCTTGTATTAACTTCACCCATTTCTGTTACAAAAGTAGTTTCAACCTTACTTATTTTGATGACTTTGTATTATACAATTGAGTGCACGGTATCAAATTTCAAACAGGCTTAAAATAAAATACGTAGTATTTGTTATTTCTCGTTATCTCTAATTAAGAATAATGTTGTATGTACGGTATATAAACTATAAAAATCCAAATGACTCAAATGGATATTGTAATAATTATAATAACCTAACATAACGTATAACTAACATAGGTCGATGACTCACGCCATTAATCTAACGGTGATATGAGTAACGGAGAAGAGTAGTTAAGGAGTTAGTAGGAAAGCTAAAAATGATGTACACTACTTTAATATAATAGTACAAGTGTTTAATGCTATAAGAGATTGACATAATCCAAGGGCATTAACCATTATTTTTAGATACATGCATTTTAATAAAACAATATATCTTCTACAAAATATTACAATAGTGTGATATAATAATAATAATGATGATGATGATGATGATAATAATGATAATAATAATAATGATAATAATAATAATAATCATAATAATAATAATGCATAAAAACAAAATAATTAAAAACCGGATCAGCACTGATCTGGCTACTAGAATTGGACCCACTACCCACTGGGCGCTGTTGCTTTGGTTCCAGACCTCCAGCTGTGGGTAGTGATGGACCCGGGCCGGGCCTCGGGTCAGGTAGAGGTAGGCCCGGGACCGTTCTGGGCTATGGCCGGTGCCGGTTCGGGCCGGGCCACCTGCCCGGGTCACGGGCCGGGCCGGGTCATAATTTTTTTTAATTATTATAGAATATACAAATTCTTATTAAAAACAAAGTTGAAGTCATTTATTTGAAATAGGAACTACATTTGAGAATTGAGAAAAAACAACAATATGAAATACATAGTACATTTTTTAATAAATATCAATTGGGATTTCCGTCACCGTTGGTTGTTGTTTTCCCTTTGTCACAAGACTTCATATGTTTTATTGCCATCCCGTATCCATGTGAACGCCCCAAGCTACACTCTTTCTTGCACCACTTGCAAGTAGAGATGGACCCGGTCCGGGTCAAGGCCCGGTCGGGCCTCGGGTCTTATAATGCTAGGCCCGGGACCGGCCCGGTCAATGACCGGTTCCGGTTCGGGCCGGGCCACCCGCCCGGGTCACGGGTCGGGCCACCCGCCGGGCCGGGCCAGTATTTTTTTTATTAATTATATATTATACAAATTGCTATTAAAAACAAAGTTCAAGTGCATTTATTTGAAATAAGAACTACATTTGAGAATTGAGAAAAAAATAACAATACGAAATACATTTTCTAATGAATATCAATTGGGATTTCCGCCACCGTTGGTTGTTGTTTTCCCTTTGTCACAGGACTTCATATGTTTTATTGGCATCCCGTATCCGTATGAACGCCCCAAGCAACACTCTTTCTTGCACCACCTGCAAGTTGCCCACAACAGTCCGGTTTTCGGGTCCTTCCACTTGTCAAAATTGTTTTGCATAAGGGAAGATGTACTTTCCATATTTAAAATGGTATATGTATAAGTAGGAATGTAGGATAATAAGAGAAGATGAAGATGGAGAAGAGTTTGAGAAGAATTGGAGAAGAGGTGTAGAAAAATGTTAGAAAATAGATGTATTTATAGATGTTTTTGAACCCCACTCCCCACACCACCACCACCGGGACCCCCCTGCCCCCCACCCATTGCCCCAACGGCTATATAGCCGTTTGGGAGGTTTGATTTAAATTTTTTTTTTAAGTTATACACATATTGTAAAATAAATTAATTAATTTAATGAATTAAGTAAAACTAAAACTATTTGTACTTAGAAAAGTGGTTTGATTTATAATTTACAAATGTTACAAAATAGGTGTATAAGTATTTAAACAAATTACATATTGTAAATGTATTTTTAATTTAAAAACCGGCTTTATATTTTAGAAAAATAATTTTAAGTCGTTAGATTGTAACCAATTAATTAATTTGAGAAGTGCTACATATGAAAAAGTGAACACATATTTATTTGAAATATGAAGTACAAGTTTACAAATTAATTTGAAGTACAACTACAAATTTACAATTTTGAAATATGAAGTACAAGTTTACAATTTTGAAATATGAAGTACAAGTATAAATAAATTTGACAAGTGCTATAAAATACATTTTATAATAAATTCTAAAATACTAATCAATCGGAATCTCCGGCATAGGTAGAGTCACCATCAGTTGTTGAGTCATCCATAAAATCTTGGGAGGGGGTGATGCTCAATTCTTGAGTTCTACGTGCAACATTCAACCAATCGTGGTAGCATATAAGCGTCTCAAGAGACTCCGCGCTCAATCTCGATCTAGATGCCGTTAGGACGTTGCCGGCAGAACTAAATTCTTGTTCCACAGCAACTGTTGAAACCGGCATTGATAGTACTTGCTTAGCCATCCGTGCTAAAATCGGGAACGTTCTTTCTTTTGACTTCCACCAGTCTAGAACGTCAAAGTCATCATTTTCTTCAAAATCAACTTCATATGTTAAATACAAAGTAATCTCATTCAATGCGCTTTGTTCAGTAACGTGAGTTGTTTTAGTTTTTTTCATAAGATTGCCAAATGCAGATTTAAAAATCGATTTTCCTTTAGATGAAGATGTTCGTGACGGGGGAGGGGGAGCGTTGCTATATTGTGCACGAAACTCATTAAATAAGGCATAAAATAAAGTACTAACCTCGTTGTATTCCGTTTTCGGATCTATGGGGTTATCGTCATACATTGGAAATTCACCGAAAAACGCAAGATAATAGAAGTTGAAACAATCTTCCAAATTAGCAAGTCTATAACGAGGATCGAGAATAAATGCAATACCATAAATATGGGGAATATGCGCATAATATTTTAAAAACTTTTCCTTCATATGATCACAAAAATAATGAACGAAAACGGCATTTTGAAATTCTTTAAAAGCATCGGCGAGATTAACAGCTTGTGGAATAAACTGGTTTGCGGTAGGTTTATAAACATGACTAAAAGTTTCAGTAGCATTAAAAAAATATATCAAAACATTACAAATTTTTTCGCAAGTGTCGATCTCAGTCACGTTTATAATATAGTTATCATGTTCTTTTAAAAAAGCAGGAAAATGTTCTTTATATCTAAGAACAACTTTAAGTAATTTATAAGTACTATTCCAACGAATACTCAAATCTTTAGGAAAAGCAACATATCTCACACCTCTTTCAGTCAAATAAGTTTGCCATTTTAATCTAAGTTGACCATTACCCCAAATACGTCTAATCCCCCCCTTGATTACCTCCATGGAATCTCCTAACGCTTTTAAACCGTCTTGCACACATAAATTTATAACATGACATACACAGCGTTGATGAAAAAATCTACCCATCAAAGAATTGGCACCACACAACTCACGCAATCTAGGTATAGCAGCAGTATTATTAGTAGCATTATCAAAACCAATAGCAAACACCTTATCAATCAAATTATACTCAATTAAAATACGCTCAATCAAAATATAAATATGTTCAGCGGTGTGACGATCATTAAATTCACGAAAAGCAAGAACACGTTTATGCATATTCCAATCCTCATCAATATAATGTGCAGTCAGACCCAAATAATATAAATGATGAAAATCATCCTCTCATATGTCAGAACAAATAGTAACACGCCCATCAAAGCTTGCAAAATTTTTTTGTAACCTTACCTTTTCCGCATTATAAAGCCTTATTATTTTTTTCTTAACAGTTTTGCGACTATAATTTCTAAATTGAGGATTTAAACTACCTTGTGCATAATCTCTTAAAGCAAGACTTTCAGAAAACAAATAAGGCAAATTTTCTTCACAAATTAAGTTAGCCATACCAGTCAAATTTTGTGCATCATTGTAGGAGAAATTACCAAAAGGTTGAGAATTCGCAAACCTCGATATTTGAGTTTGCTTCCCCGTTCCGCCGCCTAATTTTGCATACTCCACAGGGTGCTTTGCCTTAAGACGCCTTGCGGCGGATCCGTATCCGCCGGAGGTTCCCAAACTATAATTGTTGTTGCACCACTTGCAAGTTGCGTGCCAATAGCCGGTTTGTGAGTCCTTCCATTTATCAAAATTATTTTTCATTAGTTCAGACTTACTTTTTTTATTACCGGTGGCGGTTTGGGATGAGGCAGGTTCGTCGGCGTCGTGGCTGCCGGCACCCTCCTCCTCGGCCGTCTCCGGTTCCAATTCCTCCGCATCTTCATCCTCAAGCTCCTCTTCGTCAATGGTCGTCGGCATTTGTTGTTGTTGTAGAAAGCGGTTATTATGTCGGGCCAATTCTTGTTGGAGTTGTTCTTCGGACATCGCATCTCCATCTCGCCTTTGGTAACCCGTTTCAAAATCATCTCGGCTTTGAGATGAAGAACCGGCAAGTTCTTTACCTTTGCGGGATTTCTTCCTCCCAATCTCGTTCCTTCGATTGCGTTGGAGGTTACCCAAATCAACCGAATATCTACCACCTTCCATTTTAAAAATGTAACAAATATTAATTGACAACCAATATAATAATGGATACAAAACTAATGCAACTAATTAAAACTATTTTAATTAATACTTCAAACTAATTTAGTGCAAAGTAGAATTAATGTGTGACTTTAAAATTAAAATTATACCAACTTTTGAAGTACTTTAATTTAGTAAAAACTACTTAAATAAAATGTTAAGTACTTTAATTAAATGATTGAACTATTATTTCTTCCTACAAATATAAATTGAAAATAAGAAAATGTGACTTTAACTATAATGAATTAATGACAATTAACTAGTTTATTGAAGTAGAGTTGTTTTAACAATTAATGAGAATACTAATGAAGTAAATAACTAGTATAATGAAAAATGTAACAACAATGCTAATTAACTAATTAACTAGTATAATGACAAATGTAACAACAATGCTAATAAACTAATTAACTAGTATAATGAAAAATGTAACAATAATGGTAATGAACTAATTAACTATTATAATGATAAATGTAACAAGAATGCTAATTAACTAATTAACTAGTACAATACTAGATATAGTAAGTAATATATAAGTATACTAGTATAAGATGAGTAATACACTTATATTTTATACTTTAATATATAAAGTATATATTAAGTAGATGTAGAATGTATGTATTAAGTGGATATAATAATTGTATAAGAACTAAATATTAGAGTATAATGGAGAATTGGAGATTGGAAAATAAGAAAATAAGTATATATAAAATAGATATTATAAAGTATATATAAAAGTAGATATTATAAAATAAGTATATATAAAATAGATATTATTAAGTAGAGAAGTAGATATTATTATGTATTAAGTATATAGTAATAGTTTATAAAGTATATTTAATACTTTATTATATAAAGTATATATTAAGTAGATGTAGTATGTATGTATGTATTAAGAAATATAAGTAGAGATTAAGTAGATAAGAAATATAAGTAATATAGTATATGTATTTATAAGTAGATAATTAATATATAAATAGATATAATAATTGTATAAATATTAAATAGTAAAATAAAATATAAAGGAGAATAAGAGAATTTGAGAAGATGAATATGGAGAATTGGAGATGAGTAGAGAGTAGGATTTAGGGAGAGTTGGAGAAGAGGTGTGAAAAAATGTTTAAAATTAGGAGTATTTATAGGTTTTTTTAACCCCCACCCCCCACCCCCCACCCCACCCCACCCCCCAAACGCCCCGGACCCCCCTGGTACCCCCCCCAACGGCTATATAGCCGTTTGGGAAGTGGCTGTTGAGCCAAAATGTTTTTTTTTTTTCAAATTAAAAGTTTTTTTTTTTTAAAATGATCGTTAGGCCCGGGCCCGACCCGGCCGGGCCTCCAAAAACAGGACCCGAGCCCGGACCCGCTACCCCAACCGGTTCGGTGCCCGAACCGGACCCGAGAACCGGGCCGGTTCCGGGCCCGTACAGTGACGGGCCGGGCCGGTCCCGGGCCGGGCGGCCCGAACCGGGTCCAAGCCTACTTGCAAGTTGCCCACCACAGTCCGGTGTTCGAGTCCTTCCACTTACCAAAATTGTTTTGCTTAAGGGAAGATGTACTTTCCATCTTTAAAATGGTAGATGTATAAGTAGGAATGTAGGATAATAAGAGAAGATGAAGATGGAGAAGAGTTGGAGAAGAGGTGTAGAAAAATGTTAGAAAATAGATGTATTTATAGATGTTTTTGAACCCCTCTCCCCACACCACCACCACCCGGGACCCCCATGCCCCCCACCCAAAGCCCCAACGGCTATATAGCTGTTTGGGAGCTGTTTTTTTTTAAAAAAATTAATTTTTTTTTTTGAAAATTATACATATTGTAAAATAAGTTAATTAATTTAATGAATTAAGTAAAGCTATTTTTACTTAGAAAAGTGGTTTGATTTATAATTTACAAAGGTTACAAAATAGGTGTATAAGTATTTAAACAAATTACATATTGTAAATGTATTTTTAATTTAAAAACAGCCTTTAGATTTTAGAAAAATAATTTTAAGTTGTAAGTTTGTAACCAATTAATTAATTTGAGAAGTACTACATATGAAAAAATGAACGCATATTTATTTAAAATATGAAGTACAAGTTTACAAATTAATTTGAAGTACAAGTACAAATTTACAACTTTGAAATATGAAGACATGAAGTACAAGTTTACAATTTTGAAATTTGAAGTACAAGTACAAAATGATTTTAGAAGTGCTACAAAATACATTTTATAATAATTTTTAAAATACTAATCAATCGGAATCTCCGGCATAGGTAGAGCCACCATCGGTTGCTGAGTCATCCATAAATTCTTGTGAGGGGGTGATGCTCATTTCTTGAGTTCTATGTGCGGCCTTCAACCAATCGTGGTAGCATATAAGCGTCTCAAGAGATTCCGCGCTCAATCTCGATCTAGATGCCGTTAGGACGTTGCCGGCCGAACTAAATTCTTGTTCCACAGCAATTGTTGAAACCGGCATTGATAGTACTTGCTTAGCCATCCGTGCTAAAATCGGGAACGTTCTTTCTTTTGACTTCCACCAGTTTAGAACGTCAAAGTCATCATTTTCTTCAAAATCAACTTCATATGTTAAATACAAAGTAATCTCATTCAATGCGCTTTGTTCAGTAACGTGAGTTGTTTTAGTTTTTTTCATAAGATTGTCAAATGCAGATTTAAAAATCGATTTTCCTTTTGATGAAGATGTTCGTGTCGGGGGAGGGGGAGCGTTGCTATATTGTGCACGAAACTCATTAAATAAGGCATAAAATAAAGCACTAACCTAGCTCGTTGTATTCCGTTTTCGGATCTATGAGGTTATCGTCATACATTGGAAATTCACCAATGTGACAAATGTAACAAGAATACTAATTAACTAATTAACTAGTATAATGAAAAATGTAACAAGAATACTAATTAACTAGTATAATGAAAAATGTAACAATTAGTGGGAATACTAATTAACTAATCAAGTATTCAAGTATTGTTAATAAAAAATGTAAGTAACAAGACAAATGTATGAATGTGACTTTAAGTATAATGACAATTAACTAGTTTTTTGAAGTAGAGTTGTTTTAGCAATTAATGGGAATACTAATTCACTAATTAACTAGTATAATGAAAAATGTAACAAGAATACTAATTAACTAGTATAATGAAAAATGTAACAAGAATACTAATTAACTAATTAACTAGTATAATGAAAAAAGCAACAAGAATACTAATTTACTAATTAACCAGTATAATGAAAAATGTAACAATTAGTGAGAATACTAATTAACTAATCAAGTAATGTTAATAAAAAATGTAAGTAATAAGACAAATGTATGAATGTGTATACTAATTAATGGGAGTAAATGAGTAATAGAATGATTTTAAGTGATATTAATTAAAGTGTAACTAATATGTAATATAATGTTTATAGTATATAATATATAAGTATACTACCATAAGATGAGTAATACACTTATATTTTATACTTTAATATATAAACTATATATTAAGTAGATGTAGAATGTATGTATTAAGTGGATATAAGTAGATAATTAATATATAAGTAGATATAATAATTGTATAAGAATTAAATATTAGAGTATAATGGAGAATTGGAGATTGGAGAATAAGAAAATAAGTATATATGAAATATAAGTAGAGAAGTAGATATTATTATGTATTAAGTATATATTAATAGTTTATAAAGTATATTTAATAAGTAGATATAAGAAAATGTATGTATGTATTAAGTAGATATAAGTAGATAATAAGTAGAGATTAAGTAGATAAGAAATATAAGTAATATAGTATATGTATTTATAAGTAGATAATTAATATATAAGTAGATATAATAATTGTATAAGTATTAAATAGTAAAATAAAATATAATGGAGAATAAGAGAATTTGAGAAGATGAATATGGAGATGAGTAGAGAGTAGAGAGTAGGAATGTAGGATTTAGGAAGAGTTGGAGAAGAGGTGTGAAAAAATGTTTAAAATTAGGAGTATTTATAGGTTTTTTTTAACCCCCACCCCCCCACCCCACAAAAGCCCCGGTCCCCTGGTACCAACCCAACGGCTATATAGCCGTTTGGGAAGTGGGTCAACAGCCCAAAAGGGTGTTTTAAAAAGAAAAGTTTTTTTTTTTAAATTGTGACTGTTAGGCCTGGACACGGGTCGCCAAAACATAGCCCCGAGCCCGGACCCGCCACCCCCACCGGTTCGGTGCCCGAACCGGACCCGGACCTGAGAACCGGGCCCGCACAGTAGCGGGCTGGGCCGGTCCCGGGCCGGGCGGCCCGAACCGGGTCCATGACTAGCTGTGGGGGTTGGGAATTGGACCAGCTAGAACCGCAACCAGTCGTGGAAATGGTAGAACCAAACCGGCAATCAGGCATACCAGGTCTGATCCAGGTAACGGGGGCATGAACATTCACCAGGGCAGTTCGGGTTGGTTCTTGGGTTAGTTTATTGATTGGTTTTAGCTTATTAAAAATCAGCTGCAGGAGCCCTGGTTTTAATTCTTAATGGTTGTTATTTGTTTCCCAAAAGGAAATCAAGACTCAAGATCAGAACTCATCTGACACTTATTTAGTAAATGATGGAATTAAGCATCTCTGTTGAAGTTTCATCTTAAAATGTAAACTATATTAGAAGAAATAGATCAAAATCTTATATACTCGTATCAAGATGAAACTTCAAGTTCTAATATCCCTCAAATTCTATGAAACCGGTATATACTAGACAATTACCTTAAAATGTCTCCTTAGCTTAAACCGGCTTGAACAAACTTGAGGGTGGATAATGAGCTAAACAAATTCTAAAGAAGCTATCATGAATCATTGGCATCAAACAAATCATCAAATCATAATTGAATTGAGGTTTAATACTAATGACGTTTTCACACAGATTTGAAATTTTCAATCTAGTCTAATCTATTTAAATCTGGTCCGAGCTAATAAAAGTATATTTTATGTGTACGTACCACTGTATAGATCTGATTTGATCTCATCCGAAACAACTGAAAACATCCTAAGAGATTAACTGCGATGAGAAGAACTTTACTGTGTATACACATATACACATGACTTTTATTGTGTATTTAATTATTATTATTATTATTATTAGTATTAGTATTATTATTATCTTTTAATTTTGTGATGAACTTTACATTTTATCTAAAACTAGAAAAAAATTAACAATTCTTGCGCTTCGTATTACTTTATCAATAAGAGAAGAAATATGTACGTAGCCACTACACAAAGAATAGAGGTTCCAGTGGTCCGTTAGAGAGTATGTCTATTTTTGAAAGGAAAAGTTGTGTTGGTCCATTATTGAAAGAACATTCACGGAGTGACAAAAGTGATATAATTTTAGCTTTTGAGCTTATTTGTGATAATTTCCCAAAAAAAATACAATTTAATGAAAAATTCGGAATTTAGACCGGGAAAATTCGGTTTCAAGTGAATTTCAATCTTGTTTTGTGTATTTAAACATCTTTAATACATTAAAATTCCAATCATAACTTCATAAAAATTACGGAGTATGTGACATATTACACACTTATTCTTGAAATGAAACCAAGTCAAATTTATGTAAAAAAAAATGTACAAGTCACATAAGTGAATGCTTTTCTGTGTTTCCATTTTTCCAATGCTTATTAAATATTCAACAGTATTTGTTAGTATGAAGAATAATTTAGACGGTTTGGAAAATAGTGGAGACAAAAAAAATAGACTCACAAGATTTAAATCAACATATTTTTATTAGAGATAAATTATTAACAAAGTTCGACTCTCCCTTCTCCTCTCCTCCTAAAGTCTCCCAATCAAATAAACAAGGAGTGAGTTAACTGTTGTGCGAACCATCTAGACGAAATATATTTCTAACTTCAAGACTTCAAGTAAGGCATTCCAATCCTGAGCTCCAAAAATCTCAACTGAAGGTTAAAAAAGTGCTAAATTTCTCAGTTATCAATCTGGATTTTCATCCAAATTAAATTAAATGAAAAGTAATGTTTAATTAATATGGAAATTGGACATTTGCATACATTGATTTATATTATTTTATACTCTCTCCATTTCATATAACTTTGTCACTTTCGTTATTAATAAATTAATTTATGGGTTCATATTATTTATCTCTTCCGCACAAATCTCAATCACACAATATTTATTTTATTACTTTTCATGTCAATCAAACTTCGTAAAATTTCGAAAAACGAAGGAAGTAGATGTATATATTTATATTTTCGACTTGTATTTTATTTTATATTTGTACTTTCTATTTTTTATGATTTTGACAGTTTTGAACAATTGATGGTGAATTGAATTATTCGACCCTTTAAATTATCACATCACATTACTGCATAATGTGGCATAAATGGAGCTTTTTTTTAGTTCAAGATACAAATTGAGCATTATACATTTTTTTTTTACTTCAGGGGGAGGGGGCTGGAGTAATCAGGGCTGAAACTCACTTCATTGAGTTTCGAACCCGAGACCTCCCGTAAGGGAGAGTGAGTCGGCGACCAGCTGGGCTGGACCGCTTCCTCAGACATTGTTGTGTTTGTAACTATAACTAACCGATGATGGTACTATATAGGGTTGTTAACGAACCGAGCTTTTATCGAACTATTCGAGTTCGAACTCGGTTTCGAACCTAACGAGCAGAGCTTAACGAACTCTCGAACCTGAACTGAGTTTTAACTTCGAAAAATTAATCGAGCCGAGCTCGAACATAGTAGTATTCGGCTGGTTCAAACTCGAGCCTATCGAACACCCTGAAATTATAAATATAATTTATATTATTCTCCGTATCTCATTAGTTGCAACATTGGAAATTACACACTATTCATGTACTCTATTTTGACTACATTTTATTTAGTAATGTATGCTAGTTGTTTTTATTGAAAAAGATCGTTGAATTCGTCTCATTATAAAGTTTCATAATCTGATTTTTAATTATTTTTTAGTAAAACAAAATTAAATATGATGACGATCAAAGTTGTGCATTGGCAAACGTGAAAAAGTTAATGTTGCAACAAAAAAAGAATGAAGAAAGTATATATTTTCAAAATTTAAATACAATTTGTATAATATTATGAATTTAAATATGATTACTAAAGGACCGAATACTTATTGAATCATTCGAGCACGGGCCTATTAACGAGCATCACCTAAAATTTTAAATTCGAGATATTTATCGAGTGTATCGAGCACTCGATTCAAACATCGAACACCTATTGAGCTGAACACGAGCCGCATTTGTAAAGCTCGCCGAGCTTCGAGCTCGAACCCGAACACCACTAATTCCTTATCGAGCCGAACTCGAGCTTTGGGTGCTCGGGCTCGGCTAACAACCCTAGTAGGCTAGTACTATAATCAATAGTTGTCACTATTGCAAGGTCACTGTGACCGACAAGCGATGGATCACTATGACCAGCGATGATCACCACCCAAATGATCACTAAGACACTAAGACTTAGTCGCTATCTAGGTGGTCACCAAGGCGGTAGCCGCTGTAGTCATATATCAGATCAGGCCATTATAAGATAAACTCTAATTTCTGGAAATTAAGGGGAAAATCTCTTTATTGCCCATTGTTTAAATTTTAATGATATTCATGTCAAAACCCCTCATTGTTTTAATCAAACTGTTCAGGTGTTAAGTTTTATATTCTCTCACTCATTCATAATTTGTAATGAGTCTTGAAATATAGGCACAGTCTTGAAATATAGGATGTCAATGAGATCTTTGCTAAGAATATTTCCTAATTCTTCAAAACTTATCCTTTCTTGAAATAGTGTGGAAAGTGGACCTTTCAGAATCAGTCCTGCCTTTCTCTCATCATGTATGGGTGCTTCATCCTTCACGTAGGCAACCAAGAATCAGCATTTTCTTGCATTTGGACAGGCGGCATGATATTTGGGGGACAACTCCGAGCTCTCTTGGCCAAAAATGGGTTGGATATTCAAATTGTCAAATGCCACTTCTTAAACCTGTGGGAATGAATGCTTTTCCAGTCCAGGTCTTTTCCATCATTAAAGATATTGAATGCAACTATATGATTATATAAATAAAAAACTGGGTATTGTATCAATTCGTGTAAAGCAGCCGTCTACACGTTACTCTTTGATGTAGAAGAAGACCTCACACTCCTGAGGATGCTTGCTGCTTTCATTCCCATATGCATGCATGATCTTCGACTGCACTTGTCAAACATAACTAACAAACCTCATACTGGAGGGTCGTACAGATATATCAGGCGAGGTAATCATATATATTGTGAGCTGCCACTGTCATCATTCTTGTGAGCTGTCGTGCCATTGGCGGCCACAACATCTAGCTTTCCACCCTGCTTAGTGTCTTGTTTAGTGCTGTCTTCTTCTTCATCTTCACTATACTCACTCTCATAGTCATCATATCCGCTGTCCTCGTCCGCCTCCTCTTCAATCCCTTCTTCAATGGCAGCAGCTTGAGTGGTCTCGTCCGCACCACCACTACCACGGGTCCCGGCCCTGCTGCGTTTCAGAACCTTCAGTTTCAAGTTTGTCTTTGCATCACAACCGAGCCAAGCGTCACACAAGCAGAAAGAGGTCAAGTTGTAGTTCCCCTCCTGTGGGGCCTGAAACTTCCCAATCACTAGCCTGGACCCATTTTTTACTTTCTCGATTGCTTCTCTGACTGCTGCATTTATTTCCCTGGCAGTGGCCCCGCACCCTTCTTTTGACTCTTGGATCGCTTTTGAGGCGGCAGTCACAGCAGTGGATTCATCCATGAAGCTCACCTTCTGGGATAGCCATACATCGTTCGAAATAGGGTCCGCCAGCAGCAACCAGAAGTTCTCCTCTTTGTCGAAGGGGAAGTGTGGTGAGTGTGGGAGTGCACGGATCAAACCATTCCGACGCTTCAGAGTGATCCAAGCATGCATTGTCACAATGTCACCCTCTTGAATCCCCTCTTCCCCTTCTGTCTCGCATGAGATATCAATTGATATTGAAGGTATCATCTCCAGAACCATCTCCACGTCTTGGGACTCAGCATCAGAGAATCCAGCAACTTGGGTCAAAAGGTCAATACGCTCTTGCCCTGTCATCTCTACGAAGTCTTGAAATGTGCGCACTTTCTGTGTGTGAAATTGGAATGAGAATTAATTTCAGAAGGATTTAGGACTTCAGAAGGAACAGGAGGGGATGGGTGATATGCATGATCTTACAAATCATGTAGATTAAAATCAACAAATACTGATAAAAAAAATAAAATCAAAATTACTCCTCCCGTTTCCTTCAGTCTAACATCCATTAACCAAACAAGCCATAAGAGTTCGCATGATCAACAAAGAAGTGAAGAACAATTACGCTGCCACTAATAAGTCTCACCTTTCTTCCTATCTTCTTTACGACAGCCTCACTAAAGTGTGGTAGCTGTAGAAAAGGACCATATCCTTCGCTAGATCCACCTGTAACTTTTCTTGCACTAAGTTGAACTGCCTGAATCATGATCAATATAATATATTTTAGGGATATGCCCCTTAAAGGTTGAAAATATTCATAACCAGGTCAATCCGTCAATATAATTAAGCCAAAAGATTTGACAAATTAAGATTATTTCCGGATGTATAAATGTGGAATGCCAATTACATCTCAACAATTGTGTCACAATGTGAGGGCCCAGTTTTACTCAGAAATAAACATGAACACAATAGTAACTAATAAAGACCAATTATCTTTTAGTGACAACTTGCTAGAACCTAGAGAAAAGCATATGTATCTTTACAAAGGGATGTCAAAAAAATGTCAACATAGGTAAGGCATGAACCAATGGGACAGCAGGAATGGCCGAATGGGCAGGTTCTAGTCAGGGTCTCGATAAAAAATTAAATATACAATCCAACCCAACACCACCACCACCACCATCATCATCATCATTACCCCAGTGCCGCAGAGGCTCCCACAGTCCCACCTACCGTGGGGGTAAGGGGGGTCGGATGTACGCAATCTTACCCCTGTTGTACAGAGAGACTGTTTCCGCATGACCCATAGTGAAAATTGCGTCGAAAATTGCATGGACTGAATGCTGCTTCACAACAAAGAAGCACATACAATTTAGTGAGCCATTTTGCTTTATTCCATCATATTCCCAACCCACCATGGTTATTACATCAAATTTTTACACTTTGCTTTTGAATAATACATGTAATATAATTACTTACTGCATGCTAGATTTCCCCAACATTTGAAGTTTCAGAAAAATTACCAAGGTACTTCTTCCATATTTTTTTAACCTTCGAGTAACACTATATACTCTCACATTGTATTTGGAAAAAAGAATCATCCAAAGTGGCAAATGCCATTATTTTAAAATTTTATTAGTAATATTTTATCTTAAACTTCATATTTAAAATTAAAATTGCATATTAATTAATATGTACAACTGAAGTGAACTTTCATTGTTAAACGTAAGTATGTTATAAATCGACACAGTAATCATTATTTATAAAACTGTTATAGTAAACACTAAATATATTATACGATAGTATACATTAGGAGCATGAGAAGATAGTCTTAGAACCCAATCAACCACCAGCTTTGATTTAGATTCCCAAACAGTCCTGGTGGGTTGGGTACCCATGGGTAGGGCGGTAATTAACATCTCTATGGACAACACATAGCCAACCGTCAATAGGTAACTTAAACAATACCACAGAAGAAAAGTAAACCAAGTGAGGTAATGCATGAAGGTATGAGTGTCCAACCATTTGAAGGATCGTTTCATTTTCATTTTCATATACCCCAGTGCCGCAAAGGCTCCCACCTACGGTGGGGTAAGGGGGAGTCGGATGTACACAGTCTTACCCCTGTACTAAAGCACAGAGAGACTGTTTCCGGATGACCCATAGTGAAAATCGCGTCCAGAATTGCATGGACTGACTGCTGCTTCATAACAAAGAAGCGCAGACAGTTCAGTGAGCCATCTTGCTTTATTCCATCATATTTTCAAGCCAAAAAACTTGAAGGATAAATAGGTAAAATGAAAGGCATCCTAAATAATATGTTCCACCACCATCTTCTCACATGCATACAGATGATGAAAACTAAAAACAGAGAGCAAAGCAATAGGAGTTCTATCGAATGTAACAAGAAAAGAGAAATGATTTTTTGCTATATAGAAGCAAACCTGAACAATACTCTGAGATAATTCAACCACTCCAATTGCTGGCCGCAGCCATCCACGACCAAGGGGAGGGCGTGGTATAATGGCCATCTGCAGGGAAATACATTTAACATAAGCTATCATTATAGCCTCCAAACTGTATAAATAGAAATAAAAATGAGCACCTGCAGTAACAACTCAGCAATAAAAGAATATATATTGGTTTATGGAACTTCTCTCTCAATGAGGGGATGATAAGCAAGGTTTTGAAACATGGAATCAGGCCTCAAGGTGGTCTGCCTCTGCCGCTAGAGACAAAACAAGGCCTAAGTCATCCTTGAATTACAGAGGGCCAAACAAGGCATAAGTCATCCTTGAATTAAATAGGGCATAATAAATAAAAGAGTGATACTTTAATAGCATACACACTTTTTAAGAAATAAAATTAAATACTATTGTTCTTAATAGGTCAAACAGCAAAAAAATAAGACATGAAGAATCCTAATAAAAACTAATGAAAACTCAGAACATGCTCATGCCTTAAGATTCTAAGTTCATAACAACTCATCTTCAAAACTAAAACCAACATTGTTGCATTATAATATAAATTTGTAACTTCATCATTTCCATCTCCTATATCAAGAGCTTCAATATCTTCATCGATGCCTGTTAACAAGCTACTTAGAAAGGGCAAAGAGATTAAAGAGAAAGAGGATATTAAAGAGGGAGGGAGAGATAGATAGGGTTATAGTAGAAAGGATAAATGTCAAATACAGAAAGATAGTGATGGGTAATTAAACTGGTGGCCACTGGAGGACTGCTCTGTTATCGGAGAAGATGAAAAGGTGAAGAGGCGGGGCTCTTAGTAACGTGTCTGAAAGCAACAAAGAAATAAAGAGCACTAGGTTCTGTGTTTTTAAAAAGGAAAAAGGAAAGAAAAGACATAGCAAGAGGAGAAAGAGGTGGAGGGGGGGTCGTGTCTGGAAGGGACTGAGGCCCAATAGCTTTAAAAATTAGCCCAACAGGCCAACACGTATTGAAAATTATTTTGTAAGTACCGGAACCTGGTGACCCGGCAATACAATCGGTCTGGTATACCATGGGCCCACTACATTGGTTGAACCTGGGATTAACCAATGACCCGTCGGAACCCAGAAAGGACCCAGGGCGCTCCCTGGACAAATCCAGATATCTGAATACTAAGCTTTCTCTAAAAATATTGCTCTGGTGGGATTTGAACCTGAGTGGTTCATGAAGCGTAGAGGTGCCAGACCACTTGCACTACTAGAGGGATGTGTTCTCCAGCTTCCTTAGCTAAAATATCATTATAAAATATTGATTCAAAATCCCTATTATGTTTATTATTATTAATATTAATATTGTTATTGTTATTAGCAATAAACTATTTATAAAATATTTATATGATTTTTTAAAGATTTTATGTAAGCATTGTGTTTATATTGTGTATCTAATTACCAACTTTTTCTTAATTTTGTGATAAGGATTTATATTTTGGTACATTATTTTTGTATCGATGTCTGTCCCAAGCCAGGATAAATGAGAAGGGTTTTGTGGTAGGCGTGTGACAGCCACCAACATTATCACTTAGTAACATCACATCACATGAATCGAAATAAGAATATCACACCAATAGGTCATTGCTCGTAAGCGGTGCGTCATCCCTCCACCTGATAGGAGATCTTAGACAAAGCAAATAGTTTCAACAGAAGAATTGCAGTAGAAATGCTGATTTCATCAACTGATCTCAAGTACTATTAGTCTTCTTAGGATGTTTTCACTTGGACTCATTGTTTAAAATTGTGCAACGTCTGTATGCAACAAGGCACGCCTTACTACTTTTGGAGATTTTAGGGTGCAAGGCTAAAACTAATTTAGGCAATACAAAAGTACGTGCTTTTTTTGCTAAGGCGTATGCTAATTGTGTCCGCCATATAGTGTGGATGTTGAGGTGCACCACAAATAACAGGGCCAACTGTTACAGCCCAAATCTCCCAAATTAATCTTATTTTAAAAATGCATACTGTATTTGGCGTATTATATACGTTTGTGTAGCTAATAGCGACTTCTGCAGACATTGTACTTTGTAAATGACAGCTGCTTTCTACTCTGCGTATTTATCTTCTACAACATTCTGTCTGCCTTTCATCCTTCTTTTCTTTACGCTAACACAGGTATGGGTTGTCTATGTATTTTATTCATTTAAGGGAAAACAGTCAATTTGGTCCTCGTACTTTAATGAAAAAATCTATTAGGTCCTCATACTTTTAAAAAGATCAATCACGGCCCCGAACTTTGTAAAAACGTTCAATTGAATCCATTTGCAGGTTACTTGCCTGTTGACCAGCGCATATGGCGGCCCAATCAGCAATAATTTTGCTAACGTGGCACACATGTGGAAGCCCAATCAGGCATTTGTTGATGGCAATTAACCTGCAAATGGACTCAATTGAACGTTTTTACAAAGTTCAGGGACTTGATTGATCTTTTTAAAAGTACGAGCACCTAATTGACTTTTTCATGAAAGTACGAGGACCAAATTGACAGTTTTCCCTTCATTTAATGATACACAGAGTAGGAGTTTGTGGGCACTGGGCAGAATAATAGGTACTCCACTACTCCGTAGAAGATATTTTAGAGGATGAGTATTAGATTATCTTATTAGCTGCTTTGTTAGTTATACACATAGTCCGTATAAGATCTTAATACATAGTGAATGAATACATAATGGGTTTATGACCACATTTTTGTTGGTTTTATTATGACATTAGTTGACTTTTAGTCATTCGTTTACTTTAGTATTAATTACATTATTTGTACTTTTTTATATGAATTTGTGTAAAAGTTGAGGCTGATGCCTCATTGCGCAATGAGGCTTACGCATTAGGCAATGCTTAGCAACCGCCTCAAACACGCAATACGCAATTTCAAACCTTTCTTGGACTGGAATTTTCGGGTTTGGTCGGGAATGGACTAGTCTGATCTATTCATTTATGGTCTAGTCCTGGTGGGGAATAGTATTATGTGTCTTTTACAATTTTCACGTCTAGTATGGTCTGTTTATGTTTGTTCAAGTATAATGTAGTCTGGTTTGCAATGCAAACCAGTCCAGGTGAAAACATCCTTACTAGCATTAATGAAATCTTTGTAAATGAGAGCAGATTTTTTTTCATGATCAAATTATCAATCATTTAGAAACTCAAGGAGCAATAGCAAAGCAACAATAAAATGAAATCACCGGCAATGAATTCATACAACGAAGCATAAATACCTTCATCAGTTCTTCAAGAAGACGAGGAGCAAGTTCAAGAACGCGTCTGAAATCACGTTGCAAATTTGGAGATAATGCTGATATTTCACGAGTTAGCTGAGCTTGAATCAACAATTCAGTCTGCACAAGAGGAAAATGTTAGGAAATATTCAATAACAAACATTTGTGTTCATTAAAACTTAAGGAAGAAAGAACCAAGCATTTGACCTTCACCAATGCAGGATGCTGCTTCCAAAACTTAGCTTGCTCTTGGCGGATGTTTTTAAGATCTAAATTAAGCTCACTCCTGACTAAAACAAACAATTTCTGAAGAGGTTCATCATCGATCCGACGAACAGGAATTTCCATGTATTCTGAAGCTTTAATGAAGACATCCATGACCTTGCTGTACAATTAGGCAACATCAAAAAAAAGAAAAGTAAAAACATAGTAGCCGTAACGAGGTTAGATGATCAGTTTTAGTGTTTTACCAACTTGCAAACCAAAGGACAGCTAAGTAGCTGACCAAACAAAATATTAAAAAATCACAAGTTGAATAATGGAGTTATCATGTCACCCAGAATTCACAGAAGAAAACTACATTTAAGAAAAAAAAAAAAAAAAAAGAGCATACCTTGGAGCTAGAGATGGTTTCATTAGGTGGTAATACGCGGCTAATGTGGAATGCATAACGTAGTTTCCAGTATATTTTGCAGACCTTGATAAATAAATAACAGCAATCGTGAGGGGTAAAATTATACACACTCCAACTATTCCAAGCAACAGTATTCCACCGGATGCTCCATCAATATTTAACAGGAACTGAGGGAGGGCAATACCCATTTGAAGTCCCTACAAGAAATAAAACAGAGGACTCCTTAAAATAGAGCAATTTCCTCCCAAAATGAAACACATTTTAAAGTCAAGTCAGTAAATGTTCAAACCCTCCGCGCACAGGAATACAATCATACTACCTGCCTCCCATCTGGATGACCATATTTCTCAAAATTTTCACGCGAAATAGGATCTGTTAGAGCTTGATAAGCCTTTGAAATATACTCCACGAAATATGTATGGGCCTCTACACAAAAAGAGGATTGAGAGAGTCAACAGGCATGCATTACACTCAAAAACTAAGGAGTAAAAAATGAATTAAACCTGGATCAGGATTTTTATCCGGGTGATATTGAATTGATAATCTCCTGTATGCCTTCTTTATTTCTGATTCGGATGCTCCAGCTTCCAGTCCAAGTATACTGAATGGCTCAAATATATCAATCTGAAAACATAGAGTGACTCTTAGTGGCATGTTAAATGCGATTATATTGAACTTTTTTATGGCAAACACTATAACTTTTAGTTGTTAGGAAAGTACATGTTTAAGTATGAAATATGAACAATGTTGTTTCTCCATATATGATGCATATTTTTTTTTTCTAATGTGGATAGGTTTCCCAACAAAAAAAAGGAAATTTGGGAACTTAATTTAAGTTCAAGAATCCAGGTATTGCAACAACTTTATATATGGAGTTGTAGAGCCTAATGAATATTACTACATGTTCTGGGTAATGAATATACCAAGCTTAGCTACTGTTATTGGAGAACTGCAAGACTTTGGTCTAGAGGATACATATTAAAATTAAACAGTTCCTATTAGAAGATAGCATACAAACATATGTGTGTGCACAGGCCACTGCTCACAACCAAACACATATGAAGTTACACTCAACTATTCATCCATTGTTGTCCCATTTCCTGTGAGATTTGACACTTTGACTACCACAATCCAAATAAAATGTTTTCCCTTTTTAGTGGGTCCCTAATGGTATTTCCAAATGTACCTATCCGGCTATCCCACCACACACACACAATATGTGTACTATTAGAAAATGACAAGAAGGGCCGTTTCTGCTGATGCACTGCCTTCTCTCTTTATTCTTAAGAGTACGTATAACATCTGGACTTCATCTTGTAACCCTTCGTGCTTTGTAGTTCTAAGAACTGCTTGAAAACAGGATTAGCACAAGAACATGAAACACCACACAAGGCCTGGGGGTACATAAACCTGATTTAAGGTAAAAACTGTTTTCTAGTAGACACATACAACATTTAATCACTTTATACACCATGTATGATCGATATAGTTAGCAAAAAATGCAGTCATGATTTAAATAACACAACATCTACTTGAAGGAATAGTAAGAAATGGAAATAATGCCTAAAATACCGTAATAAACAAGTACCTCGCTGCTAATACTTCTTATGTAGTACACCAGTATACCCATTACAATCCAGAGCAACACGATTGTCAAATTGCTATAAGTTGAGAAGTTTGATATCTGAAATCATGGAGACAGCTGTCATAGGTAAAGTGATAGCATAACACACACCAATACACATAATAAGAATACTAGTATAACAGTTTTAAAAGTATAATGCTGACTCAGAAACTTGCCCTCTTGAAAATGGATCTCCTATACTTCCCAGACTGAAAGCAAACTGAACATTGACAGTTGATGCTGGTAGACTTTTTGGTAAAAGATCGACTTAACTTAACAATTGTGTAAGGCACTAATGGCAGAGCCATTAGAGTCAAGATAAAGATCGGAAATAGTGCACTATTCTCTTCAGATGCAGCCATGTTCTCTATAGAAGTTCAAAAACTGTGTTCCTGCAACCGAATTTCAAATCACATTACTGAAAGTGAAAACTCAAAGGTAATATTAGTCTACCATTCAACACTGCCACATACAACAATATATGCAGACTATCACTATTCATCACGATCACCAATCACACGCCCAGCAAAGCACGAAACGCCCATCTGTCCACAAGCATTCCTCCAATTCCCAATCGAAACCCCAATTCCGAGACCAACCCATACACATACTAATATTAAAATTCTCTATCGACGACGAACATATACAGAAAATTACATGGTGTGAGGGAATAAGCAGGATCTATACCTTCAACTACGGAAAGCTGGGCGGCTCAGTGGACAGGAATAAGTGAGGTGGATAAATATAACAGCTGTGGGAGGAGGGTAGGAGGATTGGTTGGAGGAAACGATTGATTTGGATAACTTGCGGGAAATGAGAGAAGCTGAAATGAAACTCAAACGAAGAAATTAGGGTTCAATGTTCTTCAGAATAGTCACCTGAGTGGCAAAAAACGGAGCTCCTCCGCGCACCCCTTTTCCCCCACCGTTAGACACATTTGTCCTCTTGAGCAACGCGGCTCACCAAACTACTCGTAGTATGTAGCGCACCAAATTACATAGTATTGCTTTGTTTTTATTTATTTACTCCGTATTTACTAGCTTTCAAGCCAGTGCGATGCACGGGCAGTATCTAATTTAGCTAATTTGAAATATAATTTCTATCGGATCACATATAATGTGATTTAAAAGAAAAATAAACTTAGGTGTTGTTCTGTTCGTCTTATTCTTATTACTTATTGCTTATTCTTATTTTATTCAGATCAGATCAGATCAGATCAGATCAGATCAGAAAAATTCAGATCAGATCAGAAAGATTCAGATCAGATCAGAAAGATTCAGATCAGATCAGAAAGATTCAGATCAGATCAGACCAGATCAGAAGCATTCAGATCAGATCAGAAACATTCAGATCAGATCAGAAAAGTTCAAACATAATTTATCACTTTTATTATTATATTAAATATTAATTATTATTATTATTATTATTATTATTATTGTTATTACTATTATGATTATTATTATATAATTATTATTAATAATATTAATAATAATATGATAAAAAAAGATATTAATAGTAGTTATAATTTTTTAATATAATAATAGTAATATAAATGCAATTGTTAAGAAGACTATTATTATTATAACATTATAATAATAATCATATGATTAATATTATTATAATATTATATTATAATTATATGTAATTATAATTATAATTACAATTATAATTCTTATAATTATAAGTATAATCAATTGTAATTATTATAATTATATCTATAATTAATTATATTTATAATTGTAATTAATTATAATTATAATTACAATCATAATTATAATTATGATTATAATTATAATTATAATATAATATTATAATAATATAATACTAATTATAATAATAATCATATTATTATTATTATATTATTGTAATAATAATATTAATATAATAATATCGTTATAATAATATTAATTGTATTTATATTACTATTATTATATTATAATATTATATTTAATGTTAATATAATTATAATTATTATTAATTATAATTATAATAATTATAATTATACTTATAATTATATTATAATTATAATTTATGATTATAATTATTATTTTTATTATAATTAATATTACTATTATTATTACTATTGTAATTATTTTACGGAGTAATTATAATAATATTGATAACTATAGTTACAATTATAGAGATAAATATTGTAATTATAATTACAATTATAATTATAATTTTATTTGTAATTGCAATTATAATAATAATTATTATAATTATAATTATAATTATAATTATAATCATAGAAATATTCGAATCAGATCAGATCAGAAAGATTCAGATCAGATCAGAAGGATTCAGATCAGATCAGAAACATTCAGATCAGATCAGACCAGATCAGAAACATTCAGATCAGATCAGAAAGATTCAGATCAGATCAGATCAGATCAGAAAAATTCAGATCAGATCAGATCAGAACTTAAAAAATTCAGATCAGAAACATTCAGATCAGGCGAAGAGAACAGCTTCTTAGTCTAATATAAAGTCTGTTTGATAATACTAAAGTAAATAAAATTAACTTATTTTTGCTGAAATTGATTGAATTCTAGTTAAATTTGTGGAATATCCTGAATCATGAAAAATATATGTGAAATATATTCCATTTGTGAAACAAAGAAAAAAATATGAAAAAAAGTTAAATTGGTCTTCTACGTAAGCATCTCGAGTAAACACAATTGTTATGAACCCAATTATAAAAACAATTCTATATTTCTTAATTGTTAGATCTTACAGTTTACTCATTAATAAGAACATTTTTAATTGAATTAAACTTTCGGGTTTGATTTGGTATGAATTAATATGGTCTATTAGATGTCTGTTTTTTATGTGACTTATTGTTATAATTATTAAAGTTTGATCTGATCTGATTTAATTTGGAACTGAAATCAATCCAATTAAAAACATTCTACTAAAGTAAAAGTAGAAATTTGTTAACCTATCAAGATTTTCTAATTTGGATTAGGAATCTATTTCAAAAGTGAAGGCATATTTAAATTTTAGGTGTAAAATAAAGAAACAACCAAAAAAAATTACTTGTTTGGCTAGGCTACTAAACATATTTACTTGTGAAAATATATATACTTTATGTTGGTTATAATTTTTAATTTCATTTTTAATTATTTACTTATTTGAAGCTTACTAATTTATCAATAGGTGTCAAATTAATACTTAAACTAATTTGCATATTTGTTTCTATTCAATTCGGTTTAGTAAACTAATATAAATTAGTTTCCATATCAATAAACGTTATTAGAAGATCACTTTGATAACCAAAAATTATTTTACTTATTTGAAGCTTACCAAATTAATTAAGGTGGATTTCTAAGGATTTTTGTTTCCATATCAATATGCAATCAAAAATAGAATCTAATAAAAATAAAAGGTATAAAAATAAGTAAATAATTGTTATATATAATGACATGGCAGGATTATGTGGCGCTTTGTATGCTCATAAAAAGTTCCTCTTTTATATATATATTGATTTTTTATACGTGGTATTTTATTCATGGTATTGCTCTTTAAATTACAAAAACAGGTCTTTATATTTTGTTTAACTTTATTTTTAAAAAACAACTATCTTTAAAATATACTCGGGGATTAAAAACTAGACCAGAAAATTTCAATTCAATTAAAAACATTCTTATTGGTAGTATAATTATAAATTCATCTCTCCAAATAAATGGATTACTGTCAAATTCATAGTATAATATGAATTGTGTCTTCTTATAAATTAATAACTTCGTGATCATGTTTAAACTTGTATACTGTAATGGATATTTTCCAAAGGTGGATGCTCCATCTTTTAAAACTCGATCAACATCATTCTGATTTTGCAATAAGATCATCTATTTTATATTGATGATTGTATATGTAAATGATATTTAGGGTGTTTTTAATTGGACTAATTTCAATCAAGTTAGATTTAACCAAATTATACAAAACTAGATTTACAGAATCAATATATATATATATATAAGAGGAACTTTTTAAGAGCATATAAAGCGCCACGTAATCCTACCATGTCATTATATAAAACAATTATTTACTTATTTTTATACCTTTTGTTTTTATTAAATTCTATTTTTTATTGCATATTGATATGGAAACAAAAATCCTTAGAAATCCACCCTAATTAATTTTGTAAGCTTCAAATAAGTAAAATAATTTTTGGTTATCAAAGTGAAATTCCGTTTATTGATATGGAAACTAATTTATATTAGTTTACTAAAACGAATTAAATAGAAACAAATATGCAAATTAGTTTACTTAATAATTTGACACCTATTAATAAATTAGTAAGCTTCAAATAAGTAAATAATTAAAAATGAAATTAAAAATTATAACCAACATAAAGTATATATATTTTCACAAGTAATTACGTTTAGCCTAGCCAAATAAGTAAATTTTTTGGGTTGTTTCTTTATTTTACACCTAAAATTTAAATATGCCTTCACTTTTGAAATAGATTCCTAATACAAATTAGAAAATATTTATAGGTTTACAAATTCCTACTTTTATTTTATTAGAATGTTTTTAATTTGATTGATTTCGGTTCCAGATTAAATCAGATAAGATCAAACTTTAATAATTATAACAATAATTCACATAAAAAACAGACATCTAATAGACCATATTAATTCATACCAAATCAAACCCGAAATTTTAATTCAATTAAAAACATTCTTATTAATGAGTAAACTGTAAGATCTAACAATTAAGAAATATAGAATTTTTTTATTATTGCGTTCATAACAATTATGTTTACTTGAGATGTTTATGTAGAAGACCAATTTAAGTTTTTTTTCATATATTTTTTTCTTTGTTTCACAAATGGAATATATTTCACATATATTTTTCATGATTCAGGAGATTCCACCTATTTAACCAGAATTCAATCAATTTCAGCAAAATAAGTTAATTCTATTTACTTTAGTATTATCAAACAGACTCTATATTAGACTAAGTTTATTTTTCTTTTAATCACATTATATTTGATCCGATAGAAACTGTATTTCAAATTAGCTAAATTACATACTGTCCGTGCATCGCACAGGCTTGAAAGCTAGTAGTAAAATATAGGTAATGGAAAATAATGTGACTTATGACACCGCCTCCATTCTCTAATAAGTGTCTTGTATCCCTTTTTGGATGTTTTTTATTATATTAGGGAAAACTGTCAATTTGGTCCTCGTATTTTAATGAAAAAGTCAATTATGTCCTCATACTTTTAAAAAGATCAATCAAGTCTCTGAACTTTGTAAAAATGTTCAATTGAGTCCATTTGCAGGTTACTTGCCATGTCAGCAGGTCGCCCATTGACGTGGGGCGCATGTGGCAGCTCAATCAGCAATAATTTTGCTGACGTGGTGTAACACCGTCCCCAAATACATTTACTTTTATGTAAATAATGTATTGAACCTTATTAAATGATTAATGAATTTACGAAGTTGTAAATTTTTATCATTTCTTTCGCGTGAATAGTAAATTGCACGTGGGACCCACACCGGGAGCGGGGGCCGCCCGACTGTCCCGAGACCATATATTTTATTCATCTTGGTCTAGATAATAAATATATAGTGGTGTATATTTCATTTGGGCCATGGAAAGGCCCGGAGTTGACCGATTGGTCAAAAGAAGCCCAAATTACCGGTACTGGTAATTTATCAGATAACAGCCCGAACTGAATTTCGGAGGCTTATAAATTAAAGTTGGGGGATGTATATTCATTATACATGTAATAATGAGTAAGAGCACACAATATATTTTATTTGACCCGATAAAATAAAATATATTTAAAACAGTCCGAAAAATACAACTTTCGGGACCGATTGTACACATCGGGACACAAAGGGATGACCTCCCACATGAGTGGGGGCCATCCCACGTTTTATTCAGCTCAAATGTGACCCTTGGGGGCTACAAAGACAAGGGAAGGTGGGAGGAGGGTCAACCATGAGGTAGGATGGGACCCTTTCCCCACATAATTGGTGAGATGAGCCAAAAAGGCCATCCTATCACCCCCTCACCCCATTAGCTCGACCAGGCCACCCAAGGGAGAGAAGAAGAGCTTCCAAACTCACCTCCATTGCTGCAAATTCGAGCTCAAGCTCTAGTGGTCCAAGGAGGAGGATTTAAGAAGGCAAAAGTTAGGAAAAGTGTGAATAATTAAGGTAATGACCTTATTATAACTTCTCCTTTATTTTTCTTCCACCATATGAAGTATATATCATATGAAGAACCTTTAGTATGGTTCCATATGTTATAAGTATGGATTCATGGGTTGGAAGGTGGTTCTACGTCCAAAAACGGACTTAGAAGCCAAAATGACCGGTTCACCGGAAAATAACCTTTTAGAGGTTATTTGTATTAATATGAGTTTTATGATTATAAAACCTTGTTAGGCACTTGTAAAGGGTATTTCAAGTGATTTCACAAAGTTGGAAAAGTCGCCGGAATTGTCGCCGGAGTTGACCAAAAGTCGTCGGAGTTTCACCGGAGTTCAACCAAGAAGGGTAGAACTTCTTAACGCTAGTTCAAGGTGAGTGGACGGCTTAATATCTTATAACTTTTGGGTCAATTATGAGATTACCTAAATAAATGTTATATGTGTTCATAATGATGTTCAAAAGATATTTAAACATGTGATTAGCTAACATAGTTAAGTGCGTATGAAAAGAATAATTGTTTATGCATGAAATATGATATGAGAAATTATATATAATGCATATTTGCTTTAAGAGTAAAAGAAGCACAAATGGATATTATTAACTTAATTATATGATGAATTAGTTAATAAGTGTAAGACTTGAGATGGCGGTCAACAACAACGTTGACCGATGGTTAATGGATTAATTAATATCGGTTGATATTAGTTAATTATACATTTATATGGTTGCATGGATTTGCATGGATTGTGATACATAAGTTTTATGTAGTGAATTAGTTATGAATGACTAAATATGATATAGACCCTATCTAGCGTGATATGTGGTAAGTCATAGGTCGGGTGGAGTACCCAAGGATCGGGCGGTTATCCTCAAAACTCGGTTATATAGGGTGGAGTACCCAAGGATCGGGCGGTTATCCTTAAAACTCGGTTATATAGGGTGGAGTACCCAAGGATCGGGCGGTTATCCTTAAAACTCGGTTATATAGGGTGGAGTACCCAAGGATCGGGCGGTTATCCTCAAAACTCGGTTATATAGGGTGGAGTACCCAAGGATCGGGCGGTTATCCTCAAAACTCATAGATTACATCTAATGATCTAGGACCGGGCGGTGTCCTTATGATAATTTATTTGAACAAGGAGGAGTTCTATACACTCATAGGTATATGGGTGGGTTGGGATTTAAGTCAAGGATATTGGCTACTATTATTTTCCCAAATAAACAATGACCTACGGGTCGGGTATTTCCAAGTGTATGTATACTAATATGTATTTCAAACTTGGGGGAAGGACTATACGTATATGTATCATCCTATGTTTGGGTCTTATACTTGAAACGCTAGTTATTCTATATTTAGCCTGCTACTCGCTCGGTACTTGTACTGACCCCTTCGGGGGGCCCCACCATTTTCAGGTTGAAGCTAGGGCTTGCTACCTGCACCTTTCTACGGGTGACATCAAATTAAGGAAGACGTGGTTCGTGCTTCCTCGTTTTATTTCAATTTACCAAACATTGCTCATGGATATTTTTATTTGTTATAAACTATTCTTTTGGGGCTTGCATGCCCATGTTATTGGCCGGTTGTGGCTTATGACTTACCGTTGAATATTTCCGCTATTCATTGGTTTAAATGTGATGTTGTTATGTATGTTTACTACTGAGTATGGATGGATTATTTTTCTCGAACGCCTTGTGTAATCAAGTGAGGTTGACTCGCGGGTGACGTCACTTGATTATACGGCGGTTGTACACGCGCTTGGATTGCGGTCTGGGGCGTGACAATTAAGTGGTATCAGAGCCATCTCAGTTCTAAACTATATAATCAACCTCTCACATGAGATTTTACAAAAGAGTTTTTACCGAAAACCATGAGCATTGTATTTTGACGTTTATGGGACTATTGGAGCTTAAGTTGCAAGGCCTCTAATTGTTAAGACGGTACCCTTAACAATTGGTATGGTGGTGACTTGGGCCAATACGTGTCTGTAGCGTTCTTCCGTCAATTGACATTCACATTTATAGGAGTCTAATGACTCATCCATATCTCTTTCAGAAATGGAGGGCAGGCGAATGCGGACCAGGAACAATCCGAGGGGGCAGGCGCCGGTAACATCCCAAAGGGGAAGCCGGGCTGCATCTCGGGGTTCAAGAGGAGGCCGTGGAGGCCGTGGAAGCCGTGGAGGTCATCAAGCTCAAACTGTGAGTGATGGCCATGTAAGCTCGGTGTATGAAACCAACACCGAGGACTATGACTCAACCTACGTTCCAGAAACGGAGCATGAGGAGACCCCGTATGATGGGGGGGACACATACACCGATGACGACGATGAGAGTGATGCCCGATTCGCCCAAATGGGTGAATTACTTGAGTGGTATCAAAAGGAGAAACTGAGGAGAGACCTTAGGCGCCAAGCGAGGCGTGGCTCTCGTGGTGGTTCGGGTCAAGGAAGCCGGGGAGCTTCCGTGGCCACCCCAGCGGCGCCACAAGGTGGGCATGAAGGAGGTTTCGTGGTAAGAATCTCCAAATACCTCAAGGAGGCTAGGGCCTTGGGGTGTAGGTCCTTCGACGGAACCGGCGATATTACCGTTGCCGCCGATTGGATTAAGAAGGTGAAGGATGCATCGAGAGACATGCAGATTACTCCGGACGTGAAGCTAACTGTCGCTTCACGGCTACTTGAGGGGATGGCTTCTACATGGTGGGAAGGTGTAGAAGGGAAATACCGTGGGGACATCTCATGGGAAAATTTTGAGCAAGAATTTTATGCCCAATACTACTCCGATTTCGAGGTTAATGTAAAAAGGAGGGAGTATACCAACCTCAAGCAGAAAGAGGGTTGCACGGTTAAGCAACTGGAGCAAGAGTTTAGAACCTTGGCTAGGTTCTTACCGGAGTATGCGATCGATGAGGACCGCATGACTGAGCACTTCTGGGATGCCCTACTCTTGGACATCCGAGATCGTGCCACGTATTCCCGCCTCATGACCTTTAGTGAGGTGGTAGAGCAGGGCATGCTTGGAGAGGCCCAGTGGAATGAGAGGAAGGCAAGGGACGCCGAAGAGGCGAAGAAGAGGAAGTGGAATAATTCGGGGCCACCCGATCATTCTCGAAGGAACAACCACGGGGGTGGTGGTGGTGGCGGTGGTTCATTCAAGGCGCCGGCTCCACTGGCAAAGAAGAACAGGGATGCGAGGTGGCACGGACCTAGGCCACAGAACTCGGGGCCACCTAGGTGTCCAAATTGCTCAAAACAACACTTTGGGAAGTGCAATGAACCACCGAGGTGTTTTAAGTGCGGGAATGCGGGCCATATGAAGGCCAATTGCCCTCAATTGATGCAAGAGAGTGCCTCGGGAGCCGGGGGAGGGACCATGACGGGAAGAAACCGTGCGGGACCGTCAAACGGCGGTACGGGAAGAGGCGGTGCATCCACAAGCCATGCCGCATCTGTCAACCAAGGTGGGACCCAAGCACGAGTCTACGCGATGACCGAGGCGGATGCACGGGCAAACCCGGACTCCGTCGCAGGTAATACACTTATTTTGGGCATTTCTAGGCTTACTTTGATCATATACGTCGTTGGGATTGAGTGCGGGCCATCCCGGGGTCAAACCGGGCAAGTTAGGCCAAAACAGATGGAACACGGCCACTGCCGGCCAGGCACGCCCGCAGGCACGCCGTGCGTGGCACCGTGCCTGGGAGGCAGTGGCGCCCCAAAGGAAAATCGGCCAGGCACGGCCGCAGGCACGCCGTGCGTGGCACCGTGCCTGGAAGGCAGTGTCGCCTCGAAGAAATTTGGCCAGGCACGGCCGCAGGCACGCCGTGCCTGGCACCGTGCCTGGGAGGCAGTGGGGCGCAGGAAGAATTCGTTGCACGCACGGCCGTGCGTGCCACCTAGGCACGCCGTGCGTGGACCCCCAACCCCCGAAAATTTATTTTTTCGTCCCGTTCTTCTACGTTTGGACCCCCGTTTGATTCCAAACCTTAGTATTAACTTAATATCCTCTTAAAGATGGGTAAAAACATTAGAAAATGTATCTTACATGGTGTATAAATGTAGGAACATTAAAGATCAATGGTAGGTGTGCGAGGATCCTCATCGATACCGGGGCACAACGCTCATTTGTGAGTGAGGCGTTCGCCGAGGGCCTTGACGTGCCATTGACACCTATGACGCAAACGTTGCTAGTCTCCACACCGTTAGGAGACGACGTGGAGAGAAATCATTACTATCCATCATGTGAGGTAGAGGTGACGGGTCAACCCTTGACTTGTGATTTCGTACCTCTAAGCATGTTGGAGTTCGATGCAATACTAGGAATGGATTGGCTTGAGAAGCACCATGCTCGAGTAGATTGCTACACCAAGGTGTTGGAGCTCGAGGATGATCAAGGAAACACGCTATGTTTCGAAGGAGATCGGGGGAAATCAATTGCCTGTCTCATATCCGTGATGAGGGCACGGAAGATAATGAGGAAGGGATGCCACGCGTACCTTGCCTACGTGGTGGACGATACCAAGAAGGAAGTCGACATCAAAGATGTACGGGTCCTGTGCAAGTACCCGGATGTCTTTCCCAAAGACCTACCGGGGCTTCCACCCGATAGAGAGATTGAATTTGTAATTGAAGTGGAGCCGGGAACCAAACCCATTTCGATTCCTCCGTATCGAATGGCACCGGCCGAACTTCAAGAGTTGAAGGTCCAACTACAAGAATTATTGGACAACGGATTCATCAGACCCAGTCATTCACTGTGGGGGGCACCCGTACTCTTCGTGAAGAAGAAGGATGGTACACTAAGAATGTGTATTGACTACCGACAATTGAACAAGGTCACAATCAAGAACAGGTATCCCTTACCGAGGATTGATGACTTGTTTGACCAACTTCGGGGGGCAATAGTGTTCTCGAAGATTGATTTGAGGTCGGGGTATCATCAGTTGAAGATCAAGGAGAGCGACATACCTAAGAGTGCATTCCGCACTAGGTATGGTCATTACGAGTTCCTTGTAATGTCATTCGGGTTAACCAACGCACCGGCGGCATTCATGGACTTGATGAACCGAGTGTTTAGTGAATACTTGGATCAATTTGTGATAGTATTCATTGATGACATCTTGATATACTCCAAGAACGAGGAGGAGCATGAACATCACCTGAGGCTTGTACTTGAACGACTTAGAGAAAAACAACTCTTTGCCAAGTTCTCCAAATGTGAATTTTGGCTCAAAGAGATTGGCTTTCTCGGGCATGTCATATCAGGTTTGTCACGCCCCAGACCGCAATCCAAGCGCGTGTACAACCGCCGTATAATCAAGTGACGTCACCCGCGAGTCAACCTCACTTGATTACACAAGGCGTTCGAGAGAAATAATCCATCCATACTCAGCAGTAAACATACATAACAACATCACATTTAAACCAATGAATAGCGGAAGTATTCAACGGTAGTCATAAGCCACAACCGGCCAATAACATGGGCATGCAAGCCCCAAAAGAATAGTTTATGACAAATAAAAATATCCATGAGCAGTGTTTGGTAATTTGAAATGAAATGAGGAAGCACGAACCACGTCTTCCTTGATTTAATGTCACCCGTAGAAAGGTGCAGGTAGCAAGCCCTAGCTTCAACCTGAAAATGGTGGGGCCCCCCGAAGGGGTCAGTACAAGTACCGAGCGAGTAGCAGGCTAAATATAGAATAACTAGCGTTTCAAGTATAAGACCCAAACATAGGATGATACATATACGTATAGTCTTTCCCCCAAGTTTGAAATACATATTAGTATACATACACTTGGAAATACCCGACCCGTAGGTCATTGTTTATTTGGGAAAATAATAGTAGCCAATATCCTTGACTTAAATCCCAACCCACCCATATACCTATGAGTGTATAGAACTCCTCCTTGTTCAAATAAATTATCATGAGGACACCGCCCGGTCCTAGATCATTAAATGTAATCTATGAGTTTTGAGGATACACGCCCGATCCTTGGGTACTCCACCCTATAATTGAGTTTTGAGGATAACCGCCCGATCCTTGGGTACTCCACCCTATATAACCGAGTTTTGAGGATAACCGCCCGATCCTTGGGTACTCCACCCTATATAACCGAGTTTTGAGGATAACCGCCCGATCCTTGGGTACTCCACCCTATATAACCGAGTTTTGAGGATAACCGCCCGATCCTTGGGTACTCCACCCTATATAACCGAGTTTTGAGGATAACCGCCCGATCCTTGGGTACTCCACCCTATATAACCGAGTTTTGAGGATAACCGCCCGATCCTTGGGTACTCCACCCGACCTATGACTTACCACATATCACACTAGATAGGGTCTATATCATATTTAGCCATTCATAACTAATTCAATACATAAAACTTATGTATCACATTCCATGCAAAGCCATGCAATTATGTAAATGCACAATTAATTAATATCGACCGGTATTAATTAATCCATTATCCACCGGTCAACGTGGTCGTTGACCGCCATTACAAACCTTGTGCAAATCAACTTGATCATCACATAATTAAGTTAAAATATTCATTTGTGCTTCTAATACACTTCAAGCAAATATGCATTCTATATAATTCTTCATATCATATTCTATGCATAAACAATCTATTTCTTTCATACAAACTTAACCCTATTGGCTAATCACATGTTTAAATATCTTTTAAACATCGTTATGAATTCATATAACATTTATTTAGGTAATCTTATAATTAACCCAAAAGTTATAAGATATTAAGCCGTCCACTCACCTTGAACTAGCGTATGAAGTTCTACCCCTCTTGGTTGAACTCCGGTGAAACTCCGGCGACTTTCGGTCAACTCCGGCGACAACTCCGGCGACTTTTCCAACTTTGTGAAATCACTTGAAATACCTTTCACAAGTTCCTAACAAGGTTTTATAATCATAAAACCCATATTAATACAAATAACCTCAAAAAGGTTATTTTCCGGTGAACCGGTCGTTTTGGCTTCTAAGTCCGTTCTTGGATATGGAATCACTTTCCAACCCATTAATCCATACTTATAACATGTAGAACCCTCTTAAGGATCCTTCACATGATATATATCTCATATGGTAGGAGAATAATAAAGAAAAAGTTATAATAAGGTCATTACCTTAATTCTACACACCTTTCTTAGCCTTTTTCCTTCTTTAAACTCCCTCTTTTTCCTTGTTTGAGTTTGAGCTCGTGTTCACCTATGGAAAATGGAGTTGCAGAGCTTCCTCTCTCTTCTCCTTTGGGTCTTGGCCGAGTGTGATAGGGGTGGGTGAGTGAGGGGTGTGGTTTTTGTCTCCTTTGGACAAATGAGTGTAGGAATGGGGTCTACTAAATGTCAAAGGGTGTCTCCCCCATCCTATCAATGTTTATTCAGCCCATCTAGCACTCATCCAGCCCCTAAAGGTTGACAAATTCGTGGGGTGGCCCCCACTCATGTGGGAGGTCATCCCTTTGTGTCCCGATGTGTACAATCGGTCCCGAAAGTTGTATTTTTCGGACTGTTTTAAACATATTTTATTCTATCGGGTCAAATAAAATATATTATGGGCTCTTACTCATTATGACATGTATCATGAATATACATTCCCCAACTTTAATTTATAAGTCTCCGAAATCCAGTTCGGCTGTTATCTGTTAAATTACCAGTACCGGTAATTTGGGCTTCTTTTGACCAATCGGTCAACTCCGGGCCTTTCCACGACCCAAATAAAATATCCACCACTATATAAATATTATCTTGACCAAGATGAATAAAATATGTGGTCTCGGGAGTATCGGGCGGCCCCCGCTCCCGGTGTGGGTCCCACGTGCAATTTACTATTCACGCGAAAGAAATAATAAAAATTTACAACTTCGTAAATTCATTAATCCCTTTAATAAGGTTCAATACATTATTTACATAAAAGTAAATATATTTGGGGACGGTGTTACAAGTTCACCCCCCCTTATTTGGGATTTCGTCCCCGAAATCCGTGTGTCTAATCGAAAAGAAACGGGTATTGCTCCCTCATTGAGACCTCGGTCTCCCATGTTTCTTCTTCGACCCGATCACTCCTCCAAAGAACCTTTACCATAGGAATCTCCTTATTCCTAAGTTTCTTCACTTGTTGACCCACTATCTTCACCGGCTCTACCGCATATTGCAAATCCTCACGGATCTCTACTGGCGGTTTCTCAAGAATATGAGAGGGATCCCGTATGTACTTCTTGAGCATTGATACATGAAACACATCATGTATCTTCTCAAGTTCCGGCGTTAACTTGAGACGATAAGCCACGGCTCCAATCCTTTCAAGGACCTCAAATGGACCAATGTATCGGGGGTTAAGCTTTCCCCTCGATACAAATCGAATGATGCCCTTCCAAGGAGAAATCCTTAGGAAGACCTCATCACCGACTTCGAACTCCAACGGTCTCCGCCGTTTATCAGCATAACTCTTCTGTCGGTCCTGAGCAGCCTTCAATCTATCCCGAATGATCCTTACCTTGGCCTTGGTAATCTCAACCAGCTCTATCCCTTCGAGTTTGGCCTCGCCAACCTCGTCCCAACACAACGGTGTTCTGCACTTCCTCCCATACAATGCCTCATATGGGGGCATGCCGATACTTGCCTGATAACTGTTATTATAGGCAAACTCCACTAGGGCCAAATGCTTGTCCCAACTTCCTTGGAACTCCAAAGCACATGCCCTAAGCATGTCTTCCAAAATCTGTATCACCCGCTCGGACTGTCCATCGGTCTGTGGGTGAAAAGCTGTGCTAAATTTCAGTTTAGTCCCCAAAGATGCTTGAAACTTTGGCCAAAATCGGGATGTGAATCGTGGATCCCTATCCGAGACAATGGATATCGGGACTCCATGTAATCTCACAATCTCCTCCGTGTAAAGCTTGGCCAATCTTTCAAGAGGATAAGTAATGTTGATAGGCAAAAAGTGTGCACTCTTGGTGAGCCTATCAACCACTACCCAAACTGCATCATAGTTGTTCACTGTTCGTGGTAGCCCCACCACGAAGTCCATGGTCACGTGCTCCCACTTCCACTCTGGGATGGTGAGTGGCTGCAAAAGCCCTGCCGGGTGCTGATGCTCTGCCTTGACTTGCTGGCAAGTAAGGCACCGACTCACATACTCAGCAATGTCCCTCTTCATACCTGGCCACCAGTAACTTTCCTTCAAATCTCGGTACATCTTAGTACCTCCCGGATGCATAGCATAAGCTGAAGAATGAGCCTCCTCAAGTATAGATTTCTGGAGTTCCTCATTCCTTGGTATGCACACACGATCCTTAAACAATAACAGACCGTCATCACGTACCCGGAAGTTCTCAACGGGCCCCGCAAGGATCCTTTCACGGATCTTCTGACATTCCTCATCCATGGCCTGACTTCGACTAATCTCGCCCAATAGGGTGGGCCTAACCTCAAATTGAGCAATGAGAGCCCCGCACGTGGACACCTCCACGCGTGCCCTCAATGCCTGCAGACAAGTAAGTAACGTCCCTGACGTACTCTTCCTGCTCAGTGCGTCGGCCACTACGTTGGCCTTTCCGGGATGATAGTCGATGATCAAGTCATAGTCCTTGATCAACTCCATCCATCTCCTCTGCCTCATATTCAACTCTTTCTGAGTGAATACATACTTCAAGCTCTTATGATCAGTATAAATGTGACACGTCTCCCCGTAGAGATAATGCCTCCAAATCTTCAATGCAAACACCACCGCCCCCAACTCTAGATCGTGAGTAGGGTAGTTCACCTCGTGTTTCCTCAATTGCCTAGAAGCGTAGGCAATCACCTTACCGTTTTGCATTAGTACACATCCAAGCCCTTGGATGCTAGCATCGCTGTAAATGTCATACCCTATCCCCTGTATGGGTAGGGCAAGGACTGGTGCTTCGGTAAGTCGTTTCTTCAATTCAAGGAACCCCTTCTCACACTTGTCGTCCCATATGAACTTGGCCCCTTTCTTTGTGAGCTTCGTTAATGGGGACGCCAATACGGAGAATTTTTTCACAAATTTACGATAGTATCCCGCTAAGCCAAGGAAACTACGTATCTCTTTCACATTCTTGGGTCTCTCCCAATCCATGATAGCTTTTATCTTGGCGTTATCCACAGCAACGCCCGAACCAGATATGACATGACCGAGGAAACCAATCTCCTTGAGCCAAAATTCGCATTTAGAGAACTTGGCAAAGAGTTGCTTTTCCCTTAGCCGATCAAGTATAAGCCCCAAATGATGTTCGTGCTCCTCCTCGCTCTTGGAGTATATTAAGATATCATCAATGAATACTATCACAAATTGATCTAAGTATTCACTAAACACACGGTTCATCAAGTCCATGAATGCCGCCGGTGCATTGGTTAAACCAAATGACATCACAAGAAACTCGTAGTGACCATATCTAGTGCGAAATGCGCTCTTAGGTATGTCACTCTCCTTGATCTTCAACTGATGATACCCCGACCTCAAGTCAATCTTCGAGAATACTATGGCCCCTCGAAGTTGATCAAACAAGTCATCAATCCTAGGTAATGGATACCTGTTCTTGACCGTGACCTTGTTCAGCTGTCGGTAGTCGATACACATTCTTAGCGTACCATCTTTCTTCTTTACGAAGAGTACGGGTGCTCCCCACGGTGAATGACTGGGTCTGATGAGCCCGTTGTCCAGTAATTCTTGTAGTTGGACCTTCAACTCTTGGAGTTCGGCCGGCGCCATTCGATAAGGAGGAATCGAAATGGGTTTGGTTCCCGGCTCCACTTCAATTACAAACTCTATCTCTCTATCGGGTGGAAGCCCCGGTAGGTCTTTGGGAAAGACATCCGGGTATTTGCACACGACCCGTACATCCTTGATGTCGACTTCCTTCTTGGTATCGTCCACCACGTAGGCAAGGTATGCGTGGCATCCCTTCCTCATCATCCTCTGTGCTCTCATCACGGATATTATACAAGCATTAGATTTCCCCCGATCTCCCTTGAAACATAGCGTGTTTCCTTGATCATCCTCGAGCTCTAACACCTTGGTGTAGCAATCTACTCGAGCATGGTGTTTCTCGAGCCAATCCATTCCTAGGATTGCATCGAACTCCAACATGCTTAGAGGTACGAAATCACAAGTCAAAGGTTGACCCGTCACTTCTACCTCGCATGACGGATAGTAATGATTTCTCTCCACGTCGTCTCCTAACGGCGTGGAGACTAGCAATGTTTGCGTCATAGGTGTCAATGGCACGTCAAGGCCCTCGGCGAACGCCTCACTCACAAATGAGCGTTGTGCCCCGGTATCGATGAGGATCCTCGCACACCTACCATTGATCTTTAATGTTCCTACATTTATACACCATGTAAGATACATTTTCTAATGTTTTTTACACATTTTTAGGAGGTTATTAGGCTCATACTAATGTCTGGAATCAAACGGGGGTCCAAACGTAGAAGAACGGGGCGAAAAAATCAAGTTTCGGGTGCCTGGGGTCCACGCACGGCGTGCCTGGGTGGCACGCACGGTCGTGCGTGCGTGAGAAACTCGGAATCCGCCACTGCCGGCTACGCACGATCGTGCGTAGCTGGTCACGCACGATCGTGCGTCTCACGCACGGCGTGCCTTACCTGCACGCACGGCGTGCGTCTGCGCGGAAAATGGCCAAAGGCTGCTGCCTCGCACGCACGGTCGTGCGTCTGTAGGTACGCGCGACCGCGCGTAGTTGTTTTTAGCCCATTTCGCTCCGAATTCGCGGGGTTTGACCCCGGGGTGGCCCGCACCCAAACCCAATGACTCGTATGACCCAGATAAGCCTAGAAATACATGGGAATACGTGTATTACCTGCAACGGAGTCCGGGTTTGCTCTCGCATCCGCCTCGGTCATCGCGTACACTCGGGCTTGGGTCCCACCTTGGTTGACGGATGCGGCATGACTTGTGGATGCGCCGCCTCTTCCCGTGCCGCCGTTTGACGGTCCCGCACGGTTCCTTCCCGTCATGGTCCCTCCCCCGGCTCCCGAGGCACTCTCTTGCATCAATTGAGGGCAATTGGCCTTCATATGGCCCGCATTCCCGCACTTAAAACACCTCGGTGGTTCATTGCACTTCCCAAAGTGTTGTTTTGAGCAATTGGGACATCTAGGTGGCCCCGAGTTCTGTGGCCTAGGTCCGTGCCACCTCGCATCCCTGTTCTTCTTTGCCGGTGGGGCCGGCGCCTTGAATGAACCACCGCCACCACCACCACCCCCGTGGTTGTTTCTTCGAGAATGATCGGGTGGTCCCGAATTATTCCACTTCCTCTTCTTCGCCTCTTCGGCGTCCCTTGCTTTCCGCTCATTCCACTGGGCCTCTCCAAGAAGACCCTGTTCCACCACCTCGCTAAATGACATGTGGCGAGAGTATGTAGCTCGGTCGCGGATGTCCAAGAGTAATGCATCCCAGAAGTGCTCCGTCATGCGGTTTTCATCAACCGCGTACTCTGGCAAGAACCTCGCCAAGGTTCTAAACTCTTGTTCCAGCTGCTTAACCGTGCCGCCATCTTTCTGTTTGAGGTTAGTGTACTCTCTCCGTTTCACATTCACCTCGTACTCGGAGTAGTATTGAGCATAGAACTCTAGCTCAAAGTCCGCCCATGTTATTTCCCCATGGTACTTCCCTTCCACACTCTCCCACCACGTAGAGGCTATCCCTTCAAGTAGCCGTGAAGCGACAGTCAACTTCACGTCCGGTGTGATTTGCATGTCTCTTGATGCATCCTTCACCTTCTTAATCCAATCGGCGGCAACGGTAATGTCACCGGTGCCGTCAAAGGACCTACACCCCAAGGCCCTAGCCTCCTTGAGGTACTTGGAGATTCTCACAACAAAACCTCCTTCACGCCCCCCTTGTGACGCCGCTGGGGTGGCCACGGAAGCTCCCCGGCTCCCTTGACCCGAACCACCACGAGAGCCACGCCTCGCTTGGCGCCTAAGGTCTCTCCTCTGTTTCTCCTTTTTATACCACTCAAGTAATTCACCCATTTGGGCGAAGCGGGCATCACTTTCATCATTGTCCTCATCGGTGTATGTGTCACCCCCATCATATGGGGTCTCCTCATGCTCTGTCTCAGGAACATACGTAGAGTCATAGTCCTCGGTGTTGGTTTCATACACCGAGCTTACATGGCCATCACTCACAGTTTGAGCTTGATGACCTCCACGGCTTCCACGGCCTCCACGGCCTCCTCTTGAACCCCGAGATGCAGCCCGGCTTCCCCTTTGGGATGTTACCGGCGCCTGCCCCCTCGGATTGTTCCTGGTCCGCATTCGCCTGCCCTCCATTTCTGAAAGAAATATGGATGAGTCATTAGACTCCTATAAATGTCAATTGACGGAAGAACGTTACAGACACGTATTGGTCTAAGTCACCACCATACCAATTGTTAAGGGTACCGTCTTAACAATTAGAGGCCTTGCAACTTAGGCTCCAATAGTCCCATAACGTCAAAATCCAATGCTCATGGTTTTCGGTAAAAACTCTTTCATAAAATCTCATGTGAGAGGTTGATTATATAGTTTAGAACTGAGATGGCTCTGATACCACTTAATTGTCACGCCCCAGACCGCAATCCAAGCGCGTGTACAACCGCCGTATAATCAAGTGACGTCACCCGCGAGTCAACCTCACTTGATTACACAAGGCGTTCGAGAGAAATAATCCATCCATACTCAGCAGTAAACATACATAACAACATCACATTTAAACCAATGAATAGCGGAAGTATTCAACGGTAGTCATAAGCCACAACCGGCCAATAACATGGGCATGCAAGCCCCAAAAGAATAGTTTATGACAAATAAAAATATCCATGAGCAGTGTTTGGTAATTTGAAATGAAATGAGGAAGCACGAACCACGTCTTCCTTGATTTAATGTCACCCGTAGAAAGGTGCAGGTAGCAAGCCCTAGCTTCAACCTGAAAATGGTGGGGCCCCCCGAAGGGGTCAGTACAAGTACCGAGCGAGTAGCAGGCTAAATATAGAATAACTAGCGTTTCAAGTATAAGACCCAAACATAGGATGATACATATACGTATAGTCTTTCCCCCAAGTTTGAAATACATATTAGTATACATACACTTGGAAATACCCGACCCGTAGGTCATTGTTTATTTGGGAAAATAATAGTAGCCAATATCCTTGACTTAAATCCCAACCCACCCATATACCTATGAGTGTATAGAACTCCTCCTTGTTCAAATAAATTATCATGAGGACACCGCCCGGTCCTAGATCATTAAATGTAATCTATGAGTTTTGAGGATACACGCCCGATCCTTGGGTACTCCACCCTATAATTGAGTTTTGAGGATAACCGCCCGATCCTTGGGTACTCCACCCTATATAACCGAGTTTTGAGGATAACCGCCCGATCCTTGGGTACTCCACCCTATATAACCGAGTTTTGAGGATAACCGCCCGATCCTTGGGTACTCCACCCTATATAACCGAGTTTTGAGGATAACCGCCCGATCCTTGGGTACTCCACCCTATATAACCGAGTTTTGAGGATAACCGCCCGATCCTTGGGTACTCCACCCTATATAACCGAGTTTTGAGGATAACCGCCCGATCCTTGGGTACTCCACCCGACCTATGACTTACCACATATCACACTAGATAGGGTCTATATCATATTTAGCCATTCATAACTAATTCAATACATAAAACTTATGTATCACATTCCATGCAAAGCCATGCAATTATGTAAATGCACAATTAATTAATATCGACCGGTATTAATTAATCCATTATCCACCGGTCAACGTGGTCGTTGACCGCCATTACAAACCTTGTGCAAATCAACTTGATCATCACATAATTAAGTTAAAATATTCATTTGTGCTTCTAATACACTTCAAGCAAATATGCATTCTATATAATTCTTCATATCATATTCTATGCATAAACAATCTATTTCTTTCATACAAACTTAACCCTATTGGCTAATCACATGTTTAAATATCTTTTAAACATCGTTATGAATTCATATAACATTTATTTAGGTAATCTTATAATTAACCCAAAAGTTATAAGATATTAAGCCGTCCACTCACCTTGAACTAGCGTATGAAGTTCTACCCCTCTTGGTTGAACTCCGGTGAAACTCCGGCGACTTTCGGTCAACTCCGGCGACAACTCCGGCGACTTTTCCAACTTTGTGAAATCACTTGAAATACCTTTCACAAGTTCCTAACAAGGTTTTATAATCATAAAACCCATATTAATACAAATAACCTCAAAAAGGTTATTTTCCGGTGAACCGGTCGTTTTGGCTTCTAAGTCCGTTCTTGGATATGGAATCACTTTCCAACCCATTAATCCATACTTATAACATGTAGAACCCTCTTAAGGATCCTTCACATGATATATATCTCATATGGTAGGAGAATAATAAAGAAAAAGTTATAATAAGGTCATTACCTTAATTCTACACACCTTTCTTAGCCTTTTTCCTTCTTTAAACTCCCTCTTTTTCCTTGTTTGAGTTTGAGCTCGTGTTCACCTATGGAAAATGGAGTTGCAGAGCTTCCTCTCTCTTCTCCTTTGGGTCTTGGCCGAGTGTGATAGGGGTGGGTGAGTGAGGGGTGTGGTTTTTGTCTCCTTTGGACAAATGAGTGTAGGAATGGGGTCTACTAAATGTCAAAGGGTGTCTCCCCCATCCTATCAATGTTTATTCAGCCCATCTAGCACTCATCCAGCCCCTAAAGGTTGACAAATTCGTGGGGTGGCCCCCACTCATGTGGGAGGTCATCCCTTTGTGTCCCGATGTGTACAATCGGTCCCGAAAGTTGTATTTTTCGGACTGTTTTAAACATATTTTATTCTATCGGGTCAAATAAAATATATTATGGGCTCTTACTCATTATGACATGTATCATGAATATACATTCCCCAACTTTAATTTATAAGTCTCCGAAATCCAGTTCGGCTGTTATCTGTTAAATTACCAGTACCGGTAATTTGGGCTTCTTTTGACCAATCGGTCAACTCCGGGCCTTTCCACGACCCAAATAAAATATCCACCACTATATAAATATTATCTTGACCAAGATGAATAAAATATGTGGTCTCGGGAGTATCGGGCGGCCCCCGCTCCCGGTGTGGGTCCCACGTGCAATTTACTATTCACGCGAAAGAAATAATAAAAATTTACAACTTCGTAAATTCATTAATCCCTTTAATAAGGTTCAATACATTATTTACATAAAAGTAAATATATTTGGGGACGGTGTTACAAGGTTCGGGCGTTGCTGTGGACAACGCCAAGATAAGAGCCATCATCGACTGGGAGAGACCCAAGAATGTGAAAGAAATACGTAGTTTCCTTGGCTTAGCGGGGTACTATCGTAAGTTCGTTGAGAAATTCTCTGTATTGGCGTCTCCATTGACGAAGCTCACCAAGAAGGGGGCTAAGTTCATATGGGATGACAAATGTGAGAAAGGGTTTCTTGAATTGAAGAAGCGACTTACCGAGGCACCAGTTCTTGCCCTACCCAAGCAGGGGATAGGGTATGATATCTATAGCGATGCTAGCATCCAAGGGCTAGGATGTGTGTTGATGCAAAACGGTAAGGTGATAGCCTACGCTTCTAGGCAATTGAGGAAGCATGAGGTGAACTACCCTACCCACGATCTGGAGTTGGGGGCGGTAGTGTTTGCACTGAAGATTTGGAGGCATTATCTCTACGGGGAGACATGCCACATTTTTACTGATCATAAGAGTTTGAAGTATGTATTCACTCAGAAAGAGTTGAATATGAGACAAAGGAGATGGATGGAGTTGATCAAGGACTATGATTTGATCATCGACTATCATGTCGGAAAGGCCAACGTGGTGGCCGATGCGCTAAGCAGGAAGAGTACGTCGGGGACGTTACTCACATGTCTACGGGCATTGAGGGCGCGCGTGGAGGTATCCACATGCGGGGCTCTCATTGCTAGATTTGAGGTTAGGCCCACACTACTGAGTGAGATCAGTAGATGTCAGGCCATTGACGGGGAATGTCAGAAGATCCGTGAACGGATCCTTGAGGGGCCCGTTGATGACTTTCGGGTACGTGATGATGGTCTTTTATTATTTAAGGATCGTGTGTGCGTACCAAAGAATGAGGAGCTCCAGAAGGCTATACTTGAGGAGGCTCATTCTTCAGCATATGCCATGCATCCAGGGGGTACTAAGATGTACCGAGATCTGAAGGAAAGTTACTGGTGGTCAGGTATGAAGAAGGATATTGCAGAGTTTGTGAGTCGATGCCTTACTTGCCAGCAAGTTAAGGCAGAGCATCAGCACCCAGCAGGGCTCTTACAACCACTCACCATCCCAGAGTGGAAGTGGGAACATGTGACCATGGACTTCGTGGTGGGGCTGCCACGAACAGTGAACAACTACGATGCCGTATGGGTAGTGGTTGATCGGCTCACCAAGAGTGCACACTTTCTGCCTATCAACATTACTTATCCTCTCGAAAGATTGGCCAAGCTATACACGGAGGAGATTGTGAGATTACATGGAGTCCCAATATCCATTGTCTCGGATAGGGATCCACGATTCACATCCCGATTTTGGCCAAAGTTTCAAGCATCGTTGGGTACTAAACTGAAGTTTAGCACAACTTTTCACCCACAGACGGATGGACAGTCTGAACGGGTGATACAGATTTTGGAAGACATGCTTAGGGCGTGTGCGCTGGAGTTCCAAGGAAGTTGGGACAAACATTTGGCCCTAGTGGAGTTTGCTTATAACAACAGTTATCAAGCAAGTATCGGCATGCCTCCATATGAGGCATTGTATGGGAGAAAATGCAGAACACCATTGTGTTGGGACGAGGTTGGCGAGGCCAAACTCGAAGGAGTGGAACTAGTCGAGATCACCAAGGCCAAGGTGAGGGTCATTCGAGATAGACTGAAGGCCGCTCAGGACCGACAGAAGAGTTACGCTGATAAACGGCGGAGACCGTTGGAGTTCGAAGTCGGTGATGAGGTCTTCCTAAAGATTTCTCCTTGGAAGGGCATCATCCGATTCGTATCGAGGGGAAAGCTTAACCCCCGATACATTGGTCCATTTGAGATCCTTGAAAGGATTGGAGCCGTGGCTTACCGTCTCAAGTTGACGCCTGAACTTGAGAAGATACATGACGTGTTTCATGTATCAATGCTCAAGAAGTACATACGAGACCCATCTCATATTCTTGAGAAACCACCGGTAGAGATCCGTGAGGATTTGCAATATGCGGTGGAACCAGTGAAGATTGTTGGTCAACAAGTGAAGAAGCTTAGGAATAAGGAGATTCCTATGGTAAAGGTTCTTTGGAGGAGTGATCGAGTCGAAGAAGAAACTTGGGAGACCGAGGTCTCCATGAGGGAGCAATACCCATTTCTTTTCGATTAGATACTTGGATTTCGGGGACGAAATCCCAAATAAGGGGGGGGTGAACTTGTAACACCGTCCCCAAATACATTTACTTTTATGTAAATAATGTATTGAACCTTATTAAATGATTAATGAATTTACGAAGTTGTAAATTTTTATTATTTCTTTCGCGTGAATAGTAAATTGCACGTGGGACCCACACCGGGAGCGGGGGGCCGCCCGACTGTCCCGAGACCATATATTTTATTCATCTTGGTCTAGATAATAAATATATAGTGGTGTATATTTCATTTGGGCCATGGAAAGGCCCGGAGTTGACCGATTGGTCAAAAGAAGCCCAAATTACCGGTACTGGTAATTTATCAGATAACAGCCCGAACTGAATTTCGGAGGCTTATAAATTAAAGTTGGGGGATGTATATTCATTATACATGTAATAATGAGTAAGAGCACACAATATATTTTATTTGACCCGATAAAATAAAATATATTTAAAACAGTCCGAAAAATACAACTTTCGGGACCGATTGTACACATCGGGACACAAAGGGATGACCTCCCACATGAGTGGGGGCCATCCCACGTTTTATTCAGCTCAAATGTGACCCTTGGGGGCTACAAAGACAAGGGAAGGTGGGAGGAGGGTCAACCATGAGGTAGGATGGGACCCTTTCCCCACATAATTGGTGAGATGAGCCAAAAAGGCCATCCTATCACCCCCTCACCCCATTAGCTCGACCAGGCCACCCAAGGGAGAGAAGAAGAGCTTCCAAACTCACCTCCATTGCTGCAAATTCGAGCTCAATCTCTAGTGGTCCAAGGAGGAGGATTTAAGAAGGCAAAAGTTAGGAAAAGTGTGAATAATTAAGGTAATGACCTTATTATAACTTCTCCTTTATTTTTCTTCCACCATATGAAGTATATATCATATGAAGAACCTTTAGTATGGTTCCATATGTTATAAGTATGGATTCATGGGTTGGAAGGTGGTTCTACGTCCAAAAACGGACTTAGAAGCCAAAATGACCGGTTCACCGGAAAATAACCTTTTAGAGGTTATTTGTATTAATATGAGTTTTATGATTATAAAACCTTGTTAGGCACTTGTAAAGGGTATTTCAAGTGATTTCACAAAGTTGGAAAAGTCGCCGGAATTGTCGCCGGAGTTGACCAAAAGTCGTCGGAGTTTCACCGGAGTTCAACCAAGAAGGGTAGAACTTCTTAACGCTAGTTCAAGGTGAGTGGACGGCTTAATATCTTATAACTTTTGGGTCAATTATGAGATTACCTAAATAAATGTTATATGTGTTCATAATGATGTTCAAAAGATATTTAAACATGTGATTAGCTAACATAGTTAAGTGCGTATGAAAAGAATAATTGTTTATGCATGAAATATGATATGAGAAATTATATATAATGCATATTTGCTTTAAGAGTAAAAGAAGCACAAATGGATATTATTAACTTAATTATATGATGAATTAGTTAATAAGTGTAAGACTTGAGATGGCGGTCAACAACAACGTTGACCGATGGTTAATGGATTAATTAATATCGGTTGATATTAGTTAATTATACATTTATATGGTTGCATGGATTTGCATGGATTGTGATACATAAGTTTTATGTAGTGAATTAGTTATGAATGACTAAATATGATATAGACCCTATCTAGCGTGATATGTGGTAAGTCATAGGTCGGGTGGAGTACCCAAGGATCGGGCGGTTATCCTCAAAACTCGGTTATATAGGGTGGAGTACCCAAGGATCGGGCGGTTATCCTTAAAACTCGGTTATATAGGGTGGAGTACCCAAGGATCGGGCGGTTATCCTTAAAACTCGGTTATATAGGGTGGAGTACCCAAGGATCGGGCGGTTATCCTCAAAACTCGGTTATATAGGGTGGAGTACCCAAGGATCGGGCGGTTATCCTCAAAACTCATAGATTACATCTAATGATCTAGGACCGGGCGGTGTCCTTATGATAATTTATTTGAACAAGGAGGAGTTCTATACACTCATAGGTATATGGGTGGGTTGGGATTTAAGTCAAGGATATTGGCTACTATTATTTTCCCAAATAAACAATGACCTACGGGTCGGGTATTTCCAAGTGTATGTATACTAATATGTATTTCAAACTTGGGGGAAGGACTATACGTATATGTATCATCCTATGTTTGGGTCTTATACTTGAAACGCTAGTTATTCTATATTTAGCCTGCTACTCGCTCGGTACTTGTACTGACCCCTTCGGGGGGCCCCACCATTTTCAGGTTGAAGCTAGGGCTTGCTGCCTGCACCTTTCTACGGGTGACATCAAATTAAGGAAGACGTGGTTCGTGCTTCCTCATTTTATTTCAATTTACCAAACATTGCTCATGGATATTTTTATTTGTTATAAACTATTCTTTTGGGGCTTGCATGCCCATGTTATTGGCCGGTTGTGGCTTATGACTTACCGTTGAATATTTCCGCTATTCATTGGTTTAAATGTGATGTTGTTGTGTATGTTTACTACTGAGTATGGATGGATTATTTTTCTCGAACGCCTTGTGTAATCAAGTGAGGTTGACTCGCGGGTGACGTCACTTGATTATACGGCGGTTGTACACGCGCTTGGATTGCGGTCTGGGCGTGACACGTGGCACACATGTGAAAGCCCAATCAGGCATTTGTTGATGCCAATTAACCTGCAAATGGACTCAATTGAACGTTTTTACAAAGTTCGGGGACTTGATTGATCTTTTTAAAAGTACGAGCACCTAATTGACTTTTTCATTAAAGTACGAGGACCAATTTGACAGTTTTCCCTTTGTATTACTTATATTTCTTTCTCCCTTTTACTAAGTTTTTTCTATCAAAATACTTTTATAATCTCACTTTTATTACCCTTTTTTATAAACTCATTGATTATACGAATCACCCAACAGTTCCAACTTAAGTACGTCATAATGTCAGGCGAGACCTGAAACTACTTCCAGCCCCTATCACAAATTTTGATTGACTTTCATTACTGACCTCCTCTTTTAGACCCCCTGGTCCTCGCTTTTACTACAAAGCTTTTGCTTTTAAGCTACTAAGTCAGCCTCGTTACCCATCTGCCATGCTATTAACTTGATCGGGGCCCCTCACAATCACTGGCCCTTATGCACCCATTATGCCTCCAGAACCACTCCCAACCCCCTGCCCCCCAGAATCCATTTGTACTTTAATGTTGTGGCTTCCACAATGTCGCCCGACCTTCTCCATCCAAACTCCCTTTATTCCCCACCTTGATGTTGCCACTACCACCTCCCTTTAATCACCAACTTTAATTCAAACTCCGAAATGCCTCTCCTGATCAAGTGTAAATCCATCCAACCACTTAGGGTAGAAACCATCAACGTGCCCCATTCTTCCGCAAATGAAACAAAATCGTGGCAATATATGATATTTAAAACCCACCCAAAAGACCTTTGTACCATTTCTAACTGCATTCAAATTTTTAAAGGTGCCTGGGCATCCATTTTGACTCGTATCCTCATAAGTAGTTTCCTGCTCCCCTTAAAATAGTTCTCATCAACACATACAAATTGCCTAATAATTTTCAATGAGCAGTGCCATCCTTTTTTGTAAAAAATCATTCGAAGATTATAAGACTGCACCCAAAGAAATCAAGTGATAAGGAAACCGTCATCTGCAGCTTCTAAACATCTCAAAATCAGCAAGCCATTATGAAACGATCAAGGGCCATCTGCCAACACCAAGCTAATATCAACCTCGTGAAAGAATTGAAAAAGATAAAGCCGATCACCCATATCCATGATGTTTACTCCCCTCCTTGGTGTCCGAACATTAGCCATAACATCCTTGAAGTAGGAAAGTTTCACTTGTTTTTTTTGGTAGGATCCGACCAACAACCAAGAATGATATGCCTAGAATTGCCTCACTCACGTATACCTCTCCTACATCCTCATCTTTAAGAGATAATCCGGTGTATAAATCCTCCATAGTATCAGAGATCCTAATAACAAAGCAGCCAAATCAACGCGAACAATCTACGCAAGGGCATGCAAATCCTACTGTCGAGCCCGAGATGACTAGGGGAAGAAACGTTATATTTAATATTACCATGTTAATGTTTGATCATGTCAAAATGTGACCATAGTAATTATTTACTAACGGGGTCATAACTCAATCAAAATTATTGGTAATTAATTATTATTTGTGTTGTCGGTTCTAATATCACTATTACAAATTTGGTGTCGTTTTTGTTGATGCCCATTTAGTTTAAATATAAAAGTGGGGACTGAACTATCTTTCAATTTTGCTTTTGGGGACTGATGTTATATTTTTTGGGTATTGGGGACTAAAGTTATTATCTTTTATTTATATTAAAATAACAAATACAAAGACTAAAGAAATACACTACTTTAGTTGTTTTTAATACAATAGACATACGGACATTGCACTCATATAATTCTTGTCCTCCAAAAGTAGGGTTTCTTATTCAAGATACGATTACAACTTAGGAATCGTATGAAGGAGAACAACAATAGCAATCGACTACGGAAAATGAATTATTAGGAAGATGGAGTGAATTGCTCAAAGGAAGGGATTAATTCCAGAAATCCAAGTTCAGTTTCACGAAGATGGAGCTCTTGCTTTAGCAGACCAACATCAACCTCTTCATATCCAAGACTATCTTCGGTATGTAATCTTTTCTTAGTATGTTTCACTTCTTTGTGTACTTGTGTGTTTTCTATTTTAGATTTAGTGTTAATTATTTGAATTTCATATAATCTCAATGAAAAGAACATTAATCAGAAACCACCTATGCTTATACATCATGGTAATGAAGGAAATGGAATTACTTTTATGCAATTACTGGAAAGTGGTGATGGAGACTATATTGAAGGGACAGAACTTATGAATTTCAAAATCTATACAACAGACAGTGAGTGCAATGAGATATGTAAGATTATACAACCAAATGTTGTTGCTGAGAATGGATATGATTCTGAAATTGATGATGATGAGCTGCTTGAAGCGCGAAAAAGGCTTGAAAATGACAAAATGGAAGAACTAAACTTTGAAAAAGAGTTACAAACATTGATGTCAATTGAAGCTTGGGGAAAGCATGACGTCACTGAGAGATTGAACAATACAGAAACTGATTATGAAGATAGCTCAGAGTTTGATAGTCCTTTAAGCTCAGAAGAAGAGGAACAAGTGGCGGTTAAGATAAAGAGAAAAAGGGAGGGAGGAACATGTTATAAAGAAGGGGACGATTTCAAGAACACTTCGTTATATGTAGGGCAAGAATTTAAAGATTCAATACAATTCAAGGAAGCTGTTAGAAACTATTCCATTTCCTGTGGGAGGGATATCAAGTTTACAACTAATAAGGCATCAAGAGTGAGGGCAAAGTGCAAAAACAGTAATTGTGAATGGAGAATTTGGGCTTCCTTGGTATGTAATGAAAGGACTTTTCAAGTGAAAACATATAACGGAAAACATACTTGTGGAAGAATTGACAAAGTTAAGAAAGTGAATTCAGATTGGATAGCAAAAAACTATATAAACAGATTTAGGTGTTCCCCATTTTGGAAGTTGCTTGAGATACAAGACACCATTTGGATTGAAATTGGAGTCAAGGTTTCATTATGGATGTGTTTCAAGTCGAGGAAAAAAACTCAAGATTTGATTATAGGTCAATACAAGGAACAATATATGATGCTAAATAGATATGCTGCTGAAACTTTCAGAGCGAACCCTGAAAATAACGTCAAAATAAAGTGTGTTAATGGGACATTTCAGAGGATATATATATTTGTTATGCAGCTCTCAAGAAAGGATTTTTGGAGGGATGCAGGCCCTTCATTTCATTTGATGGTTGTTTTTTAAAGGGTTCTTTTGCATGGGTTGTGGTTGTGACAGAAAATAATGATAGTTGGAATTGGTTTCTTGAATTGCTAGCACAAGATTGTGATATTGAATCTGGAGTTGGTTATACCATAATGTCGACCAACAAAAAGGATTGTGAAATGCTATTGGTAATGTCTTTCCAAGTGCTAAAAACGGTGTTGTGCTAGGCATGTTTATGCCAACTTTAGGGGAATTTTTGGAGGAGGTCAACAACTTAGGCAAGAATTTTGGAAGATAGCAAAGTCAACCACCCCTAATGTCTTTGATGAACTAATTGAAAATTTCAGAACTCTATCACGTGCAGCCGCAAATGAATTGCTTCAAAGAAATCCTAACAAGTGGTGTAGGGCTTTTTATGAATACCACAGCTCATGTGATAGTGTAGACAACAATGTGTGTGAAGTTTTTAATTCTTTCATACTCTCTAGTAGACACAAGCCTATTATTACGATGCTCGAGGAGATAAGGGAGGTACTTATGGAAAGGTTGCACCGGAATAGAGATGCAATTAGAAAAAAAAAACAGATTTTCTTATGCCCACGAATACAGTTGAAGCTTGAAAATGCCAAGTTAAAATCAAGGGGATGGACAGCAAAGTGGGATGGGGGTTTTCGTTATGGCATCAGGCATGGTTCGGGTCAGGAGAAGTTTGTTGTTAGCCCTTTAAGCAAAACTTATAGTTGTAGGGCTTGGCAGTTGAGTGGTGTCCCTCGCCATCATGCGATCACTACCATTTGGGCCACCGGTGAACATCCAGAGCACTATGTGGCCCACTGGTTTCACAAAAATCAGTACTTAAAAGCATACAAATACATGCTAGCGCCGCTAAATGGTGCTCAAGAGTGGCCAATGTTATCCAATCCGCCAATATACCCCCCTATTTTGAAGAAAATGGTTGCATGTAGGCCTAAGATGCAAAGGAGGAAAGAAGCTGATGAGATGAAAGAAAAGAATGTTAAGCTAACAAAGAGAGGAAGTGCTAATAAATGTAGCAATTGTGGTGAAGAAGGTCACAACAAGAGAAGGTGTAAACAAACTAAAGCCCAAATACTAAAGGAAAGAAAGAAAGACTTGCAACACCAACCAAGTTGCAGATCAAAGGGAAGAAAAGAGCAGTAGGAAAATCAAGCCCGGTAATTTGCTGCAATTTTTTTTGTTGCTACAATCTGTTTCCAAATTAATTTTTTGTTGCATTAAATAAATATGAAATCCGTTTGTTTCACTCTACTTCTGGATTAAGTTTTTTTTTGTTGTTGCACTGTTTTTTGCTAGTCATATGACTTCAGTTTGACAAGAACTACTACGTGCATCACTAACTCCAATATTTGTTTAACTTTGTGTAAGCAGAAATGGAGAGGTTGATCCGCCGCAAGCATGGGACATATATCTTGGTGAAGTATTACAGGAGATGGGCACACTTTTTGCTATACTAATTTTATTGTTACATTGTAATGGATCCATTGTTTACATGGAATTACTGAATTTAGTTTATTAGATTTTTGCTGCATTTAGCATCAACTGAAATACTCTCATTTTGCTTACTTTTGATTTTAGTTGCCGCTTGTTTGATATGGGATTTGTTCTATTTTAGCAGCAACATTTTGAGAGTATTTAGCATCAATTGTAAAATCTATTTTGCTTACTCACCTTGTAAAATGAGAGTATTTTGATGTGGGAGTTTACTCGCTTGAGATCATGTTGCAGAGTTTGATGTGGGATTTGTTCGTGAATTTACTTGTGTATTCAGCATGTATTTCAATTGTTTAATTTTTCATATGTTAAAGGAAATACTTTAAAAGCATCTGTAGCACCCAAAACAAGAAAAGTTCAGTCCCGAAAAGCAAAACTAAAGGAAACTTCAGTCCTCAGTTTTATAGTTAACTCTCTGAAAATCATTTAAATGAGTCCGAATTGACTACTAGAGAAATACTGTTATGAGAATACTAAATAGGATAATACCATTATAATTAATTAGTATTTGTCATGTACTTATTAGTATTAGCAGTAGTAGCGTTTCACTTGTGCGGTGCCGCACTGCCGGTGAAATGGCTTACATATTTGTCTCTTAAATCTCTTATGTTTTTTCAACTTCGTGTATAGACAATTCAAGATTGTTTATTATAGAATTGGTAAACATATATAGAAATGACTTATTGTTCGAATTTGTTCGACCAGAAGTGGATCCACCAAATTTACATTTTAATGGATATTAACACAATAATAATTTTTCTTGTGATATTTTCTTTCAACTACATTCTAATGGAAAGTCATTTAGATTTTGTAATTATCCAATCAAAAGAATGACAAATTATATTGTGCACCCGCTAATATGGTGCTCAGCTGCTCACTGTACAGTCGGATATTTTTGTAATTAATTGAATTTGAATGACAATGATTAGATTTCTATTCCTCCCTTTTATTCTTTTCCTCTGTCCACTTTGTGGTTCTCTTATTACTTTACTTGCCAGCTAACTTGCTTCTTCTTTTCTTTATTTTCGTTTATATCAATTTTAATTTACATCTAGAATAAAGGTTGCTGAGACGGAGGAAAAAACTGTTGAGGGTTTGCTGCTTTCTGAGGCTAGCAAAGAGCTTTCTATTGGCACAGTTGTAGCTATTGGATCGGGAGCTCTTGATGAAGAAGGAAACGCATTGATGGATCTGACATTGCATTGAGAGCTTCCGATGTAATGTTATTTTAAATTGACTTATAAATACTCACTGCACATTACCCGTTTAAAATTTTTTCAAAGTGAATTTCATTATTTTCTTTATAAAATATTTCATTACTTGATGTAATATTGGCACAGTTGTAGCTATTGGATCGGGAGCTCTTGATGAAGAAGGAAACGCATTGATGGACCTGACATTGCATTGAGAGCTTCCGATGTAATGTTATTTTAAATTGACTTATAAATACTCACTGCACATTACCCGTTTAAAAAATTTTCAAAGTGAATTTCATTCTTTTCTTTATAAAATATTTCATTACTTGATGTAATATATACAATGTTAACATATGTTTGATTTGCTCTGTATAATAGTTTTGTTTAGAGTATATTTTACTAAGTTTTTTTCTAGTTACAATTTTGGATATCAATGCATATTTCAATAGAGGAGGCTTCCTACTTAATGCAAATGTCTTTATGCTCAATTAATAGAGCTTATGACTTTCATATTATTGTATGTTTCAAAAGTATAGTATTAAATTAGATTCACATATTAGAATTCATAGGAGTTTATCATAGATACGAAGTATAATTTAAGAAATTTAAAAAGAAAAGAAAAAGAAAAATTATAATAACAAAGTGAATTAGAAGAAAGGAGAGTAGAGATCATGATATTTAATTTTAGGCTTTTAATACTCCGTGGAAGAGACTTGATGCTTAGTGAAAAATGTCTTGATGCTAAACTAGCAGAGCTTACAAGATTCCAAATGAGTTTTTGATTTTTTCGATGCTCATTTTTAAGTTATGTATGCTTATTTGATCTTGGCGCCATCCGTATTTTAAAATGTCATATCAATGCATATTCAAAAGTATGTGTTCTAAAAGTAGGACACAGGCAAAAATTGTAGGTCTGAAAATCCAATTTTATAAATAAAAATGTTTTAAACAATTTAAAAAATTATATACTTTTATACACAGTTTCAAAATCTTTTACCTATACATGTCTGAGAATAGAAATCCATTATCTAAAAAATTCAATTTTATACACTGAATGTCTACACACAAAATATTTTGGAGATCATAATATCTTGTACTAAATGTCTCACACTAACAGTCACTAAAAGTCTATCATTAGTAAAAAAAAAACAGTTTTGAAACGTTTAGAGCTCGTTTGATAATATCAAAATCGGTTGAATTGACCGATTCTACTGAAATTTATGAAATTCTGGCTGAAGTGGCTGATTTAGCTTATTGTGTTGATTTATAAAAAAAATTAAAAATATATTGTATTAAAAAAAATTAAGCAAAACTTATATGTAAAATAGCTAAAATAGTCATCTACAGTAACTTCAGCCAAAATAGCCTAAAAAGTAACTTCAACCTTACTTTTTCTTATTATTACGCAATTCAACGCGCAAAATAAAAAATTAAGTGTTTGGTGCAAAAATTGGCTGATAAGCCCGATAAAACGAAAAACAGAGCTACCAAATGGGCTCTTATTGTTTGTAATAAATGATTTTTTATAGACATTTTTTCCGGAATATGTTGCAAGAGTTGATGCGCATATTTTTATTATTATATCGGAGTCCACTAATGCTTTATTCGGACTTAACCATCTTCAAAAATAGTAACCCAAGCATATTTGTAATCACAAGGGAAAATCGCATTTTTAGTCCCTAAAATAGTCAATATATTGAAATGTCTGACCTGTGTTCTCCAGTTTGTAAATTTGACCCCTCAATTGTCCAAATTATTGTAAATGTTGTTCTTTAAGGGTGTGCAATGTGGGCGAAGAGTACATTTCACCCATCAAAGGACCACATTGATAGCAATTTGGACAATTGCGGGGTCACATTTACAATCTCGGAAATACGGATCTAACATTTCAATATGATGGCTATTTCAGGGACTAAAAGTGCGATTTTCCTCAATCCCAATTATCACTTCTTCTTTCAGAAACCATGGTATTAGTTAATAACTTGGTAAAAATTTGAAATGGAAATGTGATTGAGGATGAAGAGAAAAATGTGTTGAAATGGAGAGAAAATAAATGTTAGACTTGCACAAACGCGGGCTCCGGTCGGGCTCGGGCCGGGCTTATTCTAAAAAATCTGCCCATTTATAGTGGGCGGGCCCGGCCCCGCACCACGGGCCTCCTCATATGTCCAAGCCTGACCAAAAGAGCGGGCCGGGCTGCCCGTCGTGCAGCTGGGCCCAAAATAATTATACGTTTTTTTTGCAAGGGAAAAAGTACACAAACGATGGTAGAAAAATTATCATTCTTCTAAATTTGTTTAAAAAATTGTAAACTTATGTAAAATAACACAACATTTTAAACGCAATAAATGTACTCACAACATAAAATTATATTTTTGATGAAATACACAAACGATTCCAAAAAAAAAGTCATTCAAATATTAAAATAACATCAATAATTAAAAGTACATACATAATTGATTAAGCCGATCTAATAGCAGTGGCCCGTAGGATGGGCGGTTGGCTAAGATTTCATGTTGGTCTTCTTTAAAGTTGTAATTTTTGTATATATATAATACTATATATATACATATACAGAAAAGATCAGGTCCCTCCGGAGGGACGGGAGGGACCGTCCGAACTTTACTGTTTGGGGCGGTTCCCGGTGGAATTTTTTGATGAAATTGTTTGAGCATGTTCCTAATCAAGTCTAGTTTGTCCATACCAAATTTCAGCTCAAAATCGACCGGGAAGGCAGTCAAATAAATTCTTGAAGCTTACTGCACATTCTGTGCATATATAAAGTGCAGTAAGTTTCAAGAATTTATTTGACTGCCTTCCCGGTCGAATTTTGAGCTGAAATTTGGTACGGACAAACTAGACTTGATGAGGAACATGCTCAAAAAATTTCATCGAAAAATTACACCGGGAACCGCCCCAAACAGTAAAGTTCGGACGGCCCCTCCCGTCCCTCCGGAGGGACCTGAGCAGTCCTCTCTCTCTCTCTCTCTCTCTATATATATATATATATATATATATATATATATATATATATATATATATATATATATATTTAGGTTCATGTGAGAACTTAATCTTAGGAGAGTAAAAAAGAATAGATGTGAGCCATTGGATTAACTTCTAGTCTTCTACTTTGATCGTGACATTAACTGTCATTAAGGGTAAATGAGATATTTTCATGTCTCCGTTATTGCATTTAATACATCCTAATCCATTTAAGTGTGTACGTATATTCTTCTTTCCTTTTTAGTTTGTTATTCTCTTTCATACGTATTAGGTTACTTTTACTTTCCTATATTGCTATTCGATCTTCTAATTAATTCATATATTCACATATTAAAATTTTAATTTGTTACGATCACATTTTCAATGTATTTTATGCACTTATTTTAGCGCGCTTTTCAATCTATATTCAACGTATTGTATGCTTGCAACCAATTTAGTTATGCACTTTTAATATATTTATTTTGCATATGCATAAGTCGGCATCATGAATATTATACCTTTACCATTTCTAATTAAGTCTTATCAATATATATAGTCATTCCCATTATAAAAAATGGGATTAAACATGGAGCGCCGGATTTAGGATCTAATTGCTCTAAATATGTCAAAAATGCATTAAAGTGGATGAAAATTGCAGTGACATTGTCGTAAATAAATCAAAGTTTTTATAGTTTACAAAAAGTGAACTTGCAACGTGCAAAAGTGTACCATAGAGGATCAAAAGTGATTGATGAAATTTTGTCAATGTAATAGTGCATCTCAGACACTCAAAAGTGGACGCATTTTGTATTTCAAATGTTTGAAAAGTGCATAATGTTTTCAGTATAAGTGCAAACACGTAAAGATTCAAATACTATAGGTGCAATTAAAATAAAAGTGCGTGATAATTGAATAAAAGTGCATTTGATAAATAGTTTGAGTGCATATAACTCGGTGAAAACATATCTCTTCAAATATGATTAATAATTATTTAAATTTACATCAAAAACTAAAAATATACAAAATCAGACCAGTAAGAGTGCAAACACAAAAATATTAAAATAATATGAAGGACAAGATACACACACAAGTGAGGATTTGTGAATTCAAAGATGCATGTTTTTAAGTTCTCACACATAAAAGTTAAAGATTATAAAGTGCATGATAATTGAAGTAGAAGGGCATTTGTTAAACTACTTGAGTGCAACGATTCAGCTTTAAATTGTAATTGACAAATCTTGCATTTGAAAAGAAAAGTCACACGGGAGAGGACCTTAAATTTGGAAAGAAAATTAAATAAAATAAACTATTTATTAAAACAAATGGTGCTAATAATTATGAGGATGATTACTCCGTATTAATTTCTCTCCTAATTGTTAGGATTACTTCCTATTATAGTGGCTTGTGCGTGGTAACCACTTACATGTGGTTCACCTTTATGCCCCTGAATTAATACATTGTTGCACGTTGCCATTTTAGGAGCCAAATCCCTTCCAGAAATTATGGATAGACGTCTCCAATTTAGAATGTTTTTTGACCATCAGATTGAAATAATTAAAGGTAGGATTTTGTTCTTTTTTACTATCCTAAGAGGGTGTTCTCACAGGAACTAACCCCTATATATATATATATATATATATATATATATATATATATATATATATATATATATATATATATATATATATATATATATATATATATTATACAGGTCGGGCTTTTAGGCCCGACCGGGCCTATACTGCAACCCAAGCCCGCCCATGATTTAAACGGGCCCGGGCCGGGCCGGTGGGCTAAAATATGTGTCCAAACCCAACCCGCCCATTTATATAGGCGGGCGGGGCGGGGCGGACCGATTTTGTGCAGGTCTAATAGATGTGTATATAAAAATTCTGACCATTTTTTGAAATTAATTGAGATATAAAGCCGTTTGTTATATCCAAATCGGTTGTATTGACTGATTCTGCTTAGATTTATGAAGTTCTGTCTGAAGTGGTTGGATTGGCTAATTCTGGTGAGTTATTAAAAAAATATTTAAAATATATTTTATTAGTATAATAAAGACAAAATCATATGAAAAAAAAGCTAAAATGATTATCTACAGTAACTTTAGTTAATACAGGCAAAAAAATAACTTCAACCTTACTTTCTCTTATTATACGTGAAATCAAAAGTTACATGTTTGATGAAAAGTTAATGATAAGCCTGATAAGTCGCAAAACAAGGTACCAAACGGGCTCATATTATACTGTCTATGACAAATTTTAACAAAGTTCCGCTTTTTAAAAGTAGGAGAATCGAATGAGGTAAACATTTTCATTAATTAAGGGAGGAATACTATTTAGGATTGTAAATTATTGTGCTTATGTTCATTGAATCATATCAAGAAATAAATAAGAACAGTTATTTTGTTGGACAGGTATGGATAGAATTAAGAGGTAGTAAGCTTTTGACCAGAGAATTGAGGTACAATACAAGGGTAGGAGTTAATGCGAATTTCCTTGTGCAAAATCTTTTGTTGCCATTAATGGGTCTTTTCTCCCTGTCTGGGAGATCACAGTGTTTAACCACAAAACAGAACCGCACTGCAACTCCAACAGATTCTGTTGACCCATTGACCACTTGGCAGAATAAGCTTTCCTCCCCATCCCCATTCCCAGGCCCTTACATTCTATGCTTATTGCTTTTTCGAGCTTTTGGTTTGGCCCTTAAAGTTAAGGGTGGGGCACGCCGCACGGAACAAAGGGCTAACTTTCTTGTGGGGTTTAAATTTGAATAAAAGCCCCATTTTCACGTTTTATTGTTTTTGCTTTGGGGATGTGAGAAATTTGGGAAAATGACATTTATACATGTTTGGACAAAATGATTGTGTGAGGAGTTTGGTTGCACACAAATCAATTTGAAATATGTAAATTGTGATCTATTTGTGTACAAACATTGATTTGCAAGCTCGTTTGTACAATTTACAATAATATTCATCGCAAAAAAATACAATAAGGTTAATTTTTGGCCGCATGAAGCTCTAACATACATTTATTGACGTCGATCGATAATAAATATCACCTCCATTCTTAATAGATGAAATAATAACAAATGTATGGTTAAAGTAAAAATCATTTATTAGATGGGGATGAGTCCCTTGATCATGTCATTAGATTGTGTCCGTGGGCAGTGCAAGTTTGGGAGCAGGTTGGAATCGGGATTGGTAATGCCAACGCGGTGGAGGATTGGATACAAGGAAAGCTGGATGTGGGGAGTATGCAGGAGAGAAAGGTTTGTTTCGGTGCTATGGAGCCTATGGAAAAGAAGGAATAATGCTATTTGGAAAGATAAAAAAGATTCTGCGATTTGTGTATTAAATGCAACTTCTAGTTTGGATGGGGGTTGGAAGATCGTGCAGATGGGGCAGACGGGCTCGTTATAGCAGGAACTGCAGGGGGCTGCTCGAGTGGAGGACAGGATGGCTACAGCAGCACCTCGAAGCACGAGGTCTGTTGCAGCAGTTTTTCGGGCCGAGTGGGTTGAAGATGATGGAGGTCGAGGGACGGGGATGCAGCAGGTGCAAAGGAAGGGCTATACCTTACAGCAGGGGCGGGAGCATAGGCAGGACGAGAGCTCCAACCAAGATAGATGGTGCAGGCCGGAGGCCGGAATTGTGAAGGTTAACGTGGACGTGGCTGTCGATGAGGAAGGAAAGGTCAGAGCCTGGGGGTGGATTGCCCGAAATGAGGAATGAGAATTTATGAAGGCCAAATGGGTCTCGGTTAAAGGTTCATGGACAATAGTGGAAACAGAGGCTATTGGTTTACGTGATGCGATTATGGAAGCTGCGAAGGAAGGATGGAACGATGTTTGAGACGGATGTTTTGACCGTGGTGCAAGGCGTCCAGAAGGGAGGAGGCTCAGCTTATTTACATTTGATCATTGATGATATTAGATTTATTTTGGATTCCAAGAGTAATTTTGTTATCTATTATCGTACGATCTGCGAATCGTGCTGCTCATACTGGAGTGTGTTTATGAGGTTGCTCCTCAGTTTGTTGTAAGCCATATGGCGAATGATTTGATTGATTAATAATATTGTTGGATTGGATGATCAAAAAGTAAAAAATATTTATCAAAATATGACATCTTATACGTAGTGACTACAATAGTTATTTAGTCATAAAACTCATGTTTAACTTTTACACGTAAATGACCATAATATTACGGAGTATATTATACTAATAATTATAGTCATATTTTTACATATGAGTTCGCCACAAACATGACCAAGGAAACATGACACTGCTCCCGTCCCAATTAGAATATTTTTATTTGGACTGAAATTTTCTGATCTTGTTTGGTAAACACTAGTCTGATAGACGTTTGGTCTTTGTGTATTTTACAACTCTCGAATCTGATCTAGTCTTGTATGCTAAAGTTTAGTCTGGTTTAGTCCATTTAAATCTGGTCTGATCTAGAACTGAAATAAGTCTAATTAAAAACATTCTATCATTGAGACATACAAACTTTACCAAATTTAATGATGTGATTATTAATAAACATGAGGGTTTATGGAATTGATAAAGTATAAATTATTTAGAATCATATAAATTTTACCAAATTTGATAGGAGATAATAATAGTGACAAGAGCCGAAAAATAAATATGGAACAATTTTAACAAACAAATTTTTTATCCATCGTCGATCTTTACAAACAAATTTTTTGAAAAAGTGTGCAGCTTTTATACAGGAAGCAGTAAGTTTTAATGTTGCATAAATTAATATTCTACCCCACCCCCACATACACGCTCCTTTACTGTTATGCTTTGACCTGACATTTTGCCAGTTTGCTTCTTTCAATTTCACCCTAAAAATTTCTCGTAAACATACAAAAGTTGTCACCCCACACCCCGCCGCTTGCCCCTCAGGGTATTGTTAATTTAAGGGTTGGTTTATGAGGGGGATTATTATGCTATTTTTAGGGTATGTTTGGCAAATGGCTTATTAGCCAGCTTTTAGCTTGTTTGACCTATTTCAGATGTTTGATTAGTCAAAGAAGCTAATAATAATGTTTGGTAAATGGCTTTTAAAATTAACTTATTGAGTTTGAAAAGCTGAAAAAATGAATTGTTAAAAAAGCTAAGGGGAGCAGCTTCTTCATTCGGCTGGTTCAATTTATTCCCATAAGGGTATAACTCAAAGCTCCCAAAGTGACTGCATATAGCTCCAATTTATTCCCATTGTGGTTTTGCTCGTTTTTTTAACTTAGTCAACCCAATTATTTTGCTTACCGGTTTTTCTTCTTTTCACTCCTTTTGCTTTCATTGTTTTGAGTTAGCATTTTTTAAATTAATCATTTAAGTAATATATACTAATAATTACTCTAATTATTTTAAACAAAACTTGTTTAATCAAATACGTAGTACTATCTAGACAAATAATATATGCTTAACTAATATTTTATATTATTAGTTATGCTCTCTATCTTGAATTAATTCGATGTTTCTGGTTTAATTTAGATGATTGAGTGATTATAAAATTAGATACTATAAATTTTTGTAGTATGATGAACATTCGATATATCAAAGTAGATATTAAAATAGATTTTATTCAACAATTTTAAAATTTCCAGATATAAAAATGATTTATATCGTTGAAGTAACAATAGTTATAAAATTTTCATTCTTAGAAAAAAAAAATATGATGAGTATTATTATGTCCTTATATGTCTTTTTACACTCTATCAGCCATTTCAAAACAGCCAATTTTACCAAACAATTATTTATAATCAGCTAACATAACTAGCCGGTCAAATCAGTTAACACAACCAGCTGTTAAGAAAAAGCTGACACAACCAGCTAACGGCAACAACTAACAGCCATTTACCAAACAAGGCCTTAGTGAAATCGCTAATCCCAACTCAACAAAATAAACCGGAAGGGTAAATAATGGTAAGATATCAAATATTTTCTGAGTAAAATGGTTAGAGCATGATACGCATGGATTTCATCGCATTGAATAAAATTCTCACATTGCTAATGACAGTGATTGAACCTGAAACTTCAATCTAACAACTTCACTCACCAATTGTTGACACAAAAATCTTAGGGGAAATTGTTCTAAATAAGACTTAGAGCCCGTTTGGTAGCACCAAAATCGCCTGTTTTGGCTGATTCTGCTGAAATTTATGAAATTCTGGCTGAAATAGCCGTTTTGGCTGATTCTGCTGATTCAAGAAAACAATATTTTAAAAATATATTTTATTAATAAAATAAAGAAAAAATTATACGGAGTATGTAAAAATAGCTAAAATGGTCATCTACAATAACTTCAGCCAATATAGTCCGAAAAGTAACTCCAACCTTACTTTTTCTGCTTATTACACAATCCAGCGCGCGAAAGTAAAAGTTATGTGTTTGGTGAAAAAGTTGGCTGATAAGCCTCATAAGCCGAAAAAGATGTCTCCAAACGGGCTCTTGAAACGTTTGCGCATATTCCAAAATAAGATTATCATGTTGTTTTTGTTTTTAAAATAAAATAAATTACTGTCATGTTTTGTCAGTACCAGACTTTAAATATGAGAGTATATTTCAAATTTGATAGTCTTATTTTGAATTTTTTCACTTTTTACTTCTATTTGAGAATTTTTTTCTGAATCCTAATATAGTACGGTGCAGGATGTAATTTATGTAACCAAAACACACAAATATGTTGAATTAACTCAATTTTTTTTTTTATCATGGGTTAGTTCAACGGTAACGTGACAAACAAAAAATCTAATTAGGTGATACTTGTACTACGTATATAATGTGGTCAAATAATCGGTTTAATTTAGTCAACCATAATATGATAATGTTTGTTTTGATAATAATGGCTGTGATCCGATTTCACTAATTTCTGATTTGAGTAATTTGTCATCGTTCAAAAAAGATCTAGCTGAATTTGTGTTAGTACCGTCTAATGAATTTGGAGGCCACGGTTCAAAATTTAAAAATGGGGCCCTACATTAATATAAAAGTTTTCAAAAAACTCAATCTAAATACTTATACTCAAACCAATTGAATACCGATTAAAAAAGAACTAAAAGAGTAAAAGGACTAACGAAAAAATGATGGATCTATATTTTTCTTCTTTACTGGGTATAGTAACTATATTTTAGTGATTAGTATTAATATATAATATTACTATTTAATATTAAGAAAATTTTAAAAATTTGGGCCCCTGCTCCGGATAACCTATTGAACCCCCTAAAAAACGGCCCTGATTTGTGTGCACGGAAGCAGAAAATGTAAATGAGAAAATGTAAAACAGTAAAAGATTATAGGGAAAAAGATCAGATTGGCTCTCGAACTTACATAAAAAGGTCAAATAAGCTATTATATATGAGGCTTTGTCCGACCGTCGCCATTTGGGGCAGTTCCCGGTGGAATTTTTTGATGAAATTTTTTGAGCATCTTATTCATTAAGTCTAGTTTACTCATACCAAATTTCAGCTAAAACTTCAATCGGGGAAGCATTCAAATAAATTATTGAAAACAGCTGCGCAGTTAAAAGTATATGAGTATTATCTATTTTTTCCTTAATTAGCTAAAACTGCATTTTGTTAACAAGAGAATTAACTATCCGGATGCTACATGGAGGTCTTAATTAGACTTTTATGCCTCATCATATACGGAGTATTAGCCTTATTAACTGAACTATATAATTATTGTTGTGCTCCTTTATATCATTGTTTCCCCCAAAACCTGTAAATATTCATGAAAGTTTGTATTTCCAGTTTACGAAAGATGACAGATCATTTGTGAATTTTATTTTAACTTTTGGAAAACGAGCTAGATCGACTTTTAAGTGGCGGGACGGATATTTTTGTTACATCTTACACTAAAGTGTTTTTATAAAAGTTTCAGTTTTTTATAAGTTCGGTTTTTACTATTATTGGGAAATCGTGCTATTTAAAGAGGGTATCTCCAAATATATATTTTTTTGAAAAGTATATATAGGAATATCTTTATCAAAGTATCATCTATGAAATTGTTGTAGCTCCATCTCCCAGCTAACCTTACCGCTATTCGAATTTATTACTGAAGTTAGGGACACTATATTGCTTCAGTTTCTTTACTTCGAGCACTGCTTCATGTGTGAAATAATGAAACAGGATACTCTCTAAGGAGCCCTGGCAGATATATTTATAGGGAAAAGAGTCAAGTGTAAAAATACAAAAATATCCCTATTCTAATAATTCTATTACACCCCCTCAAGCTGTGCGGGAGATACAACGCGCAGGTTGTCTTTCAAAAAATGAAAACGCTGACTAGGAAGACTTTTAGTAAAAATATCTGCCAACTGCAAGTGAGTAGGAACATGTTGAACAATAAGATCTCCATGAGCAACTCGTTCCCGAACAAAGTGATAATCAATCTGGATGTGTTTACTCCGCGCATGCTGGACAGGATTAGCAGACAAATAAGAAGCAGAAATATTGTCACATAACAAGTGCACAGGTTCGGTTATCGGAAAGCCAAGCTCAAATAATATGGACCGAACATGTAATGTATCCTGAACAGTGTAGGCAATTGCACGATACTCAGCTTCCGTGGAGGACTTGGACACAGTCGGCTGCTTTTTAGACTTCCATGATATAAGATTTGGGCCGAGAAATACAGCATATCCGGTGGTAGATCGAGCACTGTCTGGACATCCAGCCCAATCCGCATCAGAATAAGCAAGAACACAAATTGGCTTGGCCGAACATTGAAGCCACAAGCCATGATCACGTGTGCCCTGCAAGTACCTGAAAATTCTCTTGACTGCAAAAAGATGAGTAGTACGTGGGGCATGCATGAATTGAGATACCAAGTGTACTGCATAAGTAATATCAGGCCGTGTCAAAGTTAAATACTGCAACGCACCTACCATGCTGCGATACTCCGTGGAGTCTGAAAGCAACTCTCCATCAGATAGAGATAATGTAGTGCGAGATGCTAATGGGGTACGAACAGGTTTAACCGTATGAAGATGAAAACGATTAAGAAGATCAGAAATATACTTATTTTGAGAAAGAAACAAGCCGTGTGTAGAACGATGAGCCTCAATCCCCAAAAAATAATGTAAGTCACCCAGATCCTTCATGGCAAAATGATTAGAAATAATAGATATGAACTTGGAAATAATAGACGCAGAATTGCCAGTAATAATAATATCATCTACATATAATAGTAAATAAATGATAGTATTATTATGGCGATAGATGAACAGAGAATTATCAGACTTACTGCAATAAAAATTATGCTGGAGGAGAAAACTACTAAATCGATGAAACCATGCACGTGGAGCTTGTTTCAGGCCATAAATGGCCTTACGCAAGCGACATATATAATCAGGAAACTGGGGATGTGTAAAGCCACGGGGCTGACGCATATATACTTCTTCAGTAAGATGACCGTGAAGAAAGGCATTCTTAACATCAAGTTGACGAATACTCCATCCAAAAGACACGGCAAGAGTGAGAACAATACGAACAGTGGTGGGTTTCACAACAGGACTAAAGGTTTCAGAAAAGTCAATACCAGCCTGTTGATTAAACCCTTGAGCAACTAACCGAGCCTTATGGCGTTCAACAGACCCATCTGAATGATATTTCGTTTTATAAATCCACTTACAACCAACCACATTCTTAGTATTATCAAAGGGCACCAGATCCCAAGTATTATTATTGATAAGAGCATTAAATTCATCAGCCATTGCTTCCCTCCATTTTAAATGTTTATTGGCCTCAGTAAAGCACGTAGGATCAGTAGACTTAACAACTGTACTTAAATTTAAAAATGATTTTGGTTTAAAAATGCCTGATTTAGACCGGGTTTGCATGGGATGCATGTTGGTCACGGGTGGCGGAGCAACTGCAATCGGTGACGAAGAGCCGATGTCTGGTGAGGACGAGACGGCCGAACTGGATGACTCAGTTGAGGCTGGAGCAGGTACAACTATGGGGGACGAGGGTGGAGTTAAATCTGGTGGGGAGGCCGAGTTTGAGTTGTCGGCAGGGAACCTGGGCTGGTGTGGGTATACGTGGAATGGGGTGGAGGATGGTGAATGGGTTGAATTATTGGCATCTAGGGAAGCCGAGGACGTGGACGTGGGTGGACTTGTGCGTGAGACCATAGGGAGAAAAGGAAGGGGTTGAGTAAACATAGGCGTATCATCCCTAGGTGGAGAAGAAGCAGTAGATGCAGTTGTGGATAGATGCTTAAAAGGATAAATATCCTCATGAAACCTAACATGTCGACTGACAAAAACACGACCTGTGAGAGGATTAAGACAACGGTAACCCTTGTATCCAGATGCATATCCAATAAAAACACACTGAACAGATCGCGGAGATAACTTATTAGCTGATGTGGCAGAAAAGTTGGGGTAACATGCCGAGCCAAAAACGCGCATAAAGGAATAATCCGGGAGGCGATGAAATAATTTGTAATATGGAGACACACCATTTAATGTAGGAGACGGTAAACGGTTAATAATATATGCAGCTGTAAAAATAGCATCAACCCAAAATTTACTCGGGACAGATGCTTCAAGAAGCATAGTCCGAGTTAATTCTAAGAGATGTCTATGTTTACGTTCAGCAACCCCATTTTGTTGGGGTGTGTCAGGACAAGATTTTTGAAAATAAATACCATGAGACAAGAAAAATTGCTGCATATTAGAATTAACAAATTCACCACCACCATCACTTTGAAAAATTTTAATTTTCTGATTAAAGAGATTTTCAACCAAAGATTTAAAATTTTTAAAGTGTGTAAAGACCTCACTTTTATGATGCATCGGATAAATCCATGTATAACGAGAATAATCATCGATAAAACAGACATAATACTTGAACCCCAAATTGGATAAAACTGGGGACTGCCAAACATCAGAATGAATAAGAGCCAATGGAACAGAAGAATAATGGATAGCATCAGTAAAGGGTAAACGTTGTGATTTTCCTAATCGACACGCCACACAAGCATGAGTAAAGGGAGAGTTATTACATAAAAAATGTTGACGTTTAAGAAATTGTAAAACATTGTCACTACAGTGACCTAGTCTACGATGCCACACAGGGCCAGATGCTAAAACAGATGCTAAAACTAAAGGAGGAGATGACGGCAATGGGATAGGATAAAGTGGTCCACTACTGGTAGCTCGCAGAAGCACCGCCCCCGAGGCTTTGTCCTTAATCAAAAATGAATTTTTATCAAACATCACAGTACAGTTGTTATCAGCACATAAACGTTGGATGGAAATTAAATTATACTTTAATTGAGGCACATGATAAACAGATTTTAACGTGAGAGCACGACCAGATGAAGGTAAAGCAACATCACCAACATGACAAATGGGTAAATGGGCACCATTGGCAGTACTAACAGTGTTATAGCCAGTGTAAACAGATTTATGAATTAAATTACCTTCAGATGTGGTCATGTGAGCGGAAGCGCCCGAGTCAGGATACCATAGGGCCGAATTAGATTCACCAGAATTAGTCAACAGAGCTGGCGTGGATGGTTGGGTAAATCGAGACGGGCAGGAAAGGGCGGAATGACCTGCAGAAAAACAGATTTGACAAACAACAGGATGGGGAACTGCTCCTAGTATACCCCCATCTGATGAAGAGCCTGCAGATCCAAAGTTAGTAACACAAACAGATAATGCATGAGTATTTAAATGTGACACAGTAGTATTACCTAATACAGTACCTGGGGAAGAAGCACCCCCTGCCGCCGAACTGCCACCTGCGGCCGCGAAGATCGGTGGAGACTGGCCAGCCGCAGGATACCATAGGATAGGCTGTCCGTACTGGTGTTGGCCCCGACCACGGTTGTTGCGACCTCCGCGCCCTCTGCCGCGGCCACGACCGCCGCGTCCCCGCTGAGGATATCCACCGCCGCCAGGTCGAATGTGTTGCTGTGGTGCACCGGCGGGCTGAAGTGGTTGCTGCACGCCTGCCTGGGCGCCTGACTGAACAGGGGCTTGAGCGCCGAAGGCTTGATGGACGGTGGAGTTTTCTTGAGAGCGAAGATAGAGAACACGTTGCTCTTGTTCAAGAAGATGATTGCGAAGTGTCTCAAACGGAAAATTTTGAGGGAAAAGAGACACCGTTGTGAATAAGGATTCATATTCAGGGCCAAGTCCCATAATGGTGGTTTTCAACAATTCACGGGGAGCAACTGGACAATTAATTGTTGCTAGGTCATCCGCCAAAATTTTTATTTCCCGTAAATAATTATCCATGGATTGATCAGGTTTCTTTTTAGTTTGGCCAAGTAATCGCTTTAATTCCATTGATCGTGCCAAACTGGCAGACATAAAACGAGATTCCAACCGTTCCCAAATGTCACCCGAATGCTTTAGATCCCGAACATCAATAAGAACATCACGAGAGAGAGTAGCAAATAACCAAGACCGAATGGTTTGATCAATGCGAATCCATATTGAAAATTCGGGATTGGGAATTTGCCGGTTAAGAAAATCAGCAGAATAAGCAGAGGGTACCGGAATAGAGCCATCAACCATACCTAGAAGTCCTTGAGATACAAGGAACGACTCGAACTGGGTTCGCCAAGTGGTGTAATCTTCGACAGCCATTAGTTTGGTAGTAACAATATTTGTTACATTAGTAGCCACATGTGATATAGTCTGAGCTAATTGCAGAAGAGGAGAGTCTGGTGTAGGTGAAGCAGCAGTCCGTAGCGGCGGGATCATGGTTGACACCCCCGGTGTACCAACAAAAGTTGGACCGGAAAACGCCGTTGTGAGAGGAGGGGGCTCGAGAGTGATTGGCTGAGTCGAGGTAGAGGGCGCCCATGTAAACACTGGTGGCATGTTTGGGAATAGAGAATAAGGTGAGGGACGGCATGGTGAGGTATACCCGGCAGAGAAGACAACTCCCGACGTCGAAGAAGAGCCAGCGGTGACGGCTGGAGGTGTGATGACCGGATGGAAGGCCGACGCAGCAGCGGAAGAAGAAGCCATCGTGGAGATCGGCGGAGCAGATACACCAACCGATGCCAAGGAAGAGGTGGCGGCGGCGGTGCTTGTAGAGGTAGTCGAAGCCGAAGACATGGCGGCTGACTATTTAGGGTTGGCCGAAAAAAAAAAATTAGAGAGATAACCTGGCTCTTGATACCATGTGAAATAATGAAACAGGATACTCTCTAAGGAGCCCTGGCAGATATATTTATAGGGAAAAGAGTCAAGTGTAAAAATACAAAAATATCCCTATTCTAATAATTCTATTATCATGAGCACTAGTGGATACTGTTGTTAAATATTAACCAACTTAGAGCTCGTTTGGTAGCACAAAAATCGGCTGTTTTGGCTGATTCTGCTGAAATTTATGAAGTCCTGGCTGAAGTGACTGCATTGGCTGATTCTGCGGATTTAAGAAAAAATTATTTTTAAAATATATTTTATTAATAAAATAAAGAAAAAATTAGATGTAAAAATAGCTAAAATGGTCATCTACATTAGCTTCAGCCAATACAGCCAGAAAAGTAACTTCAATCTTACTTTTTCTGTTTATTACACAATTCAGTGCTTGAAAGCAAAAAATACGTGTTTGGTGAAAAATTGGCTAATAAGCCTGATAAGCCGAAAAATAGTGGTTCCAAACGGGCTCTTATTGTAAAGAATGTAACATACACAAAAATAGGAGCGATCTAAGCTCAGTAATACTTCCTCTGTACTGGAGTGATTTGCATTTTGATTTTTTGCTAATGCACTTTTGATTTAGGAGGTGTTTGGTAGATGATCCATTAATCAAATTGCCTTTTGGATTGGTTTTGATAGGTCAAACAACTATTTCTTAGTGTTAGATAAGTGAGTTGTTAGATTGTTTTTAAGAAAAGAGAAAAATAAATAATTTTACTTTCAATCCATTAGAGCATCTCTAATGGTTGCTTCTAAGGACTTGTTTGCAATTTTGAAGCTATCAGCTTACCATTAGAGCATTAATTTTCCTTTTGCTTGAGAAAGCTAATTAACCTAAATAAGCTACTAGTTTGAGCAAGGAGAATATCAAATACATCATTATAAATAATAAATGAAGAGAAAAATGTTATAGCTAATCATTGAAGTATATTTCAATTTTGCTACAAAAGCTTACGTGGCTAATCAAGCTATGAGGGCAATTAGCTAACCGTTGGAGATGCTCTTACGTAATCCCCATATTAAAAAGATCACATAAGTAGGTTTATTTTAAAAATTGATCAAACCCGGTTATTCAACCGGTCTTTTGACATGTTATAATAGGTTTTTAAATGTGTCATTTTAATTTTATATTTTTACAGTTTCGTAATTTTTATTTTACATTTTAAAACTTTTGACAGTTTGTAATTTTATATTATTATTATGATGTTTTTCAAATTGTATACGAACTTTTATGATGTCAATCAATTTTTTCATTTAATTTTTCAAAAATAACTTGATGTAGTACGTTAAAGTAGTGGGATGGTTCTGTTTTTCATGTAAGGATGCTTATATCATACTCTTTTGTTGCTTTCTCATATCTATTTTTGTTTAGTGATTCAAAGGCTAACACGAAAGCTAGATATAAAAAAAGCTCGTTAACTGAGCTTTCTGCAACAACGAGAGTTGTTTTACTTTTTTTTCATAAGATTACCAAATGTAGATTTCAAAAATGATTTTCATTTAGTTGAAGAAGATGTTCGTGTTGGGGGAGGTGGTGCGTTACCATACTGAGCATGAAACTCATTAAATAATTGATGAAATAAATTACTAAACTCATTGTATTGTTGTTTAGGATCTATGAGCTTATCTTCTTACATAGGAAATGGGTCAAAAGAAGAAGCATAATAGTACTCTAAACATTGTTGCAAACCATTAAGTCTATAACGAGGATCAAGAATAAATGCAATACCATATATGCGGAATATGTTAATAATATTTTAAAAACTTTGCTGTCATATAATCACAAAAATGATTAACGTAAGGGAAATCGGAAAATTTATAAAAAACACCGGTGAGATTAACAGCTTCAATAAAAAAAATTGGTTTGAGGTAGGTTTATAAAGGGAATGTCACGCCCCTGACCGCAATCCAAGCGCGTGTACAACCGCCGTATAATTAAGTGACGTCACCCGCGAGTCAACCCCACTTAATTACACAAGGCGTTCGAGAAAACAATCCATCCATACTCAGTAGTAAACATACATAACAACATCACATTTAAACCAATGAATAGCGGAAATATTCAACGGTAAGTCATAAGCCACAACCGGCCAACAACATGGGCATGCAAGCCCCAAAAATAGTTTATAGTAGAACAAATATCCATGAGCAAGTGTTCGGTAGTTTGAAAGAAAATAAGGAAGCACGAACCACGTCTTCCTGATGTGATATCACCCGTGAGAAGGTGCAAGTAGCAAGCCCTAGCTTCAACCTGAAAATGGTGGGGCCCCCCGAAGGGGTCAGTACAAGTACCGAGCGAGTAGCAGGCTAAATATAGAATAACTAGCGTTTCAAGTATAAGACCCAAACATAGGGTGATACTTAAGTAAATAGTCTTTCCCCCAAGTTATGAAATACTTATTAGTATATATATACTTGGAAAATATCCGATCCGTGGATCACCATTTTATTCTGGAAAATAGTAATAGTCAATATTCTTGACTAAAAATCCCAACCCACCCATATACCTATGAGTGTATAGGACTCCTCCTTGTCCCTACTTGTATATCACAATCTATGAGTTTTAGGATCATAATCCTTGGATACTCCACCGGTTTGTGAGTGTTAAGGACTCATAAGCCCTAGGGTCCTCCACCAAGTTTTGAGTGTTAAGTACTTTTAAGTACTAGGGTCCTCCACCAAGTTTGAGTGTTAAGGACTTTTAAGTCCTAGGGTCCTCCACCAAGTTTTGAGTGTTAAGTACTTTTAAGTACTAGGGTCCTCCACCAGGTTTGAGTGTTAAGGACTTTAAGTCCTAGGGTCCTCCACCAAGTTTGAGTGTTAAGTACTTTTTAAGTACTAGGGTCCTCCACCAAATTTTGAGTGTTAAGTACTTTTTAAGTACTAGGGTCCTCCACCAAGTTTTCCTATGATCAACCTCCTATCAACCTAGATAGAGTCTATATCATCCTTAGTTACTCATAACTAATCCAATACATAAATCTTATGTATCACAATCCATGCAAAGCCATGCATTTATATAGGTTTATAATTAATTAATACCAACCGGTATTAATTAAATCCTTTGTTCTTCGGTCCACGTTTTCGTTGGCCGCCATTTCAAGCCTTGTGTGTATCAACTTAATCATCATATAATTAAGTTAATAATATTCATTTGTGCTTCTAATACACTTCAACCAAATATGCATTTCATATAATTCTTCATATCATGTTCCATGCATCAACAATTAATTTCTTTCATACAAACTTAACCCTATTGGCTAATCACATGTTTAAATATCTTTTAAACATCATTATGAAATCATATAACATTTATTTAGGTAATCTCATAATTAACCCAAAAGTTATAAGATATTAAGCCGTCCACTCACCTTGAACTAGCGTATGAAGTTCTACCCCTCTTGGTTGAACTCCGGTGAAACTCCGGCGACTTTCGGTCAACTCCGGCGACAACTCCGGCGACTTTTCCAACTTTGTGAAATCACTTGAAATACCTTTCACAAGTTCCTAACAAGGTTTTATAATCATAAAACCCATATTAATACAAATAACCTCAAAAAGGTTATTTTCCGGTGAACCGGTCGTTTTGGCTTCTAAGTCCGTTCTTGGATATGGAATCACTTTCCAACCCATTAATCCATACTTATAACATGTAGAACCCTCTTAAGGATCCTTCACATGATATATATCTCATATGGTAGGAGAATAATAAAGAAAAAGTTATAGTAAGGTCATTACCTTAATTCTACACACCTTTCTTAGCCTTTTTCCTTCTTTAAACTCCCTCTTTTTCCTTGTTTGAGTTTGAGCTCGTGTTCACCTATGGAAAATGGAGTTGCAGAGCTTCCTCTCTCTTCTCCTTTGGGTCTTGGCCGAGTGTGATAGGGGTGGGTGAGTGAGGGGTGTGGTTTTTGTCTCCTTTGGACAAATGAGTGTAGGAATGGGGTCTACTAAATGTCAAAGGGTGTCTCCCCCATCCTATCAATGTTTATTCAGCCCATCTAGCACTCATCCAGCCCCTAAAGGTTGACAAATTCGTGGGGTGGCCCCCACTCATGTGGGAGGTCATCCCTTTGTGTCCCGATGTGTACAATCGGTCCCGAAAGTTGTATTTTTCGGACTGTTTTAAACATATTTTATTCTATCGGGTCGAATAAAATATATTATGGGCTCTTACTCATTATGACATGTATCATGAATATACATTCCCCAACTTTAATTTATAAGTCTCCGAAATCCAGTTCGGCTGTTATCTGTTAAATTACCAGTACCGGTAATTTGGGCTTCTTTTGACCAATCGGTCAACTCCGGGCCTTTCCACGACCCAAATAAAATATCCACCACTATATAAATATTATCTTGACCAAGATGAATAAAATATGTGGTCTCGGGAGTATCGGGCGGCCCCCGCTCCCGGTGTGGGTCCCACGTGCAATTTACTATTCACGCGAAAGAAATAATAAAAATTTACAACTTCGTAAATTCATTAATCCCTTTAATAAGGTTCAATACATTATTTACATAAAAGTAAATATATTTGGGGACGGTGTTACAAGTTCACCCCCCCTTATTTGGGATTTCGTCCCCGAAATCCGTGTGTCTAATCGAAAAGAAACGGGTATTGCTCCCTCATTGAGACCTCGGTCTCCCATGTTTCTTCTTCGACCCGATCACTCCTCCAAAGAACCTTTACCATAGGAATCTCCTTATTCCTAAGTTTCTTCACTTGTTGACCCACTATCTTCACCGGCTCTACCGCATATTGCAAATCCTCACGGATCTCTACTGGCGGTTTCTCAAGAATATGAGAGGGATCCCGTATGTACTTCTTGATCATTGATACATGAAACACATCATGTATCTTCTCAAGTTCCGGCGTTAACTTGAGACGATAAGCCACGGCTCCAATCCTTTCAAGGACCTCAAATGGACCAATGTATCGGGGGTTAAGCTTTCCCCTCGATACAAATCGAATGATGCCCTTCCAAGGAGAAATCCTTAGGAAGACCTCATCACCGACTTCGAACTCCAACGGTCTCCGCCGTTTATCAGCATAACTCTTCTGTCGGTCCTGAGCAGCCTTCAATCTATCCCGAATGATCCTTACCTTGGCCTTGGTAATCTCAACCAGCTCTATCCCTTCGAGTTTGGCCTCGCCAACCTCGTCCCAACACAATGGTGTCCTGCATTTCCTCCCATACAATGCCTCATATGGAGGCATGCCAATACTTGCTTGATAACTGTTGTTATAAGCAAACTCCACTAGGGCCAAATGCTTGTCCCAACTTCCTTGGAACTCCAGCGCACATGCCCTAAGCATGTCTTCCAAAATCTGTATCACTCGTTCGGACTGTCCATCCGTCTGTGGGTGAAAAGCTGTGCTAAACTTCAGTTTAGTACCCAACGATGCTTGAAATTTTGGCCAAAATCGGGATGTGAATCGTGGATCCCTATCCGAGACAATGGATATTGGGACTCCATGTAGTCTCACAATCTCCTCCGTGTATAGCTTGGCCAATCTTTCAAGAGGATAAGTAATGTTGATAGGCAAAAAGTGTGCACTCTTGGTGAGCCTATCAACCACTACCCATACTGCGTCATAGTTGTTCACTGTTCGTGGTAGCCCCACCACGAAGTCCATGGTCACGTGCTCCCACTTCCACTCCGGGATGGTAAGTGGTTGCAAAAGCCCTGCCGGGTGCTGATGCTCTGCCTTAACTTGCTGGCAAGTAAGGCACCGACTCACATATTCTGCGATGTCTCTCTTCATACCTGACCACCAGTAACTCTCCTTCAAATCTCGGTACATCTTAGTACCTCCTGGATGCATAGCATAAGCTGAAGAATGAGCCTCCTCAAGTATGGACTTCCGGAGGTCTTCATTCTTTGGTATGCATACACGATCCTTAAACAATAATAGACCGTCATCACGTACTCGGAAGTTCTCAACGGGTCCTTCAAGGATCCTTTCACGGATCTTCTGACATTCCTCATCAATGGCCTGACTTCGACTAATCTCGCCCAATAGGGTGGGCCTAACCTCGAATCGAGCAATGAGAGCCCCGCACGTGGACACCTCCACGCGCGCTCTCAATGCCTGTAGGCATGTGAGTAGCGTCCCCGACGTACTCTTTCTGCTCAGTGCGTCGGCCACGACGTTGGCCTTTCCTGGATGGTAATCGATGATCAAGTCATAGTCCTTGATCAACTCCATCCATCTCCTCTGTCTCATATTCAACTCTTTCTGAGTGAATACGTACTTCAAGCTCTTATGGTCTGTAAAAATGTGACATGTCTCCCCGTAGAGATAATGCCTCCAGATTTTCAGTGCAAACACTACCGCCCCCAATTCTAGGTCATGGGTAGGGTAGTTCACCTCGTGCTTTCTCAATTGCCTTGAAGCATAGGCAATCACTTTACCGTTTTGCATCAGTACACATCCAAGCCCTTGGATGCTAGCATCACTGTATATATCATACCCTATCCCTTGTATGGGTAGGGCAAGGACTGGTGCTTCGGTAAGTCGTTTCTTCAGTTCAAGGAACCCTTTCTCACACTTGTCGTCCCATATGAACTTGGCCCCTTTCTTTGTGAGCTTCGTTAATGGAGACGCCAATACAGAAAATTTTTCAACAAATTTACGATAGTATCCTGCTAAGCCAAGGAAACTACGTATCTCTTTCACATTCTTGGGTCTCTCCCAATCCATGATAGCCTTTATCTTGGCGTTATCCACAGCAACGCCCGAACCGGATATGACGTGACCGAGAAAACCAATCTCCTTGAGCCAAAATTCGCATTTAGAGAACTTGGCAAAGAGTTGTTTTTCCCTTAGTCGATCAAGTATAAGCCCCAAGTGATGTTCGTGCTCCTCTTCACTCTTGGAGTATATTAAGATGTCGTCAATGAATACTATCACAAATTGATCTAAGTATTCACTAAATACACGGTTCATCAAGTCCATGAATGCCGCCGGTGCGTTGGTTAAACCAAACGACATCACGAGGAATTCGTAATGACCATATCTAGTGCGAAATGCACTCTTAGGTATGTCACTCTCCTTGATCTTCAACTGATGATACCCCGACCTCAAGTCAATCTTCGAGAACACTATTGCCCCTCGAAGTTGATCGAACAAGTCATCAATCCTCGGTAAGGGATACCTGTTCTTGATGGTGACCTTGTTCAACTGTCGGTAGTCGATACACATTCTTAGTGTACCATCTTTCTTCTTCACGAAGAGTACGGGTGCCCCCCACGGTGAATGACTGGGTCTGATGAACCCGTTGTCCAGTAATTCTTGTAGTTGGACCTTCAACTCTTGGAGTTCGGCCGGCGCCATTCGATAAGGAGGAATCGAAATGGGTTTGGTTCCCGGCTCTACTTCAATTACAAACTCTATCTCTCTATCGGGTGGAAGCCCCGGTAGGTCTTTGGGAAAGACATCCGGGTACCTGCACACGACCCGTACATCTTTGATGTCGACTTCCTTCTTGGTATCGTCCACCACGTAGGCAAGGTACGCGTGGCATCCCTTCCTCATCATCTTCCGTGCTCTCATCACGGATATGATACAAGCACTAGATTTCCCCCGATCTCCCTTGAAACATAGCGTGTTTCCTTGATCATCCTCGAGCTCTAACACCTTGGTGTAGCAATCTACTCGAGCATGGTGTTTCTCGAGCCAATCCATTCCTAGGATTGCATCGAACTCCAACATGCTTAGAGGTACGAAATCACAAGTCAAAGGTTGACCCGTCACTTCTACCTCGCATGACGGATAGTAATGATTTCTCTCCACGTCGTCTCCTAACGGTGTGGAGACTAGCAATGTTTGCGTCATAGGTGTCAATGGCACGTCAAGGCCCTCGGCGAACGCCTCACTCACAAATGAGCGTTGTGCCCCGGTATCGATGAGGATCCTCGCACACCTACCATTGATCTTTAATGTTCCTACATTTATACACCATGTAAGATACATTTTCTAATGTTTTTACACATTTTTAGGAGGTTATTAGGCTCTTACTAATGTTTGGAATCAAACGGGGGTCCAAACGTAGAAGAACGGGGCGAAAAAATCAAGTTTCGGGTGCCTGGGGTCCACGCACGGCGTGCCTGGGTGGCACGCACGGTCGTGCGTGCGTGAGAAGTTCGGAATCCGCCACTGCCGGCTACGCACGATCGTGCGTAGCTGGTCACGCACGGTCGTGCGTCCCACGCACGGCGTGCCTTCCCTGCACGCACGGCGTGCGTCTGCGCGGAAAATGGCCAGAGGCTGCTGCCTCGTACGTACGGTCGTGCGTCTGTAGGTACGCGCGATCGCGCGTAGTTGTTTTTAGCCCGTTTCGCCCCGAATTCGCGGGGTTTGACCCCGGGGTGGCCCGCACCCAAACCCAATGACTCATATGACCCAAATAAGCCTAGAAATATAGGAAAATAAGTGTATTACCTGCAACGGAGTCCGGGTTTGCTCGCGCATCCGCCTCGGTCATTGCGTACACTCGTGCTTGGGTCCCGCCTTGATTTACGGACGCGGCATGGCTTGTGGACGCGCCGCCTCTTCCCGTACCGCCGTTTGACGGTCCCGCACGGTTTCTTCCCGTCATGGTTCCTCCTCCGGATCCCGAAGCTCCTCCTCCCCCTAATTGTGGGCAATTTGCCTTCATGTGGCCCGTGTTCCCGCATTGATAACACCTTGGGGGTGCATTGCACTTCCCAAAATGATTTTTCGAACAATTGGCACACTTTGGAGGCCCCGTCCTTTGTGAGGAGGATGCATGCCACCGAGCATCCCTGTTCTTCTTTGCCGGTGGTGCCGGTGTCTTGAACGAACCGCCACCTCCACCGTGCTTATCCTTCCGTGCTTGCTCGGGCGGCCCCGAACTTTGCCATTTCCTCTTTTTCGCCTCCTCGGCGTCTCTCTCTTTTCTCTCATTCCATTGGGCCTCCCCGAGAAGGCCCTGCTCCACCACCTCACTGAAGGTCATGTGACGCGAGTACGTAGCTCGGTCACGGATGTCCAAGAGTAGGGCATCCCAAAAGTGCTCCGTCATGCGGTTCTCATCAACCGCGTACTCCGGCAAGAACCTAGCCAAGGTTCTAAACTCTTGTTCCAGTTGCTTAACTGTGCCGCCCTCTTTCTGTTTGAGGTTAGTGTACTCTCTCCGTTTCACATTCACCTCGTACTCGGAGTAGTATTGAGCATAGAACTCTAGCTCAAAGTCCGCCCATGTTATTTCCCCATGGTACTTCCCTTCCACGCTCTCCCACCACGTAGAAGCTATCCCTTCAAGGAGCCGTGAAGCGACAGTCAACTTCACGTCCGGTGTGATTTGCATGTCTCTTGATGCATCCTTCACCTTCTTAATCCAATCGGCGGCAACGGTAATGTCACCGGTGCCGTCAAAGGACCTACACCCCAAGGCCCTAGCCTCCTTGAGGTACTTGGAGATTCTCATAACAAAACCTCCTTCACGCCCACCTTGTGACGCCGCTGGGGTGGCCACGGAAGCTCCCCGGCTTCCTTGACCCGAACCACCACGAGAGCCACGCCTCGCTTGGCGCCTAAGGTCTCTCCTCTGTTTCTCCTTTTGATACCACTCAAGTAATTCACCCATTTGGGCGAAGCGGGCATCACTTTCATCATTGTCCTCATCGGTGTATGTGTCACCCCCATCATATGGGGTCTCCTCATGCTCTGTCTCAGGAACATACGTAGAGTCATAGTCCTCGGTGTTGGTTTCATACACCGAGCTTACATGGCCATCACTCACAGTTTGAGCTTGATGACCTCCACGGCTTCCACGGCCTCCACGGCCTCCTCTTGAACCCCGAGATGCAGCCCGGCTTCCCCTTTGGGATGTTACCGGCGCCTGCCCCCTCGGATTGTTCCTGGTCCGCATTCGCCTGCCCTCCATTTCTGAAAGAAATATGGATGAGTCATTAGACTCCTATAAATGTCAATTGACGGAAGAACGTTACAGACACGTATTGGTCTAAGTCACCACCATACCAATTGTTAAGGGTACCGTCTTAACAATTAGAGGCCTTGCAACTTAGGCTCCAATAGTCCCATAACGTCAAAATCCAATGCTCATGGTTTTCGGTAAAAACTCTTTCATAAAATCTCATGTGAGAGGTTGATTATATAGTTTAGAACTGAGATGGCTCTGATACCACTTAATTGTCACGCCCCTGACCGCAATCCAAGCGCGTGTACAACCGCCGTATAATTAAGTGACGTCACCCGCGAGTCAACCCCACTTAATTACACAAGGCGTTCGAGAAAACAATCCATCCATACTCAGTAGTAAACATACATAACAACATCACATTTAAACCAATGAATAGCGGAAATATTCAACGGTAAGTCATAAGCCACAACCGGCCAACAACATGGGCATGCAAGCCCCAAAAATAGTTTATAGTAGAACAAATATCCATGAGCAAGTGTTCGGTAGTTTGAAAGAAAATAAGGAAGCACGAACCACGTCTTCCTGATGTGATATCACCCGTGAGAAGGTGCAAGTAGCAAGCCCTAGCTTCAACCTGAAAATGGTGGGGCCCCCCGAAGGGGTCAGTACAAGTACCGAGCGAGTAGCAGGCTAAATATAGAATAACTAGCGTTTCAAGTATAAGACCCAAACATAGGGTGATACTTAAGTAAATAGTCTTTCCCCCAAGTTATGAAATACTTATTAGTATATATATACTTGGAAAATATCCGATCCGTGGATCACCATTTTATTCTGGAAAATAGTAATAGTCAATATTCTTGACTAAAAATCCCAACCCACCCATATACCTATGAGTGTATAGGACTCCTCCTTGTCCCTACTTGTATATCACAATCTATGAGTTTTAGGATCATAATCCTTGGATACTCCACCGGTTTGTGAGTGTTAAGGACTCATAAGCCCTAGGGTCCTCCACCAAGTTTTGAGTGTTAAGTACTTTTAAGTACTAGGGTCCTCCACCAAGTTTGAGTGTTAAGGACTTTTAAGTCCTAGGGTCCTCCACCAAGTTTTGAGTGTTAAGTACTTTTAAGTACTAGGGTCCTCCACCAGGTTTGAGTGTTAAGGACTTTAAGTCCTAGGGTCCTCCACCAAGTTTGAGTGTTAAGTACTTTTTAAGTACTAGGGTCCTCCACCAAATTTTGAGTGTTAAGTACTTTTTAAGTACTAGGGTCCTCCACCAAGTTTTCCTATGATCAACCTCCTATCAACCTAGATAGAGTCTATATCATCCTTAGTTACTCATAACTAATCCAATACATAAATCTTATGTATCACAATCCATGCAAAGCCATGCATTTATATAGGTTTATAATTAATTAATACCAACCGGTATTAATTAAATCCTTTGTTCTTCGGTCCACGTTTTCGTTGGCCGCCATTTCAAGCCTTGTGTGTATCAACTTAATCATCATATAATTAAGTTAATAATATTCATTTGTGCTTCTAATACACTTCAACCAAATATGCATTTCATATAATTCTTCATATCATGTTCCATGCATCAACAATTAATTTCTTTCATACAAACTTAACCCTATTGGCTAATCACATGTTTAAATATCTTTTAAACATCATTATGAAATCATATAACATTTATTTAGGTAATCTCATAATTAACCCAAAAGTTATAAGATATTAAGCCGTCCACTCACCTTGAACTAGCGTATGAAGTTCTACCCCTCTTGGTTGAACTCCGGTGAAACTCCGGCGACTTTCGGTCAACTCCGGCGACAACTCCGGCGACTTTTCCAACTTTGTGAAATCACTTGAAATACCTTTCACAAGTTCCTAACAAGGTTTTATAATCATAAAACCCATATTAATACAAATAACCTCAAAAAGGTTATTTTCCGGTGAACCGGTCGTTTTGGCTTCTAAGTCCGTTCTTGGATATGGAATCACTTTCCAACCCATTAATCCATACTTATAACATGTAGAACCCTCTTAAGGATCCTTCACATGATATATATCTCATATGGTAGGAGAATAATAAAGAAAAAGTTATAGTAAGGTCATTACCTTAATTCTACACACCTTTCTTAGCCTTTTTCATTCTTTAAACTCCCTCTTTTTCCTTGTTTGAGTTTGAGCTCGTGTTCACCTATGGAAAATGGAGTTGCAGAGCTTCCTCTCTCTTCTCCTTTGGGTCTTGGCCGAGTGTGATAGGGGTGGGTGAGTGAGGGGTGTGGTTTTTGTCTCCTTTGGACAAATGAGTGTAGGAATGGGGTCTACTAAATGTCAAAGGGTGTCTCCCCCATCCTATCAATGTTTATTCAGCCCATCTAGCACTCATCCAGCCCCTAAAGGTTGACAAATTCGTGGGGTGGCCCCCACTCATGTGGGAGGTCATCCCTTTGTGTCCCGATGTGTACAATCGGTCCCGAAAGTTGTATTTTTCGGACTGTTTTAAACATATTTTATTCTATCGGGTCGAATAAAATATATTATGGGCTCTTACTCATTATGACATGTATCATGAATATACATTCCCCAACTTTAATTTATAAGTCTCCGAAATCCAGTTCGGCTGTTATCTGTTAAATTACCAGTACCGGTAATTTGGGCTTCTTTTGACCAATCGGTCAACTCCGGGCCTTTCCACGACCCAAATAAAATATCCACCACTATATAAATATTATCTTGACCAAGATGAATAAAATATGTGGTCTCGGGAGTATCGGGCGGCCCCCGCTCCCGGTGTGGGTCCCACGTGCAATTTACTATTCACGCGAAAGAAATAATAAAAATTTACAACTTCGTAAATTCATTAATCCCTTTAATAAGGTTCAATACATTATTTACATAAAAGTAAATATATTTGGGGACGGTGTTACAGGGAAAGTTCCCCAAATAGGACTAAAACAATTTGAAAATTCTAAAATAGGACTCTCATGTTTTTTATTCCCAAAATAGGAGTAATTACTGTCAAGTTTGAAGAATACTGCCATGTTTGAAGTCTGGTACTGCCAAAACATGATAATAATTAGTCCTATTTTGGGAATAAAAACATGATGATCCTATTTTGAAATTTTCTAACCCTTTTAGTCATATTTTGGGTAATATTCTCGTTTATAAACATGGCTAAACATTTGAGTTGCATTATTAAAATATACCAAAACATTCACAATTATTTGCATGGTGTCGATGTCAACCAGATTTATAATATAGTTAGCATATTCTTTTAAAAAATCAGGAAAATGATCTTTAAATCTAATAAGTACATCAATTAAGTTGTCAGTACTATTCCAGCGAATAGAAAAATCTTTAGAAAAAGCACAATATTTCACACGTCTATCCCTCAAATACTGACGCCATTGCATCACAACGTTGATGAAAAAAACTACTCATCAAAGTAGAAGCACCACACAATTCATGCAATCTTGGTATAGCAGCAGTATTATTACTAGCATTATCAAAACCCATAGCAAACACCTTATCAATCAAATTATAGTATTATACTCAATTAAAATACGCTCAATGAGAATATAAATATTATCAGCGGTATGTCGATCATTAAATTCACGAAAAGCAAGAACGCATTTATGCATTTCCCAATCATCATCAATATAATGTGTAGTCACACCCAAATAATACAAATGATGATGAGTATCCTCCCATATATCACTACAAATACTAACATGTCCATTAAAGTTTGCGAAAAACATTTGTAAATTTTCCTTTTCCAAACCATATTGCCTTATAATTTCTTTTTAATCTTTTTGCGACTATAATTTCTAAATTGAGGATTTAAAGAACCAGCCGCATAAGCTTTTAAAGCAAGACTCCTAGAAAAAATATAAGGTAAATAATCTTCAACAATTAAGTGAGACATAGCAGTCAAATGTTTGGAATCATCATAGGAAAAGTTACCATAGGGTTGGTGTTAAGACACAGGGGTTCCATCCTAAAAGGTCAACCTGATAGGAGGAGTAGTCCACATATTAAAATATCACTTTGTCGATTCAAACCTTTTCGGTGTGGGATTCTAACACCCCTCCTCACGACCAGACACTTCGTCTGGATCGTGTCGTCATTCATTTTTTTCGTCGGTTCGTCATTGTCATTTTTTTCATAATCGTGTCGTCATTTTTCATAGGAAAAATTGATAGTAATAATCCAAACTATTGGCGGTCCGCTCATAATAATCCCAACTATCAATTATTTCAGAATAATCTCAACTTTAGGGACCTTCCGCCAATAATGGTCCGGTGTGACTGGCTATATAAATTCATATAGTTTCTAAAGTGGATGAGAAGAGATATAGCAGGTAATCCCTATTAATAATCCCAACTTTTAATATTTCTATTTAAAATTCACATGTTATAACAAGTAATTTCTGGTCATGGACCATTATTGGCGGAGGGTCCATATAGTTGGGATTATACAAAAATAATCAATAGTTGAGATTATTGTCAGCGGACCGACAATAGTTGGGATTATTATTTTTAATTTTTCCTTTTTCACAAGGGGCCCCACACCATGGTTATGGATCGGTTTGGCTTTGATACCATGTTAAGAGTTGGCAATTGCAAACCTCGATATTTGAGTTTGCTTCCCCTTGCCTTTTCTAATTTCGCATACTCCACGGGTGACATGCCTTAATATATATGTCGTTGCGCGCCGCCGTATCCTCCAGAAATCCCCAAACTAATATGTTTCTTGCAATGATTGCAAGTTCCGTACCATATCTCGGTTTGGGATGAACAAGCTAAGCCTTGTCCTCGTCGTGGGTGTCATTGTCAAGGGTGCCGTCATGCTCGTCCTCGGCCGTCGCCAGATCATCCTCCTCGTCCTCATCCTCGAGCTCTTCCCGTTCCTCAATGTCGGGGATGTTATGTTGTTGCAAAAAGCGTCCATCCCGTTGATCCAAAAAATGTTGTAGTTGCTCATCCGACATCACATTCAAATCCCTCCATTGGTAATCCGTTTCAAAATCATCTCGGCTTTGAGAAGAAGACCCGATATGTCCTTTACCTTTGCGTGAAGTATGATGATTCCTCCCAATCTCCTTCTTTCGGTTGCGTTGGAGGTTACCCATATCTACAGAATGTCTACCACGTTCCATCTTAAAATGTAACAAATATTATATTCTAACAAATATGTTAATATGAGTACAAAAAAATGCAACTAATAACAAATGTGATTATTTATTAAAATGTGAGTAGTAAAAGTAAAGCAAAATTCCAAGTAGTTTAATAAATACTTTATAAAACTAACAAGTTTAATAGTTTAATTAACTAAAATTGCAACTAGTTTAATAATTACTTCAATTTAACAAGTGTAGTAAAATTAACTAAAAATGAAACTACTAGTAGTTATATTAAAACTACTTTATAAAACTAACAAGTGTTAATAGTTTAATTAATTAAAATTGCAACTAGTTTAATAAATACTCCACAATCTAACAAGTGTTAATAGTTTAATTAACTAAAATTCCAACTACTTTAATAAATACTTCAATCTAACAAGAGAGTAAACTTAACTAAAATTACTACTTTAATAGTTTAATTAACTAAAGTTCCAACTACTTTAATAGTTTAATTAATTAAAATTTCAACTACTTTTATATTTTGATCTAACAAGTGTAGTAAACTTAACTAAAAAAGGAACTACTTTTATATTTGAATCTAATGAGAATGTAACAAATATCAAAGGTGACCAAATGAGAAATATAACAATTAACTAATTATAATACTCTGATAGGAAAATTGTATGAATGTGTATATTAATTAATGAAAGTGTGAGTGTGTAAGTAATAGGATAAATTTAACTAATATTGATTAAAGTGTAACTAATACAAAGTATATAATATACTGTTTATAGTATATTGAGTAGTACACTTATATTAATACTTTAATATATATATATATATACTCAATATATTAATTGGATGTAATATATGTAAATACAAGTAAATAGCAAGTATATAATAAGTAGATATTAAGTATGTATTAACTATTAAGTATATATTAAGTAGATAATAAATATGAGTAGATATGATATACGATGGTATGTATTCATAAGTAGATAATAAGTATATAAGTAAATACAATAATTGTATAACTAATATATAATATAATGTTTATAGTATATACAGAGTAATATATAAGTATACTACTATAAGATAAGTAATACACTTATATTTAATACTTTAATATATATATATATATATATATATATATATATATATATATATATATATATATATATACTTAATATATTAATTAGATGTAATATGTAAACATAAGCAAATAACAATAATATAATAAGTAGATATTAAGTACTACGTAGATAATAAGTATATACTCCCTCTGTCTCGCTAAGAAATTCCCGCTTTCCTTTTTAGCAGTCCCAAAAAAGAAGTTCCTCTTTTCCTAAATGACAAGTTATCTACATCCAAATAGTGCAGAACAGTGTCAAACATTGTCAAACAATGTCGAAACAGTGTCAAAACAGTGTCAAAACAGTATAATTTATCCCCTGGTAAATTTATTTCTTTAATATATGTGTAAGTCAAACCGAGAACTTCTTAGCGGGACGAAGGTAGTATTAAGTAGATAATAAACATAAGTAATATAATATATGTATTTATAAGTAGATAATTAATATATAAGTAGATATAATAATTGTATGAATAATTTAAATAGATATGATATATTTTTTTAGATGTAGAGAGAATTGGAGAAGATGAAGATGGAGATTATTAGAGTATTAGAGGCTAGAGTAGGAAGAGTTAGAGAAGAGGTGTAGAAAAATGTATAGAAAATAGGAGTATATATAGATTTTTTTGTACCCCACCCCTCTCCCACCCCACCCCTCTCCCACCCCAACCCCCCTCTCCAACGGTTATAGAGCCGTTTGGGACTTTCTCAACGGCTAGGAGGTTGTCAAATTATTTTTTTAAAAAAATGTTTTTTTTTTAAGTGTAGCCGTTACCGACCCGGACCGGTTCGGCCCCTCTTTTTGCAATCCTGCAGCCCACCTTTACAACCCCCCGGTTAGGGCCCAATGGACCGGTCCCGGTTGGTGGGCCAGTACTAAACAGTACCGGGCAGGTTGAATCGGGCCCAATCCATCCCTAGTGTCACGGGTCCTCTTTTCAACATTGTAGACTAGGTTACAACTATACTCACATATAAAGCCCGTTTGGTAACATTGAAGCCGGCTGAATCGGGTGATTCTGCTGAAATTTATAAAGTTCTAGGTGAACTGATTGCATTGGCCGATTTTGATGATTTATGAAAAAATTATATTTAAAATACATTTTCTTAATAACATAAAGAAAAGTTTACATAGAAAAACGTAGTAGCTAAAATGGTCATATACAGTATTTTTCCAATACAGTCACAAAAGTAAGTTCAACTTTATTTGTTCTTATCATTACACAATTCAGCACGAGCTAGGAAGCACGGAAACTCTCCATGTCTCACGTTTCCACGTTTTGGAAACTCGGAAGCGTTTCGGAAACTCGGAAACTTCAAATTCCCGTTTCGGGGCCGTTTCCGTGATTAAGAAAAATTTGGAAACCCGTTTCACTACGTTTCGGAAACCTCGAATTACATTTTTTTTCTTTTTCAAAAGATTCTGCGGTTGAAAATAATTTTTTTATAGTGAATTTTTGTGGTATTTCTCAGCGACAGCACTTGTTACATTTCGTAATGCAATGTATTGCTAGAAATGTATTACTCCATACATTTTATGTTTAATTATGTACTAATATAAAATAATATCTAAATTCGAACGTGTAGAGTGATTTTATTATTTGGTTACTAAACAAATTATATTAAAAAAACATGTGCATATGGAAAAACTTGTGTACATATATTAAAAAATATTTATAAATATATCCTTATATTTTATAATATTTACGCGTTTCCCCCACGTTTCGTGTCCTATATTTTTTAGAAATTACGTTTCTCGCGTTTCCCGTTTCCCGTTTCCGTGCTACTTAGAGCACGAGAAATCAAAAATTATGTGTATGATTAAAAAGTTGGTTGATTCTGTTGATTTAATAAACAATTATTTTTAAAATATATTTATTAATAAAATAAAGAAAAAATTATATGTAAAAATAGCTAAAATGGTCATCTACAGTACCTTCAGCCAAAACAGTTAGAAAAGTAACTTCAACCTTATTTTTTTTGCTTATTACACAACTCAACACGCGAAAGTAAAAATTACGGTGAAAAAGTTGTTTGATAAGCCGAAAAATAGTGCAGCCAAACCGCCTCAAAGCTTTAAAACACACTAGCGAGTTCAGGTATAGGCCGTATAGCCACGACATTGTTTGGTGAAAAAAACGAAAAAACTAATGAGACTAAACTCGATCAAGAAAAAAGTCAAAGATCAATGCTAATCAAATAAATTAGAGCATTGTTTACAGCACAAAATCTGTATCGAGACGGGAGATTACATGCGTTTCGGTAATGAAAATGTTTGACTTACTTCACACACTTTAATTCACTAACCACTAGCGTACGGCGGGTAATGTATCTCCAAAGACGCCATTAATGGTGTTAGTAACACGCTAACACCTTCATTAACTGGGCATTCAAAAGTTTCTGCTCCCTTTATAAGCCCCCCCTTCCCAGCCTTTCTTCTCTGACATTCAAACCCGCACCGCAACTGAACTGCCAGTTGAACGGATAATTCTCCGCACCTCATCTCTCTCGCCATGGATGCATCTGTAATTACTTCAAGCTCCTTCTCCAGTTATATACATACTTTTAAGTTTTAATCATTCATTCATCTAATCTGTGTTTCATTTTCGTTGTTTCGTATATAAAATATCCGAACAGGACTACGGCTACTGGACCAGGAAGAGCCATGTTCCGGCGTTCGGAAGCTGGGACTGCGACGACGATTTCCCCATTCCGTTCACTCAGTGCTTCGAATCCGCCACCCAGGCCGGCCTGCTCCGCTATGGCTACGCGGAGGACCGCGATTTGTACGTCGCTAGAGATCTCTACGACAACCGCATCGGTACTCCGGCTATGATCGTCGTTCCTCGCCGCAAGGTATTTATTTAGTCCCTCTCGGAAAAATTCGAAATGTTGTTTTCCTATTTTACGCCCTAATTTCTGGAATCTGTGGCGGGCGGGCGGGAACAGGGGAAAGTCGGGCCGTACAGAATACGAGAGAAAGGTCTGGAAGCGGCGAACGATGCATGGGTGGTTTGCGGATGCGATTGTGAGTCTGGTTTGAAACAATGCTCAGCCGCCGCGTCGCCGCCGCTGCCAAGACGGGCGCCGAAGGCGGTGGACGAAGATCTCTACAAAATCTCTCCGGATCTGCTCTGCGTCAAGCCCAAACATGTACGGCCCATTAAACTTCACAACACTATCATCATACCATATCATTTTTTATGATTTTTAAAAGTTACTGAGTTGTAATCTCAAAATATTTGTTTGATTGGATGGTGTTTGTACTCTGCAGGAGAGAAGGGTATGGGGATTTCTTGCAAGCTGCCTGCAACCTTCTTGTGTATGTTGAAGCAACATTGGGAGATGAGTGAAAGATGGATGCAGTTCATGAGTTGATAGTACAATGGGGAGGGCTAGCTAAGTCATTGGGAAATGCAAAAGAGAGGGGGGAAATCATCATTATGAATATTATTATTAGTATTGTAGGATAATAATGATGATGATGGGATTGGAAAGTGTTTTTTGTTGCAAGAATGGTGAAAGTGCAGTAGTAGTTGTAGTAAAGAGTAGTGGTAGTAGTAGTGTGGAAAGAGGGTTAAAAGCTTGATGGGAACAGTTGGGGTTTTTGGGTATGTACTGCTGTGTGGACCTAGAAAGGTGAGATTTTGCTTGTGATGAATAGTAAATGAAAGGCTGTTACTCTTACCTAATGGGTAATTATTATGGAGCTATATGCATTTTGCCCTAGAATTGTTACACTGTTTTGAGCCTCCCTTCCTCTTCAATCACCTTTTATGATTGAGACAAAGCACATAACTGACCAACCTATGTTCCAACAGGGAGTTGACTACCAAATAAATAAGGATATGCGGATTGTCCTTCACTCCGTAAAAATTGATACACCCGAGTTCAAACGCATAGCTTAGTTTTATTTATTTATTTATTTATTCATTTATTCATTCTTTCTTTCATTTATTTATTTATTTATTTATTTATTTATTTATTTATTTATTTATTTATTTATTTATTTATTTATTTATTTATTTATTTATTTATTTATTTATTTATTTATTTATTTATTTATTTATTTATTTATTTATTTATTTATTTATTTATTTATTTATTTATTTATTTATTTATTTATTTATTTATTTATTTATTTATTTATTTATTTATTTATTTATTTATTTATTTATTTATTTATTTATTTATTTATTTATTTATTTATTTATTTATTTATTTATTTATTTATTTATTTATTTATTTATTTATTTATTTATTTATTTATTTATTTATTTATTTATTTATTTATTTATTTATTTATTTATTTATTTATTTATTTATTTATTTTGTGGAATCCATTGTGTGGGAAAAAGTTTCGGTTACGGCGTTTTTTTGCTTTGACATTGGACTAGACTTTATTTCGTTTTAGTTGTGCATAAATGTCACAACATTATATTTTGTGTATACCCATGAGCCATTATTTCAACCAAAATATTTACTAAACGCTTTCATTTTGTTCATTCAGTCATTTATTTTATTATTTAATCTTCCCTTTTTTTTGCAATTTTATTGTTCACCATACACCGTCTTACAAATGCATGGAGTATAATGTTACTAAGTTTTAAATACGTCAAACTTTATTGAGGTGTGAGATATACCTCAAAATTTGTTCAACCAAAACATTTTTCATACTATCATTACTTTTGAAATAACCAAATAAGAATATTAGAATATTGTTCAACCATTTCAAAATTTCATAAGCACATTGAACTTTATATGCAGTAGACATGAGCAGTAGAGATTACAATATGAGTATTATACAGTAACAATTATTTGCAGTACACATGAGCATTAGAGATTACAATATGAGTATTATACAGTAACCAACATGTCAAATCTATATCACATATTTCGTTACTTTATAAACATTTAAATAAGAAATATATGAGTATCACAAACCACGTGATGAGTATTGTACCAATTTTAATGTAATATCATTTCATAACAAGCATCTTCTAAACACAATTGATTGCAGTAAACATATTGACGCTTATATGTACTTAACAAACACCTGTTGTCTTATTGTACTCGAAATATGAGCACAAGAGGGGCGGTAATGATCATTATAACATTTTAATAATCAATTTGACTTTTATCTAAATTATACTCTGTATATGTTTTTTCTCCAAAATAACGAACATGCAATTTTATTAACATAATGAGAACTAAGAAACAAAATGCAAATGTATATGAATGAGTATTACATACTTTTCAGATGCTTCAGCACTTTCGTGTTCTTCATGTGCATTTGAAAGCATGTTCCATTCTGAAACGAGATCCATAGCTCTGTTCGTTCTTAGTACTCAAAACCTAACACTTCGGAACTCAGATCTCCTTCCCCGTCTTCTTCTAGCTCGTAAAGCAACAACTCCGATTAACTGGTCACCATTAATGTCGAGATACAGATATGGCGGTGTAGTTGGGAAGAGTTGTGTCTCGTGCGAAGAGATTGCGGTTTTTGAGAGATTTGCAGTTGCTTTTTGTTTTTAAAAAAAATCGTTCATGTATTTTATTTTACCGCAACCGGGTATTTTCAAATTTTGGGCTTTTGGAGCACGGGCCAACAGTTAAGTAATTTAAAAACACTAAAATTGGGCCGGCTGTACGGTGCTCACCGTACAGCCGGATGTATGGTATACGAACCCGACGCAAATTAGACCGTACATCCGGCTGTACATAGGGCATGGTACAGCCGGGTTTTTTTGTAAATTATTCCAAGTTTGAGTCTAATCTTCGTCCTTCCCAGCTGTTTCGTCCTCTTCTCCCAACTTTCTTTCCTTCATCTGTTTCGTCTCTACCGCGACTCTCCCAGCTGGTTTCCGTCTGGTCATCGATCAATTGGAGTAAGATTTCTGTTGCCTTTTCTTTGCTTTTTATTATTTTATTCATTTATGTTTTCTTCCAATTTTGTATTGCAATGATAAATTTTTGTTTTTGCTTGTTTCCATCTTCTATCTTACTTTCGTTCTTCTTTTACAGTTTCTTCTCTTTGATGTGCTCCTCTTTATTATTTACTTCCGTTGATTCTTGTGCAGGTTTAGTTTTTTGAAGTTGTTCATTCAGTTCAGGTTATTGTCTTCTGAATTGCAGGTTTAGGTTTAGGTTATTTTCTTCTATCGTAGGAACAAAATAATATTTTGTTCATTCAATTCATATTTTTTTGTTGTAGCATTTGGGTTTATCCAAGATTTGATGCTATGTCTAGTTCTGGAGGTATTTTTTCAAGAAACACCTTCAATATATTTGATTTGTTTAGTTGAGTATTGCTTTACTGAGTATTGATCATCTGTACTTTGCTTTTGATTTGTCATCCCCTGTCAGATGGTATTTCTTTTAGTGGCAAATTAATAGAAGATATTGAGGCGAGAGGCGAACTTTTTGAAGTTGATTGTCGTAATGTTTTCTATCTTTTTAATTTACATAGTGTTGTTTTTTTGTCTGTGTTGTTTACTTTGAGATTTTGTTAGTTATTTGTGCATTTTTTATGTCTTCAGATTACTTGCATTCTGCTGATACCTTAAGTGAAGAAATTTTGTCAAGAACTGAATCTGTTCCTGTCCTACCAAGTATTGTGTTTTCTTACATTTTATTACTTTGTTAGGTTTTTCCCTATTCAAATTTTTAATTTTTTTTTTTTGCAGTTCAAAATTCTTCTACTTTTGTTCATGTAGATCAAACTGATGAGTCTGTGTGTTCTGAAAATATATGTGTTAAGGAAGCAGACATTTCTGATTTATTGGGTAAAACAGTTTTTTCGGAAGAAGAGGCATTTGATCTATATAATGACTACGCTTATAGAATTGGATTTGGTGTTCGCTATTCTACTTTGAGAAAGAGGAGTAACGGTGTTGGTTTTAGAGGAAGGGAATTTTGTTGTACGAAACAAGGTATGAAAAGAAACAAAGGTGTTGTAGGTAAACAATATACAAAAGTTGATAGACGAACTGGTTGCAAGGCAAAAGTTTATTTTGAGTTCAAATCTACAGGTGAGTTGGTTGTTGTTAGGCATGATATGGTTCATAATCACCAGTTTTGCCCGGAATCTTTAGTTCATCATGTTAGATCTCATCGTGCTGTTTCTTCAAGCGAGTTGGAGTATTTGCAACATTTAAAAAATAAAGGAGTTAAGATTGCAGATGGTTTTCGTTGCTTGCAAGCTGAAGCGGGTGGATCTCCTTCTGTTGGTTTTCTTTTGCGCGATGCTTATAATGAACTGACAAAAAAGTCTAAGAAATCTTTTGACGGTTGTGATGCAAATACATTGATTAATATTTTTAAGAACAGGCATGCAAATGAAGAAGACTTTTTCTATTCTTTTGAGGTTGATTTGGATGGTTCTCTTTGTAGCTTTTTTTGGAGAGATAAGAAAATGAGAGAAGATTATACTGCATTTGGTGATTTAGTTATTCATGATACGACTTATCGGACCAACAAATATGATATGATTTGTGGTCCATTCGTTGGCATTAACTCTCATACTCATAATTGCATGTTTGGTTGTGGTTTTTTATTGAATGAAAGAATTGAGTCGTTTGAATGGCTTTTCACTACATTTTTGCAATCTATGGGTTCTGTTCATCCAAGAACTATTATGACAGATCAATCGGCCGCTATGTCTGCTGCAATTTGTAAAGTATTTCCTCTCTCGAAACATCGTCTGTGTGTTTGGCATATCATTGAAAATTCAAAGAAACATATACGTGACTTGAGGAATCAAGAGGGCTTCTTAGATTTGTTTGATCATGTTCTGAAATTGTGTCACACCGTTGCAGAATTTGATCATTACTGGAATAGGTATCTTTTATTATGACTACATTTTGTTTTATCTTTTCATATTTTTATTAGTACTGATTTTATGAGCATTCTGTGTGTTAACAATGAGTAACAGGTTGTACGAATTGATTAGTTTTGTAAATTCATTGTCTTTTATTTTGTAGAATGATCTCTGAATACAATTGCTCTGATAATCCTTGGTTGAAGAAACTATATGAGATGAAAGAGAAATGGTGTCGAGCTTTTTCAAAAGAGTTCTTTTCAGCTGGAACCTTGTCTTCACAACGAAGTGAATCCACAAATCATTCTTTGTCTAGAAAAATGAATGCGAACTCGTCTCTTTGTGACTTTTACCATTTTTTCAGTGAGGCTGTCAGTGAATGGCGAAGTAATGAACGAAAAGATCATCAACGTTGTTGGGATGGTTATCCTGAAATTGCTATTCCCTATGTTGGTTTGTTACATAAGGCATCCAAGGTTTACACGATTGATGCATATAAACTCTTTGAAAAGGAATTTATGAGAGGTATGTCTCTTAAATATGAAGTTAGACATCATCAAGGTTCTTTAATGGGTTATTTGGTATGGATGCCTCAAATAGATCAGTTTTCTCATTGGGTTTCCTATGATATACCAACACATTTTGTTAGTTGTTCGTGTAAAAAATTCCTAGAGGTTGGTATTTTGTGTTGTCACATTCTTCGTATATATCATATTCACTGTGTGGAAGTTGTTCCGGATTGTTATATTCTGAAAAGGTGGACTCGTACAGCAAAGTGTCACGTAAATGAAGAAACTCATGATGTAGCTGGTACTTCTACTGTCTTGCCTTCTGTTTGGAGACTGCAAATGCAAAAGAAATATCACAAGCTGTTATGCTCTAGTGATTCAAATTTTGCAGCAAGGAAGTTATGTGAAGACTCTTTTAAAAGTTTGAAAGTTGCTATTCAAGATCAAGTTGGAAGCATTTATTTCTCAGATAGTGACTCCACCTCTGTTGGTGCGCCTTCAGCAATCTCTAATCCAAAAACTTCAAGGAAGAAGGGTGAAAGAAATGTGCGTCGCAAAAGTATTATTGAAGTCAAAACAAATCAAGCTAGAGGAAAGAAAAAGTTACGTCAAATGAGCACATCAGTCACTGATCATGCAACTTTGTAATCAGATTATTATATACTATTGTATTTGTCTTCTTCTATTTAGTTTCTGTTTTTTTAAAACATATGTGTAATCTTATTACTCAACGTCGTTGTTTTAATGTTCAAAAGAAACCATATGCGTGCTCATATATATTAATATTTATAATTTACTCTTATCCGTTTCTAGTACTCTTTTATTCTCTGTTGTTATATTTTTTTCACACTTTATGTTGAACGTTTACCGAATACACTTCATTCTGATCAACAAATCCTTTGAGTATTCCTTTTTTATGTAATGAACATTAATTATAAAAGTTATGAGTGTGTTTAGCAAAGTTCATATGATTCAAACATTAGTATCCATTTTGATATATTTTTTTTAAATTGAATTTACTTCCAGTATTATATCTGCCTTACTAATACTTAAAAAAATCAAACGTTTTTCATGTAAAACTAATTAAAGAAAATATTATATATTGTCATACGTATTTGTGTTATCATACTCAACTTTTGTGTTGTAATGTTCAAAGAAAACATTATCCGTACTCATATATATGATTATATATATATATATCAGGTATATATAATTGACTTGTATCTGTTTATAATATGTACTCTATTATTAACATCTACTGTTATTTTTTTTTAACTCTTTGTTGAACATTTATATATTCCACCTTGTTCTCATTAAAAAATGTTTGAGTATTCTACACACTTGTAATGAACATTATTGAAGAAGTTATGACTATGTTTAGCAAAGATATGTCATTAAACATTGGTATCCATTCTCATACATTTTTTGCTTGAATTTACTTCCGGCATTATATTTAACTTATTAGTACTTTAAAAAAACAAACACTTTTATATTAATTATAAAAGTAGTTCACACTCAATGTTTATACATTTTAAGTTACTTCTAATCCTCAGATTGAGTATATTTTTATTTAAAATGAGCATGTAATGTACTAGTAATGATCATTGCCATAAACGTGAAGTGTCTCTTTCATCATAAAAACACATGTCCAGTACATTCACCATCGAACATTAACAAGAACAAAATATGTCTTTTGCCAACAAAAACATAGAAGCATTTGAAGTTCATATTAAACTAAGTTAAACATAAGTATCATTAGAAGAACTACATTTCCTTCACTTTGTTCATCAACTCCATTCTAACTTCATTCCTTTGAAATGTCAACATCTTGTGCAAGTATTTAAGCCTCAAGACCTGTATGTGCTTTTCCTGCATGATTATTTGTGTTAGTATTATCATACAATATTATTTATTTATTAGTAATATGTCATTAAATCTTTGATTAAAAATAAAAAAGTACTTTACATGTTCTTTTTCTAGGCCACAATCCCAGTCTGTCTCTCCATTAAAAGTTTCCATGTGTCTCATCAGATAGACACCATCATTAGCTTTGTTTTTTTTGTTTCTCCATGCCATTTTGACTACTTCTGGCTTCATATTCTTCACTTTGTCAGCATGCTGATGTTTTTCTTCTTTAAGCCATTTAAGTACAGCACTTTTCTGTAAATAAAAACATTTACACATTAAATATGTTCAGATGCTCATTTTTTATAAACAGTATACACATTTTAACAAACAAATAATTTTGATTTATTACTTACCAGTTGGGTTGGTTGAGAAAGGTACTTCATTCCTATTGCTATTTCCTTGTCACAGTTATCAATGATTAAGAACTTCATGTACTTCATATCAAAGCACATTAGGTAGTAGCTACCATTACGTTCAGCTGGGAAGATAAACAAGTCCATGTTCTTCACTTTCGGCAATGCCCTTTTGAATTGGATCCTTGTAGCTTCAATGAATCTCTTGTTTCTGGTTGCTGCAGCACTAATCTGATTTTCCTCCAACACTCTCTGTAAACCAATTGTATAAGATATAATTTTCAAATTCAAATAAAAATATTTAAAATCATAAATCTTACACATGGTGTTGTTGTGAATATCAATCTATTCCTTGATTGAGTGCTTTTCAGACTCTCAAATTCATTCAAAATCATCGCCCATAAATCTATCAACAGTGGACTGACTATGGAATCAATGTTCAAAGTCTCCATCTCCTTTCTTGAAACAATCAGATTTCCATCTTTATAGAGCACAACCCTATTTATTTTAAGCAATTGTCAGCTAACTATTAATTAAATATTTTAGACAAGCAGTTTTCAAATATGTAGTTACTTACGATTTATCAGAGTTCTCTTCAAACACAAATTTAGCTAGTTTGACTTCTTCAGTAGTTGTTCCTGCCTTCATTTCTGTAATTCTGATCACGTATGGAGACTTGAGAGCAGGGCCAGGCATTACTTGTCTTTTTTCTCTTTCCACATGTGCACCACATTGGCCCTCTCCTTCAAAACAAGCTTGCTTTCCCTTTTCAGATGCCTTTATTCTATCATGCTCTTTTAATTCAGTCACAGGAATAGCTTCACTTGCGTTTATTATCACCTCCTCTTCATTATCTACCTGAGCTTCATTGTGTTGCTCATCAAGCTCCTCTTGATGCTCAGCAACTGCATATACATGCTCATCTCTCTGTTCTTCATCTTCCTGGCCACCTGCATGCTCATTTGACTCTTGTGAAAGCAGTGTGAAACTGGGCTTTTCGTATTGTATTAATGTAGGCCTATCATTCCTTTTTTTCTGAGCTTTTTCAATAGCTTCAACTGCCTTTAAAACCTCTTCAGTCCAAAACTCATCATCAGGAGTCATTCTTATTTCTTTTTCAGTTGTTTGTGGCTCTGTTGAGTATGTGTTGAAGAGTCCATGCACTTTACCTAGCAAAACCTTCATTTTTTCATCATCAGGCAACACCTTCGCAGCTTCTTGAAACTTTTCATCAAAGTTTGCTATGCTATCTGCCAAATGCTTTGCTGCTGAAGCGAATTCCTTCATGATATCCTGTATAAATCATATGAGTATTAGTGTATTACTAAAATTTTCATTCAGTGTTATTTTATTTTATTTTATTTTGAGTTACTGTATTGTGTTAAGGACATATAAAATGATGCACAACAATTTTTCTATGCTTATATGATAATTTTAGAGTAACTCAGTTTTTCCACTGTTCATATTTATTACTCAATTTAATTTAATAATATACTCATGTATAATTTATATGATACTCAAGTGTATAAAGAGTACATTATTTGCCTTACCTTATCTGCTTGCTCACTGCATTCTTCCTCGTTTTTCTTATTCTCTTCATTCTGAATCAGATTTGGAATTGTAAGAGTTCCTTGATTTGGTTCATCTATGTATCCAAATCCAAACCCTCCACTTTCTATCTCTTCCTTTTCCCTTTTGTTGAGATTCTGAGTTGTCCATCCAACTATAGATGGCAAGCCTCTGTCTACTTTCCTTCCTTTGAATACCATATTGTCAACATAAAACACCTAACATTTTTCAATATTTAGAATTGTGCATTACCATACCATAATTGAGTAATAAAATGATTACTTTGAGTATTGAAATTATATAGTTTTTAACTTACAATCAAAAAGAGAAGAGGTCCTGGGAACTGTCGTGCTCTGCTTTTATTCCAGTAGTCCTTTGATTCAATCAATGTCTGCAAAGCATAACTGCACCAATTAAAATTCTTTATTTGTGACTCATCATCCAGTGCTTTGAGTATGCTTTGATTGACAAAGCAATTCTGCTTTCCTTCAATTAAACAAGTCACCAGGAGAACCAAGAAATTTTTTTTGAACCAGCCTCCAGCTTGTTTATTTTTCTCCAATAGATCTTTCAGTTCACCAGTCCTCACAAGTCCTTTATCACTACTGAACTGTGCTCTCCAATCAGCCACCATCTCTGCTGTTTTTTCACCTTGAGTATCTATCAACCTTTTCACATCCAAGTTTCCCTTTGGAAATCCCATTGTGTAGTGTATTGCATCTTCAGTGACACGCAATTTCTCGTTCTTTGGCAAATGCAATGAAACACTCCTGCTATCAAACCTGTCCACAACCCAATATGCCAACTGCATTGGCAATTGTTTGATTTTTAAGTGTAGTATTGGGCCAAACCCCATGTCTACCACTTCTTCCTTCTGTTCTTCAGAGAGGGATGTGATTACCTCAGTTAGACTTCTAGGAGACATTCTTGACCATAGCTTTGGAAGGTTATCATCACCCTCCTTTTCTGTTTCCTCATCTTCATCTTCTTCTACGTCGTCTTCTTTCTTTTTCTTCAACTTTTCTTTATTCTCTCTCTTTGCTACCACTTTACTTTTATTTCCAGTTTTCGCAACTTCTTTTTCCTTGTTATCACCTTCTTCTGATGTTTGCGATCTTGTTATTCTTTTGCTTGAGAAGACTTGCATTGCACTTTTCTCAACTTTTCTTGCTTTTGATGTTTTGCTCTTTCTTCTTTTTTCACCACTCTCTTGTTCACCCACTTCTTCTATCAATGCTTGCATTAAAAGCTGTTTCTTTTCTGCAGCAGTATGTTGCTCAACTTCTTCTAAAGCATTGACATCTGCTGTAGTGCCATCATCATTTTCTTTCTCATTAACTCCCTCTACATGCTCATATTCTTCAATATATTTTTCAGCTTCCTGAACAGTATCTTGATGAACTTGTTCATCACTTTTTTCTTGAACTGTATTCTGACCTGGATCCTCATTCTGCTTGAAACTTTCTCCATCAACAGCATCCTCATCTGCAGCTGTATGTTGTTTAACTTCTAAAACCTCTTCAGATGCTTTTCTTTTCTTTTGAACACCTACCTTCTTTTGTTGCTTCAGGGCTTTTGAAACTTTTGGACTTTTTAATGCTTTCCTTTTTGGTATTTTACGCAGGACTGGAATCTCTGTTACAACCTTTGTTGGTGGATTTCTGCATTAAAAAATCACAACATTAGTATTGTAATAGTTAAATGATGCTAATACTTTATAATGAGCTTTTTCAGAAATTTCATGCAACAGTGTTTGAGTACTATCTACAAGATGATGAGTACTATATCAGTTTTGAATTAATACTATTATGAGTTATACCATTTTAGTTCAAAACTAAAAACACTTTAACCATTTTCATATTTCATAATCACATTGAACTTTGTTCCCAGTAATCATGAGCATTATACAGTTCCAAATGAGTATTAAATCAGTATTCAGTGAGCATTTAACACGACAAGCAAAATGTGAAATCTATGTCACATAATACATTACTTCATAAAAAATAAAATAAGAAGTATATGAGTATCAAAAAGCATATGATGAGTACTGTAACATTTTTCATACTATCATTACTTTTGAAATAACCAAATAAGAATATTCTTCTGCCATTTTCATAATCACATTGAACTTTGTTCCCAGTAATTATGAGCATTATACAGTTCCAAATGAGTATTAAATCAGTATTCAGTGAGCATTTAACATGACAAACAAAACGTGAAATCTATGTCACATAATACATTACTTCATAAAAATTAAAATAAGAACTATATGAGTATCAAAAAGCATATGATGAGTACTGTAACATTATTCATACTATCATTACTTTTGAAATAACCAAATAAGAATATTCTTGTGCCATTTTCATAATCACATTGAACTTTGTTCCCAGTAATCATGAGCATTACAGAGTTCCAAATGAGTATTATATCAGTATTCAGTGTAGCATTTAACACGACAAGCAAAATGTGAAATCTATGTCACATAATACATTACTTCATAAAAATTAAAATAAGAACTATATGAGTATCAAAAAGCATATGATGAGTACTGTAACATTTTTCATACTATCATTACTTTTGAAATAACCAAATAAGAATATTCTTCTGCCATTTTCATAATCACATTGAACTTTGTTCCCAGTAATCATGAGCATTATACAGTTCCAAATGAGTATTAAATCAGTATTCAGTGAGCATTTAACACGACAAGCAAAATGTGAAATCTATGTCACATAATACATTACTTCATAAAAAATAAAATAAGAAGTATATGAGTATCAAAAAGCATATGATGAGTACTGTAACAGTTTTCATACTATCATTACTTTTGAAATAACCAAATAAGAATATTCTTCTGCCATTTTCATAATCACATTGAACTTTGTTCCCAGTAATTATGAGCATTATACAGTTCCAAATGAGTATTAAATCAGTATTCAGTGAGCATTTAACATGACAAACAAAACGTGAAATCTATGTCACATAATACATTACTTCATAAAAATTAAAATAAGAACTATATGAGTATCAAAAAGCATATGATGAGTACTGTAACATTATTCATACTATCATTACTTTTGAAATAACCAAATAAGAATATTCTTGTGCCATTTTCATAATCACATTGAACTTTGTTCCCAGTAATCATGAGCATTACAGAGTTCCAAATGAGTATTATATCAGTATTCAGTGTAGCATTTAACACGACAAGCAAAATGTGAAATCTATGTCACATAATACATTACTTCATAAAAATTAAAATAAGAACTATATGAGTATCAAAAAGCATATGATGAGTACTGTAACATTTTTCATACTATCATTACTTTTGAAATAACCAAATAAGAATATTAGAATATTGTTCAACCATTTCAAAATTTCATAAGCACATTGAACTTTATATGCAGTAGACATGAGCAGTAGAGATTACAATATGAGTATTATACAGTAACAATTATTTGCAGTACACATGAGCATTAGAGATTACAATATGAGTATTATACAGTAACCAACATGTCAAATCTATATCACATATTTCGTTACTTTATAAACATTTAAATAAGAAATATATGAGTATCACAAACCACGTGATGAGTATTGTACCAATTTTAATGTAATATCATTTCACAACATTATATTTTGTGTATACCCATGAGCCATTATTTCAACCAAAATATTTACTAAACGCTTTCATTTTGTTCATTCAGTCATTTATTTTATTATTTAATCTTCCCTTTTTTTTGCAATTTTATTGTTCACCATACACCGTCTTACAAATGCATGGAGTATAATGTTACTAAGTTTTAAATACGTCAAACTTTATTGAGGTGTGAGATATACCTCAAAATTTGTATATACTCCCTCCGTCCCGTTGGAATGTTCCCACTTTCCTTTTTTGGATGTCCCAATGGAAAGTTCTCATTTTCCTAAATGGAAAGTTATCCTACATCAAAACAGTGTCAAATAGTGCAAAACAGTGTCAAACAGTGTCAAACAGTGTCCAAACAGTGCCCAAACAGTAAAATTTACCCCCTGGTAAGTTTATTTCCTTAATATGTGTGTAGGTCAAACCGGGAACATTCCAACGGGACGGAGGGAGTATAATACACCATTATATCAAACGCTATTGGGAAAATGGTAACTAATAATCCAACCTTTTAGCGGTCTTCTTACAATAATCCAACCTTTTGGTTATTCATGAATAATCCAACCTTTGCACCCCATCTTCATTCACTGGTCCCTGACCGGTTGATGACTTGCTATTCCAAGCTATTTTCTTATCTTTGCAAATCATTATACCATAAATCTCATCTTTCACAAAGATAATATTTTGCAAAGATAAGAAAATAACTTGGAATAGTAGGTCATTAACCAACCAAGGACCAATAAATGAAGATGAGGTGCAAAGGTTGGATTATTCATGAATAATCAAAAGGTGAGATTATTGAAAGAAGACCGCTAAAAGGTTGGATTATTAGTTTCCATTTTCCCAACGTTATATTCACATCATTGTTATTTTTTTTTTACAAATACCAAGTTATTGAAATTATTGTATAATTTAAAATACCTTAAGTCTAGTTAGAATAAAATTTATATTCTATAATTTAATTTGTGAAATAAATAATATTACATCCAATACAATTTAATTATAATTACATCCTCATAATATTTTGTGTATTTAAAACTATGTATTTAACACCATAAAATTAAATTTATGAAAAAATATATGGTCATGGTGCTAACATAACTTTTTATATAAAGTTTGGGATATATATTTACATGTGCAAGTTTGAGGCACTTATATTGTAACACCGTCCCCAAATGTATTTACTTTTAAGTGAATAATGTATTGAACCTTATGGAATGGTTAATGAGTATACGAAGTTGTGAAGTTTTATCTACTCTTTTGCGTGAATAGTAAATTCGCACGTGGGGCCCACACCGGGAGCGGGGGCCACCCGTAATTCCCGTAACCATATATTTTATTTAACTTGGTCAAGATAATATTTATATTGTGGTGGATATTTCATTTGGTCCGTGGAAAGGCCCAGAGTTGACCGATTGGCCAAAGAAGGCCCAGATACCGGTATCGGTAATTTAACAGATAATAGCCCGAAATGAATTTCGGAGGCTTACAAATTAAAGTTGGGGAGTGTATATTCCTTATAAGGGTCATAATGATTGGAAACACATAATATATTTTATTTGACCCGATAAAATATAATATATCTAAAACAGTCCGAAAAATACAACTTTCGGAACTGATTGTACACTTCTGGACAAAAAGGGTTGACCTTCCACATGGGTGGGGGCCAACCCACGAATTTAGCCACATTTTTTCAAGTCTTGGGCGGCTGAATTGAGGAAGGAAGGATGGGGGATGTTTGGTTGATTGGAAAAGGATCAAAGAGACATGAGGTGGGCCTTCCACCCACGCTCATTGGTCTATTGAGACAAAAAGGACCATGTACCATCCTCCTCCCTAATTTTTCCTCCAACACTACTCCAGCAAGACCAAGGAAGCTCTCAACCCTCATTCTCCATTGTTGAAGGGAGCTTATCAAGGAAGAATCTCAAGAAAAAGGAATTAAGGTGCTAAAAGGGTGAAAAATTAAGGTAATGACCTTATCATAACTTCTTCTCCATTTTTCTTCCACCATATGAGATATATATCATATGAAGAACCTTTAGGGTTATTCCACATGACATGAGTGTGGATTAATGGGTTGGAGGGTGGTTCTAAGTCCAAAAACGGACTTAGGAGCCAAACCGACAAGTTCACCGGAAAATAACCTTTTAGAGGTTATTTGCATTGATTAAGGTTTTGTGATGTTAAAACCTTGTTAGGAACTTGATTAAAGTATGTTTGAGCTTCGCCGGAGTTTCGCTGGAGTTGGTCAAAGTTCGCCGGAGTTGGTCAAAGTTCGCCGGAATTAGTCAAAGTTCAATCGGGAAGCGTAGAACGCGCTTAAGCTCACTTAAGGTGAGGATGACCGACTATATTGCTTATAATCTTTGGGTTAATTTCATGAGATTTCTTAAATGAATACACAATGTGATTTGCATGGATTATTAATGGTTAATACTGCCTAAATGAAATTACTATTAAAAATAAGAATAGTTTGCATAATATACAAATTTATTGAATAAATTGTGTATGTGTATATGTTATGAATATGACGGCATGATAGTTGAATCAACCATGAATCCCATTTGTGATAAGTATGCACTTTTATTTCATGAGAAGAAGCAATGAAAGTATAAAAGTGATATTTTGCTATTAAGGCCAAATTACACATGAATGAAGAAATATATTGAAATGACTAAATGACTAGTATTGAGATATTAGTTGAAATTGTAGTAGAATAATGGATGAATGGATCCTAAGATATTGAATTGTAAGGAATCGGTGATTATTGAGCTGGGCTCTAGACCGATGTAGATAACGGTGATTATTGAGCTGGGCTCTAGACCGTAGTAGTTATCGGTGATTATTGAGCTGGGCTCTAGACCGATATAGGTAACGGTGATTATTGAGCTGGGCTCTAGACTGTAGTAGTTATCGGTGATTATTGAGCTGGGCTCTAGACCGATGTAGATGACGGTGATTATTGAGCTGGGCTCTAGACCGTAGTAGGGAACGGTGATTATTGAGCTGGGCTCTAGACCGTGGTAAGTAACGATGAATTGACACTAACGAATAAAGTCAACTATGAAATGATAACACCCTAGTCTGAGGGTCTTGAAATTGAAACTTTGATTATACTTAGTATAGTTGTCATTGTACTTGTCAAATGCTTCCAAGTACTGACCTCCCCTTTACGGGGGAGGCCACCTCACAGTTTCAGGTAGAACTTGAAGGTTGCTGCCATCGCCCACTTGTTTCGGGAAGATCAAGGAGAGAAGACGTGGTTCGTGCTTCCTCCAAATTCCGTTTAAAAACAATTATATTAATGCTCATGGATATTATATTTTTGAATAATTATTTGGGGGCTGGTATGCCCATGGTTGCCAAAGTGTGGCATGTATACTTGTATCAAATGTTTCCGCTGCTTGAATAAATATTTTACATTATGTTTGTTTATGGATGTACTATGTGTGAATGATATCCCAGACGCCTTGTATAGTATGGATGTGTTGGACTGTGGTTGACTATTCGTACTGTAGGGCGGATTGTTGACGTGTCCGGATAGGTCCGGGGCGTAACATATGTCACACCGTACCCTTTCAAAGTTTGAGATATTTTAATTATTTTCTCCTAAGTTTTTAAAAGAAGAAAATTACTTAAGTACCCTAAACTTTTAAGAGGTGTGAGGTAAGCACTCCAAATTTACACATGTAAATAAAATACTCCAAAATTTATATAAAAATTCATAATATACTTTTCTTTCACAAATGTAAATTTACAGTGCTAAAGTTAAAATTTAAAATACTTTGGGCATTTATAAGGATGAAATTATTAATCTAAGTTTCAATATTTGAAATGAATAACATTAACAAATAAGTTTATAATGTTAATTGTACACTAAAAACGCTTATAATATTTAAATTATTTACTCACACTATAATTTTACATTTTTGAATGAAAAAAGCATATGATCATTGTGCTAAAATATTTTTTGTATAAGATTTGGGGTACTTGTATTAGATATGCAAATTTCGGGTGCTTATTTCACACTCTCAAAACTTCGGGATATTTAAATTATTTCTCATTTTAAAAATGACAAACCTCATTGGTGTTACTTAACAGTTTCATAAACTAAACTCATTATAATCATTACCACAAGGGTTCATGATAGATATGGGTGCCACAAGGGATACGTCCTGGATCTGAATCCTAACAACTGCGGTATGAGGTTACTATGTAAAATGTGTACGACCTCTATAAGTAAATGAGCTAAAGCCCCACTCGCAATCTGCTGCTTGTGATTAAAATTTAATTCACACCCTCTTAGTTAACTGTCTGGCAGTACCGGGGGAAGTCAGAGATGAAGTGTCATCCTTTTTATAATAATCATTACCTAAATTGTTAAAGTACAATATAATGCCTAACGAAAAAAATAGAATAGTCGTGAGTGTAACTCAACTGGTAGATAGAGGTGCCACAAGTAGTCAGTTTTTTATTCGAATTCAAGCAAATGCGATGAGAGGTTACTATGTAAAAAACTAAAAAAGGCATAGGACATCTGCAAGTACTAACCTTGGTCGGTGCTGGGTAATTGTAAGTAATGGGGTGTCATCCTTTAAAATAACAATAATAATAATAATAATAATATATAGAGTACTCTAGCATAGCCAATTTTTTTTACAAAAAAAAAAGAATCGAGATTTTAAACCGAACCGGCCCGTTTCAAACGTGGTGGGTAGGGTTCGGTTCCTGTTTCGAGATTTTGAATACTCGGACCGAACCTACTCGTTAAATGGAACCAGCGGTTCTTGAAAACGTTCCAATTACCCCGACAGACCCAGACCGTGCCCACCCCTACGAATAATCATTAATCTTACTAAATTACCATTAGTGACTTTATCGGATAGTAACCTAACCCGATATAGTGGCTACTTCCCAGCGACCACCCAACAATGACCACTGATCTATCGATCACCACGCAGTGACCACCATGGTCGATATTACCACTAAAGCTGTCGATCAAAGAGACCACCATGGCCGGCCAGTGACTACACATTCACGGTAAGTGTTAGTGACTACTGCAGTCACTTAAACTTGCAACCGCTCAACGACCTAATTTCAACCGCTCAATCTATTTGCTAATAATTGATCTCTTTTTTGTGAATTGCAAAGCTTTTAATAGAACTCCAACCATTTTTTTTAAATATGTTAGCAAGTAGAATCTAAATTTTAACTATTTGAGAGCATATTTGCTAACATATTGTCTAGTATTATTTCCTTTATATAGTAAAGATGATTATGGTACAAATCTCGAATATATCTCTTATACCGGTGGGCGTAGCTCAACTGGTAGCGAGAGAGTCTCACAAGGGTTAGCTCTCGGGTTCGAATCCCGGCAACTGCGATGAGGGGTTACTGTGCTGAAAAATGCATAGGGCCTCTGCAAGTACCGGAGACAGAGCCTCACCATCTATCTGTTAGATTGTGTTTATAGTTCAATTTACATTCTCCCATCGTGCCGTCCGGTCGGTGTTAGGGGGCCCTCAGGGATGGGGTGTCATCCTTTTCGAAAATATCTCTTATAATTCGTTCAACATATTTAGTTTAGGAGTTTTACCCTTGCCATAATTTTTGTGCATTTATATATGGATCTTCTTACGCGCGGATTATAAGTTACGGAGGGAGTATAATTTAGTAACATGGATAATAAATTTCACAATTCAAACATATTCACTACAAAAAAACCAAATGCACAAATTTAATAATAATTCAATTTATTTATTTCATATTCCATGCATGCATATTCATTAGAAAGTACTCCAAGAATTGCACAATGTTGCTTAGAAAGTAACATGGAATATAAATTACATACTCCAGAGTACTCCCTCCATCTCTGGTTTACATACTCCAGGTTCTCATCTACGTACTATTCTTTGATCAACGTGAGTTGTTCTTAAGCTTTTACTTTATTTACCAAACTTTTATCAAATTTAATTTTTCTTGATTAGGTATTATGTTTTGTTTTGGCAAAATGTGATCAGGTATTATAAAATTTTTAATGTAGTTTCTGAATGTGTAAATTTTATTGGGATAATTTGAGTCTGCGCCCAATATTATTGTTCAAATTGAACTTTGAATTCCGTTTTTAAAAACCTTTTTTTTTGCACCCCAACCCCGTATTAAAAGATAAAAATGTCCTCGATCAAGAATATGTTGAAGGCCAAAAGAATTGTTAATGGAAGGACATTTTTGTCTTTTCATACGGGGTTGGGGTGCGAAAATAAATGTTTTTTACAAACGAAGTGCAAAGTTCAATTTTGACAATAACATGAGGTGCAAACTCAACTTACCCCAATTTTATTTACTAAAAATAATATGGAGTATCATTACTGATATGGATCAGTTAACTTTATGATCAGTCAAACATCTTAAACCGCGTGAGAAATTTTAAGTGGGACGAAGGGAGTATTATGTATTTAATCTAGAAATCACACAATGCATATTTACTTAAGATTTCCTTATGATATTATGTATTTGATCAGAGTATTACATCAAATCATCAATTCGAAAATCTCGATATGAAGTTGATTTGTAGAATGTACAGATTTGAAATTAATTGAGCTTATTTAATCTCACACAATGTACAAATGCATGCACATTGAGTTTTTTTTTATTGAGGATGTTTTTACTTGGACTATAATTTGCTGGTCTGGTCTGGTCTGATCTGGTCTGGTCTGAACTGATCTGGTCTGGTAAGATCTGGTTTCTTTGTATTTTTATAACTATCCAAGTCTGGTCTGGTTTCAAATAACAATTTCACAAAGAATATATACGAGGGAAAACTGTCAAATAGGTCCCTATACTTTTACGAAAAAGTCAATTGGATCCTTAGAGTTTTTCGTGTGTCAATTGAGTCCATAAAGTTTTAAAAATCAATCAAATTGATTATTTAGCCGGTAAACCACCGGTAACCCAGTTACCTGATGATGTGGATGTCCAAGTAGCATTTTTCTGTTTTCTATTATTTTTTATTCTTTCCTTTTTTTCATTTCCTTTTTCTTTTTCTCCTTCTTTCTCTTTCTTCTATCTTTTTGTGTTCTCGTTCTTTCTGCTAGCAGTCAGACCCGTCTTCTTCCCCCAATCCCCCATTCTTGCATTTCATTTTCTTTCTTTCTTATTCTTTCTTTCTTTCCTTCCCCTTGTCACTCAATCCATTCCTTTCCCTTTCTTCCGCAGATCTCCATCTTCGAGACTCCGAATATATATAGAAGGGCTTGGGGCCTGGGAGGTTTTGGCGCATGGAGGTGGCCTGATAGATATAGAGATAGGGGCGGCGAAGGTTATGCTATGGAGATACGGTGACGGAGGTGGTGGGTATAGATCAGGTAGGGGCGGCAGAAGTCACGGTAGCCTCTATGGAGGAGTCGGAGATAGAGGTTGGGCAGGTGTCGGCACTGGAAGTCGCCCGCCGGAGAAGGTGGAGGTTTTCAGTTGTCGGAGTAGTTGGAGGAGGCAGTCTCCTGCCGGAGAAGAAATAACAGAAGAAAATGAAATTTAAAAGAGGAAAAAACGGGCCTGGGGAGGGGAGGAAAAAATGGGGCTAGGAGGAGAAGAAAACAGTAAAGAAGAAAGAGAATGGAAAAAATGAAATAAGAAAAAGAAAAGGAAAGGAAAAAAAATAAGAATATTGCCACATAGGCATCCAAGTCAGTCATAACCGGTATGAGAGGTATCAAACCGGCTAAATAATCAATTTGATTGTTTTTTAACACTTTATGGACTCAATTGATACACGAAAAACTCTAAGGACCCAATTGACTTTTTCGTAAAAGTATAGGGACCTATTTGACAGTTTTCCCTATATACGACAATACAGAGATTCTTTCAGGCCCAATTCGGTTCTAGACGGCTGGCTACCTGTCCCCCGATGCATTACAGGGCGGGTTGAAGTAACAAAATATATGCAGATTGGATCTTAGGGAGGGGCATGGACCGCATGGCAAAAATGGTGATGACTTATCCCGTAAAATTAGGGATGGACCGGTTCCGGTTCAGGCCCGGCCGGTTCGCGGTTCTGTTTTGTTGGGCCCGAGCCCGAACCGGTAGCCACCGGTTCCGGGTCCAGTTCCGGGCCGGGCCACCCGGTTTGTAATTTTTTTTTTTGGCTTCTCCTATTTAACCCCCAACTCATCCCCTCACCCCTAAACCACCCCAAACCACCTCAAATGACCCAAAATACCCAGCCCAACCCAAAAACTTAAAAAAAATTCAGGAAAAAAAAAATTAAATTCGGCCCGGATCGGGCCCGAACTGGCCGGTCCGGTTCACCAAATGGAGGGCCCGAGCCCGGAACTGAAGCCCACCGTGCCGGGTGGCCCGAACCGGGCACTAACCGGTTCACCGGGCCGGTCCGGTTGGCCCGGCCCGAGTCCATCCCTATGTAAAATGATATTTTTAGGCCCAATATTTGCTCTCAACGTTGTGTCTTAGGGGGTGTTTGGATCTTATTCTCAAAACTGATTCTGCTCCTTCAGGGAGCAGAAACAGAAGCTGGAGTGTTTGGGTGAAATTCCAGAAGCACTTCTGGAGCTCTAATTTACTCTCAGAATCAGTATTTTAGAAGCTGGGGATACCAGCTTCTGAAAACTGATTCTGATTCTGCTTTTAAAAAAGAAGCAGAAGCAGTTCCAAACACCCCCTTATTCATCTAGACGGGCAGCCATTTGCAAATTGCAACAAAAAGATATGATTGAAAGAGAACCGAAATCCAGAAGAAAAACATCAGAGGGAAGCAAAGAAGAGTTTTAGAGCCACAACTAAATGTACTTCATTAAGTTCAACATAAAACAAAAATAACACTAAATTAACAAGTCACTTATGAGTAGTAACAACCTAACAATAAGCCTACTGAGTCAGAACAAATAAACAGATGGCTTTAGAATTTTGGTGTGGTCGAATAAAAAAATCTCATTCTGTATCAGGTGAGCCTCCTGGAACCAGCTGCATTGCACAAATAAAAGACAGATGGTTCAGGGAATCCGGCATTCACAAATAGCATAATGACAACTAAAAGAACAAAAAGAAAATGAGTATGGGTGGCAGAAACAACACTATCATGTTCGTGGCTAAATCATTAGTATTACTCACAATGGCAATGTTATTTCCATTCAGCAAGATTTGATCAAGCTTTGTTATTCGCCGCCCTTCAGAAGTGATCTCACTGCAATAAACGTGTTTGAAATAATATTGAACAAAGAAATCCATTCAGGTTGTTATTATTTGGATAGAGTATGGACAAGACTACAAGAGACACCTTGGTGACATGGACAAGAAAAATAGAAAATATGTAATGCTGTTATGCGCGCATGTGTACAATCTCATCCAAGGGATAGAACAATAGGGCAGAGGGGAGGTAGAGCCGGAGAGAAATTTCAGATCTACACACTCAAGAGAGGGAGACTTAGGTCAAGTTAGTGGGTGCCCGACCTTGTCAAGACTCAAGACACAAGAACTAATTCTCCCAAAGTAGTTTAGTAATCAATACTGACAACCTTATATAGCTAATACACAACTTTAATCATAAAAGGAAATAAATATACACACACATATATATGAATAAATAAATAAAGGGATAAGGGTCAGATAGGGCCTCGAACTTGAAAAAAAATGTCAAATAAGGCCATATTTAGGATGCTCTGTCCGGCCGACGCCATTTGGGGTGGTTCCTGGTGGAATTTTTTGATGAATTTTTTTGAGAATCTTATTCATTAAGTCTAGTTTACTCATATCAAATTTAAACTAAAACTTTAATCGGGAAGGCATTCAAATGAATTCTTGATGATAACTGTGCCGTTAAAAGCGCAGTTATCTTCATAAATTCATTTGAATGCCTTCCCGATTGAATTGTTAGTTCAAATTTGATATGAGTAAACTAGACTTAATGAATAAGATTCTCAAAAAATTTCATCAAAAAATTCTACCGGGAACCACCCCAAATGGCGTTGGCCGGACAGAGCATCCTAAATATGACCTTATTTGACATTTTTTTTCAAGTTCGAGGCCCTATCTGACCCTTATCCCATAAATAAAGAAAGATAGAAACATGCTAAACTGAACTAAGAAATAAAAACAATAACTCCATAGTAGGACTTTTTGCTTTGACCACAAGACAGTAGGATGGGTTCAATTAAGTAGTCGACCACTGCTCACCACCTGGTGCGCTGAGGCCAGCACGTCGATTCCTTCATCCATTACCTTAGAATTGATCCTAACAAATGCTTTCACGGGAGACAGGGACTTCTTCATGTCATAAATTCAGAAGATATGGACCCTAGATATGCAAGCAATAATGGCAAACACATCAAACCTATTTAGTTTTGTGTATGCTTAATTTTGTTTAGGAGTGACAGTGAGAGAGAAAGTTGTTGAAAAAAGATTTTATAACTCTGGGGTATTGTTTGGTATAAGAGAAAAAAATCGAGAAAGTCAGACTAAAAATCGAGAAATGGGTATTTTCTTGAGAACAAAGAAAAGGTTGATCCATGTGGGTGGGTGTAGTTTGAATGTGTTGTACACAAAACTTATTTCATTTCTCTTCTACATCTCTTGCCCCCATCTCCAGCTACTTGTATTTCTATTGTAACAAACAGTCATAAGAATTTGAACTCACTGCCGGAGAGAACTTTCTGTGCTGGTTGAAAGTTGAAACACACACTTTTTCATATTACAGTGGCCAGTTTGCCATGAAACTCAAAGATGATAAATGAAGAGCTACCTACCGGCTCACGCGTTGATTTTTAAGGAAGATAATAAGAGAGAAACACAGTCTGCATATGGAGCCTGTTTGGTGAACTCTTTTTTCAGTTTGTCAGCCAGATGTTCAACAAACACTAACTAATTTATGCTTTCAGCTTTTCTTCAAAAGATATTAAAGATTTTTATAAACTGAAATTTTAAATATTAAATATCCTTAAATATATTATAGTAATTTTAATATAATTCAAGAGATTCAGCCAATTCAACTACAACTTCAAGTTCAGCCCACTTCATCCATTTTAAGCCACCGAGCATGATTCAACTAACATAACTGACAACACAATGCTTCGGTGAGAGCTTAAGAAGGAAAGAAGCTGCCTTTGTTTATAAAATGTTCTTACGAAATCGTAATAGACATAGATCAGATATCTATTAATGTACTTGATTTTTCTATTTGAGCAACTTTAGATATTTCAATATAACGTAGTGCCACCAATGCTACAAAGTTACTTCAAGAAAGGCCATTAGTAAAATTCATTTTGACCAAAAGAGTGCCTCATGCCAAACAGAAAGGTCAGTAGAATGATAGTTTAGATGCTCTTCAGGGACACAGAAATTTATACCCTCCAGGCAAGCCACATGTTCAGTTCTCACCATTAATGCCAAAAATAAAACTTCACCCATACACATTATTACAATGAAATGATAAAGATAGCATTTTGTAATGCTCACTGTGAGTTCTAGGTGTACAACTAAGAATTCAAAAAAAAGGGAGATTCATGGTGTATCTAGTTTTGAAGGGGAGCCTTGACGCACTCGTAATAAAGGTGTCGTGTGATCGAGAGGTCACAGGTTAAAGTCTTGGGAGCAGCCTCTTGTCAAAATTTGACCGGGGAAGGCTTTCCTCTTGTACACCCTTATAGTGGGACCCTTCACCAGGCTGCCTTTTAATGGTGTACCTAGTTTTGAATCTAATCACCCCACTCCCCATAAGATATTCATATACTCATACACCAAACAGAGACATGAACAATGCACGCTAGAGCTAAAGAGAAGTAAGACTGGTGATTTAGTGACATATGTGTAATCGATGTGACAACCTTGATTACAGCGTACTTGAGAGTAGAGATCATTTCGATGAGGAGTGAGAGAAGCAGACTGCGGATGTGGAATTAATACAGCAGAGTAAGCAGACCTTTAGTAGGCTTTTAGAGCACCCTTTTAAGAAGGATTGGTGCACTCTTGAAAATGTACTCAGGGGTGTGTTGTGTGGGTGCAAGTTAGTACTTATCTGACCTACTTAACTGCCTTTTCTATATTGTCCTTTTGGAGTTGCATGTGCTTTTTATTTCTTGTTGTTACATTTTTCACCGCACGGTTCATATTACATGTCACGTGCTGTTCACCCTACCTTTCACTTTTGAATGTCTTTTTTATTCTTACTTCAAGAACTACTAAATTCTTTTTATTTTATTCATCCTCCTCCAAAACTTCCCCATTTATCCTTAGTCAGACACTCAGAGGTCTTCAAAAGTTCCTCATTACTCCTACGCTAAGGTAAGTTTTGCAAACATCTTACTGTCCTCAGACCCTACTTCTGGAAGCCTGCTGGTGGTCTGGCCAACTGTCAAGCCTTTCGTCAATGTGGGGTGCTCCGGTATGCTTGCAACCTGTGCCGTGCAGCTTATCGACATGATCAAGGTAAGACTTCAACTGGGTCAAGGATCTGCAGCCGATGTTACCAAGAATATGCTCAGAAACGAAGGGTTTGGTGCTTTTTACAAGGGTTTGTCTGCTGGACTTCTTAGGCAAACTACATATACAACCACCCGGCTTGGAACATTCAAACTCTTGACAGAGAAGGCTGTGGAGGCGAATGCGGGGAAACCTTTACTTCTATATCAGAAGGCACTGTGTGGGCTAACTGCAGGAGCAACAGGAGCATGTGTGGGAAGTCCTGCTGATCTGGCACTCATCCGAATGCAAGCCGATGCCACCTTACCTGCTGCCCAATGCCAGAACTACACGAACGCCTTCCATGCACTTTATTGCTTCCTTAGCCCTTTGGAAGGGCGCCGGGCCAACTGTAGTGAGGGCAATGGCATTGAACATGGGGATGCTTGCTTCTTATGATCAAACTGCAGAGTTCCTTAAAGGTTCTATGGGCTTGAATGAGGTTCCCACTGTGATAGAAGCTAGAGCGGTTTCAGGTTTCTTTGCAGCAGCTTACAGCTTACCCTTTGATTATGTAAAAACACAAATCCAAAAGATGCAACCAGACTCGTCAGGGAAATACCCCTACACCGGATCTTTTGATTGTACTTTGAAAACACTCAAGGCTGGTGGGGCTTTCAAATTTTACACAGGATTCCCGGTATATTGTGTAAGAATAGCTCCTCATGTCATGATGACGTGGATATTCCTTGATCAAATCAAAGAAGGCTGAGGCGAAGTTGGGATTATAGATAAGAATTGCGGCAAAGAACTGCCACCTGAGCGAATCATCATTTCTATCAGAATAATAATATTAGCTGTGACTAGTAATGTTTTTTATTAGTTCCTACAACAACAGCTGAGGGATTGATTCAAAATTTTTAGACTGCAGTCATTGACATATGGACTCCAAGTGTCCAAGTTGTAATCGGCTAGGGAGCTGCATTTTTTCATTAAAAAAAACTACTTCTGGTTGGGTTTTAGTACAGGGTATGTTAAGTTCGGTTTTAGGTATAACTAGTCACCATTGTAGTTTGCATGGCAAACATAGTTCAATCATCAAATATTTTATCACATGAATAATTACCACAACAAAGTAATGCAAAGGCCAAAGGGTACATATTCTATTACTGATTCCAATATAAAAGATGCAAGAACTCATGGGCAGAAGTAATGAAATCCTAAATTGAAGAAGCAAGCAGAATGGAACGTACTACTCAGTGACATCTTCTAGCACCATGTTAACATAAACATCAAATCCTCGAAGAGTTCCAACAAGCTCCTTATCCCCTTTCATTATGACCCAAATTTTGGACCCGATGCAACGATCAATCAGTTCTGGAAAAACAAAACAGTTCCAGTTCTGTAAAAATTGAAATCCACTGAAAACACTGCGGAGAAAATGAAACAAAGAGAACGTGGCGAAATACCGGAAGGGAGTAATTGAGATGGGTTGTTTGAAGACATGGCGACGAAGGAGAGAGCAAAAGACGCTTTTCTGCTTTCCCTCTTGTTTATTTTCGCTCTCTGACTTCTTTTTTCGTGTGGCCAGAGCCGGATTTTCCGAACCAAACCCTATGTATTATTGGAAGGTGATGTAAAACACGGTCGGTAGCTGATAAGAGGCCGACGTTCTGGTTTTATTTGCTACCTTGTTTTTTGCTTTCTTGTATTAAGAGGCTCTATCCTGATCTTCTCGTTGGATTAAGAGCCAGTTTGGCAGTGCTCTTTTACTCATTCTGCTCAAATTCATGAAGTTCTGGCTGTCTTGGCTGATTCTGCTGATTTAAAAAAAAAATTATATACTTTATTAATAAAATAAAGAAAAATATATATGTAAAAATAGCTAAAATGATCATCTACAATAACTTCAGTCAATACAGTCAGAAAAGTAACTTCAACCTTACTTTTTCTGCTTATTACACAATTCAGCGCGCGAAGACAAAAGTTACGTGTTTGGTAAAAAAATTGACTGATAAGCCGAAAAACAGTGTTTCCAAACGGCCTCTAAAATTGGATTAAAAAAAATAAGTGGTTGTTTGCTATGAAGCACGAAAACTTCTCTAGGTACCGTATCGACGTGTAGTAAACGTTCTCCTATCCGATACTCTAGGATATATATATGTATCGTACGTTCCCGGATCGTATCTGCAATTTTTAAAAGTTTACACTTTTTTGGTAATTATTTTTAAAATTTCGGATACTCATATCCTGACGGACACACGTATCAACTTTAAAAAAAATCTTCAAAAAAAACTCAAAAAAACACCCAAATTTACATAATAAAATTCTTAAAAAATGAAAAGCTAAATTTTTTTTACCTTGCTTTTATGTGGTACACAACGAATGAGCCTATTGCTAATTCACTCGTCCTATCCCTAATTCTAATTATCCTTGGAAGTTAATAGCTCCAACGGATATATGTATCGGAACTTTTAAAATATTGTTTTCTGTCTTCATTTTTCTAGAACTTTGAGTACTTGAACTTTTAATTTCAAAACTGTAGTTGTTGAACTTATTTCTCATTTTAAAATAATGACGTGTTGACTATATTTATATTTCGAGATGCACTAGTATTGCATATGAGATATAATATTAATTTATTTTTACATATCTTGAAATTGTAAAATGCTTCAATGTCATGAATGGGTAGACGTCAAAGGATAATATATGTATATGTTTTTTCAAAAAAACAAAATTGTATGTTTAATATTTATTAATATACCCCTATAACTTTTACTCCCCGTATCCGTATCATACTTTTATAATCTAAAAGTATATTAAAGTTGATATTATTACATTAAGAAAATTAAATTCTCATATGGTAAATTGTTAATTAAATACGGAGTATATTATTTGTATCATTCAAGAATTTACTTTTTTCATATGAGAAATATATTTCCCGTGCATCGGGTATAATACTAGTTTTCATAAGATCAAGATGGTATTTTGGAATATTATGGGACTTTTAAAACTTTTAAGTGTTTAGTGAGTATTATTGTCAGTTGAATTAATTAACTTTTAATTAAAACCAGTTTTTTAAATTTGCACGATAAACTTTGTAATAGTCCCAATAAGTAAGTTTATAGTTACTTTTTAGCTGATATTATTGTAACTGACTATTCTAATTATATTTTCATATGATTTTTCTTTATTTTAGTTAATAAAACATATGTTAATCATAATTATTTCACAATTCAACAATTTCAGCCAAGTCAATTGTGTATATCAGAATTTAATTGATTTCAGTAAATTAAATTGATTCGGTCAATTTTAGTTTTATCACACGCGCTCTAAAAGAAATTGAATGACAAAGATACAAATTTTGGAACTTGGCGTTTTCACCACCAAAGTGGATGGTACCTTAAACATTAATCTCTTCGTGCCCCCTTTTTTTAACATTTTGATGCAATTTTTTTTAGTTGAATATCTAGTCTACACGAAAGTTAATAACAGAAAAGTAATGTTTGGAAAGAAAATTGATTTTTAAAAACTAAAAATTATTGCTTCAATGAAAAAAGATTTTTTGTGTACTTAAAAAATAGTGAAAAATTATTTTACACGCCTTTTTAGTTTTTAACTGTTTAACTTTAAGTACGAGTACTTGTTTGAGAACACCAATTATATATGTTTATAAATAAAAACTTAAGAGTATTGTTTTAAACTAGTGCAACCATTTCAAAGTCTACATGAGACCCGACACAGATAGGGGAGTTTTAAAACCCACAAACAACGCTCAAACAACAACGAACCTGCTACTTTCGCTAGGGAATGAACTACTCGATTTGGATTGCGTTTAACCTGAGAAAACTTAATGTTAGGAAAATTAATTGGTAGGACAATACTATCCTCAACCAACATCCTAATATAATTAGCTAAACTTGTATCAATTGAGAGCGTCAGATCCACTTTGATATTATCTCATTCTAACTCATGGTCTCCCCAAAGTTCTAAAAATCTACTTATCGAGGTAACGAAGCCTCAGATGATGCCATTGACACTAGCGATAAAAGCTTTGGGTTAATTGTGAGTCACCCATACAAAACTTCTCCAATCTTCCCACAATGTCGCCATTGCTTCCACATTCCGCTTCAATATTCTTTTTGGCCATAACATTTGAAATTTCTTACATTGTAATTAAAGTTGGTTTCGTATTACTTGCGATGTATTTAACGCTGATTTATATATATTTCTTGTAATGAATAAAGGTAAAATTCACACAAATAATCCGTACTTTCAAAGACTTTACAATAATAATCCTAACTGAATGAATTGATACAATTAATCCAAACATGTAAACACATTCACATAAATAGATAAAATGAAACGGAAGTCACATTTCCGTTTCATACCGCTTAATTGCCATCAACCTCCCACACATCCCGTTTCTTCTGTTAATGCCTCCCCTCCCTTCCCCTCCCCTCCTCGTTAACTCTTCAAAATATTTGATTTTTCTTCCTCTCGCTCTCATCAACTGTCGCGTACTCTTTCTCTCACCACTAGACTAGTTTTTCTCATTTAATCACCATACTTCGTTGCTAATCTTGGAACTACCAGACCAGGCTTGATTAAGAAGAAAAAAATGGAAGAGAGGGTCGAGTATTTGGGGGAGAAGTAGCATACCAAAAACAACTCTTTGGGATTCTTTGGATAATAAGGTTATTAAGGTAATCCTTTTTCTTTTAGATAGTATTGAGTAATCTCGAAGGGCTTTCTATATTTTGAAATATGTGTGGAGTTGTTTTTCCAATAACTGGGGATAGGGTTAAGCCTAGGGGAAAACGACCAGCAGAGGAAAAATCAAAATAAATGGGTTCAGGCGCCTATCGTTAGTCTTCCAATAACTGGTGATAGGGTTAAGCCTAGGGAAAAAACGACCAGCAGAGGAAAAATCAAAATAAATAGGTTAAATTTATTTCATGTTGCTAACTGTAATTATGGTTTACTGACCTAGTTAGTTCTTAGTAAAGTAGGTCTTAGTAAAGTTCATATAGTACAAATTTAATTCTAAATAGAGGTTTAACCAAGACATTCATCTTCTTTATACAAATGTTTTGGTTGTGTAAGATATAAGTATACTGCCTATACTCTGTCCACTATTGACATAAATCCCAGTTTAGTGTTCCTTTATATTGTTACTGAATAAGTTTAATCTGTAGGAATGGAGTTGTTTAATCTGAACTACCATTATGGAGGGCATTTAAACAAAACACCCCAAGCACAATATGTATGGGGGAAAGAAAAACTCGCAATGAATATAGATCCTGATAAATTGGATTTTTGGTGGCTGTTCAGTTTGCCCAAAGAGATGGGAATTGATAATGAAATTGAGGAGATTTATTACCTTGTCCCATTAATATTGGCCTAAATGGATAGTACAATCATAAAGCATACAACACTGCTATCATTCTTACATCCTAACAACTAAAATGGATACCACAATAGCAATGACAACCCAAGATAAAACAACACCACACATAGCCTTCTTCCTTGCATTTGCTTCCCTTCTATCAGCCTCTAACCTCTTTTTTTCATTATGAGCTTACATATTTTTTCCAACAAAAAAATGTTCTCAAGTTTCAATGTTCTCAGCTTTTCATTCTCATCCATAAGTGACTGCTTTTCTGCATCCATTGACATCCTAGTCTCCATCTTCTTTGGATCATTCTCCCACAAAAAGAAATTACAATTGTCACTCTGCAAATTACAAAAACATAACACCAATGTCAATATCTAATACAAAAAAGCATTTATTCATATTTTCGTATGAAGTATACCTGCCATAAAGGACAACCATATAATTTCTTTCCCTTGTTTGACCCAAATGTCACTGTCTTCAAAGTTGAAACCATGACATGGTCGCATTTCACAGGTATTTTTGATATGCTTTTTGATGATGGAGTAACCATTGTTAGTGCTTTGTTAGAATTACAATAGGTCATTTTGAAGAAGATAATTCGGACTTAGGGTTAAATGGATGAAACAAGAAAATAAGGGTAAACCTTTATGAGCAGGAAAAAATTAGGGCAAAGAACAATTAGTGAGAAGACTGTGTGGTGATGTGAATATTATTATTTTTGAAACAAAATGTATGCCATGAAGAGAAGATGGCAGATAAAGAAGAAAAGGGAGATTGGAGAGAAGAAATAGTGTGAATGAGAAAGAAGCGTAGATATCATCTTTAATAAGCGATGGGGTAACAGTAGGGATTAATATGAAACGGAACCGTTAGTCCCGTTTAATTCCATCTATTTATGTGAACATGGTTAAGAGTTCGGAGTATTTGTATACATTTCGTCAGTTCGGATTATTATTGTGTAACCGCTTAAAGTACAGATTATTGGTGTGAATTTCTCCGTGAATAAAATCCTGAGACATTAATCTATGACAAATCGAAGGTGGAATTATTCACGCCTCTTATAAGTTGGTAGCTATAATGTTATCAGTAAAAGGACAGGTATCAACCACCGTACTGAATCACGCAATTGTGTGCATGTTTCATACTTTTACTGAGATTTTGTTTTTGTATAAAATTTTACAGCCAATTTGTTGAAAGTTTATTATATGTATGAAACTTTAATCGTTTACCCAATCTTGCAACACACATTTAAAAAGGCAGTATAATTTATAAAATCTTATCTTGCACATAAAGTCTTGTTAGCTTGTGTATGGAATAATAAACGGTTTATGAGATCTTTCTTACGAGTGAAGTTTAACATTGAGTTAACTTATGCAAATGAATAATATAAAAAAAATACTTTTTGGGAACATACAATGGGCCATATAATGTCATACTTATTTTTTATATATGTAGTAAATGTGTATGTATGCATACATCAATTATTCTCTAAAATGTATTAGTAGGAATTGAAGTATAATCTGGATTCTTAACTATTTCAGAATATATCTCATAATACATTGTCTATAATTAATTTCCTTATACAACAGAGAAAACATTGTACAAATCTAGAAAATATATATTATATACGTAGTAATTCATTTAGAATATTAGTTTTGTAAGAGCTTTAGTCTTATCATAATTTATGTGCATTGTATTTATTAACGATCCCCATTTATGTGAATAGGGACGTGATAAACGTTTTTTGTTTGATAAATACAATTAAGAATAACATGGCTAATATTATTTATGTTTATTACCCATAAAGCATGCACATATATTGAAAAGTATCAATTACATCATATTATGGAGAATAAAATCATAAAGAAAAATGAGTTACATATATTTACTTGGGAAATTGCACAATATGTATTTACTTATAATTTACTTATTACTCCGTATATTGTATATTTGATTAATACTATTTCAATTCATTAAATTTACAGATCTCAATAAAATTGATTGGTAGAATATAATTTACAAAGTTGAAATTATTTATACTTATTTAATTTACTTATCCTGAATGCATGCACATTGAGAGTAAAATTGACAACTATTTTTTGGAGAACGTAACAATATGAAGAATTTTTATATTTAACATGGAGAATCACGGAATGTGAATGTAATTACAATTTATTTATTATATTATATCTGATTAGTACTATTTCAATTCGTTAACTTGAAAATCTCAATTCAAGTTTTTAATTTTTTCTCCATTTTAATCCTGATTTTGAAGGTACTCTTATTAATAAACGTAACATTTGGATTTTGGAAATAAATGAAGAAAGTATTTCAATAAACCAAATTATTTTAATTATTTTCTAATAAACCAATTTTTTATCACATGGTTTCAACAAAACCTATTACTCTTTATTGGTATCTTATAAGAAAAATCAATAAATTTATTCCTATTACTAAAGAAATATAAATCCACGTGTTTTGCAATATTCTACATATTCTTTTATAGGGATTCACTTGTTAATATATAAGTGTGTTCATTAAAACCAATTTAATATTTCAAGACAAGAATATTTCTTTTATGCATATTAGTAAATATGCACAAGTATAAAACCAACTATTTAAGTTATATTTTAAAGAAAAATTCATACATTAGAATTAGATTAGTTAAATTTGATTTTCGCATATTATTGATGTCGGTGCATCGCATGGGTTTTGAAATCTAGTGTAATAATGTTATAATAATAAAAATAAAATATTTATAAAAATCACTTAAAGGACATCCAATCATTAAATACTAATATCGAGTTAAAAGTTGTTTCAATCTCAAACCAAATCAAATTATATTGAAATTAAATCGATCAAGACATATGTTTTTTGATCATCAAAACGGGTTTTCATTGATATAGAGCAAACACGCAAGATAAAATCCAGACAAAAAAGAAGATAAAATCCAGACAGCTATTACAGATTCAATCGTAAGCCCTAGGAATAGACTTAGAGTCAGCCACTCATACAAAGCAACCTGACTCGCTAGACACAAAACAGACAAGATGAAGTCTAAAATGATCAAATATGCAATACTGCCTATCAAAAGTTCTTCAAAAATCAAAATACTCCAACCACATTTGCTCGAACTGAAATAAAAATAAGTACTACGAAAGGAAAAATAATACAAAAATAAAAACTTACCCCAAATTGCTTCCTTGCATGGAGGTGGTTCTGGAGGAGGGCGAGGTGATGTAGTATGGTAGAAGAGAATTTCAACCACCGAAAAATTCATTTGAAACCTCATTCTTCATGCGAGGATGAGGTTGAAACACTGAAGAGGACTTATGTACAGGGAAAACTTTTTATCAGCCATCATCGACGCCATGTTTTAAAATACTGAAGAGGACTTCAGTATTTGGTGGATTTGCGTTTGTTGGATCGAAGGGACACCAATGTATCATCCCCAGGCTTGCCCCCTTGTGTAGGTGGGTGAGCTAGAGTAGCAGGAATGCCGGGTGACACGTCATCCATTGTTTTGAAGTTTAGTTTCCTCTTAGCCTCCAGGATTGGATCTTCTTTGGCAGTATTCACTAGTACAAAAAATGCATTTTATAATAGACTTTTAATATGGGGTTATATCTAACCAATATGAAATGTGAACGCGGGGTAAATATTATAAATGTTTAAAGTTTTGTGTCCCTGCGTGGGGTGAGATTATAAATAATTGAACTTATCTGTAACAGTCCTAAATAAAGCCGCTATAAAAGATGAAAAACGGGGTCCTTTTTATTATTTCCGAAAAGTTATGTTGAGTGTGCGGTATTTCGTGTAATATTGGCAAGTGACATTCCATATCTGTTCGACAATCACCGTTATTAAAGGAACTTTCATTTTTAATACGGAGTAGATATTTTGATCCAACCCTAGAAATATCAAAACCCAAAAGGCCAGAAGCCAAGAACTAATCTGCCGATAGAGAGGTGGTCTGCGACTCTGCCGTCGTATTCTCCAGCAGAGTAACCTGCGCTGCTTCATAACCTCTAGTCATGATACATCGGAACTAAGAAAACGCATACGTTCTGAGCAGAGAGGCAATTCAAATATTCGACATTTTCGGACGAAACTGAGAACGAGAAGACTAGAGCTGCTACTATTCCCGCCAATCAATCAGCGTACCAGCTTCGCTACTGATTCCGCCGACCAGCCAGCCTACTCGCGAAGCTACTATTCCCGCCGATCAACCAGCCCGTCGGGTCACTAGTCATTGATTTTCCACCGCCTACCGCCGATGTCTAGGCACGTCTTCTTTCTTTTGGGCTATCAGGTAAAAAACATTCTATCATGGCGATGTCCACTGATTTAATACTCAGGGCTTGATTTTTGTTTAATTTTTCATTATTAGTTTGCTCAATTTCTTTTCATTTGAGATGTGTTATAAGATGATTTATTATTGGTTTATTTTTTGGTTTGGTAATGTCTATAATCTGTTCGTTAACACGTCTCATCTAAATTTGCTATTGTAAGTCAACCTCTTTTATGTAGAAAACTGAATTTCGTGTGTACTATGTGTAAATGTAGGAGCTCGTGAGCTTACTATGTATCAGACTCTTATTTTTAGTTCATTAGAACTGTAGCATTTCGAGTAGAGCTATAGGAGATTTTAGGGTTGACTAATTGGCAGTTGGAGATGTGGTTTTGTCACCCAGAGCGGTAAAGGAACGTATGATTATCTCTAGCATTGAGTCACAGTTGGGAGAGACTCCAAGGAAAGATGCATTTATTGTTGGTGTGAAGTTTGATGAACTTCTGTGGTTTTGGTGCCTCCATTGATACTATAATTCTTTTACTATATAATTTTCAGCTTCTTTTCCTAATTTTCTTTTAAGTAAATTTATATATTTTAATTTGAAGCAATAAAAGAGTGGAGTTGGACTCTTTAATCTTTTGATGCAGGAGAAAATTAAGAAGAAAACGATGAAACCAGCTTTTCCCAAGCAAGATACCTTGGCAATGAAAAAGAATATGATGAAGTAAGCTTGTCAAGGGCCAAACTGGAAGAGAAGGAAAAAGAACTTGCAAATGTTTACAGAGAAAATGAGAACCTAAAGTAAAAAATGAACGAAAAGTCTTTGGAGGCATCATCAGTCAAGGTAAAGGAATAAGAAATTACTCTCTATTTGAATTTTAAAGCAGGTTAAAGATGACCTGGAAATCTAGCATCAAAATGTCTGGCGATCTCTGGAGAAAGAAGAGCCAGAAACAATAAGAGTATTATATTTAGTTTTTGTTTCCATGTTTTTCGTTTCTATCTGTTGCTATTGAACTCGACTTTGGTCAGTTTCACCATAAATAGGCTCGGCAATTGTTATCTAAAAAAACTTAATTCATTGTATATTTAGATTGGAAATAAAGTAGTTTATTTTTCATGGTGTTCACCTATCAAGGAGCTACCATGAAATTTATCTTGACCTACATATTGGATGTTAGAAGTTATAAATATCATTTTTAACACTGTTCTATAGATATACATTAAAAGTGGATGGGAGAAAATGATATTCACTCAATTGTACCTGTCAATTTTCATTAAAAGTGGTCAGTTTTTGTTACACTTAACATTTTCTTACATTAATGATCCTAGCAGGTTCCTGATGATTTTAATCCCTAGAGATTACTAGCATTTAGACACATGACATGAGAGAAGACATTGAATTGGTAAGAACCCTCTCTACTGAGATATACATATATTAATGTTCACTAGTAGTAAATATACTTTTTTCTCTTTTCTGCTCATTAGTTTTAAGCCTCCATGTTCAGAACATTAGTTATGGTTAAGTGATCACAATATGACATTCATTTACAGATTTGGATATATAGCATATAAATTCAGTATTTGAATTGCTTAATTATTGTTATGGCACACTAATTGTATTCTTCTTGCACACTAGATTCCTGCAAATTCATCAAATGACTGAAACGAAAAGGAATCTCATTTCTACACTAATATGAGTTAACCCAATGGTAAGTATATTTGACTCTATTTATCATGAGTTAAGGGAATGTTTTAAGTGCAGATATAGTTGCTATTTGAGTGCATATATATTTGACTGTACTTATCATGAGTATTAGATCAGTCATATAGTTGCTATTATCTATGTGGTTGTATATTCATACATGGTGTTGATAAGTTTTCACTATATTTTTACTTTTACTCATGCTTCTACTTTTTCTATGTGCCTTGCTTTACAAATTTTAATTGTGTTTGTTTTTTATTCAACTTGTAGGTATTCTGCATTCAAACCCATCATTCAATCAACATGATGTTGCTGTGAGAGCACTGGGCATGGTTTTTAGGAAAATTACGGATACCTTATAAGTTTATAGTAATTGTATTTGATGCTATTTGTATGCCTTCAAATTATATATGGAATTTTGGATGAGTATTGCTGGTAGAATATGATATGTCGGAATATTGTATTTTTGTAAAACTCGATTTTTTTTATCATATGTAGTTAATGTGATTCTCTTAAATGTTTTCATTTATTGATATTGAATTGTTGTATTAAAAAATATGGATGCAAAGTGAAAAAAAAAAGCATTTTGGTTTAACAAATCAGCAAATCGGTATATAGAGAACGGTCATTGTAACTTGTAAGTAGGTATTTAATAACGGTTAACTTCTACCACATGTTAAATGTGTAGCGAATTGTATTACATTCTATAACGGTTCATATAGTAAACCGACATTGAAAATATTTCATAACGGTTCCTCAACCCCATATAAAAAGCGTCCCACTTTCAATGTCGGCGGGATCTATGTCGGGTCTAGAACCGACATAAAAATTCAATTTTAACCGACATAAAAAGTGTTTTTTCCACTAGTGATTTGATGGGGAGCCAGCAGAATCAGTTTTTGTAGGTGAAGTGGTTGGAGTGATGGGTGGCAAGTTTCCTCCTATAGCTGGCGTGGTCGGCGGTGAGGGTGTTGTGGAGAGCACACCGGATGTTGAAGCAACTGTTGTAGGGGCTGAATGATTAATTTATTCTATCGCTACATATACAACGCTATAAGGATGTCCTTGTATCCCATCTTCATTAACCTTTGTTCGTTTCATCCCTACTACAACACTGACTTCCTGAAGTTTTGTATCAAAGAGATCCAAATCTAAGTCTATATTGGGATTCACGCCCGTGTAGTGCAGAAGAGCAAGAGATTCAGTGCTGAACAAGGTGAGTGGAATGGAACTGGTAGCATCGGTTAGTGAGGTTTCCAGCCTGAACCTGTCAGGTTATAAAAACGTAAGTACAACTGTTTTGTACATCCTGTTGTGCCATGGGAATTTAGATTCTTACCGGCGAACAATGGTACCATTTTTTTGTCCATAGAAAAGGCATTCGAAAGCAATGCCTTCTGAACCATAGACTTTACGATTGCAATAGTCACGGCCAGCATAGAAACATTCATCAGTAGTATTAGCCAAGCTAAATCTCCCCAGCACCCACACAACAGGGACCTGACAGTATAAGAGATTGTTTTTTTTGCTAGAGTGTAGTTACCATTGACAGTAAGGTGGTTATATCTGGGAAAAACAGACGGGAGGCATTGAAATATAAGTGGCAGTGTACCTTATCCAGTTCTGCGTCCAGGCATGAGAGGGTTGTGCGCGGTTGTGAGAGAGGTTGTGCAATCAACAAAAATGCATTATCATACTCTTTACTCCGAACCATCATGTTAATTTTTTCGATATTGCTGGCAACCCTAGTGCAATAACAAAAACAAATTAACGGAGGTGCGAAATTAAGTAACCAAGGAGCAAGTGTGTTTGGGTTCCAACTGGTAGATAACTTATACATACCATCTTTTTAAACTGTGCGCTCGTTGGCCACCAGGGTTCAGTTCCATATGGCAATCATATCGGGTAGCAAGAGTAAGCCCTGAGAAGTAATCAATAAATAGGAATTAAATAAAAAAATATTTTACATACAGAATATGGTTGTTAGAATAAATGAGATATAAACCTTGAAAAAGGTTGTTAGCCACCCTATTGATGAGAACAAGTGGGTGATCACCACCATGTAGAAGTCTGTCGATTTCAACCACATGCTGTTCAACGAACTCCTCCCATAATGTAAACGGTATAAGTATGCACCTGCCAAGCACACGTATTTGGGTGGTTAATTCTTTATGAATACTGCAAAGCCGAGTGATGAAAGGCGGGAGTGATAGTAAATAAATTGAATGCACACTCTTCATTGACAAGAACAACGTCCCAGGCAAGTCTCTGTTTGCCGTTGCTGAACACAAAGGTGCGTGGAAGTTTGGAAACAATGGCGGCCAAAATAGCTGTATCCAAAGTTGAAGCAAAATCAGTGCTATTACAAATAAAATGAATGGTGCTTCCAGAATATGGTAGAATAGCGTACTTATTTTGTCGTTGCGCATGTGACTGGCGTAGAGGTCATGGAAAGGCGTAGCGCCAAGTTCTGCCAACTGCCTATACTCAAGCCCCTCTGGCGCGTCCACATCTCGTATCAAAGTACGCCTATTGAATGACCAAACATATGGGTACCCATGGTCCACACAGAAGCGCATCTCGGTGACAGGTTTCACGAACGCATTAGAGAACAGATATGTAGAGTACAAGGCCAAACGCTGGTCGATACCCTGAATATCACCGCCAAACACTGTGGCTTGTACTTTAGTGCCCTGTTTCAAAAAACAAAAAAAAACAGATAAGCCATTTGGTTTTCACTTTACCAAACCTGATTATAAGGATGTGTGTTAGGTGAACACTTACAGTAGCATCAGTGAGTATCATAGGCATAAACTTCAATGGTGAATTACGGGCGGTGCGCACATTTTGCTTTTCAATCAAGGTGAGTCGGCATGTCCAGTTTCGGGTGTCCGGCTTGACATCCACTATTGCTTGTTCTGCTGCCATTCCTCAAAAGTTCCTGGGAAAATGGGAAATAAAAAGCATTATTATACAATATTTTGAATAGTAGAAATAATGTTAGTAATAGGTAATTACAAACCTTGATGGGAGGCTACATGAAGCAAAGATGAATCCGATAATTATTCAATGCAAGATAATATTTCTTTGTATACAATATTACATGTTGTGTTAGAAAGGTGTGTATGAGTCTCTGTAGGACACAAGAGAATTTTGACAGAGTTTGCATTCCGAGCTCTAGACATTGCAACGTACAATTGGCCGTGAGAAAAGACTGGTTCCTTGAGATATATACCAACAAAGTCAAGTGTTTGTCCCTGTGACTTGTTGATTGTCATTGCAAAACAAACTTTAATGGGGAATTGTATGCGCCTAAACGGGATTACACAGTTTTCGTCTTTAGAAATTTCAAGGGGAATTTTCGGGATGAATACATGTTTACCCCTGTGGTCACCAGAGGCAATGAAACAACTAAGGATGTGATCTCCAAATGAATCGCATATCAACCTGGTTCCATTTCAGAGTCCTTCACATGGATTTAGATTACGGAGCAACATAACTGGACAATTGCGTTTGAGACTCAAACTGTGGGGCGGTAATCCAGAGGGGGATAATGTGTGTAAATAATCCTCACAATGCATATTCTTCGACGCGACGGGCACATCATGGCTGAGATATGTGTGAGTTTCTCCTGGAAATTTTGCCATGGAACTCAAATTAATCAAATCAACTATGGCATTCTTAGTTGTGAGAATAACACGTGTCATTAGAGCATATGGGTCCAGGCGAAATAAGTCAAGATCTGGGTATACAGTATCAAAGAGAAGGCCCAGAGATGTTGTTTCATTTATTCAGGGGAGGAGGAAGCTGGAAGGTATTTTAATGTGGTCGGTTGAGGTGGTGGGTTCAGTTCCGTTACCAATGCGCATCAAATACTCGCTGAAAGCAGGATCTTCATGAGCGCGCATGTTGACAGTGAGTCGCAGGCGTGAAACATGTGGCCATATTGTTAATGACCGTAGCAGGCATGCGTCAAGAAAGTCCCGCCGTGTTCCTGAACGAACCACAGGTAATGTCTGCCTGAAATCACCACCAAACACCATAACCTTGCCCCCAAACAACGCGTTATTATCTAAAATGTCTCGCATAGTTGTATCTAAACTTTCAACTATTTTGCGGTTTGCCATCGATGCCTCATCCCACAATATTAACCTTGCTTCTCTAAGTAATCTAGCTTCTGAGGACTGTTTACCAATATTACACACATACCTAGATTCACCATCTAGAGGGAGTTTGAAACGGGAGTGCGCGGTCCGGCCTCCAGGCAAAATAGATGCGGCAATGCCAGAACTTGCTGTTGCAAGCGCTATCCATTTGTTTGTTCTGGTTGCAGCAAGCAAGCACCTGTATAAGAAACTTTTACCAGTTCCACCCGGGCCATCAACAAAGAAGACGCCACCAGCAAAGTCGCGAACAGCGCGCATAATCGTATTGAAAGCCACCAGTTGCATATCATTTAAGGATAAAAGCCCATCAAGATCCGTTTCGTTAATGACTATGCTGTACTCTGCTAGTAATTCACGAGTATTGTTCTCAGCCATAAGGATGTTCAGTGGTGTGTCAACCAGACCAAAAGAATCAATATCCTTGCCCATTTCTGCAAATAGATCACGCAAGAGGTTCAATGCTGCCTGTTCAGCTTCTGCCTGGGGTTGGTACCTGGCTAAGTCCTCACTCAAGTAACCTTTGTACTCATCCCACATCGCACGTGGCGCAGGAATATCTGAATAGCAGAGTTGAGTGACAAATAATTTGCGCAGGCTTGAGGGAAGCTGGAATACGACTGCCTCATCTAGTGAAGCACGTATAACAAAATCCCCAGACAACAGACCTAATTTTTCGGCGGCGGACCGGAATGTTGTTGTCTTAGCCCCGTCAATGCATCTCAAACTTGCAAAGGATGTTGGGCAACGAACATTAGTAAGCAATAAACGAAGATAATAGCGCTCTCCTTCAATAGGATATACAGAAACAAGCCTACCAAGTACTTCATTTCTTTTGCGTTGGGACCATGTTTTATGTTTGTTGGACCAGACAAAATAATGGGGGAATTCTATATATAGTAAGTTCAGTGTTTGGGCAACCTGATTACAGACATTCATGGAAAAAAAATTCTGTGAGCATTGTATTGACAGAATTGGGAGACTGTGTTATATAAGTTATGGGTTGGTTGCCATAAAAGGTGACATATTGAGCGTCAGGCAGGTGTACTTGCAGCTGTAGAACAGAGGGTTTGATTTCTGAAAGTGAAAATCCAAAAATACGCCATGCTGCCTCAGGTGCAGAAACCCAACGAGCTTTTTGGAAATCACTTATTTCATCAACAACTTCATTATCCCGGGTATCTGACAATGCCATGCTGATTCGGTCGTGCCCCTCGTAAATATATTTGTATATGTATTTGACGGATTTCACACTTGCACAGGCCTCGACATTTATATGGCAATCATACTTGCGTAGTAGCTGAGGGTTATAAGGAACGACCCAACAGTTGGTCAAATGATGGTTCCTCACCAGTACAATAATCCCAGCGTCTCGTCTTTTGTACGTAGGGAAACAGTTTTCATCAAAACACGTAACTGCCGTAAAAGCATGAGGATACCGACTCCTACAGTTAGGTGTGGTTGAACCGTGTGAGACCACCATACATGGGCAACCCATATTCATGGCACCGCAAGGACCATGAATCATATGTTTTTTTACAAGCTGATGTAAAAGAGGTTCGGCTATTGGGTCAGGAAGTTCGGCACTGATTAAGCTGTCACACGTTTCGGGCGTAGAAAGCTTGTACTCGCGTGATAGAATGAGTAAAAAGTGGGCATGAGGGAGGCCTCTTTTCTGGAATTCAATCACATACGTATATGCGACTACCTTGCCCAGCGAACACCGTGTTACAATGTCCTTCTTAAATGCTTCTAGGCGTGCTCGAAACACACGGGCAACCAATTCAGGCCGATTCTGAACTTCATCAGCAAAGGACAAACGATCTTTGATTTCTGGCCAGTTAGGATTGCAGGTGATGGTTATAAACAAATCAGGTTTGCCGTAATGTTGAACAAGTGTCATTGCATCCATGTACCTGCCCTGCATGTCGCGTGGGCCACCTATGAAAGAACCGGGCAGCATTACACGCTTGCCAACGTCGCTAATATCGGTCAATCCAGCTGCAGTGCTATCCACCAAACCTTGGTATGTGTCTGCGCGACATTCTCTCTGCTTGCTGCGATAGTAGTCAAGCCGCTGTGTCTCTATTTTAATGTATAGGTCAACTACGTATTGTTGAAATAAACGGCCAGTATGCAATATAAATGAAGTATCCCCATGACGCAGTTGTAGTTCATACGCATAATACTGGCGACAAGAAACCGAGTGGCGTTTCCCACCTATCTGGTGCTGTTCTTCCTCCGCCACAAATAAGGCCTCGTCAGTGGCAAACCCTCGATTATTAATGTTAACTGAACTATCACCACCCAAAATAGGTGTCGCCATGCTAAATGGCCCTTTGGGGATGCCTTCGTGCCACCCTATCTCCCCGTGTGGGAATAATAGGGGGTACTGCAGCGGATCATAGCATCCATAATAGTAGTGGACGTTTTGAGAACGGCCACCACGTGCATACACACGAATATTCCTTTTTGTTGACACGCCCTCATACCCATCCTCAACCCACACACCAGCAACTTGGGAGGTTGTTGGGCGATTGTAAACACGTTGATCCAACCCAGGGTTACCGTTAAGCACAGTGGAGAATTCGCCATCCATGTTAACCTCATTCAATGTTTTAAAAAAATGCGCATAAGGGTTGTCGGATAATACTTCCATCAACACCGTTACAACCTCTTTGTCTAGGCGTTCAGTAGTATGCAACCTGGTGGCAAGGGACTGGTCTGTATCATAGAAGTACAGCTGTAAGTTGCGAGGTGGGCAACCATCAGAAAGCATGTCATTGATGAAATGATATATTTGACCTTGTACGCGAAATGTGTATATTCCCTGGTTTCTGCGGCATAGGTTCTTGTCATAGTTGTATATGCCTATTGATGTGAATGCAAAAGTGTTATTATAAGTGCGCACACAGGAGCGGAAATGATTGGACATTGGATCGCGAGATGTGAAGAGTTGGCGCAGTTGTACAGGCATTTCGGATGAAGTGAGTACAATTTGACCACGGTTACAACACATACCAGGTGGTTCAAACTGTATGCGCTCTGCACCGCATAATAAACAATCCGGAACCAGATCGAGACGGTACGGAATATCGGCTCTGGGAAGCGGGACTGCAGATGTTGGGAGGTGAACAGGGTGGGTAGAACACGATTGTAAGGGTGCTGACAACATGACATAGTAAATTTCCAGTCATGCAACACCGTGGAGGAGGGGGGGATAATGCAAGGGACAAATAAAAAACACCGGATAACGCGAATTGCAGACGTGACCGCAGGACACAGATATGCAGGAATGAGTAGGTGGAAGGCATATAAAATACACGAGTTCATGGACATTTGTGTATTTTGGTTAGTTAATGATAGAATTGTTTGTTGTCATGGAATATGAGAGGTATATATGCAGATTAAGAAAATATCATGATTAAATACGAGGACATAATTATACAGAGCGTAACATTTTGACAGGTTCAAAGGGAAGCGCAGCACGAGGCAGTTCAAAAGACGGAAGAAAAGAAAACGGATTAGATGGCAGGTAAGGCAGATCGCCATAGTACACGTTGCAAAAGACGCTGTTGTTTTAAGCACCAACTTGAAACCCCTATACCGCTACCACTGGAAGCAGCACTGCTTGTCGCACTGCCAGCATTCCCGCGCCGCTCTGAAGCACCAAGCGCGTATGTAAGGCGACGACGTTTATTCCGCCTCGCTCGTTGTTCCTCTATAGTCGCTGGTGTGACTAATTGTTTAGGACGAGGCATGCCACATGAACCAATGCCAAACTATACACCCAGGTGGACAAAAAAAAATTCAGAATAATTTATCTTTAACAAGACTGGGACACAAACATGTAAACGGGTAAAGATATACATAAGAAAACCCTATAAAAGTGCTTTTGTGAAAACCTCAGGCATACACAACACAACCGGATAACTCTAACACTCAAGAAAGGCAGCAAGAATGAAAAAACTTACAGAACACACAAAGGTAATATCCAACAGCAGCACAACACTGATTCAAAAATCTGAAACAACAATCAAATAAACCACACATATCAACACATCAAAAAAACCAGGCAAGAACAGAACATAACCCCATCAAGGATGAAAAAACAACAATCAACCATCTAAGAGACCTATGCATGACCAATTTCATGCCCTGCAAATAATAGTCAGGAAGACCCCCAAACAAACGAACCACTAAACCTAATAAAAAACAACCCCACCACCAGCCGAACAAACAGAAACTAAACAACCCCCTCCCCTCCAAACAGCAAACCCATGGTGCCAGACACCCAAAGTGACCCACTTAACAATGGTAAACACAACCTTCAAGAACACAAGTACACCCACAACAAAAACACAAAAACCAAGGCAAACAAGGCAAGTGACGAGGAGACCATAACGACGAAACCAGCACAAGTAAAAACACTTGGTAAACAAAGAGAACTTACAATATCCGGAACCAAGCGGGAAAATACAGGCGAGGAAGAACACAGTAAATATAATCTTGTAACAAGGCGGTTAGACTTAAAGGGATTCGACCCAGCCGCTATTATCCCAAACAGTAACCGACTTGATAGGGAGAAGCGACACAAAGGTGCTGTTGGAACATATTGTTTTGTTGATGACAAACAACTAGTGTTACTTTTGGTCTATAATTGATGGCAGGAAAGGAAGATGAGTCGTGCTTTGGAACAAGCCGTAGACATGAACCCGGAACTATCCTACAACAGACATATATGTTTTGTTGATAACTAACCATGCAGGTGGAACTAATATTGAACCATTTCTAGCTCCGTGGAATGGTTTGAATTAATATGATAGAATTTATTTGATTATCAATTAATATGCTTTCTTTGATAATACCTTTTATGTGATAAATTGATAATACCTTTTATTATGTGATCACCACTTGGAATTAATTGAATAGGCCACTTACTTTTTAGTAAAGATTATCATAATAAAGCAAGAATATTTTTAATGCATGACCATCTTAGAAGTACGGTGCATAAGTCATTTGAATTTCTTTCCATGCATAATTAAATATTCACTTTATTGAGTTGGCTTATATTGACTAATGCTTTATGAAGAGAATCTCCACTTGCCATGATTGCATGCTTTTTAAAAGTTGGTCCTATCTAGCTTTATCCATGGAAAGAATCCCTACGTGTTAATTGCATGCTTATCTATGCTAAGCATTTTTTGACCGTAGCATTTTTTGCTTCTATGTGAATATATCAATTGACCGTAGCATGGAAAGAATCCCCACTTGGGTATCCTTCTATCTTTATTATCAATTGACGGTAGCATTTTTTGCATATGCTAAGTGAATATCTTGTCTTTTACAAATGTTGACCGAAGGCATTTTTGGTAAAGTTATTATATTAGTTTGTCTTACAAATGATTGCTTGAATATTTTATTGCTACATTATGTTCGTTGCTTGCCTACATGTTAAGTAAATCAATATTACTTCCTTATATGATGACTCGTAAATCATGAGCAAACTGACTCTTAATTGAGACCGAGTAGGAGAGAGCTACTGGAAGGAAAGTAATTCAAATAATATCAAGGCAAGTCCATTAATCTATCAAGCAACCAACTAAGGAAAGTGGAGCCAACGGACGTCTTGCATGAGGCTATATATATGATGGAAGATCAAGAGAAGAAGGTGTGCTTGACCGAGAAAATATCAAGAGAGATACTCGAGAGAAATACAAAGTTCAAGGCACCTGAAACTGCTCCCGGAGTTCTAGACAGAGTTCTTATTCTCTTCCTATATTGTAATTGGGTTATTGAGGATTAGCTAAGTGTAGCTTCCTCGGGTTGGGTAACGTGTGTTGTGAGAGCTTTGTTGGAAAGCTGAGAGGCTCTCTACCCGCAAGGTAGAGAAGCGTAACTCTTCCTAGAGAGGATAGAGTTGGGGTGGCTCAAGGGTAGACTAGGAGAGTTTCCCTTGTAATCATTCAAAGGCTTTTTAGTGAAGTTGTTAAAATTCCTCCGAGGGAGGTCGAGGTTTTTTAATCCCTTTGAGCCAAGGGATTTTTCCTCGTTAAATCCTTGTGCACTTTACTATTTCGCAATACCCTTCACCCCGCACTAGAACTGGGCGAAAAACTGCCACGGTTCCACACACACAATTCACCCCCCCTCTTGTGTTGCTAACCGTTTTCATCAATTGGTATCAGAGCCGGTCTTCACCACATAGAGGTTAATACCTTGGGAAGAGATCCGGCAAAATGAATACGGTTGACCGATTGGAAGAAGGTTACTCGACTCAACGACCACCATTGTTCAATGGGAAATACTATCAGTTCTGGAAGAGTCGGATGGAGAACTTTATCAAAGCCGATAATTATCAGGTATGGAATGTGATAGAAGGTGGCGACAATGTCATCACAAAGCTAAACGGCGAAGGTAATGTTGTTCCTAAACCTAAATCTGAATTTACTACTGATGATTATCAAAAACTCGAGCATAATGCCCAAGCACTAAAATATTTGATTTGTGGACTTGGTCCTGCCGAACACAACCGGGTTCTAGGATGCAAGTCTGCCAAACAAATGTGGGATTTGCTCGAGGTTACTCATGAAGGTACCTCACGTGTAAAAAAATCTAAAATTGACATATTTATGCGTAATTACGAATTATTCGTAATGAAGCCTGGAGAGTCAATTAAGGATATGATTACACGTTTTACTAATATCATCAATGAGCTTTCAGCCCTTGGAAAGGAAATTACTGTGGAAGATCAAGTGAGAAAAATTTTGAGAAGCTTGCCCTCGGTATGGAAGCCTAAGACCACGGCTATTGAGGAAGCAAAGGACCTATCCACCATGACTCTTGAAGACTTGACCGGTTCACTCTTGACATATGAGTTAGGGCTTCAAGAAGAGCAAGACGCTGAGACTGTAAGGCGAGAGAGAGGAATTGCTCTAAAAGCTCGAGAAGAGGAGGAAGAATCCGAAAGTGAATCGGAAGATGAGATGAGCATATTTGCTAGACAATTCGGGAAGATGTACCGACGGTTCAAGAACAACCGGAACAAACAAGGTAAAAATAACTTTCAATCTTTTAATAACCAAGGCTGTTTTGTTTGTGGTTCCCTTGAGCACAGGGCTAAAGACTGTTCACAAAAGAAAAATGACCGGACCTACGACAAGAACAAGTCCAGTTCTAACCGGAGGTCTAGCAAAGACAAAGGGTTCAAAAGAGATCTCAAAAGGGCAATGATGGCAGCATGGGGAGACTCATCCGATGACGAAGAAGAGGAGAGTGATAAGAACTCTAACCATACAGGTCTATGTCTTATGGCACACTCCGACGAGGAATCCGACCAAGAGAGCTTCGAGGTAAACTTTGAAAATTTTCTATCTAAGTTTGACTCTCTATCCAAAACCAAAGCCCGGAAAATTTTCAAAAGATTGACTATTGAGCTTAATCAAAACCTTTCTGAAAATGATCATCTTAAATCACAAATCACTGAGCTTGAGTCTAAACTCGAGGAAGCCACGAGAGCCAAGATAAGGCTTGAAACAAAAGTGGGAGAGTTAATAGATGAAAGGCTTAAGTACAGTGAAGTGGTTTTAGAACAAGATCAAATCATTTGCTCTCTTAAGCTCGATAGTATGAACAAACAAGTTAATCATGATGAAAAACTTCTCTCAAAAATTCCGAGCGTTGGTACTTTGATTGATCATCTTCATCGTCTTGTTGCCGAGTGTACAGATTTTAAAAATAGACCGGAATACCAAGCATATAGTGCTACGAACAAAACCAGGTCTAGACCTTATTCTGGAACTGGTCCCCCTCGGCACAATAAGAAGGAAAACGAGACTGCTGGTCTCGGTTATATTCCAAGGAACACTCAACCTAATAAAAAACCTGATTTTCAGAACCGATCCTTTAATGGAAATAGAACCAGAGGACAACCCAGTTCTAGACCATATCAACAACCACCTAGAACTGGACCAAACTGGTTCGATAGACTGGTTCAGAGGCACAAAAACGGTTATGGACAAACGCCAAACCGAACTTTTCATAAGAAAACAAGAGGCTTTTATGGTAAGTGGAAACCTAAATACGTTGATACCTATGACAACCGAGTTTGCATGCATTGTGGCAAAATCGGGCATCTTCGGTATCAATGTCACTCTCGACAAAAGACCTTAGAAAGATGTTTTGACTATGTTCGATATCCATCCTCAAACAAATACAAAATGGAACCCAAGCAAGTCTGGGTTCCACGGACTAACCCGTGATTCAGGAACAGCGCCAAGTGAGGGGGAACAATCACTGGTTCCTTGACAGTGGTTGTTCTAAGCACAGGACTGGAGACTCATCTTTATTCCTCTCACTTCGGCCATTTAGTGGTGGGAAGGTGATATTTGGAGACAACGGCAAAGGAGAAATTGTAGCCGTGGGAAAAATCAGAAAATCACCCAACCATTTAATTGATTTTTTTTCAAGGTTATAAGTTCAATTTGCTAAGTATCTTTCAATTCTGTGATGGAGGTAATAATGTTATTTTTAATAAAGAATATGTGCTTATAATTGTTGATGATTTCTCAAAATATACTTGGACTATCTTTCTTGCTAGTAAGAAAGATACTTTTAATGAGTTTGTTATTTTTGTAAGGAAAGTTGAGCATCAAATAGGGGAGCAATTAATTAAGATCCATTCGGATCATGGGACCGAATTTGACAATACACTCTTTGATACATTCTGCCAAGAACGAGAGGTGACGGAGAAATAGAACATTGAAAGATATGACTAGAACTATGTTCATCTAGTGGTCTAGCAAAGAATTTATGGGCAGAATCTCTAAACACGGAGATTTCACCAATTCCATGAGAAAGGGGGAACCAATCATGAAACCAATCGGCATGAGGAGATAAGAACAGGAACTGACAATAACATGCTTAGAACTGCGGATATACCCAGTCAATCCACTGCCAACCAGACTGAAGAACAGGCTGATCCAGTTCCAGACGACTCACATGAAATTGAAGACCATTCAAATGCTCTTAGAGGATGGAAGCTTCATCGATCACATCCTTTGGATAACCTCTTGATTAACCTAAATCAGGGAGTAACTACTAGATCTAAACCTAGAATTGTTTGTGCTTTCTTAGCTTATCTATCACTTATAGAACCGGAGAACCATGAAGTGGCTCTCTCCGACGCTGACTAGTTTCTAGCTATGCAGAAAGAACTTAATCAGTTTGAGAGAACTAAAGTATGACATGATGAATTGAAAGGCCATGACCACTCCTATGGGAACGAATGATAGACTTGACGCCGATGAAAAAGTAACAAGCGTGGACATCAAGATGAGTCAAGAAATGATTGGGTCACTGCTTTACCTAACTACCAGTAGACCTGACATAGTTTTCAGTGTAGGTCTATGTGCCCGGTTCCAGGACAATCCTAAAGAATTCCATCTCAAGGCACATCTGGTCTCTCTACCACGTTGATCATTGGTTTTTCAGCTAGTTATTGTTTTGTTGTTGACAAAAGGGGGAAGAATATGTGCCCTACGTGTTCTATGCTTGATACTTTGTGCTTATCCATTATGAAACTAACTTTAGGGCACCAAGTGTTTGTCATCAACAAAAAGGGGGAATTTGTTGGAACATATTGTTTTGTTGATGACAAACAACTAGTGTTACTTTTGGTCTATAATTGATGGCAGGAAAGGAAGATGAGTCGTGCTTTGGAACAAGCCGTAGACATGAACCCGGAACTATCCTACAACAGACATATATGTTTTGTTGATAACTAACCATGCAGGTGGAACTAATATTGAACCATTTCTAGCTCCGTGGAATGGTTTGAATTAATATGATAGAATTTATTTGATTATCAATTAATATGCTTTCTTTGATAATACCTTTTATGTGATAAATTGATAATACCTTTTATTATGTGATCACCACTTGGAATTAATTGAATAGGCCACTTACTTTTTAGTAAAGATTATCATAATAAAGCAAGAATATTTTTAATGCATGACCATCTTAGAAGTACGGTGCATAAGTCATTTGAATTTCTTTCCATGCATAATTAAATATTCACTTTATTGAGTTGGCTTATATTGACTAATGCTTTATGAAGAGAATCTCCACTTGCCATGATTGCATGCTTTTTAAAAGTTGGTCCTATCTAGCTTTATCCATGGAAAGAATCCCTACGTGTTAATTGCATGCTTATCTATGCTAAGCATTTTTTGACCGTAGCATTTTTTGCTTCTATGTGAATATATCAATTGACCGTAGCATGGAAAGAATCCCCACTTGGGTATCCTTCTATCTTTATTATCAATTGACGGTAGCATTTTTTGCATATGCTAAGTGAATATCTTGTCTTTTACAAATGTTGACCGAAGGCATTTTTGGTAAAGTTATTATATTAGTTTGTCTTACAAATGATTGCTTGAATATTTTATTGCTACATTATGTTCGTTGCTTGCCTACATGTTAAGTAAATCAATATTACTTCCTTATATGATGACTCGTAAATCATGAGCAAACTGACTCTTAATTGAGACCGAGTAGGAGAGAGCTACTGGAAGGAAAGTAATTCAAATAATATCAAGGCAAGTCCATTAATCTATCAAGCAACCAACTAAGGAAAGTGGAGCCAACGGACGTCTTGCATGAGGCTATATATATGATGGAAGATCAAGAGAAGAAGGTGTGCTTGACCGAGAAAATATCAAGAGAGATACTCGAGAGAAATACAAAGTTCAAGGCACCTGAAACTGCTCCCGGAGTTCTAGACAGAGTTCTTATTCTCTTCCTATATTGTAATTGGGTTATTGAGGATTAGCTAAGTGTAGCTTCCTCGGGTTGGGTAACGTGTGTTGTGAGAGCTTTGTTGGAAAGCTGAGAGGCTCTCTACCCGCAAGGTAGAGAAGCGTAACTCTTCCTAGAGAGGATAGAGTTGGGGTGGCTCAAGGGTAGACTAGGAGAGTTTCCCTTGTAATCATTCAAAGGCTTTTTAGTGAAGTTGTTAAAATTCCTCCGAGGGAGGTCGAGGTTTTTTAATCCCTTTGAGCCAAGGGATTTTTCCTCGTTAAATCCTTGTGCACTTTACTATTTCGCAATACCCTTCACCCCGCACTAGAACTGGGCGAAAAACTGCCACGGTTCCACACACACAATTCACCCCCCCTCTTGTGTTGCTAACCGTTTTCATCAGGTGCTGTTCAGCCTTTCCGTGGTGGAGGTGGCAGTAAGATTGAAGAAGCTGGAGGATCTACATTGGCCGTATGTTACGCGAATGGGCAATCGCCAGGGAGGAATCAACGGAAGTGTTAAACGGGCGGGTACTGTAGCAACGTAAAAAGGACGAGGTAACTGCCTACCGCTCTTTAAGTAAATAAGGGATATATGCTCAAATAGACTTCATCAAAATGGAAAGTTCAAACCTAGGTGTAACAACTCTAGCAAATTAAGTCCACGAGAAAAGTAATTTGGACCTTTTTAATGTTGATTTGTTTCACAATTCGACATGCGAAATCAAAACTTATATGTGTGGTAAAAAAGTTGATTGTGTTTTTATTGCACCCAACTCATAAGGGAGAGTTTGCAACTGCTTCTGTTTAAAAAAAACATTTTTGGAAGTGATTCTGGAAAAAGTGATTAGTAGTAAAAGTTGATAGTGTTTGAGAAAAAAGTGATTTTGAAAAGTAAAAATAGGTAGTGCTTGATAAAATAAGTGTTTTTTGTGTAATAGGAAACCGTAAAAAACATTTTTCATATTCAAAAGCCGAGAAACGTTTTTAAGTCAAACTTTCCACTTGAAAACACTAATTTTAATTTTTTTAAGTCAAAAGCGGAGAAATGCTTATTTTTAAACTATTGTGATAAGATGAAAATATGAATTATTAAATAAATCTTAAATATACATGAAATTTATATACGGAGTAGCTGAAATTCTACTACTAGTAATTTATACTCCGTTCTACGTAATAAATAAAGGGAAAATGGAAACTAATAATCCAACCTTTCAGCGGTCTTCTTTCAATAATCTCACCTTTTGATTATTCATGAATAATCCAACCTTTGCACCTCATCTTCATTCATTGGTCCCTGGTTGGTTAATGACCTACTATTTCAAGTTATTTTCTTATCTTTGCAAAATATTATCTTTGTGAAAGATGAGATTTATGATATAATGATTTGCAAAGATAAGAAAATAGCTTGAAATAGCAGGTCATCAACCGGTGAGGGACCAGTGAATGAAGATGAGGTGTAAAGGTTGGATTATTCATGAATAATCAAAAGGTTAAATTATTATAAGAAGACCGCTAAAAGTTTAGATTATTAGTTTCCATTTTTCCATAAATAAATAAATAAAATACTCCGTATAAATAAAAGGTTGGATGAACTATACATGCCCGGACTCAGAAACAATCCTTCCCTTCTCTCCTTCTTTCTTCTTCTTCTTCAATTTCCCATTTGCTTCTCAAGCAAAGCATCCATCTCCTATCATTATATTCATTCCTCAGTTAGTATATATAGAAATCCTTATGGAGGAACCCTTCTTCAGCACAATAAATTTACATTCCCCGAATATCAATTTTCAAATCAAACCCAAAAAATATATTCCTGATCATATTGACAAGAATAAATGGCCTCTTCAGAAACAGCTGTGGGCAGTATACCAAGCGCCAATAAGTATACGAATAGGGTCATATTGAAAACTATATTTGAACGGGGAGATGGTGGATTGAGCTATGTTGGGCAGAGAGTCGTCATTGGAGGGTGGGTTAGGTCTTCCAAGGAGAGAAAGAAGGAGACTGACCTTCACCCGGTTGCTGGGAGTGAAGGTCTGAGCTGTGTGGAAGTTCTTCTATCCAGTTTCCCGCTAATCCGGTCAATCATTAAGGTTTTTAGAGGAGAAGGACATTCCCGGATTCTTGAGAATCCGAATTCGGATGGAGTAAAACGGCCGCCCCCATCATTTATGATTTTGAAAGTCAGCGATGGCTCTGTGAACATTCTTCGGGTATGCTAAAAGGATCACATTCTGTTCGATAAAATGCCTCTTTCACTTTTTTCCCCTAAAATTTGAATCGTATTGCTGTATATGCTATAGGTTGTGGTGGACTCTGAGCTGGCAATCCCTTCCCAAATCATGCTTACTGGAACGTGCATACTAGCAGAAGGTATATTGCAGCAGCGAGCATCGAAGGGAAAACATGCTATTGAACTGAAAGTAGACAAAGTTCTGCATCTTGGGACCGTTGACCAGATTAACTATCCACTGTCGAAGAAACCCTTGCCCTTGACGCTTTTAAGGGATTGGCCTCACTTCCGACCAAGAACTACAACGGTGATTCGTATTTTCACTTTTCAACTTTTGCTCACCCATCCTTTTTACTAGTATCACCCTAGTGTATCTGCCAATTGTTATGCTCAGATCATGAATTTGATTGAAAGATTAGAAGCAGTTCCATGTCAACTTTTTACCTTATTGGCCTTTTTTTTATTACCAGAATGATTTATTTGACAGACCATGCTAAATTGATAAACATCAGCTGCAATGGCTGTGTTTGGATACTTGTGTGTTGAAAAAATGCCCTTTTCTAACAAAAGAAACGCTAGTACATCAAGCGTTTTGACCAGAAAACGCCAAAAAACAAACAGCCCCAATATCTGCCACTATCACCTTTACCAAATAGGCACCTACGCCTCTTAGTCACTTATGGCCTAATGGCCCAAACAAGGAGATACTACATCTCATTGCTCATACTCTCATAGCCTCATACTACCAACCGTAACATATGAGGGTTGTTTTTTCTGCTATTTGCTACTACCTCCGTCCCACTGACATTGAGGGTTATATACTCTTATGCGCGTTCCTTCTTCGAACCTGAAGAGGTGACACAATTATTAAGAAAAATGGAGTTATGTGATTGATATTGAATTTATAAAGTAAGAATAAAGTAAAAATGACTTAGAATCACACAAACTTTACCAAATTTAGTATTCCGCCCATCCTCTTGGAAGGTTGCCTTGGGTAAATGACAAGGGTTTTTTAGGCAAGTAGTTAACTATAGTAATTTGGGTAAAAAAAGAGGAAAGAGAATTTAGAAAAAGTAAACATATAAAGTGAAAGTAATTAAAGGAATATAAGTTAGGAGAGGGAACATTGTGAGACTTGACATGTAAATATGTAATTTATCATTTCATCATTTTCATTTACCCCAGTGCCGCAAAGACTCCTACCTACAGTGGGGTAAGGGGGGTCAGATGTACGCAGTCTTACCCCTGTACTAAAGTACAGAGAGACTGTTTTCGAATGACCCATAGTGAAACTCGCGTCCAAAATTGCATGGACTGACTGTTGTTTCATAACAAAGAAGCGCAGACGGTTTAGTGAGTCATTTTGCTTTATTCCATCATATTCTCAAGCAAAAAAATAATGAATCTTTGGCTCCATTGCAAACGATGGAAAAGACTTGACATGTAATGAATAGAAAAAATAAATTTGAGTAAAGGTGTAATTAAATAGACTAAATTAATTCCTACAATGGAATAAGAACCTTTAAATAAGACACCCAAATAAGAAAAGTGGGAACCTTTCAACGGGGCGGAGGGAGCATAAGACAATCTTAGTGGGACGGACAAAAAAGGAAAGATGGCAGTACGGAGGACTATTAAGTTATCTATCTTTTGTAAAATTGTAATCAAGTTGCTCGGTTTTGTAGGTGGCATCTGTTATGCGAATACGTGATGCTATTACTCAAGCATTTCATACCTTCTTCCAAGATAATGATTTTGTGTATGTACACATGCCCACAATTACTAACACCAGTATAAGCGGATCAAGCAAGGAATTTATAGTCACAACCCAACCACTAACCAATAACGCTGATAGTGGTGCCCTTAGCCTAGAAGGTTTTCATGCTTCCTTCAAAGAAATATCGAAAGAAGTAGAAGAACTTGAAAAAAGTGAAAACAACAAGGAAACCGTTGTTGCCAAAAAGCAGGAGCTGGAGGAAATAAAGGAACTTTTATCACGTTTGGAAGCTAAGATAAAAAGATCGCATCGAAAAGGAGATAAGAGATATTTGACAGGTTCTGGCCGCCTTCACCTAGAGAGTCAAGCATGTGCACTTGGAAAGGTTTATACATCTGGTCCCAGGTTTCAAGTGCGAAAATCAGAGTCGAAAACATCCTTACCAGAGATGTTGATGGTTGAAACTGAAATGGCTTTCTCTAAATTAGTGGTACACATTTCACTTATGATCTCATAAAACATTTTAACAATGATTCTCGGCTTATCCATGTTAACCATATTACCTCTCCCCTGGATTCCAGGATGCCATGAACTGCGCAGATGACCTCTTAAAGTTTATATGCAAATCAGTTCTAGAAAATTCAACTCAAGATGTGAAATTTCTCTTGAAACGACTTGATAAAAATATTACGGATCGCCTCAAGTTCATGACATCATGTTCACTTGAAAGAATTTCTTATTCAGATGCCGTTAAGGTTTTAAAACAGGTAAATTTTTCTTTAATCACATTCTTTGAGTGCATAACATAGAGCACATTTGGTTACGGTTTAATTGGCTGATATGGTTGAATTTGTTAGGTTGTTTAAAGTGAAAATGTTTGCTAAATTTCGTTTCACCCAAATATGCAAGTCAAAAGTGCTGTAGTTCAGCATTTGCTTGTTATTATTCTGCTGGTAAGCAGAATAAGCCATTTTAGTGCTCGTTTGGTAATTTCAAAATCGGCTGAATCGGGTGATTTGATGAAATTCTGGCTGAATTGGTTGAACTAGTTGGTTTTACTTATTTACTCAACTACAACCATACATTTCCACTTTATTCTCACTTTCTTAAACTCCGATCCAAATCAATGCGAGAACAATTTTATGGGACGGAATATTATTTAAAATATATTTTATTAATAAAATAAAGAAAAAACTACATGTGAAAATAACTAAAATGATCCTCTATAGTAACTTGAGACTTACTTTTTCTAATTGAATGTTATGTGTCTAGTGAAAAAGTAGGCTGATAAACTTGATACGCTGAAAAACATGGTTACCAAACGGGCTCTTAGCTACCCAATGGACTCTAAATTTTGAAATATCAAAACACTTCCTTTATTACGTATTGATGATATTGTAAACAGGCCACTGAAAAGAAATTTGGAAAAGCTGTAGAATGGGGAGTTCCACTAAGTGATGAACACACCAGGTGTGGAGTCAGTTTTAAAATGGCTTATGATGTATCCAGTCGGGGGAAGATAAAATTAAATTTTCATTGACTTTGTTTTTCTTGAGACAGATATCTGGTGGATGAAGTCTATAAAAGGCCAATCATTATATACGACCATCCAAAAAAATTGAAACCTTTCAATGTGCGTCTGAATGATGATGCAGAAACAGTTGCAGCATTTGATATAGTTTTGCCAAAGGTAATTGAAGCAGTCATTATTTCATCTCCCTTGTTAACATCCATGTTGCCAAAATACTCATTGGGGGACCTGGAGGCTATGTTACACGAACCGGACCGGGAAGCGACCCAAATGAATGATCGGGACACGGGTCAGCCCGGACCCGGCGAGTCAACCCGGTCAACGCCGGGAAAACCCGGTCAACGTTTATAATCTAGTATATTAATGAATACGTAGTATATAATAATATATATAATTTAAAAAAATGGGTAATTATTATGCACAATAATCCATAAACTACAATAACAGTAAGCATGAAACTACTAACTATATCAATAATGTTATTTGATATGTTTAAGTACATGTATAAGAATATTACATAACATTTTCATATTATTTAATATTCTAAAATATTTGATATATATTACTACATATACTTTTTCAAAAATAATACAACATGAACATAACTTTAATTATTACTCCGTATTACTTGAAAATACTATTACATACGTAGTATTTACTATGTAAGTATTTTTAACTTATATTTGAAATTTATATATTCAAATAATTAATTAATAACTACAATATCTATTACGTAGTATTATTATGAAGTGTGAATTAGTAAATACTACGTTTGCTAAAGCAATAAGAACTCTAAAAGAGCAAATGTTTACAAATGGCATGATTGGTGGAGTGGAAACACGACAAATATTTAAATTTGCCGGTTCTTAGAGGAATTCCTGGTTTCCCCGGGTTTGGGCCGTTGCGGGTCCGGGCCGGGTGAAAACGGGCCAGCGGGTTTTTCTGGTTCTCGCTGTGTTTACGGGTTTGAGTATAACTGGACCGGTTCAGGCGCCAGGTGCCGGTTTCCGTGTCGACCCGCCCGGTCCAGTTCTAATTACATAGCCTGGAGGCAGTGGCGGCCCTAGGGGGAGAGAGCTACAGCAGGGGCGGAGATAGGAGAGGGCCAACCTTGGCCCTGGCCCAACCCAAATTTATAAAATGTCTTTATTATTAGTTGTAAAAATATCCGGGCAAAATTTGTTTCAAAATTTTTCTTTGTATCAGCCCAGTGTCCTGGCTCAGCCTCTTAACAGGGACGACAGCCCTAGGCCAAAAAAATGGAATTTGTTTTAGGCCCAATAATTTGTTAATACAGTTTGTTTAATCATTAGAAAATCTTAATTCCAAAAAGGCACAGCCGTGCTAAAACATCATGTTATTTATCCCTAGCTCTACATGGTTTAGGTTGGAACTGTGATTAGTGGAAGCCAAAGTGAGGAACGGTTGAAGACTCTGAGCTCTAGGTAAGGGCCCTTCACTTGACATTGGTCTTTTCAACCATTGTTGCCTAAATGAAGCTTCATTATGTTTTCAGGATAGAGGAGGTTGGGTTGCCTAAACAACACTATGAGTGGTACTTGGATCTTCGAAGATATGGTACAGTGGAGCATTCCGGTTTTAGTCTAATGTTTGACTCTCTTGTTCTCTTTGCCACTGGGATCAATAATATCCTAGATGTCGTTCCCTTCCCTGTAATTCCTAGCAAAACCAGTACTTAGTATTTCCTGGAAGGAAACTCCCCAACATGAGAAGTTATTCTGCTATTGTCCGAGTAGTTCCTCTGCAACATACTACTATAGTACCATATGCACATATAACAATGGTTTCACGTTTCAGAAAACATTGTAGAGAAGAAATGTTGTTAAAAGTCGTGAACATTAGATACAATTATACAAATGTAATTATATATGTAGAGGGCAGTTCACATCAGGAGTTCCTGATGAGAACCCCCGTGCGGACAAGACCATCAGAGGGTCTTCCCGGTGGAAATTTTTGATGAATTTTTTTGAGCATGTTCCTCATCAAGTCTAGTTTGTCCATACCAAATTTCAGCTCAAAATTCCATCGGGAAGGCAGTCAAATAAATCCTGGAAAAATATGGTGCATTCTGCGCACATATAATGTGCAGTATGTTTCCAGGATTTATTTGACTGCCTTCCCGATGGAATTTTGAGCTGAAATTTGGTATGGACAAACTAGACTTGATGAGGAACATGCTCAAAAAATTTGATCAAAAAATTCCACCGGGAAGACCCTCTGATGGTCTTGTCCGCACGGAGCTTCTCTTCAGGAGCTCCTGATAGGAACGGGACTCTATATATGTATGCATCACTCATCTAAAGAAATAGTTTATCTTTATCCACCTCTATGTTTCAATGACTTTGCTAACTAAAGAATTCTGTAAAACATGTACGAGTTGACTAATATAGTAACAACAATGATGGTGGATGGCTGGATGCACTCATACTTTTGTTATTTGTTATACCTATCAACCTATGTATATGATATTTAGTTCTTTATTCTAGATTTCTAGGATCGACATTTTTATTATAAAAATCAAAAGTTGAACAGAAAAAATCGAATTGAACCAACTGACATAAATGACACTGGTTACTGGAATGTCGGTACTTGATTTGTAAATTGGTTTAATAACAGTTCTTAGATGTCTAACCATCGGTTCAAACTGAACGGAATCATGTATAACGGAGGGAGTATGTGTATGAGTGCGAGATTGGTCATAAACATGTAGGGGTGGACCTAGTCGACATTCCCGAACCGGACCAAAACCGGGTCCTGTATTGTGTTGAACTGGACTAGAATGGGTAGAACGCAGACCCGATTATCGTTTTTGGGGATTGGACCGGCCGGTTCCTGTCCCGAACGGGTCTGAACTGGGACCAGAATTGGCTCGGAATTGGATTTATCCGGTTCGGACTCGGTCTTCCTTACCTTGACATCGGAGCCGGCCGGTCCAGGACCGGAACCGAGTCCACCCCTATTACGCCCTATTACAGAGTATAAGAAAATATCATGCAAACACATAACATGAGTTAAAGATGCCGACCAGGCGACCAGTGCCTAGTGTTGTGTTTAGATGAGGTATTGAAGAATGTTAGCAACGGAAGTGATAGGAAATGTAAGCACGAGTAAATGCACTTGTAGTCTTAGTGGTGGACTGAACCGGGCCGGTTCGGGCCTCGGGCCTAGGCCCAGCCGGGCCTCGGTTCAGTAATAGCAGGCTCGAGCCCAAACCGGGGTAGGGCGGTCCCGGGTCCGGTTCCGGGCCGGGCCGGTTCGGGCCACCCGGTTTATTTTTTATTTATTTTTATTTTCCTTTCTTCCCCCCCACCCCCCAAACCCCCCCAAACCGGCCTAAACAGATAGCCCAAGCCCAACAGCCCAAAAAAATGAAAAAAATTAAAAAAAAAATAGATTTGACCCGGACCCGGGCCCGAATCGGCCGGGCCGTCAAACCCATGAACCGAGCCCGGAACCGCCCCACCCCCGGGCCTCCGGCCCGAACCGGACCCGGAAAACCGGGCCGGGCCCGCACAGTAGCGGGTCGGGCCGGTCCCGGGCCGGGCGGCCCGAACCGAGACCATGCCTATGTAGTCTGGGTCGGTTTCAAATGGGGGCATGAAGTTTATCTTTTCACAAAGTGGGGCATGCGCTTTCACTTTGAGGATTTCCGTGTAAACTTTGTAAAAAAGTGACGTGTCACTTTTTGATTCATCCATGTCACCTTCTTTAAGGCATTTAGACGGGAACCCTCAAAGTGAATGCACATGTCCCACTTTGTGAAAAATGCACATGATGCTTATTTGAAAACGGTCCAAACTACAAGCAACTAGACCTGGACTCGGGCCGGGCGGCCCGGCCCGGAACCGGCCCGGCCCGGTTACTGTGAGGCCTGGCCCGGCCCGGAGCCCGGTGGGCCCACCGGTTCGGTTCGGCCCGGCCCGGCTGCTGGGCGGTTCGGGCTCGGGCCGAAGTTTTGGCGAACCGGCCCGGCCGGTTCGGGCCCGGTTCGGTTCGATTTTTAATTTTTTTTTTTTTTTTTGAATTTTTTTTAAGTTTTGGGTTGGATTAGGTATTTTGGGCCATTTGAGGTTGTTTGGGGTAGTTTGGGGTTGAGGGGGAGGGGTTGGGGGTTAAATAGAAGAGCCAAAAAAAAAAAAAAATATTTCCGGGTAGGCCCGGCCCGGCCCGGCCCGGTTTGGCCCGGAACCGGAACCGGAACCGCCCACCGGCGGTTCGGGCCCGGGCCCAACTATCATGGCCCGAGGCCCGGCCGGGCCCAGGCCCGAACCGGGCCCGAACCGGCCCGAGTCCAGGTCTACAAGCAACTTTATTGTAGTTTTCCCCGTTTTTAAATAGAAAAAAGGGCAAGTATTATTCCAATACATTAGAACACCCTAATCTAGGGTGTTAAAAGATGATTGGTTAAGGTATTGGAAAGGTTACGATTAACACCTTTAAACATTTATTTTATTTAGGAATAAAGGTCAAATAAGTCCTTCAATTATGAAACCATCGCTTAAAGTAATACACGGGATTAATCTAATAGGATTAATAGTACTACTCATACCCCGGGATTAATTTAATAGGATTAATAGTACTACTCATACCAACAGAGGTGCATCTCCTTTTAAGGGAGCTCATCACCTAAGAACTCCAAAGTTAAGCGGGCTTGCACGGGAGTAGTCTTGGGATGGGTGACCCCCTGAGAAGTTTCTCAGGGCGCGCATGAGTGAGGACAAAATGCACGGTAAAGGCTCGTGGTGGTTTGTGAGGACAGTACTAGAGGTCCGGAGTAAATACCTCGGGTCCCACGGGGCCGGGGTGTTACAAATGGTATCAGAGCAACCCTACGACAGTGTGCTGATCCGTTGGATATCGGGCAGACACTTAGCAGGGGGAAAGATTCTGGGGTTTGATTGAGATTGATTTAAGGGTGCAACAAAGACGTTGCGATACTAAGTGGGGGTGATTGTAATACCCGAGATTAATTTAAGGGGATTAATAGTACTACTTATACCAACATGGGTGCATCTCCTTTTAAGGGAGCTCATCACCTAAAAACTCCAAAGTTAAGCGTGCTTGCACGGGAGTAGTCTTAGGATATGTGACCCCTTGGAACGTTTCTCAGGGCGCGCATGAGATCCGGAGTAACTACTTCAAGTCATGTGGGGCCGGGGTGTTACACTTAAGTCCATGTACTTTAAAAAGTAACACCCATACACTTACTTTGTAAATAAAGTCAGATGATCGAATAAGCACTTGCAAATCCTGATTATTTGCTTTGGTGTACTAATTTTACCCAATCTGATATATTTTTTCCACATCGTCACATCGTTACTTCATTTAAACCATAAAAAGGGGTTCATTCCATAATAATCAGCAGTGAAGCAGTCTCCATCTATCTCTCTCTGAATTCTAAAATTAGTTTTCTCATCTTTCATCATCAGCGGTCCAAGAATGTCTTCAGGTTCGTTTAATTCAAACACAAGGATTATTCCGATTCTGAACTACGAACCAAGTGTGTTTTACCATTGTGGCCTGAAGCCTTCTTTGTGTGTTGGCACAGGAACTGATCGTAAGTTTTTGGATGTCAATGATGAAAGGTATGCGAAGCTAAAATCATATTCAAACTTTAATTTGCTGATGGGAGACCAATTTGTGGTTAATTTGCAAAATGTGAAGCAAAATTTGTGACATTGTAGCCCTTGTTTTTTGGGACGAAGATTGATTTGGGAGCACAACTGTAAAATGTGAACTTGTAGTTCTGTTTTAACTCTTTTTAGTAATTACTTATGCAAGTTTTTTTTGAAATTGTTGAAGGCAAGAGGAGGCTGTGGATTCTTTGTTCGGATAGATGAAAGTGAAGTTCAAATTTTAGCTTGCAGGATGTCAAAATAATGCTATACGGGTCCTAGTCCTTTATTAACTTAGCGGATCCAGGTTTGGAACACTACGTTTCGGTTCGGACCCGAACCATTCACAGACCTCGCATGTTTTGACGCTCGAAAGTTGCTCGGGCCTTGCTCGAAAGTTTCGGTTCGGACCCGATCCATTCACACACCAACCTTAGTCAACTCATTCAGGCCACCCTCCACCAGATCCTTGGGCTCATCCAAAACAACAAAATCTAAAGGAACTTTAGCCAATCGAACACCACAGGGAGGAGGGAGACTGACCGAACAACACCCTGGACTCTGAGCGGGGCCCTAACCCGGAGTATTCAACGATGCCCAGAGAGAAACCCTCATCTCCCCCGAGAGCGTGCTCCCGGGGGGTCTTAGGTTTGGATAGTGGGACTATGGAATCATCATCCGTAAGATCTACCAGATCAGTGGGGTGAGGGGCTCAGTCGAGCTTCATCTTCTTCTGAGCGGCACCTGCTTTGGGAGGGGTCTTAACATGGGGCTGTAGGGTGAGACGTGCGGCTTCAACCACAATCTTCCCCTTTCCCTTATTCATTTAGGATGTTTTCTTTTGGACTGAAATTTGCTAGTCTGGTCTGGTCTGATCTGGTCTGATCTGGTCTGGTCTGATAAACGTCTGGTCTCTGTGTATTTTATAACTACAGAAGTCTAGTCTGATCTGGTTTGATCTGGTCTGAGACTAAAAACAATCCAAAAGAAAACATTTTAGTCGGGGACGAGGGGTCCTAGTACTGCGATCCATTTCAGGCAGAGCAGAATAAACACCTCCAGGGAAGGAGGGAAATGAATTATTAAAGCACAAAAACGGACGACTCTAGGGGAGATTTCTTATCTCTGCATCCTGCATCGCAGCGTTGGTCACGAGCACCCGAAGGTTATGAGTACCACTTGCGACAATCCGCGTAGCTAGCACCGTCTCCTCATCAGAAAATCAAGGGTCCTCGAATTTCTTAATCTTTAGGATGTTTTTACTTGGACTGTAATTTGCTGGTCTGATCTGGTTAGGCATGGCAATGGGTCGGAACGGGGCGGGTATTGCAAGACCCGGACCCGCCCCGTGACTTGGCGGGGCGGGTCCGCCCCGCCTCGTGACCTGCACGGGTCCAAACTTGTTGACCCATGACCCGCTCCATGCGGGGGCGGGGCGGGTCTGCCCCGCCGCAACCTAATTAGCTAGTTTTTATTTTTATTTGTAGGAAGTTACCAATTGAATCTACATAATGTTTATCTCTAAATAATAATTAAAACTCAATATATTAAATCAAATTCATGGTACGCTAAAAATTTCAAAAATTAAGGAAAAATTACTCAAACTTGAATAGTTAATCTAATTAGTTATATTAATAATGGAATAAATGTATTAAAATTCTATATATATAAAGAAGACATTGATAATCCGTCGTGCACCTCATTCTAATATATATTCATATATTATAAGATCAAAGAATTTATGATTTATTATATACACACATATGTATGTTGAAAGTATGTTTGTAGTATAAGTTAAGAAAAAGTATGTATACTTTTATATTGAGCGGGTCGGGTCGGGGCGGGTCGGGGCGGTACGGGTCAATTCTAATACCCGGACCCGCCCCATTGTATAGGCGGGGCGGGGCGGACCCGCCCCAAATGTCTCGGGCCAGGGCGGGTCATTGCGGGTCGGTTTTTTTTGACATCCCTAGGTCTGGTCTGGTCTGAACTGGTTTGGTTTGGTCTGGTAAGGTCTAATTTCTTTGTATTTTTATAACTATCCAAGTCTGGTCTGGTCTGAACTGGTCTGGTCTGGTCTGAACTGGTCTGGTTTGGTCTGGGACAAATTACAATCCAAGTAAAAACATCCTTACTTCACAAGTGCCGCCACTTAAGTGTCAACTTATAGACCGCCATCCCAGAGGACGCCTTTTATTAACCACGGTTAGCCCAATATATTGTGAGAATTATTTTCAACTTTTCAGTATTTTTGGAATTATTTATTTGATTAACATTAATTTAGGAAATTTAGGGAGTGTTTGTGTTTGCTTCTACTTTAAAGACGTAATTTTTTGAAGTGATTTTAGAAAAACTGCTTAATAGTAAAAGTTATTAGTGTTTGAGAAAAAAGTGCTTTTGAAAAACTAAAAGTGGAGAGCGTTTGATAAAATACTTACTTTTTATGGAATAGAAAAAGTGAAAAACACTTTAAAACACCTCTCAACCTGCTTCCATCCTTTAGTTTTTAAGTAGAAGATGTCACTTGAAAACACTTTTTTTAATATCTCGCAAACACTACCTTAAATCAATTCAATTGGAAAAATGTTTTCAATCTTACTTATCTTGATATTATTTAAGTGAAGCATGTGAAAATAAAAATTAACTGCTAGATAATAAAGTTTGACAGGTCGACTATAAAGGTATATGCAGTTTAATATAGACTCTAAATTGAATTAGTGATTTTTTATGAAATAATTATAAATTTGTGACCAAAGAGATTGTTTAAAAAATATGATCCTCTTAAGTGTAATTATTATAGTAATAATTTAATTACAGTAATATATGTTCAATTTATACACTTAAATGATAGGAAGAATTGATAGTAATAATCCCAACTATTGATGGTCCGCCTATAATAATCCCAACTATCGATTATTTCAGAATAATCCCAACTTTAGGGACCTTCCGCCAATATTGGTCCCTATAAATAAATTCTCGTAGTTTCTAAAGTCGATGAGAAGAGATATAACAAGTAATCCCTATAAATAATCCCAACTTTTAATTTTACGCTTAATTTCTATTTAAAATTCACTTTTTATAGGAGATAATATCTGGTCATGGACCATTATTGGCGGATGGTCTATATAGTTGGGATTATACAAAAATAATCAATAGTTGAGATTATTATCGGCGGACCAGCAATAGTTGAGATTATTATTTTCAATTTTTCCTAAATGATAATGATATTTTATTTATAATCAATTTAGTCATATTTATATAAATATATCTTATTTCAGTAAATTTTTTAAGTAGACCTCAAATTTCATAGAGTTGAAATTTTGGATTATTAATTCATTGTTCCAAAGGTTGAATCCCCAACCTTAAGGGTCCCCACGCCCGGACTCGACAAAACTTTTGTGAGGTTATAAGTCACAGTGATTCAATCGCTCCAATGATAGTAGACCTTGTACCCGTGCGCACCAAAGGTCCAATCCAACATGCAGGAGCTCTAAACCAGTACAATGAGGTATATAAAAAAGGCTTATATATGTTTTTAGTCCCTGCAAATATGACACAATTTGTTTTAAGTCCCTGCAAAATATTTTTCTTGTTTCTGCAATATGCACTATTTTGTTTTTAGTCTATCTATGATTCTGAAACTACTCTACTTACAAAAAAAGTTATTGTCAGTTACATAAATCTACTGGAAATATTTAAATTCTTCCTTTTATAATTTTTTGAGGCTAATATGAGAGTTAAAACAGTGCAAAACTAAGTATTCACATTTAAATATATATATATATATATATATATATATATATATTAAAAACCTTCTAAGAAATAAAATTAAATACTTTTTTAATAGCATGACAAAGAATTAGAGAATATCTATTGATCGGGGTTATTTAAAGGTCAATCGAAAATTATTATCATCAGTGATAGACTAAAAAGAAAAGAGTCAATTCCCTAAATAGGACTAAAAAGTGGCAAAATTGCATAAATAGGACTAGATTTTTTAAATTCCCTTAATAGGACTATTTATGTGTGTTTGGACAAATACCCTTGTAACTTGTAAAATGTTTTAATTAATAATAAAATCATAAAAAAAATTATAAAAATCGAAAAAAATACTAAAAATCGTAAACAAATAAAAGAAAATTAATAAAAAATATTTTTAATAAAATAAAAAAAAAAAAAATTTTTAAAAAAAATAAAAAAAATAAAAACAAATCATAAAATTAAAAAAAAAAAACATTAACACCCCTGCCACCCCCAGCACCACCAACTCCCATCACCGGAGAAAAATATGCCAACATTTTAAATAATGCCATAATGATGGCATATTCAATGAAAATGTTGGCATATTGAAGAGTAGTTATGCCATCTTTTTGGCATTTTCAGAAAAATATGGCATTTTTTTACCAAAAGTGGAAGAAATTTCACCAATCGGAGGTGGTGGTGCTGGGAGGCGGCGGGAGGCGGTGGGAAAGGTATCCATATTTTTTTTCATTTTTTATGGGTTTTTACTATTTTTTATTATTTTTTTAAAAAAATTTAAAAAATAAAAAATTAATTTTTTTATTTTATAAATGTTTTATAAATTTTTTATAATTTTTTTACGTTTTTAAAATATTTTTTATGTTTTTTATGATTTTATTATGAATTAAAGCATTTCATTATGAATTAATACTCTTAGGGGTATTTAGGGTAGAAAATCAATGTTTAGTCCTATTTAGGGAATTTTAAAAGTAGTAGTCCTATTTGTGCTTTTTAGGAACTCATTAGTCCTATTTAGGACAATTTCCGAAAAGAAAACCATCCTAAACCTAGGGACAAAAACAGAAAAAATATTTTGTAGGAATGTAAACAAAATATACTATATTTGAAGGGACTATCTAAAACTACATGGCCAGACTCAGAAACAATCCCTTCCTTTCTTTCCCAGACTTCTTGAAATCCTCTTCTTCTATCTTCTTCTTCAATTCCCCATTTGCTTCTCAAGCAAAGCACCCATCTTCTGCCATTCTATTCATTCCTATGTTAGTATATATAGAAACCCTTATGGAATCCCTCTTTAGCACAATAACTTTACACCCCTCGAATATCAATATTCAAATCAAACCCAAAAAATATATTCCTGATCATATCGAAAAGAATAAATGGCCTCATCAGAAACAGCTGTGGGCAGTATACCAAGTACCAATAAGTATACGAATAGGGTCATCTTGAAAACTATATTTGATCGGGAAGATGGTGGATTGGGATATGTTGGCCAGAGGGTCGTGATTGGGGGGTGGGTTAGGTCTTCCGAGGAGAGAAAGAAGGAGGATGACCTTCAGCCGGTTGAGGGGAGTGAAGGTGTGAGCTGTGTGGAAGTCATTCTATCCAGTTTCCCGCTTATCCGGTCAATCATTAAGGTTTTTAGAGGAGAAGGACATTCCAGGATTCCTGAGAATACCAATTCGGATGTAGTAAAACGGCCGCCCCCATCATTTATGATTTTGAAAGTTAGCGATGGCTCCTCTGTGAACATTCTTCGGGTATGCCAAAAGGATCTCATTCTGTTTGACAAAATGCCTCTTTCACTTTTCAGTTTCCCCCCTCAAAAATTAGAATCTAGTTGCTGTGTATGCTATAGGTTGTGGTGGACTCTGAGCTGGCAATCCCTTCCCAGATCATGCCTACTGGAACGTGCATACTAGCAGAGGGTATATTGCAGCAGCCAGCATCTACGGGAAACCATGCTATTGAACTGAAAGTAGACAAAGTTCTGCATCTTGGAACCGTTGACCATAATAACTATCCACTGTCAAAGAAACCCTTGTCCTTGATGCTCTTAAGGGATTGGACTCACTTCCGAACAAGAACAACAACGGTGATTCCTATTTTCACTATTCAACTTTTGTTCTCCCATCCTTTTCACTAGTATCACCTTAGGATTGCTTGCTTTATATAAAATCAACTGATGTATCTGCCAATTGTTATGCTCAGAGCATGAATTTGATTGAAAGTTAAGAAGCCGTCCCATGTCCACTTTTTACCTTATCGGCCTTCTTTACCAAAATAATTTGTTTGACTGACCATGCTAAATTGATAAACATCAGCCACAATATCTTCCACTATGACCTTTACCAAATAGGCCCCTACGCCTCTTAGTCGTATATGGGCTAATTAGGGGGCGGAGCCAAGACACTAGGGCCAGACTAGGTCTCCGTACAAAGAATATTTTTGGAAACATTGTCACGCGAAATTGTTTACCTTAAATTTGGGGTGGCCCAGGGTCTAGGTTGCCCCCTACCTCCGCCCCTGGGCCTAATGGCCCAAACAAGGAGATACTACAGTTGCTTCTCATGGCTCATAGCCTCATACTACCAACTGTAACGTACGAGGGTTGTTTTTTCTGCCATTTGCAATTAAGGTTGCACATGTCCAAGGTTGCACATCTTTATATATTTGAAATCAAGTTGCTCGGTTTTGTAGGTGGCATCTGTTATGCGAATACGTGATGCCATTACGCAAGCATTTCATACCTTCTTCCAAGATAATGACTTTCTGTATGTACACATGCCCACAATTACCAACACCAGCACAGGCGGATCTAGCAAGGAATTTATAGTCACAACTCAACCACTAACCAATTATGATAATAGTCATGACTTGGGTCTAGAGGGGCTCAATGCTGCCTTTAAAAAAAAATCCAAAGTAGTTGAAGAACTTGAAAAAAGTCAAAACAACAAGGAAACCTTGGTTGCTGAAAAGCAGAAGCTGGAGAGGATAAAGGGTCTTATATCACGTGCAAAAGCCATCAAAAAGTCAACATTTAGAAGATCACATCCAAAAGAAGATGAAATTAGTTTGACTGGTTCTGGCCGCCTTCATCTAGAGAGTCAAGCATGTGCACTTGGAAAGGCTTATACATCTGGTCCCAGATTTCAAGTGCAGGAATCAGAGTTGAAAAAATCCTTACCAGAGATGTTGATTGTTGAAACTGAAATCGCTTTCTCTAAATTAGTGGTACATATTTCACTTGTGACCCATAAAACTTTTGACCACGATTCTTAGCTTATGCATATTACCTTTGTTCTCCTGGATTCCAGGATGCCATGAACTGCGCAGATGATCTCTTAAAGTTTATATGCAAATCAATTCTAGAAAATTCAACTCAAAATGTGAAATTTCTCTCGAAAAGGGTTGATAAAAGTATTACGGAACGCCTCAAGTTCATGACATCATGTTCACTCGAAAGAATTTCTTATTCAGATGCCGTTAAAGTTTTAAAACAGGTAAATGTTTCTTTTATCACATTCTTTTATCAAAACTGCTCTAGTTCTGCTTGTTGTTTTTACTCTGCTGATAAGCAGAAAAGCCATTTTAGCTACCTAATGGGCCCTAAACCCTGAAATATCAAAACACTTCCTTTATTGCAACTTGATGATTTTGTAAACAGGCCACTGAAAATAAATTCGGAAAAGCTATAGAATGGGGAGTTCCATTAAATGATGATCACACCAGGTATGGAGTCATTTTCAAATGGCATATGAATGTATGATGTATCTAGTCTGGGGAAAGATAAATTAAAATTTTCATTGACGTTTTTCTTGTGACAGTTATCTGGTGGATGAAATCTATAAAAGGCCAATCATTATATACGACCATCCCAAAAAACTGAAACCTTTCAATGTGCGACTGAATGATGATGCAGAAACAGTTGCAGCATTTGATATAGTTTTGCCAAAGGTAATTGAGGCAGTCATTGTTTCATCCCCCTTGTTAATATCCATGTTGCCACAATACTCATTGGGGGACCTAGAGGCAGTGGAGGCCCTAAGAGGGGTGACCACCCTAGGCCCAAAAAAATGGAATTTGTTTTAGGCCCAATATTTTTCCCCTGTGTATGTTGTGAGTATGAAACTATGTTCTCTTTTAGACCCAAACTTCTAATTTTTAATGTACTTTTGAAACAAATATGTTAATACAAAATTTGTTTAAATTATTAAAAAACCCAATTGCGAAACAGCACAGCCCAAGCAGGTCAAAATATAACTGTAGGCATTCGTTTTGTTTACAATTTTGGTATTCGTTTTTCTTACTAACTAAGAGTTATTGTGTGTTTGATTTATCTATTTTCTTCTGTGTGCGGTTGTGTGCATTTTATTGATTTGTTAAAATGTAGCTCTTATGCAAATTTATATTGACTTTATTATTTTAACTTTTAATTATTATGGAGGTGCAAATGAGAATTCTCATCACAATATTTTTCAAAAAGTGTTTTTAGTTTTTTTTTTTTACTTTTTTTTGGATAAATATGTTGTTCTTTTTATTTAAATATACAACTAATACTCTCACTGGAAAGTAATTCTTTTCTTTATTATGACTTTATACATAATAAGAAGATAAAAAAATTACCCTAGGCCCTAATAAACAGGATCGGCCCTGTCCAGAGGGATTTATTTATGTATATTTTTTGCACTTAAAATTTATATGAACGAGTATTCCTTCTCGGCACACCCCAAATTCAAAATTATGGGAATTCTGGCGCAGTCCCCGATAAAACATCATGTTATTGATCCCTAGCTCTACATTGTTCAGGTTGGAACTGTAATAAGTGGAAGCCAAAGTGAGGAACGGTTGAAGACTCTGAACTCTAGGTAAGGGCCCTTCACTTGACATTGGTCTTTTCAACCATTGTTGCCTAAATGAAGCTTCATTATGTTTTCAGGATAGAGGAGGTCGGGTTGCCTAAACAACAATATGAGTGGTACTTGGATCTTCGAAGATATGGTACAGTGGAGCATTCCGGTTTTAGTCTAATGTTTGACTCTCTTGTTCTCTTTGCCACTGGGATCAATAATATCCTAGATGTCGTTCCCTTCCCTGTAATTCCTAGCAAAACCAGTGCTTAATATATCCTGGAAGGAATTCTACAATTGTCAGAGTACTTCCTCTCCAACATACTACTATATGTACATATACCAATGGTTTCTGGAAAGTGTTGAAAAGAAAAGTTGTTAACTTAGATACAAATGTAATTATAAACGGAGTATGTATGTATGTATGTATGTATAAACTCATCTAACTTAGAGGTTTAGTAACCTCTATGTTTCAATGACTTTGTTGACTTAATAATCCCGCAAAACACGTACGAGTTGATTAACATAGTAACAACATCCATTTTAGCTTTTGCAAAAAATGCCTGAAAGAGTGAAAATTGGATTAGAAACTCTTTTTTTTAAATGGATTAGAAACTCTTTAAAAAGCCTAGAATGAAAAGCTTTTGATTGTAATAAAAAAGTGAAAAGCATTTAAAAGCATCAATTTATCTGCTTTTAACTTTTCACTTAAAAGTTAAAACTACGGAAACGTGAAACGTGAAACGGGAAACGCGAGAAATGTAATTTCTAAAAAATATAGGACACGAAACGTGGGGGAAACGCGTAAATATTATAAAATATAAGGATATATTTATAAATATTTTTTAATATATGTACACAAGTTTTTCCATATGCACATGTTTTTTTAATATAATTTGTTTAGTAACCAAATAATAAAATCACTCTACATGTTTGAATTTAGATTTTATTTCATATTAGTACATAATTAAACCTAAAATGTACGGAGTTATTCATTTCTAGCAATACATTGCGTTACGAAATGTAACAAGTGTTGCCGCTGAGAAATACCACAAAAATTCACTATAAAAAAATATTTTCCACCACATAATCTTTTGAAAAAGAAAAAAATTGGAATCCAAGGTTTCCGAAACGTAGTGAAACGGGTTTCCAAATTTTTCTTAATTACGGAAACGGCCCCGAAACGGGAATTTGAAGTTTCCGAGTTTCCGAAACGTGGAAACGTGAGCCATGAAGAGTTTCCGTGCTTCCTAGACTACTTAAAAATAAGTAAAAGTTGATGTTTAAATCCTTGTGAACACTCCCTCAACATGACAGAATTTTAGGATTATAAAAATAGTACTTGTACACACCGGCTTACACGTCCATTTACACGTCAAGTATATTTTGTCTTTGTACAGACAATTGATTTTTATTTTAATAAAGAGAATTGTATGTGACCCTGAAAAAGTGAATTATCTGTACACAGATAAAATACACTTGACGTGTAAACGAGCGTGTAAAGTGGCGTGCACAAGTAGCATTTTTGTGAGGATAATACAAACTTATAAAAACTACGCCATTCTCACGGTATAATGCTATTATTAGTTTGTTAAGTACATACAAATATTTTTATAGAGTACAACAAATGTTAAATATAATAATTGTATAAAAATGCACAATTCAGAGTAATATTAGTCCTATACTCCCTCCGTCCCTTTTTATTTTGTCAAATGCCTTTTTTCAAGTCAAACTTTTTCAAGTTTGACCGATTATATATTTATACACGGTAATATTGATAATATGAAAATATTCGTTGTTTAAAATACTATCATAAAAGTATAAATTAATTGATTTTTAAATAAATATATTAGTTGAAAATAATGGATCAAATTAAAGTTTATCCCCTTTGACTTGAAAAGTTAAAGATGACTAAATAAAAAGGGACGGAGGTAGTATGTAATACTATTTTTTTAATAAAAAAAATGCAACTAATACACCTTCTCGGTTAGGGGTGGTTCGGTACGGTATACCGAATATTTTCTCTCATACTTTTGAGTTTTGCCGTACCGAAACTTTCGGTATACAAAATTTATATACCGTTACCTTACCGAAGTTTCGGTATACCGCATTTCGGTATACCGAAGTTTCGGTTCGGTAACGGTACGGTATCGGTAATTTACCATGCATGTCTCTCAATACAACAAATTATCATACACTAACGAAATATACTAAATCGATGTTACTAGCGACATATTTAATCCATTATTAAAATGTTACAAAATATAATTAATAATCTATTTGTGTCATATTCAATATTGAACAATAATTATAATTAGTATATTTAAGCAGTTCAACATGCAACGTATTAAAAAGTAACACATTCTCCTCAAATAACTTGTATAATATAGATATAATTAAATCAATAGTGATCTCTAACAAAATGAATAAAATTATTCAAACAACATGGATATAAAATCATTTATTCCTAATATGATATTATGTATTAAATCATTTTATAATTTAAAAAAATATTTGAATAAGACTTTCAGACAAAGTTGCGTGCCTTGACTCGCGGAATCCTTATGTAGATACGCTCGTCACAAAGTGTATCCCTCTTCACTCGTCAGCTACTCCGTGACTCAGTCATCGCGACTCGCAAGCTCTTGGGACAAGATTGACTTGTTTATGGACATTAGTATATTACTCATTAATCATTAGGGTTAGTTTGTTTCAATGTTACCTAGTAGAAGCCTAGAAGATTATAATCGGTTTGGGAAATTGGACCTTTATTTTTGTATTTTGGTATTTGTAACCAACCTAAGTATTAATTATGTGCTTCAAAATTGTAATGGACTTTTACAATATTTTAGAATTTAAAGTAATTGTTAGGTAGATCGTCGGTACGGTACCGTACCGAAAGCATTTACTGTTACCGTACCGAAATAAATCGGTACGGTATGATACCGTACAGAAAATGACAGTATACCAATAATATTCCGATATTTTCCGGTATTTTTTGGTACGGTAAGTGGAGTCCCTATACCGTACACCCGGGTGTACATACATCCGGTCCAAGTATTGAATTTCATTGGTGGGTTGGCATCTTGTCACAACGAATCGTGACTATAGGACCCAAATTTGACTGACTGGGAGTAGGCCTGGGATCGGTTCGGTTCTTGTTAAAATTCGATGGAACCGTATAAAAATTGAAGGGTTTAAATTCGGTTCGGTTCTAGTTAAAAAAATGGTTGTTAAATTCGGTTCGGTTCTACTTAAATTCGGTTCGGTTCTTACCTTTTTTCGGTTCCTTATAAAATTTTACTATCCTCCTGAAATGAACACATTTTACCTTCAGTTAAATAAAAAAATTCAAACTTTAAATCATTAAATAATGACCATTACATTATACGTGCATGATATCTCAATGTTCAAATAAAAAAATATATATATCCAAGTGCAACATTAAATTTCAACATAACAAAAATCTCGGTTTAAAATAGGCATCAACAGTCGAGCAAAAAGGTTTGATATCTCCAAAGTACACATTTAATAGCTGGTAGTTCAACCTCAAAATAATATTCTTCTACTAGTAATGCACAATAGGTAAAATGTACGTAGTAATAAACAACGTAATCAATAGAATATTAATTCCTTTTTCAGATGAACTCCAATACATTTACATTTACAAACAAAAAATAAATATAAAAGTGGACTAAAGTATTCAAATAATTACTTGGATTGGTCTGGTCCACAATATATAAGGTATATTATGCAAGAAAATATTCTTGACAAATAATTACCCGGATTGGCCCGGAACGCCGTCTGGCCATCTCCATTTGAGGTTCTTCCGTGTAGAATTTTTTGATAAAATTTTGTGAGTATGTTCTACATGAAATATAGATGATATATACCAAATTTCAGCTTAACATTCAATCGGGAAGTGAATTAAATAAAATATTGAAAAACATTGCGTTTTTATATATGTTGGCGTACTGTTTTTCAATAATTTATTTAATTGACTTCCCGATTACATTTTAAGCTCAAATTTGGTGGACATAATCTTTATTTCATGAAAAACATTCTCACCAAATTTCATCAAAAAATTCCACTCAGAAGCACTTCAAATGAAGATTACTCATACAATGTATAAGAAGTTCGGTTCCTGGCTAGGAACCGGAACCGAACTGGAACCGAACCGGAACCGAACCGATGAAATACTATAGGAACCGAACCGAAAAAAGCTCAAGTCCAAAACTCTAGGAACCGAACCGAACCGGAAATTTCGGTTCGGTTCGGATCGGTTTTCCGGTTTTACGGTTCCAAGTCCCACCCCTAACTGGGAGCGATTATCTTCCCTGCGCCTTCCCCATTTTCTCGACTTGCAGAATACGGAGTTGTGGAGCATACCAATTCACCCATGTGTATGCCGTTTTCTACATTTTCATCATGGCATAAATAAATTGTTTAAAACAATTAGATTTTCTTTTTGTATAGTCTATACAAATTATCCGTAAACCAAATAATTGTACTGAGCATTTAAAGATATTCATTATTGCAATAGTGTAATGTAATTAAATTATTTAAATTAGACTCCAAATTAAATTAGATTCGTATACTCAACGTAATAGGTCTGATGCTCATTAAAACTTATTGATCGCTAAATGGGCAATAGTGTACTTTTAGTGAGCATCTCACCTATTGTATTGAGTAATATGACGCTAACAATGAGTATCACGATCTCTGCTTCATATCTTCTAATTATTTTTCTCTTTTAATTTTTTCTTTTTACATAAACTCATTAAATTATATCTATAATTCACTCATATTAATTTGAATATGCGAGTCAAATGTAATATGATACTTTTGAAATATGTATGCATATGACATTTTCAAAATGAGCATAACATCAGTACCAAATGAGCATACATAACTTACAAAGTGCACATTGATATGAAATCGTAAGGTTTGGTAGTTAAACATCACAACATTTTAATTGAGCATCAAACCTCAGATATTGAGATGAAAATTACGATTTCTGGTGAATGAGTATTAATGAGCATCAGACCTATTATGTTGAGTATTAGGAGTCTAACATAAAATAGTACTTTAAAAAATACATTGATATGACATTTATAAATTGAGCATAAGATCAGTACCAGATGAACATACGTAACTTACAAAATGAGCATTAATGAATTTGTTAGTTGCTTTGTTAGTTGAACATCACGACATTTTCATTGAGCATAAAAAATCCTCTATTGAGATCGATAAAAATCATGATTTCTGTAAAATGAGCATTAATGAATTTTTAATGAGCATCACACCTATACAAATGAGCATATGTAACTTTAAAAAAAGAGCATATGTAACTTACAAGATGAGCATCGATATGCAAATTCTAAGTTTTGTTCGTTGAACATTTTACATGCGCATTGATATGACATTTTACATATGAGCATAAAATTAGTACTAAATGAGCATGTGTAACTTACACAATGCTCATTGATAAGAAAATCGTGTTAATTGAACATCACGACATTTTCATTGAGCATCAAACCTCCTCTATTGAGATGAGAATCACGATTTTTGTTAAATGAGAACTAATGAACTTTTACTGAGCAACGAACCAAATTTGTTGAGTATTAGGAGTCTGATATTGAGTATCATGATCTCTGCTTTATATCTTATAATTCACTTTCTTTCTTTTTTTCTAAAAAATATTAAATTATATCTATAATAAACTCATATGAAATTTCAATATGTGAATATAGTATAATATGATAATTTTGAAATATGCATTGATATGAAATTTTACAAATGAGCATAAATGAGTACAATTTGAGCATATGTAACTTACAAAATGAGCATTGATATGAAAATCATAAGTTTTTTAATTGAGCATCAAGACATTTTCAATGAGCATCAGATCTCTTCTATTGAATATTAAAAACATGCAATTGAGTATCGTGGTCTGTGCTCGATAAAGTATCTGTAATCAATTCCTATGTAAATCTTATGTGATACAATGCAAATCACGACTTCTGTTAAATGAGCATTAATGAATGTTTAATGAGCATCAAAACTATACAAATGAGCATATGTAACTTAAAAGATGAACATTAACATAAAAATTTTAAGTTTTCTTCATTGAGCATCAAGACATTTTTAGTGAGCATCAAACCCCCGTTATTGAGTATTAGAATCGTGCGATTGAGTATCATGATTTGTGGTCTCCTGTCTATAATCAACTTCTATGTGAATCTAATGTAATATTAGACTTTTGAAATATGCATTAATATAACATTTTAAAATGGACATAAAAACTAGTACCAAATGAGCATACATAACTTACCAAATGAGCAATTATATGAAAATCATAAGTTTTGTTAGTTGAGCATCGAAAATTTTCAATAAACATCAAACCTCTTCTATATAGTATCAGAATCATTCAATTATGTATTATGATTTCTGCTCACATGTATGTAATCTAACTCTTATGCGAATCTAATATAATACTTTTGTAATATGCATTAATATAACATTTTAAAATGAGCATAAAACCAGTATCATATGAACATACATAACTTACAAAATGAGCATCACAAAATTCAAAAGCTCGTTTGAATTCTCTAATGTGTTTAAATGTTCATTTGTGCACATATATTACAATGACAAATATAGTAATGACAATATACTAATTTTATATTAAAAGTAATTTATAGTCCTTCATTATGTAATTAAAAATATAATCGGATTCTTTTTATCATGTTCACTCATGCATATTTATTTTACACAATACTTATTTTAGTATAACACAAAATTCATGTTAGTAATTAGCACATACTAGTAATATTTAATAATCAATAAATATTCATCATAAATTAAAAATAAAAAACATTAATACCTTAAATCTTCATCATAAATTAAAATCAATGGAAAAGGTGGTTAAAAAAAGGTAAAAGAAAAAAAATGAAGTACGTAGAAACTAGAAAGCAAAAGGCAGGAGGTTAAGAAAAAGAAGGCGGATGAAGGGCACTACACAAAAAGCTATTCATCATGTCTGACCGCATCTCCATAAAAGCTGGGCCGCATCTCCATAAAAGCAGGGCCTGTAGTCCACATACGGAGGGAGCCGAGAAAGAATACTGATGGAAGTACAAAGAATTACAAAAATACCCGGATGTACAGTACATCCGGGTGTATGATACTCCGTATAATTTACGACGGTAAGTGCGGTATACCGATTTTTCGCTATTTTTGACCACCCCTATTCTTGGTCATCTATTCCCATCCGTCGTCAATTTCTCTGGCCATCTCTTTCATCGACTTTTTTAATTTTCTTCTGCTTCTCTCTTATTCAATTATCTTCTCCTACATAATTGTTTTTGAGAATCTAACCACAACTTAGTTTTTCTCAACTTCAGAATCCCAATTTTTCTCTGTTAAGACACATGGTTCCAATCTAAAAGGTCACATGTTAGGATGAGTAGCTCATGTGTTAATATAACACTTCGTTCATCCAAACTTTTCCGGTGTGGAACATTTTAGCACCCCTCATCACGATCAGACATTTCGTCTGGATCGTGCCTTCATTCATTTTTTTTCATCGGTCCGTTTTTTTTCATCCAGTCGTAATTGTCATTTTTTTTTATAATCGTGTCATCACGTTTCATAAGGGGTCCCACACCATGGATCAATTTGGCTCTAATACCATGTTAAGACACATGGTTCTACCCTAAAGGTCAACCTGTTAGGAGGAGTAGCTCATGTGTTAATATAACACTTCTTTCATCCAAACTTTTCTGGTGTGAGACATTTTAACATTCTTCTTCTTTCTTTTCTTCTCCATTAAAATATTGGTAATCTATGTTGATCGCTGATATAGTTTCTAAAATTCAGTTTCACGGAGACGATGATTTAGCTTTCTACGTTGTCTTAATTCGGGTTATGTAATATTGCTTTTCTTCATCTTAAAAATATCTATATTTTTCTCCATCAATTCAAAACAAAAGTTTTATTAATTTAAAACAAATTATTTGTATCATTGTATGTGAAGGTCCATAACTTTTCTTCAAGCCAAGTCTTATATGAGACGTCTTTACATTTTAAGTTGTCAAGTTGCACTTTCATAATGCCATTTACATTTTAACCTTTTTCAAGTTACATTTAAGCTAATGCGATTACATTTCAACTTGTCTAAAGTTAAATTTTAATTAACAAGTATTACATTTTGACTTGCCTTATTAAGTTATATTTTCACTAAAGCGGTTTGCATTTTAACTTTCCTCAAATTATATTTCAGTAATGTGATTTACATTTCGACTCTCCACACAAGTTACATTTCCGTTACACGATTTATACTTTGACTTGCCTCGAGATACCTTTTACATATATGTGATTTATATTTCATATGTGAGAGGTGAGAGTATAACTGATGGAGGGAGTGACACGAGTTAGATTTCTGTGCACGAGTTACATTTGTCATTGCATGAAATTTACCTAATGAAAAATATTGAAACAAAAATATATGATGTTCATCGGTTCATGCATGATTTTTGAAATTAATATTTAAACAAAAAATGACATCATTTTAACAAATTTATGCAGTTCTCAATGATGATTTCATTTTTATTTTTTATTTTATGAATATACAATTCTAGACCGTGTTTGATGACACTCAAATTTGTTTAATGAGTTGTATCTGTTGAAATTGATGAAATTCTAATCGAATATATGAAATTGATGAAATTCTGTTGAAACAATTTCATTAATATTAGGCTCAGTTTGCAAGTGATTGTGCTTAAATAAAAGCACTTTTTGGGAAAAAGTGATTAGTACTAAAAGTTGGTAGTGTTTGATAAAATAAGTGTTTTTTGTGTAATAGAAAAAGTAAAAAGTAGATTCTACACGAAAACCGAGATAGTAAAAGTTGTTATTGTTTGGTAAAATAAGTGTTTTTTTCTTTAAAAAAAGCCAAAAGCACTTAAATTAATTGTTTGTAAACAAAGCCTTACTCTTTAATTGTATGTAAGTTACTATAATGTAAATTTTGAACGCAATTATAATCACTAATAATTACTTTTTTTAATGAAATCACTAATACGTCGTAGTTACAAAGTACTGTAATATTTTTTTGTTTATGACTTCTTTTATTAGTAATATTTGAGGGGAAACTATTTTAATATTCTGATTTCACACACATCAACTTGGCAAAGTTGAATTGGAGAATAGGTATAAATTTTTCATTCCAAAAGTATGTGTAATAAAAAAAGTAAGATTGGAATAATTATTTTAATTGAGAGTCCATTTGATAATACTAAAAATGACTTAATTAATTTATTCTGTTACGTAGTATAATTTATGAAATTATAGTTGAATATACTATGATGTTTCTAAAAACATTATAATTGAGAATAGGTGTTAGTACCCTTAATTTATGTCAACACACTTTGAGCTTGGAGAGTTGTACATTACTTTTAGAAAATGAAACCTCACTTTTTAAGTGGTTATTTTACCCTTAACTCCGTTAGTTGTTAAATAATATGGAGTACTTGATGAGTTAGTGATATATGAGCTTGGCTTGTGAATTACGTACGTAGTACATTACTAAAAAGTACTACCTCCGTCCCTTTTATATTGGGACGGAAGAGAATGACACGAGTTTTAAGAAAAGTGGGTTGTGTGGTTGATATTAATTGATAAAGTAAGAATAAAGTAAGAATGATTTTGAGCCACACAAACTTTACCAAATATGGTATGAGACAATTTAAGTGAGACTTCCCGAAATGATAAAACGGGATAATATAAATGGGACGGAGGGAGTAATAATCGGACCTCATCGATGCATCACTTTGCTTTCTAATCAATTTTGATCATGTGTACAATATTTAAGATTTTCGGATCTTGTGTAGCATTTAAATTTGGGCCTTTTAAACACACGAACCACTTTGATAAAAATGAAACACATGATCCTATCTGAAAACGGGCCCAACGACAAATACTTTTTCCATTCTTTTTTCCCTAAATAATATTACATCCATTACAATTTAATTTTAACTACATTCTCGTAAATGTTTTGTGTATTTTAAATTATGTAATTAACACCATAAAATTACATCTATGATAAGATATATACTCATGATGCTAACATAACTTTTTATATAAAGTATGGGGTATATATATTACATGTGAGTGTTTGCGGTACTCATCTCACACCTATTCAAAATTTAGGATATTAAATTATTTTCACCAAATATAAAACATGGAGTAGATCTTAATCACACAATTTAAGAGCTTGTTCCAAAACCCCTACTTTTATTATATCAATTTTATCTCCCAGCCAGTCCCATACAAGATATCTCCTTGCTTGTTGAGCACCGATAATTTGATTTTTTTATATTTCTACACTCAACATCTACACTTACATATAATAGCCCAATATTCACATAATTTAGTGTGTTTAATAACACGGTCGACACAATTCATTATAAAATCCTGTTATCACTACAATTGTTTCATAATTAAACCAAAAAATTTGGCCAATTCAATAAAATAACATAGCTTTAAAAAATATAGGCAGAATTTTCACGCAGTACTTGGTGAGTTGAGCATATAATTGATGAAACAATTAATCAAAAGTTTAGGATAATTATATACATTATTTAAAACTCGTCATAGCAATCTCATGTATAATAATCTCTCATAAAAAGAGTATGACTTTAACATTTGGCAAATATTCTTGCGCCTTGCGCGAGCAAACGCTAGTAATGTTTAATACGTAGTAACTTACATACCATTAAAGAGTAATATTAATGAAGTTGTTTCAGTATTAAAAAATTTGTGATCAATATTTGTACGGAAGAGACGGAAATAAATATAACACAAATTCATCACTTAAAAAAGTTCGAAAGTTTTGAACGAGTAAAAAATGTAAATTAGCAAAATCTAATAGGCTTTGTTTGCAAGAAAAGTGATTTTGACTTTTTTTTAAGAAAAAAACATTTATTTTATCAAACACTACCAACTTTTACTTTCTCGGCTTCCGTGTACAATCTACTTTTTACTTTTTCTATTACACAAAAAGCACTTATTTTACTAAACACTACCAACTTTTACTACTAATCACTTTTTATCAAAAAGTGCTTTTATTTAAGCACAAGTGGTAGAAAACAAAGCCTAAGACACAAGCAAAAAAACGAAATTAAAAAATTCAAGAAAAAAGAGGCAAATAAGACCACGTACTAACAAAAAAAAGGTCAAATAAGGCCTTATTTAAGAGGTCCTGTCCGGCCATCGCCATTTGGGGTGGCTCCCGATAGAATTTTTTGACTTTTTTTGGTTAGTATGTGGCCTTATTTGCTTCTTTTCCCAAAATTCAATAAACAATTCAATTCACTTGCATAACAATTCAATTCAAAAAACGAAATTAGTTGCTTTGGTTATGTTGATCCCTTCCAAGCAAGCTTGCGCAAAGCCACAATCCTGCAATTGTGATCGGAATAATCACCAGGCTTTGAAGTATGCCAAACCTTTTTCTCTCCGCCGCTATGAGCCTAAACAATGGCCACTTCTAGAAACAATCCTTTCTCTTCTCCCTCAAACATCCTAAAACCTTCTCCTTCTTTCTTCTTCTTCTTCTTCAATTCCCCCATTTGCTTCCCAAGTAAAGCATCCATCCTCTATCATACTATGGATTCTCCCATTAGTACATATATAATCCCATATGGAACCCCTTCTCAGCAGAATAAACTCACACCCTCCGAATTGCAATACCCAAACCGAACAAAGAAATCTATCCCGTATCTTGTTGACGAGAATAAATGTCCTTACCAGAACCAGCAGCCACGGGAAGAACCAATAAGTATACCAATAGGGTAATCTTAAAAACTATACTTGAACGCAGCGATGGCGGGCTGGGATTTGTCGGCCAGAGAATGGTGATTGGAGGGTGGGTTAAGTCCTCCCAGGAGATCAAGAAGGATACAGGCATTCCCCTGGCTGCGGGGACTAAAGACGTGAGCTGTGGGGAAGTTCTGTCTCGATTTCCACTTCTCCGGTCAATCTTTAAGGCTTTCAGAGGAGATGGGGATTCTCGGGTTCATGATAAACCGGATGATGTGCAAAAACCGCAGCTCCCTTCATTTATGATTTTGAAAGTGAGCGATGGCTCCTCTTTGCACAGTCTTCGGGTATGCTGAAAAATGATGTCTTTCTGTTTGATAAAATGCCTCTTTCACTTTTTTTTGACAAACGTAATGCCGGATATTGTATAGGTACTGGTGGACTCGGAGCTGGCAATTCCTTCTCAAGTCATGCCTACTGGAACGTGCATAGTAGCAGAAGGTACATTGCAGCAGCCAGCGTCTCAGGGGAAACATCTTATTGAATTCAAAGCAGACAAAGTTTTGCATCTTGGGACCGTTGATCAGATGAAGTATCCACTATCAAAGAAAGGCTTATCCATGGACTATTTATGGGATTGGTCTCACCTCCGAGCTAGAACAACAACGGTGATTCTATTTTCAGTTTTCAACTTTTGCACACCCATCCTTTTTACTAATATCACTAAGATTGTTTGCTTTATTCTAAATCCACTTATGTAGATACTACTCCTAGTTCTTATGCTCAAAACATGGATTTGGTTTGAAAATTTTGTGGTCGTTTGGTAGCCACTATTTTAAAAATATCTTGTACCAAGCACTTATTCATTTATTCTGTTGACCGACTAAGTTAGATACGACAACAACTAGGTTTCGCGGTGTTAATTTTGCTAAAGTAGCTGAAGATAATACTTTTAGCTTTTTCTCATATACCTTAATTATTCTTTTATTTATGACTCCTATAAAACTATGTAGTTTGACTATACTTTTCATATTTCAGCAATTTGATCAATACTAGCTATAATATTAAACAAATTTGCCCTTACGATCCTGGGACTTTATCACCTATGCTTAATGGACTTTACAAACAGATTTTACAGTAGCTTCATCATGGTGCTATGTCTTGGTTTCTTTATCAAGTTGTTTGGTTTTGCAGGTGGCTTCCATAATGCGAATTCGGGATGCCATGAATCAAGCATTTCATACATTCTTCCGAGAAAATGAATTTCTGTATGTGCACATGCCTACAATGACTAGCACCAACACAAGCGGATCTAGAAAGAAATTTGCAGTCACAACTCTACTAGAAAAGGACAAGTATGATGGAATGGATACTCTAGAACACATTACAGCTTCCATCAAAGAAAAATCTAAACTAATAGAAAAACTTGAGAGAAGTGAAAGTAACAACGAAGCCTTGGTTGCTGCGAAGATGGATCTAGAGATGATGAAGAAGGTTATATCATGTTTGGGCAGCAAGGTAGAATAAAGGTCTGGAATTTTACTTCGAAAATGATATTTAATCCACTTTTCTAAAGATTCATTTTATCGCCAGATGCATCTGACTGCTTCCGGTCGCCTTCATCTAGAGAGTCAAGCGTGTGCACTTGGAAATGTTTACACTTCTGGTCCCAGGTTTCAAGAGAAGAAATCAGAATCGAAGAAGTCATTACCAGAGATGTTGGTGGTTGAAACTGAAATGGCTTTCTCTAAATTAGAGGCACGTATTTCACGATTGCCCCAAATAAAAAAAATCAATCACACTTCTCGATTTTTCCTTGCTGACCATATTACCCATTTTTCCATTGGATTCCAGGATGCCATGAACTGTGCCGATGACCTCTTAAAATTTATATGCAAATCGGTTCTAGAAAATTCAACCGAAGATGTGAAGTTTCTCTCAAAACGATCCAATAAAAGTATAACAGTTATGGAGCACCTTAATTTCATTACATCGTGTTCACTCAAAAGAGTTTCTTATACAGAAGCCGTGAATGATTTAAAACTGGTAAAGGTCTCTTTGTCCCATTTATTAGTGCATACTGCATAGCTAAGATCCCATTTGGTAAGGGTTAATTGGCTGATATGGCTGAATCTATTGATTTTTAAAAGGAAAAATGTTAGAAAGTGAAAGGTACTACTGATTCTGCTTATTGTGGCCGTTCAGCTGATAAGTGGAATAAGCCACATTTAGCTCCCAAAGAGCACTCTAAATGTTGAAAAATCACAACTTTCCAATATTATGTCTTTTTGATGTTGTTAACAGGCCACTGAAAAGAAATTTGGAAAACCTATAGAATGGGGAGTTCAACTCAGTGATGAACACACAAGGTATCAAATTAGTTTTTTAATACCATATGATTTATCCAATCCAGTCAAAGATATATTGAATTTCTCATTAGTGTTGTCTTTCCGGTGACAGTTATCTGGTGGATGAAATCTATAAAGGCCCGATCTTTATATACAACCATCCAAAGAATCTGAAACCATTCAATGTGCGTCTCAATGATGATGCAAAAACAGTTGCATCATTTGATATATTATTTCCAAAGGTAATTGAAGCATTCAATTGCTTCATCTTCTTTATCAATCCATGTTTACAACAATACCCATTTTACTTCTTTTTTTGCTTTAAAATATTATATGAATGGATAATACTTTCTGGGACTTACTGCTCTGCCCTGACAAGTGACAATAACATCATTTGTTGATCCCAAGCTTTACATGGTTCAGGTTGGACTTTTGATTAGTGGAAGCCAAAGTGAGGAACGCTTGAAGACTATGAGCTCTAGGTAAGGGCCTTTCACTTTACACTGGCCTTTTAAACCATTGTCAGCTAAGCCAAACTTCCAAATGTTTTCAGGATAGAGGAGGTTGGATTGCCTAAACAACAGTATGAGTGGTACTTAGATCTTCGAAGACATGGTACTGTTGAGCACTCTGGTTTCAGTGTAATGTTTGATTCTTTTGTTCTCTTCGCCACTGGACGCAATGATATTAGAGATGTTGTTCCTTTCCCTGTGCGTTCTAGCAAAACCAGTACTTGATCTTCTCAGAGAAGGAAGCTCCAAAAGATAAATGGTCATTCTAGAATTCTGAGAACAATACCTCTATAATAGATTCTACTACATATTTCAATAGTTCTTATTATTTCTTTTTATGTAAATATTTACTTAAGTAGTGCTGTTGAAAATTCATGTGCATTGGATTCAAACATTGATACATCATACATGTACATGTTACACACACGTATGTAACCATGGTTGATGATGCAGAAGGGTACAAATGTAATTATACGTGTAATAAAATTCAACCCAAAAAATTGTTAACCCAAAAAATTGTTATCCCTATCTAGTATCTACCTTATGAGTTCATCTCCCGGAGATCACTTAGTTTTGTACACCAGTACATGTACGGAATTAAACTACCATAGTAACAGTAGAGACAGCCTATGCGCCAAATCTTGATATTTACCATATTGCCACTTGCCAGCCACACTTTTACCAATGCACTTGCCTACTTGTGTGTCTATATCTCAGCATACACAAATAAGGACTTGGCAGATTGTGTGGATAGAAAAGTTGTTCATCATTAAATGTTAATTATGCTCCTTCGTTTATTTGTTGTGTTCCTTACATCAGTTACATGTAGTTGTGTTGGTCTCGTGTCATATATTGTGTTCATGTTTATGTGACATAGCAAGTCTAGTATAATTGATGATGAATATCATGTTTTCATGTTATGAATTATGATGAGTGGAAGCTAGTGAAATAAGTGAATACGGAAACCGTTGTGTAAATCAGTGGATGTTCTTTTTTTATGATGAGTAACTAATTTATTCATCAAATGATAGCAAAAAAAAAAAACAAATGAATGAATAACCTAAGACTACAATGTAGGGGTGGACTCGGGCCGGTTCGGGCCTGGGCCCGGCCGGGCCTCGGTTCATGAAAGCGGAGGCCCGGAACCGGTCCGGGTAACCCCCGGGTCCGGTTCGGGCCGGGCCGGGTAACCCCCGGGTCCGGTTCGGGCCGGGCCGGGCCGGGCCTCGGTTCAACTTAATTTTTTTTGGCTTTTCCTAATTAACCCTCAATCATCCCCAAACCACCTCAAATGACCCAAAATACCCCGCCCAACCCAAAAACTTAAAAAAAATTCAAAAGAAAAAAGAAAAAATAAATAAATAGGCCCGGACCAGCCGGGCCGGTTCACCTTTTCAAGGGCCCGAGCCCGGCCCAGAACCCTAGCGGGTCGGGCCTACCCGGACCGGTCCCTGACCGGGCCGGCGGTTCGGGCCGGTTCAAACAGTGACTGAACCGGGCCGGTTCCAGGCCGCCCGGCCCGAATCCACCCCTACTACAATGAGATGAGACTTTGAGCATTTTATGAAAAATGATCTCATTCTGCCCGTGTCTTGACAATAGAAGTATAGAACTCCTTGACAAGGGTTTTATTATCTAACGATCTAACCTTTCATAAGAACTCCCAGAAAGTCACATCCGTCAAAGTCTACTTATGGCCTTCCAACATTTTTAAATAATTATGCCAAGTCCATGTCTCAAACTATGGATTATTTGATTGACAAGTAGACCTTCTGTTCCATTTGTGAATGTTCCATCATTCAAGAAGAAAATCCCAAAATCCAATAGAGAATTAGTTCTTCATATTATTTCACCTAAGAAGATGTTAGGTTTAAGTAATCTGAACATCACTTTGATAATGCAGTAACGGTAGTTTGAGATCATCTTGATTGGTTAATGTGAAATCACCCCCGGTTAGCTGTCTTGGATTTATTTTTCTGTTCGAACTTGTGAGAAGATTAGCTAAACACCAGTAGTGTTTTGGACTCTTTCAACTTTACCCCCAAGACCCCAACAATATAACTTAAGGTAATGTTGCATTCCTATAACAGTATAACCTCCAAAGGGGTGGTAAGCTCATGATCTCAGAATACCATTCACTCTGTGAACCAAACAACCCACGAGGGCAATACAAGTACTCCGTATTAAACATTGTTCACCATGTACAATGTATTCAAATCAAGGGCCTCTATGATGATGCTTGCAAAGCCCTAACACGGGCAGTGAGCTCCCTGACTTGATTCCTCAACCGTTCAGGATTGCAGAAGAAATCGACAAAAATGCGTCTCTGAAGTGTCACCTCCTCTTTGTGATGTTTAATAATCTGCAAGGCGAGATAAATGAGGAGTGTTTATTATTGTATATAGGTTGGCACCATATGTAATCACTTGATAACATGACATTTGGAACTGAAATAGAACAATGAAAACTTGGAGAAGTAACTGCAGTTTTGAAAAATAGTGCTTGGATAATAATATTAATAAGATAACAGTAGTGCCATCATGATAAGCAAATCCCACCTCATTCTTCTTCCAGTGCTCATGAGTCACTTTCTCAACTGCAGCTGAGAGCTTTGCATTGGCCTTCTCCATTTCATCAAGCTCCTTCATTAATGTCTGCATGCATTTTGAAACAGGGAAATGTTTTCAAAATTATTAAGTCAAGTGAATTAGCTTAATGCTGGAGATTTAGTGTAGAAGTAAAATATATATGGAGTGTTTTAGAATCCATTCGGTAGCCGTAGGTTGGAGCCTTCGCGGCACTAGAGTAATGATGATGATGATGATGACGACCTTTCTTTTACAAAAATAGCGGATTAAGTAGTATAAAGCAATATCAGCCAAATAACCCTTTTCAAATGCCTTTTTAATATAATACAGACAGCCAAATAGAAAACAGGAAAAAAAACACAAATAGACAATTGATGAATGGTTAACGAATAATAATACCCTAGGGGTCAATATCGGCTGAGCAGTTGTTGATGATGCAAATAATAGTTGCTGCAAACTTTGGACAAGAGTGCACCTAGCACATGCAACAATAAATCATCAGATGATTCACATGGGCTGACAGTCCATAAGACATCATGAAAAATAACAATCCAGACAAGATGGTAAGATGGTATGTAACTTACATCTTGCTTATACATTTATATCTGTCTTCGGGAAGGTTGTGTTCAAGGTCGTACTGCAAAGTTAATAGGTCAGAACGAAGGGTGGATATCTGCTGAATAATACCCGGTGCAGATACATATGTTGATAAACCAGCTTGAGCATCTAACCAAACAAACAAGTTTATAAGAATACAACTCATAAAAAACAAAGATACTATTACGACTTTTTCCATGACTGAGTATTACTTGAATAAATGCTTAAAAGGTCCCTGACACCATGAAGAAAAGTGTCACGATCATCCACCCCCCCTTGTTCTTGAACGTCAGATGCAGCTTGAATTAATGCCATACACCGCTCCTACGATGAAACATTATATCTTTAAGCTACAAAAAACATGCTAAAATGCCCAAAAGTAAAAAACTAAATATGATGTACTTGGGATGTCCAAAGATTGATTCGCTGTTTTTATCTCAAAAAGCTAAGAAATCAAACTAAGAAAACATGTTTCCATATAACTCTGATGAAATCAATTGTAATCCTGAATTTTGTAAAAACATCAATTGTATCATTTTTTAGCTTGCAACATTTAACAAAAGAAAAAAGAAATTCAAAAAATGTAACTACTGAAAAATATAAAGTAATTAACTAATATTCAGAATATTGATGCATCACCTGTCAATATAAGACTAAGAAAGTCTTACAATGCATAATTGTCCAACTTAGATTTGAGTTTCATTTTAAAGTCAAAATACATCCCAGTTCTAAAACTAGGGGTTCCCACCATAAGGTGTATGAAAGTCTCACAATGGAAAGCTATTTATACCAAGGGGTGTAAGGTTTATGCCCCCCCCCCCCCCCCCCAGGCCCCTGCACGCCTTTGTGTAGCCTGATTTGGTACAGTAAAGATAAAAAACCTGGTAGAGGAAGTTCAACGCAAATGATACATGAAAGCACTTACCACACGGCCATGGGTTGCTGATAGATATCCATGCAGCTCCGACTCAATGACTTTAAGCAACGAGTATGCCCCAATCATCGTCTTCTTCTCCAGTTGACATGCCATTTTCAACAACTGATGCCTAGAAAGTAGCTTAACTAGATGGCTTATAAACTGCAAAAACATGTATCATATAATAAACATAGGAAAGGGAAGCGCAAACACATATAAGTAAGGTCATAAAAAACAAGCAAAATATCAAGTTTCTGCTAAAATATTGGATACGAGGTACACAGTGAACTCCATATTCTCTTCCTGCATGTTCAGAGTACAGCTTGAGCAGATACTGAACTATTCAATATGTGAAGCATTTTACTCTTAGGCCGTTTTTAGTTCATTTCATCGAGGTATACATATTCCAAGGGTAATGCAAGCTGGGTCAATTATATTGCTTCGTTTCGTTCAAGAGAGGTTGTAAAAATCATACTTTTGAATTGGATTGGTAGAAGTTTGAAATTCAAATTGTTAAATCAAATCCTAAATCATAAGATTTTAAAAAATACTACGTATATATTAAAAAATAGCTCAATCGTTAAAACAAACCAACAACTTAAATAATATGCGGTCATGAACAAGATTTAGAAACTATTTTTATAGTGACAATCATGCGAACAAATACATTTAACAAAAACTTATATAAAGGAACAGAATCATTCACCACTTTCATGAAAGATATGTTTCACTGCCATTGGAATAAACGAAATCACAGTCCATATCAACAATTTTCTAGCTATTTTAATTACAAAAGCATTACTGCAATATCTAGGTTATTAGTACGAAAATGTGTTTTTGTACGATTCAAGTCAATTTGTTATTGCAGAATCATGTCATATGATTTTATGATTTCAACCACAAATTTAACAATCATGTGTCCGTAACTCCATTTTGGGGGATAATCACTTTTTTGACAAGAAATGTAATCCTTAACAAAGCATGTTGATATAACTTGTAATGTTAACCAACAACTATTTATTACTTGTAATATGGACGAGCAGATGTTCTAAACAGGAATCTTATGCCCTGGTTTATCTCTCACTAATTGAACTAAATGTCTCTTTAATCAAACCTTGAGAGTGTAAGACATAACATAATAGTATAAGGTCGAAACAAGAAATTGATAATGAATATTGCTACTTATATTTGCTATTTGTTATGAGAATTACAAGGGAAATCTTCCACACACATATATTATAATCATACCAACTTTTGCCGATTAATATACAATTCCTGCCGCATGACCTTTAGATCATAATCTCCTGTAATTTCGGCAAAGATAACATTACAAGTACATTAGTATTTATAATAATGACTATTGTCTCAAGGATTTGATAAAATATAAAGACTGGTTTCTAATACCTTGCAAAATGTATGTATCTTGTAGCTGAGCAAGCTCACAACATAGATCAGGAATTGTCTGAAAGATGATGAATATAAGTGTAAATAAAACTTGATCTGGTGTTAATGTCCTAAATCATGCATTACACAATATGAAAACGTCCATACAAAGATTATTGAATGAAGTTTATGTGCCAAAAAAAATAGTAAAAGCTGATCATGAAGATTTTCACAGGCCCAAAGCATCAATCTGATGATTCGACATGCGTGGTACACAAGAATAGAAAAAAAGTACTACATCTGTCCCAAATTAAACTCCTATTTTGACTTTGCACGCAGATTAAGAAAGTGGGAAATGTGTGGCCTAAAGTTGTGCAGATGAGAGAGAAAGAGATCTGGTGTGGCCTAAAGGGGAATGTGTGGCCTAAAGTTGTGCAGAGGGGACAAACAAATGCTGTGAAGCACAAATTCTTTGACAAAAAGGGAAAGAGAGGCTTATATTGTGAATTTGTGACGGACGAAAAAGAAAAGAATGAAGATAATTTTGGGACGGAGGGAGTAACCATGACTAATCCCCAGTCCCCACCCTATTGATCATGTAGAACAGTATAGTTGTCGACGACATTGTAATTTCACTAGTTATGGACAATTCGTTAAGAACTTTAGACATACTAATACAAACCTCAGATAGTAGCTTTTCTTCATTGCGGTATAAGCTTGAAAGTTCTCCAACTAGTTCAGCATGCTTTCTCCTAAAAGATAAACACAATGTATTACACAGTAACAGGGAAATACTACATGGAACAGTTGAATTATTATGGAGGCATATAATAGTTGTATTACTTTATCTATTCCCCTTTTCAGCAAGATATGAGGTGTTGGTTACAATTGTATATAATATCCTCAAGAAATATACATCAGAGTGAATGGACGAAATGAGATTTGAGATTGAGCCAAATGTGTGGGACACTGGGACTCAAACTGCAACTAGACTACACCCCATATCCTCCCTCAGGTAGTTCAGTTCTCAATAAATAAGTCATCATGAACATAATGGGCACGGGCAGCACACAACGCCCATGCTCATGCACCATTTATGGTCTAGAGAATGAAAGCATATTAGCATAAAAATTCGTATTTCCTCTCAAACATGTTTATAGGGCTTGACACACTGCTAGCAAACTATGTACCCCATGCACAAGACCAACCACCAAAATATATATATAAACATGTCTTATATATGAAAAAGAGAAACAACAACATATGCTATCATGAATTTTATCATAATTAAGGTTAACGGAACAATACCGAAGGGAATGAAGATCAAGATGAATGTGAGCTTCATCTGATGTAACTTGAGCCTTCAGCGTAGTAAGAATAGCCTGTTGCTTAGCATTCTCGACTTGAGCTTCTATCCACTGCCTCTCGCTTGTACCAAATCTGCCATAAAATTAGGCAGCAATAAATTCAGTGGCATGCTCTGAAATATTTGTTAGATGGCTTGAGCTCACACTATAATGGCCACAAATGCAGGATATAACTATTTCACCAATAATATATCTCAAATCAGAGAGAGATGTCAAAGAAAACAAAAAATTTGATGAAAAATAAGTCATGTTTCATAATTTTGATTAGAAATAGTTTCAATTTCTAATTGACAATTATAGGTTAAAAAGGATCAATTTGCACTATGTGCATGCACAACTAATCATGATTTAAAAAGGTAAAAGAGAGAATATATATTATACTCCCTCCGTCCCGGTAAGATTGTCCGGGACACTATTCACTTGGTCAACACAAATCACTCTTAATCTCTTACTTTATATATCAATTTTTTATCAAATTTGATTCTGGTTTTTGCGACTTTGTAAAGTTTTTAATGTAGTTACTGCATATGTAATTTTTTTTCTAAAAATTATTTGAGTGCGGACAGGGATCTGTTTGCTTTATCATCAGTCAAACGTCGTAAACCGAATTGTCCAAACATAGTGGGACGGAGGTAGTAATTAATTATATTCAATAATGCTCAACTAAGGGTGCAAGATGGAGTTATTTGTGTCTGCATGTGTGGACAAATTCGAAAACGATTCACATGTGTGCTGAAGTGTTTATAATTATCAGTCTAACCATTGCAGCTTTATAAATATCAGAAACATTAAATAGAACAAAATACTGGGGATTTAATATTGAACCTTGAGCTTCAAAAGAGATGAAAATAAGTCCCACTTTGCCACTAAGGTCGTTTTTGTACTATTATTGCTACTTGTTTATACATAAACTCATGCTCAGAAATATATATAGTGAGAGAGAGACAGAGTAGTATTCCTGTCCGGAATTTCCGGACTGGACCGCCATCGGGCTTCCTTGTTTTGAGGTGGTTCCCGGTGGAATTTTTTGATGAAATTTTGTGAGTATGTTCTCCATGAAGTGTAGATTATGTCCACAAAACTTCAGCTAAAATTTCAATCGGGAAGTCATTTAAATAATTTTTTGAAGATAACTGCACCAAAATATACATATAAAACGCAGTTATTTTGAAAAATTTATTCAACTGACTTTGCGATAAATTTTAGCTGAATTTTTGTGGACATAATCTACACTTCATGGAGAACATGCTCACAAAATTTAATCAAAAAATTCTACCGGGAACCACCTAAAAACGAGGTGGCCAGGCGGCGGTTCTGTCCGGAAATTCCGTACAGGAATATTCGTGTGTATATAAGTATGGGGGTTAAGGGGCGAGCGATCGTGTGCCCCCTGTAGGGTCCGTCCTGGAAATAGTACAGGATAGTTCATCCCCCTTTTTAAGCTTCAATATAGCCACAGGCAGATATACAATTTTCTTCAAGACATTATCTTGCCACAATTTTGAGTCGTAACTCATAAGTGACGCTTGAATGACTTAATCATGCTCAATTGGACCCAATTATAAAAAAATAAAATCTTATATCATAAGATAAAACATTTGCACAAGTCAAATTTTCAGAAGTCTCTGTCTAAATATACTCATGACAAAAATTGGAAGTCCACAAGAACAAGGACATACATTGAGCGGAGGCGCTGCAACTCTGAGACCCGCTGATGGTGTGACTTTTCTAAATCTGTGACATCACAGAAACAAGGTATGTATGACAACGTTCAGAAACAAAGAAAAAAGAGGCATCACCAGTTGGGTTTAAAAGCATTCTACAGATAAACCAGAACATGAAAAGTAATACAAAGACAACACTTAGAACCAGAAAGGGAAGACCATGGCATAGAGACATACCTAGTTGTAAAACATTTGAGATGTCATTTAGGCTGACCCATGAACATTTAGACTTTCCCTCTTCGGCAACTAATCTGTAAGGACCCTAAATGAAGAGGAAGAGTGCAAAATACAAAAAATGTCATTTACTATTGTAGTGTCATCTGAAATCTACATAGAATGGAAGTAATATAAAGAAATAAATGATAGATCCCAGATAAAGTTATCTAGAAAATATAATCTCGTTTCCAAATTCATAAATATAAGAAGAGGCAACTCTGATAATATGTTATGCTCGAAATGATGTGCAAGTACATCCAGTAATTTAGAGCCAATAACATTTCACACAGATTGATTTCTTAACTCAAATAACATGAGGAAGTTTAGGCTAACATATAAAAGAGTAAGTTCATGTGAGGAAAATATAGTAACATAATGTGACTGGCTATTAAAATATACCGTGTCCAGATGCTTGGTGAACCATTGATTTAGCTCCTTAATACATGAAGCATCCACAAACAAAAATTGATGAAAATCTGAATAAGCCAAGTAAATACCATCCTCTGGAACAAAAATAGAGCACATATGTTGGGTGATTCATGAGATGAGAAGATGGGTGCAATACAACATCAATTTACTATAAAACAGCCGACAATATCCACTTTGGAACTATATAATTTTTCAAACTGAGTATCAATATATTGGTGAAAGATCCCTCCATTCGATTTCTCGTATGCATCAGTTAATATCAATGTGTTAATATTCAAAAATAAATAAACAATCAAATAAGGCAGACAGTACCATCCCCAGAGTGATAATGTGCCAATTCTTGAGCTGTAGAAGACATCCTTCCGAGAACTGCA